>CM041554.1:24251810-26651810 GCA_023238725.1 Scortum barcoo
CACGGGAAACGTGAGGTCTCTGCCGAACAAGATGGAAGAGCTAGCGGCGCTGAATGAGGCTGCAGCGGGAGTACCGGGAGTGCAGCCTGATGCACTTCACAGAGACCTGGCTGAACCACCTCACCCCGGACTCACTGGTGCAGCTGGACGGATTTCATCTCGTCAGAGCGGACAGGAATATAAGGGAGAGTGGTAAGAAGAAGGGCGGGGGAATTGCGCTGTTTGTGAACGACAAGTGGTGTAACCCTGGACACATCCATGTGAAGAAGCAACGATGTACCAGGGACATTGAGCTGCTGGCCGTGAGCATCCGGCCCTACTACCTGCCGAGGGAGTTTTCACATGTCATCGCAATAACGACGTACATCCCTCCCTCGGCCAACGCCGAGCCTGCAGCTTCTCCACAGTGTTGTGCGCTTCAGACAGAGCATCCTCAGCTTTTCTCCTCATCACCGGGGATTTTAACAATCTCCCCAAAACTCTGCACCGACAATAAAACTGGACTGTATGCAAACACAGCAGGCGCCTACAGCTCATCACCCCTCCCCCCGCTGGGCCGCTCAGATCACAACCTGGTCCATCTGCGCCCTGTTTACACACCTATGGTGAAGAGACAGCCCCCCAACAAAAGGCGTGTGAAGCAGTGGTCTGAGGAGGCCAGAGATGCACTGAGGGACTGTTTTGACACCACGGACTGGGAGGTGCTCTGTGGGCCCCACGAACAGGACATTGATAGTTTAACGGACTGCATCACAGATTACATAAACTTCTGTGTAGAAACCACCGTGCCCACCAAGAGGGCACGGTGTTTCTCAAACAACAAGCCCTGGGTGACTCCTGATCTGGGAGCCTTGCTGCAGGAGAAAAGGACGGCTTTCCAGTCTGGAGACAGAGATGAACTGAGGAGGGTGCAGAGGGATCTTAAACGGAAGATCAAAGAGTGCAAGGCCAGCTACAGGAGGAAAATGGAGGACCACCTGCAGCAAAACAACGGCGAGGGAGGTTTGGAGAGAGGACTCCAAGCTATCTCAGGACAGGGTAAAAACGAGAGGAGGAACCCTGAGCCTGGAGACAGAGACTGGGCCAACAAGCTAAATCTGTTCTTCAACAGATTTGATACTGGGCCCACCTCCACCCCCCTCAGCCTGAGCACAGCCCAGCCCACCTCCAGCTCCCTCTGCCTGCACGCCCCTCACCACCATCAACACCTCCACCATCTCTGGGGCTCTCACCATCCCCCCGCCTTCACCACCATCTCTACAGTGCTCCTCTCCTCCACCCCCTCCCTCTCCTGAATCTCTTCACACCTACAGTGGATCAGGTGAGAACGCAGCTGAAGAAGATCAAAGCCAGGAAAGCCACGGGTCCTGACGGCATCAGCTCCAGACTCCTCCGGGACTGTGCAGACCAGCTCTGTCAGGTGGTCTGCTACATCTTCAACCTGAGCCTGAGTCTGGAAAGAGTTCCTGTCCTGTGGAAGACTTCTTGTGTGGTTCCAGTCCCTAAAACTTCGCGCCCCAAGGAGCTTCCAACCACTTCAGACCCGTGGCCTTAACGTCTCACCTGATGAAGGCACTGGAGAGGATCGTCCTCAGGCACCTCCGCCCCCTGGTGAGCCCAAACATGGATCCCTCTGCAGTTTGCATACCAACCCGGCATTGGGGTGGATGATGCCGTCATCTACCTGCTGCAGAGATCCCTGTCTCACCTGGAGGACGCTGGAAACACTGTGAGGATTACCTTTTTTGATTTCTCCAGTGCTTTCAACACGATCCACCCCTCACTGCTCAGGGTGAAGCTGGAGAGAGCGGGGGCCAGCGACCAGCTGGCTGCATGGGTCACTAACTACCTCACTGACAGACCCCAGTTTGTGAGGCTGCAGGACTGTGTGTCCGATGTGGTGGTCTGCAGCACAGGTGCCCCCCAGGGAACAGTCCTCTCACCTTTCCTCTTCACCCTGTACACATCGGACTTCACATACTCCACGGACAGTTGCCACCTCCAGAAGTTCTCCGATGACACTGCCATTGTGGGATGTGTGTCAGAGGGGAACGACTGTGAGTACAGGAAGGTCATCATGGACTTTGTCGACTGGTGTGAGCTGAATCACCTTCAAGTCAATGCCAGCAAGACAAAGGAGATGGTGATCGACTTCAGCAGGAAACCCTCAGACATTGCACCAGTGAACATCCAGGGACTTGACATCGAGAGAGTGAGGACGTACAAGTACCTGGGTGTTCACTTAAACAACAAACTGGACTGGACTGACAACACTGACTTGCTCTACAAGAAGGGTCAGAGTCGTCTGTTACATGCTGAGGAGGCTGGGATCTTTTGGTGTGTGCAGGCCACTGCTGAGGACCTTTTTATGAGACTGTGGTGGCGTCTGTGGTCTCCTATGCAGTGGTCTGCTGGGGAGGGGGGTGTTCTGAGCGGGACAAGAAGAGGCTCAACAGACTGATTAAAAGAGCCAGCTCAGTCTGTGGCTGCCCCCTGGACTCCATCGAGGTGATGGGGGAGAGGAGGGCTCTGGCCAAACTGTCCACCATCATGGACAACACCTCCCACCCTCTGCATCAGACTGTGGGGGCCTTAAGCAGCTCCTTCAGCAACAGACTCAGACACCCAAGGTGTAGGAAGGAGCGCTTCCGCAGGTCCTTCATCCCAAACACCATCAGACTGTTTAATGCTGCACTATAAATCTTTGTCATTGTAACAAACACTTCCATACCACAGTAGGACTGATGTTTACTGATGTTTCATCATTGCACTGATGTTTACTGATGTCCTAGCCATGCACTTTATGGTCCTTTTTTCATTCCACTCATTTACTATACTGTTAATTCATATCTGCTACATATCCATATTCACCTGTGCAATAACACCTCACCACAGCACATCTAACTGGGTGAGGCTGTGTATATAAATACTGTTTCTGTTTCTTTCTTTTTTCTGTTATTATTATTATTGTTCACTATTTATTGTAAATACTGTTTTTTGTGTCTTGTGTGTTTCGTCTATTATTTAATGTCTCTTTTACTTGTTTTGAGCTGCTGTAACAGTGGAATTTCCCCACTGTGGGATCAATAAAAGATCTTATCTTATCTCTACTTGATTGTTCCCTCAGTTCAAAAGCCTCCTATTTGTCTTTAAACAAGGGTGTGAGAATGGACAGACTAGAGGGAGTACTGCTGGTTTGCAAGATGTATCTTAGCAGAGGATGGTTTCGAATCCATCGACCTCTGGGTTATGGGCCCAGCACGCTTCCGCTGCGCCACTCTGCTCTCAGTGGTCTTTGCCAGGGTGTGCGACCACAATGTTTCATTGCAAAGGAATTCCTAGTCCATCAGCGACTTGGGAGTACCTGCAAAACCAAGTGGACTTGAAATGAGGACTAGGTTGGCAGTGTTCCTAACTAGATAAATGTAGTGGGCAGAGAAGTAAAGGTTGTGCTTAATGGCTCAACTTGTCATCATGAGATATGCTTTCATTAGCAAATAATTGATTGCTATGCAAGGACACAGAATGCACAGTTAATCCATGAGAGCAGACTTTACTTCTGAGTATCACTTGTTAAGATGTTTTTTTTTATTTCATGAGCATTCTATAATCTGGAGATTTTGTAAAGATATTTCTCTGTTGTGAGTTAACTTGACAAGCGTGCAGAGAGCAACAGACAGAAGTTAGTAAAACAAATTCCGGTAAATAAAATACAATTTTTTTTTTCTGTGCAGCCCGTTAATAAGTAACCCACCAACCCAAATGTTAAGATGAAGTTCAACTGCAATGCATTTTTTTTTGCAGAACTTCCTTGCTTGTTAAGATAGCAGTGTTGGGAATTTAACCCACGCCTCCATAGAGACTGGAGCTTAAATCCAGTGCTTTAGACCACTTGGCCACACTACCTGACTTTCAACATCTTCACCCTCGTGTATGAGGGGTTTTCCAAGAGAAAAAAAAAAAAAAGCAGATGAATGGTGAGGGACAGACATCTGATGGGTAGCTTTGGATTTTCTACCCATCCCTTTTGAGGACTACGTAGTCAGCTGTTAGCTCAAAAGCAACATTGCCCCTGATAGCAGAAACTCACTTATGACCCTTTTCCACTAGCACCCACTCGGCTCGACTTGACTCAGTTTTTAGGCTTTTCCATTACGTGTTAGTACCTGGTACTTTTCTAGTACCTACTCGGCCGGGGTTCCAAGCGAGCTGTCGAGTCGAAAAATGCTGAAAATGTCGTTGCAGACGGCAGGCCACTGATTGGCCAGGGCGTGACGTCACTAGATGAGTCGGGAGAGCGACTTGTTCATAAGAGTCAACCGCGCCATTTAACAGCCAACACGATACTTTCAGAGATCGCTGCACAGAAATCAACCCTGTGGAGCAACAACGAGATGTAGAGCAACAGACAGAAGTTAGTAAACCAATATCCAGTAAATAAAATAAAATGTACCTCAGTTTCAACGTCTTCATACTCGTATACGAGGGGTTTTCCAAGAGAAAAAACAAAACAAGCAGATGAATGGTGAGGGACAGACATCTGATGGGTAATTTTGGATTTCCCACCCATCCGCTTTTGAGGACTACGTGTAGTCAGCTGTTAGCTCAAAAGCAACATTGCCCCTGATAGCAGAAACTCACTTATGACCCTTTTCCACTAGCACCTACTCGGCTCGACTTGACTCAGTTTTTAGGCTTTTCCATTACGTGTTAGTACCTGGTACTTTTCTAGTACCTACTCGGCCGGGGTTCCAAGCGAGCTGAAGTCGAGCTGAAAATGTGACGTCGGCAGATGGCAGGCCACTGATTGGCCAGGGCGTGACGTCACTAGATGAGTCGGGAGAGCGACTTTGTTCATAAGAGCCAACCCCGCCATTTAACAGCCAACACGATCACGATCAGAGATGGCTGCACAGAAATCAACCCTGTGGAGCAACGACGAGTTGTAGAGCAACAGACAGAAGTTAGTAAACCAATATCCGGTAATTAAAATAAAATGTACCTCAGTTTCAACGTCTTCATACTTGTATATGAGGGGTTTTCCAAGAGAAAAAACAAAACAAGCAGATGAATGGTGAGGGACGGACATCTCATGGGTAGCTTTGGATTTCCCACCCATCCATTTTGAGGACTATGTAGTCAGCTGCTAGCTCAAAAGCAACATTGCCCATGAGAGCAGAAACTCACTTGTGGCAGTTGCTACCTTTTTGTCTCAGAACATGGGTGTGAGAGTGGATGGAGTAGTTGCTGTTGGAAAGGAGTACTGCCGGTTTGGTAGATGTATTATAGCAGAGGATGGTTTCGATCCATCGACCTCTGGGTTATGGGCCCAGCACGCTTCCGCTGCGCCACTCTGCTCTTAGTGGTCGTTGCCAATGTGGCCGGAGGTCTCTTTCCTCCACGCCACTATATGGCACTGTGCCGCCTGAGCTAGGGCGCACTGACAGATCAGTGGCGCAGAGCAAGGTATTTAAATCCAGGTGGAGCACACCTTGATCTCTCGTGGAGGAGGAAATGCAGCAGCTCAGGGAGCTCATGTTGCAGCTTAAGGCGGACAATGAGCGGCTTCGGCAGGAGCAGGTTGCCCTCCTGGAGGGCTCTGGCGGTGTGTCTTCCCCTGCACCAGTTAGTAATGCCCCGTCTGCAGGTGCCTCCGCTGTTGTCACAGAGCGGCTGGTTGTCATTCCTAGAGACCGTAAGTGTCCCATGTTTAATGGCAAGACAGGCATTGGGATAGCTGAATGGATGGAGGAGTTACAGGCATGTGTGCGTGCTCGCCGCCTTACTGTTGCAGACCAAGCCTTGTTCATATTTGACCACTTGGAGGGAGAGGCCAAGGAAGAGATCAAGTTTCGCTCTAGTGGGGAGCGAGGAGACCCAGCTCGGGTTCTTGCCATTCTAAAGGAGCTCTATGGTTGTACTGAGTCTTATGTCACCTTGCAGCAAGCATTCTTTTCTCGGCACCAGCTTGAAGGTGAGACTCTGCAGGAGCCCTCATGGCATTAATGGATCGTGTGAAGCAGTGTGCACCTGATGGAGTACCTAATGCTGATGTCCTGCTTCGAGATCAGTTTATTGAGCATGTTTATGATAGCTCCCTTCGCAGGGAGCTTAAGCAGCTGGTGCGCCGTCAGCCTATGGCTACAATGTTGGAGCTTCGTAGTGAGGCTATTAGATGGGAGAGGGAGGGCCTTCCAGGAGGTGCCAGGCCACGTAGTTCTTCTCTGCCATCTGCTTATGGCCTCCAGTATGCAGTTCAGGGTCGTTTCCAACCCACTCGTCCTAGTAGCCCACCTGGGCCTAGTGTTGAGTGAGTTGATGGATGTCCTGAAGCGTCAACAGGAACAGTTGAACCAGCTCGCACAGACTGTAGCCTCTCTGCAGGCTCCTCGCCCTCAAGAGCAGGCTCTCCGTCGTGGTTCTGTAATTTGTAGGAGGTGCCAACAACCAGGCCATTTTGCTCGGAAGTGTGAGGGTGAGAGAGCCCCTCCTCGGCGCCATGGACATTCTGTCGCAGGACTGAGCTCCAGTGTTGCTCTCCCTTCCCGTCCCTTCAACCAGCCGGAAAACTGAAGCCCACTGAGCTGCCGAGCCACAGCTCAGTTGGGGAGTCCATAGGCTCACAGGAGGGTGCGGCTGTTGATTTAATTGCTACCTGTCCGAACATCGATGTATTAGTTGGAGGGGTTATAGTTTCCTGTTTGGTGGACACTGGTTCAATGGTCTCCACTATGACCGAAAGTTTCTTTCAGAAACAGTTTGCACCTTGGGGTTTTGATCGCCTTCGCTCATGTCACTGGCTACAGCTGCGTGCAGCTAACGGTCTAGCGATTCCTTACATTGGCTATTTGGAGCTTGACGTGGAGCTGTGTGGTAAGGTGATGCCCCGCTGTGGGATTCTTGTTGTTAAAGACCCCACTGGTGCTGTGTCCTCTGTCCCTGGGGTTTTGGGGATGAATGTGATTCGCCGGTGTTACCAACAGCTTTTTGGGGCATTTGGTCCATCTCTTTTTGATTCACTTCCTGTCTCAAAAGCACCTGGTCCAGTCATTGCAGCTCTGCAGCAGTGCCACCAGTCAGGCTACCTCCGCTCAAGGGAGCCCCACTGGTTCGGTGAGGGCTAGGGGAAAGCGTGTGGTGCGCATACCTGGAGGGGTGATAAAACTCGTTGCCAGCACCTGTCCGGAGAAGTTCTCTGGCCAGAGTGTGCTGTTTGAGCCCCCAGAGTCAGGTTTGCCTGCTGGGTTGTTAGCCTCCCCATGCCTCGTACAGGTTGTCCAGGGTACAGTGTATGTCCCGGTGGTCAATGTTGGGACGACAGAGGTTCTTCTCTACCCACGGACTGGTTTGGGAGTGTTAAGTGCTGTCCAGGTTGTCAGTTTACAAACAGGCGTGACTGAAGTTGAGTCATCAGTTGCAACAGTTTCTTCACAGACAGTGGCCACCTCAGTGTTGGACAGGGTGGAGATGCTGGATCTGTCTTTGTTGTCTGAACAGGAACAGGCTGGTGCAAAATCCTTGCTTCGTAAATATCGGTCTGTGTTTTCAGCACATGATGGTGACTTGGGTTGCACCAACCTGTTGTGTCATGACATTCCCTTGTTGGATGATGTCCCAGTCCAGGCAGAGGTACTGCCGCATCCCTCCCTCAGAGTACGAGGCAGTAAAGGCTCATATCAACCAACTTTTGGAGTCTCAGGTCATTAGGGAGAGTAGCAGTCCCTATGCCTCACCTATTGTTCTGGTGAGGAAGAAGGATGGGAGTTTACGCCTGTGCGTAGACTACCGTCTCCTTAATAGTAAGACCAGAAAGGACGCCTTTCCCCTGCCTCGCATTGAGGAAAGTTTGGATGCGCTTTCTGGGGCACACTGGTTCTCCACAATTGATTTGGCGAGTGGCTACAACCAGGTCCCTGTGGCCGAGCAGGATCGGCCTAAAACTGCCTTCTGCACACCTTTTGGCCTTTTTGAGTTCAACCGCATGCCGTTTGGCTTGTGTAACGCCCCAAGTACCTTCCAGCGGTTGATGCAGAGGATGTTTGGTGATCAGCAGGGTCAGTCCCTGCTACTGTATCTTGATGACATCATCATCTATTCATCTTCTGTTGAACAACACCTGCAACGGCTGGAGATGGTGCTCGACCGGCTCAAAAGGGAAGGCCTTAAGGCAAAACTTGACAAATGTGCATTCTTTCGGCAAGAGGTTGGTTATCTGGGCCATGTCATCTCAAGTCAGGGAGTCTCCACTGACCCAAAGAAAATTGAAGCAGTGGCTAACTGGCAACGCCCACGTCATGTTTCAGAGCTGCGCTCTTTTTTGGGTTTTGCCAGCTACTACCGCCGTTTTGTGGAGGGCTTTGCCAAGTTGGCTAGCCCTCTGCATCAGTTGGTGGCTAGGCTGGCAGGCACCAAGTCAAAGAGAGAGGTCAGGTCAGGCTCTGGACACTGTGTGGACACCACAGTGTGAGGAAAGCTTTGAGGCATTGAAGTCTCGGCTTGTCTCAGCTCCAGTGCTGACTTATGCTGACTTTTCACGCCCCTTTATTTTGGAGATTGACGCTAGCCACAGTGGCCTTGGTGCTGTCCTTTCGCAGGAGACGGACAGTGGTGTGAGACCAGTGGCATATGCAAGCAGAGGCCTTCGGCCTACAGAGCGCAATATGTCAAACTATAGTTCCATGAAGTTGGAATTTCTTGCGCTCAAGTGGGCAATGACTGAGAAGTTTCGGGAGTATTTGTTGGGGCATAAGTGCACTGTGTATACTGATAACAACCCGCTAAGTTACATTCAGTCCGCCAAGCTAGGGGCCACAGAGCACCGCTGGGCTGCACAACTTGCTGCCTTTGACTTTTCAATAAAGTATCGATCAGGCCGTAGCAACAGGAATGCTGATGCACTGTCACGGCAGTATGTTTCAGGTTTGCAAGCAGTTGCACCGATCTTGCCGGGCACTGTGGTTCCCCTTAGCCTACAACAAAGCCCAACTTTGTCCTCCCGTCAGGAGGCAATGGCATCTCAGTCTTTGGTCTCTGTTCTTCCCGCCCACTCTGCATCAGATCTCTGTTCTTTGCAGAGAGATGACCCCTTTCTTAATGAGGTGTTGGTGTTCTGGCAACGGAATGCTCCACCTACCTCCGGTGAGAGGCAGCAGCTCTCCAAGCCAGTCATGGCGCTCTTGCGCCAGTGGGATCGCCTGGTGGAGAAGGATGGTGTTCTTTTTCGCCAGGTGTTCCGCTCAGATGGGGGAGAAGAGTCTCTTCAGCTCCTTCTGCCTGTAGCCCTTAAGCAGGACACTTTAAATCAGTTACATCAAGAGCATGGTCATCAGGGCATTGAGCGGACCACCGAGTTGGTTCGGCAGCGCTGTTATTGGCCTGGTATGTCTTCTGACATTAAGAGCTGGGTCCAACAGTGTGAGCGTTGCCAAGTTGCTAAGGACTCAGGTCGTGTGCCCCACAGTTTTATGGGTCATTTGCTTGCTTCACGCCCCAATGAGATCCTGGCGATTGACTTCACACTGCTGGAGCCTTCCAGAAGCGGATTTGAAAATGTCCTGGTCATGACAGATGTTTTTAGCAAGTTCACAGTAGCGGTTCCTACACGGGACCAACGGGCCTCCACTGTGGCCCAGGTCTTGGTCTCTGAGTGGTTTTACAAGTTTGGTGTTCCGAGTCGTCTTCACTCAGACCAAGGACGGAGTTTTGAGAGTTCTCTTATTGGACAGCTTTGCTCACTATACGGTGTTGTTAAATCTCGCACTACTCCGTACCATCCCGCAGGTAATGGTCAATGTGAGCGTTTTAATAGAACTCTCCACAACCTCCTCCGCACACTGCCAGTATCACGTAAACGTGACTGGGGTTCCTGTTTGCCTCAGGTGCTGTTCTGCTATAACACCACGCCCCACCAGAGTACTGGTGAGTCACCCTTCTACCTGATGTTTGGGCAGGAACCTCGACTTCCTGTGGACTTCCTTTTGGGTCGAGTCCAGGATCCGACACCTGGTATGGTACAGGACTGGGTAGTCGAACACCAAGCCAGGTTACAAGTTGCATTTGAGGGTGCTCATGAGCGACTGCGGGTTGCTGCTGGCCGCAGAAAAGAGCGGCATGATCAACAGGTGCGTGATGCACCTCTCCCTGTCGGCCAGTTGGTGTATCTGAGGGAACACGGGGTGAGAGGTAGACACAAAATCCAGGATCTCTGGAGTTCTGTGGTCCACCAGGTTGTCAAGGCACCATCTGGTGAAGGAGCAGTGTGAATGATCTGCAAAAAGTCCGGAATGTGCATCGTGATATGTTGAAAGCTGTGATTCAATCAGAGGCAAAGACCCTTCCATCTAAGGTTCCATCTCCACCCACTGTGGCAGCACTAGATGATGGCGACAGCTATAGTGATAGTGATGTGTGGCTTCTGGTCCCCGAGACCCCTGTTCCACAATCTACAGCACCTACAGGTATTTTGCAGCCTTCAGGCCCCTTAGTGGTTCCCTTGCAAACTGGGTCTGTCCCAGAGACACCGCGACCACATGGGCCATCCTCACCGCCGGCTCCCTTGCAGTCTCCAGCTGACCAACCAAGCACGAGTCAGCAGGCTTTGCGTCGAACTGCTCGTTCAACTGCTGGACACCATTCCAATGTTCACCATCTCCCTCGCTCCATAGGTCCTCAGAACAGTACAGCCGATGAGCCTTCAGACCCTGCATCTTACGCTCACTTCGCTGTTTTTAGGCCTTGGTGTTAAGTCTGGCCTTTGTGTGGTCCATCGTCGGGCCGACGATGCAAAAGGGAGGGGTAGATGTGGCCGGAGGTCTCTTTCCTCCACGCCACTATATGGCACTGTGCCGCCTGAGCTAGGGCGCACTGACAGATCAGTGGCGCAGAGCAAGTATTTAAATCCAGGTGGAGCACACCTTGATCTCTCTTCCTGGCCCTTCCGGTGGCTACAGCAGCGTGACGGCTGGCTCAATTGGCGTGGCGGCCCTTGCGTCATAAACATCTCCAGATAGGTAAGATGCGCTGCCGTCTCCTCGTCCATTCATGCACGCAACATACGGACTGTTTGTCTTCCTCACCGCAGCGCGGCTGATTGCTTGTGTGTGCGGGGAGTGATCGCGTTGCGGGGTGCTTAGGTGTGGCGCCGCAACTGCAATCAGTGGGTGAGTCGCCTTGTCCGTAATTCTTTTGTGCAATGTGGCTCCCTGCTAACTTTTATATTATGCTGCAGAATTTTGCCGTTTGGCGCCTCCATCTCCTCTGGGGTCGTGCTGACGCTGCACCATTGGTATGTATGGGTTTTACTTTTTGATTATCCAATTATCAATTAGTGTTATTTTATAATAAATTTATTTGTTTTACATTTTAGCAGTCCCGGATAATTGCCAACCCTCCTGTGGGTTTATTAATCCCTGGCCAGCTCTGCTGTTTTGGCTCTGTTGAGCCTTCCTGTTTTGGCTCTGTTGAGCCTTCCTGTTGTTGGCTCTGAAAGGCTGTTTGGGTTCAGAAGTCCCCCGTTTTGGCTCCATCGGGCCCTCTGGTTCTGGCTTCACAGGCACCGTTCATACTCTCCCTCTCTGGAGGCGTTTGGCCCTGCTCTACGGGGGTCATCCGAGCCCTGCTGAACTGTTTTTAGTCTATTAGGTTTCATTTCTTTTGTTTAATTTTGTTCTGTTTATGGTATTTTGGTTTATTTGTTTGGTTACATTTAGTAGATTGTCCTGTCTTTCTTTTGTTGTATTGTTTTAGGTTTGAGATCGTTTGTGGTTTGATTTTTAACATTTATTTTGTGTGCAAGTGCTGTGGGCCTGAGGCAGCATCCCCTTCCCTGGTGGTGGTTTTCTTCTTCACGAGTGTTTTGTTTGGTGTAGCACGGGTGGTTTGGTTTGAGAGTGTTATCCCCTTCTTGGTTAATGTTGCTGTGGTTAGCCCCAGCCCTATATTTTAATTGATCTTGCCCAAACGTTCATGTTTGATTTAGTTTCGTTTTTTTTATTATATTAAATAAAATGTTTTGATTAATTTGAACTGTCTCTGCCCTGTGGTGTAAAACGAACCTGTGTGCCTAACCATTATATATTGGGTTAGAAGTTTCCCGGGGGTGAAATTCCCCTGGGTGGCGTTGTCGCAATAGACATTTCTTCCTGGAACGGCACGCTCGTGCCCCCCCCTCCCTCGTCACGCCACACCAAGGTGTGCAACCACAATGTTTGATTGCAAAGGAATTTCTAGTCCATCAGCGACTTGGGAGTACCTGCAAAACCAAGTGGACTTGTAAGAAATGAGGACTAAATAGGCAGTGTTTCTAACTAGATAAATGCAGTGGGCAGCAACGATGCAGAGAAGAAAAGGTTGTGCTTAATGGCTCAACTTGTCATCATGAGATATGCTTTCATTAGCAAGTAATTGATTGCTATGCAAGTGTGACACACACAAACGATGTGGTCACATTTTTGGTTACTGTCATACTTACCTTGTGGGATGGTAATGTATTCCAGCTTCTTGCTGATATGTTTATTATAAGTTTTGAGAGATTTTTATTCAGTCGTTGTGGACTTATTATTATTATTATTATTATTAGTGGTGCAATGCCCAATAATGCCAATAGGTGGCAGCGGACTGGAACTTTGCTTTGTGCTCTTCTTGGCTCTCTCGTCATTCTGCGATGAGGAGTCAATGCAGCTTAACAGCCTAATGCCGTCCTGCTTGCTCAAATAACCTTTTACCAGAAAGACTGCTTGCACAGTCGCATGCCTGGGACCTGCAACACAAGGACACAGAATGCACAGTTAAGTCATGAGAGCAGACTTTACTTCTGAGTATCACTTATTAAGATGTTTTTTTTATTTCATGAGCCTTCTATTGTATGGGAAAATATACCTCTGGATAAAATTTTACACTTGTTATAAATTTGGGGCACCACCTTACCAGAAGGAAATTACTGTAAAAGACTAATAACTACGTTGATCAGTTATTAGTTGTATCAGTACATTTATCCATTATGAATCATTCTTATTACCTGGGTTATGAATTCTCCATACATTGATCTTACATTTATCGATACGATGGACTTTCCACGGAGACCCCAAACTGTCGCCTTAGGGCTCCGGTATGGCACAGCACGATCTTTCAGCGGGCCAACACCAGCTGGAACACCGTGGTGGAGTAACGACGGGCCTGATGGCGATGTCCTGGTGGCGGTCTCCAGATGTCGATTATCAGTGGCAACAGAGAGTCTTTAATTCGGCAGAGGAATCACCGCCTTGCGTGTGACTTTGGCAAGTGGCAGACAGCTCTGGGTCTTAGTGATGAAGACGTTGCGGGTCGTATAGTAGTTACGCTCGGTGATTATGGATGTTCGTTTATAATAAAGTTGAAAACAATCTCGTTGGCCGTTCGATCTTGTTTCCAAAACTATTATCAACGCAGCAAAAAGAAAACTTCAACAAAAACAAGGCGATCTTAGGTGCGGCTTGTAAAAATCTTCAAAAATCAAGGAGTCGATTATAAGAAGACATATAGAAAAAAATATTGTTATGCGGGAAAAATGCACAGGTGTAACGAGTTGAGCTAAGTAAAATCATATACTTGAATAAAAGCTAGATGAAAAATGTGGAACAAAGTAAAAAGTAAAAGTGTTCCAAGTAAAAGTGACGTTAAAAGTAAAAGAAAGAAGTAAAAAGAAAGTGAATGAAGTGAGTCGGAGTCGAATCGATAGATTTATCTGACGCTTAAGTGGGTGTGTTTAGAAGGGCGGATCTCTTCACCGTGAACTGAGAAATTACTTTATTCTGGAGAGAATTAAAAGAATTTCACGTGAACTGTATTGTTTTGAATGTTATGCGCGATAGACACATACTCTTCTCATTATGGTCAAAATGGGCTTTTAACATCAAAACAGAACTTAGCAAGATTATCACATTGCATTCAACAGGTTAATGTATTCTTCAGTGTTTACTACAAGAAAAATGAATTACACACTACAAATTACTCTAAGTTGGATTAACATGAGACATACAAAATGCAAAAGTAACATACTGTGAAAACAGGTTGGTTAATCAATCTAACTAAATCTCAGCTCAAATATTAATACAAGATTACTACCAGAGCTTTCATTAACTGTCGCCACAGGATGGCAGTATGGCTCCATGTAATATTTGTGATTAAATGCATAGAATTGTAGCTAACTCAAGACTATAACCTACAGAAGTGGGAATTTCATCAAACTACTCAGAATTGAGTATTAACGAAAAGTACACTGCTCAAACTTCGATTAGATGTGTAATTCACCTTAAAAAGGAAGTTTCAAGTTAGTGACACACAGAAATTCAGTCTCTCCTCAGGAATGCATCTTGAATTTATGACTTCGATCTGGTGTTATCTTCATCACAGAGAAGGGGAAGAGTGAGGTAGAACAAAGAATGATTCTCATAGCGGTGCTGTGTAACAGATAGAAAGATAGGTGTGCGTGTAGCCCAGAGAGAGAGGGAAGAGGTGTTGTTTTATTTGAGAAGGATATAATCAGTCCTTAAAGAAATCTCAGTTTGTTTTGTCAAAGAAACAATCCTTTGACGTGAAGTTGTGTCTTTGGAGTCTCTTTCTGCGATAGCATCCTGGCAGGATCAAAAGACCTGAAGTCATAATTAACGACCCTCCAGGGTGTTAATCTGATTGGGGTGTCATAGATGCAGAGCTCCTCCAGGAAGGGAATCGTAAACCAGAGTCTGGAAGACCTCTATCTTTGACACCTTATGATCCTGGTGCCGTGGAGTCTCTGAGAATGTCTTTGTAACTCCAAGATGTAGCAGGCAAACCATAAACATTTCAGTCCTCTCATGTGAACTATCTCACCTCTGTCCTTTAATTCATATTCCTGATTTTGGAGAGTTCAGGAGGTCTGGTTCTCCTACGCTATAATCTGGAGATTTTGTATCAATATTTCTCTGTTGTGAGGTAACTTGTCAAGCGTGCAGCGAGCAACAGACAGAAGTTAGTAAACCAATAACCGCTAAATAAAATAAGATGTTTTTTGTTTGACCCACAGACCTAAGTGTTAAGACAAAGCTTCAGTTTTAACTGATTTTCAACTAGCTTCTGAGTGCCTGAACGTTAAGATGGCAGTGGTGGGATTTGAACCCACGCCTCCATAGAGACTGGAGCCTTAATCCAGCGCCTTAGACCACTCGGCCACACTACCACAGTTCCCATGTCTTTTCCAAGAGAAAAAAAACAAGCAGATGAATGGTGCGGGACGGACATCTGATGGGTAGCTTTGGATTTCCTACCCATCCCTTTTGAGGACTACGTAGTCAGCTGCTAGCTCAAAGGCAACATTGTCCACGATAGCAGAAACTCAGTTATGGCCCTTTTCCACTAGCACCTACCTACGGCTCGGCTCGGCCTCGCTCACCTTCGACTGACTCGCCTCGGTTTGTACGCATGCAAAGATTTCCATCACGTGTAAGTTAGTACCTGGTACCAGGTACTTTCGTAATCGAGTACCTACTCGGCCGGGGTTCCAAGCGAGCTGAGTCGAGCCAAAATGTGACGTCCGGCAGGCCACTAATGGGCCAGGGGGTGACGTCACTAGATGAGTCGGGAGAGCGACTCATTCATAAGAGTCAACTGCGCACTTTTTAAAATCCAGTAACAACAACGAACACGATCAGAGATGGCTGCACAGAAATCAACCCCGTGGAGCAACGACGAGGTGCAGACATTTCTTTGTCTGGTGGCCTCCATAGTTGTTTCGTGTTTGTGTCGCATAACAAATGACGTCGCTGGAGTTTCGGCCGCGTTGCTATGACAACCCCACCCACGCTGAGGTGGTACTCTATTGTTGTAATGGAAAACAACCGAAACTGAGTCGCAACTGTGTAATGGAAAATTGCCATTAGTTAACACACTTGTGTCAGTTGTTACCTTTTTGTCTCAGAACATGGGTGAGTGAATATCACTAGATGCAGTTGGAAAGGAGTACTGCTGGTTTGTAAGATGTGTTTTAGCAGAGGATGGTTTTCGATCCATCGACCTCTGGGTTATGGGCCCATGGGCCCATTAGTAAACCAATATCCAGTAAATAAAATAAAATGTACCTCAGTTTCAACGTCTTCATCCTCGTATACGAGGGGTTTTCCAAGAGAAAAAACAAAACAAGCAGATGAATGGTGAGGGACAGACATCTGATGGGTAGCTTTAGATTTCCCACGCATCCCTTTTGAGGACTATGTAGTCAGCTGCTAGCTCGAAAAGCAACATTGCCCCTGAGAGCAGAAACTCACTTGTGGCAGTTGCTACCTTTTTGTCTCAAAACATGGGTGAGTGAATATAACTAGATGCAGTTGGAAAGGAGTACTGCTGGTTTGCAAGATGTATTTTAGCAGAGGATGGTTTCAACCCATCAACCTCTGGGTTATGGGCCAAGCACGCTTCCGCTGCGCCACTCTGCTCTCAGTGGCCTTTGCCAGGGTGTGCGACCACAATGTTTGATTGCAAAGGAATTTCTAATCCATCAGGAACTTGGGAGTACCTGCAAAACCAAGTGGACTTGAAATCAGGACTAGATTGGCAGTGTTCCTAACTAGATAAATGTAGTGGGCAGCAACGATGCAGAGAAGTGTTAATGGCTCAACTTGTCATCATGAGATATGCTTTCATTAGCAAATAATTGATTGCTATGCAAGTGTGACACACACAAAAGATGTGGTCACATTTTTGGTTACTCATACTTATCTTGTGGGATGGTAATGTATTCCAGCTTCTGCTGATATGTTTATTATAAGTTTTGAGAGACTTTTATCCAGTCATTGTGGACTTATTATAGTGGTGCAATGCCCAATAATGCCAATAGGTGGCAGCGGACCAGAACTTTGCTTTGCGCTCTTCTTGGCTCTCTCGTCATTCTGCGATGAGGAGTCAATGCAGCAACAGCCTAATGCCGTCCTGTTTGCTCATTTAACCTTTTACCAGAAAGACTGCTTGCACAGTTGCATGCCTGGGACCTGCAACACAAGGACACAGAATGCACAGTTATGCCATGAGAGCAGACTTTACTTCTGAGTATCACTTGTTAAGATGTTTTTTTTATTTCATGAGCATTCTATAATCTGGAGATTTTGTATAGATATTTCTCTGTTGTGAGGTAACTTGACAAGCGTAAAGAGAGCAACAGACAGAAGTTAGTAAAACAATTTCCGGTAAATAAAATAAAACATTTTTGTTCTTTCTGTGCAGCCCGTTAACCTAAGTGTTAAGAGAAGTTCAACTGCAACGCATGGTTTTTGATAGAACTTCCAAGTGCCTGAATGTTAAGATGGCAGTGGTGGGATTTGAACCCACACCTCCGTAGAGACTGAAGCCTAAATCCAGCGCCTTAGACCACTCGGCCACACTACCTCACTTTCAAGGTTTTCACCCTCATGTATGAGGGGTTTTCCAAGAGAAAAAACAAGCAGATGAATGGTGAGGGACGGACATCTGATGGGTAGCTTTGGATTTCCCACCCATCCCTTTTGAGGACTACGTAGTCAGCTGTTAGCTCAAAAGCAACATTGCCCCTGATAGCAGAAACTCACTTACGACCCTTTTTTTTTAGGCTTTTCCATTACGTGTTAGGTACCTGGTACCTGGTACTTTTCGTAGTACCTACTCGGCCGGGGTTCCAAGCGAGCTGAGTCGAGCTGAAAATGTGACGTTGGCAGAAGGCAGGCCACTGATTGGCCAGGGCGTGACATCACTAGATGAGTCGGGAGAGCGACTTGTTCATAAGAGTCAACCCCGCCATTTTAAAAACGCAATAACAACAATGAACACGATCAGAGATGGCTGCACAGAAATCAACCCCATGGAGCAACGACGAAGGTGCAGACATTTCTTTGTCTGGTGGCCTCCACAGTTGTTTCGTGTTTGTGTCACATGTGGTAACAGATGACATCGCTGGAGTTTCGGCCGCGTTGCTTATGACGATTTACCCCATTTCCCTACCACGCTGGAGGTGGTACTCTATTGTAATGGAAAATGACCAAAACTGAGTCGAGTCGAGCTAGAAGTGTGTAATCGAAAAGAGCCATTAGATAACGCACTTGTTGTTACCTTTTCGTCTCAGAACATGGATGTGAGAGTGGATGGATTAGATGCAGTTGGAAAGGAGTACTGCTGGTTTGCAAGATGCATTTTAGCATTTCAATCCATCGACCTCTGGTTTATGGGCCCAGCACGCTTCTGCTGCACCACTCTGCTCTCTGTGCCCGTTGCTAACGCGTGCATGACTGCAATGTTTGATTGCAAAGGAATTTCTAATCCATCAGCAACTTGGGAGTACCTGCAAAACCAAGTGGACTTGTAAGAAATGAGGACTAGATTGGCAGTGTTCCTAACTAGATAAATGTAGAGGGCAGCAACGATGCAGAGAAGTAAAGGTTGTGCTTAACGGCTCAACTTGTCATCATGAGATATGCTTTCATTAGCAAATAATTGACTGCTATGCAAGGACACAGAATGCACAGTTATGCCATGAGAGCAGACTTTACTTCTTAGTATCACTTGTTAAATTTTTTTTTTTTCATGAGCCTTATCTGGAGACTTTGTAAAGACTGGAGCCTTAATCCAGTGCCTTGGACCACTTGGCCACACTACCTCAATTTCCATGTCTTCACCCTCGTGTATGAGGGGTTTTCCAAGAGAAAAAACACAAAACAAGCAGATGAATGGTGAGGGAACAGACATCTGATGGATAGCTTTGGATTTCCTACCCATCCCTTTTGTGGTCTATGTAGTCAGCTGCTAGCTCAAAAAGCTATCATGGCTTGTGGCCCTTTTTCCACCATGAAAGAATAGATAAGTGCGTAGCCCAATAATACAACTTAAAATTCGGTAAACCAAAACCTCCCATATCCTTTGGCTTTGATAAGTGTTTTTTAGAGATTCTAACAGTTTTATAATTTCAAGTGAAAAGGTATAATAATCGAGTCTAACTGTTTGAAATATGATTGTGCAATAAAACACGGAATGGACTGGAAAAGATGGAGAAAGCGGGGCAATATGATCATCTTGATTGCATTTATCTTTCCAACCATGGATATTGGGAGGGTTTTCCAAAACTGAATATTGGCTTTGAGTTGCTCAATTTTGCTTTGCCAGTTTAATCGGAGGGGATCATTTGGGTTTTTGGTGACAGTCACACCTAAATATGTAAAAGCTTTGTTGGATTTCTTAAATGGAATGGATTGTAAACATGCCTTGTTAATCGCTGCAGAGACTGGCATAAGTTCACTTTTCTCCCAATTGATAGAAAATCCTGAGAGATTGCCAGATTTATTAATGAGAGCCAGGAGAGGCGGTATTGATACTTGCGGCTGGGAAATGTACAAGAAAATGTCGTCCGCATATAGCAAAAGGTAGTGTTTATAGACAAACATGTTAATGGGGAGATTACAGGGCTCTGTCCGATACTAGCAGCGAGCGGTTCGATGATAACAAAAAGGGGGAAAGGGGGCAACCTTGGCGGGTCCGATGGTGGACTGCAAATGGGGGGGAGATATTTTGATTAGTAATAACTGATGCAGTCAGTTGTGAATAAATTATTTCAATCCATTTCATGAAGGAGGGTCCAAATCCAATTTTTTTAAGCACAGACATCATGTAGGGCCTCTCTACTTGATCGTTCCTTTAGTTCAAACAACTGTGGCAAAAGCCTCCTATTTGTCTTTAAACAAGGGAGGGAGTACTGCTGGTTTAGCAGAGGATGGTTTCGATCCATCGACCTCTGGGTTATGGGCCCAGCACGCTTCCGCTGCACCACTCTGCTCTCAGTAGCATTTGCTAATGTGTGCGACCGCAATGTTTGATTGCAAAGGAATTTCTAATCCATCTGCGACTTGGGAGTACCTGCAAAACCAAGTGGACTTGAAATGAGGACTAGGTTGGCAGTGTTCCTAACTAGATAAATGTAGTGGGCAGAGAAGTAAAGGTTGTGCTTAATGGCTCAGCTTGTCATCATGAGATATGCTTTCATTAGCAAATAATTGATTGCTATGCAAGGACACAGAATGCACAGTTATGCCATGAGAGCAGACTTCACTTCTGAGTATCACTTGTTAAGATGTTTTTTTTATTTCATGAGCCTTCTATAATCTGGAGATTTTGTATAGATATTCCTCTGTTGTGAGGTAACTTGATAAGCGTGCAGAGAGCAACAGACAGAAGTTAGTAAAACAATTTCCAAATTTTTTGTCTCTGTGCAGCCCGTTAATAAGTGACCCACCAACCGGGGACCACCGACCCAAGTGTTAAGATGAAGTTCAACGACAAAACATTATTTTTTGTAGAACTTCCAAGTGCCTGAGTGTTAAGATGGCAGTGGTGGGATTTGAACCCACGTCCTCCGTAGAGACTGGAGCCTAAATCCAGCGCCTTAGACCACTCGGCCACACTACCTCACTTTCAAGGGCTTCACCCTTGTGTATGAGGGGTTTTCCAAGAGAAAAAACAAAACAAGCAGATGAATGGTGAGGGACAGACATCTGATGGATAGCTTTGGATTTTCTACCCATCCCTTTTGAGGACTACGTAGTCAGCTGTTAGCTCAAAAGCAACATTGCCCCTGATAGCAGAAACTCACTTATGACCCTTTTCCACTAGCACCCACTCGGCTCGACTTTCGACTCAGTTTTTAGACTTTTCCATTACGTGTTAGTACCTGGTACTTTTCTAGTACCTACTCGGCCGGGGTTCCAAGCGAGCTAAGTCGAGCTGAAAATGTGACGTCGGTAGACGGCAGGCCACTGATTGGCCAGGGCGTGACGTCACTAGATGAGTCGGGAGAGCGACTTGTTCATAAGAGTCAACCGCGCCATTTAACAGCCAACACGATACTTTCAGATTCAGAGATCGCTGCACAGAAATCAACCCCTGTGGAGCAACAACGAGATGTAGAGCAACAGACAGAAGTTAGTAAACCAATATCCAGTAAATAAAATAAAATGTACCTCAGTTTCAACGTCTTCATACTCGTATACGAGGGGTTTTCCAAGAGAAAAAACAAAACAAGCAGATGAATGGTGAGGGACAGACATCTGATGGGTAATTTTGGATTTCCCACCCATCCGTTTTGAGGACTATGTAGTCAGCTGCTGGCTCAAAAGCAACATTGTCCCTCATAGCAGAAACTCACTTGCAGCAGTTGCTACCTTTTTGTTTCAGAACATGGGTATGAGAGTGGATGGACAAGATGCTGTTGGAAAGAGTAGTGCTGGTTTGCACGCTGTATTATAGCAGAGGATGGTTTCGATCCATCGACCTCTGGGTTATGGGCCCAGCACGCTTCCGCTGCGCCACTCTGCTCCCAGTGGTCTTTGTCAGGGTGTGCGACAGCAATGTTTGATTGCAAAGGAATTTCTAGTCCATCAGCGACTTGGGAGTACCTGCAAAACCAAGTGGACTTTTAAGAAGTGAGGACTAGATTGGCAGAGTTCCTAACTAGATAAATGTAGTGGGCAGAGAAGAAAAGGTTGTGCTTAATGGCTCAGCTTGTCATCATGACATATGCTTTCATTAGCAAATAATTGATTGCTATGCAAGGACACAGAATGCACAGTTAAGTCATGAGAGCAGACCTTACTTCTGAGTATCACTTGTTAAGATGTTTTTTTTTTTATTTCATGAGCCTTCTATTGTGGAAGGAATAGAATATAGGAGGAAGACGAGGGGAACCAGGCAGACAGATACAACTGAAACCAGGAGTCGAGCAAGGTAACTCAACGATCTGGCGGAGAATGGACGAATGAGCCAGAGCTTAAATACTGCTGCAGAGTTGGTAGTTGATTGTAGAATGACTCTCAGGAGACATGATCAAACCAGATGTAGTGATGAGTGCCCTGGAGTAACCTCCTCGTCTTCCTAGGCAACCGACAGACATGACAGACAACACAGACAGAGGGAGACAAACACACAAACGGGAAAAAAGGGAACACAGGGGAGACAGACAGGGAACATCTCTGAAGCTGAAAATTTGTCTGTAATTAAGAATTAAAGTCAAAAAGCAGCAAACAACTGTGTTCATGTAGTGGTTTTTCAACCTCCCCATAATAACTTGATATAAAATGCTTTAAAGGTTCAGTAGGTAACTTTTTAAACACTACTTTTAGTCATATTCACTCAAACTGTCACCATGTCCTGATAGTAGAATATGAGACAGATCATCTGTGATAATGAATCAGCCTCCTCTGGCCCCACCTTCAGCCGCTAAAGCCATTTGTTAAAATCCAAAACAACCAATAAGAGCGGGAGGAGTGTCTGACACAGTTTGTGAACACGCTGCAGAGTCCCGGTCAGCATAGGAGCTTGTTTGTTTACTAAACGAGGAGCAGCAGAGAGAAAAGTGAGCCTCCCTCCTCTGACAACTACTGCTGATACTGAGAGAGAAGAAACAGAAGATGAGCAGAGAAGAAAAAAAGAAACGGTTAGCTTTGTTTTATGTGAAAGTTGTTAAAAATCTCTTTGTGAAGTGTTCCAGACAGTCATATCGGTTTGATGTTGGTCCTGATCTCGATGTGTGTCTGTGCTCTCACAGCTAAATGTTCTCAGAAGTGCTTCACTGCTTAGCTAATATTATTCACGACAGGTTATTAGTATCTCTTATCAAACAGACATCTAAACTCTGAAATGCGTGTCTGCTCGTTGTTTTACCGAACAGATGTTTCTGTAGATTACTTTTCATGTCAAAAACATTTATTTCTGCTCGTTTGTTATTCAGCAGTGTTCACAACAGTAATGTGGCAGCTGATTTCATGATGTGAAATATTTAAATAATTCAGTGAATAATTCAGCTGATGACAAAAACTGACAGCTGACAAATGTTAAGATGATATATCTTTAGTTAGATTTATTTATCACTTTAGAGCAGACTGACTGAATATGCGCTGTTTGTTTTTTTGCAGATATCAGACAGGTTCACCAACACATCCCATCCTGTCCAGAGTTGTTGGAGAGTCTCTCAGATTGGTAAGAAAAATGATGGTGAACTTTTCCAAACAGACTCAACTGTATTCAGCTTTTTCCTTATTGGATTTGATGTGTTTGTAAAGAACTTTTGATGTAGGTTAGAAGTGAGCTAACCAGAAAATGAATGCTCAACAATAATAGTACAACACATTCATATCAGTTAAATGTCAGTGAGCCTTCATTTGAAGATTTGGAGGTGATGATTTATTTGTAAAGTAAAAGCTTTGTAGACTACTTTACATAAGCATTTTAACAGCGCTCTAGTGAGGATATTTCAGTTTGCTCAACTTGTTATCATGAGACATACTTTCATTCAGAACTCACTCCTTGCTTTGCAAGAACACAGAAAGCACAGTTAAGCCATGAGAGCAGACTCTACTTTTGAGCATCACTTATTAACATACTTTTTTCATGTCCCTTCCAGAATGACAAGGTTTTGGGAAGAACTTGTGAAGATAATGATGGTGGGATTTGAACCCACACCTCCATAAAGACTGGAGCCTAAATCCAGCACCTTAGACCACTCGGCCACACTACCTCCCTGGCAACATCTTCACCCTCGTGTATGAGGGGTTTTCCCCTCATGGTGAGGGGCGGATCTCTGATGGGTAGCTTTGGATTTTCTACCCATCCCTTTTGAGGACTATGTAGTCAGCTGTTAGCTCAAAAGCAACATTGCCCCTGAGAGCAGAAACTCACTTGTGGCAGTTGCTACCTTTTTGTCTCAGAACATGGGTGTGAGAGTGGATGGAGAAGATGCTGTTGGCAAGGAGAACTGCTGGTGTGTTAGATGTATTATAGCAGAGGATGGTTTCGATCCATCTCTGGGTTATGGGCCCAGCACGCTTCCGCTGCGCCACTCTGCTCTCAGTGGTTGTTGCGAGGGTATGCGAAGTCCTAATCCATCAGCGAATAAATTGGCAGTGTTTCTAACTAGATAAATGTAGTGGGCACCAACGATGCAGAGAAGTAAAGGTTGTGCTTAATGGCTCAACTTGTCATCATGAGATATGCTTTCATTAGCAAATAATTGATTGCTATGCAAGTGTGACACACACAAAAGATGTGGTCACATTTTTGGTTACTGTCATACTTACCTTGTGGGATGGTAATGTATTCCAGCTTTTGCTGATATGTTTATGTTTAAGTTTTGAGAGACTTTTATTCAGTCGTTGTGGACTTATTATAGTGGTGCAATGCCCAATAATGCCAATAGGTGGCAGCGGACCGGAACTTTGCTTTGCGTTAGTAGTTAGTAAACCAATATCCAGTAAATAAAATAAAATGTACCTCAGTTTCAACGTCTTCATACTTGTATATGAGGGGTTTTCCAAGAGAAAAAACAAAACAAGCAGATGAATAGTGAGGGACAGACATCTGATGGGTAACTGGATTTCCCACCCATCCCTTTTGAGGACTATGTAGTCAGCTGTTAGCTCAAAAGCAACATTGCCCCTGATAGCAGAAACTCACTTGTGGCAGTTGCTACCTTTTTGTTTCAGAACATGGGTGTGAGAGTGGAAGAACTAGATGCTATTGGAAAGGAGTACTGCTGGTTTGCTAAATGTATTTTAGCAGAGGATGGTTTCGATCCATCGACCTCTGGGTTATGGGCCCAGCACGCTTCCGCTGCGCCACTCTGCTCTCACAGCCAGGGTGTGCGACCACAATGTTTGATTGCAAAGGAATTTCTAATCCACCAATTTCTGTCTTCATTATAGAGTCTCAGTCTCTCCAGGTGAAGCATATTCGCCATTTCTCTCAACCACAATTCATACGTGGGTGCAATGTCTGACCTCCATGCCCAGAGGATTAACCTCTTCGCAATCACAGTTCCAAATAGGATAGCCCTTTTCTCATATTTATTGGCAGAAGACAAAGGGGTAGTTGCCCCGAGAATGGCTACAAGCGGATCAAGCTCCCAACATTTCCCATAAGCCATAGAGAAGCAATGAAAAATACTTTTCCAGTATGTGTACAGTTTACTGCATAACCAAAAACCATGTATTAAGTTACCAGTTGCAGATTTGCATCTATTGTAAGTGGGTGAAACATCAGGAAAGAAACTGTGCAGTCTTTCTCTAGAATAATAGAGTCTATGTAACGTCTTAAACATGCCTTGTTAATCGCTGCGGAGACTGGCATAAGTTCACTTTTCTCCCAATTGATAGAAAATCCTGAGAGATTGCCAGATTTATTAATGAGAGCCAGGAGAGGCGGTATTGATACTTGCAGCTGGGAAATGTACAAGAGAATGTCGTCCGCATATAGCAAAAGGTAGTGTTTATAGACAAACATGTTAATGGGGAGATTACAGGGCTCTGTCCGATACTAGCAGCGAGCGGTTCGATGATAACAAAAAGGGGGAAAGGGGGCAACCTTGGCGGGTCCCATGGTGGACTGCAAATGGGAGGGAGATATTTTGATTAGTAATAACTGATGCAGTCAGTCGTGAATAAATTATTTCAATCCATTTCATGAAGGAGGGTCCAAATCCAATTTTTTTAAGCACAGACATCATGTAGGGCCACTCTACAAAGATGGCGCCGAGTGAGTGGCAGCCAGTTACAGTAACTCTGACTTCTTTCTTTGTTTACTTAGACTTTTTTATACTTTTAACTTTTCTTTACTGCTTTTCCACCTACACTAGTCGCTCCTGCTCACGTCCACACTTAGATGTG
Source organism: Scortum barcoo (assembly GCA_023238725.1). Taxonomy (NCBI): domain Eukaryota; kingdom Metazoa; phylum Chordata; class Actinopteri; order Centrarchiformes; family Terapontidae; genus Scortum; species Scortum barcoo. The sequence continues at coordinate 24,277,487 of CM041554.1, forward strand.
AAGCTGGTGAGACTGGTGTTGTGCTTTTTACTTTTTTGCGGACTTTTAAACTCCGTGTCAGCCAACACATTCAGCCCTGCTCCGGTTGTTTACACTCGGGAGCAGCTGCTGGCACTTAGCCAGGCTAGGCTAACCCCCAGGGAGAGACCGGAGATCCCCGCTGAACTTCGGAGGAGGAGAAGGGGAAGCAGCGCCGGAGTTAAGCGCCAGCCGCAATGAATGGAGACGACGGTACAAACCCTGCCTTCCATCTGTTATCACGGGAAACGTGAGGTCTCTGCCGAACAAGATGGAAGAGCTAGCGGCAAATGCTGACGAGGCTGCACAGCGGGAATACCGGGAGTGGGAGTGAGCCTGATGCACTTCACAGAGACCTGGCTGAACCACCTCACCCCGGACTCACTGGTGCAGCTGGACCTGGATTTCATCTCGTCAGAGCGGACAGAGATATAAGGGAGAGCGGTAAGAAGAAGGGCGGGGAATTGCGCTGTTTGTGAACGACAAGTGGTGTAACCCTGGACACATCCATGTGAAGAAGCAACGATGTACCAGGGACATTGAGCTGCTGGCCGTGAGCATCCGGCCCTACTACCTGCCGAGGGAGTTTTCACATGTCATCGCAATAACGACGTACATCCCTCCCTCGGCCAACGCCGATGCAGCCTGCTGAGCACCAGGGACAATAAAACTCTGGACCTGCTGTATGCAAACACAGCAGGCGCCTACAGCTCATCACCCCTCCCCCCGCTGGGCCGCTCAGATCACAACCTGGTCCATCTGCGCCCTGTTTACACACCTATGGTGAAGAGACAGCCCCCCAACAAAAGGCGTGTGAAGCAGTGGTCTGAGGAGGCCAGAGATGCACTGAGGGACTGTTTTGACACCACGGACTGGGAGGTGCTCTGTGGGCCACACGAACAGGACATTGATAGTTTAACGGACTGCATCACAGATTACATAAACTTCTGTGTAGAAACCACCGTGCCCACCAAGAGGGTACGGTGTTTCTCAAACAACAAGCCCTGGGTGACTCCTGATCTGGGAGCCTTGCTGCAGGAGAAAAGGACGGCTTTCCAGTCTGGAGACAGAGATGAACTGAGGAGGGTGCAGAGGGATCTGAAACGGAAGATCAAAGAGTGCAAGGCCAGCTACAGGAGGAAAATGGAGGACCACCTGCAGCAAAACAACGCGAGGGAGGTTTGGAGAGGACTCCAAGCTATCTCAGGACAGGGTAAAAACGAGAGGAGGAACCCTGAGCCTGGAGACAGAGACTGGGCCAACAAGCTAAATCTGTTCTTCAACAGATTTGATACTGGGCCCACCTCCACCCCCCTCAGCCTGAGCACAGACCAGCCCACCTCCAGCTCCCTCTGCCTGCACGCCCCCTCACCACCATCAACACCTCCACCATCTCTGGGGCTCTCACCAACTCCCCCCCGCCTTCACCACCATCTCTACAGTGCTCCTCTCCTCCACCCCCTCCCTCTCCTAATCTCTTCACACCTACAGTGGATCAGGTGAGAACGCAGCTGAAGAAGATCAAAGCCAGGAAAGCCACGGGTCCTGACGGCATCAGCTCCAGACTCCTCCGGGACTGTGCAGACCAGCTCTGTCAGGTGGTCTGCTACATCTTCAACCTGAGCCTGAGTCTGGAAAGAGTTCCTGTCCTGTGGAAGACTTCTTGTGTGGTTCCCAGTCCCTAAAACTTCGCGCCCCAAGGAGCCCAACCACTTCAGACCCGTGGCCTTAACGTCTCACCTGATGAAGGCACTGGAGAGGATCGTCCTCAGGCACCTCCGCCCCCTCGGTGAGCCCAAACATGGATCCTCCTGCAGTTTGCATACCAACCCGGCATTGGGGTGGATGATGCCGTCATCTACCTGCTGCAGAGATCCCTGTCTCACCTGGAGGACGCTGGAAACACTGTGAGGATTACCTTTTTTGATTTCTCCAGTGGTTTCAACACGATCCACCCCTCACTGCTCAGGGTGAAGCTGGAGAGAGCGGGGGCCAGCGACCAGCTGGCTGCATGGGTCACTAACTACCTCACTGACAGACCCCAGTTTGTGAGGCTGCAGGACTGTGTGTCCGATGTGGTGGTCTGCAGCACAGGTGCCCCCCAGGGAACAGTCCTCTCACCTTTCCTCTTCACCCTGTACACATCGGACTTCACGTACTCCACGGACAGTTGCCACCTCCAGAAGTTCTCCGATGACACTGCCATTGTGGGATGTGTGTCAGAGGGGAACGACTGTGAGTACAGGAAGGTCATCATGGACTTTGTCGACTGGTGTGAGCTGAATCACCTTCAAGTCAATGCCAGCAAGACAAAGGAGATGGTGATCGACTTCAGCAGGTAAACCCTCAGACATTGCACCAGTGAACATCCAGGGACTTGACATCGAGAGAGTGAGGACGTACAAGTACCTGGGTGTTCACTTAAACAACAAACTGGACTGGACTGACAACACTGACTTGCTCTACAAGAAGGGTCAGAGTCGTCTGTTACATGCTGAGGAGGCTGGGATCTTTTGGTGTGTGCAGGCCACTGCTGAGGACCTTTTATGAGACTGTGGTGGCGTCTGTGGTCTCCTATGCAGTGGTCTGCTGGGGAGGGGGGTGTTCTGAGCGGGACAAGAAGAGGCTCAACAGACTGATTAAAAGAGCCAGCTCAGTCTGTGGCTGCCCCCTGGACTCCATCGAAGGTGATGGGGGAGAGGAGGGCTCTGGCCAAACTGTCCACCATCATGGACAATACCTCCCACCCTCTGCATCAGACTGTGGGGGCCTTAAGCAGCTCCTTCAGCAACAGACTCAGACACCCAAGGTGTAGGAAGGAGCGCTTCCGCAGGTCCTTCATCCCAAACACCATCAGACTGTTTAATGCTGCACTATAAATCTTTGTCATTGTAACAAACACTTCCATAACCACAGTAGGACTGATGTTTACTGATGTTTCATCATTGCACTGATGTTTACTGATGTCCTAGCTTCATGCACTTTATGGTCCTTTTTTCATTCCACTCATTTACTATACTGTTAATTCATATCTGCTACATATCCATATTCACCTGTGCAATAACACCTCACCACAGCACATCTAACTAGGGTGAGGCTGTGTATATAAATACTGTTTCTGTTTCTTTCTTTTTTTCTGTTATTAAGATTCAAGATTCAAGATTCTTTATTGTCATTCCAACACAAGTCAAACATGGATGGAGCGAGATAAGATACCCTGGTCCCGGTGCAAGCCCAAAAAGTATAAAGATATAAAAAAGTATAATATTATAAAAATAAAATAAACAAGATAAAATAAACAAGATAGAAAAGCGAAAATGAGGTAGTGCAAGATAAAACAGAATAAATATGATTTAACTGTAGTGCAAAAAAAAAGCAACAAAAGCAACTGCATTCTGTGCAGGTGTTGCAGTGTGCAGATGTGTATTGTCTTTGGGTGGCTGTCAGAAGAGGGAGGGAGTGGGGGGGGGGGGGGGCAGCAGGGGCTACAGGGGTCCTCCAGAGTTCAACAGTCTCACAGCTTCCGGGAAGAAGCGTATAGGAAAGCCCTGTGTAATGCCAGAGCAGCCTACTATTCAGAATTAATAGAGAAAAATAAGAACTGCCCTAGGTTTCTTTTCAGCACTGTAGCCAGGCTGACACAGAGCCATAGCTCTATTGAACCCTGCATTCCCTTAAGTTTAAGTAGTAATGATTTCATGAGCTTCTTTAATGACAAGATTCTGAATATTAGGGACAAAATTTGTCAGGATCTGCCCTCGTTAGACTCCGATCCTTCAGACTCAGGAAATTTAGGAGCAGATACATTAAAACCTGACAATTGCTTAGACAGTTTTATTCCAATTGGCCTTCCCGAATTATCCTCGTTAGTTTCAGCATCGAAAGCAACAACTTGTCTCCTAGACCCGATCCCAACTACGCTGCTTAAGGAAGTTTTCCCATTTATTGGCACATCACTGCTGCATATTATTAATCTGTCTCTGGTGTCAGGCTTTGTACCCAAGTCTTTTAAAGTAGCTGTAATTAAACCATTGATCAAAAAACCTACACTTGATGCAGATGTGTTAGCCAATTATAGACCAATATCCAACCTCCCATTTTTGTCTAAGATTCCTAGAGAAAGCCGTTGCCAGCCAGTTATGTAATTATCTCCACAGTAATAGTCTTTTTGAAGTTTTTCAGTCAGGATTTAGAGCTCACCATAGCACAGAAACAGCACTTGTGAAAGTCACCAATGACCTGTTGACAGCATCAGATAGAGGGCTTCTGTCTGTACTTGTCCTGTTAGACCTTAGTGCTGCCTTTGATACAGTTGACCATCACATCCTGTTGCTGAGAATGGAAAAACTGCTTGGTATTAAAGGGTCTGCATTAAACTGGTTCAGATCATACTTATCAGATCGGTCTCAGTTTGTCCATATTAATAATGAATCCTCTGTGCATACTAAAGTCTGTCATGGAGTTCCACAAGGTTCAGTGCTTGGTCCAATTCTGTTTATTTTGTATATGCTGCCCCTTGGCAATATCATCAGGAGGCACTCCATAGATTTCCATTGTTATGCTGATGACACCCAATTATATTTATCAGTGGAGCCAGACAAAACTGATCAGCTCCTGAAACTCCATGCCTGCCTTAAAGATATAAAGGCTTGGATGACCAGAAATTTCCTGTTGTTGAACTCAGATAAAACTGAAGTGATCCTATTAGGTCCGAAACACCTGAGGAACACGCTTTCTCCTATGATAGCCTTGTTGGATGGCATTAACTGGGCCTCCGGCACCACTGTAAGGAACCTCGGGGTTTTATTTGATCAGGATATGTCCTTTGACACCCATATTAAGCATATTTCAAGGTCTGCTTTTTACCACCTGCGCAACATCGCAAAAATTCGGCACTTTTTGTCCCAAAGCGATGCTGAAAAATTAGTCCATGCATTTGTCTCTTCCAGGCTGGATTATTGTAATTCACTTTTATCAGGCTGCCCAAACAAGTCGTTAAAGACTCTACAGCTGGTCCAGAATGCCGCTGCTCGGGTGCTGACTAAAACCAGGAAAAGAGACCATATTACTCCAGTATTGGCTTCTCTGCATTGGCTCCCTGTAAAATTTAGAGTGGATTTTAAAATCCTTCTCCTCACATATAAGGCTCTGCATGGTCTGGCACCATCATATCTTAATGAATTGATAACTCCTTATCAACCGACTAGAGCGCTGCGCTCCCAAAACGCAGGCTTACTTGTAGTTCCCAGGGTTTCCAGAAGTAGTCTAGGGGGCAGAGCCTTCAGCTATCAGGCCCCTGTTCTCTGGAACCAGCTCCCAGTCTGGGTCCGAGAGGCAGACACAGTGTCAGTGTTTAAGAATAGACTTAAAACCTTCCTTTTTGATAAAGCTTATAGTTAGGGTGGGCACAGGCTCGCCCTTAGTTATGCTGCTATAGGTTTAGACTGCCGGGGGGCTCCCATGATGCATCGGGCACCTCTCCCTCTTCCTCTGCTTCCTTTACTCATATTATGGTAGTAGTGCAAACTGGAGTCACTTTTAGAAACTGGTTAAAGTGGCTAAACTGGTTAAAGTAGTTAAATTGGCTAAAGTGTCAAAACGGTTAATGTGAATACTCTTATGTCCTGTAAAGTGCATGTTACTGCCGGAGCCCCGGTCCTCTTTGTTCTCTCCAGTCTTGCAGGTTCCTCACTGATTCTGGTTGTGGTCCATCTGTCTGAGGTTCACTGGCCTGGTGGGGACATGATCTGTGTCTGTGCTGTGGAGAGAAGGTCGAGTGGCCCAGAGCTCCATATGAGGACATCTAGAGATGCACCTGGACTCACAGACTCATTTCCATTACCTGTGATACCTTCACACATGGACTAAACCAATGAACTCAGTATAGCTACAGCTTATTACGACTCATGTATAATTCCATAATATGATTGATGATGTTCTCTGTACATGTGGCATCTATTGCACGTCTGTCCGTCCCAGGGAGAGGGATCCCTCATCTGTGGCTCTTCCTCAGGTTTCTTCTTTTTCCCATAAAGGGTTTTTTGAAGTTTTTCCTGACTCCGGTTCGAGGGTCTAAGGACAGAGGGTGTCACAACTGTGCAGATTGTAAAGCCCTCCGAGGCAAACAATGTTTGTGATTTTGGGCTCTAAATAAATAAATTTGAATTTGAATTTTGATTTGTTCCTCAGTCTGGTGGTCCTGCTTTTAATGCTCCGCAGCCTCCTGCCTGAGGGGAGGGGACAAACAGTTGCATGTGCAGTGTGAGTGGGGTCCTTCATGATGCAGGAGGCCCGTTTCCTGCATCTGGAAGGTGTAGATGTCCGTGGTGGTGGGCAGACTGCGTCCCACAGTCCTCTGTGCAGCCTTCACCACCCTCTGCAGAGCCTTCTTCTCTGCCGCCGAGCAGCTGCCGTGCCACACGATGATGCAGGAGGACAGGACGCTCTCCACCACACATCTGTAGAAGGAGGTCAGGACTGAGCTCCCCAGCCCGGCGCGCCTCAGCCTCCTGAGGAAGTAGAGACGCTGATGTGCCTTCCTAATGAGACAGGAAGTGTTCTTGCTCCAGGTGAGGTCGTCAGAGATGTGTACGCCCAGGTACCTGAAGCTGGAGACCACTTCCACCGCAGTCCCTCCGATGTACAGGGGAGAGGGGAGGTGTCTGCCCCTTCTGAAGTCCACGATCATCTCCTTGGTCTTCTTCACGTTGATGCAGAGGTTGTTTTGTCTGCACCAACCCTCCAGGTGTTCCACCTCCTGCCTGTAGTCGGACTCGTCGTTGTTAGCGATCCGTCCCACCACAGCTGTGTCATCCGCGAACTTCACGATCAGACAGCTCGGATGTATCGCTGAGCAGTCGTGTGTGAGCAGGGTGAACAGGAGGGGGCTCAGCACGCAGCCCTGGGGGGAGCCGGTGCTGAGGCTGATGGAGGAGGAGGAGACGTCGTGGATCCTCACAGACTGCGGTCTGTCTGTCAGAAAGTCCAGGACCCAGTTACACAGGGTGAAGCTCAGTCCAAGTGTTGTGAGTTTCTGGACCAGAGTCTGCGGTATGATTGTGTTGAACGCTGAGGTGAAATCCACAAAGAGCAGGCGGACATAAGAGTCTTTGTTCTCTAAGTGGGTGAGGGCTGTGTGGACCACAGAAGAAATGGCGTCCTCTGTGGATCTATTCTTCCTGTATGCATACTGGTGCGGGTCCACAGTGACGTCGACGCAGTCCTTGATGTGGGCCATGACCAGTCTCTCGAAGCACTTCATGACTATCGGGGTGAGGGCTACCGGCCGATAGTCATTCAGGCCTGTCACTGTGGACGTTTTGGGGATGGGGATGATTGTGGCAGTCTTCAGGCAGGTGGGGACCGCCGCCTGTTGGAGAGAGGTGTTGAAGATGTCCGTCAGCACCTCGGTGAGCTGGTATGCACAGCCCTTGAGCACCCGCCCGGAGATGTTGTCGGGACCAGCAGCTTTGCGTGGATTAATCCTCTGGAGGGTCCTTCCTCACCTCTGCTGCGGTCACTCTGAGGGGCTCTTCCCCTGGTGGGGGGGTGAATCTGGTGCTGGGGGAGGTGTTCGGATCATCAAAGCGGGCGTAGAAGTTGTTGAGAGCGTCGGGTAGAGAGGGGTCCCTGGGGCATTGTGCATCTCTGGTGTTATAGTCTGTGATGCACTTTATGCCCCTCCACATACTCCTTGGATCGTTGGACGTGAAGTGTCCCTGGATCCTCTGGGCGTATGCGGCCTTGGCCCTCTTCACTCCTGCAGTCAGCTGTCTTCTTCTAGCCGCTCTGAGTGCCAGTCTGTCACCAGACCTGAACGCAGCATCCCTAGGCTTTCAGCAGAGACCGGACCTCCGCATTCAGCCAGGGTTTCTGGTTCGGATATTCAGTTACTGTCCTGGTGACGTCCTCTGTGCACTTGCTGATGTAGCCGAGGACAGCCGATGTATAGTCCTCCAGGTCCACCTCTCCCTCACAGGCAGCTGCCTCCCTGAAGATCTGCCAGTCTGTGCGCTGGAAACAGTCCTGCAGTGCGGGGACAGCATCACTGGGCCACACGGTGATGGTCCTCTGCTTTGGTGTGTGGCATCTGAGCAGAGGACGATAGGCAGGGAGCAGCATGATGGAGATGTGGTCAGAGAAGGCCCAGGTGGGGGTGGGGGACGGCTCTGTATGCGTCTCGTTTGTTGGTGTAAACACGGTCCAGCGTGTTATTTCCCCGTGTTGGTATGGTGACATGCTGGTAGAACTTAGGCAGGGTGTCTGTCAGGTTTACGTGGTTGAAATCCCCCACAACCACGTAAAACGCCTCCGGGTGTTTGTGCTGGAGCGAGCTGATGTTGTTGTTTAGCTCCTTCAGCGCTTCGTTAGCCTTAGCACCGGCGGGATGTAAACAGCCGTAACAAACACCGCCGTAAACTCACGGGGCAGATAGTGTGGCCGGCACTTTACAGTCATGTGCTCTATCGCCTCGGAGCAGTGGCTGTTCACCAGAGTACAGTTTGTGCACCAGTCTTTGTTCACGTAACGCATAATCCGCCCCTCGCGGGCTTTCCCCGACCGCTGGTTGCGGTCCGCACGGAAGAGAAGCCGGCCGTCGAGCTGGAAGGCTGAGGTCCGGCATGTTGTCGTTCAGCCAGGTTTCCGTAAGACAAAGCACCGCACAGTTCCTCATCTCACGGGAGGCCCCCAGCCTCAGTCGAAGTAGGGTCCAGCTTGTTGTCCAGGGAGCGGACATTGGACAGGAACAGGGACGGGATCGGTGGTCTCCCGGTGTTAGCCTTTAGCCTGGCTAGCAGTCCGCCCCGTTTGCCCCTCTTCTGCTTCCGCACAGCACACTTCCTCTTGCCCTCTGTCCGGCGGGCAGCGCTGCGCCAGTCCGGTGTCCTCAGGAGCTGCAGTCTGCCCAGCAGGGCCCTGAGTCCGAGGTCCGCTGTTTGTATAGTTGTGCTTTCGTGGCCAAACCATCCCTTATTTTAAAAAGTTCGGTTCGGCTGTACCTTACACGCTTGTTTACACAAGCAAGACCGGTAAAGTTGGCCTCAAGACCAACCAGAAAAGTACTAATAGGGGGCTTGACCCCGGGAGCACGAGAAGCCGCTGCACTGCTGCGCGCCGCCATCTTTATTATTATTGTTCACTATTTATTGTAAATACTGTTTTTTGTGTCTTGTCGTCTATTATTTAATGTCTCTTTTACTTGTTTTGAGCTGCTGTAACAGTGGAATTTCCCCACTGTGGGATCAATAAAAGATCTTATCTTATCTCTACTTGATTGTTCCCTCAGTTCAAAAGCCTCCTATTTGTCTTTAAACAAGGGTGTGAGAATGGACAGACTAGAGGGAGTACTGCTGGTTTGCAAGATGTATCTTAGCAGAGGATGGTTTCGATCCATCGACCTCTGGGTTATGGGCCCAGCACGCTTCCGCTGCGCCACTCTGCTCTCAGTGGTCTTTGCCAGGGTGTGCGACCACAATGTTTCATTGCAAAGGAATTCCTAGTCCATCAGCGACTTGGGAGTACCTGCAAAACCAAGTGGACTTGAAATGAGGACTAGGTTGGCAGTGTTCCTAACTAGATAAATGTAGTGGGCAGAGAAGTAAAGGTTGTGCTTAATGGCTCAACTTGTCATCATGAGATATGCTTTCATTAGCAAATAATTGATTGCTATGCAAGGACACAGAATGCACAGTTAATCCATGAGAGCAGACTTTACTTCTGAGTATCACTTGTTAAGATGTTTTTTTTATTTCATGAGCATTCTATAATCTGGAGATTTTGTAAAGATATTTCTCTGTTGTGAGTTAACTTGACAAGCGTGCAGAGAGCAACAGACAGAAGTTAGTAAAACAAATTCCGGTAAATAAAATACAATTTTTTTTTTCTGTGCAGCCCGTTAATAAGTAACCCACCAACCCAAATGTTAAGATGAAGTTCAACTGCAATGCATTTTTTTTTGCAGAACTTCCTTGCTTGTTAAGATAGCAGTGTTGGGAATTGAACCCACGCCTCCATAGAGACTGGAGCTTAAATCCAGTGCTTTAAACCACTCGGCCACAATACCTGACTTTCAACATCTTCACCCTCGTGTATGAGGGGTTTTCCAAGAGAAAAAAAAAAAAAAGCAGATGAATGGTGAGGGACAGACATCTGATGGGTAGCTTTGGATTTTCTACCCATCCCTTTTGAGGACTACGTAGTCAGCTGTTAGCTCAAAAGCAACATTGCCCCTGATAGCAGAAACTCACTTACGACCCTTTTCCACTAGCACCCACTCGGCTCGACTTGACTCAGTTTTTAGGCTTTTCCATTACGTGTTAGTACCTGGTACTTTTCTAGTACCTACTACTCGGGTCCGGGTTCCAAGCGAGCTAAGTCGAGCTGAAAATGTGACGTCGGCAGACGGCAGGCCACTGATTGGCCAGGGCGTGACGTCACTAGATGAGTCGGGAGAGCGACTTGTTCATAAGAGTCAACCGCAGCCATTTAACAGCCAACACGATACTTTCAGAGATCGCTGCACAGAAATCAACCCCGTGGAGCAACAACGAGATGTAGAGCAACAGACAGAAGTTAGTAAACCAATATCCAGTAAATAAAATAAAATGTACCTCAGTTTCAACGTCTTCATACTCGTATACGAGGGGTTTTCCAAGAGAAAAAACAAAACAAGCAGATGAATGGTGAGGGACAGGACATCTGATGGGTAGCTTTGGATTTCCCACCCATCCCTTTTGAGGACTACGTAGTCAGCTGTTAGCTCAAAAGCAACATTGCCCCTGATAGCAGAAACTCACTTATGACCCTTTTCCACTAGCACCTACTCGGCTCGACTTTGACGACTCAGTTTTTAGGCTTTTCCATTACGTGTTAGTACCTGGTACTTTTCTAGTACCTTTCACTCCGGCCGAGGGTTCCAAGCGAGCTGAAGTCGAGCTGAAAATGTGACGTCGGCAGATGGCAGGCCACTGATTGGCCAGGGCGTGACGTCACTAGATGAGTCAGGGAGAGCGACTTGTTCATAAGAGCCAACCCTTCGCCATTTAACAGCCAACACGATACGATCAGAGATGGCTGCACAGAAATCAACCCTGTGGAGCAACGACGAGTTGTAGAGCAACAGACAGAAGTTAGTAAACCAATATCCGGTAATTAAAATAAAATGTACATCAGTTTCAACGTCTTCATACTCGTATATGAGGGGTTTTCCAAGAGAAAAAACAAAACAAGCAGATGAATGGTGAGGGACGGACATCTGATGGGTAGCTTTGGATTTCCCACCCATCCATTTTGAGGACTATATAGTCAGCTGCTAGCTCAAAAGCAACATTGCCCATGAGAGCAGAAACTCACTTGTGGCAGTTGCTACCTTTTTGTCTCAGAACATGGGTGTGAGAGTGGATGGAGTAGTTGCTGTTGGAAAGGAGTACTGCCGGTTTGGTAGATGTATTATAGCAGAGGATGGTTTCGATCCATTGACCTCTGGGTTATGGGCCCAGCACGCTCCCGCTGCGCCACTCTGCTCTCAGTGGTCGTTTGCCAAGGTGTGTGCAACCACAATGTTTGATTGCAAAGGAATTTCTAGTCCATCAGCGACTTGGGAGTACCTGCAAAACCAAGTGGACTTGTAAGAAATGAGGACTAAATAGGCAGTGTTTCTAACTAGATAAATGCAGTGGGCAGCAACGATGCAGAGAAGAAAAGGTTGTGCTTAATGGCTCAACTTGTCATCATGAGATATGCTTTCATTAGCAAGTAACTGATTGCTATGCAAGTGTGACACACACAAACGATGTGGTCACATTTTTGGTTACTGTCATACTTACCTTGTGGGATGGTAATGTATTCCAGCTTTTGGTGATATGTTTATTATAAGTTTTGAGAGATTTTTATTCAGTCGTTACTGTGGAGTATTATTATATGGATATTATTATTATAGTGGTGCAATGCCCAATAATGCCAATAGGTGGCAGCGGACTGGAACTTTGCTTTGCGCTCTTCTTGGCTCTCTCGTCATTCTGCGATGAGGAGTCAATGCAGCTTAACAGCCTAATGCCGTCCTGCTTGCTCAAATAACCTTTTACCAGAAAGACTGCTTGCACAGTCGCATGCCTGGGACCTGCAACACAAGGACACAGAATGCACAGTTAAGTCATGAGAGCAGACTTTACTTCTGAGTATCACTTATTAAGATGTTTTTTTTATTTCATGAGCCTTCTATTGTATGGGAAAATATACCTCTGGATAAAATTTTACACTTGTTATAAATTTGGGGCACCACCTTACCAGAAGGAAATTACTGTAAAAGACTAATAACTACGTTGATCAGTTATTAGTTGTATCAGTACATTTATCCATTATGAATCATTCTTATTACCTGGGTTATGAATTCTCCATACATTGATCTTACATTTATCGATACGATGGACTTTCCACGGAGACCCCAAACTGTCGCCTTAGGGCTCCGGTATGGCACAGCACGATCTTTCAGCGGGCCAACACCAGCTGGAACACCGTGGTGGAGTAACGACGGGCCTGATGGCGATGTCCTGGTGGCGGTCTCCAGATGTCGATTATCAGTGGCAACAGAGAGTCTTTAATTCGGCAGAGGAATCACCGCCTTGCGTGTGACTTTGGCAAGTGGCAGACAGCTCTGGGTCTTAGTGATGAAGACGTTGCGGGTCGTATAGTAGTTACGCTCGGTGATTATGGATGTTCGTTTATAATAAAGTTGAAAACAATCTCGTTGGCCGTTCGATCTTGTTTCCAAAACTATTATCAACGCAGCAAAAAGAAAACTTCAACAAAAACAAGGCGATCTTAGGTGCGGCTTGTAAAAATCTTCAAAAATCAAGGAGTCGATTATAAGAAGACATATAGAAAAAAATATTGTTATGCGGGAAAAATGCACAGGTGTAACGAGTTGAGCTAAGTAAAATCATATACTTGAATAAAAGCTAGATGAAAAATGTGGAACAAAGTAAAAAGTAAAAGTGTTCCAAGTAAAAGTGACGTTAAAAGTAAAAGAAAGAAGTAAAAAGAAAGTGAATGAAGTGAGTCGGAGTCGAATCGATAGATTTATCTGACGCTTAAGTGGGTGTGTTTAGAAGGGCGGATCTCTTCACCGTGAACTGAGAAATTACTTTATTCTGGAGAGAATTAAAAGAATTTCACGTGAACTGTATTGTTTTGAATGTTATGCGCGATAGACACATACTCTTCTCATTATGGTCAAAATGGGCTTTTAACATCAAAACAGAACTTAGCAAGATTATCACATTGCATTCAACAGGTTAATGTATTCTTCAGTGTTTACTACAAGAAAAATGAATTACACACTACAAATTACTCTAAGTTGGATTAACATGAGACATACAAAATGCAAAAGTAACATACTGTGAAAACAGGTTGGTTAATCAATCTAACTAAATCTCAGCTCAAATATTAATACAAGATTACTACCAGAGTTTCATTAACTGTCGCCACAGGATGGCAGTATGGCTCCATGTAATATTTGTGATTAAATGCATAGAATTGTAGCTAACTCAGACTATAACCTACAGAAGTGGGAATTTCATCAAACTACTCAGAATTGAGTATTAACGAAAAGTACACTGCTCAAACTTCGATTAGATGTGTAATTCACCTTAAAAAGGAAGTTTCAAGTTAGTGACACACAGAAATTCAGTCTCTCCTCAGGAATGCATCTTGAATTTATGACTTCGATCTGGTGTTATCTTCATCACAGAGAAGGGGAAGAGTGAGGTAGAACAAAGAATGATTCTCATAGCGGTGCTGTGTAACAGATAGAAAGATAGGTGTGCGTGTAGCCCAGAGAGAGAGGGAAGAGGTGTTGTTTTATTTGAGAAGGATATAATCAGTCCTTAAAGAAATCTCAGTTTGTTTTGTCAAAGAAACAATCCTTTGACGTGAAGTTGTGTCTTTGGAGTCTCTTTCTGCGATAGCATCCTGGCAGGATCAAAAGACCTGAAGTCATAATTAACGACCCTCCAGGGTGTTAATCTGATTGGGGTGTCATAGATGCAGAGCTCCCCCAGGAAGGGAATCGTAAACCAGAGTCTGGAAGACCTCTATCTTTGACACCTTGTGATCCTGGTGCCGTGGAGTCTCTGAGAATGTCTTTGTAACTCCAAGATGTAGCAGGCAAACCATAAACATTTCAGTCCTCTCATGTGAACTATCTCACCTCTGTCCTTTAATTCATATTCCTGATTTTGGAGAGTTCAGGAGGTCTGGTTCTCCTACGCTATAATCTGGAGATTTTGTATCAATATTTCTCTGTTGTGAGGTAACTTGTCAAGCGTGCAGCGAGCAACAGACAGAAGTTAGTAAACCAATAACCGCTAAATAAAATAAGATGTTTTTTGTTTGACCCACAGACCTAAGTGTTAAGACAAAGTTCAGTTTTAACTGATTTTCAACTAGCTTCTGAGTGCCTGAACGTTAAGATGGCAGTGGTGGGATTTGAACCCACGCCTCCATAGAGACTGGAGCCTTAATCCAGCGCCTTAGACCACTCGGCCACACTACCACAGTTCCCATGTCTTTTCCAAGAGAAAAAAAACAAGCAGATGAATGGTGCGGGACGGACATCTGATGGGTAGCTTTGGATTTCCTACCCATCCCTTTTGAGGACTACGTAGTCAGCTGCTAGCTCAAAGGCAACATTGTCCACGATAGCAGAAACTCAGTTATGGCCCTTTTCCACTAGCACCTACTCGGCTCGGGTCAATTCGGCTCGACTCGACTCGACTACGCCTCGGTTTGTACAAAGCATTTCCATTACGTGTTAGTACCTGGTACCAGGTACTTTCAGTAAATTCCTACTCGGCCGGGGTTCCAAGCGAGCTAGCTGAGTCGAGCCAAAAATGTGACGTCGGCAGGCCACTAATGGGCCAAGGGTGACGCGATCACTAGATGAGTCGGGAGAGCGACTCATTCATAAGAGTCAACTCATGCGCCACTTTTAAAATCCAGTAACAACAACGAACACGATCAGAGATGGCTGCACAGAAATCAACCCCGTGGAGCAACGACGATTTAGGTGCAGACATTTCTTTGTCTGGTGGCCTCCATAGTTGTTTCGTGTTTGTGCCGCATAACAAATGACGTCCGCTGGAGTTTCGGCCGCGTTGCCACGGATGAACCCCACCCACGCTGAGGTGGTACTCTATTGTAATGGAAAACAACCGAAACTGAGTCGCAACTGTGTAATGGAAAATTGCCATTAGTTAACACACTTGTGTCAGTTGTTACCTTTTTGTCTCAGAACATGGGTGAGTGAATATCACTAGATGCAGTTGGAAAGGAGTACTGCTGGTTTGTAAGATGTGTTTTAGCAGAGGATGGTTTTCGATCCATCGACCTCTGGGTTATGGGCCCATTTAGTAAACCAATATCCAGTAAATAAAATAAAATGTACCTCAGTTTCAACGTCTTCATACTCGTATACGAGGGGTTTTCCAAGAGAAAAAACAAAACAAGCAGATGAATGGTGAGGGACAGACATCTGATGGGTAGCTTTAGATTTCCCACGCCATCCCTTTTGAGGACTATGTAGTCAGCTGCTAGCTCAAAAGCAACATTGCCCCTGAGAGCAGAAACTCACTTGTGGCAGTTGCTACCTTTTTGTCTCAAAACATGGGTGAGTGAATATAACTAGATGCAGTTGGAAAGGAGTAGTGCTGGTTTGCAAGATGTATTTTAGCAGAGGATGGTTTCAACCCATCAACCTCTGGGTTATGGGCCAAGCACGCTTCCGCTGCGCCACTCTGCTCTCAGTGGCCTTTGCCAGGGTGTGCGACCACAATGTTTGATTGCAAAGGAATTTCTAATCCATCAGGAACTTGGGAGTACCTGCAAAACCAAGTGGACTTGAAATCAGGACTAGATTGGCAGTGTTCCTAACTAGATAAATGTAGTGGGCAGCAACGATGCAGAGAAGTGTTAATGGCTCAACTTGTCATCATGAGATATGCTTTCATTAGCAAATAATTGATTGCTATGCAAGTGTGACACACACAAAAGATGTGGTCACATTTTTGGTTACTCATACTTATCTTGTGGGATGGTAATGTATTCCAGCTTCTGCTGATATGTTTATTATAAGTTTTGAGAGACTTTTATCCAGTCATTGTGGACTTATTATAGTGGTGCAATGCCCAATAATGCCAATAGGTGGCAGCGGACCAGAACTTTGCTTTGCGCTCTTCTTGGCTCTCTCGTCATTCTGCGATGAGGAGTCAATGCAGCAACAGCCTAATGCCGTCCTGTTTGCTCATTTAACCTTTTACCAGAAAGACTGCTTGCACAGTTGCATGCCTGGGACCTGCAACACAAGGACACAGAATGCACAGTTATGCCATGAGAGCAGACTTTACTTCTGAGTATCACTTGTTAAGATGTTTTTTTTTATGAGCCTTCTATAATCTGGAGACTTTGTATAGAATTTGGGAGTACCAAAGTGTCAATTTGTTGTTTAACTGCAACACTTGACTTTTGGTAGAACTTCCAAGTGCCTGAGTGTTAAGATGGCAGTGGTGGGATTTGAACCCATGCCTTCATAAATGCTGGAATCTTAATCCAGCACCTTAGATAAATGGTAAGGGACAGAGATCTGATTGGTAGCTTTGGATTTCCTACCCATCCCTTTTGAGTACTATGTAGTCAGCTGCTAACTCAAAAGCAACATTGTCCAAAATAGCAGAAACACACTTAGTTAACATACTTATGTCAGTTGCTACCTGAGAACATTGGTGTGAGAGTGGATGGACTAGATGCAGTTCAAAAGGCATACCACTGGTTTGTAAGATACATTTTAGCAGAGGATCGTTTCAATCCATCGACCTCTGGGTTATGGGCCCAGCATGCTTCCGCTGCGCCACTCTGCTCTCCATGCCCGTTGCTAAGGTGTATGTGTGCAAAGTAATTTCTAATCCATCAGGAACTTGGGAGTACCTGCAAAACCAAGTGGACTTGAAATCAGGACTAGATTGGCAGTGTTCCTAACTAGATAAATGTAGTGGGCAGAGAAGAGAAGTAAAGGTTGTGCTTAATGGCTCAGCTTGTCATCATGAGATATGCTTTCATTAGCAAGTAATTGATTGCTATGCAAGGACACAGAATGCACAGTTACAGTGGGGCAACAAACTATTTAGTCAGCCACCAACTTGTGCAAGTTCTCCCACTTAAAAAGATGAGAGAGGCCTGTAATTTTCATCATAGGTACACTTCAACTATGAGAGACAGAATGGGGGGAAAGAATCCAGGAAATCACATTGTAGGATTTTTAATTAATTAATTGGTAAATTCCTCGGTAAAATAAGTATTTGGTCACCTACAAATAAGCAAGATTTCTGGCTCTCACAGACCTGTAACTTCTTCTTTAAGAGGCTCCTCTGTCCTCCACTCGTTACCTGTATTAATGGCACCTGTTTAAACTTGTTATCAGTATAAAAGACACCTGTCCACAACCTCAAACAGTCAGACTCCAAACTCCACTATGGCCAAGACCAAAGAGCTGTCAAAGGACACCAGAAACAAAATTGTAGACCTGCACCAGGCTGGGAAGACTGAATCTGCAATAGGTAAGCAGCTTGGTGTGAAGAAATCAACTGTGGGAGCAATTATTAGAAAATGGAAGACATACAAGACCACTGATAATCTCCCTCCATCTGGGGCTCCACGCAAGATCTCACCCCGTGGGGTCAAAATGATCATGAGAACGGTGAGCAAAAATCCCAGAACCACACGGGGGGACCTAGTGAATGACCTGCAGAGAGCTGGGACCAAAGTAACAAAGGCTACCATCAGTAACACACTACGCCGCCAGGGACTCAAATCCTGCAGTGCCAGACGTGTCCCCCTGCTTAAGCCAGTACATGTCCAGGCCTGTCTGAAGTTTGCTAGAGAGCATTTGGATGATCCAGAAGAGGATTGGGAGAATGTCATATGGTCAGATGAAACCAAAATAGAACTTTTTGGTAAAAACTCAACTTGTCGTGTTTGGAGGAGAAAGAATGCTGAGTTGCATCCAAAGAACACCATACCTACTGTGAAGCATGGGGGTGGAAACATCATGCTTTGGGGCTGTTTTTCTGCAAAGGGACCAGGACGACTGATCCGTGTAAAGGAAAGAATGAATGGGGCCATGTATCGTGAGATTTTGAGTGAAAACCTCCTTCCATCAGCAAGGGCATTGAAGATGAAACATGGCTGGGTCTTTCAGCATGACAATGATCCCAAACACACCGCCCGGGCAATGAAGGAGTGGCTTCGTAAGAAGCATTTCAAGGTCCTGGAGTGGCCTAGCCAGTCTCCAGATCTCAACCCCATAGAAAATCTTTGGAGGGAGTTGAAAGTCCGTGTTGCCCAGCGACAGCCCCAAAACATCACTGCTCTAGAGGAGATCTGCATGGAGGAATGGGCCAAAATACCAGCAACAGTGTGTGAAAACCTTGTGAAGACTTTCAGTTTGAACGCTTTGACCTCTGTCATTGCCAACAAAGGGTGTATAACAAAGTATTGAGATGAACTTTTGTTATTGACCAAATACTTATTTTCCACCATAATTTGCAAATAAATTCTTTAAAAATCAGACAATGTGATTTTCTGGATTTTTTTTTTCTCATTTTGTCTCTCATAGTTGAGGTATACCTATGATGAAAATTGGAGACCTCATCTTTTAAGTGGGAGAAATTGCACAATTGGTGGCTGACTAAGGGTTCAAGACATCTCACCGCGTTCATCACCCCCTGGGACCTTTTATGAGTGGGTCCTTTTCGCCTCTTAAATGCCCCAGCAGCATTTCAGAGATGTATGGAGGAGGTGTTGGACTCCCTGTGGGATGAATGCCAAATCTATTGATACTCATGTGGAGGGATTGAGGCGGGTCCTGAGGGCTCTCCAGCACCACGGCGTCAAACTCAGACTGGCCAAGTGTGAGTTATTTAAGAGTGAGGTGCGCTATGTTGGGAGGCTTGTCTCAGCCGTAGGAGTGCGTGTGTTTACCCCAATGACATAGCGGGTGTACAAGCGTTGAGAGAAAGAACCCCAAACACAGCTGGAGATATTCGTAAGCTGTTGGGATTTCTAAGTTATTACAGAGCCCACGTGCAGGACTTTGCAAAAATTACAAAGCCGTTGTACGACCTCCTACAAGTGAAAGGGAATGATGCAACAGTATCTCAGCTAAAAACAAATAAGGGGAAGGGAGGCCAGCTGTCATCGAAAGCTCCAATACAGTGCACCCAAAAACATCAAGCAGCCCTTGATAGACTGATAAACATCCTGTCCAGCCCACCTGTGTTAGCCTACCCCAACTTCAACCAGCCATTTGTATTACACACAGATGCATCAGCAAAAGGCCTGGGAGCTGTACTGTACCAACGCCAGGAGGGAAAGCTGAGGGTTATTGCCTATGGGTCAAGGACAATGTCTTCTGCAGAGAAAAACTATCATATGCACTCAGGGAAGCTTGAGTTCCTGGTATTAAAGTGGGCTGTGTGCGAGAAATTTCTAGACTATCTCTTCTACGCCCCCCATCCATCCATCCATCCATCCATTTTCATTTGCTTGATCCAGGGCCGGGTCGCGGAGGCAGCAGTCTGAGCAGAGATGCCCAGACTTCCCTCACCCCAGACACTTCCTCCAGCTCTTCCGGGAGGGATTCCCGAGGCGTTCCCAGGCCAGCCGAGAGATATAGTCTCTCCAGCGTGTCCTGGCTCTTCCCCGGGGTCTCCTCCCGGTGGGACATGCCTGGAACACCTCTCTAGGGAGGCTTCCAGGGGGCATCCGATACAGATGCCCGAGCCACCTCAGCTGACTCCTCTTGATGTGAGGGAGGAGTGGCTCCTCCTCCCGAGTGGTTCGACTATCGGCCGAATTCTCCTCTCCAGTACCCTGGCGTAGACTTTCCCTGGGGAGGCTGAGAAGTGTGATCCCCCTATAGTTGGAACACACTCTCAGGTCCCCCTTTTTAAAAAGAGGGACCACCACCCCGGTTTGCCACTCCAGAGGCACTGTCCCTGACCACCATGCAGCCAAGACAGCCCCACAACATCCAGAGACAGAGGTACTAAGGGCGGATCTCATCCACCCTCGGCGCCTTGCCATTGTTTATGATGCTGCAGTCGTTGTATTGGCCACGGCGCCGTTCATGACAGTGCAGTCTGATCATCAGCAGCTCCTTGGAAGTGTCCCTTTTCACTATACTTGCCTCACAGAATGCCTTATCCTGTTATCCAGCAAGATAAACACGTCCACACAAAGAGTCTCGTACACCGGGGTGAAGTTGAGAGCTTTATCATGCTTTAGTGTGAAACTGAAATATAAAACATACATACCAATAAGGGTAAGTCATTTAGAATATTACAAATGCATTAAACTGATGCAACATGTGGCTATACTATAGAGCCAGGCATGTAGTGGAGTTAGCAGCTAGGATACAAGGTAAGTATTAACTTCAAAACAAATGATTATATAAAGACTAAACAAACGCAATGTCAATTAACATTATACATCTCACACTTTAAATAACCCAACATTCATATGCTTTACTTACAGGGAATGCCTTTCAAGGGCTAACAAGGAGGAAGCACACAACAGAAAACTCAAGCTCTTTCATTTGTACTGTTCTTCCTTCCTGTCTGTTCCGCATCAAACTGACCCCAAAATAAAAGCCTCCTTTTCAAAATAAAAGTCTCTGGATAAATAGCCAAAATCTGCGCTGGCAATGCCAGAACAGTCGCCATCCTCATCTGCCTGTAGACCTCGTATTTGGCCTGCTTGAGGAAGAAGCCAGTTCTCCTAGGGGATATGCAGAGAAGCGGGCAGTAAGGATGAAGGAGGCATACAAACTTGCCTCTGCAAACAGCCGTCACTCAAGTGCTAGAGGAAAACAGTGAAAGGAGTGATCCTACAACCGGGTGACCGTGTACTAGTTCGTAATCTGGGTGAGAGAGAAGGCCCAGGAAAACTAAGATCCTACTGGAAAGACAATGTGTATCTTGTCAAAGAGCAGATGAACAGTTGTCCTGTGTACAAGGTATATCCAGAAAGGGGCGATGGCAGGGCCCGCACCCTGCATCGAAACCTGCTACACCTAGTAAACGAATTACCTGCTGACCTATCTCCATCACCTGTACCTGTAAAGAAAAGAAACTTACCTGTATCCTTTATCACCATCACCACCACGATTTAAACAGAGACAGACAAAAAATGAACGGTTAAACAGTGAACATCAGAAGGAACTTTCTGTGAACAGCGACTTGTCAGAATCAGAGGAGGATTATAACCCAAATTACTGGCTCCAGGTACCTGTAAGGAAAGAATCTTTTCATGGACTGTCAAGACTTAACCAAGAGCCCGAGAATGACTCAGCTCACTCCCACCTAAAATATGACACTCCTTTACATGACATTCAGGACAACACCGCATTTAGCTCAGTGCAAGCAGATAAGGAGGGAGGATTCAAGGGAGTAGAGTCACCAGGAGAGTATGTACATGTATTGCCTCAACTGCCCAACAACCAGCTAGAATATATGCCTAGTCCTGTAGTCTCTCAGACGGACAGTATTCCCCCAGATCATCAGGCAGCTGATAGTCAGCCAGTTGATCACAGTCCTGTAACCAGAAAATCCACACGCGAGAGAAAGCCTACTCAGGTGTTAACATATGAATCTTTAGGTAAACCCTCTTACCAGCCAAGACTGTAGGGGCCTATAGGGTAGCACATACACCAGTGTAGGAAATGCAGCCGCATCATATTCAGCCGCATCACATATCATATCAACCACCTTTCCTTGCCGTACCATATCAGCTGTTGCCCTGTGCTTCCTTTATTCCTTTTATCTCCCCTACACAGGTGTATTAAAGGGAGGGAATGAGAGACATGTTGTTTAAAGTGTATTTGAGTTAGTTGAGTGGTAATAGGTTAAGAAGTTTAGAAATCCAGTTTGTGTGCAATGTCACTTTCTTTGTGGGTACTGTGTGACACACACAAAAGATGCGGTCACATTTTTGGTTACTGTCATACTTACCTTATGGGATGGTAATGTATTCCAGCTTTTGCTGATATGTTTATTATAAGCGCTCTTCTTGGCTCTCTCGTCATTCTGTGATGAGGAGTCAATGCAGCAACAGCCTAATGCCGTTCTGTCTGCTCATTTAACCTTTTACCAGAAAGACTGCTTGCACAGTTGCATGCCTGGGACCTGTAACACAAGGACACAGAATGCACAGTTATGCTATGAGAGCAGACTTTACTTCTGAGTATCACTTGTTAAGGTGTTTTTTTTTCATGAGCCTTCTATACAATCTGGAGACTTTGTATAGAATTTGGGAGTACCAAAGTGTCAATTTGTTGTTTAACTGCAACACATGACTTTTGGTAGAACTTCCGAGTGCCTGAGTGTTAAGATGGCAGTGGTGGGATTTAAACCCATGCCTTCATAAAGACTGGAGTCTTAATCCAGCACCTTAGACTACTCGGCCACACTACCTCAACTTCCATGGCTTCACCCTCGTGTATGAGGGGTTTTCCAAGAGAAAAAACAAAAAAAGCAGATGAATGGTGAGGGACAGACATCTGATGGGTAGCTTTGGATTTCCTACCCATCCCTTTTGAGGACTATGTAGTCAGCTGCTAGCTCAAAAGCTATCATGGCTTGTGAAAAATGATGGTGAACTTTTCCAAACAGACTCAACTGTATACAGCTTTTTCCTTATTGGATTTGACATGTTTGTAAAGAACTTTTGATGTAGGTTAGAAATGAGCTAACCAGAAAATGATTGCCCAACAATAATAGTACAACACATTCATATTAGTTAAATGTCAGTGAGCCTTCATTTGACGATTTGGAGGTGATGATTTATTTGTAAAGTAAAAACTTCTTAGAGTATTTTACATAAGCATTTTTAACAGCATTCTAGTGAGGATATTTTAGTTTGCTTAACTTGTTATCATGAGATATACTTTCATTCAAAACTCACTCCTTGCTTTGCAAGAACACAGAAAGCATAGGTAAGCCATGAGAGCAGACTCTACTTATTAACATGCTTTTTTTATGTCTTCTGAGTATCATGATGGCAGTGGTGGGATTTGAACCCACACCTCCATACAGACAGAAGCCTAAATACAACACCTGGATGGTTTCGATGCATCGACCTCTGGGTTACGGGCCCAACACACTTCCACTGCACCACTCTGCTCTCAGTGGGCTTTAGTAGAGCGTGCAACTGCAATGTTTGATTGCAAATGCATTTTGAGGACACCGAATGCACAGTTAAGCCATGATAGGGGATTTTTTTTTGAGTTTCACTTAGTAAGATGTTTTTTTTTCATAAAAGCACACTTCTGCTGTGCCACTGTGCTCTCAGCTGAGCTGCTACAATAACAGTCTTAAATTTCAAAGGAATTTTATTCATCAGTGCCTTTGTTTGTGCTAAATGCAATCGACTTGCAGAAGTCATATTACAGTGGCGACCTCCCTTCCTTGATAAATCTAATTGGAGCAATGTGCCAAAGCAGAAATGTTTGTATTTGAAAGCTCAACCTCACAATAACATGAATGTGCTCTTTCTCAAAACACTGATTGAGAAGTTCATGTTGCACAGTTAACAGATGCTGTGATAGCTTTTCAACAAAATTTTTAATTTGCACTTTTTTACACTTCCAGCACCTGAACTAAGGTCTTGGGTGGAGCAGTGGTCTTCATGCACTGTGCACACGAAATCATATCAAAACCATTCAGTTGGGTCCTTCAGAAACCAACTGGTAACATTATGTTTTAATGCCATCATGTCAGATCTGCACAACTGCAGCTCAAGAAACTTCAGCATTTAGTCAGTGGTTGTTTGCTCTGGCTGTGAAAACAAATCTCTCTCTGGGACAACAAACCTAAATTGATATTATCACCCATTAGGTTAATATAACAAACTAGCATATAATTGGCGATTTACACATCCAGCCGACACAGGGCAACATCAGCTCTCATTTGGAGTTGTGTCTTGACACCTGGTGAGTGCCACTCACTCTCCTCTTAGGTCTGTTTTGGTCTTTACTAACTCCTGGATGAAATACCTGACTCTTTAGCTGCTGAGTACCAGCATGAGACTAATAAGAGCCGTGTGTTAGCCGTAAAACTAATTACAGATGTGCTGTAAAGCTGGGTGATAATAATCGGTGGATTTATCACTATGAGGACCCCTGTCACATACATGTCCTGTATAGTCATGTGTTACACTGTTAATCCAAAAATGTTTAAGGGACTTCACCATCAGTCACAAAATTCAGTTAAAGTGATTGCTATTTGGCTATGCAGCTTCCTGTGTAGCTGCCCAGGCTGTGTCCTAAAGCTCCAGTCGGTAACTTCTTGACTGGCAGGTCTTTTATTTTGAAAATTAGAATATAAGAACTTTTACTAAGATGAACATTAGCTCTCCTCCAAAGCGCCTCCTTGTTGCATCGCTCAATCTAATTCTTTCTTTTTAACTTAATTTCATTGATCTTCTTCTGTTTTGTTGCTTGTTTGCTTATCTTTAGTAAACTGGTGTTTTCTCAATCCTTCAGTTGTTGTTTACTTCTACTCTGAGTTATCACATGTACAGTGGAGTGGAGCCTGTGCATGTTATGAATTAGCAAATAAAACATTTTAAAGAAGTGACCTACTTCTACTTTAAGTGACAGCTGTATGCTAAAGAAACAGAAATATCAGAATGTTTCCTTGAAGAGGCCTTTTCTCTTCCTTCTATTATAAGTAACATCTGCATCTAGTAATTAACAAGGCAAAGAGGGAGCAGCAGTGAAACACGACCTGGTGTGATAATCACATCAACTTTAAGCTTAAAGAACAGTCAAGCTACTCCTCTGACACTGTTTATAATGGTGTTCCTAGTGTTGGGATCTCAGACCATGTGCTCAAAACAATAGAAGGCCTACATGAAGCTGAAAAGCCCATAGAGACCTACATGGAAACTAAGAAGCCTGACTAGAGTCAGAAAGGAGGGGGGGGTTTACGGCCCTTTGTTCAGAGAAGTGCGTCCAAATTCTAACATCACACCTACGTGTGAAATTTGGTTTGAATTCAAACTCTGGCTTCTCACTGGAGGAACCCCACAGAAACCACAGGGGTTCCCTGTGACACAGTGATGATGTCACCCAGGTGATATAAACTGGAGTGCCCACTTCTCACTTCCCCCAGTGCCATGTGCCATGTTACTGTAATGGCCCTTTTCCACTAGCACCTACTCGGCTCGCCTCGAACTTGACTACCTCCGTTTCCAGCGACGTCATTTGTTATGCGACACAAACAACATAAACAACTATGGAGGCCAATACCAGAACGAAACGCGTGTCTGCACCTTTAATTGTCGTTGCTCCATGCAGGGGTTGATTTCTGTGCAGCCATCTCTGATCGTATCATGTTTGCTGTTATTGCGTTTTAAAAATGGTGGGTTGACTCTAATGAACGAGTCGCTCTCCTGACTCATCTAGTGACGTCAGGCCCTGGCCAATCAGTGGCCATAGCGTCACATTTTCAGCTCGACTCAGCTTTTGCTTTCATTTTTGGCCACAAGTCTTCAAGTCTTAATCTCGCACACCAAGTAAACAGACTGTTTTTGCTGAATCTGGAAATCAGCTGAGCATCAGCTGAACTCAACGGAAGGATGAAACATTTCGTCAAGGACACCAGACTCCACATCGTGAGATAAGCGCTCTTTTTCTCCCGGTGCTGCCGAGAGTTTCTTAGCCTGTTGCATGTGCCCCCTTTTTCTTTCCCCTTTGACTAACCAACACAAAAGCTCCTACACACCATCAAGGCACACATACGAGCAGCGGCTGTGCCATCGCTGCTTCTACATTCCTTTAGAGACACGGTTTCACACCTCTCCATTTGTCTCTCTCTCCCTCAGCTCAAACCTCACGGTTGAGCCACCACGTGGAGGCGTAGCCCTCAGAAGGCTGCACCGCCATCTTTCTCCTCCCCCTTCACACACAGACATCACATGCACCATTATAGAGTATATATTCTATATATTTTAAGTTTCTTAGTTATCGGTCCCTGGTAACAGGGTGGTGCCCCGTAATACTAAATCAACAATTAAGAATACAAACAATTATTTTAATAATTATTTATTTACCGATAACCAGATCAACTCCTCTTAGCGCACAACACTAGCCAAATCTTTTAAGTGTCTCCTCTTTGTTCATCCCAGCCTGTACAGAACAGTACTAACAAGTATAATCTGTGCCAGACAAGACAGAACAATTGTACCAACATAAAGCCTTGAACAACGTTAATACCTTTCTTTTTCGGTGGCAAAATGAATGACTAATGTCGCAAGATATGTCTGAGAGGAAGGGAAATCTAACACAATCATCCTGTTTCCCTGAGCTCCCCAAGGTTATGTAGTGGCATGTTTGTCGGTTAGCGTATGATGGAAAACAAGCTTTCTGGAAATTATACGTTGTGTCTGTGTGTGTGTGTGTGTGTGTGTGTAAAGAGAGAGAGAGATAGAGCAGAGCTGGCTTTCAAGCATGTTCCTGTAAACTCAACATAAATCATGTAGAAAGCTGTTAGCTCTCTGTAGATTAATGTCTTTAGTTTGCATTGAAATGTCTCATCTTCCCTTCCTCCCTCCTCAGCTTTTCCATCCCTCTCTCCCTCCTCTCCAATCCCCCTCTCTTCCAGGCTCCATCCTTCCTGCCATCCTGAGTAATAGAGTGTAGGATGGGGGATATTTAGAGAGGGAGGAGAAAGTAATGGCGAGCTTTTGTCTGACAAGCTGAGAGTCAGAGTAAAGAGGAAGACAAATAAAGTCAGAGAGGAGGAAGATGAATTTAGAGAGAAATGAAACCAGAGAGGAGAGAGGTCCGGCGCAAAAGGCTGATGAGGAAGGAAAAAACTGAGATATACAAAAAGAAAGAGAAAGAAAAAGAAGATGGGAGGTGTGTAATAGTGCACACCTGAAGCCCAGCGGAGCGTGATGCCATTTTGTCAAAGTGTTCTGTAAGGAGCTGAAAAACAGTCTTTATTTATTTCCTACACACACACACACACACACACAAAAAAAGTCATTGAGGGGACCTCTTGGCACCACTTAATTAAAGGCATGGGTGCAAGGTAAAAAATCAAATTTATTGATTTAGATAAGCCTTTCAAGTTGCAAATATGATTTTTAGGAGTTGTGTTGATATAATAATATTAGTATTTACATCAACGTAATATCATCTGTAAGTTAAACTCAAATTTCTAAGTTGATTGAATAAAATGAAAATTCAAGTTGTATTAGCTTAATTAAATTGGCTTGATAACTTAACTCCTCTCCACCTTGAGTTCAAGATTTCAAGTTCTCTTCCCACACCCAATTTACTGCATGGGCACATTTTGACCGTTGAGACTGGTTGGAAGATCTGAAGAAGTCTGAAGAAATACCATACAAAGGATATTTTCAAGGTGAGAATAATTTTTTTTACAAATAAATTCTGCTAAAGCAGTGAGCAAATTATGAAGTGTGACCAGTAGTGGAGTTATTTTTGGAGGTTCAGTTACACATGCTAATACAATTGATGGAATATTTTGTAATGTTACCCAATTTTAGAAGTGTAGTTGAGCCATCAAACCCTTTGGTTTAGCATAGCAGTGGTGATGAAGTGATAAGGTTTAATTTGATCAATCTGCTCAAGAAAGGGAGTTTCATTAAAACAATAATTTGTAAAGATGTCACTTGTATAGTTTTGTTGTTTCACTGTAGACAAACTGTTGTTTGACCAAAAAGTTTTTGGATGTGTAAAATATTGATAATGTGATTCTGTCAGTATCATCCAGACCTATGGGTATCTACTTGACATTTTTTTAAGATACTACGTGATCTTTTTATACTGATATCCTCTATTTTGTTAAGTCAGCCAGTATGTAAAAAAGGGCATTACAGGTTATACCATGGTCATGGTGGGCAACCTCTGTCGATTATTGTTTAAAACCTGCAAAATAAATGAGAAACACCCAGATGTTAAAACAAAAGGAAGGTAGGAAGAAAGACAGTCTAAAAAAAGCAATCTGATTCATTATCTAACACGCTGACCTATCTTTGCATATGCATTTAGGGAAAAATATGGAGAGTGCAGTTTTTGAGTTTTGTGTAAATTAATTAAATTAAATTCTGTTATACTACCCTTAAAACTACCCCAGTACTGTACCATGCCAGCATTTTATTCTTGTGAGTTGTACACATGACTGAACAAGGATTCTGTGTTAAAGTTTTTCGTACTGTTTCAAATACCGTCTGCTGCAATGACACATTGTT
Source organism: Scortum barcoo (assembly GCA_023238725.1). NCBI lineage: Eukaryota > Metazoa > Chordata > Actinopteri > Centrarchiformes > Terapontidae > Scortum > Scortum barcoo. The sequence goes on from CM041554.1 coordinate 24,305,831, forward strand.
ACAGTTTTGGTAAGAGTTATAAAAAAGATTTTTACTATATCGTGTGTGAAATAGCTGCAGAACCTTAAAGAGATTACACAATTGTATTTTAAAATAAAACAGTTCATTGCTTAACTATTTTGTTGTTCAATTAATATATTTCCTAAAAGCTATCAACAAAAAATGAGAAGCTAAAAACTGCTGAAGAAAATCTCATTTTTTTAAGAGTTGTCAACTTAAAGACTTGTGTTCATCATTACGGAAATCCAGTAAATAATACTAAAAAACATTTTCAAAATAATGTAGGAAAGTAGTTGGTAACTTAATTTTTATATGTTATCAACTTAAAAACCAATTATTAAGTAAGTGGCAATTAAAAATACCAATGATTGTAGTGTGATGTGTGAGGTGTATAAGTGTGATGCTGTTTTATTTTCCTGTGAATTTTTTGCGATTTGGTAGGAAATATGGATCCGGCATGGGAATGGTGGCCTCTGCGCAGGGTTTAATTAAATGTGATTATATGTGGTTTGCAAACTGAAAAGCAATGTATAATGAAATGACTGCCTAACTCGCCAAAGACACAGGTAAGATTAACCAAATGAAGCACACTGTACTGACACCCACAATGACAAACACTAAGGCTATGCTGCATGTCCACATAAACCTGGATATGCTGGATATGCGAGGCAGCATGAGGAGGAAAACAGAGGCAAAAAAAATACGACATCTCTTAACAGAGGTTGGAGTCTAGAGGTTGAACCTTTTGTTAAACCTGACTCCACCACCACTGATAAAACCTATTTTGGTACGTTGAGAGGAAAGTTGCTGACCATGACAATAATATCAAAAGATCAAAAATAGTTTGATTTCATGAAAATCTCATGGACCGCTGCTTTAAACTGACAACACTGACAATCCTTCACCTCTAAAGGTACGGTAGATGTCATAAAACTGTATGACATCTATTGTACCTTCAGCTACCAGTTCAGTTGTGACAGTCATTGGGTGTTTTATGTAGGTGTTGGTTGAAAATATCTCAAAGCATATTCAATCAATTCTTCCCTGATTCAAGTAAAAAATATTGATTGATTGCAGGGCTTATATAATGTTTGTCAAATTGAAATAAATTCATCAGATCTTAGAGTACAGGTTACTAATTTGAGTGTACAAACAACTCTGAATATTGTCTCAGGTGACCCTCATGAATTTGATTCAGTGTAGGACAGAAATGAAGTAATGCCTGTTGAATCCTGATGAGATAGCACTGTGTGTTTAGCAGCACAGTAAGCTCTTTACATTCACTGCTGCTCAAGGTCTGAAGACCCCCAGTTGTTTACTGCTGTCAGTGTGAGCTCCTGCTAGGTTTAGCTAAGGCAAAGGAAATAATAGCTATAGTGTAACAAACACAGTTAGACTAACATGTGGGAATGCATTTGTTGTTAAATGGTGGCTTCAATTGTGTTTTCCAGCCTCTCTCTCTCTTTCTCTCTCTCTCTCTCGTATTATTTACCAAGGGAAGTTTGTGTTAAAGCACTTTGCAGTCTGCTTTTGCCAAAGTTGCCCATGTATCATTTCTCTGGGAGCTCGGCTGAGGTGGTGCCTTCACTGACAGACTATGGCTGTGGAAGAAGTGTGTGTGTGTGTGTGTGTGTGTGAGAGAGAGAGAGAGAGAGAGAGAGAGAATAAAGAAAAATAAAATGAAGGTAGGGAGGGACAGAGACAACACAACATCACATTTTGTCCATCATAACCAGGAGCAACCCAAGAAATGGATTTTGGAAACAAGATTTTAACGCTCAAGGCCTGAATAAATGACACATTAGGGGTTAGTGAGACAGAGATGGGAAGAAAAGATTGTGACAGGAGATCAAATAGAAAAAGAAGTATGGGATAAAGATGAGAGGAAAAAAAGGAACAGGAAAACCAAGAATTGCAAGTAGATGATGTGAGGAGTGGACGGAGAAAACGAGAGAATAAAAGGAGGAGAAAGATCAAATGAGGAGGAGAAAGTAAGAATAGAAGAAGAGAATGAGAGAAAGAAACAGTGGGAGGCAATGGAGCGAACAGCAAGGATCCCCTGAACTCTCTTCAGACTCAGATGGAGGGATAGAAAGAGAGCAAGAAGGAGATTAGAGAGATGGAGTGATGGAAAGGACAGATAGGCAGATCTGACTGTCCTTTCCACCAGAATGAACAGCACTTTTGTCTGTCAACAAAACATGGTCATTAACTGCCTTTAATGATGCTGACAGGCACACACACAAACACACACACACAGAAAAACAGACACGCACAGACCCAAGCGCACACATACACAGTAACATTCATATCATTCATCTGATACTAATTGGATATTGATTATGTCTTCAATTTTTTTATTACATCATAAACATTAAATTGAGGTTTTATTACATCTCTTAGTGCCTTTTGTGCAGTTATTACATTATGAGTTGCTTCACACCGTGTTGAGTCTCAGATCAGATTTAATCCATCTGTAGGTGGTTTCAAATGCGATTAAAGTCATATATCTCAAAATGCAACACAGTTTGACCACCCAGATCAGATTCTGAGCGCTTAAAAAATGAGACAATGAACACGTACAGCATGTAAGAGAGCATGTGAGAGATTAAGAGATTATTTTCTTAAGAGAAGAAACAGAAAGGCAGTGAATTAAGATGTCAACCAGTTTTCATGTAAATCAACTTCTTTCAATTGTTTTCTAAAATAAAGTTTCATTATTCTTATTTCTATCCTCACAAACTCTTATAACAAGTTCATTTTTATTGGAAATAAGTTGAAATATATTTAGTTTACTGGAGAATACTTTTAATTTTTTTAAGGTATTTAGGTTTTAGGATTAGATTTAGGATTATTGACATTAAAGGTTATTTTACAGCTACGTCTTGTGGTTGTTCAAGTTAGCATTTTAAATGAGCACTCTGTCCATCTTTAATTTTTCTTTTATTGATACGGGAGCTGTTTACTCAGGCTTTTGAAGAACTGAATGAAAATGCAGAGAAAAACCTGGTGGATGACCTACTGAGTCTTTGATTTGGTGTTGTGAAAACAATTCCCTCCAAAATCTCCCATAGGGCTTCACTTTAGCTGGGTTGAGTTCGGATGACTGTGAATCATCATATTTATACTCTTTAAACCACTTGTACACACCTGTCTCCTGTGTGGAAGCACTTAAGTTTCTCCACTCATTTATTCAGGTGTGTCCTTTAAATGTTGTCCATCTTTCGGACTTTGAACTTTTAAATAACTGAAGCACCACCAACTACTGCTACAGTTGTGGATCATATTAGTTTGCATGTCCGTTTGAAGCTAACTTTATTTTACAGTGTGACCTCTTTGTAGCCCTGTTGGTATTTTTTCAGACTTGAATCCTTTTCTATAAAGTGTTTGGGTTATTTTTCATCCCCTCTGTATCTCTTCCCTCCTGTCTTGTCCAGACCAGTCATTCATCCTATTTTCCAGTGAGTCAGTGAACTGGAACGACTGGAGAGAGGTACTGCTGTGCTCAATGCCTTTTTCATCCAGCTTGCATCACTGTCCCCCAATCCCTGTCTCCCCTTTCACCTCTCTTTCTCTCCTCCGTCTCTCTCTTTTCCTCCTCTTTTCCTCTCCTCCATCCGCCGTGACTCTTCGCTCTGCCGTCATCATTTCTACTGAGAAGATTTGTTCCATCTCTCCTGCCCTCTCTTCCTACTTTCTTCTGACACTTTTTTCTTGTTCTCCCCGTCCGTTCTCCTCTCCTGTCCTCCCCCTTTCTTTCCAAATTTCTCCTCTCTTCTTCCTATCCTCTGTCCTTTTCTTTAAGTGCGTTTCTCCTTCACGTAAGTGTGTGTTTCTGCGGAGTGAAATAGATGCTTAGTTTCCATATAACCTAAAGAGACCATGAGATACTTATATATATCTCCCATTCTCCTCTGTAAACGGTTTGTGCGTGTGTGATTCTCTTTGATAAATGCTTGGTAACAATACTGTTGCTAACCTTCAGCCACACGTCTTGTCTTATCCTGCTAGACTGTTGAACATGCGTGTGCACACTCAAAACCCCCAAAAAGACAAAACAAATTCACAAAGTGGAACTAAGTTAAAGTTTGGGTCGGCCATATTTATCCCATTGGCAACACTGTTGCTCACTACACTGAGCTTTACGCGCTGAGGAGAAGTGTCTGCCTGAAACATCCACGCATGAATAAAGAGTTTGTGCTGCAGTGCTGTCCTGCCCCCATTTTCTAAGTTTTGCTTTTGAGGATTCAGCAGTCTTGTACACAAACCGGGGTTGATTCATTATCACGTCAAAACCACCAAATGTTGAGCTTGAGAGTCCAGAGCCACGCTAGCTGCTCTTTGAAGCTGCACTAACACACAGTGATGCTTCACAGTGACAATGTTAATGTAGTGTTCATATTAAACAGTACCGTAGTCTAGCATGTAAGCGCGCTAACATTTCCTAATTAGCATTAAACACAAAGCTGAGGCTGATGGGTATGCCCTTACTTTTTCAGGAAGTCATAAATCAATTTATAGCCGAACTGAGACTTTGACCTGATAGTGGACAAGAAGATAAATCAGGGCATCACCAGAATTTATAGTTAATCAGTATATTTCAGGAGCGACAGACTGACGTAGAACAGCACTGACATGACTCCAGTTCTATTACAGTCCTCCTTCTTAATTACTTTGATAGCAAACATACAGTAAGCTCATCCTGCCAACATGTAAGAATGTGAGAAATGAAACTCTTTCCAGCAGGGAAGCCGGATCGTTGCAGCAGCAAACATTAATAAGAGCAGAAGAATATGAAAATCTGTATAAAAGGAAATTATATTAAGTAAAAATATTTTGTGGTACATGACGGATAGAAAGTAAGTCTTTGACTCTCACAGTCTTTGCCTTTCTCTGTTGATTTCTTAACCACTTCATCTGCTGCTCTCTCACTTTTGCTTTAATTTTTTTTTCTTCTTTCCCCTTTAACTTTTCCTCTCCTTATTCCTTTATGCCTCTCCTTTCTTTGGCCCACCCCACTAATGGGCTGTCATGGTGGATCAGCATTAAAACAAAGCTGGCTGTTGAGGGGGTCATAACCACGACAGTGCCCTCAGCACTTCTCAGTTGATATTAACCTGACTGAAGACATATTTCAGTGGGCACACTCACATATTCGTATCACTGTCAGCTTTGCAAACAGAAAGTGACTAAAAAGTCAAAACTCAGTGTGTTGTAAAGAGTTGTGTGTGTGTGACAGACTAATGAAAGCATGAGAGTGTTTAAAGGCCATATTAAGGTTTAAACAGACATCTTTATTTATTCATCTTTACCTTAAACTTTAATGTGTGGAATCTTTATAATTGACATTAAGGCATTACGTTTTTTTTTTTATAAAGGTTATCATATTTTTATTGCAATTTCAACAACCTCAGGTGGCTTTTAGCAGGAAATTCTGTTAAAACACAGGTAAAAAATACCAGTGACATATTTGGTGTGTGTGTTGGTGTTGGCTCTTCACGTGGAGCCAAATCTCAGCTGTATTATACTGACTGGACGAGCAATCTACCTTCAGCTGGCATTTTCCCAGTGATTGGTCAGTGAAATATTGCAGTATTTTTTATTACATGTGGAATTTTGCCAGTTTATACTGGCAGAGAGTCATGGAAATATGTGGTAAATTATGCTTTTTATAGAAACAGTATAAAAAATGAAGGTCAAGCTCCATGTGTTTGTAAGATTTGACTTGATGAATGGACAGAATGAGTGTTTGACATACTGACTTTGACCTTTTGCTGACATGCTGAGTATCTTAAATTAAAGGAGAACTGGGATGTGAAAACATTACAGGTGAGTGTGTGTCTCATCGTGTGTAGTTGCCAGATGACTTTGTCTATGGTGGAAACCTTCATCAGTCTGTGTTCAGCACCTAAACTGACATCAAAATGATAGAAATGAGGATGAAAACTAAGCAAAAAAACAACAACAAAACAACAACAACAAAACCCAACAAGGGCTTATATCCCAGGGCTTATCAAGATCATGCTCTGCTAAAAGTAAACTTTCGCTGTTTTCTAATTGTTAGCTGTGTTAATCACAACACTGGTGATCATCCTGAGGAGGTCTGATTATATAGAAACATGGTTTAAATAACATTTAGCATTTCTTACCAAAACACATACTGTGCATCTTTAAGACTTACAAATCCAGGGAATTAGTTCTAATTAAACCTTTATTGTACAGAAAAATAAGCCAAAAAATCAGCTTGAGATCACATTTGTTTACCAATGCATAGCAAGATAAGAATGTCTTTAATATACCAACATAGCACTGAATTAATTCTATTGTTGATTGTGCAGTATGGTTCTGCATTTTATATATCACCGTAACCGTAAATATTTTGAAAACACATAAAAAAATCTTGAATGCCTATGCATTCATGTCCCCTAGGTGATTAAACTCCAGTTAAAACACTAGTACAAAAGATGAACTGAAATAAAAAACATTTTGTTCATTGATGAAAAGATGAAGGTACAAGCCTGTTAAAGTTCAGGTAAGATACTACAGTTCCCATGATGCATTCCAGTAAGAAGTCCAATCACCACGATGTAAAGTTCTGATAACTGACAATATGTATGCTGCTTAAATAGTGACCGTAATTTCAAATTAATTCATTTTGCTGTTTTCTTCTCACCTGGACTGATGCAGCATTTTACATTAGCTGCCACTCTAATTTGCACCTCTAACTGACTTCCTCTCCATAGTAAGTAGCTGAAGCTCCTGGGTAATGTATGTTATGAGGCATCTGTCAAATTGGCAGAAAACAACATGATTTCTCAGAAACAGAGTTGAAAATGTTCAAACCTCTCTCTCTCTCCTTCTCTCTCTCTCTCTTTCTCTCTCTCTATCTATCTATCCATCCATCCATCCATCTGTTCGAAAGCCAAAAATGGATACCCAAAAGAGATTACTAGACAAGATTTCTGTGTTTAATAACATTGAAATTTGAAATATGAATACACATTAGGGAATAATTTTCCTTGGAACTCATTTTAAACTAATGATTTAACTACAAAAGATTGGAATCTGTTAAATCTGGCTTTAAGGCTGTATCAATCAATCAATCAATAAATAAATAAATAAATAAAAAGGTGCAGTAGTTAATAGTTAGCACAGTACAAAAAGAAAAAAACTACATCTTACAATTTGTCTGTGTACATCTGCCAACTACAGCCATGAAAATTGCATTGCACCACCTGTAAAATGACAACCTCCGGTTTAGCACTCCACCCACCTTGGCTAAAGTGGGTACATTTGGAGCCAGAAAATTACCAACCAGGTGCAGGTGTAAATGGACTACCACCCGATGATAATGGCATTGTAAGTGCGTTTTCACAGTAACTTTGTGCTGGCATGAAACAAGAGACCAAATAGTACCCAAACTGAACAAAAAGCTGGGTAATTAATGTGCCATTAAGTTTTGTAGGTACTACTACCACCTTGGACATAGTGAAAGTGTGTTAGGCCTCTGCAACTATAGACCATCCCTAACAACAAGGCGCCAAGGTGCACAACTTCTCCTTACCTCACATTAGCTATGGTTTCCTTACAAAAGACCCTTTGTCACAGGTTGCACACATATGGCAGTCACAAGATTGACTTTATATTCCACTGAGATCTACTTTGTAGTACAACCCACAAAAGGCTTAGAGACATGGATTTTGTAGGGCATTATTGGGATTACAAAAAAAAGTTACTTTTCCTACTCCTACTTAAACATTAATGTCCAAGACATCAACTTAAAAAAATTACAAAGTGCATCCCCGAAGATTTTCTCCACAGGAGGTAATAACAAGGGGCAGAATCGTGATTATTAAGTTCCTGGTTTCTCCTCTGACATCACAGGGTTTTGCGCACTTTAATATAAAGCAGCTTGCCGGGAGGCCAGGGAGTGAAAAAGAAAGAAAGAAAGAAAAAAAAACCTTGTTCTTATAAGACAGTGCAGTATTCTCCAAAGATCTGCAGTCTATTGTAATGTAAAGTTATATTTCTGCCATGCTGAATGTAACTACATGGCAGAACTCTCCATTTTTTGGTGATCTTTTACACAATGTCTGTACAAAATGTCCTACACATCTGCATCACGTTTGCATATATCCATCTAGATGTATGGTGTATGTAATGGTTACTGTATGTGAGGCTCTTTTCAGCCCCCCAAAATCCTATCAGCCTCAGGTATAGTTAGAGGTGTAGTGTAGAAATGTTTGCATGCCAACACACTAAATTAAGATATACTAGAGCTACCAACACCACTGTAGACTTAATCTTGTTATAATCTAACTGCTAAAACAGCATGTTATGATGATAAGTAAGTACTACATACTATATAGATTTAGTATGTTGTTTGGATATGGAACATGGCAATTCCCAACTGTTTGCTTTTCTTGTGATTTGTCTGAAGGAAGTGTTGAGTTTCATTAAAAGTTAACATCCTGAGAAAAAAGCAAAACACTTAAGAATGAATGGATCAGTGAGTAAGAAACTCATCTTTTAGGAAAAAAGAGGATGACATGACAGACGCAATTAATGCTGTGTTGAGTTTAGTATACTTGCCATTATAGTATAATGATGGTAATTGTTTTTTTCTATTATTTATTTAAAAAGAGTTTTATTTTATAAAACAAATATTTTTTAAAAATTAACTTTGTGTTTTTTTTCTTTTCCAAAGCTCAGTGCTCATCTGCAAATTTGGGTGTCACACAGTTTGATAAAACATCCTCCCTCACAAATATACACTATTTAGGTTCAGATTTATTTGTCACATAATTATACTGACTTTAATCATCTCCACTGACCTGTTGATGTAAACGGGGCATAGTTCCTTCCCTGCTTCTTCCCAGAATCGACTATCAGTGCCTTTGTCTTGCTGACATTTAGAAGGAGGTTGTTGTCCTGACACATGCAGGTCAGGCCTTCTACTTCCTTCAGGTAGGCCTTTTCATTGTTATCTGTAACAAGGCCCACCACAGCTGTGTCTTGAAAGTGGTTACACTCCTGTACTTACAGGAAGTACAGCAGGGGGCTTAAAACTGGGGTGCTGGGTGTCAGCTCCACCTGTGGTCTGCCCATCAGGAAGTCAGGGACCCACTTTCACAGTGAGGGGTTTAATCCCAGGTGATGAGCATGGAGGGAACTATGTTGTTAAATGCTGAACTGTAGTCAGTGAACAGCAGTCAACAGATCCGCTTCAGCCAAAATAAGCATAAGGTCATTTAGCTCACTTGCTAGAGAAACATCAGCCCTCTACAAGGGGTGGGCTTGTAATCCATCGTAGTTCCTACACCTTGCCATATGCTTCTGGGATTACTCTCCTGGAATTTAAGTTCCACTTTCTTCCCATAGCCCCTTTTGCCTCTCTTACTCCTCTTCTTACATTGTATGCTGCTGCTTTATCATTTTCCATGTTTCCAGACTGTAGCACTAAGTTGAAAGCTCCAGTGTTAGTCTATATGATCTTATCTTACATATCTTTGGGAAAAGATAATATTTCCTGGACACATTACACTCCATGAGTTCAGACCTGGCTCCAAAAATGAATATCAGCACTGCTCTTAACTTTTCTTCAGTTTACAAAGCTCTTTACTGCACCTAAAGCATGCCAGGGGCACAACTTCTTCCAAATCAGACACTTTCTTTTTTCACTTTGGAGATTTTTTTCAAATTAACTTAAGTGTAAAAAGCTGCTGGCAGTTTGAAAAAAGAGGATTAATATGAACACGGCCCACAGCCACTGCTTAGACTTGTATTTGCATATACATGGGCTAAGCTAGCTTAATAGTGACTGACCTCTTATCATCTCCGCTTCTCATTCTGCCCTGCACACACACACACACACACGGGGAACGCAGCTGTAACCATTTTCTTCACAGAATGTCATCTCTAACTGAGAGAGTTAAAGAGAGACTGAACGATGGGACGACGACGGTTTGAAAGTGGTGAAACAACTTATTCAGAGACACACACTGGGTGATGGGAAGGCTGTGATTACATTGTGTTGCTAGGCAACCACTGATATCCCATAGGACCACAAAGTAAGTAGTTTGTCCTGTTTTCTGTATTTCTATGTTCCTATAACAAAGCAGAAGCAGCATCCAATCACACAGAACATGTGGTGTAAAATAACTACTTTTATGTAATACATATCAATAAACCTCTGACCTTAAGTTGTCTTAAATTACTGAGCACAGTTCATTAGCCGGTAAAAGTCTAAATGCAGTGGTGTGGTGATAAAATTAGCCTCTGTGTTCATGATGAATAAATGTAAAATATGAAGTGCAGTTGAGCTTGGCAGGAATGATGCCAGCTCTCTGTATAAATCAGTCGACTGCATCACATCATGTCTCCTGCTGCAGTTTTTCGGCCAGCAGCGTGAGCCTCAGTTTGTGCTTCTGTTTGGGGCAGAGCTTTCTCCTAGCCAGCTGTTTTCTACGTCCAGATGGGATTGAAATACAAACTTTTGTTCGCAAAAGTTGTGAAAAAGCACAGCGTGCCACCACCATCTGGAGTAAAGTGGGAGTCAGTCCTCTTCAGGAGGATCATCCACCTTGAATTAAGCCTTTCAAAAACAATTCCCACCACTGCTGCGCTCAAGTAAATGCTGAAGGGCCCTTGCCAAATATGAGGGCGCACGACTGAGTGCAGCCCCTCATTAACCACTTGAGAAGTGAAAATGCAGAGCCCAAGAGGGGGAAGTTGAGGTGAATCCCCTGATTCACCCTGAAACCAAACAATAAAGTGAGAAAATGCTTTGTGTGAAGAAAACATGTGTGTGTGTGTGTGTGTGTGCTTGTGTGCTTGCTTGTATTCATGACATTGTAGGGATAATTAACCAGAAGGTTAAGGTACCAGGGTCACTTTTTTCTTGCTTTGTGTGTCGGATATTGTTTTCTCACCCCGCTATAGTTTCCAAATAGTTGTTAAAATTGGCTTTTACTTTGTTAACTTTAGATTTGTACTTTTTCACTTTGTCCACTTTACATTTGTACTTTTTCTCTGAACTCATGTAACTTTTTAGTTGTTTTCAGTTTAATCAGAACAGTGTGACCCTCAACTTGATAAGCAGGAATCAGATGTACCCACAAACTCTTCTTTTATCTGTTAGTTAGGTTTGTTGTGATAGATACACGCCTCAAGGACAACACACACTCATGTTTCATACCGCATTTCAGTAAGATCATGTGATCAGTGGTTGGCCTGTTCACGTCAGAGATAACTGGCCAATGAGTGTAAGTCCAACCTCTGTACGGGGCAGTCCCAGCCCAAGAAGATAACTTGACTGAGATCCTGCGAGAGCTCTGTCACTTTGAGCCCAGCACTGTAATACTTTACCTGTGACCTGAATAAACTCTACATCTGTGAACTGAAGATTCCTCCGGTTTGTTCTTGGGCTTCAAACTAAAGAATTGGGCTAACGTGGTGCACACACACACACACACAGCGAATATGGAGTAGGGAGGATTTCAGTGGTAAATGCTGACAATTAACACAGAGCAGGGAGTTTTTGTAAGACAGTTATTTCTCACTTAGCTTACCTTACACTCTCCGGCCACCACAACCACCCACATTTGTAGCAGAGAATAGAAGCACACTGCTGTAAGAGTGATCATACAGATGTGAAAAGACAGAACGCGTGAAGGCAGGAAAGAGAGAGAGCCTGTCTCACAGCATGTGTCAGGGATCACAGTATTTCTATATTTCAAGGTGATGGTAGAACGTTTTGATTAGGATTTTGTTTTGCTTGCATCAGGTGGTATGCTCAGGAAAATACCTGCTTCCTTTCTCTTTTGACTTAGTGAAAGCAGGTAACTGATGTACAACATCTTTGACACCAAGGACAGGGACTGAAGAGGGGCCTCTGAACGGACTACAAACCTGCACCACGGAGCTGTGAGAGCGACATCACTCTGCTCAACAACCTGAACAAATTCTTTGCTCGCTTTGAGGAACAAAACACCACTTGCCCGCAGAAAACACCACCACCTTCACACGACCAGCCCCTGTGCCTGTCTGCTGTCAGCGTAAAGAGGACACTCTCCGCCATCAACACCTGGAAAGCAGCGGGTCCAGACAACATCCCTGGTAGTGTGCTGAAAGAATGCGCAGAGGAGCTGAAAGATGTCTTCACAGACATCTTTAACACCTCCCTGAGGCAAGCCATTGTGCCATCAGGCTTCAAAGCTGCCACTATCATACCTGTGCCAAAGAAATCATCCCCATCCTGCTTCAACGACTACCATCCTGTGGCACTGACACCCATTATCATGAAGTGCTTTGAACGACTAGTCTTGTCACACATCAAATCCACCCTGCCCCCAGCTTGGACCCGTACCAGTTCGCATACAGAGCAAAACGATCCACAGACGATGCAATTTGCTCTGCCCTCCACCCAGCGCTCACCCATCTGGACAAGAAAGTCTCATATGTGAGAATGCTGTTCATTGATTTCAGCTCAGCGTTCAACACCATAATACCACAACAACTTATCTGCAAACTGGACAAACTGGGCCTCAGCACCTCCCTCTGCAACTGGCTGCTGGATTTCCTCAGCCAAAGGCCTCAAGCGGTGCGTGTTGGCAACAACATCTCAAGCAGCATCACCCTGAGCACAGGGGCCCCACAAGGCTGTGTGCTCAGCCCTCTCCTCTTTACCCTGCTGACACATGACTGCACACCAACCCACAGCTCCAACCACCTGGTGAAGTTTGCAGATGACACGACACTGGTGGGCCTCATCACCAAAGGCGACGAGACCCACTACAGGAAAGAGGTGCAGCTGCTGACCAGATGGTGCAAAGACAACAACCTCCTGCTAAACGTCAGTAAGACCAAAGAGATTGTTGTCAGCTTCCAGAGAGGCCACACCCAACACCACCCACTGACCATCGACGGTGCTGCAGTGGAAAGGGTGAGCAGCACCAAGTTCCTGGGTGTGCACATCAGTGACGACCTCTCCTGGACCACCAACACTGCATCACTGGCCAAGAAAGCACAGCAGCGTCTCTACTTCCTGCGTACACTGAAGCGGGCAAGTGCTTTACCACCACCCATCATGACCACATTCTACAGAGGAACCATTGAGAGCATCCTTACCAGCCTGCATCACTGTTTGGGGCGGGAGCTACACTGTCCACAACAGAAAAGCTCTACAACGCATCGTGAGAACAGCTGAGAGAATGATAATTGGTGTACCACTCCCCTCCCTGCAAGACCTATACACCACCCGCCTTACCCGAAAAAGCCATCACAATCGTCAACGATGCAAGTCACCCTGCACACAGTCTGTTCAGTCTCCTGCCCTCTGGGAAGAGGTACAGGAGTCAGGAGTCCGCTCCCGCACCACCACCACCAGACTCACGAACAGCTTCATCCACCAGGCTGTGAGGCTGCTGAACTCTCTCCCCTCCCCACTCCCAGCCCCAGCCAGAAGGAGCACCAGGCTGGGAGGAGGAGTCTAGGAACACTGGACCCCCCCCCACTCCCTCCCCACCCAACTGAGACTCTAAACACTGGACCCCCCCTCTCCTCCCCACCCAACTGAGACTCTAAATATGCAAATTGCACTCATCTGTTGCTAACTGTTATTTATTTATACTTATATTTATATTTGCACTACCCATATTACTATTACCACTACCATCCAAGTACTGTCTATAAGGAAACATTTTGCACTAAAACCCTACATTTACAACAACAACTACCTCTAAATGCATACAGCTGAAACACTGTGTTGTCCTGTCCTGTCATTCCCTGCTATGTTAGTAGCAGCAGACTTTGTGTACTCTATGTCTTGTCTTGTCATACCTTAGTTAGTTTAGCAGCATTAGGTGAAAGTAGCCTTAAGTTACTGCACTTTAAATATTTATTTATGCTAAATTTTTCTTTAGAACTTGTCTTGTTGTGCATCTGCACTTTACTGTTGTCCATGTAACGCATAGGATAGTGAGAAACATAATTTCGATTCCTTTGTATGTCAAGCACATACATGTGAAGAAATTGACAAATAAAAACTGAACTGACTGACTGACTGACTGACTGGATAAAAAGTCAGGTTCACGGGGAGTCAACAAAACAGAAAATCGTCAAAGGAGAGAGGCTTTCTGAGCGCCGCTGCTCGGGGAAAGTGCCTCTTAGCTGGCACAAAACCCCGTGATGCACATAAATCCCAAACCAAAACGTTCGGAGAAATTCTGAACATTGCTTATTTGTCTCGTCAAACTCCGAGCTAAAACAGCAGCGATCACAGATGGAGCTGTCTAAAGCCAAGCTCATGCGTGCTCCATGTACTGAGAAACACTTGCAAAAAGCTGTCTTTGGAAAATAAATACAGTAAACAGCCTTTTAGAGCGGGCGAGTGAGTTGACCCAGCAAGGAGAAGTCAAAGCAGAAACCTTCTGCCTGTACAAACTGCATGAATCACTCATGTCCAGAACACAGTGTGACCAAGGCCACAGAGAGCCAGGCTGACAGACAATACGAACACGCTCTGCCTCTATCTTTTGGTACATTCTTAATTGTCCTATTCAGTGTTTCCTTAGCAACCATTAATAGCACGTACAGTTCCTAAGAAGGTACCATGACCTCCTGGCCTCACAAGTGTAAACTAATACTAAAGACACAGTACTCACTTCACCCAGTATAAAGTACTATCTCCAGCAGGAATTAATAGTATGACTTCATTTGACTCAACAGAATGAAGGAGCTGAGAGAACACAAGGGGATTGGGGTAGAATAACACTCTGACAGAAAATGAGAATAGTATGATTATAGTTGATTGTGGTATATTGTGCAGTAGAAGACATAGAAAAGAAACAGCCAAATGCAGTAAAACCAAGGCCCCTGTGGTTAGCCTATAGTCATTGACACTTCCACATCCCTCACAGCTCTGAGCGACCGTTGCTCCACCACCCCTCTATCTCTTCTCCTCCTGATACTGGATGCGTTTCCACTGTGTACGTCAGCGGTCATCGAGCCTTTCTTCATGTCTACACCGGCCACGTAGAGGCTCCCTTTCTTACATGGCCAGAATCCATTAGAAATCCATTAGCGCTCATAAAATTGGAAAAGTCTTGAAAAGTCGTATCAGTAAATTATTTTATGCCATTTATCTGAGCAGGCACCCAGCAGGAAGTCAGCTAGAGGAAGTCTCCAACGGGTATGTGAATGCTCACATACTGAACAGGCTCCAGACCATGGAAACCAGAGAGAGCTTTAATTGGCATATTCATCCAGTGGGCAGCTGTTATTGGAATAAATGCAATGCCTTATTTGAACTTACTGACCAGTTTTCTAAATACATCAATATTGTTTGTGGTGAACTGATGTTAATTAGCTCCAAACACTGCAAATCTATTCAACACTGAAACAGCTCAGTTTGACAACAATTAGCAGTAGTGCTATTATAACTATTACGATGTTGACCTGTTTGTTCTCTGCTGTGATTTTTGTTGGCCTGGAGGACAGAATTACTCGATTTTCTCTGGATGAAGGCGAATACCTGTTTGTTACCCGGGTCGGTTGATTACACAATGAAGTGAACATGGCAAATTTAAGTGCACATAATAATTTACCAGATAAATGCAGTGTTAAGTTACTTATTAAGTGAGAGTGAGGGGGCATAAATGTGGCTGATATATTGGTCTGCTATTTGTTTGTCAGCACACAGAAAGGTCGAATTAATTACTGTGTAATTGGCTAAAGTACTTGCCGATTAGGACAAACTCATTCTTCTCCCAAAATAGGAGTCTGCTTATACTACCTCATTTGTAACAATTATTTGATTGGAGTGCCGCAACCAATACTAGAGCTGTGTAATTTTTGAATATGAACCAATAATACATTGCAAAATGTCAAAAATCTGCACACACCATGGAGGGAATAAATCTAATTGGGCGATAATCCTTTAAAAGTGACCTTTAATAATTGCTACCTCACTCGGTAATATAGCTTTGTACTGATTGCTGGACCTCAGCGGTGGTTTTGAAGCAGACTAGAGACATGTGAATTAATAGAAGGGGTCGTGATGCATGGTGGTGGCCGGGCTTTGACAGGTTTTCAGATGGATCTCACCCTCTCTCCCAGCATACTGCGGGCCGCCCTCTCTTTGCCAGGTCATCTAAGAGGACGCGATCATTGCTAACGTGTCAGTGACTTTTCCTCCTCAGGGGAAGGCTAGAGAACAAATTCCCCAGTCTGTTCATACATCAAAACTAGTCAATAAGTGCAAGTGATGCTGCTGCTTCTCCTCTGAAACGAAATGTCACTGACCTCATGTGTAACCGTTATCTGTCTCTCCCTCTGTCCTGCCTGACCTGGGTCGATATGTACTCTACTTTAGCTACATTTGACTTATTGATAGATTAAACTAGACGATATTATCAATCCTAAAGTTGCATTATGGGCAAGATTTTGTACGAATCACCAACCAGAGGACTCTATCACCCCTAATTGAGACCACACACTGTTTTCATCCTATTTACTCAAAGCTGGACTAGTGTGAAGTGTCAGGTGGAGTGTATTTGTTGGCATTTACTTTTCTACTACTTACCCACAGTGAAATGACCTCATAAATTATGAAAAAAGCTGGCTAAGCTTGATTTCATAGGTAAGATGAAATAAAGTGTTGTGCTGAAAGGTGTCATTGTGGTTGTCTTGTAACCCGATGTGCAGGACACTCTTACTTTGAGCTACTGATAGTTTGGATACACTGAAAAACTACATTAACTACTTTTTGAAGATACAGCTTTGATGCATCACCTTATGCAATCAACATCCAGCATACGCAGAGCAATATTACCATTACCATTAACTTGCTTGGTTGTGCTTTTGTCCACCTGATGAACAAACACACTCTGTTTAGCTCTGGTTTGGTTTGTAGCAACTCCAGAAATATTTGGCTCTACAGCTGTCAAATTCTCCATTACATTTACTAGCTAGTCATTTACTTCACCTGTCTGCTGTTTGATGCCATGTATGTATTGGACAGTGGGTTTATCAGAGTTTTTTCACTGAAAACATTTGGCCAAAAATCAAAACAATCAAGCTAAAATCTGCATCTGCAGGGCTGCATGATAATTCTCTCTGGTTTTGTCATTACAGGTAAAACCTTTACAAATCATTTGCTTCCAAGTATTTGTCTAAGTCTAAAATATATTGATTAGTGGTAACTTAATAGGCAATTTTGTGGATCATATAATTGTATGTTTTTCTTTTGACATGTACATCAAAATTATTTAGAATAGGTTTACACTTCTCTATGTGAAGGACAAGCAATTCATGAATCCATATTATGCATTATTCCTGTGACTGCGTGTCCAACACAATACGTAATGAAAATATTCGCAGCAGCTTCCACATTCTCAAGTAATCCACTCTATATGCACATGTGATGATGTTGAGTTTCTATCTTTGTTCCTGTTCATTTCCCAGGTTCTTGGGAAGAGGCTTTTTATATCTTTTTAAAATTCCTTGAATGTGTGTTTGCTGCCTGTGGGGTACACACTTTATGTTTTCTCTCCCAAGGCCTCTCTTTTTCTGATTTTATTAGCTTTCACTTCTCCCTGTCTATCTGCTTGCCACTATTGCTTCTTTCACACGGCGAATCAGTGAGAGTGAAATGATAAATAATAGGGGATCTGTGTGCGTGTGGCAGTATTTATAGACACACTAGCTATAGAAAGTTGATTCATATCTAGCTCTAATTTACGGCAACATCATGGGGGAAGGAGGTAAAAAAAGGAGGTGGTTCAGATGTTTCTCTGTGGGAGAAACGTGGCCATGCTCATTACTGAATCCAAAGCTGCGCTCATAGAATAATAAATAATGTATAAACTCTGCTTTAAGGTGAAGTTAAAGCTTTTCCTTCGATGATGTGTTTTTAGTTATGGACAGGGTGCGTTAACTGTTTTAAAAAGCTAAAATGTTGATTTGTTTTCTGTAATGTTTCTCATAACATGTGTCTTTTTAAGTGCAGGCCTATTTGCAAACGTCAGCATATAAATCATGTTTTTGTACTGCAGCCATATTTCCTTGACACACACAGTACATTTGTACATGAAAATCTAAATCAATAGATTGATAAAACAAACTTAAAATGTCTCACTTTGTCTTGCCCCCTTGGCTTTTTAGCAATTCTATAGCATTCCTCATAGAAAACCAATGGGGCAAGGCTAGCCTCAAGCTTCCACATGACAGTGCCAATAAAAAATTAACTGTATGAATCTCCACATGCTGCATGAATAAAAAAAAACAAAAAAAAACAACTGAGAGTCCCCGGTATGGTTATCAGCATTCATGGTAGCAGCGCAGGGCACCGTGCTAACCGGACCACTGAGATGGCAGTAAAAAGCAAGATGATCAGGACTGTCACACTAATTAGATAGCTAAGGGGAAAAGATAAACAGGCTCCACCATTAAATAGTCCAGGGTCTCTGAAAAGATGAATGGATGAGGTCTCCCAAGATTCCCAACTGCCAGCTCACATGAGGAGAGACCTCAAAGAGAGCTGTGCCACATATTTCTACCAGCCTTGTTTTCTTACTTCACTGTTTTCTCCGTATGTTCATTCTTCTCAGTCTTGTTTTTTTTCTGCCTCTTTTGCTGTCAGTAATATTTTCCAGCTTACAACATGTTAGCATACCTTAACACAGCCTTTGGAGCCAAACTTCAGTGTAACTTGTGGTTAGATTTTTTTGTATCATTTTATTTCCTTTCTTTATTTCCTTCCTTTGCAGATAAACAACGTAAACGTTTTGCAAAAAAGTGCTGTAAAACCACAGCCTACTTAATCAAGTATCGGTATGTGCTTCATCTCCCCACACCACTTCAGTGATTCTTTACTTGTTCTCTGCATCTCCAGTTTTTCTCAGAAAAAAAAAAACATGTCGAAGAAAGATGATTGATGTATATCAGTAATTTATGATGATTATCCGGCAGCACAAGCATGGCAGATTCCATCCAAACACCAACACACCATCTGCATAAGTGTTCCCTTCGTGGTGGAACATGTACACACACACAACACACACACACACACACTTGAAGCCTGTGTGTAGGTGTGCACACTGAGTTACACATGTACCAGGGAGCATGCTCAGAATTATACACACAGGAGAAATGTAGGTGGGCGGACAGTCTGCACACAGTTTGGGAAAACTGTCCGTCAAGCATCTTGTGTTACGTCACTTGCGAAGAGGAGACAACTTGAAACAAGAAGCACTTTGCCTTCAGACATTCTGTGAAATTTCACACTGGAGCTGAATTTGAAGGGTTTTATTTTAGCCATACGGGAGCATCTCCTCTCCAGTGAGACTGCTGACTGACTGGTCTACAGCGAGCTCTCATCTTCAGACTAACAGGGACAAGAGACTGAAACCCGTCGCCTCATTATTTCCCTCTTCTTTGCAAGTTCGCAGTTGAAATCACACATTTGGTCAAAATGGTGCTGGTGAAAGTAAATGCCAGAGGTGAGGTTTGTTTTGAGTGTTATAAAGTGAGAATGTCAGAATGGCACAGTTAAGGCAGTGTGAGCTTAGCTCCTCATACTGCATACGGTACATCTACGGTGCAACGTTAAGCCTCCTTAATAATGTTTTTCAGCTCAAAAGCCTCATGTTGTGGCAGTAATATGCTGGTGACTGTTTGGTCAAGAATGTGCTTGGAAATACAGTTTTTTGGTTCTTCTTAAAATTTTATTCATACACAAGTGAAAATGTCACAAAAGAGGACAAACACAGGAACAATAACAAGAGGTGATGAGGGGGTACATACAGTGTGTTTCTGTGCAGTTCTTAACCATGTCTTAGTCTTTAAGAAGGGCAGCTGCTCTCTCCATGTTGAACAGATAAAGGTGGTGATCTTTGCTTTGCAAAGTAGCGTGGTTCATTCTCTTTCCACTTCATCGAGATGCTTCTGTTTCCCTGTCTCCATTGTGAAATTTGTAGGAAATGAGTGAACATTTGCAAATTTCTTTTCCCACAAACAAAACACAAGGAAGTGGAAGAGACACAAGACAGCAGGGACTCCATGCACTGTTGGTGTAGTGGTATCATACAAGATTCCCATTCTTGTGACCTGGGTTCGATTCCCGGGCAGTGCACTTCTTCCAGTTTTGCACACATGCTACCAACTGTATTATCTTGAGTTATGTATTTTATTTAGTTTTGTAATTTATATTTCAGGTCTGCATTTTATTTTATTACTTAAGTTTATTATTTATTTTATTACCATATCTATTTTCTTTTTTTCTTTCTAAATATTTTTGAGGAAGCCACAGACCAGCGACTCCAGCTACTCCATGTACCTGTTATGACAATAAAATCTTGAATCTTGAATTTCATGTTGATTTCATTGGAAACTGAACCTACATCATACCAAAGAAATTGTACATCTGGGCACTCCTACACCATAGCAGATGTAATAAGGAACCCCTTCTCCCACAACCACAGCCAATATTTGATAATTGTCCTCAATTTTGGTGCTGCATAGAATTTGTACTGAGTCACATTATATCTCACATATTTAGATGATTTGATTTGCGATTTTGTGACATTTTCCTCACTTGCACTAGTTAGTGATGAATTCAAATCATGGTACTGTGTAAGCTGTCATAAAAATTATAACTGTAGATCTGCAAGAAAAGAAGAGAATAGATAAAATATTACAGCTATATATTTGTTCAGTGGTCTTAATACCCTCACACTGCCACACTGCCATAGAATTACAGTGATACAAAGTTTATGGATGAGCTTTACAGAGCAAGAAAATTGAATTATCATCATCCAAAACAACATCCTGTTTTACATGCGTTCCCAATGTTAAAGTTCATGGTTGTCAATGGTAACTCTTGCTAGCTGGGTCATTATAATTATTTTGCTAGCATTGTGCTAAGTGCTAATTAGTGTCCTGCTAACAAGCTAACAAGCCTTGACATACCAGTTGGAGAGAGAAAAATATATAAACACACTTGGACAGTGGGAAATGATGTTTCTATTGTGTAATTTTGAGCTATTTAGCCTGTGTGAAGGAATGCCAAGGGTAGATCACAGTTAGAAATCACATGTGTACGTAGATAAAGACTGGCAGAGGCCTGGAAAACACATTACCTGTTGCCCCCCCATTTGTTACAGAATAAAATCTGATCTGACAGTAGATATTGTGCCTGGGACCTGTTACATATGTTAAGGCACATGCAGGCACATGAGCAAACATAATTTATAATATGAACATTTAATCAGAACTGTAATATAGAAAACCATTTTGCACACATTCAATATGGAGAGTTTAATTGTCACTTCCTCTTAAACTGAGTAAGGCTACATTAATTAAAAGTCAGTTCAGTAAAAAGCTATTACACTGATTCATCTTATTACATTAATACAAACGAAGATACGTTTTTTTTTTTGTTCTTTTCTATGTCCATTTCTGCCTATGTCAAATATAAAGCCATTAAAATATTTTCTATAGTCTTTCCAAGCTTCTACTGTCTGTTTTACAGCAGGTTTGTCCCTGCTGCTCTCTCAAATCTATTTAATTCTGTGTGCATAATGCTGCATCAGCACTCATAATCCATCATTTTAAATAACAAATATTGCTATTGATGTTTTTTCTGTCATAACTTGATAGTGCCACAATCATTTTGGTATGTGTTATCTGTAGAGCGGTAAAGGATTATTGAAAACAATGGAAGCCTTGAATAAATGAATGAATGACTTGGAGAAGGTTTGGCAAAATCAGTGGAACAAACAGCTGAAACATTACTGAAGCGCCATACACGGGTTCAGGTTTTATATAGGCGTGTGTTTATTGTGCTACGTATTCATTTATTCATGGAAGTGAACACCCATGAGCTGTTGCAGTCAGACACTTACTCACACAGTTAACTCATCCATTCATCCATTCACAGAGAAAAAGCCTGAGCAGCTCATGACTGATTGTTGGCCAACCACACATGGACAAGAAAAAAAAAAGCAATCATACTCACACCCAGGGGCTACTTGGGTTATCACTGATCTGCTCATGAACTGCAGAAAGAAACCACATTACCTGTGCGAAAGCCACCTGTAAACACAGGAAAAAAAAAATACAGACCAGTGCAAAGGTTCAAGCCTCCAGGACCTTCTTGTTGTGAAGTGATGCAGCTAACCACTAAGCCACAGCGAAGGATGTGACCTGAAAGAAAAAAACAGCAAATGAAAATCTAGAAGTACCTTTAAAGCTTCAAGACAGCTGGGATGTGAATTATGCAGCCAAGTCGTCTCTAATACAGAGCAGGCACACAAACAAACCCTACACAGCGTACAGATGGACATTCAATCTGCAAAGTTCACGCTGGGCTAAATTAGCAGTCTGCATCCTCTCTCGCTGGATTAGTCAGTGTTAGTTGGGATTAACCTTTGCACCACTGATACATTGGCTCTTTGACTGATTAATAATAAATCACTATAACGCCGTGTGAGGAAATGATTCCAGCAGAAATATTAAGTGGTCAATAATTTATTTCAACATCAGTGGTCAAATCAGGCAGAAAAGGAGCTCTGTTCCACGCTGCAGTGATCTGTTTAATTGGGGACATATGACGGGAATTTAATCAAGATCCTTATTATAAGTATGAGCATACACTAAACAATCTATGCTGTGTAAACCAAAACCAAGTCATGTGAGGGAGTTGCATTATTCCTTGTGTGAAAACGTAGCCATTATTAGATACTGAATCATAATCTGTAGGTAATTACATTTTCCAGGAAGGACATATATTTCAGTCACAGTGCTCAGATCGTTATATAACATGCCACGGCTAATGACCATGGCCCCCCTGCTGGTCAGCTGCCTGTGTCTTCATTGGAACTGAAGTGATTGCAAACTATTTTTAGTGCCTGCCCACAGAGAAATTAGGGTACAAACATTGTTAGCATGTTAAAAATCCACACGCCTCGCAAAGCTGTAATTGAAGGGCCAGTAAAAGCAAAGTAAATAACGTGTTTTGGAAAATTACAATATTCATTAAATAAGTAGTCAAAATGTCAAAATGTTCATTTTAATCACAGTTACTTCCAACTAATAAACTGTAATTTGGGGTGAATTTGGGGTATTATTACTGTGAGTCAGCACTGCATTACCGTACAAAATTTAGATAAAAAATTAATGCAGATGTTACATTTTAAAGATATTAGCTTTAACCCTTACATACTGTTCGGGTCAAATTTGACCCGTTTTGACATTTGACAGCAGTAAAAATACCCTAAACGTCATTCTTTTAGCCTGAAATTTGATGACTTTTCCTAAAGTGACCCAAAATACACAAAAATGAAAAGATTTTAAAATGTTATACTTTTGTACAGGTGCTACAAATTTTTGTACACTGAAGCTGTTTAGGTCAAATTTGTCAAATTTGACCCGTATCCATTGAGATAGATTTTAGATCTACCAGTGTGGGTCAAATCAGGGAAAATGGTGGTTTTAGGGAATCTTGAAGCTGTGAAACTGTACAGGCCATGTTTGTGTGTGTTTTTAATGGGACAGACGTGAGAGAGTTCAAGAGGGACCTCGAACACAGTCACGAGACCTGGAGTTATGAAATCATGAACATGGACGAATGTGTTCCCACCACGTCTGATGGAGAGGAGCAGACAGCAAGGCAGACGTTCATGTCTAAAAACAGTGCTATCTGTTGGTCTTCACTTCCACATCTGTGAAGGTATAAAATGTGAACAGTATGTAAGGATTAACTGTGTTACAGATTTACTTCTCTTATGATCTCAAACCAGAAAAATGCAACCTTGAAACTACAAATGACAAAAAGAGTCTGCTAATTTCCATGTAATATGAAAATGAAAGGAAATCAGTAGCTACTGGGAAAATCTGGGAAATACAGAACATTAAAAAAATCTGAAACACACAGCAGCATTGATGGTGAAATAGTCAGTGATAATACACACACTGCACAACTTATGAGTGTTTCCAAGTGGTTGCTTCAAAGCACAGTAACACTTTCAAAGTAAGAGCGCTTTGGGAGGGGAGATGATATCATTGCTTCAGTAATTAAAAAGCACCAATCAGATGGGCGATTGAAAAATAATAAGGAAAAGAATAACGTGCTTCTTTGAATGGAAGTGAGGAGGGATCATATATACCAGGAGACAGGAGTAACAGGGAGGACAAGCACCAATAAAGCTCCCTTATTTAATCTTTGTGTCGGCCAAATGACACACACACGATTCCTCCCCTGGAAATACAAGAAGTTGTGAAAGTGGCACATGTGAAAATATCAAAGGGTTTAGTTCTCCTCATAACGGCCCCCTTCATTGATAAATATGCCTCCATTTTAATAAAAAACCCATCTAGCTGTGATGAAGGTTGGTATGTCTGAGCCACATCTCCGTCCTTAATGGTGCGTACAGCCTGCTATGAAAGAAGAGGGTAAAGAGGAAGACAGAGAAAACAACAGAGACACTGATTTGACTTTTGATGTTCTTTAATGACAATATTTCTCAGCACCCCAGAGGGAAAAGCAACCGAAACCTCCTTGAAAACTCATCAGGTCCAGCTGCTCCGGGGTCTGTAGGGGTTTTACCCTGAATCGACATGAAGCTGCGGTACGGAGCGAGGGTGGTCAGACGTAAGCTGGTTTGTTATTGTTCCCAACATTGTGGGAAATGCAGGTATATATTGCATTGCATACTTTAATTTGAAGTTTAGACTGAAGTTCTGTTGTTTAAAAAGTTCATCTGAACTTCAGTATTTGGTTCCTATAGGAATGGTATAGGTAGACAGGCTGACACACTGTCTATCTTTTAGAGTCCAGGTTTGATTTGGTTAATTTGGGTTGAACAGGCATCTATTTAACACATTTTTTTTACATTTTAATCCTTAAAATGCATGCATAGTATCCTGTTTTTAGCATTATCACAGTTCAAAGCTGTACAAATAACATAATTAATGTGCAGAAATGCAGCTCAACCATGTAAGAAACAACACCAAGTTTTAGTTTATCCTCCGACTAACATGACTTGCTCTTTTTGTACCGTTAATATTGAGAATAATTTTAAACCCAACAAGAAACCAGAGATTAACAAGAATTACATTTTTTCAAATGAAACAATGTGTCGTTTGAGTGAGTATGATGTTGGAGGACATAATGGTAATATTTCTCTCAGATGAGGTCTTGTCTATTTTTTGTCTTATAAAGTGCCTTGATGACTGAGAAACACACACAACCTCATCCATCTGAATGACCCAATCATGACCTCGGATATTTGTGTGCATGTGTTTCAGAGCCGGGCAGCACAGTGGTGTGGTGGTTAGAACTGTTGCCTCACGTTCAAGCAAGGGTTCTGTTCTGAGGGTTCAATCCCTGGGTTGAGGCAGGCTCCCCAGTCTGTGTGGTTAGTTACATGTTCCCTTCTGTGTGGAGTTTGCTGCTCTTGCCTCTCTCTGGGTACTCCAGTTCCTCCACAGTCCAAAGACATGCACCCTGCCCGCTCAGGTTAATTGGTTATAAGTCAAATTGCCCCTGATGTGAGGTTGCTGTCATTGCTGTGAATGGGGCGTCCAGCAGGGACCCTGCCTCTCGCCAGTGGCAGCCAGCACCCTGTGACATTTCAGGATAAAACGGGTTAGGAAATGGATGGATGGATGGATGTTTCAGAGCCAGGTGTGCACGCTGTTGATTCATGCTGCTCTTAGTGTTAAAGCTGAAGGGCATTCTAATGGAGCACAGTGGCAGCCATCTCCAGCACTTTCCACACATCTCCAGCACACAGGCAGCATTCCTCCCTCCGGCAGCAACCCCAATCATATAAATTGTTTAAGGCGTAAGTGCTTAGGCCTTTTCTGTGAAGGACCCGAGCTTAAAATTTTTTAATGCAGTTCCTCACCCTTGGACCAGGGCTTGTTAAAACATACCAGTGTCTCTGTCATGTGGGGACCCAAGAAAGGTAACAACAAGACCCATTTCGAGTCCTTAATCCATGAGCCAATGTAGTGTTACAGCTGTAGTTGTGCCATTATCACTGCTGCTCCTGGCAGCTACTGCTGATACTGAAACTGGGCTTAGTGCTGCTACCACAGCTAAAAAACTGTTAAAGATACATTCACGTGATTAGTCCTCCAGTCAGAAACACAAAGAAGAAAACCTGAAGACTTCTTCCAGTCTGATGACACATAATACTATTGCAGAATAACCTCGCTGTTGTGGATCTGGATACAAACTGATAGTATCTTAGTTTCTTTAAAGGTTTACTCAAAAGTCACTGGCACCATTCACACCGAGGGTGAAGAGACGGCAGGTGCTAAGAGAGGATGAGGCAGATACCTTTTTTTATTAACCAAGGTTTTGCAGTATCTGCTTCTGAGGTTTTTGTTCCCATGTCAATGCAATGATGACACATGGACTTTTGTTTGTACCACTCAAAAAAAAAAAAGAATAAAAGAAAAAGCACCTGTGAAAAATCTTTATCTTACTGTTTTTATTTTGAGAAACAGTTCCAAAAGGTCCTGTTTTTAACAGTCACACACATGTTCATTTGTTTGTTTGTCTTTTTCTATTTGTGTGTACTGATCTGGTTGATATAGTCTTTGTACGTGTGACACGTGCGTGTGTTTATATATGTATCAATCTAGACACATTTTAGCATCGCAAATAGTAACTAGCAACCTGCCATCACCACAGTTTTTACTACTGTATGAATGCCCCCTCTAAGCTTTGATTCATTTTAAAGTTCAAAGACATATGAGCCTTATTTACTTAAGTACTTCCTCTGCTCTGCTTTGTATTCCACTTCTGATATATTGTGGGTAAATGTACACACATACGCTTCTGTCCAGGGTTACATTGAGCGTGTGTGTGTATGTGCGTGTTTCTCTATGTGAGCGAAACAGCAAATGTGTCACCTTATGATATGAGATTTTTTTTTTTTTGGAGAAAAGGCTATATTTATGGTTCAATATTGTTGAGCAATAACAGTCCTGTTCAAAATGAAAGAAACGTCTAACAGGTAGCAAAGGGGGAGAGGGAGTGTGTTCGGGGGTTTGATGGAGATGGGAGAGAAAAGAGAGAGCAAAGTGAAAGAGAGGGAGGGGAACGAGAGAAAGAGCGGAGAATGAAAGGAGTGAGAGAGATGAAGAGAAAACCCTCGGGTTTCCCCGCAGAGACAGACAGCAACTGATAGAGAACAAAAGAGAGATAAAGAGAACGGGAGTGAAGGGGAGACAAAAGAGACTATTGTGAGTGATATCGAAACACTCCTCCCAACCACACACACTCAGCAAAGAGTGATGATGATAACACCTATATTTCTTCTCCGCTATTGCAGCTCTGATCTTTAATATGAACTGAGTGAGAGTGTGTATTAGGAGGTGAGCCGTTTCTTTTCCAATCTTTTTCTCCTCCTCCTTTATTGTTTCTCCCCCTCGACCAGTCAACCTGAATGGAACAAATACTGCTGAGGTCAGTCTCTATCTCATCAAGTCTTTTTTTTTTTTCTTTTGCAATTTTGTTTCTCTATCATCTTAACTTTGTCTGTATCGGAAAAACTCATTAGAAGAGAGCTTTAGTGGATTTATAGTACTTATTCACAGGATCATACTGGTTTCATGCCTTCTTTAGCCCAATCTCTTCTCATTAGTGCAATTGTTTTTCTACATACTTCCATACTTAAAAACAAATCTATTGTCTGAGTCTCTCATTTAGTCACAGAAAATGTTCAACATTGGCGCTGATATATATATATTTTTTTATCAAGTTCAGTTAGATTTTCTGTTGCATGCTCAAGTGCAAAGAAAATATGCCAAACTCAATGCACAATGCCATCATTCTGTGTTAATTTATTCATTCAAGTAGTAATATTTTATATAAGGACTTGCATATTATCACACACAATTTCAGCAAACATGTTTTCATCAAAGTTTTTTATCTTTTTTAAATTTCTGCCTTTTTACATAACCTCTTAAAATGTAAATCTCTTCTAAACCTTTATATATTGTCACATAAGATGCCATTTTCATTTTAAACATTGCATTTTGTCATATTATGTTGTAACTGTTGTGTTTGAGCATGCATTTCTGTTGTTTAATTGAAATTGTTTGACAATTTCTGACATTTTCATTTCATCTCTAACATTTTCACCAAATTTTACATTTTGCAGCATTTTGCAGAGGGACATTGACAGACAGGGCATTTTATTATGATTTACTGCACTGTGCGTACATGGATGGACTGGTGAATACTAGAAGTTGAGATTCTGAAATTTCCAGGGAATTTTCTCTGAAAATCTCCAAATACTTAAAGGTTTTTAGCATGTGCATTTTCTGTGTTCTCTGTGCATCTGTGTATGTGTATTCAGATGAAATATCGATGAAATATTCCCAGCAGGAAGTACTCATTTTAAAATAATGGGAAAACCTTGATTCTTCTTCCAGGACTTTGCTGAGTGCTACAGTATAATATTATTGGAAATTGTGACCACCTCCCTCTTCCCATTTGTTCTCCTCCATTCACTCTCCTTTTGCTGTGTTAAAACTTTATTTCACTCCTCAAAAACTCAGCAGTCAGCTCTGAACTTTGCCCAGTCAAATATTTGTTCGGTGGATGTGATCATCTGAAGCTATGAGAACCAATTTTTTTCATCGCTCTGTCTCATTTTCTTTCTCTGCCCTTTCTCTGCTTATCTTTCTCTCTCTCTCTGTCTTTAGTCTCTGTCGTTCTCTCTCTGAATAGCGCCCCACTCTCATCGACTTGTCTATATTGGCTCCATTTAAAATCAAGCTGATTTGATCATAGGTTATGATATTGGCGGACCGCTGACCTCCCATACACAGACTGCTATTCTGGAAAGCACACACACACAAATGCCAACACAAAGTCACCCTCTTGCCCGTTTTAAAGGTGAAAGTGGATTGATTTCCGACTTTGGACATTTCTCTCCTTTGGTATTTGTGGCTGGTGCATCCTTATTACCGCCATTGTGTGTGTCTGTTTGATCTTTGCCAACTTATTTATGGCGGCACAGAGAAAGCCGTAGAGTTTAGAGACATGAGAGAGATGGCACTTAGAGAGAAGGCGGGAAAAGGTTGAATACTAGACAAGATGGATGAAAAGAGAGGAGAAAAAAAGAAGAGACAGAAAAACAAAAATAGAGAGAACGACAGAGAGCAAGCGTCACAGGGAGAATCCTCCGGGGGAGATGGGGAGATGAGATCCATATGTCGGGGGGGGGGGTCGAAATTAAAGTTTCACAAAACTTAAAGTAAAGCCTATTTATGGGAGCAATTTTCATATTCATGCAATATTTCACACCCCACACACTCACAAATACATAGTCACACACACACACACACACACTTTGCCCCCACAGACACAAGTGCCTCTCCTGCTGATAAGAGGCTACACACTCACTACAGAAACACGTTCAGTGAGGACAATTCAGCTGGCACATTGCATAAATTATCAAGCGGAATCTTAAAAATAGCAAAGATGGCAATTTATAGAAAATACAAACACTAAGAGAGGTCAATTTAATACACTTCTTATTCACTGAGATTCCATATTGGCAAAGGGAGGGTGTGTGGAAGTGTGGTCGGAAGTGTGAGTCACCCTTATGCAACCAGACTAATGAAGGCAGAGTCAACCCAGTCTACAACTTTCCTGAAACTCTGATAGCGTAAGTGAAAGTAACACCAAAAGTTTTCCTTTCCCTCCCAGCTCCAGCAAGAGATTCAGCCAGGTCATTAGAGTGGCAGCGTTTTCACACTAATGAAGCTTTGGCCAAAGTTTTATGAGACAGTTCTTTTCCCTCCCACTTCATAATGGGAATTTGTTGCTGTTTTATGGCTGTTCCGCTTCCATCAGCTCTGTCGCGTCCTTTCCCCCCCCCCACGCTGTCCAAATCCCTTTCATTCATTTCTTACATCACCGTATCTGGTTAGCGATCTTTCTGCCTTCACCCCTTCAGGCCCATCAGTCCTCAGTTATTTAAATGTTCCTGTCATTTTGACTGTACAACCTGCCGCATCCCCATCACCTGAGAGGTTTCACCCCATCACCGCACACAGCATCTTGACTCCAGAGGATTCTGCCTCCTTATTGAAAGACTTCCACTCAGTTGCACATCAGTTAGGTCTAATCACTAAAGTCCTTTTCTGTGGTTAACCTAAATAAATAGTATTGATCTCTTTCAATTGATCTGTCCTTATTTACCTTTCAAGCTCTATGAATACTACAGCATTACAACTATTAATTATTACATATTTGGTACAACACACAGGAGGAGCTCACACTGTGGCAGAGTTATTTTTTCCCAGAAGTTTTGGAATCTCATTATTCTTAAAAATCATTTTGTCTCCCACCCCATGATGCTCATCTCAGCTTCGTGCTCTGATGTCTTGAGATCTTCCTCCTGTCAGAGAAAGCCATCCCAGTGGTGCGGCTCCAGAGACGGCATGGTCGACATATTGACAACTACTGAACGGTCTGTTGTGAAGTTTGGAACAGACATTCAAGGTCTTCAGAAGAACCCTTTGGTGATCCCCTCCATCACATCAACACCATCAGCAGAAGAAGATGGTCTCTTCTCCAGGGAAATAGATTCACATCTACTGGATGGATTGACACAAACATTGGTAAAAATATTCATGATCCCAAGACTATATATACTAATAACTTTTCATCCAGCACCACTATCAAGTCAACAAATGTTACCATGCTAACAAAGTCAACTAAGATAATAACAATGATAATCATTACTTCCCAAACAGCAGCATTGCTAACATGATTTTTTAAAAACATTTTCATGCTGATATTAGCAGTTACAGAGCCACCAGTCATGCTGAGGTAGTGAGTTTTTTAAATGTCATTTTTCAAATGTCATTTTTTTGAGCAGCATAAACCAGCTGCAGTCAACCTCATTATGTAGGAATTCATTAGGACTGATTCAAGTCATATATTATTAATTAATCATTGAGATCTTGGTCTTTTTTGCAAGATAGACTTGATTTCAGCAGATTATGACCAGTCACACACAAGCACATACAAATGGCAAACATTTATTTATTTTTTTCTCAAGGAGTTTAGTTTCAGCTAATGACACTTTCGAGTTAAAGCATAATAACATAAAACAGTTAGAGCAGACACAGTGAGAGCGCTGCTTTGACAAACATAATCCAAAATTCAAAATCACATGTACTGTTAAGTGTAAGTAAGCATAATATTGGGAGGTAAAGGAAAAAAAATGAGAGCAGCCCCATAAAGTCTAATGATTTTCTTCACGTCAGAGAGAACATCACTGCATATGCACTTTGATATATGGTGGTCATGTAAGAGAAGATCAAAGCATGAGATGAGGCTTAGCTTTGAATGACTCCATGATGATGCCTTTATTAGACCATAAACCAGTGTTTTGACTCACGGACAGATCTTCGGCCTCTTTGACCTGATGGAGATCTCTCTGTGGATCAAATAGTTGGTTTCATGGTCTAATAAAGGTGTCAATAGAGAGTTATAGAGTGTGCAGGCTCACATCCTTTGATCCTCTGCACACAACGATACACACATCCTGTTTCTAGGTGCTGGGCTGTCTGTTCCTCTCAGTAGTCATGTAACACTAATAAACCATTTCCACCTGTATTCAGAGATGGGCTAATTGCTGTAATCAAAGAGGCCCTTTGGCAAGCAGTCTGACAGCCTCTGTAGCTCTCCACACTGCATTTCCCAGATTGAAAGTGATTGAAAGTTTCTTTACGGCTCAAAACAGGATGAGGGCGCTGTCTTCTCAGCACAGAGAGCTAAAGATTTCAGACTTTATGTCAGTGACAGATGATGAAATGAGTCAATAGACTGGCAGAAAAAATCGCTTATAGCATCATAGCATTCTTTAAAGAAAAGGCAGGTGGAACAGGAATAAAGGGGTTTATGGTAAATGTGATCTTAACACATTGGTGTAAGATAGATGCTACCAATCACCTCCACCATGCCTTCTCATTTGTTTACAGCAATTAAAATGTACATTTAAAACACTGACATCTGTCTTTTTATTCTTGCCTAAGGACAGTTCAGCAAGAAGCATTTTTAACATCATATGGGCTAGACCCGTTCAAATTTCGCAACCATAAGGAAACTAATTAATATTCAGTGGTGCCAATATGACCATTAAGTTCAACAGATTCACACATCCACACTGCACTGGGAGATAATGTTAGTTTAGATGTAACAGTAAAATTTGATTCAGACCTCAAAATCTAAAACACAATGACTTTATGAGTCATTACACATTAAACTAGTGATGCTTTGCTGAAGTGAATGATTTC
Organism: Scortum barcoo; assembly: GCA_023238725.1. Taxonomy (NCBI): domain Eukaryota; kingdom Metazoa; phylum Chordata; class Actinopteri; order Centrarchiformes; family Terapontidae; genus Scortum; species Scortum barcoo. The sequence goes on from CM041554.1 coordinate 24,338,162, forward strand.
CCTAAGTGCTACTGCCTTTTAGTGACAGTGGAGTTGACACATCGTCACACTTAACCGGCTTATTTCCTCTAAATAAGGAGATTCTGTTTTAGGAAGCATTTTCCATTTAATGGGCCTTTCTTCTCGCCTATTTATTTTTCAAACAAGGCTCTATCTGAACATTAAACTTTATGAAAACATGACACCCAAATACAATTTAACTTGACACATTTGACTAAGGGCTTAATGTCATGGAGGTGAATCCAACTGTGCCGCAGACACACACAGCATAGTTAGGAGGCAGTGTGAGTTAATTATGGCCCAGGTGTCAACAACTGAAGAGCTTAACTGAGTCAATACTTTAAACTCACAGTCAGCTTTTTGACTTAAATTCATATAAATGTGGAAAAAATGTTGTTTCCTGAATGGTACAAATGTCATATGAAATTTCTTGGCATCTGGAAACACTCTACATTGATTAGATGTCAGCTGAATGTCTCTTTCCTCATGTTTCAAATTTAAGCAGTGGAGTAATTCTTGTTTCTATTCGACTTATGAATCGGTCCCTTAACAGTAAGTCAATTAGAACGAGTTTAATCCTGAGGCTTGGATGTCTCAGCGCATTTGTGGGAATGAGTGTGGCCAAGCAGAAGATCTCTGTATAATTTAAGGAAGCTCTAACCCAGGGTACTTGACCTTATTTACCTTATATCTTGGCCAATATATAAACTGAATATATAACACTACATATATAACACCACATTTTCTTTTCTTGAGCAAATTCAATTTCCTCATGCTTCTATGATCATGGGTGTGAGTGTGTATCTCCAGAGATTGATCTGTTTTAAGGCAGTATAACTCGTCTTTTATATTTTATGTGAGTTATTTCATGGATAGCCATAAATGTAGTACAGATATTCAAGTTCCTCACACAATGATTTTTTCTAACTTTTAATCTTTCATATAGAGCCATAAAATCACAGTATTAACAGTAACAATAAAGTAGTGCTATAAGTGCTATTTAACAACTGTTAAGATGGTTAGCTAAGATGGTAGTTATGTTCAAAGTATGTTACATCACACTGCCATGGCCATTGGTCATCTAACTTTAACATTAGCATGTTAAAGTTAGAATTTAGCTCAAAGCACCACTGTGCCTGAGTACAGCCTCACAGAGCTGGTGTGTCTGTAGACTGTTAAAAACCCAAGATGTTAAAAACACAAGGAGTGTTATTACTCTCTTTGTGATTAGTAATCTTGGTTCACCTTATTTTTACACAAAAAGAGAAAATATATTTTACATAGTGTACATTCACTATTAGTCACCAGAACAGACAGCCTTTGTTTTTTAATGTAGGGAGATAGAAGCTCCTCTTCCACACACTCTCATCGTTTACAGCCATTGCACCGAGCTGTCACACTTAATTTGGCATCATTTGATCATATAGTCATTTCTTTTAAAATGCCACTCTCAGTAAGCCCGTGATGACTTGCACAACGTACAGATTACAGTGACAGCCACGTGTCACTCGTGCAAGTCCTAAACAATTTCACGCTACATATTTTGAATAATGTAAAACAACTATTAGCTCATATCCATCCACTATGATGGAGTGCACAGGCATGCTTTTTAGCACTTCATGCTAATCCATCATGAGGTATCTGCCTGTTAGATGTATGATAAAGCTGATAGTTTTCATGATGCTGACTGAATGTAATGTTGGTGGAGGTTTAGTCCACCCGGACCATGAAGATACTTTTTGCTTTGGACTGAAGGCCTGAACTTGTTACCTTGATTGTGTATGCGTTTAACTATCTGGTGTTATGTTAAACACACAAGAGATTGCCTACAGGACATACACGTACATATATGGTAGCTGTAAGCTGCATAGAATGTGTGAGGGTGAAGCTTAGTTGGATTGTATACTTTTCTTTATATGTTCTAAGTAACTGCACAGGGACCAGATGTTCCTATGCCCATATTAGGGTAGTAGAGACACTGAGAGATTTAAAAACACCTAAACTTGATGTATGTTCCTATCAGTTCTGCTAACATTAAACTTGGGATATTTAGGTCAGAAGCCAGGGGATGAGCTAAGCTCATTAACTAAACCACTACACCATCCCACAATTAAAGCTCAACCTTTGCCGTACCCATGACAACGTTGCCGATTACAGCCCATTTTCCAATCTGTATATATTGACTGGGTCAATGTTTAAAATGTTTAAGTGATTAAAAACAGCTTCCTGGACTTTATACACCTAAATACACACATCTCACACACTATTTATACAGCTGACAATCAATACCACATAGACTGATAGATAGACACAGAGGTTGAGGATGACATCACAGCACAGCACACACATACACACAAATACGCCGTTTGTCTCTGTATTAATGAAGCTAGTAGCACTGCTCGGGATGTTTTCATATGCAAATCCTGCTGAGTAGTAAGAGGCCCAATAAAGTTCCCAGCTGTTCCCGCCTCGATCTGGATGGGTTTGTTTACTACAGAGTGTGTTTCAGTGTGTACTGAAAGGCTTTATACCTCTGTCCCTGTTAACAGGTGTTTTGTTAACAACCTACACTATCAAACGCCGTTATGAGCTGTTAGCATGTGTTGGTAATCACACACACACACACACACAGAAAATTGCACAGTGTTGTAGTATAACACAGCTTGGTAATTACACTACAAGCTTACACACACACACACAAACACTCAGAGGGGAGGTTTTGGTTTTGACTTCAGAGGAATTAAATGGTTGAATGATTGAAGTTCTGATATTTGGGGTTGTACTTGGAGTTCTGATATTTGGGGTTGTATGTTTGAGTATTGCATGCACCTCGCCAAACCAGACTGACGTACACTGACTCACACATACAGACACACACACACACACACACACAGGTGATTTATCCAACGTACAAAGGTAACCGCAGAGTGTAATTGTTTTCTACATAATAAGCCAGGAAGATTAGCATTACAATTCTCAACTCACTTTCTGCTCACTCAAACAGTTTGAACACCCCTTAATGAGACGGGACTAAAAAGAAAGAGAAAAGACGAGAGAGAAAGACACTGAGAGGGGTAATTAGCCACCTGCAAGTGCAGAGACTTACACACACATGCACACACACACACAGGCACCTGTGCAATCACTGAAGTCAGGAGTCAGCCCCAAAAATGTTTTCATTCTGGTTACTACTAAATGACGGGTTCAGTCAGTCCTTTCCTGCATGCTGGTGGCCCCGGCTGACCAGGAGAGGTGGACATTTGAATTTTGAAGATTTCATTAATGAGAAAGCCTTCATGGTGATATCAGTTAACTGAACAGAACTTTTGTGTTTTGTTTTTAAGTTTTGTCCCTTCTTCTATAACTTAGCTTGACACCTTAATAACTTATTCTTTAGAGAAACAGGCTAGCACAGTCTCACACAGTGTATTGATTCATGTGTCACAGGCTTGAAGGTGTAACATGAACAATGACAAAGTGAACTGTCATCATTATATGATCACTGCCTGTGAGTGACTTATAGTATTTTTTTAAACCCTTGTATTACCTGGTTTTCTGTTCCTCAAGACAATAATTTTGTCCAGTAAGTCCATAGGTCCAGTAGACAGCTCTGTAGCTGAGCCTGCCATCTGATGGAGAAGTCCCCTTAGACAAATCAATGGATAATAATGACAATGCCTCTCTGGTTTGCAGACTGGACAAAAGTGACATGTATGAAGTGCTCACTGTCGCCGTGTCTAGTGTGAAAGGACTGAGGTCAGAAGAGGATAGAATGAGCAGAGTGGACCTCTCTTGTGTCCATGGATACAGCATGACTGATGCAGATGCCAGGATCTTGGGCGTGCAGTCTATCTTAAAGTCTAATTTTGAATGGAGCTGAGTGAAATCCACATTCATAATTTCTGTCAGATGTGTACACAGTCTGCTGCTGGATAGATAAAGTGAACGCCCAGTCTCAGCAGGCACATTTCAGGATCATGGATCATGAACTTTAGAACCGCTCTCTGACCAAGCTGGCTGACCTCCTGCTGGCTCCCTGAACAAATGAATGACATGGATATAATTCACTGATATGGCTTTTTGAAAGACTTAGTTAACCTTTAGCTAACCTTGATTTTATTCCAATAAAGTGCCATTTTGGGCCGTTTTGTCACCCCTACAGAGAAATATATTCACCATTTTTAAGTCATTTGTTTTGAAATGACTGATCTGGAACTGGATCTGAAATTGCAAATGCAGCAACAGCAAAGTATAAATCCACATCTCAAGGCGGTCTAAGTCACATTGTGATCATTCGGCCAAGTGTAAATCTGATCCGCACAGCGTGACCATATTCTTAAGGCATAGATCCACCAAAAAAATCTACACATGACCTGTTCATCGGTAAATGAATAATATTTAATTTGTCTCACACTTTGGAGACTGACCACAATGCAAGATGAGACTGATGGAGGTAACAGAGATAACTAACTATTTCTAACAAGCTTCATCACTGGAACTGATGGCTACATAAGTTAGCCAAGAGATGCCACAGGCTGCATCAGCATGCTTTTTATATATAAATGTTTTGCACATTGAGTGTGCCAAATCCCTTTGACCTGAGATGCACAGTTCAAACCTCTCACATCTGCCGAACTGATTAGCATATTGAGATCCAATCACAATGAAGGCAGAATTGAGATAACGAGAATGCTTATAAATCCTGAGTGTAATTGAAAAGGCTGCTTATCGGACGTCATTATCCAGATAATGTATCCAGACTCTGACTGAATCTTGATACCAGGTGTGTGCGGGGTGTAGCTATCACATTGCAGGCTTTACTTCCAACCCCTTGTGCACTGTAGATGCTTATGTAAGCCAGAACATGCTCTTATGATTAATTAAATCATAAAACACACATGCAAAAAGAAATCTATACCCACACACACACACACACACACACACACACACACACACACACACACAAAGGCAAGCTACCATCTCCTCTGGATCGAGGAGGGCGGATGTTATAATATAGCAGAACAGATGACTTGCACCATGAGTACCACTGTGTCCAATCTTACTAAATTACCTTATTTCTTAAATGACCTCACACAGATACAGATGAGATCACTACACACCAGGGGAATGGTGTTCAATACACGGCATGGAAATCTTCTATTGTGATAAAAGCAATCAGTTCCCCTCCTTCCTCCATCCAGTCCCAATGGAGTTAGCGTGCTTGCATTTTCTAATGGATTTTTAATTGCCTGGTTTACACAGATGTGCTTCTGTAGCAAGTTGCAGTGTGATGTCTGTTCCAATTTGGTCTTCAGCATTCTTCCTTTCTTTCCCAGTTTCATGTTATGGAGTAGTGATGCCCAACACAGTGTTTGAGCCTGGTCTGTCTGGGAGGAGGTCAGATGGGCCTGTAGTACTTTTCTATGGTGGCACTTCACGTCACGCGTAATCACACCAAACAAATGAGAATTCTCATTAATATCATACAGGTGTAAAATAATAGGACCATAAAGAAAATGCAAGCGTTTGTTTCACAAGGGCTGTGCCAGTAACTAATATTTTTTCAGTGGTAAGCTTCAAAGAAAGTGCTATTAGAATGACTTTTTTATTATTCTTGATATTACACTCAAAAGTGGAGTTATATTAAGTGGTGACTGCATATAGTTATCTGCTTCTTGTAGTTATGAAGCTCTGTAAGGCCGAGGGGATTCATTGAGTTTCATCTCACTGGTTGAGTGTCTGGCCCACAGGGTTACTGTTCTGGTTCCCTCTCACCACTCTCATAGCAGCATGTTCAGAGACACACACAGTTATTGAAGAGCTTGTGAACATAGTGGAGGATTTAGCAGGTCGAATAAGCAACCTATTGCTAACATGTCTGCCATATCAACTCAAAAGGTGATGATATGCAAGTAATGTGATCACAAATGACCCCAAGTGAAAAACCTGGGATTGTAGGGTTCAAAAGTATAACCAACAAATTACAAATGACTATACCATCTGCTATTGTTAATTATCAATCAGAAATAGACTATTGTTGAAGCACAACATACAAGGCTGGAAATCAACACACACAGTCAGCTACTACTGTAGTTTACTGACCCACAGACTCATCACAGTGTTTCTTTTTGAACAGAAGAGGATGTTTTTCTTGTTAGAAACTATTATAAACTGGCTATCAATCATATCAGAGGGCAATTTCTTTTGCCAGCAAATCATCATTAGCTGAACCGCATGTACATTTATTGGGGTGATTACCGTTGAGAAGCCTGCTAACAGCATTCATCCTGCTCTTCATTCTATGACAACATACCTATTTTGTGTTTGTTAATATTATGATTTTTTTTTGTGAAGCAGAGCTTAGGTGAAGGCCAAAAGAATCCGTGAGTGTGTTAGTTAACACAGCAAGTAAGTTTTGTTGGCTTGATTTTTAATCATGGCTGAAGATCATACGAGTTTTTCTTAATACACATCTTAGATGTTATCATTTTATGTCGCTTTGTGCCAGATTTGAAAGGAGTAAAGGCTCAGAGCTGAACTTTTATCACATATCAGCTGCTACTGTCAGTCAAGAAATCAATACAACGGTGGTGAAACGTGATAAAATCACACATGCTCGTGTTTGTAGCACACTTCATATCAGATCAGATAAATCAGATCAGATAAAGTATTGTTTATATTGGATGTAAGATTATTTGTCTACTGAGCACAGGAAAGTTAAAGTGACATTTAATATTTTAATGAGATCATTGTTACAGTGGAGCACTCTTTCATACCCTGTTGATGCATTATCAGAGGTCATTTGAATAATAAATAATGTAACTAGAATCACTACAGTATGAACAAAAGCCTGAAAATAATGTGTTTTCATGTTTCTGAATCTTTGTATATTTTTTACTCAAAAGTTTTTTTTTACTTAGAAGTTTTATTTCCATGTAAGAGTCTTGGAGTTTTGTTCTGTTGTAATTGTGCTATGTTTAAAAATTGTCACCAGACCACAGTGGTGAGCCTCTTGTGACCGACACAATGTTCTCTTCAGAGAAGTATTCTGTAAATAGATGTGATATAAATGAAAATATAAAAGCCACTGCAACCGCCTCACCATAGGAGACTGATCAAATATTCTGACTCAAGTAAAGACTTCTTCCCATTCAATTAAAGACAGAAAAGAGTGGTAATATAAATATTAATCAGCAGAAGAGCAAATATTTATCATATCTACAACAAATTTAGCTCCAGCTCGTCCATGTCTTTAAAACATCTTTCAAAAGTGTACAAACTATTTAAAATGTGCACTTTTGGATGTCAAAAAAGACACAGACTATTGTCACCAGTCCCAAAAGTCTGCTCTGTAAATAGATGACTCCCTGAAAATAAAACAGTTATATTGAGGTATGACGTACACGCTGCTGGAAAATGAATAAATAATTGCGACTCTCATAAATTAAAGATGACAGAGAACAAAGGATGTGTATTGCCATGAGAGTTTCCAGGGCAGCAAATTGAGTAAATTCTGAATAAAATAAAATATGCTCTCATTGATAATTACTGCTCTCAGTTTCTCTTAATTCTCACTCAACCAAACTCAGGTGACAGCACATCATTTGGTTTTTAGACAGCGTATTCTACATACATTGGATGCAAAGGAAAATAAACTCAACATTTTTAAGTACTTTGGTAGACATTGTGGATGTTTTATACTCAGGTCTTATTTTGCCATTTACACCACTTTATGCATTAATATTACCAATGCATTAAGGTATGACTTACTGATCCACATTCCCCTGAAAATAAATGACAGATTAAACTTAAAGATGAAAATAAAAGTATAATATAAAAATAAAAGTCAGTAATGTGGAAATAGGAAATAAAATAGGAAATGACACAGGATGTGTATCAGTGAAATGTAAGGTTAATTAGCCGCTGTTATCAAAGGAAGAAAAGACCAATGTAATGTCAACATGAGCTGCCATTTTGATCACCAATAAAAATATCAAATAAAGGATGTTCTCACTTAACGATCTGTGGGTTCACGACCTCCTCTCTGATGGGAATTAAAAGCTGCTGTCGGGGCCTTACATGACAGGGGGAAAATATGTTGTAACAGGGTCCATTAGGAAGAGGCTACGTTCATTTTGGCCCCTGGATAAAAGGCTCCCGAGAACCACAGCAGTGATCACAGGATTTCAATAGTGAGAACAATTGCAGGCTCTCAAGAGGAGTAAAAATGGGTTGCACACTTAAACTCTGCATAGAAGATGTCTATAATAATCTCAAATAACCACAATTATCTTGGATTGAACTACAGACTCCCTCTTTAGTTCCTCAGTGAAAAAAGCTGTTTTTATGAACTCCTTCATTTATGGGCCTTTTCCACTCTGTGACCCGTAAACTAAAGTGTAGCTATTCTCAACACTGAGGCGTTTTCAGAATCATGTTAAGTTTCCAGCAGTGAGAAAGTATCACTGCACATCACACAAGGCGTTTTCTGCTACGACTGGAGCACGAGGACACGGACTCAAATGCACGACGTGAGGCAAAAGCTGAGGGTTCAAAAAGGTGCAATTTATTGTAGTTCATCAGGGACAAGGCACGGAAAACACAAAAGACACAAAAAAGGAATAAATGCAGCCAGATACTACCTGACTAAGCTCGCAATAAATGGCAAGATAAACACACTGACTAGGATGCTGGACTGCTCGACACAAAGGGACAGGACAGGGACAATGCAGGTAGTGGAGAACATTTTGAAAGAATCAGGGCGGGGCGCACAATCACAGGAGCAGGAAAACACACAAGGGCAGGAAGTCAAGGGGCCTGAAACGAGAAGGAGAGGTTAGATGCCACAATCAAACAGGAAGTAACAAAAAATATGAACCAACACTAACAAACTTGACGAGACACAAAACTTTCCTTGTGAAACAAGAGAAATACCCCCAGTCTGTTCTCCAGCAGATTCCACAGCATCGACTCTGGCTTCAGGAGAGAATCAAGCAGCCGGCTGGTTTAATGCTACACAGGCTGGTATCTTGAACAGCTTGGTTGTCCTGCAGCCAAGTGAGGGGCTCGTCAGCGCGGTGGGAGCTGGTCTGGTGCCGTTTTTATACTCTCTTTGCTCCATTCTGCCAACCCCCTTCTGCAGGTGGGGCTCTCCCATTAATAATGTATAGTAATGATTCTGGCATACTACTACAAGGCGGAGCCCCGAACCAAAGCCTTAGAGGTGCAGGTGGAAAAGAGCTGCTGGTGTGTTGTTTTAGTAGCAGGATTCTCATGTTATGCCTTGTCGTGTTTGTTAAGTGTCATGTCTCTGTCTTGTGTCTATTTCCTGTTCTGGCGTGTCTGTTTTATTTTGAAATAATAACCTTTCCTCTCGTTTCAGGTCCCTTAACCTTCCTGCCCTTGTGTGTTTCCCGCCTGTGTGATTGTCTGCCCCGCCCTGATTGTTTCCACCTGTTCCCCATTACCTTGTGTGTATATAGTCGGCGTCTTCCCCTGTCTTGTTTCCAGATTGTTGTTCATGTCTCAGTGTTATGTCAGTGTGTTTCGGTCATCCTGTCAAGCCTGTGTATGTGAGATCTAGCATTCTCTATATTAAAACCTTTAACTGTTTGCACCTGTGTGGCGTCATTGCTTTTGGGTCCACCTCGTCTGAAGCTCAGCGTAATATCTCTGTAGTTCACTGTGGAAAATCCAACTTATCCAAATTTCATACAGCAGAGCAGAGTTTGTCTTGTTACAGACTAAACATTTCCCAACTTCAGCCAAGTCTTTCAGTTACTGAACCATAAACTCTACCATAGACGTTTATTTGGAAACCAACCACAGTTCTGTCCTAATTGTAACTGTACTGCAGTTACGATTTGCAGATGTTGTAGAAAGGACTTCAACCAATTTACACTTAATATGGGCTGGGTCAAACGTACTTATCTTGAGCCCATACCCAGATTTAAGCTTACTTACTTGGTATGGTCTTGGTCCAGTGCCTTACAATGTGATTGGCATGTCGAAAAAATATTGTTAAATTGGCCTCAGTATTTCTCACAACATAAATTCATGAAAATTTGATCAAATGCGAACAGCGGCTGGATAAAAAAAAAAAGGCCTCAAATGGTTTAAATACTTTCCAGATCCCAAACATGTTTTGGTACACTGTATCTTTTCCACTACCTTTACAACATTTTGTACTGCAGAAATCAAACAGGGTCAGCAGCCCTCAAAACAAATCTCGGCCGTCCTGCCCTGCCCTCCTATTAAAAGCTGACCCAGTGGTTGTACCTGCAGAGCATCCCAAAGGCCATTCTAATGAGGGCGCTGACACATCCTGCTCTCAGGTGAGAGGGCCCGGAGGAGGGGTCAGGAGAAAGAGCATTTGGCATTAGTAGGCAAGCTATCTGTGCTTCAGTCACTCTCTTCTCTCTCCTCTTTATGTTTCTGAATTGCACCGTCTTCCCTTTCCTCTACTTTCCTTACCTTTCCCTCCTTCTGATCTCCCCTCGTGACCCCTACCTCCCTCCATATTCCCTCCACCCACGCCCTCTCCCCTCCTCCCTCTCTCTCTGTCTGACAGTCAGTGAGGTGTGCAAAGTAATTTTCGGAGGCCCTCTCCACGTCCTGGGAGAGGCTCCGAATTGTGGAATTTGCATTCATCGCCAAACAATAGAGAGCAACGGATGAGCAAATCTAACTCTTGAAAAGATGATGAGAACAGAGGAAGATAGTTGCGTGTATTGTGGGAGATAGTGAAGTGTATTGAGAGCAGGAGATGCAAACATGTTTTTATACAGAAAATAAGATTTCCTTCCTGAGTTAATAAACATGGTTTTAGTGACAAATTTGATCATCTCCGCACTAGTCTCACCTCTGTGTCTCCATATGTTATGAAAAGGGGATGCTGGTCCCAACAGGAGGGTTTGAAAGGTGTGTGCTGTATAACTACGGCCCGTCTTCATCTGTGTTTTTCAAACTTTGCTTACCTTTTCTGTCTAAAGTAAGCATTTTACTCCCACAGTTTGGAATATGGCCGCCAATATGTGTACCCAAAAGACCCATTACAAAACAATACTTAAGGAGTTGTAGGAGATAATACAACCAACCACACCTTATGTATTAGGGTGTGTAAGGGATTATTTATGTATATTATAGAGTAGTTTTGGCCCCACTAGTTGTGCATTGATGACCTAAGGAATACCACAAGGGTGTACCTTTAACTCTACTCTTGAGTTTTCCATATACAGAGAAATCAAACATAATATAATAATCACATTTTGCAGTCTCATCGAATATGCAGGTGATCCGGTGTTGCTTTCGTAACCAGAAAACTGCAAAAATGTGGGAGGTAAAGTCTGATTTATGCATGTGTGTTATCCATAGCTACATAGCCTGCTATGGCCCGTGTAATGATCACTAGCTGTATGTAAAGATGGATGTTGTGTCTCCACTTCTTCCCACTGTATAAAAGTGAAGCTAAAATATCTTGGATACAGGTGCTGCCATCGTGCCCTGTGACATCATTTGGAGCCAGAGTCTGCCAAATCTGATGATAAAGGAGCCGGGGTATCGAGGTCCTGCCCACACACCAGCTGACTCAATCGGTGATCATTAATTAGGGATTGCTGACTAACAATCTCCTACTTAATTATAGTTACGTCTCCTTTTGCTGTTTTTACTTTACAGGCAGAATTAATGACCTGTCCTGCAGCCAGCCACCGGGGCGATCCAGATATTTTGTCTTTACTTTTGGGGAGTCTTCTTCTCCAGTAACATCCATTTAACAGTGCCATCTCAACTGCAAACCTTTTGCCTGGCATGGTAAACACTTTATAGATAGACCAGACGACATAATTGAACATCAAAATGGACGACTCTAATGGACAACAATGAGAGGTCTTAGACACCACTGATTATATTTACAATAAATATAGGAGATTACCAGCACTGCTTAGAAGGCTAAGAAACTTTTGGACCAACAGAGAGGGACCTTTTTAAATGGTATATATGGTATATGGGACAGGGGATTTCATGTGGTGCAGTAGTGTCAGATGTAAGAACAAGTTGTCCTAAGGGGGTCCTCCGTATCACTGGATATGAGAAACACACCACTGCAGGACCATCAGACAAACAGAGCTACGTAGGCCCACAGAGACCGCTCCCATCTTTTCCACTCTTCGTTTCAGTGGCACAGACCAAATTTTAACCCACACCACTACCAGCAGCACAACCACACAGACTCAGTCATTCATTGGTCTGTGGGTACTTTGGTTTTTGAATGTTTGATGTCATGCATGTCATCTGTGGATTTATAAAGCATTTTACCATTACTCTGTAACTTACTCTTCATCAGTTTCTGATGCTGATGTAAACCCAGCTGTCTCCTGAGGACAAATTTTCATTGAATGCAGCCGCATAAATGCACGCTGGATAGAGAAATGAAGACAAGCGATTGAAGTCTTTATGTGCAGGTTTGAATGACGTGAGCCACGTTGGCTTCACGGGTCAAGGGTCATATTGTCCAAGACTTTCAGTCTGTCTTTTTCTATTAAATAGTTGAGATGTTTAAGTGTTCATGGTCACTTTTTATGCACCGTGGGACATAGTGAGACAGACATGAAAGTGAAAAGTAGAAAGAGACAGAGGAAGAGGGAACACCATTAGAGTTGGGTTCTTTATCTTCAGTGTTCTGTACAGCATCTGAGGCAAGGAGATAATGCCCGTGATGTAGCTGAAGGCAAGAAATGTGCCTGTGGAGGGTCTCATAATTTCACAAGGTCAGAACAGGTGCGTACAGTGAAATGACTTGACTTGAATTTGACCTGGTACTTTTGTACAGACCACATAGAAACACTCTGATGAGAAAAGTTGTGTCATTCTCAAAGTTTGTAAAAATGGTACTTTTGGATTGTATTTACATCACTAATATTAGGATATAAAACAGCAGAACAAATAAGATTTAATACGCATGCAAATATGTAAAAGAACAAATCTGCATTACCTGTGTTACAGTGTATTAGAAGTGATGCATTCTTTACAAAGTGTTGTACCACTGTGTTAACAGTACTCACTGCAAGACATATTGTTTAACAAACATTTGACAAAAATCCACAAAAGATAAGCAAGACAAGCATTAAGCATCCATTCAGAGCTGACAACAAAATCAGTTTGACAAATAGCAAAACGATGCAGAAATGACAGGAGTGGATGTGTAGCTTGTTTGATAAAGAGCCTGACTTGCTTGTATCAGGGACGATAGGTTGGGGGGCGTGGGGGGACTAATATTATGCTTAAAGCGTTTCTTTTAATGTTCTCGTTCTTCTCCTCTGTTATTCAGTGTCCAATTTATTTGAAAATTATTCCTTTAAAAATGAATGTTATATTTATCTGATGTCTAATAAATGATATTGTTTTATAATTATTGGGTTGCGCAAAGTAGTAATGTAGATGGAAAATAGTAATGTGAACTTATTATTTATTAAATATAAATGTATGTAGTGTCATTCTCCAGGTGACACCACTGGTTGTATAGACTTCTAACACACACACACACACACACACACACACACACACACACACACTTAACTGACAATGTAAGGGTGATTTATCACAGGTGAAGACAGGAAATAGACCCTCACAGATCAATCATGGACTTATCAAAAAGAGTCAGGCTTAAAGATTGGCCTTGTCACAAAGTGATGCATAGGCCATTTCAGAGTGTGTGTGTGTGTGTGTGTGTGTGTGTGTGTGTGTGTGTGTGTGTGTGTGTGTGTGTGTGTGTGTGTGTGTGTGTGTGTGTGTGTGTGTGTGTGTGTGTGTGTGTGAAAAGATGTGTGCTTGTGTATGTGTATAGTACAACCATCCATTTGTGTGTTTCACACTATATCCAGGAGGTGAGGACCAATTTACTCCCTGTGTGTGTGTCCATGCCTGCATGTGTCTGTTGAGTCGATGCGAAATAGGAAATGTATTAATCCATATGACTCTGATATCACTCTGATAATCTACAGAAATAATTCCCTTGAATAAAATCTCTTACAGTTTCTAAATGCCATGTGCACACACACACACACACACAAACAAACACATGAGCATTTTGAAAGATGAAAACCTTTTCCATGTTGATTTGATCTCTTTATATGCTAATGCAGAGGGCTCCATGTGTGATAATAGAGAATACAATTTGAATGATAAATCTTTTCTTTTAAAGAATCTCATTTAATCATATTCTTATCTTTCTCTCTGTGTGTTACTCAAGCATAAATCCCATTCTTTGCTAAACTGAACAAAGCAGATTGTTTAAATTCATAACTGCTCTGAAATCTTGAGCTATTGTTGGGTTCAAGGGAAACTTTTCTATACTGTATGTTTTAGCTTTATTAAAGCTTTATTTTGTGGGAATGAGCTGTGTGTATAATAAATTAAAGGGAAACTAGAGACAGCGTTCTCTAACAATTATCTGAGTTTAAGTAGTTGTGTTTAAAGTACTTGGTGATCTCTAGAGGGATTTCCTTGAAATGGACTTCCTTATATGAACCCAAGTAAGTGTTGATTCATTATTCATATAGAAGACTTTACTCTGCACATTCCTCACATGTTGAATTGTGTGCTTGCCTATAGACTAATGTAATGTGTTGTTCAGCTGACCTGCTGTGCACTGACTAAACAACACTGTAGGTTCTGCTAGCATTTAATTGGAATTAATTAAAGGTGCCCTATGGAGTTGTCTTGTAAACAAACACAGATGTGCTCACATCCAGTGTGTCTCACCAAAATGCGCCGTGTGTATATTTCAGGCCTAAAAAACTGAATGCATTTCTTTCCTCGTAAAACATTTAGAAAGCCAATTCTACCAACAACAATAACAGCAATAAAATGTGTAGCTAACAGTATTTGCTATCAAACACAATCTAAGTGATTGCATGGGAGATGGGAGTGGCTACAGGAAGTGTCGAAGGAAGTTTTGAATTTTGCACTGTGGACCTCATGTTGGCACCAGAGCAAGTCAGGGGATTACCAAAATCATAAGAACGGGCTACACTGTTTAGGAGTCATGAATGTTTTTACTGTTTAGTTGCCATGGTATCATTGCCATCCTTAGATGCATGCTGCTAACCTGAGTAAAAGCACAGTGATGCTCGATGTCTCTGGCTTGGAACCTCTGTATGAAATGTCAGAATGAACATTCGCAAGCCAATAAAGGAGCTCCACCTGCAGATATCTTATGTTTTAGGTCTTGTTTTGGTCTTAATTATGGAAAACTAATTTGGAAACAATAACTGGAAATGGTAAAAGCATCACTATAGAAATATTATTATATAATGTATACCATATTTAATATAAAATAAAAAGTAATAATACTGTGGTAGAAAAGTGTACAGTGAAAGTGAAATGTATACACTGTAATGTAAACCTTAAATGTTCATCTATAGATAGTTGTCATAAAATGCTGAGCCATTTCTGAATTCACTGGGTTTTTTGTCGTAAAGTTCAAGTTAAGTCTCTCCACTTTCAGAATCTCACAGTTTTTTAATCTGTGAGAGTGATTAAAGGTCTTCTGGCTGTAATGAGTCTTGCCATCACTTGGCCTGTGCTTGCATCATCAGTTATAGGACTTAGGGCGGTGAACAGACCCTTTCTTGGAGGCGCGGAGAGAACTGACAAGTGAAATGGTGTAATACAAGCATGTCATGTGTCAAACACTTGGAATTAAAGTTGATGATTGGCAAGGTGTTCAGCTGAAGCAATAGTTCACCTCAGAAGACAAATCTGTAATTATCCACAACTGGCACCAAAGTTGAAACTCCGGCAAAAGGAGATAGTACAGTTCTTCCCCGGCTTCCTATTAAAGTGCATGGAGACTTTTTGTTTTCATCTCCAGTACAGACAAAACTCCTGCAGCATGTAGCCTGACAAGGCACGCTCCCTCCTTGCTGCCCTGTTTGTTGCCTTGCTCTGTTTGATGGTAGAAGTCACAGTGTATGTACACCAGAATAACACTTCCCTCCTCCTAAAATAACAGTACTGTACACAATTTACACTTTAAAGGGCCACACAATTTTGGCCGTTGTCTTCAAAGTTGTTTCTAGAACTGTGTGAATAACTTTTCATATCTCTTTTCCTACATTTTACCACCAGGTAAACTAAAGTGATAATAAAGTTAAATAAGAGGCAACAAGAAACTTATTAAACCGGAAACACACATTGAGAAGGACCAAACCTCATGCATAGATGCCCCCACCTGGTTTCATTACTAAAAAGGGGACATCATGTAAGGGTGATGATTTATGGCAACACATCAGTAATTTCTCTGGACAGTTACTAAAAGTTAATAATAAAAATCATTTTTGTATAAGTTCACTGCACCACTGAGGGGATCACTGCTAGGAGCGTAGGACCGGGGGATATGTGAAGAGGGCCACTGAAGACCATGAAATGAAGAGCAGTTGAAGTACAGGGTCCAAAATGTTGTGCTATGCCACATTACATCACTGCACATATGCACACAACAACAGCAGAGACACAAACGGTGAATAGGTGAAGAAGAGCAGTCATGTGCCCAAAGCGCGGTCTAAATGCACCGCTTTATAAATGTGACAAACTTATCCGGTCAGACAAACTTCAGTAACAGTTTTGCCTCCTGAAAAATGAAACCACTAAAATCAAAATGCATAGATGCATCAATTATTTTTTTTCATGCATGCCTTGGGGCCAGTTGTAGTTCTGGGGCCTTTTAAATTTATCAACTAAATACACTCAAACAAAAACTCTCTCTCTCTCACTCTCACAGACACACACACACACACACACGTCTGTATTACACGACCCCTGCCACATGCATACACACACAGATATGCATAATCAGGCGCCCTCAGTTTTAAAAGAGAAAAGAGGCAGTACAATGTTGTGCCTTTTCCCCAAACCCAGAGCTCCAATCTGATTAGAGAGAAGATCAAAGAGAGGCAGTCAGGTTTCTCTGCACAAGGCCTGGCTCTAATTCGCCTGAGGGGGGAAAAACAATCGTATTTATTCTATTCACTGAGGCTCCATTGCTCTCTTCCCTCTCACTCTTGGTTGATGTCTCTTTTTAACCATTTCTGTACTTGCGTAGAGGTGTTCTTTATGTGTTTTCTTTTTCCTCTCATCAACATCAACTCTCTTTTGCCTGTTTGTCACAGAAATAATACATAGTATCTCACCCTTCCATTTTATACCTGTCTCCCCTTACCTCTGTCATTTTTCTCTTGCTTTACCCCTCCCACCACCCCCCCAACTCAGCCTCTCAGATCTTCTTAAGCTTGTACAATGGTAAACAATTCTTTTGTTGCCTGATCCAATTAAACAGCTCGCAGAGGAGAATGGAACTTAAAGCTGACAGCTTTCCCTTTGTGTTTCCTGCAAATCTCAGACAGCGATCAGGCCTCAATGGAAGACAGACATCGCTCTGTAAATTGGCCCTGTTTATCAAAACATATCAGGAATTAAATATCCATTTTTCATCACTGTGCTGAGGTTGACAGTGGGAGCTGTCCATTCTGTGTCCACGCTGAAAAGAGGTCCAGTGTTCGCACACCCTTAGTCCTCACATGAGTTAGAAGGAGCGCAGGACGGAGGAGTGTTGAGCTGTTGAGCTCAAATTTCAACAAGCTTTCTCCAGGATCAAAGAGTTTAAGTTCACTTGAGATCCATTTCTCTCTCTAAGAGGAAACATCCTTCCCTTCGTGTATACTGTACAGTGTAATATACAGACATTTTACTGACCAACATCCTCTTTAATCAGGAAAAGGCATCACCTGAATGTTGTGAAAAACATGACAGCCATTTTTACCAGTTGTTAGCCAACAGGAGTACGTTTAGCTTAAATGTTTTAAATGGGTCATTTCAGAAATGTTTTGTTATTTTTATGTTACAGCAGCACTTTTTATGTTGATTTGACGGCAGCGTTTCACTGAACGTGAATTACATGTTCCCTCCGCTTCACTCCCTTTGATTAAGCAGCTAAAGCAACTTGAATTCAACCAGAACAAACCCCAGTAATGTTTTATTTGTTTGTGTGGATCAATCGAAGCTGGTGGCATGCATTAGAATAACTATTAGATAGAACTAATAGAAATAACCAGTTCTCTTGCTGTTGGTCTGGTTTCACAACAGAAGCAGTCCATTATATATACAATGGGGGAAATAAGTATTGGACACGTCAACTTTTTTCTCATTATATTTATTTCCAAAGATGCCATTCATGTGACATTTCTTCCAGACACTGGTATTAACTCAAATAATCCACACATGAAAAGAAATCACAAGATTCAAGTCCATAAATAATGATTATGTGGAATTAAGTGCAATAACACAGGAAAAAAGTATTGAACACACCATGGGAAAGCTGTATTGTTTGGCAAGGAAAGGCACCATACCATCTCAAAACCTGAAAGTAATTAGTCTTTGTACTTCCTATAAGTGCAAACCAACATCAGCTGGGTTAGTGCTAATTGATGGCCCTATAAACAGGTTGTTTTTTTCACCAAGTAGTCAAACAAGACACATCTCATGATGGGTAAAAGCAAGGAGCTCTCTCAAGACCTTCGCAGACCTGATTGTTGCTCAGCATCAGAATGGAACTGGTTATATAGACTTATCTCAAAGAATCTGAGTATTCCAGTAAGCACCGTTGGGGCCATTATCCGCAAGTGGAAGAAGCATCACCTTATCATCAACAGGCCGCTTTGCACAGACAGAGCTCCTCGCAAGATTTCTGACCAGGGAGTCAGAAAGATGGTCATAAGAGTTCTCAAAGAGCCAAGGACCACCCGGAAAGCGCTCCAGAAAGACATGGAGGCAGCAGGTACAACTGTTACAGAGAAAACGATAGGCAATGCACTCCACCGCCATGGCCTCTATGGACGCTCAGCCCGCAAGACTCCGTTCCTCAAAAAAAGGCATGTTGAAGCTCATTTAAAGTTTGCTAAACAGCATCTGGATAAGCCTGTGGAATACTGGGAGAATGTTGTCTGGTCAGATGAGACCAAAATTGAACTTTTTGGCTGTCATACTACACACCATGTTTGGAGGAGAAATGGCACTGCACATCACCCAAATAACACTATACCAACAGTGAAGTTTGGTGGTGGAAACATCATGGCATGGGGTTGTTTCTCATCTCGAGGGTACTGGCAGACTTCATATAATTGAAGGAGCAATGAATGGAAACATCTATCGGCAAATTCTTGAGATGAACCTGCTGCCATCCACCAGGATGATGAAGATGAGACGTGGCTGGACCTTTCAACAGGACAACGATCCGAAGCACACGGCAAAAGTTGACTCTCGAATGGTTTAAAAAAAAAAGAAAATCAATGTGTTAGAATGGCCCAGTCAATCACCTGACTTAAATCCGATTGAACATTTGTGGAAAGAACTAAAGATAAGGGTTCACCAGAGGGCACCAAAGAATATTCAAGATTTGAAGACAATCTGTGCGGAGGAATGGGCAAAAATCACACCTGAGCAGTGTGGGCGATTAGTTCATACATACAAGAATCGCGTCTGGAAGCAGTCATTGCAAACAAAGGCTTCTCCACAAAGTATTAAACGAGTCTCAGATAGTGTGTTCAATACTTTTTTCCTGTGTTATTGCACTTAATTCCACATAATCATTATTTATGGACCTTGAATCTTGTGATTTCTTTTCATGTGTGGATTATTTGAGTTAATACCAGTGTCTGGAAGAAATGTCACATGAATGGCATCTTTGGAAATAAATATAATGAGAAAAAAGTTGACGTGTCCAATACTTATTTCCCCCATTGTGTGTATATGTATATATATATATATATATATATATATATATATATATATATATATATATATATGCAAATACTGTTGCATCCAGCACATGGGTGAATGTGAGAAAAGAGGAGGAAAAATCTAAACAACAAACTAAGAGAAAACATCTTGTGACTGTCAGATGCAGTTCCTAAAAAGATCTAAATGGTGGAAGCAGAAGTCCTGGAGATGTTCCTCTCTGTGGATAAAGTGAACTATGTCCCACTGTAGACTTCAAAGACAGCTATTTACAAACTTAAAGAGTTACTGAATGCCGTCGGCTGTGCTGATGTACAGGTGTGTGACACCACTGTTGGGTGCTTTGTTGCACCTGTAACCACGCCCCTCTGACCATAGTGATGCTGGGTGTAGTCAGTGGTAACAAAGGTTTGAATGTTTCAACCCCAGAGAGCAGCAACATGCAATTTTCAGTCTGCTGTTATGGTCCCTGTTAAATTATATCTGTGCTTTAGGGCACTTGGCTGATTTGTTCTACAGCAGAACAAACTATTTTGGAAAGATGATAAATAAAATAATCTTGAAATACTAACTCTTTTGGAATAATCTTTATTTAGTATTTCTGGTATTAAGTGAGAAACCCAAACCTCTCATTTTGTGGTTCCTCCTTTGGTATTTTTTTTTCTTCATACCCACAAACATTTTAGAACCAAAAAAAAGAAAATGAATCCCATAAAAGTTGTTGGCCATATAAAGACATCATGAACAAGGGTGAATGTCATACTCTATAAACCCTAAAGGAACCTCTCTAACATTGTCTACAGGGAGTTCAGGGTGAGAGAAAAAAACGATGTCCTGGAGCTGCTGTGAATTGAGTGTCTTGAACCTGAACCATCCAGCTGAAAGCAAGGAGGATGATAACAACAACATGAGCACTAGAGTGAAAGGAGAAGGCAAATTATTTAATTTCACTGAATCAGTGGAGTGAAAAACATCTCAACAAGTGCTAACTGAAGTAAAGACTTCATGTTTTTGTGCTCCTATTGCCACTATTTTCCATCAGTCCTGTAAAGATTTTGTTAATGTAAGCTCTTCAAAAGCCACAGATCATGGAAAGTAAATGTAATCAGACTACATGGTAAAATCACTATTTCTTCAAACTACAGTGTGTATTGCTCCTGCTGTAACTAATGCCCCTGCTTTTAATAATGTTCTGAAGAGTAAAGAACATCTTGCTTCTAATTTATAGATAAAAGAGAGAGAGAACAGGAGCTGGCCTGAGTTCGCTCAGTTATTTTTCTCAATAATGCATCAAGGCTCAAAGTGATGCTGTAATATGTTACAGTGGCTGATGTAACCTTGGGTCTCCAATGAGTTACAGATGAGCTGATAGCAGCTGAAAATATATTAAAAGGAATCTAAATTTTCACAGCCAATTTATTCTAGTAGTTTGATGTGATAATCACTAACAGAGGTAAATGTCTTGATAATGCCATCATGAGACACATTTTGGTTGCTACACTGACAACAAGCTGAAAGCAACCAGGATGATTTTTGAGGGACTTGGGAGGATACTTTCTCTTACATCCATAGCATCTTAACAATTATCTAGATTTTAAAAACTACTCTTGCCTCCTGGCCAGACGCTAATTTCTTGAAGATGATGCAATGTAAAGCAGGTGCAATCTAAAGAATTTTGCTGTTTCGCTCAAAACTTTGAGAAACTCAGGCCTTTTTCAGTTTACTAATGTATTCAATTTAATGTGAGATTAATTTTAATTTAACAGAAATAACCAGAAAATGTCAGGCAGGTTGTGATTATGTTGAAACCAATTTATAATAGGAATAGTTCATTTTAAACATTGAATGTTTCCCAGTGATGTGACAAAGTTGTTGTTTTGCAAGTTACAAGAGTAAGTCAGAGTTTCCTAAAGTCAAAACTAACAAATCTCAAGTCCAACACCTAACCTTTGTATTTGTGAGCAACAGTCTATAGTGTAGTAGTAGTACTAGTAGTAGTTGTGTAACAGTGAGTATAGTACATATATAAACATAATAATACAATTTTTAACTTTTTACCATAATACGTTGATGGTTATGACTACAGCAAGTGACTGATTTTCTTAGCGGTGATATGTGAAATGTGACACGTGTAAGTATGACGATAACATCCTAACTGGTGGTGACTATTTTGAAGTATATAACTATTCATCCACTATATATGTCATAAGCCTAAACGATGACTGTCAGCTTATATTCAGGTACTTTAATAAAGTTATTATTTCACCCCTATCATACTCTCCTCAGGCAAACTGGTTTTTTTTAGAAGCACTAGATCCTAATGGAGTAACAGTGTTGTTTTTTTGTTGTTTTAATGCAACAATAAATAAAAGCTGATGAGTTAAACAACACACCTGACACAAATATCAGCTGGTACCAAAGTATTCCTTCAAAGAGGAATATTTTTTTTAAAAAAGACGGACTAATTAAATGTGATGACAAAATCATCCAAATGTCTGAAAACATTAAGTTGTATCTGACGTTGTCTGTGTGCCTTCTCGGCTGCATCATTAGCCTGTGATAAACAAACACACACGCAGATGGTGGGCTGCCACCAGGAGAAGATTAATGGGCTGTTTTTTCAAACCCTCATTTGATTTTCTTTCTCTCCTTCTACAGTACTCTCTCTTTCTTTCTTTGTTTTCCCGTCTCCTGCTCCGTCTCTCCCTGCCGAGCTTCTCTTCCTCTCTGATGTGCGGACAGGACGCGTGAAGCAGTTCGCCATTAACCTTTGCTGAAAATGCAGGAGGCGCCTTACTCTCATGCATACTCATTTACACACACACTGCGCACACTGTCCAGTCTTGTTCTGTCATTAAATAACATCATGGCTCAACGTACCTGTGTACGCGCACGCAAAACTCACAGTGCCTGAGGAGGGC
Source organism: Scortum barcoo (assembly GCA_023238725.1). Classification (NCBI taxonomy): domain Eukaryota; kingdom Metazoa; phylum Chordata; class Actinopteri; order Centrarchiformes; family Terapontidae; genus Scortum; species Scortum barcoo. The sequence continues at coordinate 24,360,874 of CM041554.1, forward strand.
GAGGAGGGGTGAGCGAGCAGGAGAGACAGCGTAGATGGGTTAACGAGTCGGGAGGCTGTTTGATCAAGTCTGCTGGAACCCGATTGGAAGGAGGGATGAAACTGGGAGGAGAAAGAGAGAGATGAAAATGCTGAGAGTGAGGCAAGAACGCGAGAAAGGGGGGAAAGAAGAAAGATGAGAGGAACATGAGTGAAAAAGAGAAGAAGAGTCGGGGAGGAAGAGACGGTGTTTCTCCATCTACCTGTTTTTTATGCATAATTTCAGTTTGTCCATTAAACTTGCAGGTGCTTCAAAGAAAACAAAAACAAAATAGCACAGAAAGGTTTTTACGCTTGGGTGTGGAGGGAAAGTTGGCGCAACGATAAAGGCAAAATGTGATGGAGTGCAGTGGAAACACCACATGATGCGTGATTCAGTACATGAATCACAAGGTAACGAGTTAAACATCCCTGAAGCTTCCTCTCCGTCGGAACGCCTAAAAATAGCATCAGATAAAAACAGATCTGTCTGGAACGACGAGGAGACAGTAACCTTCCTCAAATGAATAAAGTAAACAAATATATACCAAGTTTTATCATGTTTTCCACAAAGTTTCCACAAAGAGCTTTTTTAATTACATCATCTCGTCACTTCCTCTTCCTCTCCAATGGTTTAATAGCAGCTGACTGAAAAATTTGTGCCACCAAATGTTCATCTCCATGAACCAACCCCTAATATTTATAATGTTCTTTTACCCATTTTCTGCTAATTCTGGTTAAATTCTCACATGTGGATGGTGAAAGGAGGAAGAAGGAGAGAATCAGAGGACATAAGGGTGGTGAAGGAGTAGAGGAAAGATGAGTACGTGCTGAAGAAGTAGATGAAAGAGGAAAGAAGGTGAGGAGGTGGAGGAAACGAGCAAAGAAAGAAATAGTGGAGGTGGGAAGAGCATGGGGATGGGTGAAAGATAGGGTAAGAGGAAAGGGAAGGACAGCAGAGGGATGGAGGGAGGAGCTAACAGAGAGGAAGGCTGATCTGATGCCTCCACCAGCAGCATGACAGCAGGTAAAATGGGGTGGAAGGAGAGGGGGGAAAAGGAGAAATGAAATGAAATGAGAAATATGTAGCAGAAAGAGATGAAAAGCATAGGACGGGACGAGGAAAGAGTGTGAGAATGGAAGGAAATGAAGGTAAAGAAGGGGGCTGAAAGGGGCAGACGAGAAGAACAAACAGAAGAGACAACTGAAGCCCGTTTCGTCACAGGGCCCATGAGAGTGGAGATAAAAGCCAGTTAGCGGCTGGCTGCAGATTAAATCTGTCACTGTCACCTTGGTTTCGACTGTCTCGAGTTTGACTGTGACAGAGAAGCGACTGCATCCTGCTTACGAGAGGGTTTCATCATCTCCAACATGGAGTTTGGTTGTGATCATCAAAAATGTTTATTATCTCGTCTCACAGATGAGATTGCAGGAACCATCAGCAGCCTCCACCACTCTCGCTTTTATCCAATATCTAATCTACATGTAGGAGTCACTGACCTTCATCCCCCTCACTCTGGCATCTCTCTGCCAATTGTATGAACGTGTGTGTGAATTTCTTATATGTAAACAACAGAGTGAAAAAACATGAATTTCCTCAATGTGGGATCAATAAAGGTTTCTTCTTCTTGACTCACATATAAAAGTAAGAGAGGTTTAGGAGAAAAATATGAAAACGCTCCTGTGTGAGGCCTAACGTCTATAATGACCAAAGAAGAAGAAGGACCCCCAAAACATCTGTTTATGTTCAAGTGACAAAGCCCTCTAATGGCTGGTCATCATGGTTATAATTATCAACACGTCTCCCATCGTAATTACTACAAAGTCCCCTAATGTTAACAAAGTAGTCATTTCAACACAAAGCACAATGTTTCCTTAATCTCAACAAAGCCCCAAATCCCGATCCTTCCTCTGAGCCTAACCAAACCAATTTTGTTTAAAGAGGCACAGAGGAATGCTGTCATCCTGCTGATGAAGGCGTCATATCAGAAAACACTTCAATGAGTCATTTTAGAGGCAATTGGACACCGAGTGTATTTTGTTGTTTAATTTGAGGGACTTATGGAGTCTGTCCCCATACCCTACACAAACTAAAGTGCACATTAACAGGTAAGCAAGTGTGTTTGAAAAATGCCAACAAGCAGTATATCTCAGCTACGGTTGATGAACTTAAAATGAGGAAAGAGTTTCAGTAATTGCGTCTGGCCTGTACAGGGTCTGTTTATTTTCCTTGGCTGTAACAGATGAGGACACAGATGAAAGAGTGGTGGTTTTACAGTGTTATTTGCCCACTCCAATAAGGGCCTCATATACAGTAAAAACAAGATGTAAATGTCCTTGAAATTGGCTCTCTGTAATCTTAGTAACTCAAAGTAAACTGTTTTTTATTTTTGCCAATATTTCTTCTCTCTACCGCTACAGCAGTTAAATATGCCCACAGGAATCATTAGTTTCATCTCAAGCTGGTGACACAGCATACAATTTTTGAGTCCACTGCCGCAAACAATTTGGCTTGCTGAGCGTGTGATGTATAATAGTTTCAAAGACTGGTTGGTGTAATTATCGGTTCCCAGCCTAATCCAATCAAACAATGTTTGCACCTCATCCAACTGACACACTCAAATGGGCACCATATTGCCACAGAAACTACTTTAGCAACTTTTTATGGAGAAAAAAAAAAACTGCAGTCGTTTCAGACACCACAGTTGCCCCTTGTGCAATTGCAGTTAGTGGAAAACATCACAACACCATGATGCCAATACACTGTGCAGATAAGTGTTCATTTATTTCTGCCTCCAATGTGCCAAGTGCAAGTAGAAAACATATGTACATACATGTCATACATATAAACAAACAATATAAATTGCATTTGTAATTGAAATGGAAAGAGCAAATACAATTTATATAAAGCTAAATGATAGAAAATATAACAAGTGTGACAATATGTATTTAAATATTTATGGCTAGGTACAGTTCATACAGATGCCCAGTGCCTTAGATAAGCACAGCAGTAATGGTTCATTCATTATTCAGAGAAATTCTGTAAATAAACCAGGTGTGCAGTATTCCCCTCTCTGTCCAGAGGGCCACCATGCAGGCCCTAGGCGATGTCCTCTTAAGAATTCTGATGGCCTGAGGAAAGAAGCTCGTCCTGAGCCTCTCTCCGGTCTTCAGGCCACAGTTATGTGTCCTTAATGATTTTATGTCCCCTGGGCCTATACCGCCTCATATACTGTATATGTCCAGCAGATTAGAGTTGTGTTCAGTTAACTGCATGATCATGTGCTAGGCCTTGAAGCCTTGCTATGCAACAGCGCATAAACTGTACTTTTTTTTGGGAGGACTACAGCTTTCTCACACAGCTGCATGAGTACAAGGCGACGATGATGTTCACCTTCACATTCAAGAAGACGTTTTCTTACAGCCTCTTTTATACCACTGCAATTTCTGTATCCACTCATAGCGGTTAACTCTCATGCTCTCTCTCTTAATGTCCAGGTGATGAAGAAGCTCTCTGGTTCTGCTTCAGGCACAACTGAGAGCCACGAGCAGTATCCCACCTTCCTGTAGTTCACTAAAGAGAAATTAAGACTCCACTGTCATCACCAGACATGTGGGCCCAAGGAGAAAGCACTCCTCATCCAGGACCTCCACAACACTTGGCGTAACAGCAGGACATCCCACTGCTGGATGTTCTCCACATCCAGAACATATTCAGTGTCCCAGCTCAGCTGCATTCAGCACCTAGCAGATTACGAGGCGTCTCCAAAAGATGTGGAGCCCATACATCTTTTTAGTCCTTTCACCTTAACAGTGAGCTATCAATGCTTTCAGACACCGTTCAGACAGCTGTCCTTGAAAGGAGAGAGTCTCTAAACAGGCTCATTTCAGGCTCATGCGCTGCACAACTTCTGACATGAGGGCAGAGTGGTATTTAACTACAGCACTAATCAGTAAAGATCATGTATTACTCATGCTACTGCTAAGTGAAAGAAAGAAAGAAGTGCTCAAACAGGGAAAAAAAAGCTACCGGTATGAATGACAGAGATAATGTATTTGAATACATCAGCCATGTATTATAATGTTATTACTCTTTGTATGATATATACACACTATGAGATGACGCCTGTATGTGAACAGTGGACATTTTAATTAGTGGGTGTCTTTGAGACAGCAGTGGTCTTGATTTAGCAGCAGAGGCTGAATACTGGTGTGGCCCATTAATCTCAGGCTGTCCAGCACCGCTGCCTTTCTAATCACCACATATAGTCCACACAATCACAGCTGCTGCAAACCAGGTGACTGTCCTCATAGACTGAGGCCTGCTCTGGCAGCAAAGTACAGCAGCTTCAGCTGGTCAACAGTACACCAGTGGACAATTGTGCTTCATACAGAACCATCATTTAACCATCCTGCTCTCTCTGTCGACAATGTCTGTACACAAACTTAAACAAATGAACTTGTATATAGGCTCACAATATTATAGACAGTCATTATTTCTTTCTTCTGTTTTCAGCCACATTGTCTTTATGAAAAATAAAATTTCTTTGAACTGCTGATCTTCTGCTCTGCACAGGAGCTGAACTCCTCCTTCCATTTCTCTCCCCTTTATAAACGTGAACCATATAATTTTCCCTTGTTGTTGGTCTCAATGATGTTTGTCATTACTATATCCACTGTATTAGAGAACACCTTGATCTTAAGTTCACCTCACTATCTTGTAGTAAAAAAAGCTGCAGCAGCTATACATCCATGTATGCAGCTCTGTGTTTGGCTGTTTCTATCAGGGACACGTTTGACTTTGTTGTTGTGCTTCCATCAGTCCACAGCCCTCCCACATAGCTAGCTACCCAACACATGATTAAAAGGCTACTGACAGCTGATTGAAGATCTTAGTCACCTTGGTGTGAGTCTCTTTGTGGCAGGGAAGGGTCTCTTTCTGACTTACATTATAGTTTCATCATCTGCAACATAGAACATAATGTTCAGCCAGACTGCCTCCTTAGAACAAGATTTATTAGGAAAGACAAAGATTGAGAGGGAGGAGAGAGAGCATGTACTTCTTTAACTACAGCATGATGGGCAGAAGGAAATGTATAGCTGCATATTCTAGTCCTCAATGTCACTATAACTGTAGGACTGTAGGTATATGTGGGTACCAAATGTGTCGCCATGCATCCATTAAAGTCACTGTTGCTGTCAGTCTGTCCCTTTCAACTCCTTGTGTGTATTACATTTTTCAGTTGACAGATGTGAACTACACGGTGAACTACAACACAGACATAGTATGCACATATCAGCTAAGACTGACGGAGTTGACAGTAGCTAGTGTTAAGAAAACAATGTGGAACCAGGACAAACATGACAACTGATAGTTGTTGATATATAAACAAAACACACTCATTGAACATGAGTTGCATAGACTGAAGAGAACATAGTTCTCATCAACATCAACATTTATGACATACATGGTAAACAGCAGAATACAGAGGAAGGTGTGATTTCTTCGGTACTGTTTAAGGAAGGGAATCCTGGTTAAGGAAACCATTGTCTTGGAATAGCATCCATGCACTCCTCCCACTAAAAATGAGTGGTAACTTGGAAAACAGTGGTCTCCAAAGGGAATTACTTCATTTCTTCATTGTGTCATTTTGGACACACTGGAAATCAAACCAGATGCATCTTCTTTGGGTCTCTTTTGTTTTCAGAGTAAGCAAAGCCTTTTAATCCTGCATGGTACCTGCCTGGTGGGTAGATAGATAACCCATAATTTGTTCCCCCTAACAAACCTAGAAATGTTCCAAGTATATCTTCCTTTTATGAGGATTTGGAACTGTGGAAAGATGCTGGTGACATGAAATGTCTTAGAGAACATTTTGTCCAGGTCCTGGCTAAATCCCCCACATCTTTATAGTCCACAGGATGGTTCCAGTATCAGATGTAACCATATCTGGATACTGTATGGTGAAATTTCAACCTGAATCATCAAATCAGAATCAAAATACTTAATATATCCCAGGGGGGTATAAAGGTCCAACATTTCATCCTTGAGGTAGAACTCCTCCATTCCCAAACTCAAGAAACGTAAGCATATATTTTAGCGTATATGCTTAGGGCGTAGGGCATTTAAGTGTAAATACAAGTAATAACTGATGTTTTAGATACTTGTATCTCAAGTATCTTGAGTGCTGCACCAGGCAGAGTTAGAGGGCTGTGCCTGAACTCATAGTGTTATGGCAGGTTATGTAACTCCCGCCTATTCATTTTGAAAGTGTTACTTCATCTCTCACTCACTCACTTGGTGATAGACTTTCCTTTTCATAGTACCATCCCTCTGTGGTCAAGCCAAAAATACACTTGTTTCTGAGCTTTCTACACCAGGCTGGAGGTTCTTTGTGATGCTGATGACCCATGAACCTAAAACTGTTCATCTGCTCCACCTCAGCTCCACGGATGTGGACAGGGGTGAGTGTCTCTCTCTCTTTTTTAGGGTCTTTTGTTCCAGAATTGCACAGTCACCCTCCTGTAAAACATCTTGCTTTGCGGGGGGGCAAGTCCTCCTCAATAAAAAGCTCTTAACTACTTTTGGACCTGCGTTGTTCCTGCATTTATGAGACAAGTCTACCACTGGGAAGTGACTGAATTATATCAGTGGTGGTAATAGTAGAGGTTGAAAGCATCTTCTTCACATGTGTCACTGCCAGACCAGTCTTTCTGCAGCAGTGCACAATAACCTCATCCCTTACTACAGTGTTTGTACATTAAAATGATAGATGTAACAGCACAGTGTTTTGGGACTCACCAGCAGCACAAAAACAATGTGGTTGCGATTTTATGACTATTCTGGTCCACCATCTCCCTCCACTTGCACATTAAGTTGAAAGTAAATAAAGTAAGTAGTATGTAAATTATATATAACAATCCAGCCTCCTAAGGGGGTCAGTAATAAAATCGCTCATATTATGGAATTCCAAAATGATGACGAATGAGAAAATAAACTACCTCCTCACTGATACACTCGATTGATCCTTTCATAATGATGACTCTCACACTAGGAATTTTAAGGAGCTCTCACCAGAGTGATGTGTAATTACATTTGGCCAAGTGGTTGTGTGTTTTTGCCAGTGGTCTAGATCCAAGTGGTGTCCCTCTGTGTCTAATGGATCCAATATCACTCCATTAATTCTTATTTCTCTCAGCTAAACCTCTACTCATGGACAGTCGGAGGTTTGGTTGATGGGGGACCTATTGTAATATACTTGGCAGCAGGGAAATATGTTTTTTTTTCTTCTGGGGGGGAAATTATGTTTGTTACAGTGCAGTCTCATTTCCCATGGGGTTCAAGGTTTAGGGGTCAGTTTATTTCTCATTATACAACATATGGATGTATAACAAAATCCAAAGCTTTAGTCCCTTCATACCACAAAAAAAGTATTAACCATGGTGGGGTATGGAGGATGAATTGAGAAGTTGTTTCCAGTCAGGATGCTTTCTGTTGCTTCTTTGTAAAGGCTGAGGACAACGTGGTATGGGAATTTTGCCCATTTTCATTTTGCCCAGTTTCCTTAAACAAGACTGGGTCAAAACTTGGTACTTTATTTATATTGTCAGGGTGTTATGTTGTGACCGAACTGTTGAGGCATAGGAAAAAGTTGAGTCTATAATGCAAATTCCTGGATATTAATTGTTCCTCTGCAATTCTATCTAGTGGTCGCAGAATTAATTGTTCTTAAAGTGTACTGAGGTGACATATCACATGACATGGTTCAGCTATATCAATAGACTGTTACTGCCTGAAACCATCATCTCCACCTCTCAATGCAGCAGATCTGGTCTTGTTTTCCAGATTCATTCCCTCATGGTTAGTATTGTGACATCTCTGTGCACATATGATTAGCTGTGATGTGTGATGAGCTGTGACACATTGACACAGAGTGTGGACTGGTTATTGTTTCATGTGAAGTGGGTGTGCATTTGTTGTTAGAGAGACCCAGGAGGGCATGGACCACATCCCACTTCTCCCTTGTCCCACTAGTGATAGCCTCTTAGGACCACTTTTACGTACTGCAACTTCTTCTAACTAGCAAAGAAGGAGCTGGATAGAAGCTGACTGTCCAGTCTCAGTTAAACTTATACACAACAAGATGAGACAGAGGTGGGTCCCACATAGTAAGTAGGAATGGACTAAAAGTCTTCAGTGCTGCACCAGGCAGAGTTAGAGGGCTGTGCCTGAACTCATAGTGTTATGGCAGGTTATGTAACTCCCGCCTATTCATTTTGAAAGTGTTACTTCATCTCTCACTCACTCACTTGGTGATAGACTTTCCCTTTCATAGTACCATCCCTCTGTGGTCAAGCCAAAAATACACTTGTTTCTGAGCTTTCTACACCAGGCTGGAGGTTCTTTGTGATGCTGATGACCCATGAACCTAAAACTGTTCATCTGCTCCACCTCAGCTCCACGGATGTGGACAGGGGTGAGTGTCTCTCTCTCTTTTTTTCTAAAATCGATGATTTTAGAAATGGCAGAAATGGAACTATGTTTTCTGAAGCTGAGCAGTAGCTTGTTTTCAGTATACCACTCTGCAAAATTGTAGATTTTAGATTCTAGACCCCTGACATAAGGACTAACTCTAACTCCAAATATATTTACTTTATGTCAGTTTATTTAGTGTGACTGATGAAGGGAAAGGCCTATCATTGAAAGGGTTTCATACTTCAAAAGAGAGTAATATGATTGATGAACCCTAAAATGGGTTGTTTTTAGATGTCTTATGAGGTATTTATTTCTGTGCTTTTTTTTTTTCTTTTTTTTAGCTGTGTCATAGCTGTATTTGTTTAGCTGAAGTAATGTTGTCATGTAGCCAATGTGCTCAACTCAACTATACAGCTCAACTATAATTAGGGCTGACTGATTAACATGCAAAAAATGTTGTAACCAAAGGGTCAAAACATGTTAGATTTACAGAAAAGAGACCTTTTCATGTGTGATTTCAGAAAGGCCATCATGCCACCAAGATGATTTTAACTGACATTCATAAGAAATAATACTTAATGTAGAGGACACTGGTATCTGGTATTTTTCATAAACAGATAGACAGAGAAATACACAGGAGTGTCAGAGGAGAGTGAAAGAGTGAGAGACTGAGTGGGAGTGAAAGTCTGAGCTAGGTTGCTAATGAGCTAAGTGCCCAGAAATAATACTACACCATATGAACTTGAACAGTAAAACTGTTCATACCTGCAAATGAACAGAGCTGAATAAGTGCAATGAGTCAAAGATTGATCCCAATTACCCCACAACCTGCACTTACTCCTGAGATCAGTGTCATACTTGAAAGTTGAAAAAAAAATCTTGTTTTACCTTACTGATTACCACCCACACAATATACACTACTACATGTTATATTTGTAAAAATTACTAATTAAAATGATTTAATCATGTTTATCAAAACATGGCTGATTAGTTGTGAATTTTTATGTAGCAAAATAAAATTTAAAAGTTCTTTGTGGTCACAAATGTCCCTAAATTTAATATTTCATAATAACATTCAAAATCACCTCGCTCAACAAAACTGGTGTCCATTTAATAACTGTCAGTGTCTATGAGGGAAAATTGATGTTTCCTCCAAAGAGGAATATAAAATATGTAGGATGCTGACAATTTATAATCCCCATCAAACTCTACAAAGCTCAGCAAAAGATGAAAAGTTGAGAGTTGAGAGAAGCCTGAGTGAAAGACACAAAAGCTTTATTCCCAGTGTTGTCAGCAAAAAAACCCATACAGGTCAAAAGTGTAAAACTAAAGGCTAAAAAGGCTGACTGCTCCAAATGATTAAGAGGTGAGCTGGCTACAATCCTTAGGATTGACTGTTGCTGCTCATCCTGATTCACCAGAGTTAAGTGGGGTCAGTCTCTTTCAACTCACATCCAGCTCATTTGCAGCTCAGTATTTGCACTTCAGGAACCTTTGAGCAAATTATCTCAACCCAAGCTATTGGAGTGGAGTTATAATGGCTCAGTATCCTGTTGGAACCAAGTGAGATTACACTGATATATCAAAGAATACTGTGAAATGAACTTCCCTGTAGTTCTGCTGTGACATTTTCAGGATTCTGGTGAACATCAGGGATGAAGCAAAACACTTGCTGCACTTCGGTCTGACTGAAGCTAAAACCTTACTATTTTATCTGCTAATGCTGCAGCTCAAATATGTATTCCTTTTACTTCATCCATTTTTTGTGTTGAATTAACTTTAGATAACATTCACTGTAGCTTTAATACCAATATTTTAATTCCATTGTCGTGTGGGAGGATTTTACTCAGCACTCTGTAAGCCCTGTAATGAAGCATGCTTCACCCTGCCTTGAGGAGCTGCTAACACAGATAGAAAAGTCATTGTTGCATAGACAGTCTATGATGATTTCAAAAGAGGCTGCATTCATCACACAGATGAATGAGTCCATGTGAACCACCCAACGCTGTGACATAAGCTTTCTGTATTTTCAAAAACTCATGAAAACACTAGTTAGTTCAACTTGAGCTAAATTTGTCATTTGTCAAACCATTTTTTAAGAGTTTGAAGAAACTCAACTGGACTGACTTGAGGGTTTTAACACAGGGTTTTTTCATCCTCAATTCTAAAGAATAACTGGATTTAACTGGATTTATTCCCTAGTACATAGATCATGAGATATGTCATTCAGTAAATTTAAATTGTGTTGCTTGTGGCACAGTAAAAAAGTTCAAAGGATAACTAAAATGATCAGAATTAATAAGGCACTGAGAAGTGAAGTCTATTACTGCTTTTATACTATATATAACACAGTTGTTTTCTATTGACTTTCATACTCATTTAGTCTCTTTATAAATGGATGTCATGAACCTAGAATCCTTCAAATCCACTACATGGTTGCATGAAGGTCAGATGTCAAATGGGAAATCCTTTCTTAATTCCTTAAATTGCACCACACACACTGCAGTGACCTCAGTTACTGGGAATCCAATTCCAAATGTACTAGCACCCATTATCTATGGATGACTCCCAGCAAGTTTACAGGCTTCTCTCACAGAGAACCTGTGTTCAGTAAAACATTCAAAGAGCAAGGAGCAGACGCTGATTTTATTTTTCTTTCAGTTAGAAATGATGTTTTATTTTTCTTTCTCTTTGTTTAATGAGCATATACCCTACTGCAGCCAGGAGAGAAAAGGCAGTGATCACATGAAAGTGAAGTTGAAGTTAACAAAACCAATGGAAAGTTGTTATGATGACCACATATCAAGGAAAAGAAATAAACCAAAAACAAAAGACACAAATCAAGTATTAAAATCTGTGAAAGGCAACAGAAGAGCTGCCTGTGTGAGGGGAGTCTAACTGAGAAACACGTGGAACTAACTACTTTTTAAAATACTAACAGGAAAAGAAACGAGTGAAAGGACACAGAGAAGGCAACATCTCCAAAGTGCTCCAAAGACAGTTCTTCAGAGAAAACACATACGGCAAAATGTCAGTAAAGTCTCATGGAAAAAAAAAAACTTGCACACCCAGCCCATTGATACACACTGCAGTGAGGAAACACATCAACTCTTGATAAAACTGGACTGGCAATGGGTTGATGCACTTTGAAAAGCTGAACAAGTTTTATCAACAAGTTTTTCATCCTCGCCATCCAGCTGGTCAGACTTCTCATCAGCGTGCCTCACTGGCAGCACTGCTACCAGGGAAAACGTCACACGCTCTGAGGTAGACTGGATTTGCAGAAAAAAGAGGGCACAAAGTAATGAGAGAAAGACGCCATAGGCACACGGCGTACAACAATATCACCAGTCTGATGAAACGATTGTACTGGCTGTAATGATTAATGAGAACACAGCTCTGTACAGTGCAAAAATACACTCACACAAATATTCAGACATTTGAAGTGCTCACAGATACTCTAAGAAACTCTCTCACTGCTCATTCTGACATGCACAGAGAGTTTTTTCATACACTCTCACACACACACACACACACACACACAGTTAACCTCCTCAGTGACCAAGTGAATGCTTCATTTTTGTTGCCATGGCAATTCTTACAAAACCTGCAGAGAGCAGAGCACTTGTCTTATTCTTTTAATTTCTTTCTGCTGGTTTAATTCACTATTCAACAGGAGTTTTTGCAGCAGCTGGTTTGACATGTCACCATGTAGAAGACACAGGCGTCATCGTCCAGGTTACTGTTCATGCTGATTCTGTCACACTGTGGATGTTTGAACATACTTAAATACAATAGTGTGTCACCTGGGCTTCTCCTCAGATGATGATCAGCTGACATAACTGACAGTATGATTTTCCCTTCAGTGGAGCCTGAGTCCATTTGAAGCCCATCTTAGTGTCCATCTGGTATAAATTTGCCAGTTTACGAAGAAAATTATGGAAATATGTGAAAACAAGTGACATCCATCCCTTTATTCTCCCAGACTTCTCAATGTGTTACATATTGTGAATCTGCATTGAACAATATTCTTGATTCGACAAGCAAAACAACTTTGGATTGACAACAAACTATTGATTGTTCATTTGTAATACATTATCAATATGTAAAGAACAATACAATGAGGAATGGGTTGTGTAAATACTCCAACATTTATTTATTATTTATTCATTCATCCATTATTTAACTGATCAATCAAAAAGCATGCTCATCTTGCAAGACATGGTGCTGAATGATGATGAGCTCAGCTCCTCAGCTATCAAATTGATTCTATTAGATGATTAGAAAAACATTAAGAATACTGACTGGATATTGATTGGCAATCAAATCACAGACAGTGCAAATTGATATGGTAGTAGTGCAAACTGGAGTCATCTTATAAACTGGTTAAATTGGTTAAAGTGGTTAATGTGAATACTCTTATGTCCTGTAAAGTGCATGTTACTGCCGGAGCCCCGGTCCTCTTTGTTCTCTCCAGTCTTGCAGGTTCCTCACTGATTCTGGTTGTGGTCCATCTGTCTGAGGTTCACTGGCCTGGTGGGGACATGATCTGTGTCTGTGTTGTGGAGAGAAGGTCGAGAGTGGCCCAGAGCTCCATATGAGGACATCTAGAGATGCACCTGGACTCACAGACTCATTTCCATTACCTGTGATACCTTCACACATGGACTAAACCCATGAACTCAGTTTATTGATGATGATGTTCTCTGTACATGCACTGAAGAAAAAAGTCTGTTGGATTTACATGAAAAAAATATGTACATCGGTTGCACATATTAAAGTTATGTTTACTCAAAATGATTTACTTTATACAATATATATATACATTAAATATACTGAATTATTTTTTGTTAAAGAAACATGACTTTCTCAAGCTAATTTAACTATTTTCTTTAATGTTAAGTATATTCAGTTAAACCAATATGACTTTATTATGCTAATTTAAAACTTTTCACATGCTTAGTATATTCAATTAGCATCTGTTAAAGGAACATGAGTTTTTTTTTACATAAATTAAACACAGTGTTGTTCTGTTAAATCTACCTGACCTACTCAAGCAAATCTTACACTATTAAGTTTCTGCATACTTTGTTCATCCATTGCACATGCTAAAATTATTTCTGTGCACTGATTTCTGTTATCACTGTGCACATCCTTCTATCTGACCCTGGCTAATCTCTTTTTTTTTTTTTTTTACAGCATTTACCATAAAATTTTCAAAAAACAAACAAGTCAAAAAGGAACTTTTCTTTTATCAAAGTGACTGTATTTTGTCAAAGAACAAAACAACTTAAACTGCAAGGTACATTTTGGAACACAAAAAATCCTCTTTTGAAAACACAGCATACAAACACAGCATACATATGTATTATAATAATAATAATAATAATATATATATATATATATATATATATATATATGCCCTGACTTGTTTGTGCTTGAGAGTTTACCATAACCTCAGGACACCCTAGCTTTCTCAACTGAGTGCAGTAGATTGCCAGTTTACTCTGGGTGGAGCTAGCTTTCTACCCAGCATATCCAGTGAGAGAGCCTCTCTCAGTGAGGCAGGAATGCTTTGAGATGAGGGCCTCTCCAACTGTGTTGAACTGTTTCAGTGACAAACTTTGTACTTGACTATTTCTTGCACCAGTCCGTCAAGAATGTTTGACCTCAGTTTAGGATCTAGAATAAGCAAGGTACCTTTTTCCCCATATGCTGCATTACCCTGCTCAAGTTTCAGCTCTGCATCGTAGTAAAACTGAGGAACATGGAAGATGCTGGGTCAAAGTGACCTTGAGCTGGATGACTCTGACTCTGGAGAAGGGAGTATGTCATTGTCAACACACCCACTAGACAGGGATGAGGATTCTTCAAAAACATGAGGACATGAGGTGGAAGCGTTAGGATAGGTGCAGGGTGGAGTGCAGTTGGGACCCAGGAATGCAGACGAAGGCAGGCAGAGTAGATGTAGTGACTCTTTATTTAAGGAACATGGAGACCAGGAACAAGGCGGGCAGGAACACAGGGCAGGTGGTAACACAGACGACATGACAAAGAACAAAGGAAACGGACCGGTATATATGCACTGTGATGGACACGGAAGTGGAAACAGGTGAGGAGACAAACAAGGAACAGGTGAAACTAATTGGGGCGGAGCAGGCAATCAAATGGGAGGGAAACACACAAGGGCAGGAAGTAAAGTGCTCAACAAGTGAGGAGAGGCAAGAATACAAAATAAAACAGGAAGTGCAGGCAGACAGAAAACTGACAAACACACTGAGGGAGACAAACAAGATAACAAAAATACAAGGACAGGGAAACAAGAAACAACTGACACAGGACACAGGGAACGAGGGACAGGGAGGACACAAGGTACACCACAACACACTGAACAAACCGAACACAAGACAAACAAGGTAGTAAACACCAAGGAAGATGAGGCACAGGAAAACACAGAAAACAGGGCAAAAGAAAGAAAACTAAACAACAGGAAGGGCTATTAGCACACTGGGGAGTTGAGGTCTCAGCCATGGGGATTACTCTGAGAGTCCCTCTATCCTGTACTTCATCCATTGAAGTGAGATTCATAAACTCATTTCCAAATAGTGCATCCATAAACTGAAGTCTGAAGTTAAAGTCAAGACCACACTGTCTTTGTACCTCACTAACAAGTTCATTCACAGATCCAGGAATTCCTTTATGGAAAGTCAACCTCTGGCTGCTGTTGTCACCCAGGATTACTTTGAATGGCCGGAGTATTCATCCTTCTACGTCTTAGTCTGTGAAGAGGAGAAAGGTTCAATTTTAAAAAGGTTGCTGCATATTGTTTTATGGTAAGACACACTTTTCCTTATGTAAAGACAGTGATTCAACATAATTTTAGATTTCTCATTTTCAAATTACTCAGATAAAATTAGGTTGAGAAAATAAATTTTAGTCCAGTGTTACATTTCATAGTTTGGACAGCAACATTTGTGAAGCTTAATTAGCTACAGCTGATTAAATCTACCAGTAGCACTTTCAACCTGCAAACTCGAAAGTGGAGGCTGAAAATAAGAAGCTTAGGTAGGATGTAACCCACATGGATGCATGACATACATATCATGGTCAGTACAACAGGCAAAAACTCCAACAGATAATATGGCACCTGGTTGATATGTCCCACCCTCACAACCTGCATGCTGTTCTTGGTTGGGGGCTACTTGCCCACCGCCTAAAGTAATGACTGAGTCATTTTGCACAAGTCCATACATTGTTCTTGTTTTTTTTTTTTTTTTTTCTTAAATCCTAGTCATTCTGATTCAACTGTTAATTAGCAGTCGGGTGGTTAAGTAACCTTTTATGATGATGTGCCTTTTTAAGGTTACAATGTGCAATGTAAGATAAGATAAAATAACCCTTTATTGGTCCCACACAGGACAAATTTGCATTGTTTCAGTAGCAAGGCACTGGGAATAACAGTGGGAAAATATATGAAGCAGAGCATAAAAATTTACACATAGTGGTAACATAAAAATTAAGAATAAATAATTACACCTGTCCATAGTACAAATACAAAAGTAAAAAGTACAAATAAATATATATTTCAAATAACAATCTCAGTTAACATTGATGTCATAATTGTGTTTTATTAGTGTATAATCACCAGAAACTGACTAAATCATGGTGTTTTCAGTCCTCCATATCTACATAGGGAATGGATCCTCTTCCAGAGAGACTGTCATTGGAGTCCCTGGGAGGGGTACTTGATTGTGCTCCGACTGGAGACTCCATTGTCTGGCCTCGAAGAAATTCTGGCAAACCGTCCGGCGCCTCAGAAGGGGGAAGCAGTGCTCTGCCAACACTGTTTACAGTGCAGGTGGGGAGCTGTTGACCTCAACTGGGGACATTGTCGGACAGTGGAAAGAAATACTCCTCGGTGGCAAGTAGCTGGGGATGGATGAGATCCGCCCTGAGTATCTCAAGTCTGTGGATGTTGTGGGGCTGTCTTGTGCATGTTGGACCCTGGCAGGGCTGCCCTTTGTCACCGGTCCTGTTCATAATCTTTATGGACAGAATTTCTAGGCGTAGCCAGGGGCCGGAGGGAGTCCGGTTTGGGAACCACAGGATTTCATCTCTGCTTTTTGCAGATGATGTTGTCCTGTTGGCTTCATCAAGCCAGGACCTTCAGCATGTACTGGGGCGGTTTGCAGCCGAGTGTGAAGCGGCTGGGATGAGAATCAGCACCTCCAAGTCCGAGGCCATGGTTGTCGACAGGAAAAGGGTGGCGTGCCCTCTCCGGGTGGGTGGAGAGGTCCTGCCTCAAGTGGAAGAGTTCAAGTATCTCGGGGTCTTGTTCACAAGTGAGGGAAAGATGGAGCGTGAGATTGACAGGCGGATTGGTGCAGCCTCCGCAGTTATGCGGTCGGTGTGGCGGACCGTCATGGTGAAGAAGGAGCTGAGTCGAAAGGCATGAAGCTCTCTATTTACCGGTCAATCTACGCTCCAACTCTCACCTATGGTCCTGAACTTTGGGTAATGACCGAAAGGACAAGATCGCGGATACAAGCGGCCGAAATGAGTTTCCTCCGCAGGGTGGCTGGGCACTCCCTTAGAGATAGGGGTGAGAAACTCAGTCACTTGGGAGGAGTCAGCTGAGGTGGCTCGGGCATCTGTTTCGGATGCCCCCTGGACGCCTCCCTAGGGAGGTGTTCCAGGCATGTCCCACCGGGAGGAGGCCCTGGGGAAGACCCAGGACACGCTGGAGAGACTATGTCTCTCAGCTGGCTGGCTGGGAACGCCTCGGGAATCCCCCCGGAAGAGCTGGAGGAAGTGTCTGGGGTGAGGGAGGTCTGGGCATCTCTGCTCAGACTGCTGCCTCCACGCAACCCGGTCCCGGATCAAGCGGATGAAAATGGATGGATGGGTGATTCAGTGTAATAAATACCAAATAAACAACTTTAAAGAGCAACTTGCAGGTGGAATATTTTTCTTCATGTAAACTTAAAGAGAAACTTGCAGGTTGGAGACCCCAGTGAATCAATGTATGTGAAAATGATGTAGGAACTATATTTTGATAAAAAAAATATTGAAATATACACTACAGTGACTTCCAGAGTAATTTTTGTAACAGAATTTTATTTCCACATCTGAAAAAGCCGAATCGGATGTGATGTAACGTAAAGGAGAGCTGTGAAGTCGAACAATAGATATGAATCGATCTGAAGCTAATTTTGACACTGAATAAGTTGTAAATATTTATTCATACACGCATGGTGAACCACAGTCTTATAATTATGAGCATGTGAGGCATCCAAGAGAGCAGGAAGAGACCAGGATCAGGAGGAACAATGGTCAGAGGGAAGAAACTGAGTTATGGTGGTCCCTGCAGTGTTGGCAACTCCTTAATAAGAAAAGTAGCTATTGGCTGTCCTAAAAGTTCCTAGAAGTCGCTAAATGACGTCATTGCCTAATTTGCAGGATTTTTCATTTGCATGTAATTGTAATAGATGCTGTAGGAGAGAGGAATAACGTCATGGGAGAGATAAAAAGTGTGTAAAAAAAAAAAACCCACCTTAACTATGTTTAGAACTACAAATGAACTTTTTTCTGTTGATTCTTGGTGTTTTTTTATTTTGCCACTGAAATAGACCATCATTTCTCAAAATAACTTAACTAATGACTTCAATATTTATTGTAGACCCACATTACATAAATCAGTTTCATCCTGTATTGTTAAATGTTAATATCGGTGTCATCTCTGCGCATGCACAATTCATTTGCAGTGTGGACGTGGAGTGGTGGGTCTCCTCTCTGCTCTGACTGCTGCAGCTGTGAGACTGACTGCCTAAGAGTGCTTCGGGACAGGGGAGGGGCTCACGGCAGCACCCACTGCTCGTTAAGGACAGTAACTGCAGAACCATATGAGCTTTCATGTCAGAGTCTCCAAAACACCAAAAAGTCTCCAATAACACCAGAAAAAGTCGCTAGATTTGTCGTTAGTAGCTTCTGACAAAAAAGTCACTAAGAGGGTTTAGGGTTTCATGTTTTCATGTTGAAGTGGCAGCCACAGCAGGTTCTCCTACAAGCTTAGAAAATGAGTATTGGGTATTCAGTTGGTGACTATTTGCAACCTCACTGATTCCACCAAATCCCACATGCTGGTCCTTAATATGGCTCAGTGTAATGAATCTGGGGAGGTGGGGAGTGATAAACCACTGAGCAGGGTCACAGACTGGCTCAAGGAATGTGACATGTTGGGAGTCAGCTCAAGAGGTTACAACATTATTCATTAAAACCAAGGTCAACACAAGTGAACAATGTTGGCTGTGCTGCTGTGCTGTGAAAAGAAAAGAAGGTGAATCAAAGCAGAAGGAAGGGAGGAGTAGGGGTGAAGACCTGGGCCAGCCTTTATAGTCTAATCAGCTGAAGACCCTTCCATGTGAGCTAGTTCCCCACTGAGGTTGGCAAGATGGCCCCCAAGACAGTCAGAGAGCTGTCACGGTAGTGTCCGTAATTTAAGTGTACTTTGAAGTTATAAATTAAGCATGACAGATTGCGTAGTGAATGCACAATTTGTACCCACAGTGTGTAGAGAATAAGCAAGGAAAATATGATATGCAAAATGATAAAAAATAAATAATGAACATATTGTCAGACTCACTGTGTAGACAAACACTGCATAGAAATCCCAAGTTGTTTGTGTACTCCTCTCTGACCTCTGGCGAGCAGTTGGGGTCTGCAGACGAGCAGTGTTTTCACATGCAGAGTGATCAAACAAATCTTTCCCCGGGCCCGGGTCCCCGCCCGCCAGCCTGTCTGACTGCCTGTCCGCCTGCTCTGAAGCTGCCTTAAGTGTCAAGGCTGCTCTCCGACAGCAAAGGCAAACATTTTGACAGGGTGAGGCCTTGGAATATTCAGATTAACAGTGTCTGCACTGGAGGCGTTCCAGACACATTTTTCAGTCATTCGTCTCTCGTGGGTTAAGGGAACAGATACACTTTTGCATCTATATTGACCTTTATTAAGTCGTTGGCAATTTAAAAGTAAAATCTTTAAGAAAAACTCCCAAACTGCACTTTTCTCTATAATACTATTAAATGATAATATAAAAGAAAATGTAGGTTCAGGCCACTAGACTTCTCGCCTTGTTAGATTTAGTCTTTAATTGAGGCTCTGTGAAATTAATTGTGATTTGCAAAGAGTGGCAGCAGTGGGCTCAGAAAAGAAGAACAAATTGTGTTGCTGAGGTGTCAGACTTTTTTTTAATCTGGAAGCGACATGGGAGTAGAAGTAGACTCAAGAAGGAGGACCAGACTGGAAAAATCTCATCCTAAGTAGATGAACTGGGAAACAATGCACCAAAGTGGAAATGTTTGAATCTGAGAGCTCCACTTGTCATGAGTTGAATGCTTTTATTCTGAAAACACTGATGGAGAAGTACGGAGGAGGAGCACCGCGACAGTCCTCCCATAATTACATGACTGTGGCCACATGCCTTAAAATAAAAATGGCTGCAGCTATAGAGACTGCAGCCTGAATCCAGCACCTTAGACCAAGGCAGTGCTTGCTTGGACTGGAACCACAAAACAATCAGATTCTGAAAAGTCATTGCAAAATTGTCTGTCTGTCCTTTGATTATCTCAACAACCATTCATCTGATCGACTTCACACTTGGCAGCTGTATTGCTCCAGACCCAAAGAAGTGCAGTGTTAAGTTATTTGCAGGCTCAAACAAAGCAAACATTTGCAAACAGCAATACCAGAGGCCAAACAAGTGAGTGTGAGTAACATTATATCAACATTTTTTTCCCCCTTTCCTTTGCATCAGCGTTCACTGAGACAGAGGGATACTCCAGGTCACCAAAGACTCTACCAGAGAGAAGTGCTGGTTTGTCCCCGCCTTTTCAGATCCTGCCAGAAGATCATAGAGGATGCGGGACATGATCTGTATCTCACTCTGAGGTTGACTTGATTAAAAAATAAAGGCAGAGTCAGAGTCAGATCAGTCCTATAATTCATATAAATATTATATTCATTATAGACATACTCTCAAATCCTCGTGAGAGATTTTGATGAAATCTGGAAAACAATGAGCCCACAGTCTGAGGATTGAGTAAGTAGTTTTGTTGTTGTGTTTTTAGATTTTTTTTCTCAACATTGCAACAGAGCATTTTAAGCATTTTCATTTTCTCTGTTTACTTGTGTTTATTGTACTCATCTGAACAACTGATGGTCTGTTTGTATTCTGATGTAGAGCTAGATGCTAATTAAAACATTTTCTACGAATGAAATATTGAGGATTGTACAGCTTTAATTAAAGTAAGTTCTCTGAGGCCATTCTCATTTTAAATGGGTCAGTTATTAAGTTGTTAAAAAATGCCCTAAATGTGTTTAGAACTACAAATTGACCTTTGTTTTTGTTGATTCATGGTTTGTTTGTTCTTTATTTTGCCACTGAAATAGGTCATGACTTCTCAAAATACCTTCATGACTAAAATGCTTTGTGTAGACCCACATTACATAAATCAATTTTGGAGGAAGGGAGGGGCTCACGGCAGCACCCACTGCTCGCTAACCACAGTAACTGCAGAACAATATGTGCTTTCACGTCAGTCTCTCCAAAACACCAAAAAGTCTCCAATAACACCAGAAAAAAGTCGCCAAGTTGGCAACACTGAAGGTAACTGTGCCAGAGCTGACAGCTATGTGTGACACCTTGAGCCCCACAACTCCCTTTATTCTGGGAGTCAGGATTCGACATGATCAAATTGAATCTGTGTATCCCACCAATAAGAAAAGTAACTTACCTTTCCATACTTATCTAAAATAGAAGGCGACCTTCTCTGAGGAGAGTCCAGACGATGGGAAACCCACTCAGAATGTAACAGAGGAAGAGCATTCTGGAGAGGAGGAGGACAAAGAGGAGGCCACTGTGAAGCGACGGGTCCTCCAGCTGCATGAGACAAGGCCTGCACCCTCACCGGGCAAAGGACCGGGGAGAATTGTCTTAAGTCCTAAGTGATAAGGGCATAAGGCAACACCTTGTAAAAGCATAAATATGTTTATTAATAATAAATAATAATTACCAGACACAATGAATGGTTATATTAAACAATGGGATTGTATTGGCATTAGATCACTGCAGGGCACCACACTTAAAAAAAGGGAAAGAATAGCAAATACACTCTTTCAGTCTTTTTCTCTCTTTTCTAACTATGAATAAAAAACTCGGATTAAAAAGTAGATTAAAGATTGATTGGTTTTCATATTTAATTTATTAAATATGAATTTTATTTATTTAAATTATATTTATATATTGTATATTTATATTATATTTATATATTTTATATTTATATTATTTATATTATATTTATATTTATTTATATTATTTAATTTACATAGTCAATTAAAGTTATTCAATAAATGTTATTTGTATAATTGTATCACTTGTATGGTTTGATTAAAGTATCAGGCTGACATCTGGTGCCAGTGTTGAAACTGTTCTGGGCCAGCACAGGGCCACCACTGTGTCTGCGACTGGCCTCGTACTGGCCCATGTGCGGACCACCTCTGGCAAAACAGATCTGGGCCACCAAAGGGCCGTCATTCTTGGTGGTATGTGGGCTGAGTGTAAGTGCACTGTGTGGGCCAGAACCGGGCCAGACCAATTTTACTATGTGGGTGATGGTGTCTGATGATCTGCTGCATGCCATCCAGCTGCTTCACTGTATCTAAGGAATGCAAAGCACGTACTGTAATATCATCACTGCTTTATCTGTTAACGTAACAGGTTGAATACAAACATATTCTATAATTACACTAGGTCTCTATCTAATGAGTTTATGATCTACTGCAAATGAACTCATGCCTCCAGCCTCTCATATCCAGTTAAATAGTAAACACTTCTGCAAACTTTTTTTTTCAGGTCTCCGCTAACGTTGTGAGTAAATTGATATTGTGGCCAAATAAAGCAAGAAAAATTCGAAGACTACAGACGATGAAACTTTAAACTGGAGGAAGGTCCTAAAGGTGCCACAAAAGACAATGAGAAGAAAATCTTCAGGCTCTTTAAGAACCAAATACTTAACTGTAGGAATTTTAACAAAGTATTTAAGTATTTCTACACTAAAGTATTACTACTTTCCCAAAGTAGAATATCTCAGTACTTGTTAAACCGCGGCGAATAATCCTGTCAGGTTACGTGGTCAACAACAAACCACTAACCTCTCTATAGCCGACGTCAATAGGATGCTCTTTCCCCCAGTGTCAGTGCAGATGGTGGCAGCAGAGCGTGGCCGATTAAAGTACCTGACCATTTTTAAAGTCAAAGCCAAGCCAGCACTGTGTGTGAACATTTGTGACATGTAAAGAAATGTCCCTCATCCTCTCAAAATATTCAGCCAATCTAATCACCTCTCTTATTTACAAAGCTGGTAAGGAGCTAACGTTTGTTAACATGTTTGCTAATTGTTCGTAGGTGCTAACATTAACTCTCAAGTGACTGACCTCTCCATGTGCATTTTCAGGTCCCTGATTACCAAAAGAATTGCTAAATATAGGAAAATACACTACATTTCTGATGCACACCAGTAACGTGAGATCAGGAGCATGAGAAAGTTTCACGTGCTCATGAGATACTCTTTCAGGTAGGCTAGGTTTCAGTTTCCAGAGCTGACAAAAGACCATTAAGCTCTTTTTAACTAAAAGAGAACAACGCTGAAGTTAACTTCATATTTCCAATTTGGCAGTTAAGGAGAAAGGTAAGGCTTTACTGACCAATGTTTGTCAATTGATTGTCTATTTTTCGTACTTCTTATATTCATTTTACTGAAATTGCAGAATATACTTGATATTATCATCAACCAACTAAAAGATGATAAGGTAATTATACCTCTGTTAAGTCACTTAACTTTTTTAAGAGCACTTTAAAGTTTTTCGTGAGCATGTGAGATTTTCTCGTTAGCACGGGTTCGACGGCTCAATAGTTTTACGTGTGCACGAGAATGTTAAAGTTTTTTTTTTTTTTTTTTTTAAATTAGCATACGTCCCTTTAGGGGCTCCGTAGTACAGAGCAAATGTGCATCCGTAAGAGTAACCCTTTTGAAAATCCAGTTTCGATGTTTTGAATAGGGCAGGGACACAGGGTGAAATGTCCCCTGCATTTTTCAAAGCAGCACTGGACTCACCCACTTCTTACAATTTGAGTGTTACATTAAGTAAAGAAAAAAAACTAGTCATACTTTCATACATACATTATGATTAAAGATGCAGTAGATATTTTATGTCCGGACAGTAGAACATGAGACAGATCATCTGTGATAATAATCAGCCTCCTCTTTTCCACCTACTGCCTTGAACGCCATTTGCAAAAATCCAGCGTGCCTGGGCGCATGTGTACACGAACAGTGATTGACGCGGTGTCAGTCAGTGTTCGTGTACACGCTTTGGGCACCACGGTCAACGATGCATGCACTCTCATGGTCAATGTGGCTGTGGGGAGGTCAGGAGTTTTTTTTTCCTTAACGAGGAGCAGCAGCAGAGAGAAAAGTGAGCCTCCCTCCTCTGACAACTACTGCTGATACTGAGAGAGAAGAAACACAAGATGAGCAGAGAAGAAAAGAAGCTAAAGAGAATATATGTTTGATTTTTCTATTAAATCACCCACGGAGCTAAGATGTCGGTGATTACAGTAACAGCCTGCGGTGGATCTCATGTTACTGTGATGTTGAAGCCGAGCTAATGTTAGCTTGTTTTCCATGCTGAGGCCAGCTGCTAGCTACCAACAGTTAGCTTTAAAAATCTCTTTGTGAAGTTTCCAGACAGTCATATCGGTTTGGTGTTGGTCCTGATATTGATGTGTGTCTGTGCTCTCACAGCTAAATGTCACTGCTTCTCTTATCAAACAAACATCTAAACTCTGAAATATGTGTGTGCTCGTTGTTTTACCGAACAGATGTTTCTGTAGATTACTTTTCTTTATTTATCACTTTAGGGCAGACTGACTGAATATTTGCTGTTTGTTTTCTTGCAGATATCAGACAGGTTCTTTACCAACACCAACACATCCCATCCTGTCCAGAGTTGTTGGAGAATCTCTCAGATTGGTAAGAAAAATGATGGTGAACTTTTCCAAACAGACTCGACTATGTTCAGCGTCACTGACTTGTACTGAACTGTGGGTGAATGTTTGAGTGTAACGTGTGAAAATTATGGAGGGACTTATGAGACTTCATGGGATGTCCCTGCAGCAGCAGTAGTGGCACAGGGTGTAGAGGAGGAGGGCAGAGACGTACAAGATGCAGTACTTGTTGCAGAATAGTTAAAAATATTCTTATTGCCTCCCCAGTCATGTGCCTACATATGAACTCCTATTATATCTCACTATGATTTGACAATAAACTTCTGTACCTTTGATAGAAATGTCTCCTCCTTTGTTTAAAAGTTGTATTTGTGAAGGTTAATAAGATTTAGAGACATAAATTAAATGCTGAATGAAAAAGCTAGGAATAATCTAGCAGTTTAATAAATCACTTCTGGTTTGGTGTAATTCAGTCAACAGAATTATGAGCCATGAGGTAGTTTGTGTTGAAATATGTTAAATCCCATTAAACACTATCCCATTATTAGGAAAGAGTCCCTTGATATACTGGTTATATATGCTGAGATGAGTTCGCCTGGTAAGGAAGAGGTAACTTTTTTCTTTAAAAAAGAAGGCCATCATTGCACCAAAACATCACTGATAAACGTTTGATTCATACTGTAGACTCTATTCCCACCAGTGTCTTAATAGACAAAACTGAAAATCATGATGAAATTGTCAACGGTCACAAAAATGTTTATTACAGTCAGCAGCAAAATCCAGACTATTTACAATGTGCATAGTACAAAGTATGCCTCTACCGGAACAGAGGGCTAAGGGCTAAGTAAAACTTTTTACATCCCTGATGTAAAACATTAAAAGGGGAGGGGGGGATGGGTCACACACCGGCCACTCATCGCCTGCACCAGCTTGCCTAGCACACCGACGAACACTTGATTGAAGGCAGCATTCAGAGCCATCTTCTCCCTTTGCAAGGCAGCTTCATGCTCCCTCGCCTCACATGGCTCACTGAGAAGCAACTGGACATGCTGGTCAGGCTGGGATCGGTTCCGCTCATCTTCAGCCTGCATCTCTTCAATCATAGTTTGCAGGTCTGGTCTGGTCCCTTTTCCTCTTGCCTAGACAAAAGGCAGAAATGGGAGGTGGTTAACCAAAGCAAGTTTAAAAAATATATTGGGGAATACACTACACACAGAGCCTGTGGTGGAATGTGACAAATACTTTCTTGTTTTATTTAAGAAAAAAATTCATGTAGCTGTGTTTCAATAAAGTAGATTTTACAAAGGCTTTTGTTTTTGCTGTGGCCTCAGAACACAGCATGAGTTTATACATTCAGTTGAGTTGTGATATTTTTATTTGATTATATTTTTGACACTTTATCTGTACTTTAACCTAAGTAAAGAACTTGAGTACTTCCTCCACCACTGCTAAAAACATGGTGTGGACTTTCTCACTACTGATAGCACGTTGCTGTGTCGTGCTGGACTTTCCTGGTGTCAACACTGGTTCCGGTGTCAACACAGCTGCTGGTGCTGGGGTAGAGGCTTTTAACGAAAATACACACACACTTAAGAACACGCACAGCACGAAATTGCAACATGAAAAAAACTACTTTATAACTAGTAATAAACCAGCTAACTCATTGTCAGCATCTGTTCGACCCGCTCCGGCTGTTGTGGTCCTTGATGGTTCGGAAATCACTTTTGAGTTTTTTCAGCTTTTCTCTACATTGTTTAACTGTCCGCTGGTACCCGTGACCGGCCATCAGCTCGGAGACCTCCCAGTATACCTTTTCATTTCGGGTCACTTCGTCTAGCTCCCTCTGGATCCTCTCGTCAGCCCCCAAACAAAGAAACGTCTGGACCTCGTTGTTGGTGTTGGTTTGCGTGTATCCATCTCCAAACGCTGATGCTTTAAATGCATTTGAATAGGAAATACATTGGGGCAGTTGGAAGCAGCACTTTGGGTAGAACTTACTGTTTACACTGAAGGAGCGTTCTGGGAACTCTTTGTCCTCCTCTGTCTCTCGCCCCGGTGAACCATTTTGACAGTGACTTTTGGCATCAGTACATTCCTCTGAAGAGCCTCTTTAGAACAAAGTTGGGTTCAAGATTATATATAATCTAACACTGTGCAAATAGACTCTTGTGCTTGGGACAATCAGGGTAATAATAATAAAGTTTGAAAAGATGTACAAGCAGATTACCCCCCACCTACACTAAGGAAAACAAAAACAAAGCTTAAGGTCACTCTCATAACTGTAGTTTGGTTAGGAAAGACAGATGTGTTGTGTTTTACTCTGAAGCGCAAGGACTGTGTAACTGGCCATGGCTGTCATCAGTCAAAAGAAGATGTGATTTGATAAGATTGTGAGGTTAATTGCAGCTAAGGCAATATGCTGTGTTCCCTTCGACACACAGCTAACAGCAGCTCCTGTCTGTTCGCACATTTGTTGGTTTCCTTGACTGTGGACAATCATGCTTCTGTTATTTAGCATACCATTACTGATGTTATTGGGATGGACAAAATAATATGAACTCCTGCCAGTATAACACAGTACAGCCCACCAGTACCACAAACTACATCCTCCACAGTGAACACACACTTGACCCTCCGCCTCTGTGAAGATTAATAAACAAACAACTAGTTTCAATCCTAAAGCAACCAGTGGTGCTACATCACACAGCATACTAAATGTAGTGTGGGTGTGCAGTTATCACAGTATTGTTTGTTGAGACAATGAGAATGACTGCTGTGCCCACTCGACCTCTCAGACAGTTCTTAAACACTGCAGCTACATTAAAAAGGAGATAATGTGTACACAGTCCTTTCAGTATCCTGCTGAAACTCTTTATTGGCATATTGGCAAAATATTCAATTCAAATGACTAACATGGCATAGAAGGATCAGTGTCATGTCAGCTAGGTTGATTTGTACGAGATAACATTGGCTAAAACACTTGCTAGACTAGGCGGGGCAAAATTAGCAACCATAATTACTACCATAATTCCCTGTCTTAGCTTCTTTATAAAAAAAAAAACAAAATAGTTTCCTATTATATGAGTAGAATGGTTCTTTAAAAGAACTTCACAGAATGATAATGGTAGATAATGAAAATGGCAGATAAACTTACAGCAGTAGAGACTTGTTGCTGTCAAAAAGGAAGAAAATTTCCAACATCACCAGATGTTGCAGTGTGCTTGCCCTTAATCCAGAGCTCTGATGGGTTAGTTTAAGAGCTCATTATCATAGACGGGACATGCTCACATATATATGTATAAATCATATACAGTGACAAAGCTTATATTAACTGACTCAGCCTGCTCTATCAATACTGTTTTCCATATCTGCTAAAACCCTATAGAGGTGTTATGTCTTGTCGTTTGTGTTAAGTTTCATGTCTGTCATGTTTCTGTTTCCTGTTCTGGCATGTCATGTTTTATTTTGAAGTTTTAACTCTCCTCTCGTTTCAGGTCCCTTTACTTCCTGCCATTGTGTGTTTACCACCTGTGTGATTGTCTGCTCCGCCCTGATTGTTTCCACCTGTTACCCATTACCTCCTGTGTATATATTATCCGCGTCTCCCCTGTCTTGTTTCTAGATTGTAGCCTATGATCAAGCCTTCATGTCATGTGCTTGCTCTGCTACTTGACAAACCTGATTGTAAAAACTCTTTATTTCATATTAAAATCTCTAAAAAGTCTGCCTGTTCTCTGCGTGCTTTGGGTCTACTTGCCTTGTCTACCAGCGTATCAAGAGGCTGTTCAAAGAACGTTACTCCATGTCATGTTTTCCAACAGCAAATAATAATAATAATAATAATTGACAGATAGAATGTGAGTGTGAGTGGTTGTCTGTCTCTCAATGTCAGCCCTGTGACTGACTGGCGTCCAGTCCAGGGTGTACCCTGCCTCTCGCCCAAAGATAGCTGGGACAGGCTCCAGCACCCCTGCGACCTGAGTGCTGCTCAGGATAAGCAGGTTTAGATGAGAGATCCATCCAAGATGGATGGATGGATATTGTGACAGATAATTAAAATTTACAAGGAAAATGTTTCTTCTTCTTCTTATTATTATTATTGTTATTAAGGTAATGCAATTTAATGTAAAAAATGTTATTGATTAAATATATTGTCTCATCAGTTGTTGCTAACAAATTTCTTGATTTAATATGATGCAGGCCAAAATGAAACTTTAGTGTTGTTCCCTTTGTGTGCTCTCTGTGAGGAAACAGGATTCAACACATTCAACACTGCTGTTTTGAGTTAAAAGGATTGTCACTCTCTAACATGGCCCGTCTACTGAATGTTTCTGTAGCTCCAACTCCAACAGAACGAGACGTCCTCTCTACTAGTTGAGCCATGATTGTGTCATGACAATTTCAAAAGTCAGAGCCTCCTTATAAAAACCAATACTTATTTCATGTCATATAAGCATTTAACATAACATAACAGATAGACTTTCTGTTCTGAATTGGGACCTTCATTATTTGGAGCAAGTGGTTGTTGGAAACTAAGGTTTGCCAAAGTCAGTAGGTTGCTGTTGTTTCAGCGTGAAAATGCACATTTCGTCAATATGTGATTTCATCTTCTGCTGTGTATATATTTCTCTTTACTGTGTGAGAATCTTTGGCACTTCTATCGTTCCTTGCACTGATTAGCATTGAAATAGAAAACTCCTCAGTGAGATCCCCTGCCGCTGGTCCTCAGTGACACATGATTTAATACCCCTAGGGATAACTGAAGCTATTGCCAATTGCTAATGCTGTTGCCTGTTCAAGATAATTTAGGGGAAGTTCAAGATTTTTGGAGTAATTGCGCTCCTCTGCTATAACAAATTCCACTTCCCAGTGCTTCCAGAGCTCACTAATCAACATATTACACTTTGTTTAGTCCGTGCCAAAGCTGAAGTGTAAAAATGACAAACACTTGCTTTTTTCCGAGTGGTTATCTCTATAAACGATAACTTTCCTGATGTCTAGGTTGGTTGCAAGACAACGGGTCTGAGCCAAAATGTAGTACCTTACTTCACCCCTTGTTACACAAAATATAGTGTTGATTTATAGGCTGTCAAGAACGCAGAAAAGCACATTTCCTAAAATGGCAAACTTATCATTTAAATGTCAGACAACAGACTTAGACAGAGTTTTAAAGCTAAAAATCTGCTTGTGTGCCGTGGGAGGAGCTTCAGCCCAGCCCTTCAACCCATTTATTATGTGCAAACGACAGAGTCTGACAAAGCAAACACCACTCGTTGCTGGTCATATGGAAGCAGGTTTTGCCAGAGGCTTATAATAGTGCTGACTTCCTGGTTACTTAAAGTCAAACCAGTATGGTTCCGGAGACCTACCAGATATTCTGCCAGGCTGTCCACATAATAAAAAATGTTGTGCTCATCCACAGCCTGAAAAAGGACAACAGTCCAACAATTATAAGTAATGTAATCACTTACGTTATGTAAACAATACAATGGGATTACCCTTTGGGTATTTTCTTTTATCAGTTCTTGTTAAAGCCCTCTTATCAGCTGATCTTCAGGCACCAGCAGGTCCAACAGAGATCAGCAAGCTATGTGGATGTAGAGGCGGCTGCAGGCTGTGTGGAGGTAGAGGCGGCTGCAGGCTGTGTGAACGTAGAGGTGGCTACAAGTAGTGTGGAAGCAGAGAAAGCAGCAGGCTGGGTGGAGGAAGCGGAGGGCAGGCCCGGAATAGATACTGGGTTCGTAAGGCTCCCCGACTGTTGTGTCTGCATACTGGTCCTCAAAGCCTTCATCTTCCTGCTCCTCCTCAATGTTCAGGTCCTCCAGCAGCTCATCTGTCTCTTCAGAGTCTGGATTCATGTCCTGAATGGCTGCTCTGTCTGCCTGTACAAGTACTCAACACCAATAGGCTGTCCTGGGAATTGAGAGAGAAAACTGAGAAAAGAGAAAAAGAAATATCACAGATTATTAGTATGTAATGTAAATTTAAATGCACTATTTGTAAATGGTGAGCGACACTTAACTGCCTGCTGCTGAATGTACCAGTGTACTGGGGTGGGGGATGGAAAGATGGAACATACTTCCGAGTCAGATTCGGATTCAGATTCAGATGTATAAAAGAGCATGACCTATTTACATTCATATTCACATATATTTACAGTTTGGATTTTTTTATCTGTTCTAACCACTGCTCCTTTGGTATGCTTTCTGTATTGGGGCAGTAGATTGTGCCTTGATATTGGCTGTGCCCAGTCTCGGCAGTCCTGAACTGTCCACATTTCCTGTATGTGTTGAACACCACCTTCCTCTTATTAAATCTTGCCTTAGAGGCGGGATGACCCCTGGCAGGTGGAGGAGGAGGAGGAGGTGCTGATGGAGCAAGAGGGACAATAGCGGTATGGGGGGCTCGGTATACTGGTGTGGGAATACCAAAGACAGTGAAGGTGGCTGGAGCTGGAGGACAGACAAAGGATGTTTGGGGAACGGCAAACAGGGGAGCAGAAGTAGGAGGGTGTGGAAGAAGCAGCTTATGGGCCGATAGTTTCGGCCTGATTGGTTTTGGTGCAGCAGTGGGAAGAGCTTCAGCCCGGCGCTTCGTCTTTGCCAGTCCCGTGGTGCTTGGGGGCAGGCTGTAGACATGCTCAGTGCCGTGTATTTGAGTAAGAGCAGCAGGGCGGATATTAGCTGGTGGAAGGGCCTGAGAAGCCAAAGGAAGCAGTGCAGGGAGATTTAATCCCTGCAAAAGCAGTGTGACATCCTGACGCTTAACCCGTTTATTGTGCCACTGGATGAGGGTTGTCTGATTGACCTCAACCAGCTGCAGGGTAGTGCTCTGCATGATGGCGGCATTACCCACCCAGAATTAGCTGCCGGATGTTGCGGTAATCTTGTAAGATAACAGTCCATCTTGTCACGGTCCCCTGTCTTTGCTTTTTAGGATTTTTGTGCAAACGACAGAGTCTGACAAAGATGGCCTCTATCAAGCGGCAGCAGTCTGGCCACTGGGCTGGGGAAGCAGTGGATCCCAGCACACAACGCTTTGAGCTCTCTACTCCAGGAGTAAACTCTGCCTTTTTTTTTGGAGACCTGAACTTTCCTGCTATGAGCCTGTCCTGATGTCTGGCAGCAAACACCACTCGTTGCTGGTCATATGGAAGCAGGTTTTGCCAGCGGCTTATAATGGTGCTGACTTCCTGTTTACTTAAAGTCAAACCAGTATGGTTCCGGAGACCCACCAGATACTCCAGACGCCAGACTGTCCACACAATCCATGCCAGGCATGTTGTGCTCATCCACAGCCTGAAAAAGGACAACAGACCAACAATTATAAGTAATGTAATTACTTATGTTATGTAAATAATACAATGGGATCATTACACTTTTGGTATTTTCTTCAACTCTTAGTAAAGCCCTCTTACCAGCTGTTCTTAAGGCACCTCAGGAGCAGCTCCAGCAGGTCCAACAGAAAGAGCAGCAAGTGTGGAGGAAGAGGCGGCTGCAGGTAGCGTGGTGGCAGAGGCGGCTGCAGGCTGCGTGGAGGAAGAGGCGGCTGCAGGCTGCGTGGAGGAAGAGGCGGCTGCAGGCTAGCGTGGAGGAAGAGGCGGCTGCAGGCTAGCGTGGAGGAAGAGGCGGCTGCAGGTAGCGTGGAGGAAGAGGCAGGCTGCAGGCTGTGTGGGGGCAGAGGCGGCTGCAGGTAGCGTGGAGGAAGAGGTGGCTGCAGGTAGCGTGGTGGCAGAGGCGGCTGCAGGCTGGGCGAAGGAAGCAGAAGGCAGGCCTGGAATAGATATTGAGGTCGTAAAGCTCCCAACCGTTGGGTCTGCATACTGGTCCTCAAAGCCTTCATCTTCCTGCTCCTCCTCAATTTTCAGGTCCTCCAGAAGCTCATCTGTCTCTTCAGAGTCTGGATTCATGTCCTGAATGGGCTGCCCTGTCTGCCTGTACAGGTACTCAACACCAATAGGCTCTCCTGAGAGATGAGAGAGAAAATGGAGAAAAGAGAAAAAGAAATACCACAGTTCATTAGTATGAATAAGCACAAATGTATAATGCACAAAACTATGTAAATGCACTATTTGTAAATGGTGAGCAACACTTAACCGCCTGCTGCTGAACGTACCAGTGTACTGGAGTGGGGGATGGAAAGATGGAACATACTTCCGACCAAGCACCTTCAAGCTATTGGTGTTGACGCTCTGGACGAGGTCTCCAGAGTAACTGAAGAGACCAGATGGCTTTGTTGCCAGAGACTGTGCAGCCCGGTCCTGGTTCCACCTGTTCAGGCCTTCCAACAGAAACAGCTGAAAGTTCAGACTGTTGGCCTTTGTACCTGAAATTAAAATTATATGTGTCAGTGAGAAATTTTGTACAGTCTATATGTAAATACTAAAAAACAACATAATATTATAGTCTATTACAATTCATAATTTATATGATAGAATTCACCTGGAATAAATCTGTTCAGGTGTAAGTGAAAGGACTCCAGCGACGTTGAACCTCTCGCACACCTGTAGTTCTTCAGAACCATGCCCTCCTTGGTGGTTGTTGTTCCGGTCTCTGTGTATAGCGCCACACCTGGCATATCTTGGATGCACTTAACATGCCTCTTTTGCAGACGCCAGATGTGCTCCTTCCTCACTCTGTCTAGGAGTGGAACACCCAACAGGTCTTTCCCCTTCTCACCCATCAGCTCTTGCAGCAGGTGCTCAATAAGGCTGATGGTGCTCTCCTCTCCTCTGGTCTTTCTTCTGCAGTGGAGAGCAAGCTCTTCTTTTAAAATGCTTTTGTCCACCAGAGCATCAGTTATGCCAGGCACTCCCTCCTGCTGCAGGTGCAGTCTCTTGGCCCGACGTAGAAGGGTAACATCCTCTGGATCCCACTCAAAAATACACACAGAGAGACGTGCCATAAAAATGGGGTACAGAGGATGGGTATCAGTGGTACAACCAGCTGCCAGTCGCCGCATGAAGTGGAAGATATCCAGACAGATGTTGAGGTCTGGCCACCCGTCAAATCTCTGCTGCAGTTTGGTCCGTCCACCTGTCTCCACACAACAGCCGGTGTCCACATAAAGCAGCTTCGGGGGGGGCATACCTGCCTGGCTATACCTCCTGATGAGGTCTGCCACCATGTCATCCAGGCCAGGTCCTTCTTGAGCAGTCAGCACACTGATAAGGATCTGACCCAGCTCATTGCTAACTGAAGTCAGCCACAGTGCCGTCCCCTTTGCTGCCCCTGACAGCTTCTTAGTGATCTGCGATTAGACATACAAAACAAAAAAGTGGTGAGTTCTTAACTTAAATAAACCTGTGATAACTATAATAACTAATTAGTTATGTAATTTGAAAAGTTATTTACCTTCTTGGTTGAGACCATTTTTAAAACAGACCCAAAGACCGAAGTGATTCTGGCCTTTATGTGGTCCATCCTGCTCATGATGTCCTTGGCATATACTGTCATAAGCCACCTGTTGGTTGGTACGGCTACAGGCTCTGGAGGGTCCTGACAGACAACAGGGAACAGGCTAGGACGATCTACAAAGTCTGCACACTCGCCGAGGTACCTTGCCAGACGCTGCAGCCACTCCTCGCTGTGGTTCTCCTTCAGCTGCTTTGCCAGACGGGTAGAGCTATTGCCCAGTGTTTGTTCCCTCATCAGGCGTATCACATGAATGTCACATGCGTACCTACATGTGCAGAAACCACAGAAAAAAGGGCAACAAAACAGTAATCAGAGGACTTTGATAAATAAACAAATATACACTCATTATGTTAACTGTTAGAAAAACACACAAATTAAGACCTGTAATAAAATATTTTGAATTGGATTTCACAGAGTGATTAAATGTGTGTGGACAGCAGCTCACTTGCGTGTCAGGATGATTCTAAACTCTGACCGGTGAGGAAGGTCCAGTTGGTCCAGAATCATGTTTCCTGAAGAGAGGTATGATGACTTGCACTCCGCGCTGCTGCACCTGAGGGCCTCCGTAACCATAAGGTAGTT
Organism: Scortum barcoo; assembly: GCA_023238725.1. Lineage (NCBI taxonomy): Eukaryota > Metazoa > Chordata > Actinopteri > Centrarchiformes > Terapontidae > Scortum > Scortum barcoo. Next base: position 24,395,425 of record CM041554.1, read on the forward strand.
TCTATCAATGTCCAGCACCTGGCGTGCCCTCTTGTGAACCCCCCCTCCTGTGAGATGCCCTCCGCATTTGGGGCAGACCAGCCTGACCTTCCACAGGTGATAGGGCATCCACACCAAAAGCCGGTGGCAGAAGAAACGTTCTGGTGTGGGCACCTGGTGGTAGATCAGGGATGGAGTAGGTGGGTCATACCAAAGTTAAGGGTCATCTCGAAGACACTGGTTTCTCCACAATGCTGAGGCAATCCATTGCTGATCTTGCAAAGGGAGGGTCTTCTTCATTTTTTCAGGCAACCAGAGTTGACTGGATCCAAGTGATGACACCATAGGGAGAGGCACTGCTGGGGCAGATGAAGTAGATTCACCCTAATTTATAGTGGAACAGACACACACACACATAAAGAGAGAGAGAGACAGAAAGAAATCACTGTTTAAGTACCAAATAAAATTAACTTGTAAATAACTGTAATAAATATATGTAAAATTTAAAAAAATTACAGAGCCAGATGTAACTGAGGTGATTTCAGTGACAGGAGGCTTGGTGGTCCTCACAGAGGCTGTAGAGGGAGGAGAAGGAGCAGGATGGGAGACAGAGGGACTGTCAGTGGCTGCAGAAAGATTTGATGGCGGTGCTGGGGTAGCAGGACTTGTTGCAGGGGGCTGGGAAGAAGGATAAATACAGTGACATAAAGTGTATGGTTCAGACAATATGAGACATTTAAGAAGAAGCATAACCACACAAATGATCCCCCCAGAGGAATAAATTTTTAATTTTTCAACACAGTAATTTATTTCAAATTCAAAAATTTCAAATTTTCAAAATTTCAAATTTATTTATTTAGAGCCCAAAATCACAAACATTGTTTGCCTCGGAGGGCTTTACAATCTGTACAGTTGTGACACCCTCTGTCCTTAGACCCTCGAACCGAAGTCAGGAAAAACTTCAAAAAACCCTTTATGGGAAAAAGAAGAAACCTGAGGAAGAGCCACAGATGAGGGATCCCTCTCCCTGGGATGGACAGACGTGCAATAGATGCCACATGTACAGAGAACATCATCAATCATATTATGGAATTATACATGAGTCGTAATAAGCTGTAGCTATACTGAGTTCATTGGTTTAGTCCATGTATGAAGATATCACAGGTAATGGAAATGAGTCTGTGAGTCCAGGTGCATCTCTAGATGTCCTCATATGGAGCTCTGGGCCACTCGACCTTCTCTCCACAACACAGACACAGATCATGTCCCCACCAGGCCAGTGAACCTCAGACAGATGGACCACAACCAGAATCAGTGAGGAACCTGCAAGACTGGAGAGAACAAAGAGGACCGGGGCTCCGGCAGTAACATGCACTTTACAGGACATAAGAGTATTCACATTAACCGTTTTGACACTTTGACCAATTTAACTACTTTAACCAGTTTAGCCACTTTAACCAGTTTCTAAAAGTGACTCCAGTTTGCACTACTACCATAATATGAGTAAAGGAAGCAGAGGAAGAGGAAGCAGAGAAAGAGGAAGCAGAGACAGAGGAAGAGGGAGAGGTGCCCGATGCATCATGGGAGCCCCCCGGCAGTCTAAACCTATAGCAGCATAACTAAGGGCGAGCCTGTGCCCACCCTAACTATAAGCTTTATCAAAAAGGAAGGTTTTAAGTCTATTCTTAAACACTGACACTGTGTCTGCCTCTCGGACCCAGACTGGGAGCTGGTTCCAGAGAACAGGGGCCTGATAGCTGAAGGCTCTGCCCCCTAGACTACTTCTGGAGACCCTGGGAACTACAAGTAAGCCTGCGTTTTGGGAGCGCAGCGCTCTAGTCGGTTGATAAGGAGTTATCAATTCATTAAGATATGATGGTGCCAGACCATGTAGAGCCTTATATGTGAGGAGTAGGATTTTAAAATCCACTCTAAATTTTACAGGGAGCCAATGCAGAGAAGCCAATACTGGAGTAATATGGTCTCTTTTCCTGGTTTTAGTCAGCACCCGAGCAGCGGCATTCTGGACCAGCTGTAGAGTCTTTAACGACTTGTTCGGGCAGCCTGATAAAAGTGAATTACAATAATCCAGCCTGGAAGAGACAAACGCTCGCTTTGGGACAAAAAGTGCCGAATTTTTGCGATGTTGCGCAGGTGGTAAAAAGGCAGACCTTGAAATATGCTTAATATGGGTGTCGAAGGACATATCCTGATCAAATAAAACCCCGAGGTTCCTTACAGTGGTGCCGGAGGCCCAGTTAATGCCATCCAACAAGGCTATCTTAGGAGAAAGCGTGTTCCTCAGGTGTTTCGGACCTAATAGGATCACTTCAGTTTTATCTGAGTTCAACAACAGAAAATTTCTGGTCATCCAAGCCTTTATATCTTTAAGGCAGGCCTGGAGTTTCAGGAGCTGATCAGTTTTGTCTGGCTCCACTGATAAATATAATTGGGTGTCATCAGCATAACAATGGAAATCTATGGAGTGCCTCCTGATGATATTGCCAAGGGGCAGCATATACAAAATAAACAGAATTGGACCTAGCACTGAACCTTGTGGAACTCCATGACAGACTTTAGTATGCACAGAGGATTCATTATTAATATGGACAAACTGAGACCGATCTGATAAGTATGATCTGAACCAGTTTAATGCAGACCCTTTAATACCAAGCAGTTTTTCCATTCTCAGCAACAGGATGTGATGGTCAACTGTATCAAAGGCAGCACTGAGGTCTAACAGGACAAGTACAGACAGAAGCCCTCTATCTGATGCTGTCAACAGGTCATTAGTGACTTTCACAAGTGCTGTTTCTGTGCTATGGTGAGCTCTAAATCCTGACTGAAAAACTTCAAAAAGACTATTACTGTGGAGATAATTACATAACTGGCTGGCAACGGCTTTCTCTAGAATCTTAGACAAAAAGGGGAGGTTGGATATTGGTCTATAATTGGCTAACACATCTGCATCAAGTGTAGGTTTTTTTTTGATCAATGGTTTAATTACAGCTACTTTAAAAGACTTGGGTACAAAGCCTGACACCAGAGACAGATTAATAATATGCAGCAGTGATGTGCCAATAAATGGGAAAACTTCCTTAAGCAGCGTAGTTGGGATGGGGTCTAGGAGACAAGTTGTTGCTTTCGATGATGAAACTAACGAGGATAATTCGGGAAGGCCAATTGGAATAAAACTGTCTAAGCAATTGTCAGGTTTTAATGTATCTGCTCCTAAATTTCCTGAGTCTGAAGGATCGGAGTCTAACGAGGGCAGATCCTGACAAATTTTGTCCCTAATATTCAGAATCTTGTCATTAAAGAAGCTCATGAAATCATTACTACTTAAACTTAAGGGAATGCAGGGTTCAATAGAGCTATGGCTCTGTGTCAGCCTGGCTACAGTGCTGAAAAGAAACCTAGGGCAGTTCTTATTTTTCTCTATTAATTCTGAATAGTAGGCTGCTCTGGCATTACACAGGGCTTTCCTATATGTTTTGAGACTCTCTTTCCAGGCTAGGCGAGAGTCCTCCTCTTTGGTGGAGCGCCATATCCTTTCCAATTGTCGCGTTGTTTGTTTTAACTTGCGAGTTGCAGAGTTAAACCATGGTGCCAGTCTCTTCTGTTTTATAATCTTTCTTTTTAGGGGCGCAACAGAGTCCAGAGTGCCTCTGAGTGAGTCCATGGTGTTTCTAACAAGTTGGTCAATTTGGGGGGAGCTCAAAAAATTATGAGAGTCGTCAGAGATACTAGGAAATCTTACTGACTTTAATGCTGTCGGAATTGCTTCCTTAAATTTAGTCCTAGTACAATCAGGGTAACCATCTAGTGAACACTAATTTTTCTAGAGGTGCATAGTCCAGTAATAGGAATTCAAATGATACTAAGTAGTGGTCTGATAACACAGGATTTTGGGGGGAGACTATTAAGTGCTCAATATCAATACCATAGGTGAGGACCAAATCAAGGGTGTGATTGTGACAGTGAGTTGGAGAATTTACTCTCTGAGAAAACCCAATGGAGTCCAATAATGAGATGAATGCTGTGCTAAGACTGTCACTATCCATGTCCACATGAATATTAAAATCACCTACAATAATTACCTTGTCATTTTCAAGGACTAAATTTGACAAGAACTCTGAAAATTCAGATAAGAATTCAGAGTATGGGCCTGGGGGGCGGTACACTACAGCAACTAGTATTGGCTTTGTGCTCCTCCAGGCTGGAGATGAAAGAGTAATAGTAAGGCTTTCAAATGAGCTGTAGCCCTCTTTAGGCCGAGAATTTATTAATAGGGCTGAATTAAAAATGGCTGCAACTCCACCTCCTCGTCCAGTGTCTCGAGGAACATGAACGTTAGAATGACTCGGTGGAGTGGATTCATTTAGGCTAACATAATTCTTCCTGACCTAGCCAGGTCTCAGTAAGGCAGAACAGGTCTATATCAGAGTCAGATATCAAATCATTTATCAGAACAGCCTTAGAGGCCAGAGATCTGATGTTTAAGAGGCCACACTTAATTTTCTTATTATGCTGTCGCTGAGTTGCTACAGCAGTTGTGTTAATTTTTATTAGATTTTTATGAATAACTCCCCTTTTTGGTTTTAAGGAGTTTAAATGGTCACTGGGCAGACACAGTTTCTATTCTATATTGGGTGTGCAGCTGCTCTAATGGAGGCGCAGAGAAGCGTGTAAGACTGCAACCTCTGCTGACTGGTCCCAACTCTGGTATGTCATGAAGATGGTTTATCATACCAGATACGTACCTGAGCTGGCTTCCTGGCAAGACTGAGGTTAGGCTTCAGTGCTGAGCTAAGTGAGCCACCAAACCGTGGTTTGAGAAACTAGGGGAGGATGAAATGTCAATAAAGAAATGGTCACAGAGGTGCACAGGTCAAAGCAATATACATGTACTTAAAAAGTGTGTTGATCACTGTGTAAGGTACAGTTTTATATATGTTTTAATTATTTTTTAAATTAAATATTTCATAAAATAGTATTGCTAAGTACCATTTCGAGGTTTGGTTTGGGTCGCACTTGGCCAGCAGAGGGTACAACACCACTGGTGGAAACTGCAGCAGAGCCAGTAGCTGCTGAGGAAGATGGGCCAGCTGCGGCAGCAGATGTGGCTGTCTGCACATGAGATGTGTGATAAGAAATAATTCCACACTTAATGAATATAAGTCAGTATTAACAACACATACTATGGTTGCATCTTTGGTCTATTTCTATCACTGAGATATCCCAATATACTTTACCTTCTTAGTGTGAAATCCACACCCGCAGACCTGTGGTCCACCAAATAGAGACATCTGCCCCCGATGCTGGAGTGGACAATTTTCTATCTGTAACAAATCAAAATAAAAGTTAACCAGAAAACATGGCATTAATTGTTGATACCAACATATACAAAAAGTCTTACCTTTAGATAGAGGTCATGCCATTTTTTTTGCCTTGGGGCAGGTCTGTTCCCAGCATCAGCGGGCCAAACCCCTGTAGTGGCAAACCTCCTGAGCCGGGACAGCCATTCGTCGTCGCCCATGGCGCAGCGTTTCTTAGGCTTAGATGCCATCTGAGATTCAAACTGAATAAGTCAGATGTTCAATGGGGGCCCTTTTACTGAATCCAAAAGGACAAATCTATAGCATTAGATGAAATTAAATAAGAATAATATACAGGTATGACCATTACATTATTTGTTTCTATAATCCAAATCTAATTTTTTTTTTTATTGAGAAACACTTTGTAATTTTGTTAGGAAAGGGGACTGAGGCTTGAATGAGGCTTCGTCATCATCGTTATTATTACAGTGTGGGGCAAAAGTAAAAATTCTAGTCTAATAGTAAGTTAATCTATTTGGGCTTCATGGCTGTAACCTTCTCTCTCTCAACTGACAACGGGTTAAACTACGAGGATTATTCTTTACTATTATTCTGTAACTGTATAACAACTGTATATCAAATTACAGCTGGCTGCAGACAGCGTTACTGGTAGTTAGCTACTGTTCAGATAGCCTTTACAGTACTTGACAGTATGTTAGCAAAGTGAAGCACAACCTAAAATGGAGGAGCGAGAAAATGACGAGATGAAACTATTATTCTGTAATAATTACTGTTTACTGTTATCTACTGTACAGGTAGCGTTTACGGTACTCTACACTATGTTGGTGGCTAGCAAAAATGTACACACAGGTAAAACGGCGGGCAAATATTACATTATAATATTTAGATTTAATTTGACACGTTTGAAAAAGAACTAATTATCAGACATGACATTAGAAAAGTGAAAAACTTGACTTACCGTGGAAAATACCGCTGACAACCGTAGCGAGGAGAGCTGGTCTTAACCTGCCGGCACTGAGGTAGCAACAGGCAATCTGATTGGTCGAGGGCAGCGGCAGACGGTCAGGAGCATTTTGGTAAGAAAAGAAGCTGTGGGATTTTTTTCATTGGTAAGAAATGGAGCCGGGGGAGTTGTGGATTGGAGAGAAATGGAGAGGAGAAAGCGGTCTCTGCTCTCAGTGGTCTTTGCAAGGGTGTGCGACTGCAATGTTTGATTGCAAAGGAATTTGTAATCCATCAGCAACTTGGGAGTACCTGCAAAACCAAGTGGACTTGTAAGAAATGAGGACTACGTTGACAGTGTTTCTAACTAGATAAATGTATCTCCTCCTCCATAGAGACTGGAGCCTAAATCCAGCGCCTTAGACCACTCGGCCACACTACCTCAACTGCCATGTCTTCACTGTCGTGTACGAGGGGTTTTCCAAGAGAAAAAACACAAAAGCAGATGAATGGTGAGGGACAGACATCTGATGGGTAGCTTTGGATTTCCTACCCATCCCTTTTGAGGACTATGTAGTCAGCTGCTAGCTCAAAAGCAACTTTGCCCCTGATAGCAGAAACTCACTTGTGTCAGTTGCTACCTTTTTGTTTCAGAACATGGGTGTGAGATTGGATGGACTAGATGCAGTTAGAAAGGAGTACTGTTGGTTTGCAAGGTGTATTATAGCAGAGGATGGTTTCGATCCATCGACCTCTGGGTTATGGGCCCAGCACGCTGCCGCTGCGCCACTCTGCTCTCAGGGGCCTTTATCAGAGCGTGCAACTGCAATGTTTGATTGCAAAGGAATTTGTAATCCATCAGCTACTTGGGAGTACCCTGCAAAACCAAGTGGACTTGTAAGAAATGAGGACTAGGTTGGCAGTGTTCCAAACTAGACAAATGTATCTCCTCCTCCATAGAGACGATGCACAGAAGTAAAGGTTGTGCTTAATGGCTCAACTTGTCATCATGAGATATGCTTTCATTAGCAAATAATTGATTTCTATGCAAGGACACAGGACGCACAGTTAAGCCATGGTCTCACAATGTTTTTCTGAATGTCACTTGGTAACCTGCATTTTCGCATGTCCCTGCTGTAATCACGAGATTCTCAATGGAACTTCTGAATACCTCAAGATTATGATGGTAGTGATTGCCATCATAATCGATTGATTGCTTGATTGATTTGCCATAGAGACTGTGCACCTTAGACCACTCTGCCACACTACCTCAATTGACATGCTTTCATCCACATCTACTATAAGTTTTCTGAGAGAAAAAATTGTTAAACAAAGAGATGAACGGTGAGAGATAAATAGCTTATTGTTGGCCTTGTGTTTCCAATCTGTGCCTACTGAGATACAATATTGCCAGCTACTACCTACACAGCAGCAATTCCCTCAGTTCAGATAATTGTGGCAATGGCCTCCTGTTGGTCTGTAAACAAGGGTGTAAGAATGGACAGACTAGAGGGAGTACTGCTGGTTTGCAAGATGTATCTTAGCAGAGGATGGTTTCGAATCCATCGACCTCTGGGTTATGGGCCCAGCACGCTTCCGCTGCGCCACTCTGCTCTCATTGGCCTTTGTCAGGGTGTGCGACCACAATGTTTGATTGCAAAGGAATTTCTAGTTCATCAGCAACTTGGGAGTACCTGCAAAACCAAGTGGACTTTTAAGAAGTGAGGACTAGAATTGGCAGTGTTTCTAACTAGATAAATGTAGTGGGCAGCAATGCTGCAGAGAAGTAAAGTTTGTGCTTAATGGCTCAACTTGTCATCATGAGATATGCTTTCATTGGCAAATGACTCATTGATTTGCGGGGACACAGAACAAAGTTAAGCCATGGTCTCACAATGTTCTTTTTTGGTAATCTGCATTTTCATATGTCCCTGCTGTAATCATGAGATTCTGAATGGAACTTCCAAGTATCTGAAAATTATGATGGCAGTGGTGGGACTTGAACCCACGCCTCCGTAGAGACTGGAGCCTAAATCCAGCGCCTTAGACCACTCGGCCACACTACCTCAGTTCATATGCTTTTATCCACCATCATCCACCAAGTGTATGTTGGGAAAAACATTGATCTGAACAAAACCATGTCACATTCAAGTAATATTTTTGTAGCCTCAAAGAAATGACTGACCTCAACTTTTAGAACAAAACAATGTATACAATTTTATTTTTTGACACCAGTTGGGAAACAAACAACAAACTAATAAATTCTGTACATACAATGTAAAACTGTACAAAGGTGAAGAGTATAAAATACCAGAAGAAGTATATATAAATAAAAAACAACAACCAACCAAAAAAATATTTAAAGCACCACGCATACACAATCTGTATAAAAGAGCATGACCGATTTATATTCATATTCACATATATTTACAGTTTGGATTTTTTCATTTGTTCTAACCACTGCTCCTTTGGTAAGCATTCTGTATTGGGGCAGTAGATTCAAGATTCAAGAATTTATTGTCATTACACAACAATTACATCAGCAATCATTGGTAATGAAATTCTTAAGTCCCAGGCTCTCCTAACAATGCTAAGAAACAAGAAACAAGAAAAGCAAAAAGATAATTTAGAAATAAAAAACAAAATAAAATAAAATAAAATTTAAACATAAATAATAAACTAGAGTAATAAAATAAGTAAGACCTTAAAATATAAGTTATGCAAATAAAATATAAACTGTAAATGTAAAGTATTAGTAACATATATACAATAGATATATATACAGTAGAAACTATGCACAGCAGAAGTGGTGGGTTATTGAGAAGTGGTGGTGTGGTGAACACAGTTTAAAAGTCTTATGGCCTGCGGTATGAAGCTGTCCCTGAGCCTGGTGGTTCGGGCTCGAATGCTGCGGGAACCGTCATGGCCAGACGGCAGCAGGCAGAACAGATTGTGCCTTGATATTGGCTGTGCCCAGTCTCGGCAGTCCTGAACTGTCCACATTTCCTGCACGTGTTGGACACCACCTTCCTCTTATTAAATCTTGCCTTAGAGGCAGGGAGACCCCTGGCAGGTGGAGGAGGAGGTGCTGATGGAGCAAGAGGGACAATAGCGGTATGGGGGGCTCGGTATACTGGTGTGGGAATACCAAAGACAGTGAAGGTGGCTGGAGCTGGAGGACAGACAAAGGATGTTTGGGGAACGGCAAACAGGGGAGCAGAAGTAGGAGGGTGTGGAAGAAGCAGCTTATGGGCCGATAGTTTCGGCCTGATTGGTTTTGGTGCAGCAGTGGGAAGAGCTTCAGCCCGGCGCTTTGTCTTTGCCAGTCCCGTGGTGCTTGGGGGCAGGCTGTAGACATGCTCAGTGCCGTGTATTTTAGGAAGAGCAGCAGGGCGGATATTAGTCGGTGGAAGGGCCTGAGAAGCAGGTAGATTTAGTCCCTGCAGGAGCAGTGTGACATCCTGACACTTAACCCATTTATTGTGCCACTGGATGAGGGTTGTTTGATTGGACTCAGCCAGCTGCAGGGTAGTGCTCTGCGTGATGACTCCATTACCCAGAATTAGCTGCCAGATGCTGCAGTAATCTTGCAAGATAAGAGTCCACATAATCCATGCCAGGCATGTTGTGCTTATCCACAGCCTGAAAAAGAACAACAGTCCAACAATTATAAGTAATGTAATCACTTACGTTATGTAAACAATACAATGGGATTACCCTTTGGGTATTTTCTTTTATCAGTTCTTGGTAAAGCCCTCTTATCAGCTGTTCTTTAGGCACCAGCAGGTCCAACAGAAAGAGCAGCAAGCCATGTGGATGTAGATGCAGCTGTGGTAGAGGTGGCTGCAGGCTCTGTGGAGGTCAAATAGACAAATAGGTGGTGAATTCTTAACTTACATAAACCTGTGATAACTAAAATAACAATAAATAATACAATAAGTTATGTAATTGTAATTGTTATGTAAACTGAGTCTATTTTTAAAACAAAACCAAAGACAGAAGCGATTCTGGCCTTTATGTGGTCCATCCTGCTCATGATGTCCTTGGCATATACTGTCATAAGCCACCTGTTGGTTGGTACGGCTACAGGCTCTGGAGGGTCCTGACAGACGACAGGGAACAGGCTAGGACCATCCACGAAGTCCACACACTCGCCGAGGTATCTTGCCAGACGCTGCAGCCACTCCTCACTGTGGTTCTCCTTCAGATGCTTCGGCAGATGGGTAGAGCTCTTGCCCAGTGTTTGTTCCCTCATCAGGCGTATCACATGAATGTCACATGCGTACCTACATGTGCAGAAACCACAGAAAAAAGGGCAACAAAACAGAAATCAGAGGACTGTGATAAAACAGTGATAAATCAACAAATATACTCTACATTCATTATGTTAATTGTTAGCAACACACACACCGTTATTGGTCAATCATTACACAATAAAATTAAGACTTGTAAGAAAAGATTTTGAATTGGATTTCACAGAGAGATCAAATGTGTGTAGACAGCAGCTCACTTGTGTGTCGGGATGATTCTAAAGGAAGGTCCAGTTGGTCCAAAATCATGTTTCCTGAAGAGAGATAAGATGACTTGCACTCCACACTGCTGCACCTGAGGGTCTCTGTAATCATGATATAATTTCTATCAATGTCCAACACCTGGCGTGCCCTCTTGTGAGGATGGGAGACCAAAGGCTGGCTGAGGCTGTAGAAAGATTTGATGATGGTGCTGCGGTAGCAGGACTTGTCATACAGTGACATATACTGTATGGTTCATACAATATGAGATATTTCAGGAGAAGCATAACCACACAAATTATCCCCCAAAAGGAATACATTTTTTTTATTTTTCAACAATCATTTATCATATCAGATAAACTTTTAGGGTGGCCAGATAGCTCAACTAGATGAGCGCATGCCTATGGATGTAGGGACAAACTCCCATGCCGTGGGCTCTTTGCTGCATATCATCCCCTCATCCCTTCTCCCTGTGACTGACTGGCGACCAGTCCAGGGGTGTGCCCCATCTTTTGCCCAATGACAGCTGGGATAGGCTCCATCATCCCTGCGACCATGTGAGACAGGATAAGCAGTACAGAAAATGGATGACTGGATAAGCTTTTATATATTACAATGGATGGGACTGAATTGTCCTCCAAGGGATAGTAAAGTGGAGTAAAGTGAAACAGGAAACTGATATTCATAGAAGTTGGAAAACATATAAACAATAGTCTAGTAGTCTAGTTTATCTTCAAGGATAAGTAAACAACAGAAGAAAAAAGCTACCACATTCATCTACCAAAATTTGGAGCCATACATACCTGAACAGGCTTCCTGGCAAATATAATATTTATATTTCTTTTGACAAATTTGAAAACAACTAATTATAATACATGAAATTAGAAAAGTGAAAAACTTGGATTTATTTACCATGGAAAAACTGTCTTCACCTGCCGGCACTGAGATAGCAACAGGCACTCTGATAGGTCGAGGGCAGACGATCGGAGCATTTTGGTAAGAAATGGAATCTATATGTCTTCGTATAGACTGGAGTATAAATCCAGTGCCTCAGACCATTTGATCACACTGTCTCAGTTTTACAGGCCTCATATTCTTGGACCAGCTGTGTAAATTGTGTAAGAAGAACAGAAGTTTAGTGATTAGTAGTGCTGCAACAGACCATTGTTAACACAGTAGAGTTGAAAAACACAGTTCATCAGGCAGCACTTGTATGATGCCATAGTGTGGTAATGTGGAAACAAGTCTAAGAGTCACCAGCCATGCTTGTGATTCTGTAAGGCTGCACATGCTAACAGCAGTATGCTAACAGCACCCAATGATATAGCTAACATGCTAATGCTAAACAGGTATAATGTTTACCATGTTCATCATGTTAGCATGCTAACATTTGCTCATTAAGACAAAATAGAGCTGAGGCCGATGGGAATGGCATTCATTCTGCAGGTATTTGCTTATAAAACACTGGACAACAGTACAGAACAAACTGACATTTTGACATAAATGCGACGATGCCAGATGAAAAGTCAAAGGATCACCTAAGTTATTAAAGTACAACACCTGCAAACTATAAAATTATACAAGACTTCATGTACATCTATGTGCTTCAACCAGATTGTAAAGTTTCAGTCAAAGAGGCCACTGAAATGTTTGGACATTTAAGAATGTGGTTAAAGTCATATAACTCAATACATTAAGATGTCTTTTTTATTTGCTCATCTTTTGAACTGAAGTTAAAGTAATGCTTCACAGTCAATAAAGTTCATGTAAATTTGAGATTGATTAGAGGGGAATTAATGGCTCAGAGGGTTAGAGGCCACTGCTTTATTCCCACTAATCTTTTCTATTAAAAAATACACCAATTATTTGCATGAGCAAGTTTTAAGCAAAGCTTTGTCAAATCTTCAGAGTAAACACCATTCATTCAGATAAAGTTAGACAAAACAAAATGCTGAGCAGCCAATGTGTTGCATGAAAGCACTTGTATTCTTGTTTGTGAAGTGCTTTATAGGTATTAGACGCCAAAATCAGACATTTTAATTGGAGCAAACTGCAACACACACACACACACAATGACTTAATGAATCAATTTTAAGTTCCATTTCACACAGACATATTTTTCAGTTTACACCAAAACAACATCCTCTATTGGATTTATCTCGCTTATATCCTGTCCATCACATCTTAACTCTCTGTTTTTAGATTCTTTCTTAGACATTTTTGTCCCTACTTGACAGGGCACCATGGAGAGTGATAAGGGAAAAGTGCAACAGGCTAACAGAAGTAACAAAACCCTTGTCTGTATTTGAATCAGGATGATGCATGATCTTTTTTTTATACATCACATTGTCAAGTGTGTCAGCATTCTCACTTTTCTGGAGTTGTCTTTTAACTTATCAGTCTTCTTATATTACATTGCATGATAGTTTCAAGATCATCATTGGTGATATTAACTAAGCATGTGAGCTGTCACTAAGCAATGATCCCTGACATCCACGTTCAGTAGCTGTCTCTTGCCTTTGAAGTTCAAAACTATAAAAAAAAAAAAATTACCTAATTTATTTTATTATTTTAACAACTGACTGACTCACCTACAGCATGTTTAAAATTCTCTCATCTAATATCTAATAGACTGCTTTGTTTAAGGCATTTTTAGTGTATAACATTAAACCATTGCATTTTTATTTCTGACAGTACAAGTTGCCCTGTTGACAGTTGTACTATTAGTATTTTCTAATTGTTTGGGGACCTTTAATACCACTATGGACCACCTAATTTGTTTGCGAATTTTCAAAAAAAAAGACTTGAAATGCTTCTTTTTACTCACTAGTAACATTTTTGTAAATTAAACTTTCCCACAAACAGCACATAGTCTTGTATTGAAATTTCATTCCAGATTAGGCATGTTAGGAAATTTCTTTTGGACCTATGACCTTAAAGTTGGGAAGCATGTGGGCACTGACATTCGGTGTTGTTTGATGAATCCAACACTTTGGTAAAAACTGGGATATCTCATAATCATGGAGTTACTTCCAGTTAGTCTTTTCTCAGGAAGTGTCTCTATCAGTTTTTGCCTACCACATCTGTTATCATTCTGTAGATGTAGATGAAGAGTAAATCTTGCCGATATTTTGTCCCAAGAACAAGTTGAGAATATACCCTTCTGCAGGGCAAAAGATTCAATTGCTGTTTTTATGTTGATTCTCCAGATCTGTTAAAGCATACTGGGGGGTCTGTAACAGATGTGCCTCTTGAACAAAATGATTCATTTCTGCAAATTAGACAAAATTGAGTCTTTAGATTAGATAAGTGACATTCACTTTAATTAAGTCTTGCATCATCGGCACTAATCCAATTCATATTCAAAACAAGTCAGGCATTAAATCTAGTTCTGAGATAGTCTAAACTATGTAGAAAGTAGAGGTGGAAATGAGTAATTTATGAGGTTCCTGTACCTGTATCTGTGCTGACACAAATTGAAGTCCATCCAGTAGTTGAGCTATTCAAATGAGGAGTAAAGTGGTGGACACACTATCAGACAGATTGTCTTTGCCACCCATAAAGTCTAAAAACAGCCTTTAATGTCCAAAAGGACTCAGCTACATTGATTAAACAGTCACAGACACACAAACACATATGTCAAAGGAGAGGGATCTAAATTGTAATCTGTCCTTGTCAAAATGCAGCACATACATCATCCTCTTTATTACTCTGATGAATGACAGTCCACACTAACACATGCACAGTGACTAAAGAGTTTGCTCCATACTTTCCAGGGTCAGCTTGGTTTCATAATTGAATTCCAAGCCTATTCAATATTGCGCAGCACTCAAAGTTATTCCTTTTCATTCTTTATAGGTTGAATGTGACAAGCTTATGAATTTCAATATTTCAATTTTTGAGAAGACTCCAACTTTCAGAGGACTGAGAAAGAAATGAAGCCATCCATGACACATTAAACCAAATCCATGTCAGACATAGTACCCGTAGCTCCCTAAGCATAGCAATTTAGGCATTTGGCTCTGAGAGACCTGACCAAATAATGTAGCTGCAGTCCCTATTGTGTGACTCCCCAAGAGGCATCATATTGATGCATTCAGCTGGTTGTCAAGTGAAGCGATACAGCACATACCAAACTGAAACACTGAATCACCACATTGATGGACTCATTATGAATCACAGTCTTTCGGCTTATATGCTAAACTGATACAACTGTGTGTATGGCTGGTGAGTGAATTGGCAAAGTGAGAGCTTTTTAAGCATGGTGATGGACCCAGTGTGTACTGTTGTGAGGCCTGTAGATGCAAATGGTTTTTTTTTTACTGAGAGCTAGTTGTACCATTTGTCCAACCTTAAAAAAAAAGAATTTAGGGACCCAGTATTTCAATGAATTATGCATTTCTACTCTGCTGGTAACTTATTATATACGTAAATCTTTGTCTGTAAGCTGATTCCACACAACTTTATTTAACATTTGGTAAAGCAAATCTGAGTGTTAAAGATGTATTCTTAACCTTGGGAATAGCGGCCAAAGATGGAAGTTGTAAGTGGCTGTATATGGATGAGTGATGGAAGCCTGTGTCTTTGTTCTAACATGGTCTTGGGGGTGTTATCTTCGCCTGGTCATCCACTCTTTCAAGGTCAATGACTTTGACCCCCTTTGTAGTTGATGCTTGTCTGGTGCCCACAAACACAGGAGGTGTTTAACCACTCCAGTCTTCCTCAGCGGGGAAATTTAGCAGAGATCTTAAGGTGTTGAATGATTTGTGTAAAGTGCAGACGCTTTGTGCCATTAAGACTCTGGAAAGATGTTCTGAGAGTCCAGAAACTTTCAAGAAATCCTCTGTGGATTTTTCTGTTCTCAGGGCAGTTTGGGTCAGGATTATAATCATCCACTCCTTATACCCATCGCCCATAAGGTCACACAATGACAACTAAGACCATCGTTGATAAAGACTGACATATGGCTGTCTGTATTCTTCTTGGTTGATTTGCATGAGCGCCACCTACAGACCCAAACTCAAACTTTTTCAGTCAACAATTTGCAGGATGGATGATGTCACACCATGACAGTCTGGGACAAGTGATTTCTGAATGGTCAGTGCATCGTGCACAAACACCACAGATGTGGTGCGACTGTTTTTTATATCTCCAGGCCGTTGTTTGAGCAAACCTTATTTTAAAACTCTCCAAACCCCAGGGCATATTTTCAGGGATAAAACATGGAAGATGGAAGATGCTTGTAATTTGTTCTTCAGTCAATGAGTTCTCAATCAGACGAAACAAACGCTAATCTGTGTGCTCATGAGGTGGAAACGTATGTACACAGTGGTCTATATGCATATTATCACTTAACACAAGGGTCACATAAAGTCTACAATACACCCTGCTTGCGAGGGAGTAAAACTACTTAAGCTTGTAGTGGCTTTATAGAGCGTAGACATAAAAAATTGTAGGTATTTCAAACAGACTATCCAGGAAGCTGAAATGAATAGGAAAAAAGGAAGAGAATAAATATTGTCTCTGGACATAGTACTCCATCGATAATTTCAATATTTCAATATTATGTTGTTGTGTGTTTTTACTGTAGTGAAAAATATACAGTATTTGTATCACCCTAACAAATATGGTTTGGCCGAGTTTGAGCCTTGCATTATGGGGAACGAGGGAGCTGTTTCATCCAAAGCCAGCAGTGATTTGGGAAGCAGAAAGAGAACAGAGGAGAGCTGGGGGTACAGTGAATATTGCTTCTAAAGCCTGAAACATGAATCACTTTAAAAAGGCCCACTGAGACACAAAGAAATAGCTGCAACACCAGAACGGACACACACACACGCTCAAAGTATCGGTGGGTGAAATGGCACTATGGAAGAAAAGAATGACTTTGAAAAAAGAGCAGCTAGGTTCTCTCCCCTTGTTTTCTTTGGTCCCCTTTTTGTACTTTCATTGTATCTCGCTTTCTGCTCCTCCTCTCTATTCTCTCTCCAATACAATGCCTTTCTCTTCCTCCCTCTTTCTCTGTATCACTTTGTATTTCACACAACTCATACATTCCCCCAGATATCATTACAGAGCGCTGAGCGGGATCTAATCTGAGTCGTACTTAATCAGGAGTGACGTCTTTAGGAACGCACCGACACATGGGAGGTGGGTTAGGCGAGGGTGAGAGGGGAGGAGGGTGGCACGGGGCCCGCCGACTGCAGGAGGGCAGGAAGTGGTGGGAACGGTAGAGAGGATAGCAGCAAGTGGTGGAGAAAAAACAAAGGTGCAAGACATAGATAGATAAATAACAATGGATTTATTCTTTTATTGTCAGCAGAGGACCAAATTCATAGCAGAAAAAAAGTCCACAAAACGTGCACTATTCCTTCCTGTTTGAGTCATATCTGCTAAAAACTATGATGCTCAGCTGTTAAAAAAATCATTTTAAAAGGAACCAGTGAGAGACAGACTGGAGAAGTCATTTAGTATTGTTTTAAGGAGTGTGCTTAAGTAACAAAGCACTACATGTGACAAACACAGCAATAAGCTGGTTAACTGAAAGAATCTCAATTTCACCAAAATCTTTCATTGCAGGGCCTTGGTCAGGGAGTTTTAAAGAATGTGGAAAAGCTTCAGGCTATAAATTAAACAAAAAGCTGAACGTTTTGTCAGTTATCCAATGACACATGGATGGCCAGCATCTTAAGGTAAGCAGTACAATAAAACACTGACAGAAAAAATCACCCGGTCACAAAATACCATGACAAAAACAATGGTAGAATTTAAAACCTATGTGAATTTTAAAAGGCAGAAATAGAACAAATGAAAAACTGCAAAACCTTTAAATAACTATAAGAAAAATTACTATAAAAAGTTTTCATTCAATCCCCTTGACAGTTAGAAAATACTGAAAGACAGAAAAACTGAAGTGCATCAAAGCGATCCGTATGCATCAACACAAAAATGAAGAAATAAACAGACTCCAGGTCTCTCACAGCCAGCAAGGTGTCTGTCAGTTAGGTGAGGCAGGTCCTGTGCTTTGATTTCATTTTTATCTCTGTAAGATGACATTTTCATAGATAGTCACTGTGGAGTTTGACCTTTAGCACACAGGAGTAGACATGTGAAAGTCTTCCTCGACTTACAAATTCCAAAAAAGTTGTTGTCCCTTGCAGTAACTTGCCATTTCCACTCTGCTGTTCAATCATTTCCATGTCAGATGTTTGCTGAAAGTGTCCGTATCAGTCTGAACAGGTTCGAGGAGAATTTGACAACATCCTCCTCCTAAAAGCTGTTGCTGTTCTAACTGAAAAACAGACATAAACACAATGAGCTTATCTTGCATTCTGCTCCATCCTCTTTGGGACGTGCGTCAGTCTCCTGTTTCTCTGTTGTGAGGTCCACAGACCCACCTTTGCCTTGACTGCACTGACAGTGCTGATCATGAGTGCCACATCTTGGGGCTCAGGTCTGGAAGAAATCCTTGGTCTAAGAGCAGTTCTTTGTGCCCTGCCATATGTGACTCCTCAAAGGAGTTGAATCGCTGCACTGCTGCATGCAGGAAGAGGTCAACAGGGCATGAAGAACAGTTAACAAAGTCCACAACTCTGCTGTCAAGTTTACTGTTTAACTTTAAGTTACTTTTGAAAAAAATCAGAGACTGATAATGAACCAAACTGAAGCACAAGTCTCACAAAATAAACTTGATGGTGATTACCACAGATGGCTGTGATGTTTGTTTCCTCTTGATAAATCCTAATGTCATCATTGCTACATTCATAATAAAACACTGACTTCTACCACAGACTAGGGTTGATCAGCTAAATCTGATTAAAAATAATATGCTTTTAGATGCCTTACACATTAAGCAATTGTTTTAACATTTTAGTGAATGTATTTTAATGGATATAGTAGTACATTGATTGATTGCATCTTGGCCTGCAAATCACAAAACCAGTGCTTAATGAGTTAAGCACATTACAACTTCTTACAGCAGAGACAAGCTGGACCGATGGGTCAGGTCTGACAAAACATTTAATGGCTACAGAAAAAAAGCTCAAAGAAGTTGAGCTGAAATTGTCTTGTCGAATGACTTTTTCAAAGGTCACATATGAACCTTTAAGACAACTTACACAAGAAGTCTTTAAAGTGCAGTGGATAAAATCATTAGAGCTATCAAAGATGCATGCCCATCTCCATGACAACTGAACGTACTTCTGCTGAAGATTTGATAAGTGATACAGTTAAAAGGTCTGAAACAGGCCTGTGTAGTGAGCCGGCCTTACGCTGAGATAGCTTTGTCAAAGTACTTTTTTCAAAGGTCAAGAGTGAACCTTTATGCTCAGTAAAAAGCAGGTTTGAATCCACATTTTCTAAGTTTTTTTGAGTGTGTTTTGGGAGCAAACTTTTTGTTTGTGTAGGGTAATATTATGGGGCACACAAGCCATTTCTTCTTTGTGTGTTTGCTGACCCAGCAGGACATCCGGACTACAGGCTGGTTAACATTCTGTCTCACTGCACCTTTCCCCCCCTTTATTACTTTAGGCTGTTTTTTATGTTGTCCTTTGCCATATTTTGCTGCACTTATGTGATCCCTCTTACTTTTGGTTGTGTCCTTTGTGTCCCTGCCTACTTTTGGCTGCGCGACTGTCTAAGAAAATCAAAGCATAGCCTTAAATCTCCTGAGCGTAGTGACAAGAGAGGCCTGCTATACTGGCCTCTACGCCGTAAACCATAATACTGTCTAGTGGATTATCACTGAGTAAAATACTGTACAAGCCCTGTTATAAACCTCTGAGACACACACTGATTCAATAATAAGTCAGTGAGGTCCTACAAGACCCCGAAACAGACAGAGAGAGATTGGGGAGGTAAGCAGAGAGGAAGGGGAGGGGGGGAGGAGCTTCATTGGCCATGAAATCTGTGTTAGATTAGTACAGAACAAATATGTACATGTCCTGTTAGAGAATCCCAGAGAGAGAAGGAGGAAACAGAACCAGATAGATTAGCCATAAAATCTGCGAGGAACTAATGGCAGCTCAAAGGTAAAACAGCAGGATGTTCACAGGGAGGTGGTTTTATGGAGCCGAACAGGTGTCTGCTCATGTTTTCTGCTGGGACACAAACACTCGAGTGCCATTTTGTGCTTTGCGGCGCTAATACTGTGCAGCCAGGCCAGCTTTCAGCCAAAACAAGTCAAGCTTAAAGTAAAAAAAAAAAAAAAAACACGACCAAGGCCAAAGCGATCATAACGGCCTCTTGGTTTTTGCTATAATTTAATAATTTCATGGTATACGACTTACAACATTTGGGAATGTGTATGTGACTGTGTGAATGTGTATGTGACACAGGAGTGAAGGGAGCTGTTAGCTGCAACACTGTGAACTGAACGGAAGACAAAACCCTTTCACTGCTCCCCAGTGCAGCATGATCATAATTACCATTATTTTGTTTCATAAGTAAAGAGAACTTTATGATCAAAACCGAGCACTCGTGAAATGGGTGACACACAGCAGACACAGTTCGTGTGCAGGGAGGATTCAGTGTGAGCAGAGAGGCACAGAGGGATGCCGCCTTTCTTTTTTGACCTCTTAGAAATCATTATTACCACTGGTGGTGTTCTGTGACATATCTGTAATTTACATGTTTTCTTTTATGAGAAGAAAAAGTCAAAGCAATGAATTGTGGGCCTTAGACTCGTGATCAGTTTGTCAAGTATTTTAATGAAGTGTTGTCAGAGTAGAAGAGCAGAGAGCATGCAGCATGAGTTCTCAATGAAAAGGTAAATGCTATCTGCATTTTGTCATCACCAGATGTGCTTGACAGGTGTGTTGGTCCATTTATCACTGTGGTCGCTGAAATAACATGATGCTTGTTAAAATACTCACTGGAAAATACTAAATGATGAAACACCTGAGGGCTACAAACATCCATTTCAACAGTGTTGTACAGCGCATCATTAAAGCTCTCACAGACACAGGGAGATTGTACAGGCACAGTCAGAGTGAGAGAGGTTGAAATTTAGATTTAGTGATCGTGCTTTCAAAACTCAGCTCAGATGTGAGTTTCTCTTTTAGTGCCAAGACACCACTTGACTACGTATGCGTGGTACCTTTTTAGTTGCCTCTGGCCTTTTCTCACATTGAGGACTGCGCTCAACACTTCATAAACAGCAAGAGAAGATGGAAATTTAAGAGCAGCAATTAAACAATACTGGAGGTGATGTGCTGTTAATAAACTCAGGGAGAGGGGGGAAATGATGGTCACCCTCAACATGAAGTCATTAATTAAGCTACTCGAAAGTGGCAAATATTTCATTCTCGCACAACATGCAGAGTATCAGTAAAAGCTTCATGTAAGGAAGAGTGCCCAGTAAACGTGAATTAAATTACCTCCACCACAAGAGAGCCTGCAGTGTGAGGATGAAGCTTCTCTCATTTGTTGGTCTTGGGTGGTTGTATTCACAAGAATCTGTCAGGACACACAGACAAACAGGGAGAAACTAATGTCAAGTGTTGCCATGTTATCAGACCCACATGCAGTGATTTACTGGAGACACATGCAATACATGACTGTGCAAGTTCCCACTACTTTAAGGAGGAAACCACCCTAAAACATTTTCATTTTGCTAAGAAGCTGCTAATACGAACAAAGCTGAAGGAAGAACTCACAACATCTCTTCTGATTATTAAATTCTGGTGTTAAAAGTTTTCCATTAAAATACCAAAACTAGCGATAAAATGATCCTTCTAACAAGCAGCCATCGCTTAAAATATTTTATCCATATTCCAAACTATTAGGAACACACCACACTGGATGACATATTCCCGCCAGGAAACAGAAAACGACATAACAGCCTCACCATGAACACACACACTGTATTTTCAATCAATCTTACACACACCGTTGTGCTGCTAGAAATATTTACTAGAGTTAAATACATCAAGTATGACTCCACCACTGAAAATAGTCCCACCAAAATAAACAATTAGCTAAAGACAATTAGCAATTATTTTGCCTTTTTAAACATGATACAATATTTGTGACCTAGAGAAGCATCAGCCCTCCAGTTAGTGGCCAACACTACCACCTCTACCACTACTGCAGAAAAATTCACTTTATGCTGTTGCTTAATACTCTACTGTCATAATTATTACCACCCTAATGAGGCAAGCTTGTAAGCAATCTAGTGATGAAGTGTTCAAGGAAAAGCTGAAACAGTTAATTGATTAATCATTTTGTTGACTGACAGAAAATTAATCAGCGACTATTTTGATGAGTAATTGATGATGATTTTTTCAAACAAAAACAGTAAAAATATTGCTGTTTCTCCAATAAAAAGTTTCTTTCCTCTGCCTTAATGTTTATGCCTTAATGTTACATCCATTATATTTTAGTTTCAGACTGTTTATCAAACAAATGTACGTGAAGATGTCCACTTGCATGTAAGGGAATTGCTTCAGGCATTTTCTTTTTTTTCTTCTTTTAATTTTTATAGATCGAACAATTAATAGATTAAAGCTGCAGTCGGTATGATTTAGAGGAGAGTGGACTTGGCTTGAAAATTTAAAACAGTACAACTTCCAGGTCCCTTCCCATCTCTCTCCACTGCGCTCCAGCTCGCTTCAAAAGCCCCTCCCTGCAGATTTGCTTGATCTAATACTTTCATTTTAGCCAGTCTGTCTTCATTGCACTTCTCCTGTTTACTTGTGTTTATCATGTAAGCTGTTGTTGCCAAAGGAGGGATGGCCAATTTTCTCAGCGCCTGGTTGTTTGGTGGTTGTTCTGCATCCGCTAGTAAGATCCCGTTTCAGCAAATACCGCTAAAAGTTATTTTTGTATGACTTGCCTACTTTAGCTGTAATCAACTAAATACACAGGTTTGAGAGGTTTCAATGGAAAATACAAGCAGAAATCCATCAGAGAGGAGGTAAATGTGCCCTTCCAAACTACTCTGAAAAGACTAGAGCTCAATGCGGCTGCAGGATGTGTTGGGTTGAGGAAATAATGTTGAGGGAGAAGTGGGTGCAACATAATAAGTAAATAGCACCAATCTATCAGAAAATCATTACTGAAGTGCAATGAACGTCATGATTGATGTTCCAAGACACATCTTAATGGTTCGATTTTCCCCCACCTGTAAAATTGACCAATCACCCAATTTCCTCCAAGCTTAATCCCAATCCTTAACAGAGGGAGCGATTTGCTCTCAACTGCAATGTTAATGTTTCTTTTATCCGTCGACCGCCCAAAGCAAAACACAGGCTGCGCTTGTGAGAGCCGAGCTGCCGAAGGTTAGATGTTGATTCGCCGATCAGCTCGATGAGATGCCTGCTTGCCCAAAAAGCATGTGATATCGACTGTTTGTTCCTCCCACACTGGCTGACTGGCAAACCTCCCAGATGTGTGATGTGAAAGTGTGCTGCCTGCATTGTGATGTGGTTTTATTACTGTGGAGTGACAGCGGTGGAAATGACGCACAGCCACCCACTGCTATGAGGTGCGTCTTCGCTTTTCCCCTCAGAACTTCTGATTACGCCTTGTTGCCTGGGAACACACATGTGACGATGCTCCTGCAGTAGACAGTCCAACCCACGAGAGATAACGAGCTTCCTGTACATGTAAAAGTGACATAGTTTAATAGCACCCTTGTGCTGAGATGCTAATTTTACACACATTTCCACACACTGCACCTAATGTGATTTACAGACTTCCATTATGACATCAACATCCTATTGCCTAGCACAGCATTATAAAAGGAAAATGAGCATTATGGATGTCGTTCTCACTCCTCTTTTTAACCACCCTCTTATCCAATCACTCATTCAGAGGACTCCCGCCCTCTCACTTCGCTCCTTATCGCTCCTCGTCTATCCGTCCATCAATCCGCTTCACTCCGTCTGTCGTCCACAAGAGAGATATAAAACTTTGTGGCCTCTACTAATTCACCCAATCCCTCCATCCAGCTGTCCGACCATTCTCTCCATCTCATCCCTGAGGATAAGTTGAAAGCAGGGAAGAGATTCCTTTCTATCACGGAGGATTTAGGAGACCATCTCGAGTTAATGAGGTGGTTTTAAAAGTTAAGAGAAAAACAGAGAAGGCGATAATAGAGGGGAGTTATTTAAGGGGACAATGGTATGCTAAGTGCTCTGTCACATGTTCCATGTACCATACAGTTCATGACCCACAGTGTATCATATGTGATGCATATAATAATGCTCATTCTACATACCCCCTCACTTAAACTGCTCCCATACACTTGCAGCTGAACCCCCTCCTTTCTGGAGAATGAATATTTAGGTGTGTTTTTACGAGATTTCGCTCGGTGTTCATGTTTATTCACTGCTTCGTATCTCAGGTTCAGCTGGGGAGTTGGTGAGTTCAGGGCTAGTCAATACAAACTTGTTGACATGTCTTCCAGAGGATAATATCAGCATATCCATAAGGCCAAATTGAAATGTGCATTTTAAAGTTCACATGAAGCTAACAGAAGTGCACAGCACAGTCACAGTTATGTCTAACTTGGGCTACAGGAGCTTTGGAGTAGATTAATGTGGGAACGCACTTTTGTAGGGATTGAAGATGGTGGATTTTGCCCTCCATCCTGTTCACTGGGATCTCTTCAGTATGATAATGAGGGACAATTACACCATTTACTCCAATTACAATTCTAATGATGAAAAACAGAAATGCTTGCTTGGTATTTATGGTTACTGATATGTGAGATGAGAAGTTCCAGTGTTTAATTTGAGCTTTTTCATGTTTCTATAATTATGCCGTATTGATGCTTATTTGAGGGTAATGACGCACTGAAAATCTGGCTTAGATTTATTTTGGTGCTGGCACTTAGTAATGCACGGCTGTGTACAGAGAGAAATCATTCATCAGGACCACAGAGAGGAAGTGGGAGAGAGAAAGAGGAGGGAGAGACTCTCCCATTTGGGCCAGACAACATAGTCATACAGAGGAATAATTCTGGTCAGCCCGAAGAAAAAGAGAAAGGAAATCCACGCCAATATCTACAGATGGTGATAAACGCTTTTTCTGTGAGTCAGAGCCATTGATTTACAGTCTGGTCAGTGCGGCTTCCTACAGTTGCCATGCTAGAGATGCTGTTGTGCTTAGTGACTCGTGATTAGTTTGAAATTTGAACAAATCCCCCCTGGTAAAGGCTTTGAATGCAACAGAAGCTGCTGACAGGCCTCTGTAGATTAAAGAGGGAGTCAATCAGTGCAGCCACAAACATAGATTAGTGTCTTTTTTCCTGATCCCGAGCAGAAAATGATCTTTACTCTAAGAGATTTGCCAGATTACGAATGACTGCTGTGACAACAACGTCCAATGTCAATAAGAGTAAAAATGAGCCAAACGGGATACATACACAGACAATCAGTGATTAGCTAGCTGAAGTGGATTCATTATAGTTTTCTTTAAATAAAGACAATAAATAGAGAGATGGAGTGATTATTGACAATGACAATATAGTCAGCGGTCACTACTTGTTGTATTTGTGCATGTGTAAAGCCCACGTAATAATTTTAGCCTCTGGAGGTGTGAGAGGGAGCTCTTTGACCTTTAGGCAAGTGGTAAAATTACAAACTTTTAAATCCTGGAACAATAAGAATCATCTTGTCATAGAAAACACATGGTGAATATGTATTCACTCAAGACTATTTTAGCATTAGTAGTAATGCAATAATACTAATATTAACACATACGGAGGTCTCTGACAAGAACAAATACAAAGATCTTTGCATAAATGTAACTAAAATCAAAAAACTAACGTAGAGCAAACACAGTAGACTTATATTAAACAAATTCCAAAGTGCAAAAACTAAAGAAAATATACCTTTAAAGTGACCTTGTTTAACCTTTTCTGATCAGCTAACACACAAGTGGCAGTTATGTGATGATGATAAATTTGGAAATGCAGTCCAGCAGAAGCACAGAAGCACAGAAGAATCATATATCTGACAAAATAATCTTATCATGCCAAATCAGCTTTCTCCTTAGGTTTCAACAACAGCATTGACAAGTGAATAAATTCCCTCCAAATCCAATCTGCTGATGAGATGAGATGCAGCTGAAAAGTGGCCTTAAGTTAAGATAATTTGATCAAACTACCTTTGACAAGGTCAAAACTAATCTTTTCCACTCAAAAGTCATAAAATAACAAACCTTGGTCAGTAATGTCTATTACTAAGAAATATCTCTCATGTGCTTGCTAATATAAGCTGGCCTTAGGCACCATAAACTACTGGTCATACCAGACTAAGTAAAGCTGTAGCAACAAACCCCCTGAGTGTGCTAAATTGGACGGATTATAGTATTGTATTTGTTCTAAATGTAAACTTCCATCTGTCAGACAAAGAATGTGTTATTTTTTAAAACTTTTTAAGAGTTACATAGCCTCACTTTAATTTGCAAAGCAAACAGACTTTTGTTCCATTTGCATAATTATCCAAACGTCTGCTGCTGCCATGAGCCACACAGAATGTAGATTAGCTTAGATAATGTGAAAGAAGTGTCAGTAAAATTAACCAACAGCCCAAAAAAATAGTAGTTACTATTTTTCAGGAACGCACAAAATGGAGTGATGTCCACTTTAAACTGTTTTGACAGCATGCCTCTATCAACATTATACATGAGTAGTAAGTAAAAAGGGAAATGAGACAAAGGTTTTTACTGCCAGAGTAGACCTATGCAGATTGGGATAAATCCATTTTATTAGGATGTTTTTGGTGAACTCCCCCACTGGTTCCTCTAATGTTTGAGAAGACTGAACACCAGGCAAAAGGTGATACGGCTCTGATGAAGATTGTTTGTTGACAAGGGCAGAACAAATTGGACGTTGGAGCAATAAGGCAATGTCCGTGTAAAATGCAGGTCACAGCCATTAATCCTAACAGTTGTTGTTTACTGCTCAAAGATGGTCTGACACAAAGAGAATATACTGCAGGTCAGAGAAGTGTAAATTCAGTCATTCAACCGTGATGTTCATCACACAAACTTACTATGTTTCTGCATAAGTAGGTTTATATGGACAACCTCTGCAGGCAGCAGCTTTGAAAAAACAAATGCCTGTAGTATTTTCCCCACATGCTGTGCTTCTCACAGTGTGGTAGAAAAGCCGAGGAAAGTGCATTAAGACCACTCACCTTTGGAACCAATATTAATGATATTGTTTGGAGTAGGATGGTCGCTGCTTTATATTCAAGGAAATATTCCACTTCAGCGTTTTAAATCACAGATCTTTGACAATGACTAATGTCCTCCCTGGAGTGCCCTTTGCAGCCCCTCACAGCCCATATGAGTTTAGCAGAGCAATGCCAGCTGAGGTTTAGAGGAAGTAGAAAACTTATTATTCCTCTTCCAGCAGCTTTAGATGAAAATCTGTCTCACAACTGAGACTCCATATTTAAGGCCACAGAGCTCAGGCCTTCTCCTTCTGTGGCTTTACCCACAACTTTTTCAAAGACAGAAACTTCTTTCCAACCATTTTTGAGACCACTTATCTTAATCAAGGGTGCAGGCACCAGGAGTCTATCCCAGCATCCATTGGGCCACAGCTGGGTTAGAGCATGGACAGGTCTTTCTCATAGCATCTAGTATGCCATAATGAATAGTTTCAATGCTAAGGCACCTGGTCCCTTATTGTTTTATACCCTGTAAAAGTTCAGTGGTATTTTTGTTCATCAAAATAAAAACTATTTATCTCAGGAATGCTGTTGCTTTGTGTCACAGAGGATGTTTTTACTTGCACAGTATTTGTAATGTGCTCACATTCTCATGCCATGACATGAGACAGACACAGCGGCTACACTGGGCGACAAAGAGGCCATTATTGAGACCTCTATGCACAAAAAGCACAGGGTGAGGATTAAATTGAGACAAGAAGGGGTGATGAATGTGCCAGGGTCTACAGATGGAAATCAGTATCTCTGGTTTGAGCCCAGTCTGAAAACTATCCAGCTCTCCTCCCAGACGTTTGCCAAGCTCCACAGCAGTTAGTGAGTTAGTGCACTTCAGCCTCGCACCCATTTAGGAGGGAAATCTCACACCTTGGCACCAAGTCTTGACTTTATCCCTATTTTATTAGCAGTTTTTATTCTAATTTGGAGTTCCTAATTCCTTAACCACTGCAGCCCTGTCTCCTGTAAACTCAATGTGCCATAAACTCAACATTATGACAGTAAGCTAGGGATACACATCAAAGCATATTAATTACTAATTTCCCAGAATGTCTCAAGTAATGGCTTAACTGTATATTCTCTGATTTGGGATGCACTCAATTCCTGACTTTCACTTATGAGTGCCTCTTCATCAGAATGCAAGCACTTAGTTATTAGTTAGTTATTATGATAAGGTCAGCATTTGGATATAAACACTGCCTCCATTTCCACATAGCCAATACTTTTGGTGAAGTAGATACCTGATGCCAAAAGTCTCTGAACTGAAATGCTGTGTCCTTTAGTGCTGTAGTGGAAACTATAATAATATTGTGTATATTGTGCTGTGGGCATACATGTATTTCAAGAATACTGTGTTTAAAGACATGTCAGAGTGATCTGAGGCTGGACTGGGAGTTGGGGTTTAAATCCCACCTGTGACATTCAGATTTTTATTCTTGAGCATTCATGTGAAACTATCAGTGCCATCCAAGTGCACTGCATGTAACTGTGGAGTGCCTTTAGGAGCTTTTAAATATACTGTTGTTGAACAAACTGCTTTGACTAGAAATGGAGTGACAACATGTTTGTGACCATGAACTGCACATCAGTGGCCAAAGGTAAATTTAAATTACCACTTGTTCCTGTTTGATTTATCAATCTGGCCATTTATATACCTAGAATAGTGCTGCATTATTAGATCTTTTTTATGTCAACTGTTAAGCTACATAATAAAGAATTTAAAGTGCTGAGGAAACTGATATATTGAACACTCTTTTTCTCCATCACTATAAGCCATCACAAATGTTTGAACTAACATGGAGGTAAACAGATGGCACCTCTGTTGTGGGGTGAATTGGTCCTTTAAGTCCATCAGATATGAAACGTGTCACATACTCTAGAGGTCTTGCTGTTATGGCAGGGCAGTCTGAGTTCAGGTCAGTTTGTTTATAACGTCTGTGACCCTCTATTGTGCTGTTTATCTCGAATTAGTACATCAGTGGAGAAACAGCAGAGCGGCCGATCAGTTTGAGAGCAGCTAAGATAAAAGGTCTGATCTAAAGATTGGACTGGAATTGGAGGGTAACAGTCATATGCTGCCTATTTTTGGGTCGACCATGTGACAATTTTCCACAAACATTCAATTGTACTTTTGTTCAGAGCAGACATTCTGCTGCAAGCCTTAGTGTTTTTATTTCTTGGACTAAATTCACTTTTTTTTTCTTACCTCTCTGCTTGAAACTATTAGCTGTTGACACAGATGTCCTTTTATTTTCCGCTCTGCGAAGACTTGACAGTGTTACTTTGTCTTTTTTATGCAGTTCAGACAGAGAGCACAGTGTGGCCGATATGAGTGCTGGGATGATCCACACTAGCCCACCGCACATTTTAGGGGGCTTTTGATTATCGAAGGATTCCTTGGAGGGTAGGTCGTCATGATCAGCATGTATTAATGTTTATTTATGTCTCTGCTGATACATCTTAGGGTAAAATTTAGCACAATGTCTGCACTTCAAAACACAAAGCAGTTTTATAGCAGGCATTTACAAGGAGTATTCTTACTGTGTGTATTCACAGTGGAGGACCATGCTGAATTATTGGACATCATAACATTTAAGCAATTTTTCTTCCAATGACCGACGTTATTGCTGCACATTATTTTGTCTCTTTTCTGTCCAATTTCAGTGCTGAACAGAGGTTTATTAGTTCTTGTAAATGTCACAGTGATTTTTCATCCCACCTGACTCAAATAGCTCCAATCTGCTGATCTGCTAAAAACTTCCAGTTCCAGACACATAGAGTAGATATATGAACCGTTACGGTATTCTTATTGCTTTACACTGAACAGAAAAGCACTTATTGAGGTCAAAGTAAAAGCAAATTTGCACAAGTTCGAGTACGTTAAATAACAAAAACAGTGTGAATCTCTCTGTTTTTCTTGTCTTTGTAGTGGAACAATGTTGCTTGTGTATATTCATGGATTAATGATTTCTTCTGAAGACGGGGCTGCAGCTAAAATTGTGGAATCACCTTAAAGAATGTGTTTATGGTGCTTGGATGAGCAATATTGCTTTAGTGTGTTATTGCATTAGTGCATGTGTGTGTGTGCCGCCCTGCTTCTGCTGTCTAAACTTAAATATCACCTTTTAAGCACAGCACTCTGGATGCTGATCTGCTTTAGGGCAGGCAAGGCCTTGTCATTTTCAAGGTTTGTGTGTGTGTGTTTACAGTATAAATGTGCCCGTACATATTATATTTGTTTGTATGTGAATGCTGGGCACATGAATGCTTTCACTTTCAATGTTTTTTCTATATTTTCTTTATTATTTTTGACATTGTAGATTAATACTGAAGACATCAAAACTATAAAAGAACACATATGGAATTATGTAGTAAAGAAAAAAGTGTTAAACAAACCAGATAATGTTTTATATTTTAGATTTTTCAGAGTAGCCAGAAGGTGTGTCCAAACTTTTGACTGGTAGTGTATATTGTCATACAGTCTGGGAAATTATAAAATAAGCTAATAAATACACTCATAGATATCTGTGTGTACAGAAGTGTAATGCCCTCAGATTAAGTTCTGGTGTGCACCTTGGACACACACACGGATATTTGTGAGGGCTTAGGTATGACTCTGTAAACTCTAAGTACTAAATTTAGATTCAGCCACACCCATTACCTTTTACTCAACTGCTTCTCTGGTGGTGTTATGAAAACTGGAAGCACTGACAAGTCAGAATATGAAAATTCCCTGATTTGATCCAAAGATTTGGTGATGATTAGTAGAGGAATATATCTATCTATGTCTGTGTCTCAAACACCAGATTGACACTGTCTGTGTTCATGTGACTGAGTGAGTGATTTAAGAACAGTCGACTGAGATAGCAATCCTTGGGGCCAAAACACATTTTTCCTTTAGGCTTCCCAGAACTGTTGACCAGAACTGCAAGAAAGGTCAATTATTGTTCTGTATATCATGGATTTTTCAACCAGGAAAGTTTTCTTTATGGGTCGACCAGGTCAAACACTTATTTCACTCAATATTTCAGTCCAGTATCCAGTTCCTACAATACATCTGCAGTCAGAGGCCATGGACATTGTCTGCTATTAGATAAAATATGACATAGCCATAATGTCAAAAAAAAAAAAAAAACTGAACAAAACCTTAAAGATGTCGAGCTGCCTCCTAAGCCTCAGTGCTGGGCTGTAGCACAGTTTTTGGAATTGGAATTGGATCACTCACAATCAAACTAAATGACTATTTGTATTTTTACACTTTGAGTCCTGAGCCATTCGGTCCAATGAAAATAAAAAATCAAGAGGTGCCAATTCCGAAAATGATTCTCAAGGCTGGCATTGGAGCTTGAACAAGTGGTGAATTTAGCCAGGATTTAGTGTTTTTGGTTGCTAGAATTTTTTATTCAGTTTGGTCCTGTTTTTCATGACAAAACTGAATGAAATGAAATGAAAAGAGAGAGGACTTAAGAGGGAAAGTGTGTGTTTATTGTGTGTCTGGGTGCTTATTAGTTGTAGCTTCAGTGACAAATACTTCTGGCCCATATAAAAAAAATACATAGTGTGCATAAATATTTTCTCTTACACCACATAGATGATGTGATTACAGCAACAATATCCACCCACAAGTTAAAGCAATATTTAAATTACACCAAGCACAGTATAATTACATTAAAACTAAATTTATACATATTAACATACAAAACATGGACAGAACATGATAAATAAAAAAATAAAACTGTGTGCTGGCACATGTTGTGCAGCATTGTTTTTAATAGTTACTGTTTGCATATTATTCCTCTCCCTTCTTTCCACACAGGTCTGGGGTTCTTCACTCTTACTGACGTCGCCTCTCAGGATTTCTGGGAATTGTAGTTCAAACAATTTTCACAAAACACTTACCAGCTGCTGCCATGTGGAGCTGCTAATGTGCTTAGTTGCCGAGCGTTGTCTCAAATTTGATTTAGGGGGGAAAAAAAACAAATAAAAAACATTTTCTCACCACAAATTTGGAAAAAAAGTTTGCATCATCAGCATGAATGTAGACTCTATATTATCTGTGTTTTTTTTCTGTGAAGGGCGTTTGAGTAGGCGTTTGCGTGTGCATGTGTGTCTATGTCTATGTGTATGTGCATCTGTGTGTGTGCGTGTGTGTGCCGGAGGCCTGTGCAATTGGCATTCCAGCCCACATGTAGTTATTCTGTCTCGCTGATTGACCCTGTTGTCTAAATGATGAGCGGTTAATTACCTCCTCACAGCAGCTCTGTTCACCATGCAGCCTACCCACCAAGACCACAGAACAGAGCACAACACGACACCTCTGGTTAACAAATTAGACAGAGAGGCAAAGAGAGGCAGGGAGACGGAGACGCTGGAACAACCGAACAGTGTGGGGGAACAAATGGGGAAGGGAGAAGGACAAACGAGATTAAAGAAGTGGACGCTGAAAGAAAAGGAGGAGGAGGAGAGTAATAGGGAAAGAGGGATGTGGGGGAAGAATGAAAGGAAACCACAGAAAGCAAGTGAACAAATGAGAGGCCAATACAAAATAAGGAGATGTTAAAAAAGATGACAAAGAGAGGTTAAATCAAATGAGTCAAATCAAACGTGAATACAAATGGGAGGTGGCGAGGGAAAAAGAAAAGAGAGAGGTGGAGGGGAAGCTAAACCGACACCGAAACCGCAGGAAGCTGTTTAAACAAATGGGGCTGTGCCGCAGCCTACCAGCACTGTGCTGTTATACGGCCCATTTTTCATTAACGCTGTGATTTATCAACAGAGTTCTGAGAGGATCGTCGCGGGGGCTTTTGATTAAGGCCATTAGATATTAGACATTAGCCGTGAGATTACTCACTCTGCTGGGGTGCATTTGATTTTTTATGCCAGGGCTTGCCCAGGGGCAGCCTCCGTGCCCTGCTGACTGCTCTCTTTGAGGCAGCCCTTGACAATGATGGGGTCTCCCCAGTG
This sequence comes from Scortum barcoo, assembly GCA_023238725.1. Lineage (NCBI taxonomy): Eukaryota > Metazoa > Chordata > Actinopteri > Centrarchiformes > Terapontidae > Scortum > Scortum barcoo. The sequence continues at coordinate 24,428,335 of CM041554.1, forward strand.
GCTCAGTGGATGAAGGACTGTGCTATAGGTTAAGTACACTGTGCTGAGTCTGACCTTTGGCATCCCCTACTTTTTCTCTTTCAGATTTTTTCTATTATGTCCATCACTTGCTGTCCAGACATGTGCGTGGATCCCTTTAATAAAATGCTGCTAATAAATAATAAATATGGATTATAGTGATCTGTATTTTACTAGGTTTGTAATAAGCAAATATATAATGTAATAAAACTATATCAGTAATCAATATTTTACCATAAACAGTTGATCAAATGACTATTATGAGTGCTGCTATAATGTGTCCTCGTTTGCATTATTACTATGCAGTCCCATCAGCTCTAAGGGGCATTTTAGCATGTTTTAGCAATAGTCTACATATAAAGATGGAAGACGCGTATCCACTTTGTCCCAGGTGGAGCCTAAAATGGGAGTGAATTGTCAGGTTGACTGAAACAAATGAATGATAATGTTGCTCCATGTCTGCTTGATTGTAACACCACATAACAGTCTCAATGAGTCCTTTTATCTACTAACACATTAACTTTACGATATAAGATAACTATAATAATAAGTAATCTTTTAGCTTTCCTGACTAATATAAATTAGCCAACTTTACATGATTATCAACAATAGTTACCTCTTACTGTTTTTTTTTTTTTCGTGTTGTGAAGAATAATAGGATAAGTTACCAAGCTAGAAATATGTGGGAACTAACTCGCTAACGCTAACTGATTTTGTTTTCTGTGGACAAAACCAGGTTTCCACATGTCTCCTGGCTGTAGCTGCATATTTAATTGACAGATATCACAGTTGTATCTGTCTTCTCATCAAACTCTTGCTAAGAAATCTAATAAGCATATTTCCCAAAATGTGAAACTACCTCTTTAACAGAGTGTGTTTGCTGCAGCAGTGGAAATATGAGTGTAAAACTTGTTGAACTTCGTGGAGGACAACCTTTATGGAGAGAGGATATGCAGTGGAAAAATATCATTTAATTTGTTTGTTTACATCTACATCTGTCCAAACAAGCAGCTGACAAGATGTCTGTTTGGGTCTTTCAGCTGACTGGAGTACATCAGCTCTTGACTTTGAAAAGAAAATTGACAAGTGTCGGCTGTGGTTGGACAGCTGTTTTCTGCTGAGTGAGTAATAATTACTGCACTCAACAATTTCCTTGCCACCAGTTGATGAAGCATGTTTGTGCTCAGAGATGAATCCCATCAGAACACTTTTTAGTCCTCTGGAAATAAGTATTTTGCTGATGTTTATTTATATCATGCTTACATATAATTAGTTAAATTGTAGGGAAAATGATCACCTTTACTCTTAATCCAAACCTGCACTAACTGATTTATTTACCACTTGGGGGCAGTGAAGCAAGCTGAAAACAAAATGCTGATGTTATGTTACTCTACAGTGTTGATATGTTTAAGATGTTAGTAAACAGTAGCTTATGTACATATTGAGCAGACACGGAGCAAAATCTGGATTATTTGGAGTCAAATGTCTGGTCACCTGACAAATATGTAAGTAGAATATAACCTCCGCTACCTGGGTTAGTGCAGCTTTAAATTAAAGTAATACACACTTTAGTTTCCGTCCTGCACTCCATTGTACACACAGAAAGCATATTTGTGTGCAGAATGGAAAACAGAGCCTGAGAGGGAAGTTTAAACCCTGCCTGATTTCCCTACTGGCCAATCACTTTGTAAAGTGGGTGTGCTGATAGGACACAGTGTCATAATTCAGACTTCAGAATTTGTGTGGATGGTGGTCAAGGAGAGCACTCAATTAAGTACACAATTAAGTGCAACTTTAGTCACTGGAAGTCCACCTGTGAAAAAAATGGAGAACGGAAATTGCGGGACACGTTCCCTTCATCCTATTTTGAAACTATAGTACAAGTTGGTGATGAAACCTTGCGACAAAAACGTGTAAAGCCCCAGTAGCTCATTAGTATGCATTTTTGAGACACTCCCTAACTTCAGCTCCTCAGTGTCAGATCACAGTTTAGTCCACACTGAACAACTTATCTGGTGAAACAGTGTGAAAAGTTATTACAACAAAAAACACACACATCACATTGAATGCGCCTATACTAGCAGTGTATTTGTGTCTTGGTTAAACTCTAGCTGAAATCTCTCTCATATATAGAAAGTTGCCAGCTATTATGTATGTTAGCCATGTGTTGAAACTGCATGTGCACTGATCCATGAGAGTACATGCGCCTCCAGTGGAAACATTTCATCTCCTCGCAGGCCTCCATAGCACCTCTTCATTCTGAGCCTGCAGCCATACAGATAAACCTGTTTTTATTTTACTTACCGGCCAGGCCGTAACAGAAGTCTTGATTCTTTCATCGCTGTGATGAGTGGGTTTGATAACCACTATCCTCTCAAGAGGCGGACAGATGTGTTGCCATAAAGATAACCCCGTGATAAACAGAATAATGACGCCCAAAGCCAGCCAATCCTGTCACACAAACCAGACGCGACTCTGAGTTGGCCAATACACTGCGGTTATCAGACGGGAGACTATTAACGAACATCTCTGACCCACTTGACCTTTTTTTTTTTCCCTGAATCCTCTCAACGCTCTTGAATTCTCGCTCGCAACCAGTTGGTGTAATATTGTTTCTTTCTCTCACAAACAGCCTCTTGTGCCTCTCCTTCCTGCTCCCTCTTGCCTGGCCTCTAATTCAATTAGCCCTTTGTCTTATCGGGCTCTTCACTGCTCTCTGCAGCTAATCTGATTATAAAGGAGAGCTGGCAATTAAAACACAGATATGAGAGAGATCTATCCTTCATGCTCGCTGCCTTAATGAGATTCAGCTTCATGCCTCTCATGCAGCTAAAGTTCAATTAGGTGACACACTTGAGTGAGGAGGATGGTCTCCTTGTGGAGTGTACAGTATGTCAGTCTGGTCTGTTGGAGTCTGCTCATCTGCAGCTGGCTTAGAACGTCTTGCGGAGATATTTTCACTTTAAGAAGCATAAGAACTGGCAAGTATTTTGTATCAAACACTTTTTTTAATAGTTAATGTAAGCTGAGAGAAATTCAAACAACAGCTTTTGTTTGTTACCAGCCCACTTGCATCTACAAAGTTGAATATGAACTATTTGATCTATGCTGCAACATCAGCATTATGTTTCTTTGCATACTCGCAACACTACCACCTAACACCATGTACACAATATTGTACAATATCCCAAAATAAGCCGACAACACGTGCCTGCCTCTGTCCATCTCATCTGTTTCTGCTGTGTTCCTCTCTGACTCACTGTCTGATTGCAGCTCTTGAACACAGCCTACTAATTTAGTTTTGTAATAATTAATAATTGTGGTAATTTGAAAAGAGATGACTTCGTCTGATAGCAATATTCTTTACCCTGCCATCTCTGTTATTAATTTAGAGCAATAAAAGTGAGCTATGCTGCCTACTGCTCCGATGGATTAGCCACTGGGCAAACAATGGATAGAAGGACTTTGTCAAAAGCATGATGGCACTCACACACACACACACACACACACACACACAGATCTGCATCAGGTTTTTTATGTGTGTAACTGATCCTTTACCTAGTTAAATACATCAAATCAGAAGTGTAAACTCCTGAAAAGACCTGTTGGTGCATGGTCCAGCTGTGGAGCTTACAGAGTTTCCTGGAGTCCATCAGTGATCAGGATTAGTCCATTGATTGGTTTAGCCTGTATACTATAACCTGTATAGCCTGTATAACTGAAGTTTCTTGAAACATGTGGGGACTATGGAGCAGAGAAATAAGACATACTGACTGAAATACAAACAGCAATCCTTGGTGCAACATCAGCCAATGACGATGAAACCTACTTTAACAACATAATGTAACTTCTGTTTTAGGCAAATCAGACACGGTCTCAAAGAGACATTCCCATACCGGGAGTCGAACCCGGGCCACCTGGGTGAAAACCAGGAATCCTAACCGCTAGACCATATGGGACTGAATTCTAGTTGAGATGTGCCCTCATAGCTACATCCAAGTGCTGCTGCAGGCCTATTTGGACCCTGCAGAGTTCTGTTGGCTGTTTGCGGCCTCTAACAACTTTTTTTCACAGCTGATATCTACTCATCTGGCATGGCTGGCTCTGTGTGTGAATGCAGAGGTGTGTATTTCTGTGCACATGTTTGTGATATTTGCCCTTCATATTTATGCGTGAGGGCCATTGTGTGCACTCGTGTGATATTTGCTCGACTGGTCATGCAGGTCCTTTGTGTGTGTGAGAGGCTGAAGTTTTCCATATGGCAGGTTATCTCTTCCCAAGGGTCTATAATCTCAACAAGTACAAACCTTTGACATAATACCTTGAATTACTGCAATATTATACTTATATACACACTCTCAGTTACCTCTCCCCCACCAACAGATGCCCCATTACAAATGGCAGCCTCCTCGTGGAACCATTAGTGGAATACATGACATTTTTTATTTTGTCTGTAATAATAATAATAATAATAATAATAATAATGATAAAAAATTTGGATTCATCACTGTGAACTGACTAATGGTACATAACTGTCTTTGAGAAGAAGCTGATATTGGTCATTTATTAATTTCTTATGGTACAAAGAAAGAGCAGCTCAGAAGATGAGGATCACACAACCACCTATGGAAGTGCATAAATTAGAGCCTGGATGCATTAATACCTCAGTATACACACGCTGACATGAATGTAAGGACTAGTGCAGCTTTGATCAGAACATGCTTATCAATAATGAATTACTAAGATACCCCTGACTGTGGAACAGACTAGGGGATGTTTATATTCCAATTTTAAAAGATTACATTATTACAAGAATCAAAATGAACAGCATATCAGAATCCCAGAGCTGGTAAAAAAATTGATTTGGAACACTTTAAATAACATTTAAGACTTTCTAGATGTACTACACAAATGATACCAATGAGTAATACATCCAAACCATCAGGACACAGACATTTGGTGGGATAAATCTTATGACAACTTTTTTTTCTGCCAATCAGTGGAGAAAAAAAGAACTTTAAACATCACCACCTGTCTGGCTTTCTAAGAACTCTGATATAACCTGAACAAACAGGCGTCTTATCGCAGGATGTTGAAAACATTTGTCCAAGTGTGAAAAAAAAAGGTGTAAAAAAGTTTTGGCTAAGTGAAAAAAGAAAAAAAAAAGAGAGTCATCTGTGAAGTTTAAACATGTTCTGGGAAACAGTGAAGGATGTGGAGGCAGGCAGAGAGGAGAGAGAGAGGGACAGAGCAATAAGCGATGAAGAGACAGGGAGCTAGAGATCATTGCTCCTTAAGTGTATTCACAGCCTAAGTATCAAGCCATCTGCTATGCTAATGCAACCTTCTCATTTACAAGAATAAGTGGTAGGCACGCGCAGATGTTTAATTCATGCTAAACTAATGACTGCAAATGAGGCTAAACTCCAAAAGAAAACATGAACCTGTTTAGAACATCAAAGTAATGATGAAACAGATGCTCAGGACCACTGATGATGTCTCTGCTCACCTCTTGCTCACTTTGCTGTGTGACTCTCTTTGGCCCCTGTCTTTTCTTTTAATGGCTATAATTGATATTTTGATATTAACGTATCAAGTAACAGTGAGATAACCACGTCAGGGGGCCACTCGTAGTGATGAACCTACAGAGAATAACCACCCGAATCTGCAGCTTCTCACGGCTTGATTCAGCTTTGTAATCAGTTTCTGCTTTTTGTTCAGCTGTCCGTCTCACAGCTCTCATAGGATCATAATCAGCTGCAGATGTGAAAATACTCCGAGAGTCAGTGATGGAATGTAGTCAAATTCATTTTTTTATGGATTGTTTTGATGTACTTTTAGCATTTTATTCTACTTTATACTTCTACTTTGCTACACTGCAGGGACAAATGTTGCATTTCATTAGTCGCTCTGCATACTGGGTCTTTATGCTTTCGGTACATTGCTGCTAATACTTTTTTACTCTTATTACCTGCTCAGTGCCAAACAGCAGACATGCACAGATAGTCACTAGCTGTGAACAGAGCGGAGCATTTAGCAGCAAACCAGCCAGATATTTCCCTTGTTAGAAACCAAAACATTTAATTAGCACTCTTAAGAGGTTATGTAGCAGGCATGTTTGTTGGATTCTAATGCATTTACATAAAAGTTCAAGGGAAAAAAAAATTAATATGGTAACTTAAGGCCCAGTTTCTATAAAAATACCCCCACAAACCTAGCCAACATCAGTTAAAAAATATATATATATAAAAGATTGGCTTTTTAATGGTGTTTTCCCACAACAACATTCTTGTGTGAAACCTTTTAAAAAGGCCATCATGAGGTCATAAAAGGTCAGAGACAACAGTCATTGGGCCTAAACTGTGTAGTAGAATAGGTGGACTTAAACAAACCACCTGATGGTAACTGCAAGGCTGTGTGTAACAAAACACAACATTTTACACTTTGTGGTTACTGCTATTGAGTTTGATTTCATAATGTTTTTTAATACATTTATTTTGTGCAAATTACATTGTATATTCCAAGTGTTATTGTAAGTCGACAAGTACAATTGTAATTCAAGATTTTTCATCATGTCTGCAGCAGGGGATGTTCTTTAACTAGGCTGACACTTCAGTCTGCTGCGTGTGGATCACCCCATATGGACACATGATTGTTCTGGGCGAGTTATCCATCCAGGAGAACAAGGAAACAGGAGCAACAATTTGCAGGGAGTTCACCGCTTTGTGGCAGTCAATTAAAGGCCTGTTTGATTCAGAGCCATTATTTGGGTTTGATTTGATTGGCTTGGGATCAGAAATGTGCTGCTGCTGCTCCTCACACTCAGCCAGCAGCTGTCTGTAGCTGCTGTTAGCAGTTGGCACTGAGGAAATGAAGGACTGCTGCAGTGAATCATCTGATCCCGGCCCCGGCGTTCCACAGAGTCAACAGCGCTGTCTGCATGAGGAGAGAGACCGTGAATGCGGAGTTACGACGGCAGTTCAGATGATCCCACAACACTCATAACGATTCCAAAATATTCAAATAAGAAACAGCTCAATAATTTGGTTTATGACCAAATGCCTAATGACATTCAAGTCAGTCTCAGTTATGCTTTGAATTTAGACCTAATTAGTAAATGACTGCATGCTTAAATGTTAAATGAATATGGTGGCTGTGTTAAATAGTATACCTGATCAACAGCAGCACATTTGCATCATTGTTTCTCCAAGATTTTTGTTTCTAGACCAAAGAGAGAGACAAAGGGACATCTTTAACAGAACTAATGTCAGATGCCCACTAGGAACCACCTTAATTGTCTAATTAGTCCACATACCTAATGGATTAGGTGACTTGTTAGTCTATCACTCTTAACATGGGTTATTTTAAGCAGTTTGAAAGAGAGGCCAGAGCCACATCTGTGAGATTTCAAGAGGCCGCTGGTAAGAACAAATATGTAAAATAATAAAAAGTTAACTATTTATCTTTCTTTACAATTTAATTTAAAAACCTTGAACAAATGACCAATGCTGTTGTTTTTCTGCAACAGTCTAGTACACCACTAACATTACTATAACGGATACACCTGAGCACCAGTCACTTTTTAAATAGCTTTTTACAGAAGGGCTCCAGCTGTTCATCATTAGAGTAATTCTGTTTTCATATTTTCATACATGCCAGCATAACACCAGCCCACACAGTAAACGAATGTGCAAATGAAAGAAAAGTTGGCAGTGTATTACCTTCCCAGACGCAGTCTTCACACCAGGGATTCTCAATGACCCAGTACTGTAGTGTTGGCTACTTGGCTGCAAATTATTATTATTATTATTTATTATAAGGACTGACCATCCAACATACATAAAGCTCATTTTCAGTTTCACGCCTCTCTCCTGCTGTCCATATGCACACTCCCTCTCTTTTGCTCACTGACACCAACGCACTCTCTCTCTCTCCTCCTGATGCTGTCTGCTGGCTCTGACACTTTCTTCAAAACAAGTGTTTCTCATATAAAATACCGAACTAACCCACAAAACTAGAGTAGGTTTATGTAAGAATAGAGCAGATGAACCTTTTTTTAAATGACTTCGTCAAGTAAGTGGGAACAATCCATAAACCGATATCAGACAGCATAAAGGCAGATTATTGTTATATGTCTATGTCTGGTTTTGTAGACTGATCTGGCTGACCATGACTTCAGATCACAAGGTTTAATGTGCGTTTCAACCTTTGCTAAATAAAAAAAAGACTTCACCTGCACAAACCAAACCGCCAGTGTGAAAGTTCATGCACAGCACACTGGAGCTCATTAAAAGCAAATGTAAAATATTCAAAAATGTTTCAGGTAGAGCCAATTAAAAGTTTGTCCGCAATAACCTATGAGGTGACGCCACTTCTGTGTGACCTGGAGTGAGGGCTTGACAAACTCTGCTTTTCAGTGGCTATTAAATTAAATAATAAAAAAAAAACTTCTGAAATAAAGCAGCTTTTTCTGTATGTTTTTTCCTGATCAAGAGAAGTATACACTGTATATGACTAAGCAGGTCAAAGGGATAAAGAGAAAGTGAAACAATGCGATGGAACAGAAAAGAGCCCTTTAGCGAAGACACCAGATGTTAAACAGCTGAGCAGTTTAACAGAGGGACATCACAGAGACACACACTAGCAGTGAATGTTTCTGTTGCAGAAGTATTAATTCAATAAGGGGCACATCATCCTGTAAAGTTATCACTACATGTTAGTTATTGGAAGCTTAAACTTTATTGCTAATTATTGCTACATGTTAAAATTATTGTTAGTTATTTCCACATGTAAACAGCACTGCTATGTGTTAACAGGATTACTAGTTAGAACTGCATTAAAATTAAACTTATTGTTGCAGGTTAATGTTGTGGCTAATTATTATAATTAGGTATTGCTGCAGGTAAAGAATTATTACGGCTACAGGTTCACATTATTGCTAGTTATTAATACATGTTAACATTATTGTTAGTTATTGAGTGTTAAAAGTAGTTATAAATAAAAATAATAATAACTATTACATGTTAACACTAGTGCCAATCATTGCTACATGTAAACATATTGTTAGCTACCAGATATTAATGTAAGTGAATGATATGCTTAAGGTTATTTAATAAATTGTAAGGATAGGCCTCATTTAAGTTTAGGGTCACATGAGCAGAGTAGTATTCAGTTAATAATGCTTTTTCACTGCAGTCTTGCAGCAGATGATAATCAACAGATGATAATCGACCCTTTTGTGTTCCACTTAGTAGCAAAGCCGAACATGGCCAACCTTCACAGTTTCAACTCATGTGGCTGTGCAGGTGATTAGAGAAAATGTCTTTGTGCTCTGCTCCTAGTACGTCTGTAACATGTTACCGAATTTAGTTTGGGATTTAGTGTCACTCCAGTGCTCCAGTTTGTTATTTGCCTTTGCAAAGTCACTGCTGGTGCAACATTGCTTTAGCTCCCCTTGCATTGCTTTACAACCACTGGCCTTTGTGTGGAGCTGGTAAACAAACCTACATGTCACTGAGAAAGCAGACCAGTCAGTGAAGCTATTATCAAACTGGTCTTCACAACAGCCATGTGGAGATGTGGTCCCAGCCAAAAGAGTACAGTGCAGTTTTTAGGGACCGAATTTTCCACCAAATATTTTCCAACAGAAATTAAAACCTTAAAGAGATATGACAGAGATATGACAAGCGAGATAATAAGAGAGAACAGGAAGGCCAAAAAAAACACAATTTTGGGGCAGGCCAAATAGTAAAAAGTCCATCACTACTAGCTTTAACTTGAGCTCAGCATCAGTATTGCATGGCCTCTCTATTTCTCTATCTAGGCAAAGATGGCAGCCATCATCCATTTTTTGCTGTGAGGACCATATTTAACACATATTCTGGCCGTTCTATCAGAATACTGTATTTTCTGAAAATGTGAAAAGGGCAACTTGCAGCTTTAAGGTTCATTCTCAGAACACAGCACTACTTCACCCCCTGTGGCTCTCCCCTCCAGGCATGATAGCATCTCTGGGCCCTAACTCTATGGCCCTCACACCAGGCTCTGGGCTATCTTTACTCAACATCCCAGGTCGGTGCAGCCTGGAGCCGCTGTCCACCTCAGCACAATCAAAACAGCTTTAGTCTCTCTGCAAAACCTTTCCAGCTGTGCACAAACAATCCTTTTTAAGTCCTCCACTGGACACCAGCAGCTTCGATCTGCCTCTATCTGGGCCGATTTGCTCGAAAAGGCAGATGGGGCCCTCAGCTCAGCTCAGCAAGGGCTTTAACAGACTCTGAAAAAAAAAATCATTCAGGTTTAAACTCACCTCGGAGACTGCATTTGAGACACTGTGCACCTGACACCTCTCAATTAGCATTAAACTTAATATCTTATTTTGAAAATCACTTGCCACCGGAAAAGGAATTACATGTGGGAAGGTGAAATATGACGATCCTTCACAGTGTAGTCATTGCTTACATCTTTTTAAAGGTGTAATAAGTGAGATTTTCCCTAAAAACAATGTATAGACAAATATAACCTCTCTCAATCATCACCTACTATATGACCACTAGAAGTGTATCGTGGTGTCAGTATTTACAGAGACTCTACCCTCTGTCAGGATTTGATTATTTAGCGGTGTTTGGAACATTTTATAGGTGTCAACCTTTAGGCAGTGGTGTGTCGCCTCCAGACAGTTACAATAAGCAGAGTGATGGAACAGAGATGGAAAAAGACAATGGCCAAGTGGGATAAGGATGACTGAAGAGACTGTACAGAAATATACAGTAATTCAGCAGGGAATGAAATAAATGAGCGTGCTTTATTCTTGTTTTCTTTCTGTCTCTTTGTCAGTCTTTCTTTCTTCTTGGTCATTTGATTGACCCACAGGGACAAGGTTAGGCTTCTGCTGCATGTGGAGCCCTCAGCAAGGTTGAAAGAGAGAATACATTTATTTTATGTCACCTATCGCATTTAAGTGTTTAAGGACTTCTCAAGGTCTTCAAATGGCAAGCACAGTTGTGTGGCCACTGGATGTGGCTACACTGAGCTCAAGGTTAGGAGACCTGTTCACACAATATATTTTCCATTTATTTGTAATCCAAGGCCGACTCTACAAGCTAAACCCTGACTGTGCTGACTGAGCCTCATTTCACAACTTCTCAAGTTCTTTGCATAAAATAAAGCCCTTTCAAACCTGGTTTTCAGGGGTGCTTTGAGCTAAACTACTAACTTTGGCACACTAGCATGCTCACAATGACAAACCACTCACACTCACGCCTAGGGGGCAATTTAGAGTCATCAATTAACCTGCATGTCTTTGGATTGTGGGAGGAAGCTGGAGTACCCAGAGAGAACCCACGCAGGCACAAGGAGAACATGCAAACTCCACACAGCACCTGTGTCAACCAGGGATTGAACCCAGAACCTTCTTGCTCTTGCTGTGAGGCGACAGTGCTAACCACTGCAAATACCGCCCAGGTATAAATAAGGGCCTAGCCTGTCATCCGGGGATGAACCAGAACCATCTTGGGATTGAAACCCAGTGCTAACCATCTTGCTGTGACCGCCCAGGTATAAATACATCAAAGACTAATTCAAATTTGGGCTTTATAGTGATAGCCCAGTGGTAAATACCGCCCAGGTATTTAGTCATAATAAGTCAAAGACTAATTCAAATTTGGGCTTTATAGTGATAGTGGTGGAATTAGATAATAAGTCAGGGGATCAATTGAGTGATTACAATTCGTCTTGGGGTAAACATGAATGTGTTTACCAAATCTAGTGAGATGTTACACTACACAGACATTATTTATTTTTATTCAGTGTGACTAACAATTTACGAGGATATCATCATCTCTGATGTCCATCACGAGTAAGCTTCCATTAATCTACCTTAAAAAAACTGAAAACAAGATGTTCCCTGTACCTCCTGAGTGATAAGATTGATCTGTTGAGTCCATTTCACTGGGGTAACATGCCATGTGGGGCCTTTGTAAATGCTGCACATATCTGTGCAACTAATGTCACATTTCAATGTTTAAGGGCTACATTACAGTGGGGAAAGAGGTTGAACGCTTTAAATGTCACTTATATTTGAATGGAGGAGAGTAGATATTGATCTATGGTGCTTTGAATGTATGATTTTCAATGCAAGACTAAATTAGTAGCAGTTTTTAGCTCCACTCTGGCACAAAACAACGGCTCAATTGTATAATGTGAAAGGTGACACTCACAGTGATAAACCCCTCGATAATTATCACCAGACTCTGACAGCCCTTTAGCCTGTTGTTAAGTTTCCCCCCCAAGTGATCAAAACAAGATTAGTATTGCTGTAAAGCCACTTCTGGAGCACGGTGTGACCCGTAAATTGAAGGTGTACGCCTCTGATTATTATCTTAAAAGAGCTCAGGGAGAATCTTGACACTAACCACTGTAACAGCTACTCGATTCAGACATTAACAATTCAATAGTCCCTTTACTAAACACTGCCCTTTTTTGCTCCTACAGATATCTGCTCTCATAGCAGCAGAGCCATTATGGCCTTAATGTAGCAAACAACAGTAGCTCACTATTACTATCACTACTAGTAAGAAATGCAGCACCAAGGCTTTCAGCTAATTAAAAACCTAAAAGAAAAAAGCAAACAAACAAACAACAAAAAAAAACTCTTATGTAATTGTCATACCGAAAGATAACACACTATTTCTTCCAATCTGTGGTTCCACAGGATCACATGTGGTGATCATTACCATTTCTGTCTTGAGCCCACAGACTGTCATTGACCTCCCAGAGATATTTTGAGCAGCAGTCAGAAGAAGCCTGGCTGCTGTAATTGTGATCAATGTGTTTTTCCCCTGTTTTGTTTTCATTCTCCTCAGTGACAGAATTTATTATGGCTGAATAAAGTTCAATGATCATTTAGGTCTCCCCCAATGTAAATAAATAAATGATCATTTTGGTGGTTATGTGATTTACTGGAAACTTTAAAACAACTATTTCTGCACAAAGACTTCTTCCAGCCCGGGAGGTTTATTGTGGAGCAGCTGAAAACAGGTGTATGTTAAAGGGAAAAAAGTGTTAAAAGTGTTATGATCGGTGTGTTTTGTGTCATGAAGCGCTCTATCTCTGCCCGTGTGTTGTGTCTTATGGAATATCCCGAGGTGAGGCTTCTATAATGTGGGTTACAAACAGAGCAGTAAAAAGTTATTTGAAGGAACACATAGGACATCATACAAAAACAATACAATAGGCAATAAAAAAACAGTACAGGATACAACAAATGTCTCAGCCATAAAGTAGCACAAAAAAATGCTTTACTCTTCAAAACAAGAAAACAACAAACAGTCTCTCCTTCTAACACTAATAACGTCTCTTAGGTGCTCAGTAAGTGTCCTTGTTATCTCTTCATACAGGTCCAGAAAGGCCTTGTTTCATCTGTGTAGTTCATGAACCTTTATTAATTATAATACAGTTGCATGTTAGGCTGTTCTTTTTGGGCCAATCTTTAGAGGTCTCTTTTCAAATTCATGTCTCTCAGTCAAGCAGTATCTACAAAAAATGTGTTCTGCGACTGGAGTTTTCTGTGAAGCCACCTACAGAGTGAACCAAGAGTATCTGCACAAATGGATATTAATGCTTCCTTAAGCATGTTTCGATCGCCTGTCTCAATCCCTGTATCGTCTCTATTTCTTTTAGTCTGTGATAATGCTTAAAAACTGGACCTCTCTAAGACTCATGTAAACTCCCAACATTTTTTGTTTTTTTTTCCAGAGACAAGTGGATTCACAACCTCAAAGTCATCCCAGTAAAGATGATGGACAGTGAAGAGAAAGTGTGTTTCAATACAGCATTTTATGTTATATTTATTTCTAACTGCAGCTCTGTTAGTAGAGGTTTGACATTTGGGAGGGTTATACTTACTTTGCTACGCTGATCTGTCCAAGGAAGGATTTCTATGTCACGTTGATGGATATGCACTGACAAAGGTGTTCCTTTCCAGCAGCATCAGATTAATATGGTTGGGCTCAATGTAGTCAAAATACTGCCTGTAAAATGTTTTCCTTGTTTTGTCAGATGTCAGTATTCTTTTCTTTACAGTGAGGAGATCCTCTTCAGTGAGATTGTGAATGATATCTCTCTCCCAGTTTGTGGTATGCTTAGCTCAGAGAGCTCACATTTCAGCTGTTTAAAGAAATCTAACATACTATACCATACCATGTAAAAATGACTCTTGATCTGCACATCCCTCCTCCATATGATCATGTGGAGTGGCAGTTAGATTCTCTCTGGGGGGCTGTGTACCATATTTTCCGGTTTAAGTGTCATCTGAGCTGCAGCTTCCTTAAGATGTTCAGATGAGCTTAAAGCTCTTAAACATCTGAACATAAAAATAAATATTTTATTTATTTCAGTAAGGATCTACATAGCATAAGTTGTACTTTAAAAATTGCATTACGCCAAGATAAGTGGATCTGACTATAGACACAAACAGACACTCCAGTGCATTACATTAATGTTAATTCTTCCTAAACCTAATGTAAGACTAGCAAAGCCTTGTATTTGTATTTAAATACATCTGTACTCTACCTCAAAGATATGGTTCTTATTAATATATAAAATACCACAGTTGGTTGATGGTCTTTGATAACTAAATCTTTTATACAGGCAAACTAAAACAAGGCTGATAGATCTTTTGAATTAAGATACATTTTCAGTTAACTGTTAGATAGGTTAGCTTGCTTTTTGATGAATGCTATTTAACGTAGCCTTAGCTTCCAGGGGACATATAATGAGAGTGTAAGTTGACACAAATACACAAATGTTTCCCTTATCAAACAAGTTAGAAAGTATTAATCTACAATGTAGAAAATAATAAAAAAATAAAGAAGGTGTGTCCAAACTTTTGACTGGTAGTATATTTAAAACTCTTTAAAACTCATGCAGTGTTGAAAAATATGGGAAGAATGGATCTGACTTATATTGACAAAAACACAAAGAAAGATTTTTTTTTTTTTTTATGTAATCATGACAGGACTTCAAACACTGATTTGTAATTAGATATCCAAAATGCAATGTATTACTATGACTGCTGAATTGCAGCCTGTGAACAAATCAAATCAAATCTGTATGTATATGGACAGAACACTGACGTCATATAACTACAGTACACTATCACAGTTTTAAAAAGTACAGTAGTTACTGTCAATGACATATAAAGTCATGTACTACAGTATACTCAAAATACTTTGAGATTGCTGCTGTGTGTGCAGTTGGATATATCAGTGTGGATTACTCTCCCTTCTGTAGTAAAATATTAAAACAAAAATAAAATAAAAACAAAAAAATCACAAGTGTTCTTGTGCTCTTCACTTTGCTCTCACGGTCTGCGTGCATGTCTACACATATGTGAATAATTTCTCTGAATATATACCAATTATCTTTCCATTCCTCCTCTTCCACCATCCTCTTACCACATCTCCTCCAATCCATCCTGTTCTATTTCTCAAGTGTGTCTATGCATACTGTGACATGTCTGCATGAATAAATGAACAAGGCGAGGGAAGAAATGTATCGTATATTATCCTGTCCCTTCTATTTCTTTCATTTCTGTCAAGTGAACATGCATGGATCCATTTTCAGCTTTGCCTTGCTAACCCTCTCTGATTTACCTCTCTCCTATTTCATATAATGTGCTTATATGTGCATCCATGAACAAATAATTGTCTATTCGTCATGCTCACATGGCTCTTACTGCATGTCTAACTGTGCATGAAATAATAGTTGGATCTCCAATAACTGACTGACTGACTTCAGTCTTGGTGCACTCGATGTACCGCTGCGTCTGCAAAAAGCACCATTTAGAGGCAAGAATTCATGTGTTTTCAAATGACACAAACGGTAGCTTCTCAACTTAATACTGCTGAACTTTTAACCAAGAAAACACTGAGGCAGAAATATCTGATGCCTATCCCTCTTAAATTCCTCAGTAAATACAAAACACACACAAAAGTATGCATTATGTTTCATGCTGCTTGATGCTGTTAAAAGTATTTAAATGTGGAATAAAACACACATCCAAAAAAAAAAAATAAAATAATTCAGTGCATCTGTTATGTGATTTTTAAAGCAGACCACACAAACACACCAGATCTGTACAGCTTTTAAGCAGGTTCTGCAAAGCGATGGACACACACACACACACACACACACAAACAAACAGTGTTTCACATATTATTTTGTTGCCTGAACGAGTGTTTGAAAGGCAAAAGGCGACGCATCACACCTTAAGTGAACAGCAACTGACTCAATAAATATGTGGCTTCAAAGGAAAGTCTGCCAAGGAAGTTCTGGAAAGACATTTTGTCCTCCAACTTGTTGTAAAAGTTACTAAGACGTCAGGATACCATGCCCCCCACCTGCATACATCAAATTCTCTTCAGCTCATCTTATAATTTCAATTCAGGTTCCCCTCCATCGTAATTTCCCTCAAAGGCCACTGTATTTTCCATATTATCAATGCAGTCAGTGAGCTGAGGATTTGAAGGGAACATTGTGGGCTTTAAGAGACAAAATGAAACAATGTGCTTGACTTACTATATAACTTTTGCAAACAGTCACAAAAATACAAGTTGGAGTGGAGTGATCAAGTAAAAACCTGCAATTGAAGTATGTTCCATGATTATACTTGTGCCACTTGAAAAAATGTGGAGAGTGCAGCCCAGTCTTCTGAGGAATTACAATTATACTGAATGCTAAAGAACTTCAGTTTACAACTAATGCAGGAAGTAAAAAGGCACAGAGTCCAGAGTTTGGACTGCTGGACAGACGTACTGTGTCCGAACAGTCACAGACTTTAACAAGTGTTTTTGTCGCCTAACCTTCACTATATCGTTTCCTATACATAGAATATAGGGACTCTTTGCCTGAGATTGACACGGCAGAGGCTGAGATATCCTGACCCCTAAAATGCTGGATCTCACTATCCTCTCACTTCCTTTTGTGAAAGTACATAGTGACTTTTTGCGAGATCACCTGTCTAATGACATCTTCAGGTTCATTTTTGCAGACTTGATAAGGGTCATTTTCCAAGAAGACGTTATATAAGCATTCTTATCACTCTGAAAGTGACTTTTTAAAGACATTTAATATTAAAAAACTACAAATTTTACGTGCTAACATGAAATACCAGCAACAACACAGCAGCCTGCAATAAAAACTGAGCAATCCTACAACAATAAAACACCCAATAAATACTATCAAACATCTGTCATAAAAGATCCATCAAGGCACAGTCCACCACTTTTCACAACATCCTTTTGACTTACAGGCCTTTTCTGTCCAATCTGAATTGAGAAAAATAAAAAAAAATGAGTAAGGTTTAGGCCATTCATCCCTCCTATATACTATTTATGTGACATGACCAATGACCAAAGGGGGAAGTTCAGAAAGTGCATTCAGAGAGAGGGAGCCTGTAAGTGGATACAATACACTCAGTCACCTACTCACACACACACACTATTGCAGGCCATGAGTAATCCCTCCACCTTTGCTCGCTCTGTCACAAACATACACTAGTCGCTACCAACGTAGAAACATACTGTAGATACACACACATGCACACACACATTCACAAAGGCTATTAGGGGTCCCTACCTGCTCTCAACTTCAGGAATGACTGATAGAGCCTTCACTCCTCCACACATGCTGTTTAGTCATACTGATTGCCCTAAATGTGTGTGTGTGTGTGTGTGTAAAGTCAGTCTTGTTCCACGTGTTTTCTTTTCTTTTTTCTCTAATAGCTACTGCAGGAAGGGAGCTTGTTTCATAGTGTGTGTTTTTAAGACAGTGGACATGCTTCCAAATTGTGTGTTTCAATTGTGCATGTGCATACAGTTTATATGTGTTTAAGAAATGTGTGTGTGCATGTGTGAGAGAGAGACAGAACGAGTGAGAGGGAATACATTTGTGCATCTCTGGGACTCAAATAAAGCTTTACGGTTAAAGTTGCAATGTCACATTTGAATGATGGCTTGTGCCACTGTGTGACTTCAGGGTGTGTACAAAGTCACACAGAACAAACATCCACCCACCCGCACACACACACAGAGTTAAAGAAAGTGTCACATCTCCCAGTCACCAGCCTATCCACACATGACTACACAGTAATACTGAGAGAACAGAGGGAATTGCAGAGAGGCCGAAGGTGAAAGAAGAGAAAGGAGACAGAGAGGGAGGGAAGAGAAGGGGAAATCAAGAGTGGTAGAAAGCAGGGGGTGAGTTTGCTCATATTTCTGCCTGGCCTTCTGGACAAATGAAGAGATAAAGATTTTACCAGCTTCCTGTACGACATAAGAAAAATGTTTAATCTCAAGAGCTGAGGTGATTGAGTAGGTTGATACACTTTTGCAGTTTCCGTTAATGTTGGCCATATTTCAAACTTTCATTCCAGGCTGACATCAAATAAGATGCAATGGTAATACCATATAAATATATACATATATTCTTTTTTTAAGCTTTACCTACTGTACAGAGGAGCCAAACTGAGTATTATGGTGCTAAATAATAACGCACTGTTTTGCAATTTAAATAAAAATAGAATTGGACACAAACAGAGCAAACTGATAAAGAAAAAAAAAGACAGAGGCAGGGTGATCATTCAAAAATGCGTAAAAGTTACAGATGAGATGTAGAAGCGTTTGGAGTTTTCCAGGCTATTGCACTGACAGTCTCTCTGAGATCAGCTCTGATATGAGGTATCTGAGGCATCAGCCACCCGCTGGAGTGAGTGTACAGAGGACAGATCACAGCGTCAAAATGGCAGCAAGGTCATGATGGGGTCAGATGACATTTCACACATCCACATTTCAACTTCCAAGTAATGAAAGGACTATTAAAGGATAATACCGTGCTTTATTACTTTTTTAATATATATATATCCTTCTAAAACAAGGCTGACATACATATATATATATATATATATATATATATATATATATATATATATATAAATTCTGATATTGATATTATACCTTTGTACTCACCAAAGTAATTGCTTAGATGTGGAAAAACAGCAACATGACAAGAAATGAGCAGCCAAATGACTGCACTGTGTAACTGTGCTTTCTTAAGTACTTCATATGGAGGTGAAGTGATGATCTCATTGCACAGGAAAACAACAACAGTACTGAGGCCATGTTTATCTGATGCCAAAGACCACGTCTTAACAAACAAAGAGGTTAACCTCCCCAATGTTGGACAGCAAATAGCCAGCTTTCCACAATTAGATCGCATGACCAGTTCCGCTGCCAATGAAGACTGTGAGATGCAGTTAAAAGTTAAAATTTGATTTTGTCTCATATTCAGCAGATTAGTAGGTCAAAGGTTAAAACTGAATATCACTTTGGGTGATAACTGCACCGTTCTCCTTCAGCAGTCTTAGGTTGTAATAAACGATCCTTTCATTTGGTTGATCACTAACTCCTTTTTGATTTATTCATCAAACGTATCCTCCTATTCATGATGTATTCGACATATTCAACATACCTCATATCTCCTGGCCATGTTCCAGCCCTCATGTTTCCATCTGCTCACCAAAATAAGAGTCACCTGTCCACGTACTGACAACACGTAGATGAGGCCTTTTTCACAGCAGACATTTTGTCGCAGTGGGAAAAAAACGCGGGCTTAAATAATGAAATAAATGATGGCTGAATTGCATGTGGCTGCTCCAGTTTCAGATATCATGCATGCAGGCTCTCTGCCACACTGCTTACTGGGACACCTGAATAGTCGGAGGCATTGGTAATGTTATTAGTGGCACCTGTGCTTTGGCTGTCATGACTAGACAAAATGTGTGCTGTGAAAAAGGCCCGTTGTTTTTTATGGGCATATATGTCTACATGCTGCCTCTCTCTCTGTCCTCTCAACCTGCCCAGCACCATACAATCAGGCGGCAAAAATATCAAAGAGACATTTTTAATAGCCTCTGTGGCTTTACTTCTCTTCGTGCCACTCTTTCCCTTGGTTTTTGGCAGATTAAATATTTAATTTACTTTACTCAGTTCCTCCTCTCTAGCTCCATCCACTTTCTCTCTCTCTTGCTCTCTCTCTCCCTCCCTCTCTCCTTCTGGGTGGTGTCTGCAGGTGTCTGTGGGGGTCTGACAGACTCATGGGTTGAATAATTCATTTGATCCAAATGAGATCTCCCCGGCCTTAATGAAGCCATTAATGAGACTCCATGGATTCGGACTGCTGCCTCACACCTACACTGACACACACGCACACACATACATGCAAGCACAAAAGGCGCACGCATGTAAATGTTGCCATGTTCATAAAAAAAAAACATGCATGTCCACACAATCATGCAGAAACACACATGCTGTAATCACATGAACACACACCGCAAAAGCTGGCATTATACGCAAAGGCTGGCACGTGCTCAAACACCAGCCCACACACACACACACACACACACAAATGGATTTCACATTGCTAATATCTACCAATACAGTGTTTTTCCTGTACCTGTACCTGTAAATTAAGCCAAATTAGCTGTTAGCATTTCTGTTTGTAATCTGTTAATGGACTTAGAGACCAGCATCACTGGATTACGTTGTTACAGAGGGGTAGAGACTTTTGTATCACTGACATTTCTAAGCATGGACCTGTCCCTGTTCTGAGGAGGTGCGCTTTACTGTTTGAAAACCTCTGGTCTGTATGTATAATTCAAGGAAAACAGTGGCCTCTCCTACATCCCCGCTGTGTTAATCTTACTTTCCCCTTTAACTCTGAAAACCTCCTTTACACGTCCGTATGGACTCTCATTCTCTCCCACTCTGTCTTTTATTGAAAGTGATGATACAAAAACAACATTCTCATTTTCAACGTCTTTTTGTCTTTAAATCATATGAAACTCTCCCTCTTTCACACATCCCCTTAGAGTCATAACTGAACACATACAACACATACATAGTGGCATAAAAGTAAAACGAACATCTCCTGTCCTATAAATAAGTGAATAAATAAGAATCAGCTCCCAGAGTCTTGTTTAGGGGACTGAATCAATTTTCTGATTACATGGTTCAAGGTACGAGCTGGAGCCACTAAGCTTATTAGCCTGGCTGGCTGGAGTTTGACTACTTCTAATGTAGTGTGTGCTTGCTTGTGTGTGTGTGTGTGTCTGTTGGTTGGTTTACGCACCTGGATGACTGCCAGGGAGCGGGAGAATTGGGAGTAAGTACACAAACCTGGGTCTGGATGGGTATGGGGAATGAAGATTGAGGGAAATCTGGTGGAGAGATTGCACAGGAGGAGGCGGCGGGTCTGGAGGTGGGAGAGTAATTGAGGCAGTGGTGTCAGAATTTGCAGCCCCCAGATTATGTGACAAAAATCCAAATATTAAGACCACTGTACACATTGTTGAAAAGCAGCTGTTGAAGGAAGGGGAGTGCACTTTTGTTTGGCAATTACTGACAGTCCTCGTCATATTACGTCACATAAGGGAGTCGCTGCTCTGCCTGAAGTCAATGAGCAGTAGGAGGTGGTAGTGAGTCTGAGCGGCCTTTACTGCTGCGTTTGTTATGAAAAACACGGTCATTTGTGGCGCTTATTTCAGACCGCAGCGTTGTCTTCACGGCGATATGATGGAGTTCAGGATGGGATTTTGAAGCCGTGTGAGACTGACAGCTGCATGGGTCCCTCCGTGCACACAGCAGCTCCATCAGGTCTGCTGCTGCAGGAGTCACGGATCAATCAGAGATTCAGCTCGACCAAAACGTCAACTATTCACCGTAAGTCACGTTTTCTAACGTTTGCTAACTTCCAAATTATTCACCATAATAGTTTTGCTAACCAAAAGCAACATGAGAAGCTGTTTGTTGTAAGTTAGCGCCCAGCTAAGACAGAGGCTAATGTTAATGTTAGCTAGCATTAGCATCCTTTATTATAAAACCCATCACAGTCTGTAAGCTAAGTTTGTTAACATGAGAACACTTGAGTCTAGTTACATGGTCTGGTGACTTTATTTATACAGCTAAGACACTTATAATTTATCTTAATGTGTAATGTTAATGTTGGTGTGTTATCAGGTTTTGGAGATCATCAGGGACAGAAGCAGCTACAGACAGAGGTTCAGTACAGCAGGTAAATATTATAACAGTGAAGAATAAAAATGGCTAAAACTAATACTGTCTAACACAGAAGTCTTCCACTACACCTGCCCCCCTTTCCAGAGCCTGCCAGAAGATCAACAAGGATGAGGCAGTTAGCGCCTCTCTCTTACACACAACCAGCGATATAACGCAGAACATTAGTTATGTGGCACAAGCACAGATGTGGTTTGATTGACTCTTCTGTTTGTTTTTTAAAAAAGTTTTCTTAGTGTTGAAAGAGAGCAACTGTTTATAAAGTACTTCAAACACTGATGCTTCAGTATTCATAAACTAATGATGTTCATATATAATAATACATGTCAGAGGTACCAAACTAATACTTCACATTAATACTTGAAGTTTGTTTTGCTGCTGACTTGTGTACTTTTACAAGTATTCCTATTTATTTATGTCTATTATACCCTTAAAGTACTCCTATAAAGTTTTTACACAGTAAGACAATGTGATTGTGATGATCTTTTTATTGACTGTCACCCAAATGAGGCCATTCAAAACCTTTGTAAATCCTTCCTTCCTCTGGAAACTGTCCTCTGATGGCAGACAGCACATGAAGCAGACAACCTGCCTGTAAGAATATTCAAAGTCTTTTATTGACATTAAACAGTGTGATAAAGATAGTGATAATCTCAATATGGGCAATGTGATGGAGAAGCCAAAAAAAAAAAAAATCATCTGTTTTCTATCGTCTCCAATTTGCTATTTATCTACATGTAAATGCTGTTACTTAGCTGTACTATTTACTATTATTATTATTCAAATTCAAGTTAACATTAAATATAAAATATATGATTTAAAAGCAGTGACTTATAGGTTTCAAAATCTGCTGGACACTCAGAATCAGTATGTCCTCCATTATATTAGCCCACAAACTTAATTGTATTCACAGAGAAAGTCGGATAATTGAAGGAACTCCACAGAGTAATAGATTATTTCTGCCCTAAATATACTCATTTCAAAATCTAAAACTAGTGTTCTTATAGCCTGATACGTGATAGCAAACTTTACAATGTGATGTGAACACAGTAATAACTATCGTTAGCTAACACCTGTCCACACACAACTCAGTTTCTCTCCTCTGACCGTTGTTCCTCCTGATCCTGGTCTGTTCCTGCTCTCTTGGACGGCCTCACAGGCTCATAATTATAAGACTGTTGTCCGTCATACATACGTGTATGAATAAATACTTTCAACTTGTGTCAAAATTAGCTTCAGATCCATTCATTTCTATTGTTCAGTCTGACCGCTCTCCCTTTTGTTACGTCACTTCCAGGTTCGGCTTTTTCAGATGCAGAAGTAAAATTCTGTTACAAAAATGACTCTAAAACTCACTGTATTGTGTATTTAATTATATTTTAAGCAAAATCTAGTTCCTACATTGTTTTTACATGCATTGATTCACAGGGGTCTCTAACCTGCAAGTTTCTCTTTGTGTGGCATGCTACTCTGAAGTAGTCTGATTTGGTGTTGTCTTCATCATGATGTCAGCACACAAATTGTCTATGGCAGGGGTCAGCAACCTGCGGCTCCGGAGCCGCATGCGGCTCTTCAGCGCCCCTATAGTGGCTCCCTTTGGCCTTGGTCATTTTTTTATTGTTTTTAATTTACATATTAAAAGTTTTAAAAGTTATAAGCACTGTTATTTTTTGCAGCTCCAGACTATTTTCCCAGGTGACTGACAGGTCACTGCACCTCTCCGTGAAAGTTGAGCGATACGATCATACGCGTTGCATCCCCCCCACTTTAGGGTGTTGCGCTGGGGAAAACACGCAAAAATGGCTCTTTCAGTGATAAAGGTTGCCGACCCCTGGTCTATGGGTATGGTTTAACCCTCATGTTGTGTTCTGGTCAAATCTTGACAGATTTAAAAGTTTTATCTCTGAAAAATGTAGCTAATTTGATCAAGACTTTTACGATTTAATGACTTTGTCCACAAAGAGGATTTCAACACACAAAATAAATTGTATTGATTTAAATACAATTTTGTGTGTTTTATTCAACTTTTGTACACTCTTGGTGTTCCCAGGTCAAAAATGACTGGTCATTAGAAATTAATGGGGGAGATGAAAACAATTAGTGTAAAAAACTGAGCTTAAGTACATCCTCATTTGTCAGATGGACACACACACACACACACACCTTGGGTTCCCTTTCAACCACTATGCGAACCTTTGCCCAGTAGAGTTTCAACACCTGTTGGCAGCTCTCACAGCTGCAACGTAATAATACTGACTGAGTTTTCTTGTATCTCTGGTATATAATGCTTTTATGAGGCCTTGCTCATGGTTCATTATGTGGCAGCACCATGGCAGGCTGATATACGGTAAGTGAGGCTCTTGATTATATATTTGATCACCACACTGGTGAGGAGGAGAGAGGCCAGGAAACTGGCAGTGAGGATGGATTAGAGGAGCAAGTGTCAGAAGCTGAAGATGACAGAATATAATCCAGAGCAAGAAATAACTGATGTGAAAACAAGCATGTAACGTGCCATAAATGCAAAGCATTTATTTGCAAGGTGCATGCAACAATCTGCACATAGCTATTGTCCAACATGTGCATGAGAAAAAACACCATTGAAGTTTGATTTAACCCACTTCGGCTTCGGTAACTTCGGCTTTGAAAAAGACCACTCGACAACTTGCTGTTGCTCATATGAAGCTCCATCTATAACTTGCAAAAGGCATTGTCTTGTACACCGAGGCTGACACTGCTCAAAATGTGAAACATGGAGGCAAAACAATGCGAGAGGGAAAACCCCGGGAAAAAGCATCTCTCACAAACAGCTACCCTAGCCAAACAGCTAGTATTAAACCATTTTATAGTGCTCATATTACAACAGTTGTTCTTTAATGTATTAAGATATTGATCTTGGAATATTGTGTGAAATTTTTAAGTTAAGTGTAGTGTTGGGATAATTTCCTTTGTACACAAATAAAATCTTCCCGGTCACTTTTGACCGGGAACATAAAATTGTTTTACATGAAATGAACACAACACGAGGGTTAATTTAAAGAACCCAGGGTACTATATCTCAGGGAATCTGAGATGGGGAAAGTGCTACATATTATAGATATTAAGATAAGTCATTTTTGATTGGCTGCCAGGTGTCCATAAACACTGTTTAATTTGCCATGAAGTAATTCAATTTAGAACTAGTGTTGGTTGGATTGCCATGAAATTTGGTATACATTCATGTCATCTAAAAGTGTTCCTACAACACTACAATACTGTGGTATCTGTAACAGAATATACAATTTTATGTAGTATTCATTTTCTGCATAATTCATTTTATGAATTTGGATCAACACCCAGCTACTGAAGCACTGCAGCAGCTATATCATTCTAGGTGAGGGATCAGCTCCTCTGATTGTTTTGGCTTGCCCACAAAGCTTAAAGTGACACACTCAGAGGATCAGCCCAAATTCAAGTCCAAAACCTAAATGAAAGGATTTGGTTCTAAATCAAAAGATGCGCACTTAAACAAGGTGAGCTGCGAGGTGAAATTGAATCTGACAAAAGCTTCAGTGTTATTCCGTCTTTAGCTGTGAAATTCTATTTGCATAATATCCAAAACATTCAAAACACCAAAGAGAGGAGCGTTATCCAAGTAGAACAGCCCGGTACAAACCAAGAGTCACACCATTGATTTTGTGTATATTTAGCTTTGATTTGCATTTATGTTTATTTAGGTCAAGTCAAATACGATTAAACAAATGCTGTAAACTTGTGTGTTACTTTTTAGTTTGTCTCTGTGTGAGAGACCAGAGGAGAAAGAGAGGAAAGAGGAAAAGTGGAGTTTTAAAATATCCTGAACAATTAGTCATAGCAATGTACGTCTCTGAGGGAAGCAACAATGACAACAGTGTTTCAGGGAGTATTAGATTACATTTGATATTTTAGATTACATTTGATAAATGAAGAGATTCCAGATGCAAATTGAGTCTCTGCAGCAGCAAAGATAATGCCAAATACATCAGTGAATAGGAGAAAACCAAGGCGAGGGCTATTTTCAACTTATAGTTAATGGTCCTTGAATTATTTGTTTTAAAACAACCCACAGCTGCCAACTGTTCTACATATCAATTAGGAATATTTTTATTCCAGTATTTTTTTTATCAACACATTATTCCAATTAAATAATGTATCATAATACCATTATTTTCCTTTCACCAGAATAATCATTGACAGTGTAGACTGTACAAATACAACACAAAATCACACTCAAAGCCCTTTTAATTAGTTGGGTGTCAGCAGGCAGGAGAAGCAGGGAAATATGGTCTGACCACAGTGGGGACCGGGGAGAGCTTTGTAGCTGTCATGAATGTTCGTGGAAACTTAGTCTAAGGTAGTGTTTGCCCTGGGTGTGGATATACTTCTGTATTTTAGGTGAGACAAAGATCTGTTTCTAATCTGATTAAAATCACTACCTTTATTTAAAAAAAATTAATTATTTATTTATGTATTTGCTTTTCAATGACTGAACTGTGTAGTTCAACAATGGAGCTCCACGGCACAGAGGAATAAGACATGTCGCACTATAGACAGAATAACAAATCTTGTTAGGAGGATCAATTTTATGTAAATTTTTATCTTTTCACAGGATTTGTTGTCATAAAAGAAAAGAAAAAAAATCAAATATGTACGTTGATAATGGAACTAAAGAGCAAAAAAAGCACACTCTTATTTATGTTAGTTACCCTGTAAAGGGTTATCAGTAAGTAATGTCACCCATTTCTACTACATAGTCACTTAGGTATTGGAATTGCCTGATTGTGGTCAAAGTGTATTCAACAATATGTCAACTGTTTCAGAATATTATGGGTCTTATTATGGATCATTGCATTGTTCTCTGTTATAGTTCCCTGTTAGACATGTTTTTTTTCCTTACGTCGGAGCTCCATTCCTAAGGACGCGAAGTAACCCGATTTTTGCTGTAAGTCGAAACTCACATATGTGACAGACACACACATACTTGCACATGATGTTACAAACTTATGAAAGTCAAAATGTTGTGTAGCATACACACACACAACCACCACACACACACACACACCGTTCATACACCCATTCTATGTCACCTGCGCTAACACAGTGGTAAAATCATAATCTAGGACATAAAAACACTGCACAGTCTTTGTTTTAACGTTGCAGACACCATACGTCGAAATGATGGAACAAGACTTTCTTAATAAATTTATGGGAGGTGGTGACGTAACCACGAAACGCCGTAGGTCGAGGACCTCCTGTATATGTAATTTTTTAGATTTTAGGTACCTCATTTAATTTTTTTCAAAGTCAACTTCAGAGGCAAGGTGAGGACTAAAATAGAGACACTTTAATACAGGTTCAAAACCATGTCATTGTGCAACAAGTGTAGCTGCCAACACTATGAACATACAATGTCTGTAGCAATAAACTGTGTATATTACATTACATGCTGTTTAACCTGATCTGTGCTGGATTTTTAGCAGTTAACCTGCTGTACTTTGAAACAAAACACCACCAGACTTATGATGTCATAGAATGCAGTGATGTCATAAAGGAGTTCTATGTGATGTCACAAAGGCTAAGAAGCCAATAAAACTACATACAGCAGTACAGTACAACAGTAATTCACAGTTTGTTGATATAGACATCTCAAATTGCAAAATAAGCAGAAGAAATGAGTCAGGTGGGTACTATGGACTGCCATGATCTGAATGGTCACAACACAGCCCTCTCCAGAGAAAACTGGGTCCTCTTAAAAAATAACCAGGACCTGCTCAGAGAGAATGAGCAGCTCCAAAAAATTATCAATGACCTTGAAACTAAAAACAAGAGAAAAAGGTACCTCCAACCAGAGAACGAAGAAATTTGTTCAGAAAAAGAGGCCCTTTCTGGTGAAATTGATCATCTGTGTACAGATAATAAGTTTCTGTGCCAAAACCTTGCTAGGCGTACTGAACAGAACAAGGACTTGAAAACTGAGAAAAAGACCTTTGACCAAAAAATAAAGGAGCTGATCCTGAGGACCAAGGCAGTGAAAGATGCCATGCAGCATCAAAATGTCACACTGCAAAAAGAAGTTGAGCATATAAATACAAAACTGGGAGAACTGCATGACGTTAAACAAAAATACAATGCATTGAAACAGAACAATCTTACTATAGTAGATGAAGTAAATAACTTGCATCAGAACCTTAGTGAAATGAACATAATATTTAAAAATGACACAATTAGACAACAGAACCAGGCTCTCCAAAGAGAACTTCAAAAGGCCAAAGAAGATCTGCAAGAACATCAGGAGGTCAAGCAAAGATTGCGTGATGTAGAAGATGAGTTGGGACAAAAAAATGAGGTTCTTCAGGAAAAATCTCAGGAGCTCAAAAATATTCTGGAACAACTGAGAGACTGTGAAAACAACTACAAGGCTAAACAAGAAGAAAACATATCTATTAGCCAAGATAACATGGTCCTGACACAAAAAGTCCAGGAGCTTCACAAAAACTTTCAAAATGAAGCTGATGCAATTAGACAACAGAACCAGGCTCTCCAAAGAGAACTTCAAAAGGCCAAAGGAGATCTGCAAGAACATCAGGAGGTCAAGCAAAGATTGCGTGATGTAGAAGATGAGTTGGGACAAAAAAATGAGGTTCTTCAGGAAAAATCTCAGGAGCTCAAAAATATTCTGGAACAACTGAGAGACTGTGAAAACAACTACAAGGCTAAACAAGAAGAAAACATATCTATTAGCCAAGATAACATGGTCCTGACACAAAAAGTCCAGGAGCTTCACAAAAACTTTCAAAATGAAGCTGATGCAATTAGACAACAGAACCAGGCTCTCCAAAGAGAACTTCAAAAGGCCAAAGGAGATCTGCAAGAACATCAGGAGGTCAAGCAAAGATTGCGTGATGTAGAAGATGAGTTGGGACAAAAAAATGAGGTTCTTCAGGAAAAATCTCACGAGCTCAAAAATATTCTGGAACAACTGAGAGGCAGTGAAAACAACTACAAGGCTAAACAAGAAGAAAACATATCTATTAGCCAAGATAACATAGGTCCTGACACAAAAAGTCCAGGAGCTTCACAAAAACTTTCAAAAAGAAGCTGATGCAATTAGACAACAGAACCAGGCTCTCCAAAGAGAACTTCAAAAGGCCAAAGGAGATCTGCAAGAATATCAGGAGGTCAAGCAAAGATTGCGTGATGTAGAAGATGAGTTGGGACAAAAAAATGAGGTTCTTCAGGAAAAATCTCAGGAGCTCAAAAATATTCTGGAACAACTGAGAGACTGTGAAAACAACTACAAGGCTAAACAAGAAGAAAACATATCTATTAGCCAAGATAACATGGTCCTGACACAAAAAGTCCAGGAGCTTCACAAAAACTTTCAAAATGAAGCTGATGCAATTAGACAACAGAACCAGGCTCTCCAAAGAGAACTTCAAAAGGCCAAAGGAGATCTGCAAGAACATCAGGAGGTCAAGCAAAGATTGCGTGATGTAGAAGATGAGTTGGGACAAAAAAATGAGGTTCTTCAGGAAAAATCTCACGAGCTCAAAAATATTCTGGAACAACTGAGAGGCAGTGAAAACAACTACAAGGCTAAACAAGAAGAAAACATATCTATTAGCCAAGATAACATAGTCCTGACACAAAAAGTCCAGGAGCTTCACAAAAACTTTCAAAAAGAAGCTGATGCAATTAGACAACAGAACCAGGCTCTCCAAAGAGAACTTCAAAAGGCCAAAGGAGATCTGCAAGAATATCAGGAGGTCAAGCAAAGATTGCGTGATGTAGAAGATGAGTTGGGACAAAAAAATGAGGTTCTTCAGGAAAAATCTCAGGAGCTCAAAAATATTCTGGAACAACTGAGAGACTGTGAAAACAACTACAAGGCTAAACAAGAAGAAAACATATCTATTAGCCAAGATAACATGGTCCTGACACAAAAAGTCCAGGAGCTTCACAAAAACTTTCAAAATGAAGCTGATGCAATTAGACAACAGAACCAGGCTCTCCAAAGAGAACTTCAAAAGGCCAAAGGAGATCTGCAAGAACATCAGGAGGTCAAGCAAAGATTGCGTGATGTAGAAGATGAGTTGGGACAAAAAAATGAGGTTCTTCAGGAAAAATCTCACGAGCTCAAAAATATTCTGGAACAACTGAGAGGCAGTGAAAACAACTACAAGGCTAAACAAGAAGAAAACATATCTATTAGCCAAGATAACATAGTCCTGACACAAAAAGTCCAGGAGCTTCACAAAAACTTTCAAAAAGAAGCTGATGCAATTAGACAACAGAACCAGGCTCTCCAAAGAGAACTTCAAAAGGCCAAAGGAGATCTGCAAGAATATCAGGAGGTCAAGCAAAGATTGCGTGATGTAGAAGATGAGTTGGGACAAAAAAATGAGGTTCTTCAGGAAAAATCTCAGGAGCTCAAAAATATTCTGGAACAACTGAGAGACTGTGAAAACAACTACAAGGCTAAACAAGAAGAAAACATATCTATTAGCCAAGATAACATGGTCCTGACACAAAAAGTCCAGGAGCTTCACAAAAACTTTCAAAATGAAGCTGATGCAATTAGACAACAGAACCAGGCTCTCCAAAGAGAACTTCAAAAGGCCAAAGGAGATCTGCAAGAACATCAGGAGGTCAAGCAAAGATTGCGTGATGTAGAAGATGAGTTGGGACAAAAAAATGAGGTTCTTCAGGAAAAATCTCACGAGCTCAAAAATATTCTGGAACAACTGAGAGGCAGTGAAAACAACTACAAGGCTAAACAAGAAGAAAACATATCTATTAGCCAAGATAACATAGTCCTGACACAAAAAGTCCAGGAGCTTCACAAAAACTTTCAAAAAGAAGCTGATGCAATTAGACAACAGAACCAGGCTCTCCAAAGAGAACTTCAAAAGGCCAAAGGAGATCTGCAAGAATATCAGGAGGTCAAGCAAAGATTGCGTGATGTAGAAGATGAGTTGGGACAAAAAAATGAGGTTCTTCAGGAAAAATCTCAGGAGCTCAAAAATATTCTGGAACAACTGAGAGACTGTGAAAACAACTACAAGGCTAAACAAGAAGAAAACATATCTATTAGCCAAGATAACATGGTCCTGACACAAAAAGTCCAGGAGCTTCACAAAAACTTTCAAAATGAAGCTGATGCAATTAGACAACAGAACCAGGCTCTCCAAAGAGAACTTCAAAAGGCCAAAGGAGATCTGCAAGAATATCAGGAGGTCAAGCAAAGATTGCGTGATGTAGAAGATGAGTTGGGACAAAAAAATGAGGTTCTTCAGGAAAAATCTCAGGAGCTCAAAAATATTCTGGAACAACTGAGAGACAGTGAAAAAAACTACAAGGCTAAACAAGAAGAAAACATATCTATTAGCCAAGATAACATGGTCCTGACACAAAAAGTCCAGGAGCTTCACAAAAACTTTCAAAATGAAGCTGATGCAATTAGACAACAGAACCAGGCTCTCCAAAGAGAACTTCAAAAGGCCAAAGGAGATCTGCAAGAACATCAGGAGGTCAAGCAAAGATTGCGTGATGTAGAAGATGAGTTGGGACAAAAAAATGAGGTTCTTCAGGAAAAATCTCAGGAGCTCAAAAATATTCTGGAACAACTGAGAGACTGTGAAAACAACTACAAGGCTAAACAAGAAGAAAACACGTCTATTAGCCAAGATAACATGGTCCTGACACAAAAAGTCCAGAAGCTTTACAAAAACTTATGTGATGAAAAAGAAGCAAGGAGGAAAACCGAAGAAGCTCTGAAACAAAGATTGCAGGAACTCAAGGCTTTAACAAGAAAACTTAAGAATTTAAACAAACAAGTGCACAATGATCAAAAGTCTGTAAAACCGGAAACCTTTAGCCTGGAAAACGAGGCCCTGCAACAACAAGTTGAGGAGCTCAAGATTAGTCTCAGAAAAGAAAAGGCCTTGTTTTCGATGGAGCGTTTTAAAGCTCATCAGCGGGAGAACGCACTTTGTGATAAATTGCAGATGCTCCACATTCTACTTAAGTCCAAGATGAAGGAAAATAACAACTTGCAGAAGGAAATGCTGTCTGTTAAAGAGGATCATAAGGGGCAGGCCTGCAAATCAGCCACAAAAAAGGCTGTGGCTGATGAGTTCATGATGGATCACCAGGAGAGTCAGCAGAGTTGGGCATCACGTTGGCTTCCTTCCTGGTTTTCCTAACTGGTCCACCATTACATTTGTGCTGAGCAGACCCTGCTAGCTCAGAACCGTAACCCTAACCCCCCAACCCTTACCCTAACCCTAGACCCCCAACCCTAACCCTTTCTTTGTCACTAAGTCACTAATAATTTGTGGTAAAAAAAGATGGCCAACTCAGTGTACTGGAGTTGTATTCATTTAGCCAAACTTGAGTACGGTGCTTTTTTCAGTTCAGTTCTCATCTCCTTGGCGCTTTACCGTCATGTGGAACATGCTCGAACAAGCTCAAGTCCAGCTAAAGATCGCTTCACTTCAACTGTTGTGGTCATGATGATTGGTATTACAGTGATTCTTGTCTTGGCACACTGATTTGGTAAATAAATATTTTCCCTTCCACAAACTGCTTTGCTGTCTTTTTGTAATACAGCACCAGGTTCATGAGATTATTATACAGGGTTCGCGTTAGCTTAGCTTTTATATCACCAACAAGTCTGTCAGTGTTTTTTGTGCTTCTTCTTTTTATATATATATATATATATATATATATATATATATATATATAATTTACATTCATTTATTTATTTATTTATCTGAAATTATATGAACTCCCTGAGAATCAACAAAAACATCAAAAACATTTTCTCTTCTCTTATTTTCTCGTCTTTGGTCAGCATTTGATGTTGATTCGTCATCTACTTTGTGTTTACTTGGTAGTCCTGTCACAAACTTGTCCATGCTAGCGGTAAAATATTGTGTGCATTATTTACATTTTTAAGCGGCCCTCCTCAGTGGTGTTTTTCCTCCTCGGTAGTAAAATTAGCGCCATTTGCTGGACATAAGTTGACAGCAGAAACTGTGTTCACAGTAGCCCACGCCCCCGTCATAACGCCGGGCCCCTCCTAACGGGCGTGCCCCCTAGTTTGAAAACCACTGACTTAAAGAGAAACTTGCAGGTTAGAGACCCCTGTGAATCAATGCATGTAAAAATGATGTAGGAACTAGATTTTGCTTAAAATATAATTAAATACACAATACAGTGACTTCTAGAGTCATTTTTGTAACAGAATTTTACTTCCGCATCTGAAAAAGCCGAACTGGAAGTGACGTAACAAAAGGGAGAGCGGTCAGATTGAACAATAGAAATGAATGGATCTGAAGCTAATTTTGACACTGAATAAGTTGTAAAGTATTTATTCATACACGTATGACGGACAACAGTCTTATAATTATGAGCCTGTGAGGCCGTATCCAAGAGAGCAGGAACAGACCAGGATCAGGAGGAACAACGGTCAGAGGAGGAGAAACTGAGTTGTGTGTGGACAGGTGTTAGCTAACGATAGTTATTACTGTGTTCACATCACATTGTAAAGTTTGCTATCACGTATCAGGCTATAAGAACACTAGTTTTAGATTTTGAAATGAGTATATTTAGGGCAGAAATAATCTATTACTCTGTGGAGTTCTTTCAATTATCCGATTTTCTCTGTGAATACAATTAAAGTTTGTGTGGGCCAATATAATGGAGGACATACTGATTCTGAGTGTCCAGCAGATTTTGAAACCTATAAGTCACTGCTTTTAAATCATATATTTTATATTTAATGTTAACTTGAATTTGAATAATAATAATAGTAAATAGTACAGCTAAGTACAGCATTTACATGTAGATAAATAGCAAATTGGAGACGATAGAAAACAGATGATTTTTTTTTTTTTTGGCTTCTCCATCACATTGCCCATATTGAGATTATCACTATCTTTATCACACTGTTTAATGTCAATAAAAGACTTTGAATATTCTTACAGGCAGGTTGTCTGCTGGGCCCAGGGCACTTTAGGCAGGAAGGCCTTTACCTTCATGTGCTGTCTGCCATCAGAGGACAGTTTCCAGAGGAAGGAAGGATTTACAAAGGTTTTGAATGGCCTCATTTGGGTGACAGTCAATAAAAAGATCATCACAATCACATTGTCTTACTGTGTAAAAACTTTATAGGAGTACTTTAAGGGTATAATAGACATAATTATAATATAGGAATACTTGTAAAAGTACACAAGTCAGCAGCAAAACAAACTTCAAGTATTAATGTGAAGTATTAGTTTGGTACCTCTGACATGTATTATTATATATGAACATCATTAGATTATGAATATGAATACTGAAGCATCAGTGTTTGAAGTACTTTATAAACAGTCAGCTGGTTAAAAAGGTCAAAATGCTCTCTTTCAACACTGAGAAAACATTTAAAAAAAAACACCAGGCCATGTAACTAGACTCAAGTGTTCTCATGTTAACAAACTTAGCTTACAGACTGTGTCCTCTCATATGGTGGGTTTTATAATATAGGATGCTAATGCTAGCTAACATTAACATTAGCCTCTGTCTTAGCTGGGCGGTAATGTTACGGGTCCCAAATGGCTGAGGCCGTAGTAACAAAAAGATTTAGTACGTACAACGTACAATAATAGTTACGTTTTGGTTATTCATTATTTATTTATTTTTATTATTTACTGTGAATTTCTCTTGGAGATTATCTATCTATCTATCTATCTATCTATCTATCTATCTATCTATCTATCTATCTATTTTTTTGTCTTTTTTCACAGTGTATTCACCTAGAAAACAGGTAAATACCAGTGCCCCTGATCTAGGGACCCAGCGGCAACGCTGCGAGACTCTTTGGTTCCGCTCTCCGATTTCCTAATTAACTTCTAGTATTAATACAGATCACGTATAACAATAAATAAAAAAGACAAATTCCGATTTAGTTTTGAGTGTATCACACAAACTTACAACAAACAGCTTTGCACGTTGCTTTTGGTTAACAAAACTATTATCGTGAATCATTGGGAAGTTAGCAACCATCAGAAAACGTGACTTACAGTTTAAAATGAGCGCCACAAATGGCCGCATTTTTCATAAGAAACGCAGCTACCACCTCCTACCGTTCATTGACTTCAGGCAGAGAGGCGAGCAGCGACTCCCTTATGTGACGTAATATGATGCGATGTTGAAAAAAAGAGCGTTTCTAGGGACACTGCGGAAAATGACCACTTTTACCTTTATCTTTATGTTTTGTAAAACGTTAAATTCTGCATTACCTTTTCAAATACGTGTTTCCAAAAATATTAAGTTAAAATCTAAAAAAAGTATTAACCTGCAACGTCACCCTGCTGTGTTGTTTGATGCCAGAACTGAAGGAGTAAAGGCTCTAAATTGAAGTTTTATCAAAAACCAGCAACCTCTGTCAGACAAAAAGCCAGACACAACTGTGGTTAAACATGATGAGACAAAAGGACTGAGGTGATCGACACATGTTCACGTTCACTTCATATCAGATACGGCTAATTAAAGTATTGTCTGTTGTTGGTGTGAATAATGTTATGTATTTAATGTTGTCCTGCATTTCACTCCTAGTGCGGTAACACTGTCAGACTCACAGTGGTCGGTTGCCTCCATTACCCACTATGCTCAGAGATCACTCAGAGATTCAGAGGTTTTATGCTAGCAAGGTGCTGCAGGCGATTTATCAGACTTCACACAGCTCCACACGAGGACATTAAAGGCTTTATACAACTGTTTTTTTTCCAAATGGAGTAGTTCCACCTAAGCCTACAACAACACTTTATTCCAACAGTGCTCTGGAAAAACTTAAGATGTACTCTTATTGTCTTTGTAATAATTTGTACTCAAAGCCTAATATTAGCACCTAATATTAGACAATTAGTGTGTGTTAGAGGGTCGATGGGATTACTGAACATCCTGGACGAGGCTCATCACTTCAGTGTCCCTGGTGTTTTCTACTGCTGCACATGAGACTCTGTGGTTGTTTTGGTTAGCAGGTGAGGATATGTTTTGGACTTCCTCTTATGTTCAAAATTATCTTTGGACTAATAACCTATTCTTTTGGTAGTTACAGTTAATTTGAAACATTTCCATTATCAGCCGTCAACCAGGATACCCGAATTAAAGGTAAACTTTTGTGAACCTTTAAGCCAAAAAAATCTGTACACTGGGTTCAAATGTTATAAGAGATCACATCTAAATGTATGATATTAGGAATATAGCTCACAGAGTGTACAGTATAGTAATATTTATGATCAACATTTCATTGCTAATATGATTATTTTCACTTGATTAATTTGGCTTTCATATCGCTGCTTATTCATTTCACACACTGTGGTAATCGAGGGTATTCTGGAACAGCGTGTTTCTCTCCAGCAAATTTCAGCCTCTCGGATGCCAACCATCCTATTGTTGCAAAGAGTTTCTATAACTGAGGCAGCCAAGTCGAGGGGATAAGCTTCTCAAGACCCTCTTTCACACACACACACACACACACACACACAAGACAGCAAGTGTGTTTAAGCACCCTGATCTGTGTTCTTGTCTACATTCACAAACATAAGCAGAGGAATAGTGGGGAGCACGTACACAAAGAGAATATGATGTGTGTGTCGAGGTGAACACTTGTCTATGTATGACTATGTGTGTGTGATTGTGCTGTATCGAACACTTAACCATGGTCTGGTCCAAGATAACCAATGAGATGACATGTATATCCTAGACCGATACATTTTCATTTAAGAAATTTCAACATTTAAATGAGACTTCAAATCATGCCTTGAGTGCATGTTTTTAGTGTTCCAAGCCAAATATACAAAAATACATTGTTTTTAATCAACAATAAAACAAAATGTGAACTCACAGTGTATTCGTGTGTATTCCAACAAAATCATCTTTACACAATTTGGCTTAAACTTGAACAAAAAGTTTAACTTAACTCTTAGCACGAAACTTAATTAAGTAGTTGTGGCAGAAATGCCACTGTCATCTGTGTGAACTATAACAAATGTTTCTGAATCCAACAAGCAAATTATCCCACCGTCTAAAAAAATGAAATTCATTGTTGACTTTGTTTTGTTTTTGTAGACAGAAAATTGAAATGTAATTACTTTTAAAAGTTGTTAATGACCAGTTGCCTCTTTACACATCCAGCAGACTCTGTTGGATAAAATAAAAAGCATAAAAATATCTGACTCTTCAGCTGCTAAATACTCCACTTTGGTCACTAGCTACTCCCTTTCCTGTTACATGTTAATGTGATTTATTGTTAAGTAGTTGGTGTTGATTTGTTCGATTTAAACAATAAAGGATTAAACAATAGCACAAATGTTAAACATAGTGATATTTCAACCTGCTGCCTGTTTATTAAAACTTTCATTCCCCAAAGTTTCCTAAAAATGATGCAAACTCATCTTTTCTGTCATAGGTTGCTATTTTAGGTCAGTGTGGGTGTTAAATGAATGGAAATCAAACCGAGGAAATACTTTATAGTTTGAGGTAAAAATTATATTATATTTTGATCTTCCAGCAAGGACATTTTAGAGTGAGACAACCCCTTGAAACTATAGTCTGTCTGAAAAAACAAACTTCTTCCTCCAGGTGAGAGTATTGAGTGCTAGATTGGGTATTTTTGAAATCTAGACAAAAAATACAAATTACTGAGATGAGAAAATAGTGAGCCGCAGGGCCAAAAACAGATCAAGCAGATACAAGGACATCTGAAAAATAAAGAAGAAACAAATCCTTTAATCTCCAAGTTTGTTTATTGAATGGACTAGACATTTTGAGAAATCGCCTTGGTTTTGGTCTGAACCTCCATCAGTCAAAACAGTGAAAAGCAATGTAATACACAGACTTTCTCCATTTAAATTACCATATTGTCATATCAGTCTGGTGCAATTATCTGTCACTGCAGCGAGGTGACCTGATTTTGAATAGATTAAAATAAACATGGTAAGTCTGAGAGAGTGGGATAAAAAACATGTTTGTTGTGCTTGTAGCTGTGAAAGTCTCTCTGGCTTCTAAGTTAATGCCACTTCGATATTAAAAACTGCATCAGTGTCACTGCTTATTCTGTGGAAGCTATTAGAGAGGCTGTTTGTCTTTTAAAGTGAACTCGAAGACAGTTACATTAAGATACCAAATATATGTGTATATATATATATATATATATATATATATATATATATATATATATATATATATTTATATATATATATATATATATATACACGCTATTTGGGCTAGTGTAATATTTACACTCAAGGATGAGAAATACAGGAACTCTGCCTCTTAAGATGGAGTGAGTCTCTTACCTTCAATTTGCATATGCATCGCTACATATACAGTCATTAGAGCAACATTACAACCAAGTCAATAAACTAAGTTATCTTACTGATTTCAGTGACACCCTTGGGTAACAAATGACTACCAGGTCCACTTTCTCCTACTCTCTGCATACAGTTTTTAAATGTTGTAATATTAAATAGTTCCATGGTAATTTGATTAAACACGGATTTAAAAGTCATTCAAAATCCTGCCTCACATAAGTATAAACTGTCCAACTCGCCATATAAACTCACTAGTACCTGGAGAAACATGCACATACATCAGTGTCTGAACAGGGCCTTCCAGACACCAAATAATTCATCCATGCTGTGGCTTTGTCTGGTATGTCTGTTATTTAGTGCAGTTTATGCACAACCTGGTCATTAGTGAGCCAGTGTGGGTGACTGTGTGTGGCTGCAGGCTGGCTAGAGCCCCGTCTTAAATTTTGTCCTTGTATATTATGGTTTGGTAAATGCATTTCTATTCCAGCAAAATAGTATTCTGAAGGGTAATTTAAACTCTTCCAAGTTATGACCTACCATAGAACAAGTCCGCCAGAGCATGTCTTTACATTTTTACATGCTGTAGTGCCATTTTTTGGAGCATTTTTATTTATTATACATCAATACAACCCTTATATCCCAAATGTTAATGAATATGTATAGATTTATGTCCAGACTGACTAAATAAATTGCTAAAAAGTCCAATAAACCATAAAAAATGAAAATCTTTTTTTTTTTTTACAGAGTTTTTTTTTACAGAGTTTTCTAAATACAGAAATGTCATACCTGTATACCTCAGGATTGTGAATGTGTAAAAGTTGCACAAAACGCTTTCAAACCACAGGAAATTTATTTAACTTATAATAATTTACTATAATACATTTTTATTAATATTTTTATTATTATTTATTTTTATCATTATATTTATTATAACTTATTTTTTGAGATACACTCATTTTTATAAACTGTATCAAAAAACGAAAATAAAATGCACAATTTGCAAAAAGACAGCATGTACATCAAAATAAATAATTTACAATAGTGCAATCAAATCTCTTAGAGTGTCAGCTATATAGCATATACATATTTGTATAAGACCATGTTCATCCATAAAAAGTGCAAAAAACAAAACATTAAAATAGTTATTACTGTGTTGAAACTTCAGTTTAACATAACATATATAAGACATAATTAGATCAGATAATATATTTATACACAAATTATAACATGCAACTGGGTCCGGTCTGTCTCTTAGGTGATTGGGAGGACCATGCGCCAAATTAAACAGTTGAGAAAGGGACTGAAAGATGTTATGGTATGGCCCCTGCTGACATCTAGGCCAGATGTTGTCCTACTTCTTTTCCCCAAAATGGAAATGCAATTTCACATGCTGTTGTGCAAATGGAATAGACAACAGGTGGAAATTATAGGCAATTAGCAAGACACCCCCAATAAAGGAGTGGTTCTGCAGGTGGTGACCACAGACCACTTCTCAGTTCCTATGCTTTCTGGCTGATGTTTTGGTCACTTTTGAATGCTGGCGGTGCTTTCACTCTAGTGGTAGCATGAGACGGAGTCTACAACCCACACAAGTGGCTCAGGTAGTGCAGCTCATCCAGGATGGCACATCAATGCGAGCTGTGGCAAGAAGGTTTGCTGTGTCTGTCAGCGTAGTGTCCAGAGCATGGAGGCGCTACCAGGAGACAGGCCAGTACATCAGGAGACGTGGAGGAGGCCGTAGGAGGGCAACAACCCAGCAGCAGGACCGCTACCTCCGCCTTTGTGCAAGGAGGAACAGGAGGAGCACTGTCAGAGCCCTGCAAAATGAACTCCAGCAGGCCACAAATGTGCATGTGTTCTGCTTTAAACGGTCAGAAACAGACTCCATGAGGGTGGTATGAGGGCCCGACGTCCACAGGTGGGGGTTGTGCTTACAGCCCAACACCGTGCAGAGAACACCAAGATTAAGATTGGCAAATTCGCCACTGGCGCCCTGTGCTCTTCACAGATGAAAGCAGGTTCACACTGAGCACATGTGACAGACGTGACAGAGTCTGGAGACGCCGTGGAGAACGTTCTGCTGCCTGCAACATCCTCCAGCATGACCGGTTTGGCAGTGGGTCAGTAATGGTGTGGGGTGGCGTGGGGTGGCATTTCTTTTGGGGGGCCGCACAGCCCTCCATGTGCTCACCAGAGGTAGCCTGACTGCCATTAGGTACCGAGATGAGATCCTCAGACCCCTTGTGAGACCATATGCTGGTGGTGCGGTTGGCCCTGGGTTCCTCCTAATGCAAGACAATGCTAGACCTCATGTGGCTGGAGTGTGTCAGCAGTTCCTGCAAGACGAAGGCATTGATGCTATGGACTGGCCCGCCCGTTCCCCAGACCTGAATCCAATTGAGCACATCTGGGACATCATGTCTCGCTCCATCCACCAAAGCCACGCCACACATGTTGCACCACAGACTGTCCAGGAGTTGGCGGATGCTTTAGTCCAGGTCTGGGAGGAGATCCCTCAGGAGACCATCCACCACCTCATCAGGAGCATGCCCAGGCATTGTAGGGAGGTCATACAGGCACGTGGAGGCCACACACACTACTGAGCCTCATTTTGACTTGTTTTAAGGACATTACATCAAAGTTGGATCAGTCCTGTAGTGTGTTTTTCCACTTTAATTTTGAGTGTGACTCCAAATCCAGACCTCCATGGGTTAATAAATTTGATTTCCATTGATAATTTTTGTGTGATTTTGTTGTCAGCACATTCAACTATGTAAAGAACAAAGTATTTAATAAGAATATTTCATTCATTCAGATCTAGGATGTGTTATTTTAGTGTTCCCTTTATTTTTTTGAGCAGTGTATTTTATGTAATGTATGTACATTTTATTTTTATATATGTATTTTCAATGACAGAGCTGGTTATTTTTCCATTTAGAATGTGATCTGCATATTCCTTCACCAAAATAAGTTCACCCTTTGAAATAGTTATATTGATGTGTTCTTTAAGATGGTCCTGGAAAAAATCACATGGCCAGTTGAGGACAGTGATGATGAATACTTTGACATAGAGTCCACATGCCACATCACCAGCTTTTTAAGGATGTTCATAGAAACAGGTATAACACCTTATTTGGCTAATGTATTGCTCTCTTTACAAATGCTTCTGTGTCTCATGGATAGATATGATCAATTAAAGTTGAACTAAATGTCATCTTGAATCCATTTTATGACTTTTAGCTTCATCAGACACACTGGCCCAGCTGCTGACATTCTGGGTAGGCTGGGAGATGCTTCCTCCTGAACTGAACGTGAAGATTTCTGGGGGAACCTTTCCTATGTCGTCCACATGATTTGAAACACTAAAGCTGCCTGCTCATTTCAATATCTGTATGGACTTTGAGAAAGCACTTCTCTCTGCCATAAATAGTGCACAGACTGGATTTGGACTTGTTTAAATTGTTTTTTTGACAGATGTCATTGAATGCACTGTTCAGTAGGTCAGGTCAATTGACACAATTTCAGTGTCTGTGGAAACATTTAACATACTGTGCAGCATTTGACAATTGTTTTATTCAACATATTTTTTCCATTTACTGAAACCGAACAGTTCTGTATCTTCGGCTTTCAATGTTAACAGAACAGCATTCATGTTATTCATTCTGTGACCAACGATGAGACAGGAAGTAAAGGAGTGTGTTTAAGTTCAGGAAGTAGTGGAGCTGTGCATAAAGTGATCATGGTAGAGTTTCAAAGTAAAACACCTATTTTATCTTTTTTTTTTTTTAAGGAAAGCAAACTTCATGCCAAGTTCATGCCTGTTTGTTCTAAAATGCTAAATAAAAGCATTGATTGGGCATTACTCTGCTATGATTCTTGATAACTTGCACAGTCTCTTCATATGATCTGAGTGCATCACTCCTGGAGCTGGCAATGGCAACCTCTTCATCTGAGAGCTCACGGGCCAGCTGAACCTCCGGGACTGACACAATGCCTCCATGAAGACTGTGAGGTCTGTTCCAGTCGATCCCATAGTCTTCATAAACCTAAATGGAGGACAGGTTAGGTTAGTCTCTTCATTTTCATGAAGAGAGACTATTTTCATGAAGAAACCTATGTTTCATTTATTATTTTTATTTCATGTCATTTCTTTATTTTCATTATTTTCTCTCATAATTCCTTTGGGGAAATCTTTCTTTAACCTCAGTGGGATCCTCCATAGGGCCTTGCTCTCTGTATCTTCTCCAGAGTTGCTGTGGTGACTGATTCCTTTCAGTTCTAAGACCATGAAAGTTCCAAGCATCTCGGAAAGAGTCGAGGCTTTGCTGGATTAGTGGAATGAAGATCCGGTGCAGTGCAAAAAGATGGACTTCATTGTCTGGATTCAGTGTTCCCTGATCTTCCAATGAAGTGAAGATCTGATAGAAGAGGTCCAGGGCATGTTCATAAACATCTCTCCACATTCCTCTCTATTCTGTGTTTAGGATAAAATTGACAAGGTGTTAATTTATGTGTGGCATATGCTAAAGAAGTACATTCAACTGCTATGTTTGTTGTGTGAGCCAAACATATTTATTTACCGCTGGTTGTGGACACTTCTGCCTGTGATGTGCGAATTCCTGTCAGAACCTCTGTTCCTGATCATGAATTCTGCTACATCTGTATTCTCCCCCCCTCCTTTATCAGACCGTACCCTTGATGGCAGCCCATACTGCTCAACAGCAGCAATAAAGCTCTGTAAGACTGTACAAGCTCTATTATTGCCAGCCACAGTCAGGTAGACCACTAAACGAATGAAACCATCCACCCCACCGTTGACAACAAATCTCCACCTGTC
This sequence comes from Scortum barcoo, assembly GCA_023238725.1. Classification (NCBI taxonomy): domain Eukaryota; kingdom Metazoa; phylum Chordata; class Actinopteri; order Centrarchiformes; family Terapontidae; genus Scortum; species Scortum barcoo. The sequence continues at coordinate 24,471,696 of CM041554.1, forward strand.
AGGCAATTGTGAACACACAAAAAAGCACATTTTTATTTAAAGCACTTCTAATCACATCTATTTAAATATGCATTGTTTATCTGCTAATATCACTGACCTGATTAGCTTATAATTGCCATCTATATGCCACAAAGAGTTTGGGCCGGGAACAGAATACTGCCATCGTCTTAATACACGCAACCTTAGACGTGTCATGTGTAGACTCCCTCTGCATCAACTCAGCGTAAAGACTCTTGCAGTCTTGAGACTGAGGGGAGGAAAATAAAATAAATGACCACACACCCTCTGGCAACTACCTGCGGAGTCACTTATTTTGAAGAAATAGTGGTGTCATAATAAAAGACAATATAGTGATATGTGTAAAACTACCACACTACAGCACAACCACAGCCTCAAAAATAACAAAAGTTCACTTAATTCTATTTTTAAAGTAATACTTTAAAAATAAATTTAAATAATGCCCATATCATTATACTCACTACACACTCTAACAACTTCAATAAATTCCTCAGCTTTACGCTGTACATGCTCTGGCTTAGCAGGTCCTGCTTCCACATACTCAGCAAGGTCTAAAATATCTCTCACCAACTCCAAACCAAAGAGCTCATGGAGGTCCACTGACTTTGATGGGCGAGTTTGACAGATAAAATAAATTCATGAAACACAGCAACACAGGACCATGAAATAAATAATTAAATAGTGAAATAATTAGATACGTTTATTACATTAAATGAATTGGTATTTTAATTAATCAATGACACATTTAATTAATTATTTAATGGTGTATTTATTTATTTAATTTTGTCACTTTCAATCCTCCATAATGTAGACACCTACTGAGTAGGTTTAATCCTTTCAAATGATTCATAACAGTAAAGTGCCCTCCATGCCGCCCAGCTACAGAAATATAAAACTGCTTATTAACTGATTAGCATAGCATGTTGAGGCTACTTCATTTCATTACTGTATCTTTACTTTACCTCTTTCTTTCTCCCGTTTTTCCTCCTCTTCTTTTTTTTCTTCCCTGTGCTCCGGACAGTTCAGCTCGTTTTGACATTTTTACAAACTTCTCTGGTCACATCAATAAATCTGCCCCTCCCCCCACAGAGAGCGAGCAGGTACCATCAGCCGGAGGAGGGGGGGGCTTATTTGGTATTATCATTTGTAGTAATATTAATTGGGCATTGCTTTACTATTTGAATCTATGTGAGCTTTTTCCATTTTAAGAGTTAATAGTAATAACTAGTTTTAATATAATTATATTCAAGGTGAAATTTTTCCCGATCTTTGTGGTGACCCCCTGGAGGAGGCCACGGCACCCTTTAGCATTTGCCTATATTGCCTAATGGGCTCTGACCTATTCAATTAGACATAATTATATACAGAAAGAACCAACTTGCAAACTGTTTACACACACACACGTCATGCGTTTGGGTTTTTGCGGTTCCATAAATGAGTGTGTGGGGGTGTGTGGTGAGTGAGTGTCTGGTGTGTGTGTGGGCTGTGTGTGTCTAAGTGTTTACGTATAAAAGCAAGAGATAAAAGGAGAGCGAGAGCAAGAGTTCGGCTGCAAGCTAAGAGAAGTTTTACCGCGGGAAAACTACAACTCCCGGGAATACTGACGTCTCTTCCAGTTTTCAAAGGAAGTGACACACGAGAAAACGACGTGACAGTTCTTTGTCACAACGTGATGACATGTATGCCAACGTAAGAAGCTCTGTGAACACCTGCGTATTTGCTGTGAGCGCTTTTTACTGTATTTGTGCTGTTACATCCCCTAGGGGAAATTGGATAGCCACAGGTTCAACAAAGAAAACAGAGAGTCAGAGCAGTGGACAGTGCAAACTTATTTAATTCTAATTGCACTCACTTCAGAGAGGGTTTACAACAATGTGGGGGAGGATGAGTCAGATGAGGTTGTGCCAAATAAATGAAACCAATAAAACAAAACCAGGCCTGACTACCAACCCCTAACCCTGAAAAGCAAATCCAAACAAAAGGGCTAACTAGTTTCTCTAAAAAAGTGATTTAACCAAAACCAATACAGGGGGTGGCACCAACTGCTAACCTGGTGTGTCTAACAAAGAAAACTAACCATGTGAAATAGTGTATAGGGTACCCCAACTCACCTACTGATCTCAACCTTCCCTCCACATACCTCTTTTTAACAAACATTAAATCAAAGTTCTCTGTCTTAGCATGCAGTCAGCAAGGAGAAAAGAAAAGAGGGAGATACTCTGCGAGCCTGGTCCTTTTATTATACGGGTCCTGGAAGAAGGCAGCCAGTCGCAGGTGATCTCTAATCACTTAGGCGGCACCTAGAGAGCTAACAAGGGAGGAGAGAAAAACCAGGAGGAGAGAGAAGGAAAACCAGGAGAGAGAACACAAACACAAACACTCCAGCCTGTCATGTAACATGTGCAAACACATTAGTGGAAGGAAAAAGCGCTGTGGGACACATTGAATTCGTGATATGAAAGAGTAACTCCTCTGGTTTTATATGCAAAATGAATTATTGCTCTATCTTATTTGGTAGCAATTCTACCGGCATTGAAAAATAGATGCAAATGGGTGGCGGGCGCTCCCGTCGGTAACAACGAGTTAATATCAACATGATGGCAAACTGCCTCGGTTCAGTTTCATCAGAGTTACGGCAGCCAGTTTCCATCAAACAGTCAAATAGTAACAACTAATGTCTATATAAGAGCTAGTTTGCATGGTGCACCGCATTTCAATTTAGTAATGTGTAACTGTAACACTTAGTCAGCACCTAACTAGGCCGGCAGCATTGTCTGCATTGTCAAGTCGCTTGCTGCGGCACAACCTCAGTAAGTAAAGGCCACACTAGTTGACCTGGCTTGCTTCTGTTACAGATCATTTTAAAGCAGGCAGAAACAAACGCCATGGAATCTAATTTTTAAAATCTAAAAATGAAAGCAATCACAAAGCCATCATCACTGAAAACATCACACAGAAGTTATCTCCCTTCATCTTCTTTGCCTCATACCATTATCATGTACTCTAGCTTCCTGGCCAGCTTAGCATCTCTTTCAGTGTCTTATTTTATGGTGCACTGGCAGGCCCTTTAAGTCATTTTGAAAATGAGTGGATTGGCTTAGTAGCAATCTTATTAAAACCTCTTCATCCTAATTCAGTAATGTGCTTAAGGCTTGTGAGCCGTCCATTGAGCTAAACTGTTCTGTCAATCATCGCTCTCATGTGAAAGCATGACTGACACACGCATACATACACTTATAACTGTCGTCTGTCCACTCGTCAAACTGGTACTATGTACCGTGACTGCTACACTGATCTACAACCACACACACGCTGGGACTGAAAGGCATGGAATAAACACACATAACCATGCTGATATTAATAAGACAGGATGTTATATTGACAAGGGGAGTGCAACAGTATGAATTTCCATTCACAGAACATTAATCTCTACCAGCTAGATGGCTGCTGTTCTGTGTCTGACCCTGACCTTCGACCTCTCTGAGCAGTGTGCATGACAACAGAATCCTCCCCCGTATGTTTGTATGTAGGTATGTTTTCTTTGAATATTACATACACTGGAATATATATATAAAATAAAAAGTAGGAATGTCATCTTCACCTTCCATTGGAGAAACAGGAAAACCCAAAAAAAAGACAATGATACCTAAAAAGGCTCTGATCATCGATCTAAAAATTATAAAAATGTTATATACTATTTGTACACCATCACCTGTTACATCATCGCTTAAGTCCATGTTCACGTATAAGTCCAGTATTCACCCACTTTTCTAAGTTTTCCATACTGGAAAAATGTCACACTGCTGAAATGGGTTTCAGGTCAGCAATGCTTCTATGTGTGTACACACACACACACACACACAGTGATTGTGTGTGTAATTCAGCCCTACAAACTATTCAATTTCTCTTCAATGTCGAGCTTTTCTTTTTCACACACACACAAACACACACACAGCCAAAGATAGGTAGAGGAAGGGAGCTATCCATCTCTTTGGGCTTCTTCCCATTTATCCATGGATAAGGTTCTGGGAGTGTGTTCTCGGGTATGTGGAATATATCAGTGAGTCACTGAATCACAGCAGCAGCCTGAATGGTTGAGAGCTTTTGGTACATCGGCCCACTGGCCAAATGACTCACTACATGAGGGAAAGCGAGACACCTATTTTGTGGCCATTCAGAAGCTCATGACAGGCTATTAAAAGAGATTTTACAACCATTCATACCAAAACATTCACAGCAGTAAAGTCAAATTATATTCATTGTATTCTGCATTATGGCCAATACGCAGGTTCCAAAACTCATGGAAAAGGATGCAAAGCTTTTTTAATGGCTTAAACTGTGTTTGCATGGATTAAACAAGAGAAAAAGAGAATTAATTAGCTTTTTTAAATGCAGCATAATTTGACTTTACTAGATTTTCTTGCAGTGAAATTAAATTGAGATCTCCCTGTTGGATCCAATGTTCCCATATTCAGAGCTCTATTGGGTAATAACACCAGAGGAATAATGATTTTTATTTGACTGCCAATTCTTTCCAGCTTTCTGCCTGTGTTTTTCTCGGCTCTCTCTAAATCTTGAATTTGTATGGGGAAAACATGATTTTTTGCAGAGGATGTGTTTACGAGAAAAATCCATCTAATTTGCTTTCATTTTTTAATGTCATCCAAATCTAAACCCTCTCCCACAGACGGAGACCTGCTTAAAAAAGTCCAAGGTTGAAAATATATCGATTCATGCCTGTTTATAATTATTGATAGACATTTAATGTCACTTATAAAGCACTTATAAATATCAAAAAGTGTCAAAGTAAATGGCCATTAGTGATGACATTTATCCCAAACTATGTGTAATGTCAACAAATATTAAGTTAGTATTTTTGAAAGGTTTAACTTCAGCTGCATGTCATGCAGTATCTGTCATATTGCCACATCTTTAGAATGGCCTTATGCTCATAACCCAGAGGTCAAATGATTAGAATCATCCTCTGCTAATGGTAAATATTGTCAAGCAGCAGGGCCGCATGACATCTACATCTAACCCATCCATACCCACATTGGCAAGTTTTCAAATACACACACATTACTGCAAGCATGTTCAGCTAAAGCAGGTAACCTGCATAAAGATAACTTTTAGTCATATTTGTTAAAACTGTCACTTTGCCCTGACAGTAGTACAGGAGACAGATAATCTGTGATAAAATCAGACTCCTCTGGCTCTACCTGCTGCCTCATTGGACAAGAATCCACCACACTTGAATCAAAACAACCAATCAGAGCAGCAGCAACTACTAACAACCATGAAACAACTAACTGAAATCCATCAATTCTTTGTCAATAACGGCTCACAGGACGAAGAGAAGTAAACAGAAAAACACCAGTGAAGAAAAGTAAACTGAGAAGAAACAATAAGACCAAATGGCTTTGGAGGGAAGTGCTGTGGAGGCGAGCTGTATGCAGTATGTAGTGTTGCAGTGTGTAGTGAGAAGATAAGGGTCCTTTAAGCTGAACCCTCTCTTCTCAGTCCTGCTGACTGCAGCTGAGATGTCTCCTCTGCTTCCTTCTGCAGCGGACGCACAACCAGACTCTCTGTGAAACTCATTCAGGTATTCTGCCTTCATGTGCACTGCAGTTAAACACTATTTGGACTGAAGGTGCGCATAATAGGGAGGGTAACTGAGAGCAGAGTGGCGCAGCAGAAGCGTGCTGGGCCCAAAACCCAGAGGTCGATGGGTCGAAACCATCCTCTGCTAAAGGGTGATCTTATAAATCAGCTGCACTGTAAGCGTCTCCATCTCATCTCATCCTTCTATAACCACACAAGTGTTTTCTCCTTTTGCTGCCGTAGTGCACACTGTAGCTCTGTAGTGAGCAGCTGTTCTGTTGTACCTTTATACTACACTGTAGATGTTAAAAACTGTGAAACTACTGTCTTAATAAATATGTGACTGATGTGTATATGAAGCCTGAGTGTGTGTAGACGGAAGCAAAGATGTGCAGAGGAGGAATGCTGGGATGAGGCTGACGGATCGACCGTCTGCTAACTGTAACTTTTACATTCAACATGTGTTCATGCTGTCAATAATTCTACTAACCACAAAATCAGATTAATAAAGGTTATATTTGTATAAAAGGGTTAGGACTATGACCATGAAAACCAAATAAAAAAAACAGCTTACCGTTTAAAAAAAAAAGATTTTTACAGAGTTTTATAGCAACTTCTAATTCATCTTTCAGGTTTTCTGTCCTGGAACTTTCCTCTCTGGTTCAGTCTCATCACTTTCATAGTGTTCCTTTGTTTCAGGACAAAGTAGATTTTTTTTATGCATGCCTACAAAAAATAAGGACACTAAAATTTCCTTATTTCTCGCAAAAGATACAGGAAACATCTCAGGATGACAACAGACATTTCAATTTTACTGACAGTGCTGGATTCACAGGGGTTTTAAACTGAGGTGTATATCGCTTGTTCAGCATGCACAAAAGATCTCATTTTACTGGGGTATAAAATCAAAATAACCATCCCAGTAATAAAGCTGGAACGTTTTATTTCTTAAGGTCCTCTGTTAGTAGTAACCTGCCATAGATTTGTGTCTGTCTGCATTCGTCTCCCTCTCATTGCCAGAAGGCTGGGCAGCACCCGCTGTTAGCCAAGCATAGCTGTATCCTGATTAGAGCTTTCATCAAGTGACCAGAGGGTAATCATGTTTATATCAAGGCCGATTCAGCGTGCGACAGGGCGCCCGTGTTCGGCATTTCCATAAATACATTGAGAATTGCGTCAGACGTCAAGAGGCCAGGAGTGCGGCACACAACAATGGAGAGGAGAGAAACCGTATCTCTCAAAGTTGATGGGATAAATGACTGCACAGACAATCATCTGAGTAGAGTGGGAATGGGAAGGGAGAAGACAATGTCTATCTGAGTCCATTCAGTTTGACACCAAAGGCGCTCACAGGAGTAAGAAGATAAGTGTTAGTGTTGAAAAGGGAACAAAAGAAAGCCAAGAGCCAGCTTAAGTTTTGTTTCTTTTTTTATTTTCTTTTTTTATTTCAACATAATGAAATAAAAATGATTGTATGTTGTGAGAAATTTTCCATTATATTGTTCTTTTCATTCATTATTTCTGTTAAAACTCTTGTTTCTTGCAGTAGGCGATGAAATTGGAGGGTTTCCAGTACAGAGGGAGCCCAGTAGGTGCTGAGCCTCTCTGTACAACCAGCTTCATTATCGTACTTTACAAAGGTGCTTTTCACAAAGGCCAGTTCCCCAGAGTGGGTATTATACTGATTTCATAAGATTTTAATCAAGGCTGGTTTCTTAAGATGGGTATTACAATAAGAATATCCACTGGTGGTACTAGAAGATTACAGAGGCGCTTGACTATCTTGCTGTGAGTACAGGAGGAAGTGTTTGGTTTCATTTATTTCTTTTATTTTTATAAAATAAAAAACATAAAAATGTAAGGAGTGGTACTTCTGTTAGGCTCTCATTTGTGAGGGCTTTGTGCAGAAAGTGGAAGGGACTGAAAGTGGATAATACAGCAGAGGCGAGACACTTGTCACTAATGGCCATATTGACTCAGTCTCCAGGTACACAAAATGCATTTGATCCCGTCCTAATGGGTTTCTGACATGTTGACTGAAAACTGGAGGCAAGAGCTGAAGAAAAGAAGAGAAAATGCCAGGAAGACAGGATTCAGTTGTTGCAGAAACAATCTAATTGGATACCACAAAAAAAGTCAAAATGTTTAGTTCAGTGAACAAAAGCTGATTTAATGACTCTATGAGGATTATAGGAAAATACTGACTAATGTTGCCCTTTGAATAAGCTACTATAGATATTTCTGCGGGCAAACTTGGAACATGAACTGATTAATTTGAAATATGCAAAAGTATACTTAAATTACTTTACTGCCTTGATCTGTTGGTTTCTTTATTCTTTCCTTCAGAGGGGAGTTGGTAATATACAGTATGCTAGTTAGACAGTCTACCAATACTTTCTGAATGCAAGGGTTTTTAACTGCAAGGTCTAAAAAACTAATAGTTACATGTAAATGAAATATCTACAATGATTTGATATAAATTATGATAAATGATGGTGAAATTGCCAGCTACAGAATGGAAGTCATCATCTTTCCACCTTTGGCTCACCATCAGAAAACCTGCAGGAAAGTCCAGTCAGCTGAGACAGTAAATTGTGTTTGCACTTAACAGCTTCTGTACAGCGATTTACACTAACGGATTCTTTCTGGTCCCGATCACTGAACGTAGGTTGGAACAGAAGCACAAAAACTGGCAGGGCCATATGGCAAAATGGTTATGTAAAAGACGAAGACGGAAGAGAGGAAGAACTAGAGAAAGAGGGATTTTAAACAGATTCATGGCATCAGTAGAGTTCATACAGCATGCCACATTGCTCCATATCAAATTGTTGAAAGCAATAATTTACCAGACAGGAGGTAAACACACACCCACTCAAAGATAGATAGCCCCAGTGTTCCCTTGTGTATTTTAGAAACAACAGAGCAGAGTGAGCATCCACAGGGCCAGATGGCAAAAAAAGCAACATCATTATTCAGGCCATTACCTCAGCTAATTGAGGCACTGCACACACATCTCACACACACACACACATCACATATGCATATAACTTAATCAGCTAAACACAACTCTGTCACACACTTGCGCAGATATATGAAATGTATATTAAGTCTATCTGCAGCTACAGATGTGCTGCTGTAATGTACAGTACAGATCATAAACATGCATACTCATGTGTGGTTGCTGCACCACAGTAGCGCTTCTTCATGCACTAAGCACACCACACCAGCACCTGTGAAAACAAGGTATGTTTCAAAACTTGGGTCATTACTGAGGGATGGCAGGCCCCGCTGTGAGGCTTTTATGTTTAAGATGGATTTGGGACTTCCAGAATATTCCGCATGAGCATTTTCTGATTTGGCACCCTTATCTGCAGGACAGAGTGCCCAACATGCCCTCATCCCTAAATGATGAAAAAAGCAACAAAAAAAAAAAAAAAACTTTACTAGCATTTCCTGACCTCTGCCTGTCTGTTAGGCATAAAACCTGATGTTATATGTTCCATGATTATAATAAATAGCACAGGTAACATCCATGAATTCATTGTACACAGGACATATACATATATATATATATATATATATATATATATATATATATATATATATATAAAAAAATTATAGATGTTAATTTACACAAACAAATCATTTTGATCTTGCTTAAATGAAAAATTCTTGAGCCTCAGAATATGCATCACTGGCACTGCCAGGCAACATGTATCTAAATAGAAAGATGTTCACAAGGCTGCTTGGAGTTTAAAATTTCGACAAAGTTTTGGAACTAGGAGAGAAAGAGGACAGCGTAGAGAATAACACTACATTCTGCTGCTCAGTATTATTAAAACTGTCTTTCCAGTGGAGATAACGCTATGCAGCACTCTCTCTCTCTCCCCCTCCCTCTGTCACAGACTTTGCACCTTTGCTGTCTCTCTGTCACTCCCTCACATAAGTATGACTTCTCCACATCTCTTTACTTTCTGTGTGGTCACATTTCATCTCCCCTCCTCTCTCCTTTCCCTCACCACCATCCCTCACACTCAGGCTACTCAGTCCTCTCTTTCCTCCACTGACTGTTGATTTGGCCATATTAATGTCAAACATGTTGCAGTGTGTTGTAATGTATCCCCTATTTCATTGCATCTACAGGATGTGGCTATATTCTGGTTCTGGTTGCACCACATGTCCACTGGAAGCATTTCAGTGGAGCATCTGTTCTCCAGTTCCTACAAATTATTTCAAATAGTTCAGATCTGTTTTGCAAAAATGCTGTTGTGTTTTATAATTATGTTGAAGATGATGAAGAAGATGTTGATTATAATGTTAAGCAAGGAAATTATACAAATACTTAATTCCACAAATTCACTCTGCTGTGTTACATGATACAGATGTTTATTCCACATTTATCTTTTTAAACTTCACGTCTCAAAATGTGAAAATGATGACCATTCCTGTGCAGAACATAACAGCAGTAGCAGTTTTGCTGTACAAGAGCTAAATGAACACTGCTGTGACCACTCAACAATGTGACAATTTTACAGTTATGTAAAGCAGATAATAATGCTCATCTACAGAGGCTCTAAATGTAAATTCTTTCAGGTTGTGAAAGTAAAATAAAAATAAAAAATAAAAAAAACAAACAAACTAAAACTAATTTCCTCTAACAGCAGTTGCAGCAGGCTTGGTTGTATTTGCCACTGCTGGGTAAGTGAAAAAAAAAAGGAAAAATCAATACATGCGTGATCCCTCACCACCATAGCCTGTAGCAAATACAGCTCTCTTCACAGAAGCTGCATATAAACCTGAGATTTCGTCCCTGCTGAGAGCTTCCTCTACCTTAAAGAGCAGGACAGACATGTTTTAACACTTTAGCCAATTAAGAAGAAGAACTTCTAAACTGCAGGGATTCAGCACGGAAATATGTGTCTGTCCTCTGGTAAGCATGACTCATTAAGAACATTAAGAACACGGTACTGAACTCAGTGAACCCTTGGATGTAATGCTGCTCTTTCGGGGTCTCAATAGTCAAGTGATTTGACTGAGAGATGAACAATCTCACCTTCTTCATTGTTAATCAAAATTTGATACTCACCACCCTGGGTAATATCTGGTCTGATTTGTTTCTTATTCTTTACTTCTTACCATCAAAATGTTGTCTATATTTATTACATGAATATAAAGTCATGAAATGGACGGCTTCACTATTTAGTGGGCATTGTGTGACTGAGCATTATCAGTCAACATGACAAGCCTGGCTTCAACCAAAGGTGCTCTCCCCGTGAGTTTTCTGTCTCCATCACTGGCAGCCATGACTGTTCCTCATTGTTTTGACTTGACTACACATGGTCGCCTGAGGAACATCAAGTTTTGCAGCCGCATATCAGTGTTCGCATAATAAGCTTAACTAAGTGTACTTACTAAGATATTTACTTTATTTGCTTTCTTTTTCCCATCATGATTTCAATAGCTTAGACAGCCTGCTGGAATCAGAGGGGTTACCACGAGGCAAAGTATCATGGGAGTAAAGTTTTCCATATGTTGTTATGTATGAAAAGACACCAAATGAACACTGTAAGTGAAGTGGACTTTTTGATCACTATAAGAGAAGTATTTCAACGGCATTTGTATGAGAGTGATTTTGCACCATCTTGTTCGATATGAGCAGCTGATCACTGTAATTGTGATCATTATAAGAAGTTACCACTTTATTAAAAATTTCCTACTGATTCAGATGTTTCGTGTGCTATACCCTTCAGGTTTGTGAAAACACACAACAAAGGTGAGCCATTGCAGATGCAGATGGGCGATTATTTTGTCATTCTTTATGGTGCTGCTGGAACCAGTGAGGTTTTAAATGAATGTTTGCGTCTAAAACCATTCAGTCAAACTACCTGACAGCACTGAATGTAAGCTGCTTCACAAAGCGTGAATTGCATTTAAATTGCTTAGACATGAAAGCAAACACTGATCTTGGGACAATATGAAGGTTCAAAAATGACATCTTCTGCTACGTGATATCATATCTGCTGTCTTATTTTAAAATTCTCGCCGTTACGAATATTTTACACAAGTTGAACAAACTCTCAGAAGACAATAAACAAGGTAAGGATAAAATTTTGGATGCTGGGTCTGTCCCCCATGATGCGCGCAGCTGCAGGTACTTCAAACCGCCATGTTTTATGCATGAGAGTCTGGATAACAAACAAGAAGAGGAGTGAAAAAAGTACCCATAAAAAAGTAAGAATGAGAGAATGAGAGGAGATGTGAGAATCCTACAAGTTGGCAGAAATCAACACAGCAAGCTTCCCAGGCTGACAGGGAGCGCGAGAACTTCTTTTAACATGTTCCCAGTGGAGGCGTTTTTTAGAGAAGATCCCTGGAAAGAAGGCAGACTGGATTCACTCCGCACTCCGCCGTCTCTCCTTCTCCTCCCACCTCTCTCTCGCTCCTCCTCCCTGCCTCGTTCCCCCTCCCCCCTCCACGTCTCCCATGCTGCTTTGCTCCCTGTTAGGAGCAAACGTGTCGAAGTGCCAATAATACCTGATTGTAATTTGTAAACAATGCTAAGTATTCCTGTTGGAGGAATAAACCTAATAACCAAGCCATCTGAGCTGCCAAGCAGAACCTAAAGGAAGAGAGGGTTTAGTTTTGTTGGAGTGCCGGGGTATAAGGATGGAGTCAGACGAACACATATTATGAGTTTTCAAATTACTGCTTTCTTCATAAAATTTTTTTTTTTCTTAAATCAATTTCTCATCCTGTCACATCAGAAAACGTCTGTGCCTCTGTTACTGTCTGTAAACAGTTCTGCCAGAAGCCATCTCTGCTACAATACAGATCAATTTAATAAAGAAACTTCAAATGGTTTCTGCAGCGAGGAATATGTGTGGAGTCCTGAACAATTTAAAGTTCACCTCTGGGACACATTGGTCAACAACGGCCTTGCTCTGTCACAGCTAACCAGCTTGGTGGCTCACTTAGGAGCTTTTAACGGTCCAGGAACCATTTAGGAACTTATAAGCTTTACCTCCATTTTTCTTTCCAGAGTCTATGCTTGATTTTGATGTATAATATCAAGCATTATGTTTGTTAAAGTGGGCAGTGCAGCTGATGATGGTAACTATAGTTATAGGTGTTCATTCTTCTTCATACTTCCCCCAGTTTAGTCACAGCAACAGGGCATTGTTGGGTCAGATTGCTGCGGTTTGGTCCCCAAGCCGGGAATTCTGAATTCCCATCAACCCTTTGTGTTGACCATAAATCCTGTTCCTGTAAATCCGGAAATGATGAGATTGATTGTAAGGCTGTAAAGAAGTTAAAATGTCAGGTGAATGTATATAAAAAAGTGTCATCAAATGATGCTATGTGATCTTGCTTTTCTTTTTCACGGCTAGCGATGGAAAATGAATTCCAAATTCAAATTCCACACTTTATTCATCCTGAAGGAAATTTTTTTTTTTCACTCTGGTATAGACTACATTTTACATATACACAAGTCTGAATACACACACATGCACATGCAATTAGTGGAAAGACAAAATGAGGGGGTGGTGCAGCACACCCTGAGCAAGTTTTGGGGTTCGGTGGTGCTTTGCTCAAGGGCACCTCAGCAGTGCTCAGGAGGTGAACTTAGGCACCTCTCCAGCTACCAGTCTACACCTCCATGAAGACTGGTCTGTGAGAACTTGAACCAGCAACCCTCTGGTTCCCAAACCAAGTCCCCATGGACTGAGCTACGGCCACATTTGCTGCCCCAGATGCTTAATGATTTGGATAATTAGCCAATGTTAACATGGTTAATGCTCCTTTGTGGTGTCTTTTAGTGAAATCAAGTCTTTGTAAAGCAACAAGTAACATTAATTCCTTTACTCCTCCCCAAGAGTTTTAGCCCTTTCTGCCTCAGTCATACAGGGAAGTAATGGTTCATGTGCATGTCAGAGTGTAAAAAATTCCCATTCAGAGTATACTTAAGACCCGCTTCAGTGCCTCTATAATTAGTGCTTGGCACACAGGTTACAAATTCATATGATATTAAAGTGATTTCATGCTCTAAGTGTGACAAATTGTGAAAATGTCCTTGTTCGCCCACATGTGCCCACACACACACGCACAACACACCCATCTATTTGGTTTAATTCCAAAAGGTACAAGAATAAATGCATGTTTATGAATACTTTAAGAATTTTGCATAAGAGCCTTAGTCTCTAAGTGGATTGGATGTGTGCGTGTATGTGTACACTGTACATGTGTATTTGTGTGTGTGGGGGTGGTACTTGGTTGGAATACATCTCTATCAGTGTTTAGCCCCATAACAAATGGGATTTGGCAAATCTGAAGGTCAAATCGAATAGCAAACAGTGCCTCTCAGCTCTGGCCCTTTCTCCTATGAATCCTTAACAAGCCACTCAGGGTACAACAACCAGGCCCAGTTTTTGGAAGGCAGCCTGTTTCTCAGCTTGTGGCATCTCTCTAATAACGCAATCTATTCACCATCATAAATAATGTAGGCGGAAGACTTATGATTCCACTGTAGTTCTGCAACAGCGACCTGCTTTCAAGGCCATTTCTCAGCTGAGCAAAGATGAGATAATATTGAATATTTTCAGTGGTTTAACATTTCATATTTCTTCCATTGGCCTGCAAGAGGTGCTTTTGTCTGAGAGCCACCACTGCATATTTAAGGTGATAATAACATGATTTTTTCTTTTCTTTTTTGTCCCCATGTATTTTTGATATTTTACAATGTTTTATCAAAGGGCTGGGCTTTTTCCAGGATCATAAAATCCTTTGCATGTGTTCAACAGTGCTTGCATTCGGTGGACAGATGGTAGAACATAAAATCATAATGGAAACACAAACACAACCACTTCACAACCACAATCTTACAGTGTGACATATCTCACAGTGGTTGTTTAGAAAATTACCATGGAAGATGCTGCAACTCGAGGCCTCTTAGTGTGAAGAAGAAGAAGTTCTTGCCGTGATTTATTAAATTCCAATACCACATCATGCTTCAGTGCTCAGTATAAGAGTTTAAACATCTGTGGTTCCATGTCAGACTGAGCGCATTCAGTCTGCTGACGGAGACCACGTGCTGTGGCTGAAAACTCAGAAACAAGCTAGGAAGGACCTTCACTTGATTATCTTGACCCTTTTCCAGAGGTCAGGAGTGAAGCATTAGATATTTTTGAGGTGTCGTGCAGGGCAGTGAAAAAGTAGATTCACAGGGTGTTAGCTGAGAAGATTTTTTTTATTTTTCTGGATTTTTTTGAACGGCAGCCAGTTGTTTTCCACATTTAATATGCAGTTTAACACAAGTATAGTATCATCAAAGGAGACTTTTCTGACTTTTCTTTCATTTTAAAGTTCTAATGTTTGAATAAGTGGAATACTTATCCAGTTCTAATGAGCACAGGGCACAGGATACCTTCTAAGGAGAAAGATGCATTTATTGCATTAGTCCTTTCAGCAAGTGTCTCAAAGCAACCTATGTGTACATTTAATTGGAATTATGATGGTAGCGAAGGAGGAAGTCAGGTGATGGTATAAAAGAGTCAACATCGCTGAAGGCAGGATGTAAGGGTGGATGGACAGTGCAACAAAACTTTTATTTTGGCTGGAAACGTCTGTAGATGTGAAGATCTGACAGACGGAGGACACTTTCACTGGCTCTGATTGAGGGTAAGAGGCTGTCTCAAAAACACATAGAGACAGAAATCCGTGTGGGTACATGAGACCTTTGAAAGAGGATAAATCACAGGAAGTCAGTGATGATAGGACCAGTTCTTTTGAGTAACCCAGTCTGTGATATTGACCCACCTCTTGCAAATTGACTGCTGAGCGACTCTTTTGTTTCTGTAGTATGTAACACCTTGTTTTGTGGCGTTGGGGTTGTGTGCAGAACTAACAAGTTAAGATCCAGCTAAGCTTCTCTGAATCAGAAGTTAACTTGGTTCTTATGCACAACTGTGGATGTACCACACAGATGCAGGATTTTGGATTTAGCTCTGCTTGTGAGTGGAGTTAACTCATTCCTCTTTGAAAGAAATACATAAACCAAGATTTGTTTGTGAATCTAACGCCACTACAGGGCACCAACAGCTGGTCTATGATCTTGGCCTGGATGATGGTTGGTTAAAGGCTTATTTCAGGATGAGTCAGGGACAGTTTGACGATCTGCTGTCAGTTGTTGGGACGAGCATTACAAACTTTGTTGTATTTGATTATCGATCACTGATCACTGATCTGATTAGACAATGGCAAAAAAAAATACAAATTACACTGTGCATTTTTCTGCTCTCCTTTAACTTTTAGTTCTTTGTTTAGCTGTCCTGCCTGCAACTTTACTGTTTTGGTTCTGGAGACCTGTATCCATGGTGACGCATTGCAAACAGCAGAGAAAAAAAACACATTTTCTCTCTTTTCCATCACACATAATCAGTTCAAGGACATGTGGCCATTTACATCTGTTATCTAACCACAGTGGGTGTGACCCTTGTTTGCAATGTTGATCGCTAATCCATTCTTGCACTCGGTTTAAGTGGCTTTGACAAAGAGTGACAGCTAAATGCCTGAAATAGAGAAATTGCAACTCTAACGGTGCAAGGTCTCTGACACTCCCCCTCAACACTGAAAACCCTTTTAAATAACTTCCATCCACACCGGCTAGATAACTCCATCAGTTTGTAAAATCTAGAATGAAATATCTTTCTGATACTAATTCAAAACAACATTTCTACCGTGCCATATCCTAATTTCATCTAAATCTTAGCCTTGTTTGGGTGTAACGTGTGTTGGCCACCTGCAGCGCGTCATCTTCTGTGAAATGCTTGCTGGCAATGACTCCCTCACATTTATTCAGTTAAAACCAACCACAGAGAAAAAAATCCCAGGAGGAATATTTTCTATTTTCTAACAGAAAAAAGAAAGATGACGCTCTGTATCCCTCCTAACAAGCACAGCAAGGGAGGAAGCATGTACGGAAAGTAGATGAAGTAATTATGTTATGGAGGACTGGTCACTGATTCAGCCTAAATGATGTCAACGTTACATATTACAGAACCCGCCCTGACCTTGGATTACCGCTGAGAGCCTTGAAGGGCAGATGGAGGGAAGATGAATGTAGTCCTGGTAGAAATAAGAATGAAGCTTAGATGGCTGAGTAAAGCGCATTTGTTTCTGTTTGCAGACCTAAAATAGCTAAATAACAAAGCACAGTTGCACACCCCTTTGAATTTTTTAATCTGACAGTAAAAATACAGTGAATTATTGCTTGTTTTTATAGCTGCTCTTTTGATTCACAGTGTCAATTGAAATTTAATTCCATGTAAAATTCTCTTGCCTAACACTTTCTTTATGTCTATTTATACTCTGTACTACTGCAGCACTCAGTGTCCCCATGGGGATCAATAAAGTTTCACCCAAAGTACAGTCTTTATCTTCCATCCTTCACTTTCTCCGGTAGGTCCTTATTTTTATGTTTTCTTCTCTCCAGAGCAGAGACAGAGAGATGAAATGTGTTACGGGAAGCATCCAAGAAAACGCTGAGGTAGAAAGCATCAGAGAAAAGGAGTGAGATGGAGCAGTGGAGGAGGGATGGAAGCCTGGAAGGAGACAGGAGGACGCTCAGCTGTGGTGGAACAGCTGGTGAAAAGTTTGGCAGCAATACATTGCACTGTGTATACTCATTCGTACCCTGGCCTTGGAAAATAGATGTTTTTAATTAGCTACTAACTGAAGAAAAAGTTAGACATTTTTATTTCATTGTCTTGCTGAGTATTAAAGGAGGAGCTCGGTCACTCTGATGGCTGTTTATTAACCTTTGAGTAACATGCAGAAGGAGATTAGCCTACCTTAGCATAAACAGAGGAGGGGGGAGGAGTGGAAAAAACAAAACAAAACAAAAAACACCTCTAATTGTTTAACTTCTACCACAGACAGGCTAGTAGTTTCCCCCCGCTTTCAGTTTTTATGCTAAGCTCAGATAATCACCTCCTGACTCCGGCTTCATACTAAGAGCATGAGAGTGGAAATGATGCAAACAAGCATATATAATGTGGAACTGTTCCTTTAAACTGTACATCACTTATCCAAATAACTGATCGGCCACTGCAGGCAAACAACAAGGGATGTTTCATGGCTGAACCAAAGACACTGAACACGTTTGTTATGAGCGTGGTCATACTTTGGCATGTTAATGTGTGCCTATCGTCAGAGAAAGTATGATGGTTTGGTGTGTGACTGATGTGTGAGTGTATGCAGGCAGGTGGGGCTGTTCCTCCAGCTTCCTCTCTTTCTTTTTATATTGTAATCTGGTTTCTTTGGGTTTTTTTTCTACATTTCTTAGACTGTCCCAAATTGATTTGTTTGTTTGTTATTTTGGCCTTTACCCGCCCTGAAGTTAATTTTCAGCTCCATCTATTTTAAAACACACAGTAAATAAACACCTCAGTTGTTAAATCTTAGAAATGTGTTTCTGTGGCTGCTGGGCACTCGGGGGAAGATGGATCTGGATCCGGACCATCCCCAGTCAGGTCATAACACATTTACTGAGAGAAGTGTAAGAACTGCATGATGACTTTCAGTTTCTCTGTATTATATATTATATATCAACCTATTACGGTGATGTTTGACCTTTTTTGACATTTTAACCTGGAATGTGTCTGTGACAGCAACACCCTCTTTTTTGAAGGCCACCATGTTCATATTCAGTCACACAGCTGGAAGGTGCTCATGACAGCAACTCCACTGGAGCAGTTGGGGGTCCAAAATCCTGCTCAAGGACACCTCAGCAGTGATAATAAAAACAGGTCAGCTCTACTCCGACACTTTGAGATTAATCTTGGTGGTCTGGAATAGTTGGAGTGATGAGGCGCTATTAGGGTGCTCCAGTACAGAAAATGAAAGTAATTAGTGGTTAATGACACGCACGTGTGAAATCAATCTATTTATCTTTGATCTCAAGGTTAAAGAATTCAAAATAGTATTGTAAAAGTCAGACTTTTGAAACAAACTGTTGAAAAAGTCTTTCGATATACAATGATTTCACAATGACATTTTACAACTTAAACTGTCAGGTGATTTGATGAGTTTATTAACAACAGCATGATACAGATAAACATCAGTGTTTATGTGCGTCTACAGTGTTTGGATATAGTAAAGTGCAGGAGGCAGTGCGGTTTGATTCATATCACTGTTGACACACACAGGATGCTGACAGCTTTGGTGTCGACAACATAGTTTGAATACAGAAGGTTGTCTAGTCTATCTTTCCTCCCAGGTGGATTGCAAACACACACATACAGACACACACACACACACACATACACACACACACACACACACACGCTTTTACACACACACACACACACACACACACACACACACACACACAGACACACACACACACACACACACAGACACATTAAGACACACACACACACACACACACACACAAGAACACACCTGTACCTTTTGCTTTTGGACTTGGACATTAAAATTCTACTAAATGGCTTTACCTCTTTAAAATCCAACTGAAATCACAAAAGTCATCAGAAAAAGGGTTTTTGAGATGCATTGTAAATCTTCCTTTAGCCTTCGAGCCTGTAAGTGAGCAGCTGTGCTGGAACAGAGAGAAAAAAAAAATCATGCTGGCGACTGCGTATTACATGTGACAACCAAGAAGAAGAAGGAAGAACCAAGATCACAACTTTTGGCATCCAGACAGAACAATTTTGACACTAAAAGGAAGTTTTACACACTTTTCATAGCACAAAAGCTGACGAGCTGATCACCTAGCTCTCCTGAAGTCTGAAGTCAGCTGCTCGTTTTGCAGTCAGAAGTTGTTTTCTGGCCACGAGTTCAAGCCAAAGCAAAGGACAAGATGCAGATAAAGAAACATTAACTTTTTTGATATTGTTTCTGTCTCATTGAAGGAGCAGAGCCAAAGTCAAAGGCTCTTTTTGAGCTCTGCCTGCACAGAGAGAAAACATAACCTAAACTTTTCCTGTGGTCAGACTCTGTGGTCAGAACAGACCTCCAGTTTAGGAGACGACACATGTATCATTAAAAACCTGTGTGAACCATGGACAGCTTCAGGAAGAGAGAGAGAGAGAGAGAGAGAGAGAGAGAGAGAGAGAGAGAGAGAGAGATGCGGTAAAGAGAGAGAGAGAGATTAGGCCATTGCTGGTTCTAGTAAAGAAAAAAACCCATGAAAGCAATCTATTAGCCAAAATCCAGAATACATAATACGCACGGTGAACACATTACACACATCACTGACAGTGAGATAGAGTCAGACACGCCGACAGAGCTGCACACGTACATTTTAAATGACATGAGTTTGGATTCTTTCATGCCAGCATTAAAGGTATTAGTAGTTATTCATGTTTCTGAGACCTTTGCAAACTTGAAATGTTGCCTCTGGGGGAGCTCAGGTCTCTTTTGGGGGAATAAAGCCCTCCCACTGGCTGCCCTGTAATTTGAACACTAACCAGCAGTCACTACTTAGCACAAGAGATGGTGACAAAAAAAACATGAAGAGCAAGGATTTTGAATATTTGCACTTACACTTTTGGCAATTTATGAGGTGTTTTCAAAGGTTTGGCAAGCATTATGCAACATTACCACAGGAATTGGTGTACCTGTGAAAGCACTTTTAGTGGAAAGGAGGCATTATTCATCACAGTATTATTCCAGGTAGCGGTAAAAGGGTTTAAGTCACAGTGTAGGCAGCGAGCAGAAAACATTACTAGGCTTTAGTTAAAGTCACATACAGCTGTATAATTATAAATACTTGATCACTATCTTAAAGTGCATCTATGGATGATGTACTGTACATCCAACTGCTTATAGCTGGGATGTCAGCCAGTATCTGTATGTGGATCATGAGAAGATAAGGCTCTGACACACACACATCATTAGCCCATATTACACTCTACATCTGTAAAACGCTCATCTGCTCAATTGACCTCTATATGTTACTGTGGTGTGTGTGCGCATGTGTATGTTTAAGCGCCGTGTGTGTCATTCAGCTATGAAAAAACAAATCTTTTCCCATCACACACACGCATGCAGACATTTTACGTGGCTGAGTGGCCCGGACATATTAAATGGAAGCGCTCTACACACCCTCCATTATGGATGGCTGTGGTAAAATATGGATGACTTTGGCTTCCCCAGTGTAGTATGTTGAGCTGCTGTGGCCTGCTGAGTGTATTGGGTCAAAAGGCTGAAAGACAACATGGATTTAAAGACTAAATTACTTTGACCTGTGTGTGGGGAGCGGAAAGAAACACACAAGAGCACGGCCACACATACACACACACACACACGCATTTGCACACACGGGCTGCATAGATCCAACTGGAAACGCAATCACATAAACAGAGGTGAGGGAGTTTAATAGCAGCGAAACAACAAATAATACCAATGTTAGGAGGTTAAACCACTCCAGCAAAAAAAAAAGAAAAAGAAATCTTCATTCTTGTTTCAGCTCTGATGTATGTCTGTGTGCAGACTCAGTGGCAGAAGCAGATTAAGCAGTAATGTCTGGATTTTTTTTTTTTTTTTTATTGCGTGCCAAAAATACTATTTTAATCAAAGCTGCGGTTGACTAAGTTGAGTGCAGTTGAATTTTATTAATTCTGAATATCACATATTTAACAAAAGACAGTGAAGTTTCAGCTGTGGTAAGCAGTGTTTGTCTGTAGAACTGTTACATAAAGATCTGAATTAAACAGTTGTATTTGGTACAAAAGACACCCAACCTTCTTGTTTCTTGCAGTGCTTCAATTGTTCATCCTGTCCACTCCTCTGTGTTGTTCTTATTACTTAACTGGTGTAAAAGGAACTAATCAGACAACTGTAGGTCAAGTATGATCCTTCATTACAGCAGCATCACAAGTTTCTCCTTTGTGGTTCCAAATCTGTGTTCGGTCACGTGCATCAATAAGCAGCACAGACGCAGAGCTGCGAGAACGGGAGAGTAAATCTTAAATACAACACAGAATCAAGTGTGATCTTTGACATGGCTTAGTGAGTATAACACAGAAAAGGTGTTCAAATCAAAATTTCAAAATCAAATTTATTTATTTAAAGCCCAAAATCACAAACATCGTTTGCCTCAGAGGGCTTTACAATCTGTACAGTTGTGACACCCTCTGTCCTTAGACCCTCGAACCGAGGTCAGGAAAAACTTCAAAAAAGCCTTTATGGGAAAAAGAAGAAGAAACCTGAGGAAGAGCCACAGATGAGGGATCCCTCTCCCTGGGACGGACAGACGTGTAATAGATGCAATAGATGCCACATGTACAGAGAACATCATCAGTCATATATGGAGTTAAACATGGGTCGTAATAAGCTGTAGCTATACTGAGTTCATGGGTTTAGTCCATGTGTGAAGGTATCACAGGTAATGGAAATGAGTCCATGAGTCCAGGTGCATCTCTAGATGTCCTCATATGGAGCTCTGGGCCACTCAACCTTCTCTCCACAACACAGACACAGATCATGTCCCCACCAGGCCAGTAAACCTCAGACAGATGAACCACAACCAGAATCAGTGAGGAACCTGCAAGACTGGAGAGAACAAAGAGGACCGGGGCTCCGGCAGTAACACGCATGCACTTTACAGGACATAAGAGTATTCACATTAACCGCTTTAACCAGTTAACACTTTAACCAATTTAACCATTTTAACTACTTTAAGCAGTTTAACCACTTTAACCAGCTTATAAGATGACCCCCAGATTTGCACTACTACCATATCAATTTGCACTGTCTGTGATTTTGCCATGTCTTTATTTTATTATTGCCATGTCTTAGAGAAACATACTTTCAATCCTCAGCATGTCCTGCACATGTCATGCCACCAAATTAACAAAAATGCAGACTTTGACTTTGGCTTTGAAATAAGAGTAGAGAGAAGCAGAGAAAGAGAGGAAGCAGAGACAGAGGAAGAGGGAGAGGTGCCCGGTGCATCATGGGAGCCCCCCGGCAGTCTAAGCCTATAACTAGCAGCATAACTAAGAGGCGAGCCTGTGCACTACACTAACTATAAGCTTTACCTACAAAAGGAAAGTTTTTGATAAAGCTGGGGCCAGACCATGTAGAGCCATTATATGTGAGGAGTAGGATTTTAAAATCCACTCTAAATTTTACAGGGAGGAGCCAATGCAGAGAAGCCAATACTGGAGTAATATGGTCTCTTTTCCTGGTTTTAGTCAGCACCCGAGCAGCGGCATTCTGGACCAGCTGTAGAGTCTTTAACGACTTGTTCAGGGCAGCCTGATAAAAGTGAATTACAATAATCCAGCCTGGAAGAGAGACAAATGCATGGACTAATTTTTCAGCAACGCTTTGGGACAAAAAGTGACCGAAATTTTTGCGATGTTGCGCAGGTGGTAAAAGGCAGACCTTGAAATATGCTTAATATGGGTGTCGAAGGACATAATCCTGATCAAATTAAAACCCCGTGGTTCCTTACAGTGGTGCTGGAGGCCGAGTTAATGCCATCCAACAAGGCTATCTTAGGAGAAAACGTGTTCCTCAGGTGTTTCGGACCTAATAGGATCACTTCAGTTTTATCTGAGTTCAACAGCAGGAAATTTCTTGTCATTCCAAGCCTTTATATCTTTAAGGCAGGCCTGGAGTTTCAGGAGCTGATCAGTTTTGTCTGGCTCCATTGATAAATATAATTGGGTGTCATCAGCATAACAATGGGAATCTATGGAGTGCCTCCTGATGATATTATCATTTATGCATCACATTCAAGTTTGTCTTCAGTGAAGTGAGAAGGAGAACGAGTAATGTGATGATGATACCATCAGTGCCCAAAGAGATGTCTGGTGCTTAATGTGTGTTTGTGCCTGTTTGTGTGTGTGCTGAAATGACTCAAATGACTTGTTAATCCCTGTTTTGTGTCTTAAAATTGTACTTCTAATTAAGTTCAATTTAAAGTAGCTCAGTGGAACTTTTCATTTTGTGTTGATTGTGGCGGTCCCTGTGGACAAAGGCATTAGTGTTTCACCTAATGTGCAGCTCTGGAGGTGGACCTTCAGTTAGCAGCTGAAGAAACGATGTCGGTCTGCAGAGACTCTGCCCTCTTCCTGGATTTGATTATTTTGATGTGTTTGGGACATTTCTGGGTGTCAACCTTTGAGCAGTGGTGTTGAGCAGTTAAAGCTGCAAATGAAAAATCCAACTTGTTTGCCTTTAACTAAAAACGTTCACCAAAAAAGTTAAAAAAATAAAGCCAAACAATCAGAATCACCCCAAAATGTAACTTTAACCACCGTTAAACCGCTGACAGCTGTTTTTTATTAAAAACCAGCTGAAGTGAAAGCGTGCTTTAAAACCCCTGCTGGGAAGCCACGTAAACGTACTGACTGTGTATGTGTGTGCGTTTGAGCCTTGTCACCTCAGTAGGAATCCAAATTTGTCTAATCTTTGTGTGTGTGTGTGTGTCCATGGCTAGTTGACTTTTTATTGGTAGAGCTCAGTCTGTCTGTGTAGCCTGGAGGCTTATTTGTTGAATCGACACAAAGTCTTGTCAGATTACTGAATTAGTAGATCAAACTCTTTTTGTGCCGCTAAATAACCAACCTGGCGTGTGAGGGTGCTTCTGAGTGTGTGTAGATGTGTGTGTGTGTGAGTGCATTTGCATGAGATATTTAGCGGCGCCAAAAGCAGTTTTAGCGCTAATGAATGTCACAGAGCTACATCGCACTCTGCGCTGCCACACAAACACACTCCGTGTATCATTTAATAGCATAAAGTAGTTTGAACCCGTAATTTTCTAATTCAATTCAAGGCTCCGTGTCAATACAAGCAATTAGCATTCAGGCCACAAATTCTTCTGTCGAGTGAAAAAGGACACACACACACACTCACAAACAGTAATTCACACCATAGCTTCTACCTTTCACTTCTAATCAGATTGCTGTGAAACTGGTTGACAATAGAGGCCAACAGGAAACATCTGCAACAGTTGTCCCACCGCGACTAAATGAACCATGTTTAGTCAGTAAACTGATAATAAATGGCTCCGGGTGATTGCAGCGCCTTGTTCATAATGTGAATAATAATGGAATGAATGAATGGACAGATGGACTAATCCAATTTCACAATAACTCACCACTTTAATTATTTATTAGCAGTGGTTTTAAAAATGAACCAGCGATGGGAGAAAAATGTTGACACAAGGAAAACGAAAAGAAAGAGAGAAGGGAGAAGAGAAGAACGGGGACACATTTGGGGAATTCAAGCAAAGATTAAAGGAAAGAGAAAGGAGGAGGAGAAGCATAAGGTGGTATGACCAAGGAAAAGAGAAGGATGAAGAACTTGTGAGAGGTGGTAGGAAAGATGGAGGACAAGGTAGGGAGCAAGAAGCAGGGAAACAAAAGAAGTTAGTTAGAGTTAAATGGGCGAAAAGGGGAGAGTCACTGCAAGTTTTGATGGACGGAGGGGTAAGGAAGTGAAGAACAAGGAAAGAATGACAGAAATAAAGTTAGGAAACAGTAGGAAATAAAAGAGAGCGAAAGAAGGACCAATGAGCGAAAGAATGGAGAGAGGAAGGACAGAAGGAAGGGAAGGAGGCGAGGCAAGATGACGAAGATGACTTGTGAATGAAAGGGGACAATTACGCTTTGTTCCCTGCTGGTTACAATGTCACTATTAACTCTGGAAACCATCTCTCTCTTTCTCTCACACACACACACACACACTGTCTTCCCTCATGTCTCTGACTTGAACAACCTGCTGGGACAAAGTTGCTATTAAATGGCGGAACTGTGTCTGCGCGTTCCTCTCTGTCATTTTCTTTGGCTCTCCCTTCATCTCCGTCTCTCCATCTGTCTCTCAGCAGCTTCAGTCGCTCTCACTCTTTCATTGCGCCTCCACCACCGTCACTCCTTTCATATTCTTTTGTTTCTCTCCCCACCTCTTATCTTTCCTGTGTCCTCTGTCACATTTATTTCCCCTGTTGTCACTCTGCCTGTTTCTTCTTCTGATGCTTTTTTTCCCCATCTCAGTCTATTTAATGTTTATTCTGACTTAAAAGCGCCTTTCTCAGAATGTGACATTCTGCTATATGTGGGTCTTCAAGCAAAGCAGATTATACATTTTAAAGCAAACGGCATTGCTTGATTCAAACGCTGCTTGTTGTCTGAACCAGTCAAACAAACTCTGATTTTGGCTCCTTGAGTGAATTAACCCTTGTTTAACCCTTTGGAAAGTAGCTTCTATTTGTTCTTTTCCATTAGCCAGACTAAGAGATTGATGTCAATTTTATGTCTGTGCTTTAAATACAAAGTCAGGACTGGAAGAAGGGAGAAAAGATAGATTTGTCTAAAGTTAAAAAAAAAAATTAAACCACTTCTAAAGCTCATTGATATGTATGTCATTTGTATGATTCCATATAGAAACAGAGAAAAATGAGAAATTGTTTGCAGTAACATGCTGGATTTTCTTGGTGAACAGAACCGACACAGCTTCTTCCAGTCCTGTTGAAGTGCTTCAGAGGAATCCAGGCTTTAGATGAAGGTGCAGGAGCTGAGATTACTGCAGGGGCACCTCACTTGTGAGCCTGCGTTAGAGCACTTTAACATTTGATCTATTTAAATTAAAGGTTATGAGCTTCAAAATTTAGACTTGTTTACAAAAGTCACTTCACTTTTATGGAAAGGATAGAAGCATTTTCAGACGCTCCAACAAGAACCTGACACTTGGCACTGTGTTTATCATTGCAGTGATACCCGATTTACTCCACACCGCACTTTCACATCCGCATTGTGGAGGTTTGACAGTGGTACATCAGTGTTTTTTTTCCCTCAATGTCTGTGTTACAACCACTTCAGACTGAGCAACTTTCACATTCAGACAGACTACAGAGGCTGGTTGTTTCCCTGCTTCCATTCTTCACCCTAAACGAGGCTATTCTCCTTCAGCCTTCGCTCCATTAACACCCAGAAACCAGAGTGGTTTCGATCCTCTCTTTTCAGTCTCAGAAAGAAGGTTAATACAGCATATTTCCCAGAGTCCTGTTGGGCTCCTCAGCCGACGACATCTGTGCTGTTCTCCGAGGACCTTCTGTCCCACTGCTAAGTGTGTGTGTTTGTGTGTGTGTAGGAGGCTGTTGCAGAGAATAAACTGATACATCACTGCCCTGCCATTGATATAGCAGCAGAAAGTAGATTATATTTCCTATCTCAGCATGGTTCGTGTCTGGTCCAGAGATCTTTGTGGTGCTCTCCTCCATTTTCCTCTCTCTCTCTCTCTCTCTGTCTCTCTCTGTCTTAGCAAAGCATGGAGGAGTCATATTGTCTGTTAACAACTCTCCTCCAACTTTAATTCCAGTTCTCCATCTCTTCCCATTTATCTATGATATAATGTGTCTGCAGTTAGGTTGTAAAATGACCCCTTTGTAGTCTCCATGTGAACACTGACTACACAGGAGGAACTTTGCGTGGAACATTTCTTCAAATTAGATGTGCAATGTTTCTATAGAAATGGGAAGTGCACATGAATGACACAAACACTTCCTCTGCATTTGCATCCTGGGTTTTCATATACTTCAAGTGTAAAAAAAAAAAAAAAAAAAGAGTAAACACTGGAACAGTGCAGAATAAGAAACCGATTACTAATACCAAGGAAATAAAACCCAACTGACCCAAGTCACAACTAAAAGAGATTCTTGACACATCCAGTCGAAAAGATATCAGAGAGTCAGCTTCTTAAAATGCAGTTTTACTTTCCGATAAAAGCACTTACAAACCAGCGCCATCTGTCTGCCTATCTCGAAGAGACCATTCGGTAAGTGATGGTGTTTTTAAAGGTATTCACTTGTATGTTAGCATGCCCAAAAGTGCAGCAATTGTTTGTGTACTTTATGGCCTTTTGAGCTACACACAGGTTTGTAACTGGTAATCCACTACTCTTTTAAAAGACCTGAATTTTCAAAGATTTCTTTGTAACGTTATCATCTGCATTTCATTTTTCCTGGAGAGAAAAAGTCATTATGCTTCTGTGAAGGTGTTGCAACGGTTATGTTTCTCTCAGTGTTTTGAATTCCATCATATGTTGGCATTCAGCCACCTCAACAGATGAAGACCCATGCTGGTATGGTATAAAAGACACAGAAGATGATAGCAGTTAAAGATACTGCTCATTCCTCATGTAACGTGGGCGGAGTTGTAACAGCACCAATTTCACCACAAGGGATGAGAGTCATGTGATCATTTCAGTGTTTACCCTCTTCCTCCCCTCTTCCTTCCTGCACTCTCCACTATCTCACCTGCTGACTATCTCCCTTCCTCACCTGGGGATTGTGTACTCTCCTCCAGCTCATGTGGTAACTTCTGTCTCCTTTACAAACACACACAATTCATGATGTCACCAGGTGCTCCAGATGAGCCAGGCACCTCAGGATTTTAACCAGGTTCAGTTTTTTTAGTTCAATTTATCCAAAAGGCCAAGCAAAAAAAAGTGGCAGGATTAGGAAGAAATATGAACCATTGCACCAGTGAAGCAAGCACTTGTAGAAAAAGACCACAGAAGAGTTAGGAAATCTAAGGAGAAAATATATGCAGGCAAAAGAAAAAGGAGAAAAAAAAGAAAATGCTGAAAGTCAACACCAAAGATTCTGAGACCTCACATGACAAAAACTTTGTGCCATTTGACAATTCAGAGCATTGTTAAAATATGCCCACCAAGCCTGTACTGTATACACACACCACACACACCTGTACTGCACACACACACACACACACACACACACACACACACACACACACACACACACACACACTCCGGCACAAACAACACACACACACACACACACACACACACACACACACACTCCAGCACAAACAAACAATCTGAGTGAAACAGAAAGTGGATTAGAGTTATGGTCAGTTATATATAGAGAGAGACATTGTTCTGGATTGTTCTTTTATTCCAGTAAACCTCTTTTTGAAGCACATCACATGGTTTTTGGTTTTTGCCCATGTGGCACCTACAATTTGTAACACTTGATTAGGCTTTTTAGAACTTTCACTGTGGTCACAAGAGTAATCAGGGGATTGTGGTAGACTACAGTGAATGGACCTACTTTCCCAAGCTTTTCTTCATGAGGCCACCTAAGTGAAAACACATTCATGTTTGAAGAGAACTGGATATGGGCTGGTAGACAACTTTCCTATGTAGTCAACTGCTGTCTTGCTTCAGAAAATGCATATGTGGGGCAGAAACTATGTAGCCTATCATAACAATCGGCCCAGAGTCCAGAAAAGTAACCTTACATGTGTTGTAGCCAAGGAAAATAATATGCATTTGCGTCAGGGTTACACAACCAATCAGTAAAGGAGAAGAAAAAAAGTCATATATGCAGGTTAAGCAAGAAACATTCAATTGAATGGGTGCCTATTAATGCATGAAAAAGAATCGTGCTAAATGCAGGAAATAGCAAAGTGCATTTTAACAACGTACAATGGGTTTACTAACTTTTTTTAAATTTTGATAAAAAAAAACTAATTGCCATATGAAATGCTTCAATGTAGAACTGGAGTACACACACAGAATAATTAAAGGCAGTGAACTGACTTAGTAACAACAGTTACACAGCCCATTATGTTAACTAACTTTACGTAACATTACCTCTGGTCATACCTGACCAAAAACCTCTCAGAGTTCTTGTTTGAACATAGGTTTATACCTTATAAATTCAATTCTTTAATTTATATGATTAACACTGTTCTATTTCTCCCTTTGAAAGATGTCAAATTAAAGGAAAAACCAACATAAAGTGTTAGTAAGTTGTTGGTCCACCATCTGCCTCCAGAACGGCTTCAGTTCTCCTTGTCATTGATTCTCCAAGTCTCTGAACTCTACTGGATGGGATGAGCACCCTTTTTCTAAAGATATTCCCTCATTTGGTGTTTTGATGACGGTGTTGGAGAGCTCTGTCTAACAGGTCGCTCCAAAATCTCCCACAGGTGTTCAGTTGGGTTGAGATGTGGTGACTGTGAAGGCCATAGCATCTGATTCACATCATTTTCATCCTCATTAAACCATTCAATGACCCCTTGTGCTTCTATGGATGGAGGCGCTGTCATCCCGGAAGAGACCCATCCCATCAGGATAGAAATGTTTCATTAAAGGCTATCACTGCACTGAACAATTTTCTATTGACTTGCATCAACCTAGTGGAACCAAACCACCACCAAACCATGCCAGGAAAAGTCTTGCACCGGTATGGAAGCATCTGCATTTGACATGTTTCTCCACTCCTCTCCACTCAGGTTTTTCCTTTCATTTGCCCCCTGTGTTTTTTTGCTTTAATTTCCTGTAGCTGCCTCACATGGTTAGCTTGCGTAATCCTTCCAGCTTCTCAAAGATCTCTTCCTCCCCGCAGACACCGCTGCCAGTTAAAACGTTTAGTCAGCTTAGCCAATCAGCCTTTAAACTGCGTCCTAATCTGAGAAATAGTCTTCTATTCCTGTCTGTTCCTGCTCAGAGCAATGCTAAACTTATGTTTGTGTACTGAGGCATTTAGTACGAGGGCGTTTATCATTATTTCACAGGCTGTACGACTTCAAACACATGTAACATCCACTGAAGATCACTGTGAGGTTAAGACACAGCCTTAAGGTTTGTCACATTGAATGTACAGTACGTGTTCATTTTTTTTTCCAAAATCTTAATCTTAATTAGTGGAATATTATCAGATGCTGTTTAACTGCTTTTGATGCCAGAAAAACACTTGAGCAGCTGCTTTTCTGTCTGTGTTTGGTTTCCTCATGAGACAACACGCACCGATGTATGAACCAGTGTTTGAGCCTTAAAAATAGCCCAGCACTCAGCCCCATGAATACAGCGAACTTTTTTGTGCCATATCTTAAATGTGAAATGTCATTTACAAAGCAACATATTGATTAGAACCTGATATGTATTTTTCCCTTCCTCCTATTCACCCAGTTAACAGTTTATTTAATGTTAAAAAGTTTGGTAAATCTTTGGAAATGTTGTAGTAACATATTACAAATACAAATGTATGAAGGTGCAACTAAAGGTGAGTGGAGACAGTTCAATGAGGAGAGACTTAATGTAGAGTGATTGAATAGACACAGAGTGCAAGAAAGTTTAGATATGTGAAAAGTCTTTCGCGATCCTTGGCATCTCCCTCTGTTGTCTGCCTCACTGAACCTTTGCTACTATTTGTTCAACCATTATATAATTTGCTGTGTTTGACAAAGATAGCTGAGATCTATAAACAGGAAATAAGCAAAATTTCCATTTCTCTTTTAATAGATGTGCTGCAATTTGAAGGTGAAATCCAATTTCTCAGAGTAATTGTGTGGATTTGTCATCTAAATTTGCTTGCAAATGCATAATGCATAAAAGGAAAGTCTGTTACCCACATATTTTACATGAAGAATTAAATTTGTAAGAAAAAATATATACTTATTCTCTAAAAGTGGACCTGGATGTGGTCTTAACTGAAATATATTCCAAGATTTTTACTTCTACACCTCATAGGTCACCAGCACCACCAAAACAATGTCTTTGGGCCTAATAATTGTACATTTATATCATATATCCATATGTGCTATACAGTATAGTCCTATCTCCAAACACTCACAATCAAATAAATATACATGCAAGATTCCATGCTAACAACCAATATTTTACATGACTGATACAAAATTATCTATATCAAGGGAATCAGTATCAGTCCCTTTAAAATTTGCTCTTATTTCTCCACAAAAATCAACTTGATCATCTTCAGCTATGAAATGAGACAAACATCTTTTGGCCCGGTGGAAGGTCAGGAGCAGTGTAAAGGTTATCACTTTAATGCAATTTACTATTCTTAACTCACACCATCTTACTCAATGAACAAAGGCAAATGCAGTACGACAGTGTTTTATAAACCCAGAAATAGTTTGTGGGCGTGCTGCTGTTGGGTCCTCTCATGATCATTGTAATAATAGGTTTTAATGAGTGTGGCTCCCAGGGCGAGATGATGAGACATGGGACAATTTCTCAGAACTGGGTCAAGGTCTGAAAAAAATTCACACCCCAGAAAAATACCAGCACACCACGATCTGATGACAGGCAACCCCTGCTGTGCATGTACTTTTAAAGTTATGTATTTGCTATTATTGTATGTATGTTGACAAACAGTATGTTAAGACCTTCAGGTCCCCCTAAAATCTTTAGGGATGTATATAAACACGTGTATGTACAAACATCTTTGGGCTGAATTGACTGATTCATGTTTCCTACCTGCTTATTCCTCCTGTGACTCATGTAGGACTGGAGCCTATTGTATCATATTTAGGCTCATGGGAAACATTAAAAAAAGAAGAAAAGGAGAGGAAGCACTGGTTTATTCTTCTACTTTGTGTCATTAAAAAAACTGAGATCACTAGATCAATTAAAAGTCATTAAGTCATTTGGATGTGGGTGATTTCCAGTCAGATGGCACAAAACCACATTAAATCCTTCTTTAAATACCGAACCAAGTATTCACTGAAGACTCAATCACATAATGTGTTTAAAGACACACTTGCTCACATTAACATTGAATGTAAATTAAATCCAGCCAAAATACAACATTCGCTTGAACACAGCTATCTCTTATCTCAGACAAGGTGCAACACTGTGGTCAACGGAAAGGCTTCTGCCCCTTACTGTAATAAATGATGGACATATGAGAAGACAAGATCTATGAATAATGACCTTTATTCATTATTTTCATCCAACAGACAGAAAGCAACATTAGCATTCCTTTGGAGTGGTGTCTCTATCCGCCTGATGGATGCTGAGGCGTGTCGACAGTGGCTTTCATGTGCCTCTGACGGAACACATAAGCTTGTATTTTAATCAGTACAGCTGTCTAAACAGGCTGTGTAATGGCTGGCATTTATCTCACACTATATGCATGTAACAGTGACCTGCATATATTTTTTTGTGTCTGTGTGCTGCAATGGTTGTGTTTGACCTCTAAGCACTACCAGATTGTAGGAGACCTACAGAGTAATACTGTACCTGAAGAATCAGATGTAGAGACTGACAGAGGACTGAACATGTTCCAGACCTTGTGCAAGTCCAACATTCACTCTACTTTAGCTCCCTTTGGTCTCCACTGACAGGTGATTAAGGGAAGTATCTGGCTAGCTGCCAGATACTCTACTATGGTCTAGTCAGTAGTAGTAGTAGTTTTTAATCAGGTTTATCAGAGCTTTTGTGCCATGAACAGCTGCCTGTTGGGATGGTAAGATGAATAAAATGCATTTACTTTTACATGGAGCTGAAGGGAACTAAAGAATTCCCCTTTTATACAGTTTTTTAAGGCCATCTGTAATAATATTGGTCAGTGGAGCATTCATATGTGATGGTGGTGACTTGACCAGAACTATTAAAGTATATTAAAGGACCTTCCCAGCTAGAGAAAGATTGAGTTAAAACCATTGAAATAAATGTTGGCCACTTCCATTTATCAATTAAAAACAGAATTTGAGGTGGCAGCCAGGATGTGTTAACATGCTGCCACCTTAAAACATCCCATGTGCGTATTGAATTGTCCACCGCGTGAGGCCGCTTGAATGGCTACTAATTAGCCTGATGTGTTAAAACCATCAAAACAGCTTCACGTCCCCATAAATGCACCTGCACCATCTGTGTGGGCTTCCCCAGACAATACAACAAGCAGTGATGTGTCTGAGTGTGGGTGTATTATGATGCAGTGTTTTCAAAGTATCCCTACCCTTATCCCTCCCAGAGGTATTGCAGTGCTGTTCCTGTGTGCTAATTGGCTTAATTACAGGCAGTCTAATGTGGAGTGAGGGGACCCATCCAAGTCCCATAGCTGTGAGCTCTGTCTGGCCTGCTTACTTACAAGTATCAAATATATTTGATGAGGACATAAAAATGAAAAGGTGAGCCGCCTTGTTGGAAATTCAGTTTGTGAATTGAATTTTTCTGAATCTCTGACTTGAGAGCAACATTAATGGTTGAACACATTGCATCCTTCAGTAAAGTAGCCTACTATGTCAGCTGAATGGTGACACATTCATATTGCTTTGAAGGAGCAGTCCATTGTCTGTTAGCTTGTTGTTTAACTCCTTCCCTCTGGTATAGATCAGTGTGTCCACTTTTTTCAGATGATGTACCAAAATATGATATTTTACAGGAAAACTACATCAAAATGTCAGGCATCATATTTCATTTTGAGCCTTTAATTATCATTTTTCAGCCATGCTAGCATCAAGACTCTAGCGTGATCCCTGCTTTTATTTCCTCCAGACTTGACTATTGCAATGCACTTCATCCTGGTATCAGCTGGAAAAATATCTAAAGGTTGTAAGTATATCATACAAAAAAAAAATGCTGCCAGGATTTTAACTCATACTAAGAAAAGCAAGCACATCACACAGTCCTTGCTGCCTTTCATTGGTTACAGTCAGTTTTAGACTTTAACTGTCTGCCGCGTGAGGCCCCTCAAAATCTGAACTTTTTACTGAAGGTGACCGGATCTTTGCTGTCCCAGGGGCTCAGCTGTTGGAGAGTCAGAGGCAGGAATACTTAGTGACCCTCTTTTAAATCTCCTCTTAAGACCCCCTTTTATCTTGTCTTTTTCTTACTTGATAATATTTTTGATACTACTAATTTTATCTTGTTTTATTATATAATTATTGTTGTATATTAACACCAGCACACTCCGCTGAACACTCAGGAGCTGTCTGCTTAATGAGATTAATTGGAGGCAATTCATTCCAAAGGGTTAAATTTTGTTGAGGTAGATGTAGCCAATGTGTTGACAGCGTCCCTGAAGGTAATTAAGTGAGCACAATACCATTCATGTACAATATTCACTGCTTCATTACTACTTATGGTATCTGAAACGGCTGCCTAATGAACTACCTCTTGATCATTTTTCCTGCAGTACACTGCCTGATTAACCTTTTTCAGCTGACATTGCTGCTTTTCTCTTTTCCTTCCTTTTGTGCTCTTGTCTCCACTCAGTGTAGATGGCACAGTGTAATGGGAAGCACTAATTGGATAGAATTAGTGCTCTGACAAAGTTCTGTGAGGTCCAGAATCAATACTGGCACATTAGTGGTGCTGCTATGTACAGACCTGGCCGCTCTGGTGGGGGTATTTATTTGAACTGATATACTCTGCAGGGATGTTGTATAGGGATAGAAAGCATTCTTTGTTTTACCTTGTTATGATCAATGCCACACAGAAATAATAAAATAAATCTTTATCTTAAGCGAATTTCAGCTTTTGCCAATTGATTGATTGACTGTCTACTCCACTTTCAAACAGAAGGATCTGCATGCAATAGATTAAAAAAAGAATGGCCATTCGTGTGGCTTAAACTAAGGTTGTTGACTTTTCATCTGAAAACAAATACGGATCCTACATTTAAATCAATTAAATCAGTCTTATTCTTTGTTTGATGAAGAATGTTGGGATTGAAAGTGGTAGGAATCTTTTACTGAAAGATATAGTCTCAAAGATTTTCATTTTGTTGTCATTCACGACACCTGTGGCAGTAATCTGCCATTGCAGGTGTGTTGTTGGACACCACTTCAGTTTCAGCTTCAGGTTTAAATGTTCGCAGTCATCAATCTTTTCTTTGTTTGTTCGGCCATAGTCAGTGTTTTCTCACAACACTTGCAGAAACCAGAAAAAAAACAGTGTGCAGCTTCACACACAGGCGAGTTGCAGAGAGAGTCTGTAAAAAACCTAACTGCTTAACCTAATGCTTAAACCCAGGTCATAATACTGTAAATGCTGCAGGCTTTCATCAGTGGCCCAGGGGCTTAATCACCATAGTGTTACATTATTTGGTCATAGATCGGCGACTTAACAGACATTTGTTTAATCAAAGTCACTTGGTGTGACTTCGTCCTCTCTCTTATATTTCAACATGCTAAAAAATATAAAGCTATAGAGGCCTTCTTAGTTGGGGTTGCCCAGCAGTTACTTGGTTATTTAGTCTAATGATAAAGTCTCCACACCACCATTTTTAAAACAGATTTTTCATTAAAAGTAGTGGTTGTAGTAGCTGATGTCTACTTGAGGTCAGTGAAATTTCTAAATTATTCTACATCATAAATAAAAATGCTCAGCATGGCAGCAGTGTAAGGTACGAAACAGTATTTTACAGCTATAGACAGCATTTATTGGTTAATTATGTTTGAAGTCATCAGAGCAGAAGGCATTGAATTTAAATATCGTTTATGCGTATGTGTTAATAATTTTATGCATGAGGTAAATCATGTTGTTATATTTATAATTCAGTGTGTGCGCGCATGTAAGCTTGTGCACACTTGAGCAGGTGAACGTGTCTGCGGTCGCACATTCGCATCTGTGTGTGTGTGTGTGTGTGTGTGTGTGCATCGATGCTACGAATATGTATGTATGAATAAACACCTAAGTTGCGGTGATGATGAGACTTTACACTCCACTGCACAACACTGATAAGGTCATTAGATCCCCCTCCCAATTGGTAAATAGGCACCTGTTACCCTCACCCTCACACACACACTAACACACACCTGAACCTGCTCAAATTCGTCTAATTGTAGCAGAAGCCATTTTTGTTCTTGCTGTTTCCAGTGACCCAACAAGAACAAGTGTCAGGTGGCACATCACACCAGGCTGAAGCATCTGCTTTGAACAGAAGCCCAAAACTGTTATTTTCACCCCAACTGTTAATGAGAAACATCTTATTAGGGGTCAAAACACACGGCAAAATTTAACAATTAACTAAGCATGTAATCTCTCTGTCACTAATACGAATATGTGCCCTTTTCAAGTGCTTGTGAAAAGATAATAAATAGTAAATTACCAAAAGTATATGTTACACTGATCTGTTTTACAAAGACCAATAATTATCCAAGAAGTGACATATTACAAAGTAGGCTTTCAGGTTAATTGCTTCTCAATGAACATAATTACTAAAGCTTTCAAAATCTTCCACCCTCCATGGTCAAGCTCCAGTCTTTCTTTGCTCAGTTGTTTCCTATACATTTTCCTCCAAACCAGGTGAGCTATGTCGAGCTAAGTGTGGCAGACACTAAATCAATAGGGGGCTGGATAAGGTTGTAGTGGTTCACATTTAGCAATAAGATAACTTCAGATAACTCAAAGGCACATACACGCACACATACACTCAGCTGGCATGGATAGAAACTGCTGAATCACATCAATTAAAAACAGATAAGAACGCAGCCATCACAACACATGCTGCACACATGCACACACATGTACACACACACACAGACACACACACAAACACAAAGCAACAGAGAAATTACAGCTAGGACACACCAAAAAACTGTTAGAGGGCAAGAGGGGACACGGTGAAATGATTGCTTGAGACATTTGGAAATTACCTTTGTAACTTTTAGCATCCGCAGAGTCCCATAGAAGTAAAACATTTATAGGATACCATTACAGTGGTTTGGGGGGCACACAGGAAATGTATTGAAGCCAGTGGGAGTTGTGAGGTTGGGTCAATCTAATTGGCTTTCTAAAATACAAAATTGTCAATGTCCTGCAAGAGTAAACACTATTGCTGTGTCTCAGTTGAGGGGCTGATTTCCTCAAAGTCCGTATTTCTCTCACTGGGTACATTGTAACAAGTCCACTTTCAATGGCTCCCCCACATGGAGCCAGGGATGCAGCTTTCTCGTATCACAGATTGGAAGATGCATTAGGTGTATAATTTGTGGCTCACTATCCAATGAAATACTGCAGTGGACAGGTTGATCAAAATTAGACAACAGAACTGGGACAACTTCAGAATCACTGAATGTAAGATGTAAGTGTAAGTGTCCTGATAAAGTTGGAGATCAAGACTAGAAAAATCACCAAATAATTTGCCAAAACTACCTCACAGATTGTGTTGATCTAGATTACCGTTCACTAACAAGACCACGCCATTTGTAAGGATGAAAGTAGTTTTATTTGGATTAGGATGTAAAGGGGGGCATCGAAAAGAGGGATGTAAAGGGGCTGAGAAGAGGGATGTAAAAGGGGGGGGGGTCAAGGGAAGGGATGTAAAGGGGGTTGAGAAGAGGGATGCAAGGAAAAAGAAAAGGGGGGGCAAGATGTGGGATGAAAAGGGGTCGGAGAGAGAGATGAAGGGGTCGAAGGTGTTGAGGAACCCGGGGGTCGAGACTCTGGGTGGGGGCACGTCTCTAATCAGCAGACTTTGTGATCCCCAAAAATTTACTGGATCAATTGAAAGTGGGCTCTTCGGATGTCGCTAAGGTGGTTTTGAATGTAGCTGTTGTAAGCCTGGGATGAACAGCGGCCAAGAACTTTGATCGTGTGGTCTGGTATCCCTCGTCGAGAGGCTGTGGAGGCGGCCTGAGACCTGAGAAAAGAGAAAAGCCGTTGGTTGACATGGGTTAGGATGGGCTCAAAAGGGCTCAGGAAGGAGTTTAAGCAGAAGAGGAACATAGGATGAGAGGTGCCGAGCTGGTCGGTTTTGCTCCGTTTACGGTTGAACCTGAGGGTGTCAGGAGAATGAATGGAGATGTCAGACAGGCTTGCGTGTTGGGTCTCCTACCATGGTATAATCCTATATGCTATTGTCAGTTAGAAGAAGACAGACACAGACAGGAGCAAAGAGAGGGAGCACACAGGAACTCAATCTTCCAGCTGATGAAGCTTCAAACTGAACCATTAAACTACTAAAGTTTCAGTTTCTTTCTGATGTTAACCCTATTTCTAGATCCAGGACATATTTCTGATTTTACTGAAATCCCAAGTACCTGGAGATGAAGATAATAGCAAGGGGATTTGAACCCACATCTCCATAGAGAATGGAGCCTTAACCCAGAAACTTAGACTTCCTGGCCACACTGCAGCAGCTGCCGAGGCATCATTCACTTGGACGCAGTGGTATTTCATAGAGAACACATCAGAGCAGATTCTAAACAGTCAGTGACACAAGTAAAGGTCAGTGCTGCCATCCGGCACTATTGAGCGCTAAGCGATGCTCGAAGCAGTTTCACAGTTGTCTCTGCTTCTACAACAAGTATTTCTAAGTCATAAAAACTCACATATTCACCTTTTTGCTGCCACTGAAATCCAGTTCATGATCACCAACCAAACAACCATGTTGTTGCCCCATATGGCACCATTGGACTGCTGGACCACTAAACCAGAATGGTTGTATCATTTTTCTCTTTACATTTGTTAAGATTATAATTTCACAGAAGACCACACAAACCCACAGTGGTCCACATCCCTTATGGAATCAGCCCATGACTTATTCCCTGAACACAACCCTCTCTCTCCTCCACCCGTCTTACTGCTGAGCAGAAGCCTTATAAAATTTTGCAAGAGGCAAAGGCCCCTGATGTGATTGGTCTATTTTTGTTTTATATCACCCATTCTTCAACATTTCTCGGTCTCAGGACCTTCTGATCAGTTTACAATTCACTTTATCTCTCGTTTTCTCGTTTGCTCTGAAGCCTTTATGTAGCCAAAGGATCTTTCCACCTCCCTTTAACTGCTCCCTCTGTTCGATGGCATTTGTGGCAAAGCATTTTAAAGGGCTTCTAGATTTCTTTCTCCTTTCGCACGTCCTTCCACCCCAAAGCACCTCATTTGAATTCAAAACCTTAATTTACCCTGGAGTGTTTTCAACCAATAGCCTAATTCATGCATTTACACACATTCACCTCTGAGAGTTGCTCAGCACAACCACAGTGTTCTGTTGTTGACCTCTGAGCGGCACCAGCGGAGTTGCAGGTGGGAGGTCAGTTCCTTTGCTCAAGGGAACGTCGATAGTTGTTGCTGAAGCAGTGTTACTTATTCACTTTTAACACCCACGTTTTCCCTGTCCCATGAAGCACTGGAGCCTGAACACACCAGTGAGAATATGACTGACTCACTCCCAGACTAAATCACTTGTTTAAATAGGCCCTTTTTTTGCAGCGAGAGACGGGACGAGATGAGAATAAAAGATGGCACAATTGAGGCAGACAGCGAGCAGGTGAACAGGGGGAACAAAAAGGCGAGAGCAAAGAGGCCGGAGAAAGTGAGGCTATGCTGAGAGATGAGACAAGCTGAGAGTCCACAGAAGACAGAGGAGGCGAGGTGAGACGAAAAGAGAGAGGAGTTCAACAGGAGCGAGAGGGCAGGACAGAGAGGCAGAGACAGCAGACGAGGTTTGCTTGATGAAGGCGAGATAAAGTGATCTCAAGCACAAAAAGCACTTTTAATGACTCATAGTTTAAAATAGTGGTTTGTAGAGGGAAAAGTATTGTAATAATATTATTTCTTTCATAGAAATCATGGCTTTTTTCTGGAGCGGTAATCAAACATTCTGAGCATAGAAAAAAGATATTTTGCAACCACATGAATATATAATGCAGAGAAATTAATTAACTAATTATTTTCAAGATTTAAGTATAATTTCACTTGAGCAAACAAAAATCTGTATTTCCTAAACACATATTAAATATTTTCTCAGTGTCTCTTTCT
This sequence comes from Scortum barcoo, assembly GCA_023238725.1. NCBI lineage: Eukaryota > Metazoa > Chordata > Actinopteri > Centrarchiformes > Terapontidae > Scortum > Scortum barcoo. Next base: position 24,511,824 of record CM041554.1, read on the forward strand.
GTCCCAAAGTCTGTGCTTTATATGCTCATGCTCAACTTGACGTCACAGTAAAGACCCCTGAACCATCAGCTGATTTTGGCGTAGGGGCCACACAGTAAATTATCACAACAATGGATCATTGCCTGACACACACTGACTCAAAATGCATTTTCCCCCTCCACTATCAGCCAGCGGGCGTCTCAAATGTGCATACTCTCAACCAGTTCGGTTGGACTTGTTTCATTCATCCTTTGGCTGTCAGTTTGACATGTGTTTCAGTTCCACTGGTAACAGCTGATAGAGTTGCAGACTCCATGGAGAAAGCATCATTACATAACCATACAATCGCAGTTTTTTCACTAACATAACACATCTGACATGTATCCGATGTCTTGTATATATTTTCAGAAAAAAACCTGATTGTCATAGAGGTAATATAAATTCAATATATAACCATATGTGACCATATATATACCCATAATTCATCCTTATGCAGAAGTCAAGCATGCAATTCTTGGTGTAGTCTGTGTTCTTACTGCAACCAGCTGCTGTTTCTCACTGGAATGTGAATCATGTTAGCTAGCCAGAACTGACAAAGTCTATCAAATTGAAATATTTTGGAAATGCAAAGATGAATGTTATGTACAGTTTCACTTCTAACCAGTATTTTTTTCTGGTTTCCAGCAGGTTGCTTTATTCATAAATACTGGAAATGTCCATAATTAAACTTTCATGACATTGTGGCAACATGTTCCCCACCCCTGTGCTGTGTGCATATGCTTGACTGTTGTAAATGAAAAACCTATCTATGTAATTGCTAGTTGCTAACCGAATGACTCCATCAATACAACCAAAGCATTCTAATTATTAATGTGTTTCCTTTCACAACAAGCTTTCACTATCCTTGTAAATTTGAATAAATCATACCATCGCTTGGCATAATCAAGTGATGATGATTTCTCTGTGAAACATACTAACATTATAGTAATATACTTAAGGGAATCTTTTTCTGTGCTCAAAGTGTCGAGTGACTCGCTCAGAACTGACACACACACACACACACACAGAATTTCAGGCCTAATATTAAGTAATAAATCAACAACTGTCTCTGTGGGGTCCAGGGGATCAGACCTTATCAGTTAAGAGTCCATGACCCTAACATGTTCTCAGTGGTAGCCTTAAAGGACTGGTGTTCAGCAGGTTTGTCACCCTCTATGACGGGCATGGCTCATTAACCACCAAAGAGAAAAGCAGCAGGATTTCAGCTTTGAGTATGGCTGCCCCTAATGAGTGTCTATTCTGGGTTCTTTGACATTAAAAATGTTCATTTACCTCAGCTATAGGACTCGTGCTGGCTCAAAAAGGCCTCTGATTTAAAGTAAGCTTAAAGCGGTCATAATAATCATACTTAGTTCATTATTTTATTGGTCATAAATGTTGTTCGACAGCAGAAGAAAAACATCCATAAAATCAACTAATCTGACTTCTTAGGGTCACAATAAAAGGCCCCTCTTTTACAGCTTGACGAAGAGTCGATATAAGGACCATATAAGTGTAGTTTATCAGAAAACACCTTTCTAAAAGGGCTGTTTGCAGCATGAGAGCGATTTGAACATGGTACAATAAATATCTGTTATATAAAGGTTTATAACATCAAAAAGTGCTCTTCTGGTCCAATCCTAAAAAGTTTGATACTTTACAAAGGCTTTGAAAAGTCTGAGTGAAGAGGAGATAAGGTCAGAACAGGAGTACGGGGGGGGGGGGGGGGGGAAATTGTAAGCTGCAAAGAATAGATAGTGGGTGAGGAGAAATGAAGAAAAATGCATTGAAAATCAGCAAATATAAGAAGTGAGATGATGCGAGAAGGTAAGATTGTCAGGTGAGTTGAGAGCAGTAGGTGCGTTTAAGCGAGCAAGATTGCCTTCCAGTGTACCTCACATGAGGCTAATGTGAGCTTTCAGCACTTTCTGGTTTTGTCTCAGCAGGACATGGAGGTTCATTGCCCGTCTTTTGTCCAGGACTTTTCCCTCAGCCACACATGGAAATACAAATGGGGAATTTTGCATTAAAAACACTGATACTCTCTCTGTTCCCTTCTTATTAACTTTACTGCACAGACATAGGACTGTGGAATAATGAAATAAAATGATATTATTATAAATAAATAATGAAATAATAAATAAAGCCCTGAGATGCATACAAAGTCATGTCTTGCATTGACTTTATTTGCAACTATGCCATGTCTAACATTTACCCAGCATTCTGTCTGAACATGCTCATACATACACCTCATACAAGGTGTTTCTGACCAGTACAGAGAAGGAGTGGTTACTGCCTCAAAGTCCAAACCGATTTCTCGAAACAAAAACAACCTAATTAATCCTAGAAAAAGATTAAAGATACAACTAAATATGTGTTAATTGCTGGTAGAAAACAGATCTAATAATCCACCTTCAACATTCTCCTGAAGAGGTTTTGTGGGAGTATAACATCAAGCTTTACTGTTTCTGTATTTGCTTCTGAGAAAGAAAGAGATAGTCATTCACACAGCCACAAGAGCTAGCTTGTCAATGCCTAAAAACATATTAGGCTATTGAAATAACTTCGGCAGTAGTTTTTGTCAATCATGATCATCAACATCTTCTTGCAAATTCAGCCATTGCATTTGTAGGGCATAAAATCAAGGTGAAAATGAGAAAGTCATCATATTCCTTTTATACAATGAGGTGTTCTGAGCTACGTCAGGTAGATAAACGCAGGTGATGAAGAAATGCATTAACATTAGGGTTCCTGCTAACTGCTGAGACATTATCCTTATATCCTGCAGTCATTTCTGAATAAATAATACTACATCCACTCAGAGCTGTGTGTCACATATGTTGCTGCCTATAACCTGAGAAAAAAAAACAAAAAAAATTGTCAGTCATAAAAACACAGTGTTAATTAATTCATGTCCCACAACAGATCATAAGGCCATTTATTGATTTTGTGCATATTAAGCACAAGTTCTTGGCTCTTTTGTGTTACTGATGTCAGGGAAAGTCTCGCACGAATCACCCTAAAAGCTCCTTGTGACCCTCGGAATAAGAGCTGTGGACTTGATCTGTGGTTTGATGGTTAATGCACTGTGCGTCGGCTGCGATTTGGATGTTAATTTCAGTGCTGACGGTTGAATTCTGATGGGCATCTGCTGGCTGAAATTTGGTGCAAAAAAAAAATATTCCAGCACAACCTGAACCACTAATAAGTATCACTGGGACAGGGATCTTCAGCAGCACTTCTACCAGAGAACAAAGATGCTATTAGTAAAACCAACATGTTTCGGCAAAGCTTTGTTCTCTGTACTGCCAGTGTTAGCAGTACTACTCCCAGAGAGCTGAGAGAGTCAGAGGCGGAGGAGAAAAGAAAAGGAGAGGTGCAGAGAAAAGACACAGAGAGGAGATGAGAGGAAAACACCTGATGCTCAGATGCTTTCTCTTTGATACTGCAGAAGAGCCTGGAAAGAAAAGGGCTGGTGCATTTGAGAAACAGGTCAGGTTGCCAGGTTTTGTCTGGATGATTGTAGAAGGTAAAAAGCTAAGGTGATAACAAATGTGATAAAATGAGAGTTAAGAGTTAAGGGCAGGGTAATTGGCTCGCTGTTAAATAAACCAATCCAGAGATCCAGTGATTATTTTTTACTCTGAAAATTGGTTGCAAAATACATTTAATGCAGAAATTAAATTAATACACCTCTGTTTCATGACCAGCCACTTGTTTAACCCCTATATTTTTGCTGATGTTGACTTTTTTCTCTGTGCTGTATGTGTATGTAAAAGATTCAAATCCACCTATTTTTTTTCTTTTTAATATATTTTTTTTCCTTTAATTTTCACTTTATTAACATACCAGATGAAGCGAAGTGTTGAGGTGGTTACCCTTCTGTCTGCCACAAACTGAATGTCACAAAATGCAAAAATTACCATAAAGCATTGTTTACATCATACATGGAGTATAAAATGCACTGTCAACACCAACAAAACAGCAGCTAACAATCCACTGTATGCAGTCAGTAATGTGAAGGGGGTGTCATCCCCCTTGTCAGCAAAGTGAGCAAAATCCATCCCCCTTGTTAACCTGAGGCCCCGCCTTTGCATCTCCCAGTAGCAGAGGGAGTGCAGGAGCAGAGGTGCTGTTGAGTAGAGTTTGGTCAGTTTAATATGTTAGGCTTGTCTGCCATCCTTGCTCATTCTTTATCTGACTGAGGTTTGTACAAGTCACAACCTCACACATTAACTGTGTATGTGTGGATGAATACATGACACTGTCCATGGTGCTGAAGTAGAAGATGGATTTGTAATTGTTTTTCTTTTTTCTAACTGTCCTCCCCTGCTATCAGCTTTGTGTCAAATCAATGGTATTTTCTCAACTATATACTTCAAATACTCAGTTTTATACTTTATTGTAGCCTATATGCTCTATCAAGTAGTCTCACCTTGATCAAAGCGACAAGTAGCAACATGTAGTTGTGGGAGACTGCTGCCTGAAGTGTTCCTATAATATTCCTTTAATATTTCTATAATTTTTCAGTTTTTTTCAGTACACCTAGCTACCTCTGCAACTCAGTATTTTAGGCTACACATGGTTAAAAATATTAAATTAGATTGAATAGATTTTACTGTAGTGAGTAGAGCAGGTAATGTGATGAAATTAACGTGCAGCGACCGCACTGCTCTCAGCCGCTACAGTTACATCATTCAAGGTAAAGTTTAGTCTCAGTCACCTTTACAGGCCCCATTCCCTTTGTGAGAATTTTACCAATAGATCACTGAGTGTACTGAACCATGTTTTACAGCTGTGGTCTCTGGGAAGGCAAACTGAAGTCAAGCATAATTTCCTGCCGCGGACTCCCGAAACATATCAGCAGATCAAATTCAGGGTTATAATATGAACCTTTTCTCATAAAATATGGCGTGAAGACATGAAGAATAAAAGTAGCAAAACAATGGTGAATGTGTGTTTGAGCTGGTGAAGAGGCCCTGGGGTTTGCATGACTTTTTCTTCTCTTTTTTTTTTTTTGCCCCTAAATTTTATTGCACACATCAGATTGTCAGCTGTGCTCACTGTGAGATAACCTTGTTTTCTGTTAATTACTGTATGCTCAGCATTTTCTCCCAAACACATCTTCTGCACGTGTGGGGCATTAAATGAGTTTACACCTGTCAGCGTTTTATAAATACTCCTTTTATAAATACTTTTTTTTGGTGAAAATCAGCTAAAACAGAAAACATTGAGACTTTACCATAATATACTGTAGATTTCTACAGTGGTAATCCAGCAAATGAAGCATTTCCATACATCAAGACAGATTCAGCAGCCTGAAGTAACCGCAGGAGGAATAAAGTGTGTATGAGAGAGAGAAAGAGAGGAGGCGAGAGAGTGTTTGACTTCATGCATGTTGGATAAATGTGTGTTTGATAAAGAAAAGGTCACTTGTTCTGGTTGCGTTATTTTGCATTCACGTAGAAGAAAGTGGGAGATCAATGTGAAGATGCGCTTATTTGTGTGAAAAAGCGAGTTGGTTAGCGAAAGTGAGTGTGTGTGTGTGTGTGTGTGTGTGTGTGCTGCTGACAGCTGAACAAAAGGTGTATGAGTCCATGATAAGTTGTTGACGGTTTCATATCCACTCTGGGGCCACAGTCAGACTCTACTGGAGGAAAGAAAAAATAAGGCAGATGAAAAGATGAGCGGAAGGCGAGTGGAAAAACACATTATAGGATTTCCCCGAAGAGTCACAAACGCCACAGACTTGTTATTGTCTTGTCTGCATCTGTGTGTGTGTGTGTGTGTGTTTTTGCCTTTTATCTTGTACCCTTTCAGTCTATCACTCTCTCACTTCCTCTCATTCAACCACTCATAATAGATACATACACATCTTGCGTCGCTGTCAGCGCTCACACACTCATTCACAGGCACTCGCATTGCGTGAACGTTTGCTCACCAAAGTTACAGTGTGTGTGTGTGTGTGTGTGTTCAAGAAGGATGTGCCCCTATGCTTTTAAGCTGGGCTTCAATACATTTCCCTGGTGGCTCTTTTTGTTGTTGTTTTTTTTTTTTTCAATGTGAATTTTTGATTCCTTTTTGCTCAAATGAAGGGACATAAGGGAGAAGAGGAAAAGGATCGAGGGACAGATGCGTGATGAGAAAAAAGAAAAGATGATGGAGAGCAGAAGAGAAGGTTCAAGTAGAAGATCAAAGGTTGTGAGGAGGGTTAAGAGGCAGGCATATGGAGGAACGAGACGGAGGAACAGGGATGGAGAGAGAATATACTGTGGAACTGACAGACAGAAAGAAACCCAGTGCTATCAGCCTGATTACGTTCACTGGCAACGTTTTTGTCAACAAAGAAAGTCTGACAGTAAGTCATGGGAAGTAGTCAGAGCTGATGCTTGGGTGTCCTTGGTAGCTCAAGTTGTTCATTTGAGCTACTAAAACATTTGACTGACGTGAAGTAAAGGTTGCGTTTTATTTATCAAATATACATTGTGTCCTGTTTTGTGCTTTTATTTTTTAATATTTAACAATAGATCATATCATTTTTCCCTAACCTAAACCAAGTGCACTGAGTTCCTAAAAATAACCACAAAAACCTCAATCATGCTTTATTCACCAAGAGTGGATATAAGCCTTTTTTTTTTACAACGATCATTTGACTTATTGTAGTAAAAAAAATGTCATTTTTTATTAATAACATTAACAGTGGCTCAGTTCTAATAAAGTATCTCAGAAAGCCATGGCAGTTTGACAGCACTCACAATCCCAGGACCCTGAAACTGAAGCTGCTAAATGGAATTCAGCCATCATTCATTATATTTTTTACACCTTTTCTGCTGTCACATGCCAAGCTGTTGGGTGAAACCCTACTGAAGACCAGAATGGACGATGTTTTATCAACAGGGACCACCGGAAACCTTCCTGTGGAGGCTGGACTGTCATAACTTGTGACCACAGCATCTCCATCTGCTGTCCTTGAAAATGCTGTTGAAGGCTGCAGCAGCAGATAGGAAGTGAACCTTAACCTTAGTTAAGGTTTTTTTTTTGGTCAAATTAAATTAAAATTCATTGACTTTTTAAATTTTGCAAATAGCATTGGCTACAAACACTTTTGTCAACAGGTTGCAAATATGTTAAATATGAACTTTTCCTTGTTCTAGGATACTGCAAAAAAAACAAAAAAACAAAAACAAATGTTTATTAGACTAAATATACCAGCCCTATATAATCTGTATATAACAATATGTGCTTTTTGTCTAACATAAAGATATGAGAGATGAAAACTGAGCATTAAAGAGAGAGACTTGTGCTGCAGAAGATGAGAGGAAAACTCTCAACCTCTAATGCATGGTCACAATGGTCACAGAGATAAAGGAGAGCAAGTACGACTGTTCCCTGAAAAGATCCCGTACACAGACTTCTCGGTAGCATGAGTTTGCATTAATCAACAGATTGGTCACCAAATGGGTGAAAAGGATGTAGCTCTGAATGGGACAAGAAGCAGAGAACATCTTGCGCCCACAAATGACAGGCTGCTGTGACTGATGGTTAAAGCTCCCTGTTTAAGTTGGGCATCAGCTGATGACATCTGCTCCTCACTAAAGCCTGCCGCACCAACAGGTAACTGACGAGTTTGCAAACAACATCTACGAGTGTGCTTTTGAGAGAGACGGCAAAGAGAGCCGCACACTGAGTCCAGAAACAAAAACAAAAACAAGACAAAGAAAGAGTGCAGGAGCGAAAAAAAAACCATGAAGGGACAGTGAGAGGATGGTGGGGAGAAGTGAATATCAGAGAAGGAGGGAGGGTAGGAAGAGGCGAGCAGGTCCACTGAGTCAAAGAGATGAGACGGGGGCTTGTATCTGTGAGTTTTTGTTCTCGTCTCATGCCCCTGTGGCGCTCGGATAAACAGGCCCAAACAGACTTCAGAACCGCAGAGAAAGTTTTTGGTCTCCGTCGGAGTTGTTGTCGGCGGTGAGTGTCCTTGCACTCTCTTTTTCGCTTCTGTCTTTGCCTGCCTGTCTGCACCGTGGTTCTGCCCGCCTTTATCAAGCAAGGCGGAAGTTTGTCGAAGTTGTGTATCTCGGTGAGCGATGCCCTTGCGCTGTCTTTTTCGTCCGACATGCCTTTGGAGAGAAAGTTTCGGCGTAAAAAAAACCCCAACACAGCGGTCAGAGTAGTCATTTGCTCCGCCGTTTGTTTTTCTTCTCAGTCTCTCCATCTGTTGTTCTGCCACTCTATTTGCATCTCATTTTATTCTCACTTATACTTCAGTCTTTTGAATTGGTGATAACTTTGTGTCTGTATCTCTGTTTCTGACTTTATCACTCCACTTGACTATCTGTCCTTTTTTCCCCCCTGAATTTATGCATTGCAATTTTTTACCAATATTTCAAGACCTGATATGACTCCAGCTGCTCTCACCTGATAGCTCATCTTCTGAAGGAGTACCTCTCATCCCCCTCTGAATCACACAATCTGCTCCACTTAATATACTTACTCTCTAAAAAAAGAATACAATCGCTCTTTCTCTGATTTCAATTTCTGGCCCTCACTGTGTTATTAGAAGGTCACAGGAACTGCATCATTGACCCTTGTATTTGTGTTGTGGTTAAATGTGACCCTCACCAAACCTTAAAGCTGCTCTAACTGATATTATTATGAAAGGTTTTGAAAGAATTACCTACACTACCAGTCAAAAGTTTGGACACACCTTCTCATTCAATGGTTTTTCTTTATTTTTTTATTATTTCTGACATTGTAGATTAATACTGAAGACATCACAAACTATAAAAGAACACATATGGAATTATGTAGTAAAGAAAAAAGTGTTAAACAAACCAGAATATGTTTTATATTTTAGATTTTTCAGAGTAGCCACCTTTTGTCTCAAACACATTAAGAAGTCAAGAAATGTCACAAAAGCCAAGAGTGTGCAAAACTGTCATCAAATCAAAAGGTGGCTACTTTGAAGAATCTAAAATATAAAACATATTCTGGTTTGTTTAATAATGTTTAAATAATAAAAAATAAAGAAAAAACATTAAATGAGAAGGTGTCCAAACTTTTGACTGGTAGTGTATCTGTGCAGTTCTCCTCAGTCTTACTCAAGAGATCTTTTCACATCTTTTTTTAGCTCCTTCTTTTAATCTTACAGCCTTTAACTTTAGTGTTTTGGTTCACTCCTACCACTCTCATCAATATTGTTTGCAGCCAGAGCAATCAGTTGCAATAAAAACACAAACCATCATGATGTTGATTTTCTGCCCAGTGCCAAACAGCAGACAGACACATGTTCAATAATCCTCCTCAGATGCATATTTTGTGGCGTGGTCTCAATTTTGACATCTTGACTCTTCATGTTACTTAAAGCCAGTAGTGGGGCAGGTTGTAGCAATTAAACTCTGAATGTATATAATGTAAATATTTGATGTTAGCTATTGAATTCTGTGATATAGTTGGAGATGTTGATGTGTGCTAAACAAATAAAGGTACTCTGTTTCAACACCTAACAGTTTAACGTTATTGGTGTGGGAGAAAAAGAGACAATGGCCCGGTTCTCCACCAACAATATATATCTTGTTGGTTTGTTTCTTTCCTTTCCTTTTGGATGTGTGCATAATCCAAACTTGTGCTGCATTCATAAACAGTTTTCAGGTATTTTAAAGTGACAGTTATGTCATGCCATTAGGTTTGCCATCAGCAAGAAAGAGATTGCTGCAACAAACTGAGCTTTGGGCGTTCACTTGTCATTTTATTTTGAAGATGACTTTATTTACAGCTTGATGCATGATCAGTGGTCTGAGGAGAGGATTCCCAGAATCAAAAACTTACTGGCACAGTCGGGGTCTTTTGGCCTCTATTCTGGTTTGTGTCCGTGAGTGTGTGTCCGTGAGTGTGTGTGTGTGTGTGTGTCTGTGAGAGTGCATGTTGTGTCCTTGTTGTTGTCCTGCGTGTGCCATAAGATCATTGTATCAGAGCCTCTCCTGATCTGAGCTATTTCTGTTTCGCCCATCCGGCTTACTGGCACGGTCATCACACACAGAGCAGCCAAGATGTTGGACAGACATTCACACAGGCTTCCACGGCCATATTGTGTTGTTCCCATGTGGACAAGATGGCTGCCTCTTGTTTCTTGATTGGATGAACAAACAGAGATTGAGATCACATCGCCGCTCACTGTCCCATCCAGCTCAGTTCAACTGTTGGACGCTGTCACTGTCATCTTCAACTGTCTGCAACCATAAACAGTCAGTCGGCCAGTCGCCTTCATGACTGCCAGTTACTGTTATTCAGCAGAACTACTGCTGAGAAATACAGTCACAAATGACTAAATTAAAGTCTTGTGAGTGTTAGGAAACATTTACAAAGCCAAGCTACTAAAGAGTCTCTGACCTCACTGTGAGCAGAAACAGTAGAAGTATTGATCAGATCATCATAATTAGCTGGATGTTTTTCTCTCTTATAGTTTTGGATAGTTTTGATTTTATTTTCACAATTTATTTTTTTCTGTGAGGTTTCATCTGCCACGGTCATTACAATGGAGATCAGCAGAATTAGTTTTGAGAAGCTCAAAGCTTAAAAACACACACACACACACACACACACACACACACACACTTAGAAAATGAAACAGCAAAACATCTCACCAGAATTATTGTGGAAAATTGACACCCTTTGATATATTATTATTATTAAATTTTCTGTGTGCTTGGTACTTTTAGCGGTAAGAGACGTAGTGTTAAATATTGTAATTTGGCTAAACCTGCCCATTAAGAGTCATTACAACCTCATGCTGTGCGACTGAACACTGTTCAAATGTTTGTAATAATCCCAAACCTGTCAGGCGGAAAGGAAGGCTGCTTGCAAGGAAACATGGGTGTAAACAATGCTGCTTTCATTTTCCCCACCAAAATAAGCTGTGCACATGTTTTATGGTATGTACAGAATGAAGAGTTTGTGATACCCATAATCCCAGCCAGTATTAAACCCAGTCAGTAGGAAAAAAAACAACAACACCTCCATGAATATACCAGCCAACCAGTCAGTGGAGTCTCCTGATAGGCATGTCAGTTGGATATTCATCTACTGAAGGATGATTTGTCCCCAGTCAGTCAACAACCAGCTCAGGGGAGGTCTACACTCTGACTGACAAATGCATCCACCCAACTACTCACCATCCACCCGGCCACTTACACCATCAGCCGCCAGCAGATCAAACGGGCTGACAATCTACGAACTGGCCAGAGTGCTGCAGATTAACAAGAAACTCCAGCAATCCCTTTTTCTGTGTGTGTGTGTGTGTGTGTTTCCGTGTGTGTTTGTGCGATCCCTGGGTTTGGTATCGTTTGACAGACAGCCAATGATCCTAGAGAGGGAGAGCCAGACAACATGTGGATGCAGAGATAACAGTTGCTGAAAAACTGCAAAGAGGCGAGAAGTCCTGTTGGAATTACAAGCGTGCTACATGGATACAGTCCTGTTTGTGTGTTTGTGTGTGCAGTGCACAATGGGGTGCGAGGAGTGGGGTGAAGTACAGGCTGATTTCCCTCCCACTGCTTTGCTCGCATGGAAAACGACTGTAAACCCGATCTAAGTGCTCAGCGCCATGGAAGACATGAGAGCTGGTTTGTCCTCTCCATCAAGTCAAATACCATCTGAGGCTGCTATGGAGTTTGCTAACGTTCAGCATGGCGTAAAAGATGGCCGAGCAGTACTCTTGCTGCACAAGAATTTTCCCTCATCAGGAGCATGCTGGGAAAAGTAACATCTGCCGCGCAAATACAACAGCAGGTCCTCATTTTGCACATCCAGACTAATAAAGAACCCCTCACAGAGCAGCGTGACACATGCTGCTTCTTTCCATACACACTTTCTTACAAAAAATTAGCATAATTGTCAACGTGTTACTGTGAAAACATGTTCACGGTAACCTTACACCAACGGTGCTCTCCTATGCACGGAGTGATACTATAATTGCTGTACGACGTGGATTGAAATTCACACCCCCACATGCCACCACATCTACATGTCAGTAAAGTGTTGGGGAAAAATGAACATCACCACAGATGTGCTGTTCAGATGGCCTACAGAACGCTGCTGGCTGCATCGTAAGAGCTTGGTGTGGAAAGCTGGGAGGACCTTGCTTTGGTACAAGACAAGAATCTAAAGCAGCGGTTTTTCAAAGTGTGAGACTGTGGGCCTCCTCTCAGACAAAGCTTAGAAAAAGCCCCCCACCCACACTTGTTTAGTTTCATCAATTGACTCTGAAAAAGTGGAAAAAAGTCAAATTCCCCCAAACCCCCAAACTATCTCTTTAACCTTAACCTCTTTAAACACATTTAGGCTATTCTTTGTGATCTCTGTTTTTTAACTAACGTAATGTTTTCTCACTTTCACATTCACTGAGCCTCACCTGAAACTGTTTGGAGGCCCCCATGGCAAGGCCCGCCTCCCACTTCGAAAACCTCTGATCTCTGATGTGACCCTCTGATCTGGAGGAATATCTTCAACCTGTTCAGTGTGGAAAATTACTGAATGGGTTTAAAAATGACACTGTCCCATGGACACAGATTACATTTAACTATAAAGGAGATAATTTGCAGTTGGACTTTAATCTTATTGCTGGTTTGATCTATAAGTGCTGGGAGAGGCTGAGGTGGAAGGAAAATTTTGTCACATCTAGTATTTCTCTTTTCCAATCACCTGCCTTTTATGTTTACACAGGGATATATGTATTTATTTATTTATTTTTACCACCATTAACACGTTAGGAGTAGACTTTTAATCCAGTTGTTAACATTTCTGTATATCAATTCCTAAAAAAAAAGTAATGGTAAAGGTAATGCTGATGTCCTCATATTAGTGATATTAAACATACATCACACTGCCATTCTGTTTGATCTTGAGGTCTTCTGATCTCTAAGAGACCTGTGGAAAAACATATCCTAATAAATTATTTTCATTTTAAAGGACTGGACTTGGACTCACTGTGGCCTGTGTCCCATCACAAAAGGGTGGGCGCTCCAGGGATCAGCTACTGTGGATCTGCACTCTGTAGCATCAACAGTACATTCATGGATGTGTCTGCAGGGCCTCGCTGATATTCGGGCCTCTGTAGGACGTAATGGACAAGCCGACAGGGAGCCTCTGTGTGAGTGTGTGTCTCTGGTGCAGAGTGAATTAAACCTTGCTGTCCTGGCAGCTCAGTTAGTTAACATGAGCTGTCCTGTCCTGCCTTAATTACACAAAGTAGACTTGTGGTTTAGGAGGGCCACAGTCTCCTTCTATTCTAATGCCACTTCTTATTAGAGTGCGACTGCGTGTTCCCAGACTCCGGCAATTACAAGGACTCCTCTCTGAAGCAGGTCGATGATTGTACAACACATTTACTGACATCAATACGTTGTCGATACTCTTCAGTTGATCTGTTAAATTAAACCAGGTTGTATGGATTAGAAACATCAAAGAAACCTGAAGGCAAGACTTAGAGGTGTTGCAATTTATTATAATGCATTATAGTATTTACAGGACACGTATACACGTAGAACAGGTGTGTAAATAATGTTGTGTGCATATGCAAGGGACTGGAATGGATAATTACATGGGAGTCTTCCACACGGAGGTGAAAATAAATGTGCAGATTGGCTTCACGGCACCAGAGAAGACGGTTACAGTTTGATAATGAGGTTTGTGAGTGATGGGACGAAGGGATGATGAAAGGGCTGCGTGTGTGTCAGTGTCTTGGTGTGTTTGTGTATGTCTTGGGATGAAGCTTATAATTGTTCTACTTTTAACAACATCAGTCAACGCTGCTTCCCATATATTATATATAAAATTAAGGACTTGTCATGACTGTCAGTATGGTGATGAGAATTATAGTGATCCATATGGCTTTTAATGCACCATGTTTTGTCTTAGTGTTAGTGTAGAGAGGTCACAGGCTTGTACAGTGGACCCCCACTTAATGAGAAAAAATGACTTATATCAAATCTTCTTCTTCATTTTGCTTCACAGGGAAGTCAGAGGTCAAGATCAGCCACTCTGCAACAGCATGAGCAAGCATGAAACTGTACGTTACCTTGCTCAAGTGCACTTCATCGGGCAGAGCTGCTGTCATCTTTAGCAGCAGTCATCCAACATGGCTGCCACTTACTAATGCAGGACAAACACAGGATGGGGCGCTGCTGTCATCCCCAGCAGGACGATGAAGAGAGGGAGACTTTATGTACAGAGCAGCCGAGGCATCCTGGAGTGATGTTGAGTGTAAAAGAGGCTTAAACTCATTGTCTTGCTCCCGTTGGAAATACAGGGGTTAAGACTGGATGGACCGTGTCCAATCCACACTTTGATGGGCTGCAGCAGTGGAATTTCAATTGTGGCCAATTTCCATTTCCGTCCCTCCACCCTTCACTCTCTATCTCTCTCTTCCACTATTTCTACTTTTTTCTCTCTCACTCTTTATAGTTTCATTTTTTTTTCCTGCCTCCACACTTTTCTCTGTCCATCTCTCCCTCCCTCCTTTGTGTAAATTTCAGAATATTCCAGACAGTAGGATTGAGCTGGCATGAAATGGGATTAGCAAAAGAGACAATTTTCACTACAAAATCGCTCCCTCTTCGCCGCTTACTTCTGTCAAAGCCAAACATTTCCCCCAGAAAAAAGCTTGTACATGTTCTGTTCCACTGTTTCTTCCTTCCTCGCTCCTTCATTTCTTAGACATTTCGTTGACTGTGAGGAGACAGTGCTGATGGAAGTGACCAGCTTTCTATATAAACTGTTTCACACTGGCCCTTTCCTCCTTTCTCCAACCTTTTATCTGTTCCCAGGTCTGAACCAGCAGGTCCGTCTGTCACTCCAGCTCATTAACAAGCTAATCAATTGGCAGATTTGAACTTGGAATGATTTCTAATGCTAAGTGGAAGATTAGAAGATGTGTGGAAGTGGAAGATCTGATTGTGGATTCGAAAAGGAAATTAAAGAAGTGGTGGTATGCAGATTAGTGTGACACAGGGCTAGAGTGGTTCGATTTTTTTGCCTTACAATCTAGTTTATTATAATTATGCACTATTTCTTTTTACGTTTTGCAGACAAAACGCTGTCACAAGAGCAGAGACGTTCTTAGCTTTGACCTTACATTGTAATTATATGAGAGTGGGGAAAATTGCCATATGACACAAAAACGCTGCCAAGGGTTGCCTGTGTGTGTTTCCTGGTGTCTTAATGTGCATCATAAAATATTCTAATAACCTTTGGTACAGATGGCTGTGAGTAGTTCTATTATATTTAATATACCAGTGCAATTATGTCAACTTTAATGGTGCTATTATCCTATTGTGACTGCAGAAAATGAGTGAAAAGTATTTTTTTTTCTTTCCCTTTTACAAAGAATTGCAATGTTTTGGAATTTGATCTTCATTGTATGAAAAGTGTTTGTGTATTTTGAACCAATTATTTTAAGATTTTACCTCCTCTTTTATCCTCTCATTTTTTCTACAGAAGTTTTGACCTGCAGCCCTGAGCAGGACAGAGTGGGTGAAAAAATGAACAAATGAATGTGAAGAGTTTACTCACAGTGGCTCATTCCATGGAAAGTCCAATCCACCAATTACGTCATTATTTTATTGTTATGTTTTGATGTAGCACTCTCTTTGGCTTGGAGGAGGGAAGTTTGGAAAGAGGACTATCCAAAGTGACTGACATGAAACATTGCAACATGAAGGCATCAATACTCCCAATATAATGAAAACATCCCAAATTAATATCATGTACCCACCTACAATGGTTATGCACCTTCTCTTATTATTTTTCTCATTTTTCGATGATAAAAACATGTGGTAGCCACGTGCGTGCAGCAACAGTCATAATCATGATCTGTTAAGGCCCTGGAGTGGGAGACATCTAGAATGATTAAATGTTTTCAACAAGTGGAAGGATTTCAAATGAAATATTGCATTACTTTCATTGCTTTCTGTGTCTGTAGGCTGTGGAAATAGCTGTCGTTATGGGAAACAACACTGGACCTATTTGATTGTGGAAGAAATCAAAGATATGGGTACTGCCTGAGAGGTCTGGAACCAAGCTGGAGAAAACTTTCCTTCAGCAGCATTAAACATGTGTTTGAAAGAAAAAATAGTATTTTTTTAGGTATTTTTTAGTTGTTGGAGCTGTCAAGCTGACCTTTACCAAGTTAGAGAAGACACAACAAAGGCTTCCTATTTTGCTGCAACACCTGTAAAATGCAAGTTTATGAACTGTAAAGCAAAGAGCCAGCTTTTTTTGAAGTACTTGCACCATACAAAAATACTGATGTAGTGACAAAATCGGCCCTACGGTCTAGCCGGTGTCTGGAAGGAGACTCAATTACAAATCACTGGAAATGGTCTAACACTCTAAGTAAGAGCAACATGATCGTTAATTCAAATGGTAAAATTCAGACAGCCGATGTGCTGATACTTCAGATCGGTGGAGTAAAAATCTGTTGTTTACTGTGAAATATACCACACAAAGATGTTCTCACCACATTTAATTATATTTTATATAGCACTTAAAATTCACCAAAACATCCCTTTACCAAGACACACTGGTTTTACAACACCACTTTGTCTCCGAGTGTTGAAATGCTGTTGAGTGTGTTGATGTATGGGACTGCAGGGAGTTCTGCTGGAGTTCATTACTATGACTTATACTGTGAAAAGATCCATTCTCTGCTCTAATGGACATTTCACTTGAATTACACTGGCACACTGCTCTACAGTAAATACTCCTCAATACCTGAGCTCGTGAGTGTGTTTGTGTTTTTGTTTATCTGCTTGAGCAAGAAAGAGGTTTTCCAGTATCTGCTCTAAATTCTGCATGTCCATGTATGGCTGCGTGAAATATAAGCTGCCATGATGACAAATTACTTTTTGCATGCTTGAGGCTGTGTGTATGAGTACATGTGAGGGTTTTTTTGTTGGTATATATGTTTGATAGCAATAAATTCTGCTCGCCATATAACCAAGCCTCATTCGTATGGTGTGTGGGTGAACGTGCAATATGCACATGTCACTCCTGTCACAGATGGAGTGTGAAGGTTTCATCTTAATCAGCAGCATTGCAAAGGCCTTTGCATTTACTGCTAATGAAATGTGCAATGTGAAAAGACATATGGGGCTGGAAAGTGGCTTTTAATAGTACCAATAAGCCCAAGGGTACAATAAAATACAGTGCATGAATGTTTATAATAATAAAACAAAATAATAAACCTATCACTTTTTTCCCCCCAATTACTCCTTTCAAAGCTCAACTCTCTTATCCAACTAAACACATCTTCCTGGATAAATAATTATTTTCACTAAATCACCTCTGCTGCCAAATTAACTGTTACAGTGTGTCATTGATGTACTGTAAAATATTTGTTGACTAATTAACCTCCAGTGTGGCCCTGCTAGATAATATTAAAATATGTGGGTGTGAATATTAATACCAGTGTGCTGTGAACATAATAAAAATACCTATCCTGATAAGTAATGGTAAAACAGCAGCTATTTATCAGTTGAGTCCAGCATACAAAACTAACATGAGCACAATACACAATATTAGTATGTGACCATTAAGGCACCTTAAACGGGCAACATGGTTGCATGACATGACAGTGCTTCTGTTGGCCTTTATATAAAGTGGAAACATAGAACTGAATACCATATTAAAAAATGGTATGTGGTATTTTCATACAGAAAGTTTAAGTAATGCTTGCAAGTATTGAATATTAGAAATTTTACATTTGGACCTGAATATGCTGCTAGATGAAAAGTTGGGAGCACAAGTGATTAGAATGAATCATTTACGGGGCAGGAATAATGCTAAATTACAATATAATATAATACTATGAACCAACAAGCCCTCACTCCTAATTAACACAATAGGTTACTTGTTGATGTCTTCCAAGATAACCCATGTGTCAACAAGCATTTTACAGTACAAATCACTGTATGAGTTGCTGCATTCTGCATACAATCACCTGATTATCAAAACAGATTAATAAAATGATCTGAGATAACATCTGCAACAACTTAAAACAATTACCAAGTCCAAGTTCAGTTTATTAACTCAATTTGTAACATTTAAACAAGACTGCTCAGTCTGTGATTCTCAAAACAGAGAAAAAAGTGCAAATGATTTACTGGGATGTGCATTTTTATAGACTTAACACAGTAACAAAAAAAAAAAAAATTAAATTTTAAACTGTAAACACTTGGTCACTTGTCAGCTTCATCAGCTTATTCCTTTTCAAAAAGGTACAGTGGTACCTTGACTTACGAGTGTCCCAACTAACGAGTTTTTCGAGATACCGTCTCTCAGCCGATTTTTTGCTTTGAGTTGAGAGCTAAAACTCGAGTTATGAGCAAGCTTCAGATGTCCCACCGTTAGTTGGTGCAGTGAATGCCACAGTGAGCAGCTCGCAGTGAAGCAGCAGTGTTGTTGTCAGTCGCATTTGTGCTTTCAGTTATTTTGCAAAGCTTAGTTTTTCCAACCATGGGTCCGAAGAAAGTGAGTGCGAAGGACAGTGCTGAGAAGAAGAAGGCGGATGATGTGCATTGAATTAAAGAAAATTAAAGAAATTATCGAAATCAAAAATAATTTTATACAATATTCTTTATTTATAAGTACATTTTTCTTATTTTAAAACGTTTAAAAGCGGTTGATGTCAAACGCGTCACAAAGCGAGGGAAGTGGAAGGTACTCTGTCTCAGCTTTTGGTATTTGTGTTTCTGGTTTATTGTAGAAAGACCTTAAAATAGGGTTTAACATCCAAAAACCTCCACTAATGATTTAAACATAGAGAAATATTGTCGTTATGTATGGGTTATTATACTATGATTTTACTGGTCTGGCCTACTTGAGATCAAAGTGGGCAGTATGTGGACCCTTAACTAAAATGAGTTTGACACCCCTGCTCTAAACAAATAATCTTGTTTGCTCCACAGCTGGCAGCTGCTGTCATTACACCTGCAGGAGAAGAATAGGTAGTATCAGCTGACGAGCAGATGGAAGATTACATCATCACCAGTTCACCAGAGTAAAACATAAGGCCAGGGTGTTATCCAGTCGCTGCCATTCACTGTATTTTGTAGTGGTATTCTAGACCCCATTTCATTTCATTATTCTAAGTATTTAATTCCATTTATATGTAGATAATTCACAATTAAACACCGGTGATCAATAATACAACCTATGAAAATGATTTCATGAAAAAAAATATACAGGCCAGTTTACATTAATGCAACAAAGGCACCAATCTGAGTAAACATAACAAGAAAAACATATATAAAAATACCTCTAAACGTAAGGTATGAAAATAAGCTTAAAAATGTAAATACTCACCAAGTAACACCTACCCTCCAACTCTAATACTTTGTCTTTTATCTGAAGCACACACACACGGACACACACACACACACACACGCCAAAATGTGCCCTTTGAGAACCAGCAGTAATTTAAAGTTGTTAAGATACTGATCTGTCTCTCAGGATGGCAAGACAGCAGGATGCAAAACAGTCTGACCCTTGAATCTGTGTGTCTGCTCTGTATCTATGTGTGTGTGTATATATATATCTGCGTGACTCTCCGAATAAGAGAGATAGTGAGATAGTGTATGTGAATGGAAAAACTAAGACAGACAGATAATGTTTTGCTGTGTATTTGTTTGTGTCTATGCATGCGCATGTGTGTGTGTGTGTGTGTGAGAGAGTGTGTGTGTTTAGGCCATTAACATGGCAGTCAGTGTATGACAGAGATGGATGTGGTGGACTTTCTGCGATCAAATCACTGTGAGGGAGAGAGAGAGAGTAAGAGAGGTGTGTATTATAGGAGAGTTAGTGGGAGTAGAGAATAAATGCATTAGTTTGTGTGTCCTTGGTAGCTCTATCGATTTTCGACTTTTTCAAAAGGGCATCTTCTGCTGGTTGTTATGACAGGTGAAAGGAGCACTGCAACACCCCATACACAACATAATTCAACATTCCAAACATCACACTACATTTCTAATACATTCAGATGACCAGTGTAGAAACCCATGTACACTCCTTTCTTGGGCTGGATATGTATCTAGGTTACATTTAAAGTAATAGCAAGATAATTCAAACAAATTCACTGTTAATGCTTGATATGTTGTATATTACTGTATATTACCAGTGGAACCTACAACACCCTCTGTTATAAAATAGAGGCCAAAGTGGAATTTTTATTTTCACATGTTTATTTATAGTTTTGGCTGACATTTGCATGGCCTGAGAGGTGATGACAGGGCACACATCACACATGTGGACACACACACAAGTCAGACCAGTGTCACTGGACAAATATTTTCAGTTCTCTTGATGCAGTGTAAATGCAAATATGAAGTTGCCAAAGATTTCATGACTGCTTGAACCAAGATGGCGCCGAGCATGGCTGCCGTGTCTCGAAGCTCCCCCCTCAACTTTGATCTCTTTTTCTATTATTTTAATTTTTTTTTTCTTTTTTAAAACATGCAACCCACTAAAGAAAGCCCAATCATTCAGTATGATAGAGAGAAAACTACTACACAAATCAGGTCGGTGGTGGAAAAAACTCTTTCATCGCCATCGCCACACCGCCACCACTGTACAACAGAGAATCTCCATGGCGGAGCCTACCTGTTGTTGTTCAACCTGAGCAGTGGAAGGCGGCCCAGGAAAAGAAAAATGGGGGTCGCAGGCCGGAGTAATGAGTCTAGTAGTCCGGCTGAGGAAACGTGAAAACCGGCCTCCTCTACCGAGTATTCTTCTGGCTAATGTTCAGTCCCTGCATAACAAGCTGGATGGACTCCGGAGCAGGATGGCTTTTCAACTGTACACATCAAAAACTGTAACGTTTTGGTTTTTCATGGAAACTTGGCTATACCCCTCGATCCCGGACTCCGCCATTGTTCCAGAGGGACTCTCCATTCGCCAACAGGACCGGACTATACATTCAGAGAAGGGCAAGGGAGGAGGTGTCTGCTTCATGGTGAACAACCAGTGGTGCTCAGATGTGGAGATTATTTCTACGGGCTGTTCTTCTCGGACCCAGAGCACCTCATGATCAGATGCCAGCCTTATTATCTTCCACGTGAGTTTACATCGGTTGTCATGACAGCAGTGTATTTTCCGCCACACGCCGACAACAACAAGGCCATGGATGAGCTGTATGGAGTTATCGACAGGACAGAGACCTCACATGGCTGGGGATTCTAACAGCGCCAACCTGAGGAAAGTCCTGCCGAGATACCACCAACACATCAGCTGTCCTACGCGTGGTGAGAATACACTCGATCATGTTTACACCCCTTACGTGGGACACGTACAAGGCCCTTCCCTCGCTCTCCATTCAGAGAAAATCAGACCACGCCTCAGTTCTGCTACTGCCTTCCTATAGGCAGAAATTGAAGCGTGACGAACCGGTGACACGGACCATTCAGCACCAATCAGACTCAGCTCTGCGCGACTGCTTCAGCACGACGGAGTGGTGTGTGTTTAAGGACAGAGACATTAACAGATACACGGATGCTGTCATTGGCTATATCGGCAAATGCTCCTGAATCAGAAGCCCTGGGTTAACTTGGAGAAGTCCGTGCCAAACTTAAAGCACGGACAGACGCCTACAACAAGGTCAGGTGATTTGGAGGAGTACAGGAAGTCCAAGGTACGCGTTCTAGAGAGCCATCAGCAGTGCAAAGAGACAGTACAGGGACAAAGTGGAGTCTCACTACCAGGGCTCCAACACCAGGAGCATGTGGGCTGGACTAAAAACCCTAACGAACTACAAAAGGAAGATCAGCAGTGCCCGGACTCACTGGACCCACTTCAGTTTGCCTACAGGCCCAATAGGTCAACTGAAGATGCCATCGCCCTCACCCTCCACACTGCCCTCTCCCACCTGGACCAGATGGGACACATATGTGAGAATGCTGTTCATTGACTACAGTTCAGCATTCAACACCATCGTGCCCTCCAAGCTCGTCACACAAGCTCAGACTTCGGGCTCAGCATCGCCCTCTGTGATTGGATCCTGAAATTCCTGACGGGCAGACCCCAGGCTGTGTGCGGATGGGCAGCACCACATCCTCCACCTTCTGACTCTGAACACTGGCGGCGCCCCCCAGGGCTGTGTGTGCTCAGCCCTCTGCTGTACTCCCTGTTCACGCACGATGACTGCGTGACCACCCACAGCTCCAACACCATCGTCAAATTTGCTGACGACACACGACCATCATCGGGCTGATCACCGGCGACAATGAGACGCTTCTACACCCAGCGTGTGTAAGAGGAGGGCCACCAAGATTATCAAGGACCCCAGTCACCCAGCTACAAACTGTTCTGTCTGCTGCCACGTCTGGCCGATAGGTTCCACAGCATTCGAGCTGAACTACCAGGCTCAGGGACAGCTTCAAACCGCAGGCCATAAGACTTTTAAACTTTTAAACTACAAAAACAAAAACATTAACAATAACCTTCTTCAATAAAAACTTCACTCACTTACATTGCACTGTTCTCTTCAAGTTGCATATTTTCTTAGTTCTAATATTTATATCTAAATTATTTAATTTAAATTCTTGTATTATTATTTATTTATATATTTTTATTATTCTTGTGCTATTATTTATTTCTTTATTTCTATATTTTTTTTATATATATTTTAATTTATTTTCCCTTGTTTGAATGTTTTATTATATTCTTAAGCATGCTTGTAGGGAGCAAGAGACTTAAGACTTTCATTGGCAATGATTTCATGTTGTTATTGTTGTGCAATGACAAATAAATTCTTGTAGTCTTGAAGTCTACTTCAGGTCAGTAGTCATGAATTTCATATTGCTTGCCTGGAGACAAATTTAACACTTTTAGGTGTTAAGCAGACCTGCTATGCACTGTTCAGTTATTGTCTTTGATTAATAAAGGTGAACCATAATTAGCAGATGTTAGCATGCTGACAGGTTAAACAGTCTAAGCTACATGGTGAACATTATACCTGTTACACATCAACATTTGAGCATTGCCATGTTGAGCAGATCAGAAGGCTGCCCTTATCATTCAGTCGAGTACAGCCTCACAGGGCAGCTGGCATGGCTGTAAACGCTTGTTAACAGACATTTTGGGAGGGTTCACATCCACTTTCATCTCTGGTTTTAGAAACCATAGTACAAGGCTTTGTTTGAACCTGAGAGATCACCTCACATCATTTTACCTGTTGACCCTTATTAATGATGTTGCCTCGATTCTAAAACTCAGTAATGTGCCGGTGAGTGATACATTATGTTAATACAGCTCATTTTCATTCCTCCGCTTCCCACAGGCCATGCCCTTTCTCTCTGCAAGTGACCACTCAAGAGACATATGGTGCTACATATTGTGCTTCACAGAGGGCAAGTGAGGAAGCGCGGTATTAAAATGCAAAAGTTCCCCTCTCACAACCGTCAGCACCACCAAGCCTCTTCTTCTCTTTGCTCAATTTTAAATTTACTCACATAATTTTGGCCTACCGTTGGCACTATCTAAGTGTGCCATGTGTAATGCACACTTATTGCTCAGTGGGTGCATCTTTGGGCTGGCATTTACACAGTCTACACAGTATTCATGCCTTAGAAACTGTTTCATAAGAGGATTATGGGCCAAGAGGGAATTCCTGATAGTAATTGTAGGTAGTTATGTGATGTAAACAGTGCTCTCTTACCTCACCTCACCTCACTGTTAAACTGTAGAAGTCATAGTCACTGTAAAGACAGCTTCATATTAATAGTAGTGCAAAAACACAATGAGTTTGCTCTCTATTTACCCTGCCAAAGGAGACATATAGTATGTCATCAAGGACACTCTGTAAGACAGATCTGAATGAATACAGAATAGATGGGAGCACTGAGCAGAACTGATGTTTGTTACATTCAGTTGTAAAGCCTTTACCTTTAAGCGAGCAAACATTTGCTAATTAGTGCTTAACACGAAGGAGCTAAACACACAGTACAGTTGAGGTTGATGGAAGTTCCCCTCATCTGCGGTATTGGACAACTCAAAATTTTGACCTGATGATGGTGCTAGATGACAATTCAGGGGATCATCTGAAAGATGATCTGAGGGCAAAGTATGAACTGCCAATAAATCCAAAACATATTTCGACATCTCACTCAAAATTAAGAACTTCAATGTCATGGTAGCATTAGCAGAAAAGTCAGAGGAATCGCCAAAGACAGTAGGATGCATTGTCTAGGAACTCTGAATGTGTGAATTTCTGAATTTTATCAACATCCAAAACTTCCCACAAAATGAAAACTTTAACCTGATGGGAGAGGAAAGGTCAGAGATTCCCCAAGAGCAACACAATACATCATTTTTTGACCAGAAGTTTTCATGATAAATAAGTGTACGTCTATGGGTGAAAACTACTTCTGCTGCTTCTACTTCTACTCTTGCTTTTTGTCAATAAAATGCTAGCAGTGGCTAGTGTAGGCCACTGTTATGTATTTGTAGATGTTGTTCTACATCTGTACTTTAACACATTAATCTTGACAGAAGAAGCTTAATCTGATTTAAAAGGGTAACAACACTGTGCGTCTAGTCAATCATTTCTTCTTTTCATCACAGCTGAATACATAACGTAACCTCTTTAAAGCGCTTGCATTAACCTAGTGTTTTATATATCAGAAGCTACAATGTCTTTACAGGGCCCCATGAAAAGACCTATTGATATTATTGCTGTGTGAGTGTGTGGGTGTGTTTGTTCCCTTGCTCCTAGTTCTCCATGTTCACTGATATTCACCCCTAATCCAAGAGGGTGGGGTGATTGTGATGCAGAGAGAAAAAGATTAAAAGAGAAAATGAGAGAGCAAACGAGAGCGAAGCCAATACCACAGAAATACTCTGTTCCGTGTGGCAAGGCAAAAATGTTTCTATTGATCCATTACTCCAAAATGTCACTAATCTCTTTCCCTATAGTCAGCACAAAGTAAAGGAAAAAGTTGGAGGAGAAAATGGAATGAATTTGCCTGCACAAGGTGTACAAAAGTGAAATTCAATTTCCCAGTGTCCCTTGTAATTTAGTGAATTGTTCGGGAGGAAAAAAAAACATCTGAGAGGTTACTTTCTTTGTTTTTGAAAATTCAAATTCTGACCTCTGATTGGTGATAGAAAGTGTATATATATATATATATATATATATATATATATATATATATATATATATATACACTTTTTTTTTTACAATATGCAAATGCCAGTAAAATAAACTAATGCTTGCAACGTTTGGTCTAAATTTTCTTGATTAAATCTGACTATTAACCACAGATTTAACACTACCATATAAAAGCGCTGCTACACTGACGGAGCGTTTCCAAGGTGATCTTCTGAACAGCATGAAAGTACAGAACAACACACAACCACAGTCATTGTTGAGTCATTGTTGGCAGCTGTAGTTGTTGCATGAATTTGATCCATGATGAGATTTTAAAAAATGCTTGACCATTCCTGCAAAATCTAAAGAGGAGTTATTAAAGAAGTTTAGAAACATCACCATCATCAAATGAGTCGAACAGCCACATCCAGTGTATTGTATGACAGTTTAATGACAGCATGAAAAAAAAACCCCATAAAAATCTATGAATGGCAAATAAGTTCTTTGAACGATGCGGCATGACATCAGCTCAGTCATCATAAAATGGATCCATATGGCTCTTTGTATGAAGGCATGGAGTGTGACTGGGCGTCTTGGGGATTGTGGGTTATTCTTTCCGACCATTCACCAACCTCCTACTGGGCTGCTTCACACTAGGAGAATCTGTAACATGTCTTCCTGTTTAAACGATCATGCCGAGAATACAAATCCACAGTGTTATCATGTGAGTGTGTGAGATCTGTGCCTTTTTGTGCATTTGTGTGTAAGCATGCAGCTCCTGCCATCAGGTCTAGCAGATGTTTAGCTGCTGGTGAAGTTGACTATCACCCAGCATGATAATAAGGTCACGTCAAGGAGCGTTTGGATGCAGATGTCTACAAGCTGGGTGTGTGTGTGTGTGTGTGTTGGCGTCAACCCGAGCTTCGAGCCGCCAAGTGTAAAAACTGACATTCATGCAGTCCACTTCGCAGAGCAGAGACACAAAGACAAACA
The DNA here is from genome assembly GCA_023238725.1 of Scortum barcoo. Classification (NCBI taxonomy): domain Eukaryota; kingdom Metazoa; phylum Chordata; class Actinopteri; order Centrarchiformes; family Terapontidae; genus Scortum; species Scortum barcoo. Next base: position 24,537,970 of record CM041554.1, read on the forward strand.
CACACAGCGCATGCTTTTCCTAGCCCACATAAACTTTAGCCACAAGCACGCAAAAGAACACACAGATTCACACAGAGATGGCACAAGCCTTCAGGGTCATCGATCCATATGGTTGCAATGGTGGGAGACAACTGTTGAAGGGATTTTGAAGCCTTGTACTTGAGTCCCTGTTTGCATCTCCACTGTGCAACATATGCTGTACACACACTCTATTCAGTTCGCTGTGAGACATACACAAATCACCCAATTTCTGCTGGAATTTCCACAAAATACAACACAAAAAATGACACACAGACAAATAAAGACTAAATTAGAGAAATGTTCAAAACTACAGCAGCTATCAAAGCCAGTTAACAGCACTTAGTCATGAGAGTAAAAACTACTAGCGACAGCATTGGACTGCCAAGAGTGACCATATGATTAAAGCGTATGTCACAGTTTTGAATGGAAAATGGGTTGGAGAGCTTTTATCATGCTGAAGTTACTCACAGAAAATGTTTTATTGATCTGTGTACTAATACGTTCCCCACGTTGCTGTCGCAGCTGAATGATTAGGCTGTTGGAGAGAGTGGGCATCATTGGGCATCATTCACAAACTTAGCGTACGTACGAATCTTTGCTTAAGTCGTGCATATGAACATGTTATGCACAATATAAAAATATAACATGCATCAATATTTTTGTCCCCGAATTTGTTTGTACTCTGCATACAAATTTAGAGCTTCATCAGACCATGCATACTCACAGAGTTTAGCTAGTCGCTATTTTGTCTGTCTGTTGTTTGGTGCTGAGCAGGTAGTGTACAGTGTGTTTTTAAACCTTTTCTTTTAAAACAGTAGTATGCAAGAACCAAAGCATTTAAATCATGGGCCAGACAGCTGAACAATGAGCTGAAACTCACTATAAAATGTCGTAAAGCCGGGGCAAGTAAGGACACTTTAACGTTAAGCATTTTTTTTTAAACTGAGAACTTGAACTATGAGACATTTGGTCATTTTTAGCACAGTTAAAAATGAGGGCATAACCCCAACACACTGGCAAACCCCAGATTGTAAGGACTGTTGGCTGTGAAGAGCAATAACATAGGTCATAAGTCACAAAAGGATATTAATCGCATTTCAAGTACTTGCAGAATTGCTGAATCTTTACTGCCCCCCTCATAAAATACTGACACTCACCCATCTGGGCCCCTAAAAGGCTCAAATAAATTGGTCCCAGCTCCAGTTTTAGAGGTGGATTGAGATGTAATGTTTAAATGTTTACATTTTATTACTGGAAATATCCATCAAAAAAAGGAAAAGCATGACTACCAACACTTTTCAACTGATTGTCACACACAGATGAGAATTCATTTGTGAAAGGTCATATTAATTGTCAAGCAATGCATTAATGCTTCAGTAGTCATCAGAATGCAGTGCATGCTACCGTTAATGTCTCATTAGGCCTTTTCTTATTGTTGTACCCATAGCAAATCATCAATTAATATATCATACACATCACACCAGTGACACACACACACACACACAGTGCTGAATATCTGCATATACATACACATACTTGAATACACTTGAGTGAATCCATACCAACATATCAATTAGTAACAAACACCCTTCAGTTCACTGCATGCAGCTTGTCAATTACCACAAAGGACACGTAAGTGAGCCTTCACATGAAGACATTAATTAACTTTAAACACAGGGTGGTTATGGCTGTCAGCGACAGTTAGTGGGAAAAGTGATCTGAACCACATATGACGATTATAGGAACCATAAGGTTAAGTTTTCTCACCATAAAGAACAGATCGGATGGGAGCGATAGTGCCAATGTAAAGCCTGGTGTCATGGCGATCTAGTTTTACCACATTAGCCACAAATGGAAGTTGTGTTTTGCGTTCGGAGGATTCGGAGGATGCTGAGTGTTTGGAGGCACAGTGGAGAAGTGGATTATGCTGAAGGAGTGATTTCAAAAGTTTCTATGATAATTTCAATACCTTTATTTGCTGCGAAACTGGGTCACTGTTTGAATCCACTGCAACCGTCCTGAATTCAAGCCGACTACAACTCTCATCCTCCACAAAGGAGAAAGCTGCAAACCTTTCAGAGCCTCCATTGAAGGTTATTCGATGACTCAGTTCACCTTGGTAGGCGAGTGATTAAAGTTCATGTCACATGGTTGTTACCAGTTCTGTCCTGATCGGTGACCTTCATTGCACTTCATACCCTCCCCCCATTTTCTGTCTGCCTCTCCACTGTCACTGTCCAGTATAGTCAAAAAACCCCCCAAAAAAGAAAGAACTATTGTAGTGTAGTGATTAACTAGTCATCTAAAGTGTTGTAGTTGGACACAGCTTGGTAGCTAGCACAAAAAACACAAAAAACACTGCATTCTGTCTTCAGTCAAGTTAGATAACCATGTAGTACTCTTATTCAAATTTCAAATTTATTTATTTAGAGCCCAAAATCACAAACATTGTTTGCCTCGGAGGGCTTTACAATCTGCACAGTTGTGACACCCTCTGTCCTTAGACCCTCGAACCGAAGTCAGGAAAAACTTCAAAAAACCCTTTATGGGAAAAAGAAGAAACCTGAGGAAGAGCCACAGATGAGGGATCCCTCTCCCTGGGACGGACAGACGTGCAATAGATGCCACATGTACAGAGAACATCATGTACATTGTATGACTTGTAAGATGTTACCATACGCACACACACACACACACACACACACACATACACACACTCCCAACCATGACATACGTGAACATGTCTTATTTTCATATTGAGTAAGAATGTGCAAAACAGGAAATATGGGGAGGAAAATGAAACATGTATCTTGGTAAAATTAGAAAATAGACAAATGATTAAATACTAAGACCAAAAAATTATAAATATAAAAAAGATTAATATTTAAATACACCAGTGAACAAATAAATAAGTTATCATAATACATAAAAAGACAAAAAAAAAATTAATATTTTAAGTATTTTCCTAGCTGATTATATGTTAAAGGAAAAGTAACAATATATATGTGCATTACCTAATGTATTGTTGCATCCATTTGTTGTTACATCTATTGTTTTGACCTGTCTCATAATCTTTGACTACATTTTGTCACTTTCAAAGCTCCATCCCTACACATGGAGAGTGTTTGATATTCAGAACACAGCACCCCTTCAAAATGGAATAACAGTACGCTATTTTTCTGAGCACTTCTGCAATGACTCTCTGTACTTTTTAATGAAAGTTTTATGCACTTGAGTCTCTGCTGGTGTCCACATTTATTCTGTCTCATTTGCAAAAAACAGTTGTTTAAAGCACTGAATATACAGCGTAACGAGTTGTGCGACACGCTGTTCTATGCTATAATCTACCACACAGTGTAAATGATTCCTCTACATGTAGGATTTCCATTAAAGTATCAGTCTAATGACTATACTTAGATGTGTCTGTGCGCACTTTCTATAGCCGGTATGATCTGCTCTGCATTTGCATTTTCCATTATTTCCCCTGTCTGACGCTTTTAAAGTGTTACTTACTAGTCCACCGTTTAAACTGCTTAAACGCCCCAGATGAAAGCCCAAAGCAGATCCGTGCTACTGTTGCCACACTGATAGTCATGTTTTTGCATGCAGCAAAATGTAGCCAGACGTCTCTGCTCATCAGGAAATGAAGAGCATGGCAGGCTTTTCTAGTGGATTTCAAGGAAAGACTCGCTGTGCCTCTATGGATGTCTGTGGACTTAATTTTTCAATATCACAAGAGCCAAACCAGAGCCAGATGAAGTGAAACATCTCAGCTTTTGAAATAATCCTCTAAGACTTTTTGTGTCCCTGTTACATTTAGCTCCTCAAGTGTGATCTCTTTCATATCTGATACGAGTAGAGGAAGGAAATCCCCACATACTTCACTTTCAAAAGTGGAGAATATTAGTTTTCCTGTATGTAACATTTTCATTTTTGTTGATGCACTAAGGTAAATTTACACCTGGCCTCTTAAGTCTAATTCAAACAAAACAAAAAGCTCAGGTGTTTCATTTATGATGTGAACTAAATCCAGTCAACCACAGGGTTTTGTTATAGTTGTAACTTGGCTTAATTCAAAAGCTAAAAAGTAACCTGTGGTGGATTCAGCTCTGTTTTCCCTGTATGTCAGTCACGCATATACAGATGTAGATTCACTCACACAAACAAACAAACAAACAAACAGAGACCTTCCTGCTGAGTGGGGGGGTCCTGTCAGACTGCAACTAACATGGATGTAAACCATTTCAAAAATTAACTTTTCAAAATCTTTGCGAGTTGCACTGTTGGTTTATGATAAATTGTGAATGAAAATGTGTTTTTTCAAGAAATTACCACAGAGTCCCCTTAAAGCTGGTTTCAAATCAAGTAGTTGTCTGTAGCAATAAATATTCAAAGATGGGAATAAAACATGCCATAAGTATTAAAAGTTGAACATTTAGAACCTCAGCCTCTGTGCTTAATCAGGAATGTGTTAGATGTAGATTTAATAGTCCCATGGCAGCATGAGCAAACAACCTCATCATGACATATTGATCTGAATGTTGCTAATGTTGTTCAATTGCTCAAAGTGACAAGCAATTTTGAGGGAAAAAAAAAGGGTCATTAAATTCTGCTTCAGATCATGAACTGTCAGAGAGCCACTCCCCTTAATCTTTATGTTTTAACATCGTAATGTATAATTTTAGGGAAGATCTTGTGTTAACTGTGTGTGCGTGTTGGCTTGTGTTAAATTAAGTTAAAAACGATTGTGCTTGTGTCTTATGCCATGTATTTTTATGTCACCACACAGGAACTATCTCCCAGTATTGTTAACCAAACTAGAGTGTGAAAGCATCCAAAGACAGCACAGTGTTTACCACATGTTAAGAGTTATGTAGGCTGTACTGTGTGTGTGTGTGTGTGTGTCAGGAAACCTCGATTTGATGCCTGTACTTTGAGAATGTGGAGTCCTGCTTCTGCAAACTCTGAGATCCATCACGTGGCTTTTGACAATTGAAAAAGAAGCTTATTTTGCATTTTCCAGGGCCCGTGCAGATATATAGTGTACTTACATGATTTCATTATCAAATAAATTCTGGAACAGTGGGATAACATCCAACAGAGTCAGTGATTCAGCTCGGTGAGAGCATTGCTTTGAGCTCCTTTATAGCCATATTGACTTGGTCATAAACTGACCGTAAATCCATAGGCATTTAATAATGAGCCTATGTCATCAGCTGACAGAAGCATATGTCTTCTTCTACGGCTCAGAGAAACCAGTAGGCCTAGTGATGGTAAATACAGTCATAAGTATTAGGACAGTGAGCTTAAGTCACTCTGCTGTGATGCTGACAGTGATAAATTTAACTTTAAATTGTGCATGTGAAGCACAAGACCAGACTGTCAGCATTGAATCACAAGTCAAAGCATTGTAAAACCCGAGCCACCATCGAGGCCCCAGCTGCTCACTGTCCCCACACTGTTAAATCTTCTACACACGGTAAAGTTCAGATTTGTGCAGCCAGCACAAGACGCACTAATGAAAACATTTCCTTGTTTCAGCTCACTGTGTTCCGTCCCATCTTCTGAAAATGATTTTTTTTTGTTATAGATAAATGTATGAAAGTTCACAGAGCTAATGCACTTATTATATCCCTTGTTTAGAACACAAGCGTTTTAATGAAAGCGCTAAATTGTAAAAGGAAATTTAAACCCATAACCACTGAGAGGCAATCTCATAACGCTGGGTCTTGGCATGGAGCAGAGGCAGGCAACATGTTGATTGAAAAGTCCCATCAGCAATATGGAAAGTGTCGCAGCATTTTCGGGCGAGCCAAAAAGAGGAAAAATAGTCTCCTTGGTACCTTATTATTTAACTTTTACAGCTTGGTCACAGCTTTGGGAATCGCATAGGACAAAACTGCACTTAGTCTTCTCTAAGGAAATAGACGGTATCTTAACTCACTAACTTATGTAAGCATGTGATGGAGGGATCTGACAAAAGCGACAACCCTCTTATGTGATGCTAATTAAAACGGCCGTAGATTACCTTTATCCGATATCCTGCTGATAATTACCATGTCATACGAACACATACCCTATTACCGTAACAATATATATATTATAACTAATACACAGACCAATACAGGTTACAGATCTGTCCACCGGCACCTCTGAAGCTCACTCACTGATTAACACATTACACCCTGTTTGTTTAATCCATCCAAACAAAAGTGAGATGACAGTTCAGCGTGTTATAGGGTGCTGTGCACCGGACATTTTCTTGGCTGGGAGCTGTTGCCAAGCGATCAGCAGAGATTCCAGGAAGTTAGAGCCAAGAAACACTGAGCGCTCTGGTTTGTGTGCGGATTAAACCAACAAAACATAACGTTCATTAAAGACCTTTAGAGTTGGTTGTGGGGATGAGCCAGGTGCTGGCTTTAGCCTTGCTTTAAATGACAGATACGGAAGTTGTGCCAATCTTCTCATCTAAGCCTCCACAAGAAAACAGCTCATTTCCCCAAGATGTTCAACTTTGGCTTTAACCTGTGGTGTTCCTCAGGGCTCTGACTCAAATTCCCTCTTCAGCCAGTATAGACTTTCTTGCTATAACATCTATAAGAAAGTAGACCAAATGTTACCATTTTAAAATCCTTTCTGTCACATGATTAGTTTTAGGATTATTTTATCATTTTTTTAAATGATTGAAATGCTTTGCCCAGACCTCTCTATCGTGTATTTTATGTAAGGCATTTGGTCTTTTATTCAACAAAACATGATTCATAGAAATAAATAGTAATAAGAACAATAATAAAAACAATAATTATAATAATCATTATTGTAATTATTAAGTGTTTGCATGACTGTGCTGTGATTAACAATCCTAACCTTTTTCTTGTTCATAGACAGAGAAGGCACATCTAAACTTGGATACTTATTTTGCGTCCTGACTGGAAACCCTTGGGCAGGATCGGGTTCAAGTTCAGGTATAAAATTGATTTTGATTTTGATTGATTGTATTAAAATAACATTTCATTTTCACTAAATCAAATACAAGATGAGGTGTTCTTAGAGTAAAAGGCCTTGTCCATGAATGGTTCCCCTGAAGGAGTACTAAAACTAATCTTACAATCAAGTGCACGAATGGTAACAGGCTGGATGAACAGTGTCTTGTAAAACCTTGCAGAATGAAGACAAACTATGGAGCTGAATTCATATGTTGTTGTGTGAGGTTGTACTCTGTGTGTGTGGAAAGGGGCAAGTCAAACACTTTGGTAAAAACTTCCAACTTCTTCCAAACTGTTTCCTGGCAGACTTGAAGGTAGAATAAATGCATATACTCATCTCTACACACACGTGTGAGGACTGCTTCAAACAGCAGGCTGTGTGGATGTGAAGAAGGCCTCTGGTGAAGCTCTCGGATGTGTGAGTTCCTCAGAGGGATTTGTGAGAAACCAAATTATGTATGTGACAGCTGATGTGATTTTAAATGCTTTGGAAGAAACAAATCCTTTAAGGAATCAGTCTGAATAATGAACAGTGTGTATGACAACACAGGAAATGAGAAATTAAGCTAGCGGTGTTCACAATGGCCTTTTTCTTCCTGATATATGCCAAGAATCAAAAGCTTGCCTCCACTACAGTCCATATAACCCACCATATAACTTCAATTAACCGGCCAGGCTTTTACTTCTTTTGATAATGAAGTTCATCCAATGCTTAACAAAAACAGGCATTTATTTCACAAGACAGCTGGCTGTCTCACATGGCGTGTCTATGACAAGCAGATAAAATAAAATTTGACTCGGTATTTTTCGGAGCTCAAACATTTGCTGGTGCTGCCAAAGCATGACATTTCCCTTGTGATTATAAGAGACACGCTGCTATTTGATACTCTGCATTTAATGGACGTTTAATGGTACACCATTTCTTACCCCGTCATACTGCAACACACAAAACAAATTGGAGCGGGCAGCCTGGTTGTCAAAATAACTTCAGCCAACAATCAGTTCACTAGCTTAAGACCAGCTGACATGGTGGACTGGTGGTCTTGGAGGTCCACTTTATCTGGTGATGATATGGTAACTAATGATGAAATTCCCTTTTCAAGTTCATTGTAAAGGTGGGCTACTGGTGATAAGACAACTTGAAATTCGTTCACTTCCTGTTTGCGTAAAAAACATGTATTTTGAAAGTGCATCAGATTAATCTCATAGGTTTCAGACACATTTTCTACAACTATGATTTAGACACAAAAGAAATCCTTGACAACTAAATTTCAAGCAGCTGCTAATCAAAAAGGCTTGTGAGCTCTTGTCTTCCTTAACCACTTGAAATGTAGTGCCTTCAAGCAAGGCACTCAACCCCGAACTGTTAGAGGAGCTGCAAATTGGCTCTCACTGAACACCTCTCAGGAGAGACTGTGAATTGGCTGCAGTCGCTAATGGGGCTTGTTCAGCAAAACCTTCATAATTAAAATATCACACAAATTGTACAAATAAAAAAATCAGTGAACAGTTTGGAGTAGAAAAAAGAAATCATTTGTTCAAATAGTAAATAAACTGACTTTGGGTTTGACACTGTTGTGTAATGAGTTTTCATTTAAATGTGTTATGAGTGTACTTTAGTGGAAAATAATCATCTCTACTGTCTACTCACATATTATAACACGTAAACCGTAAGAATATTTTGCCGGGCAGATGCACACATTAGAGAATATGGGGGGAAACAATTTTGTGAGATTGCAATTTTAATATTACAATTTGACTTATTTATTAAAATCTCATCAACTTAATGATGTAGGCTCAGCGGACCTGAAGAAGATTATTATTATTTAAAAAAAAAGTTTAAAAATGTGAGCTTTTACAGGTAAGTAAACTGCACATCAGAGTGATGTTATACAATCATGTGATTAATGTTGAGCAATTAAGTAACACGGTGTTTTTAACTGAGCTCTTGTCTGTGAAGTCACATTTATGTATATTCTGCATTTTAATAATAGTAATATTGCAGCAACCAAGAAAAAACATAAAGATTTTGACATTCCGGGATATAGGATAGATCCAGTGGTAATCCAATTTAAAATGAAGATGTAATTAATTCTTATGTGCAGACCCTGAATGCATCACTAGTTGAAGAAGCAGAGAGCAGGTGCACTCAGTTTACTTTTTAGACTTCTGAATGACGGAGGCCAACTGCTGGCCCTGAGTACTAGTTTATTTAGATCTGAGGCACCACTCAGGCAGTGAGTACTTTACATATTCAATGTCATAGATATATATGATACTGTAAAGCCCTTGGAAAAGCCTGTACAGCTGTGACTACGAAGTTTAAAAGAAAATGTGAGGTATGCTGAGAGGTGTATGTACTTAGAGTAATGGGCTGAGGAAGGAACAGATGTACAGTGAGCTGTAACATTGTGGATTCTGATTCAGTGCATCCACAAAACATTTTAAACATCAGAACCACATGTAGAAAAGTCATATAGTAACAGAAGAATTATATTTTTTTTACTTATCTACTACTCTTACACTTAAGTTTTGTCTGAATCAATTAATAAACATGTTTTACCTCCAGGTATGTCAAAACAAGCAAAGAGCATTGCACTTTAAGTCCCTTCACATTGTCACAATATTCCTTCTGATGCTGATGTGTATGTTTACAGTAGGTGAAAAATAATGATAAATAGGATAACCCTTGTTTTGAAGAAACAGAAGAAATGTTATGTATGCACATACACATGTACAAATGTGTTATTTGGGCTCATGGCTAATGTAATATCTGTAAAAATGTAAAAAGTTGTCTCAAAAATATCAAAAACTTACCATCAATAATTGTGAAAGTGTTGCGGCGATGTGGTGTGGTGGGGGAGTTCCCAGCAGCACCACCATGTGCTCATGTAAAAACATACACACAAACACACAGTGTGTGACAGTGTCCTTGGATGAAAATTGAGGCTGGTGGCCAGCCCACAGAGTGAGGAGATTAGCCTAGTTTTCTCTGAAACAAAAGAAAGAGGACGAGACAAGGCAAAGACTGAGGCATGAAAGAGAAGATGGATGGGTGGAAAGAGGATGTAGGTTCTGAGGGGCCGATTTTAGGATTCCTTGCTTCATTTACCTAATTTTCATTCTCAATGCTCATTATGTTGGCTAACATTGTGGTTTTTTGACCTCAAAGCACTGTGAGGATTAGCCTGGTTTTCTCTTTGGCAGAAAAAGGAAAAGAAGAAGGGGGAGAAGAAGAGCAGGAAGAGAAGTTTGTACAGAAAACAAAGTGTCATTTTGGGATTTTTTAAATCCTAAAACTAGACAGAATACATATTGAACTTCAACACATCTTCATCTCAGGGTCTTTTATTCACTGGACACATACAGACTTTGGTCATAAAGTTTACTGAAAGATGATTTTAAAGGATTTGTGATTCCACTGGGATCCTGTGCACATGTACATATTTTACATATACCATACAGAAAATATTATAGGAAAGCATCAGGAAACTTGTGGATTATATTATGTTTTCAAAAATATTATGTTTATAAAAATTTGAAATAGCCTTACTATATTTAAAGCTACAATCAGTAGGACTGAGGAGAAAGTGGGCCTGAAAATTTGAGTACAACTTCTCCCTGCTTCTCTCTCTATGGTACGCTCCAGCTCACCTTCAAGACTCCTCTCCTCATTTGCTCAATCTGATTCTTTCTTTTTATCTTGTTTCTGTTTATTGGTCATTCAGTCACCTGAGTAACCTGAGTAAGTGCACGTGCAGCGGAGGAAATACTCTGTTCTGATTGGTTGTTTTGATCCAGGTGTGGTGGATTCTTGTCCATCTACCTCTGCTTTAAAGTAGGCTACATTATATAGAAATATAAAATTCTACAAAAAGCAAAATTAGCAAAATGAACAATGTGTAAGTTCAAGTGTAAGCTGATGTGAATCTAAAGTGCTGCTGAGTGCCCAAAGGAGCTACAGATTCAGTGCAAGTGCTGAGAGGAGTTGAAATGTCAGTCAATGTGTATGTGATCATGTGCGAGTTCTGAAATAAGTGAGTGCGGGTGCAAGTGTAAAAACTGAAACGTGATGTCACTCAAAGTGTCAGCTCACTTGCAAATGAGTTGAAGTGAATTGTGTGTGTGTAAGTGGGTTGTGGGAATCAGAGGAGCTGAATAAGTTGAGTTTGTTGTTCAAAAGATGAGACCTGAAAGATCTGCAGGGTCAGTGTAAGTACTGGAATGGACTGAAATAATAGCTGACAAGAATGAAGTGAAACATCAGTAAACTTGTAAGCACTGAAAGCAGTTGAGCTGCTGGAGGATATGACTTTCAGTCTGAAGTGGCTGCACAGGTTTGAACTTGCACTGAACTCTGGAGTTTGACTGGATTAATATGCAAACTTCTACATGACTGATGATATCATATTTGTGCTTAAAGCTCAAAGCAAACACAACAGACAAGCTTGTTTGTGAATGTGCCCCCTGCTAACCCCCATTTTAATATTTGTTTTCTAAGAAGTAAACACATTGAAAAAAAACTGCAGTGTCTAATCATTTTGATAATGGGGGAAAAATCACCATCAAAAAATAATCTGCACAGTGCTAAATAATTGGCCATAAATATCTTAGTAAAGCTTAATAAGGTTGTTATTGTTAAAGGCACTATCATCAATTTATACATCCATTAACAGTATCTTGCAGTTCGTGGAATGTAACTGCAGGCCATAAAATATGTGAATATATTACAGCGGTAAATAGCTGACTGATTATACACAAGCCACCTTCCGTTCATTATATACAGCATATAGCAAAAGTAGAAGACATCATGGCGACACAGATATGGAGCCACAGGGCACATGGCAGTCCTTGTCACTTCCTTATTAAATTCATGTGGTTTTAGATAATTGCTTTTTACATTGGGAGGTATGCGTTCTAATTCACCTGAGGTGAAGAGCTGGGAGGGGTTTTTATGTTCAAATAGATTAAAAGGCAAAAATAAGGTAGAATTACCATCAAATTTCCATGTCATTTGCACAGGTGGGAGAGTGATCATAGATGTGACATCTCGATGTACTTGGATTATGACGTGATGTGATTAATGGATAGTGTGCTTTAGTTCAGGCTATTTGAATGACACTCAGTAGGAGTGACAAGATTGTTAAGGTATTCGTTTCGGTATTCGTAGTTCAAGGTATTGTTATTTAAGAGAAGAATATTCACATTCAAAATGAGCAGGTGAGCTGATAGACATTAAAAGTACACCAGTGACAGACTTTTACTGTATGTTTTTTCTCAGGGTAACACAAAGGTGTGCTATTGCTTAAGTAACTGCATTTAGCTTATAATATTGCCTAGAATGCTGGTCATTAAGACTGAATCAACAATTACACCCAGTGATATGGAACATTTTTTTCATTCACATCATTCACATGGCTAAAACTAGTTTATCCTTCTCTGACACAGTGACTTTGGCTATCCTAGAAGGTGCCTGCTTCATATCCACTTTGTTTGATTAATCATTATAAATCTAAACCTCACTTTAAGGTCTGTGGTACAATAAGCTAAGATGACAGTCTATACATGCTCTATGTGGTGCCTCTGCTGCCATATATTAGCAGCCTCCAACAAAATGAAAGAGACCTGTCCCCAGTTTACACATTTCTGGGGTTTGGATGAGGTAACAACTGCTCTTGTGTGAGGAAAGTCTTTCATTGCTACTACACCATGTTATGACATTAGAGCTGAACCATAGCTGTCCCTTTTAAACTAAATTCAACTCTGTTCCATTGATTTCTTGACTTTATAGATGTAAGATATGTTTCCTTTGTTCTGTTATATTATGAACATTAGGGCTCAGTGAAATTGTCTTTTGAAAATATGACCATATAGTATTGACAATATTTGAAAAAAAATGCAAATGTCCAGATAAAATACAGAACACTGATTGCTGCTATTGTATTACAGCATTTTTTCAAACATGTGCCAACTTTGACATTTCGGTGCTTTTATATCTTTTTAAACACACTGGACAGAGTAATCTTTGACCTGACAGCAGTAGTCTTGTGAATAATGAAAAAAGGAGAGCTTGAGAAAAAAACTTCAAACTCTATTACTTCCACTCCTCCACACGCCAAGGTGTAAATTGGGTGTGACTTTGGGATTGTGTGTTTCATAACATAACAAAATTAGAAAATCCAACATGCACTTCGTTTGATTTAAACTGATGACCTTGAGTTGCAAAATTTGATTCATGGGAGCTCCAAGCTGTTAGAGGTCATTTGATTTACCTCATGCACTGATAAGAGCTGGACTTTTTCAACCAATTTCATGCCAGCTGACATCGGTTTATTCCACGCTTTCTGTTTCATAATAGAAAAAGACAAGGTCCTGAGTTTGAAAAAAAAAAACTCAGTGTACTGAGACTCTGTGAAACTGTGTTGAATAGTGAATAGAACACAAAAATTACCTGCCTTTTTATCACTCAGAGAGAGGAGGCTATTAGTGCTTTGACACTTGAGGAAAACACAGCGTTTTCGTCTTTTTAATGGGATGAGATCCAGTCATTGCCAGCAGCTCATTCTCTCTGAGCCAGTTCATAAAAGCGCTCATAGTGGAACAACAGATGTCTGTCCCTTGGCAAAGAATAAGGAAAAGAACATTTAATTTCAAATTGTAGCCATATTCAACAAGTTGACCAGGAAATCTTCAGTCAAGGTCCTTCACCAGAAAACATTTAGCAGCTGAATGGCCGCTGATACAATGTCTGAGGCCAACAATGACAAGCTTTTTAGTCAACACTTTCAATTAATTGGAGGCTACTGTAGATATACTTCATGAAAGTAGTTCAGAAAAGGCTTTTTAACCTGAACAATCTATGAATGTTTTGTGTCAGTGCAGGGCTGAAGCTTCCATTAACAACACTTCAGTTTGAGTTTGGTTAATGTACTCCTTGTATAGGTATGCTACATGAAAAGATTCTGATTGTCTGTTTTGATATTTGACTTTTTTTTTTCAAAATAAAACATTTTCTTGTAGTAGCTTTAGAGCAAAGTTAGGATATAATGTCTGGGAACCAAGAGTGTCTGCACTTTTGCACAAATCAATCTAGTAGATATAGAGATATTTTACAGGATAAGGAAAAACTGAACTGTTGAACTACAGAAAAGGGCAGGGGATCATCAGAGATGATCATCATCAGATATTATTTATTATTAGGATCCTCTGGGCACCATGGTTATGAATGGTACATTTCCTGCCAGTCAATGCTATAGTTGTCAAGACCCATCACTAAAAACCACAAATGTCACCTTCATGTTGGTGCCAATGGAAAAGCCACAAGAGTCATTGGGACTGATCCTCTGGCTACTGTGTCCGGTGGATATTGTGGGCACTAGTGATGTACGGATGATGTACGGATCAAACCTACCTACCTGAACAGTTTCAGGTAGGTAGGCTCAGAATACACCCTACCAGAAAATATCATGTGTTCAGATGGGTGGGTCAAAAAGTGACAAAGCAGTATTCCTTGTTAGGTCCTGTGGATTGGCTCTGCAGGTGTTAAAAAACCCTGACCATGCATCACTGTGTTTTCATGCTCTCAGTACTGTGAAAGCCAGTACAGAATTGCATCTAAATCCCTCTAAATCCCTGACAAAACCTCTGTATGGTGTCCCAGTGATACAGAGTTGCAAAAATGGCATTTGTCACAAAAAAAATACTATAGATTAGTACTTTAAAGAATGATGTTGCATGAAGAGAAACTGATTTGTGTGCCAGTTTGGTGCTGCAGTGGAACATTTTGCCGTTTAACCAGGGTGAGATACAGCCGCTCCCCGCAGCTCATTGTGTTTGTCTGAGTCGCTTTACAAGTGCATTTGTTAGAGGGGTAAATTGATTTTTACAGAGAAGGTTTTTTCTGTAGGTAATTATGGAAATGGTGGCGTTTCCTGCACATCTGCTCAACCAGTCTGTTCTCTTTGGGTCCTGACAAATTACTTTACAGGAAATGCTGAAATAATTGCAGGGAAGAGTGCATGCATACGGAAATGTGAACGCGCTGTACATAAGTCTGCGCACACGTCCATGTTCAAACACACACATCTGCAACCCAAACGTCACCTCTCTGACTTTTCTCATTGTGCACTTATAAGGTGGTATAAACGATAGCATAAATCCACCATGACCCACACACACTTACACCCACACACAATGCGCACACTCTCCAGGTGAAGGACCTTTGTGAATGCAGGCACAGATGAGAACATAATGAAGAACATACACACACTCACCGAGTTTATCGTGGTAATAAAGTCTGTCTCGTCCTTTCTCTCTCTCAAACACACACACACACACACACACACAGGCACCCATGCAAACACATAGAAATAATGAGCGAGACAGAATCACCACTAATAATCTAAAACCCAGTGGCTCGAATTTTAGAGGATATAATGAGTTTTAGACTGTGTGTTTGTATGTGATTAAAAGGGCTCTTCAAACTGACACACATATATAAGGACACACAAGCACACCGCCTATGCAGCATTTCTTGCACCGAAACCCCTGATATTGGTCACAATGCTGCAAATGTGTACATGTAATGTGATGTCACCTTTGCCTACATTCACCATATATTGTGGGACTGCAACTAATTGCCATTATTATTATTATTATATGTTATGTTTATTGATTATTTTCCATGAGTATATTGTTCATATATTATAGATTGTTAATTTCATCAAATGCAAACTCTGCTGTGTGCCCAACCACAGCTGGAAGGGGCTCCAGCTATATAATAATATAATAGCTATATAAGCATAAGTGGTATAGATAATTGGTGGGTTTCATCAAATTTTCAAAATTTGTAAAAAAATTTCTCTGCACAGGTTCTGGGTGCCCAAGGTGACTCTCTGAATTGAACATTTTGAGGTTTCAGCTTATTGGCTGAACAAAATGAGTAATTTCAAGCACTGATAAAAGAGAGAAAAGCAGCAAATCCTCACATTCGAGATGTTGGAAATGGCAAAGTACGTGGAAAGCTTTAACAGGGTTCCCTTTAAGACCATTAATTACGCACCAACTAGAAATTAGATTGCAGGTTTTGTGAAAAATGATGGTGCCAAATTACAGAAAACCCCACTTTTCCTGCTGCTTCAAACATGTTGATGGAAAAACACTCATCCCCATTAGCAGAATGTATTCATCTGCACATGAATACATTAGACAGTTTAATATTATTCATTATTTAGCATTAATCAAAGCCATCAGTCTTACTGGGCTAAATTGCTTGCAGACAGGAACATCTATAGATGAGTTGCATGCACACACAAACATGTAGACGCACATACATAGCCTACAAATGCATCTACACACTCCATCTAACCAATTATGACTCACATGCAGAGGTGACACACTCATCCACACATGCACTTTCTCTCCTTCTCAAGCTCTATACTATCGTAAACTACAGCGGAAATCATTTGCCCCCCCGATCTGACAACCTGACTCAAGTGTTGATGATGAGAACGTTTTCAGACAAACTGTCACGCACGATATTTGCTCAGGGAACGCGTGCCAGCGATGTGTGTTGATAACACCTGAAATAGACCTAATCAGCGGGTAAGTGCCGTACAATCAGGTCAATCTATATATATCATATAAATAAATGTCAGCTGTGTCACTCCATCACAGGCTGATAGCACAGCCGCAATTCAACATATGGCCACTTGTTTACTGCACCGAAAACACACACTGGTAGATCTGGAGTAAATATGAGTCAAGCAGAAAATGAGGTCAAGGAGTTCTGTACGAATATTATTATTACTCTATTACTTTTGATGTAATATGATGTTACTGTGCAAGACCATATACATTTAATTACTGTGAAATCATCGTACAAATATGATATGGCGGTACGTTGATTGGTAAAACCTGTACAGGACAGTTACTGGTGTTTGTGAGCATTCAGACAAACTACATCAAAGGCTCAGAAAGACAGTTCATCTACTTTTTATGCAATCTTCACACCTGTCCTATGCAGTGTGCAGCAATAAAATTTTAATGACCTGAATGACCTCTGTGACAGGCTACTGTTTCCAAAGAAATAGTTACAGCCCTTAGGCCGCAGTAAAAAACATTGCTGGTTGTTGTGACATATTAATTAGTGAGTTTAGAGGTACTGCTTGTAATTTTCAGCAAATATTTTTATATTAGCGATGCATCGAGTGACAATGTGTAAACAGTGTGACAGTGTGAAATGGGATTGCTCATGATGATGAACCTGGAGGGAATCATCACCTGACTCTGCAGCTCCCCTCAACTTTCAGCTCACTGTTAAGCTGTTAAGCATAGTACGACTATGTATAATGAAAAACCAAAAAGAAAAAAAAAGACCATCACCAACAAAGATGTAACATTTTGACTGAGAGGTGATCTTTGAAAACAATGACTATGTTAAGAAAGAAAGAAATGAGAAAAATTAAGTTACAGAGGATTGAATCTAATCCTTCACCTAATTTGGTGAGACAAGGCTTGTGGTAAATACAAGTACGGGTACACCATGACCTCCACTGTGTAACTATCACAGAGCAAACTATTTCACATGTAAGAAAAAGTAAGATTTTCTGAAGCCCTGCTGTTATCACCCTGTTTTGTAGCTGCTGCCATTCATTATTCTGTGTACTTAATTCATAAAGATTTATTCCAGCCTGGTGGGTAAAGCTAAACCTTCTCCCCATTCTGCAAATAAAAAGGTAAACAAACGCCTCATCCCAACCACCCACCTGTTTTCTCCACTTCAATCTCCAAAGCGCTCCTGAAGTCCACTCCAGCTTAAGAAGTGGCCTTTGCATGTTGGCGGTAATGCAAATCGTCCTTAAGAACAATGGAAGAAATGCCCCACTGCTAATTATGGCATTTATTTAATACAGTCCACCAATGCTGTGTTCGTTAACGCCAAAGCTTTGGGACCTTAAGTAAAGACAGCTGGCTTTTGAGCTTGTAAGTACACACTCCTCACAGAGACGCGCGCACACACACACACCGACTCAGGGTAATATAGTCATTAACTTTTCGAATAAGCACTGCCTATTTATTTTTCTCTCTGCTGGGTGTGTGTGTGTGTGCGTGTGTGTTTTGTGTCACATCATATCACAGGGGCTCTTGAGAGTTGTGCCATATCCATGTTGTTCTTTCATTACCGTGGGCTTATGAAGATTTACATGGATATTGAGGTTGGTTGGGGCCTTAAACCATAGGGGCTTAGGCAATCAGGCAGTTGACTGACTGTGTGTGTGTGTGTGTGTGTGTGTGTGTGTGAGAGAGAGACGATGGGAGTTTGGGGAGGGAGGGGTAGATGATTGTTCATTTGATGAAAAAAGTATATGACATGAAAGCCTGTCAGCTCAAATAATCTATCTCCCTCTCTTCATCTCCCTGGGTCTCTCGTGCGACATGCTACATTTGCATTGCCAACTAAAATTATGTTTATTTTATTTCTTTTTTTTGTTTGTTTAGTTTCGTTCTTTTCGGGAGCTAGACATCAATCTCAGGTCTGTTTGGTTAGTGCAGAGCTGGATTCAGGATGTGATTAGCCTAGCTTAGCATCAGAGGAAAACAGCTGGTCTGACTCTGTCGGAAAAATTCAACACCACCAACACTGCTGACACTTAATGGTTTTAAGAGGAGTTATAAGCTGGACATGTTTCTTGGTGACCAACATCTGGACACAGTAACTGTGCACAGCCTCCTACAGTCAAGTTGAGTTATTGCAGATTTACTAATACAATGTATATTCACATCGTGCTTCTGTACTGTTGTTGTCAAGAAATGGGTACAGAAACTTCGTCGTAATTACGTTTCTGTTTGTGGACAAATCAAATAATGGATCAGTCATTTCTTAGGTGAACATGTGCTGGGGTCGTTGGTGGATGTTTGCATTGCTGTTTGTCTCTCTATGAACAACTTGTATAGATTTTGTAGGTGTGCATGTCAGCTCTATTGTGAGGCTCTGCAACTTGTGGTTACCCAAACCTCCCTTCTCTCTGTGAGTTTTCAAAGGTGTTTAGGTGCATTTTTCAGGATTCATAATTCCAACTTTCAGCAGTTTGGATTTTTAAGGCATATCTATCTATGAGAGACTGATGTGTTTCCCCCACTTTTAATTTTTATGTTAAGCTGAGCCAACTACATCTTGACTGCAGCTCAGTGCAGGTGTGATTTACCTTCTCATCTCATGTTCAGAAAAAGTCTGTTTTCCAAAACATTGAACTATTCCTTTAAATGAGTGAAACTCTCCATTTTTACATTTATTTTAAGATGTTTTGATATGTACAACAGTGCTGTTGCCCGAAATCTACATCTCAAGTTTGACAATTTCTAGGTCAAACAGCATCACTAAAAATGTAAAAACTCCATGAAACAAAATGACTTAACAGTGACTTTTCTACAGTGTAGCACTGTTGGCGCACATTTCAAGAGATTTCACCAATGTGGACATTGGTTCCACAAAGCCTTCTGGTCCTGACACTGACACATCAGCAGCTTAAACTTTAGCCCTTTGATGTATGAAACGTGATCAGCCCTCTCTCATCTCTTAAGCCTGATCATCTATTGTGCCATGCATGAGACAATACATGTGACTGCAGCTGTGCATACCGACACTTTAAATGACACAACATCGCAGCAAACATTACCATTTGGCTCATATGGGATAAATGAATGATGTGAATGGTGTTATGGAGCTGTGCCATATGTTGCTGCTGTAATTATAGACAACCACTCCCCGGGTGTTATATCATTATATAGCTTATATAGAACAATAATCAAAGCATATGTGCTGTGTCAAATGTTTTCTCCAACTGTTGCCTGTCTGCTCAGCTTTAAGTGCACTGGAGTAAATAAGTGGTATATTAAGTCATTTTGTGGCACCTTTTCATTCAGACTGCAGATGTCAATTTCAAGCTGCTTTTAGCCGTTTTTGAATATGCTCTGTGGTAATTCCTGGCTGAACGTTACCGTTGCGTCATGAGTCACTTGTTTTTCTTTGGTTTTGGGGACCTATTGCTGACGCACAGCGTTGCGAACAACAGGAAGTCACTCATTTCAGTTTATGGCTGATATGACTTGTTCATTAGTGTGTGTGGCTTACGGCTCCTGGGGGAGCTGTCTACGCGGAGATATGAAAACTCGCAGAGTGCTACGTGGGCGCGCACTCTGCGAGGAACAACACATCAGATCAGGTGCAATGTGTGAAAAACCATTAATTCGGATGGATGCAGTCACTGTGACTCCTTGTCATTAGAGGCCCGTTTGCCGAATCTTCAGGTGTGTTTCAGATAATGAAAGAGAATGCCAGGAGCAAAATAGCAGATGTGCTTTAGTATGTATGAAGTTATTAACAAAACAGTGTCCCCTTTAAAACACAGTTAAGGCCTGCTCTCTCTATTCAACCCACCTAGTTTATACAAATTTGAACTTTTTCTTCTTCAAGGTGCAGTAGAAAGCGTGGGTGCATATGTTTACACAATAAGCGAAGAAAATGAGCTAAAACTGTCATAGGTGCAATAATTGTTTTTATTGTTTCCTCTGGCTGTTCAGTTGCACGTTTTAAACAATTCTGCTGAGCAAATGACAGGATTGTGTTGGACTGATTGATGTTTTTAATCTCATATCTTTGGAAGTCTTACATGCATTGAAGAGGTTGTTCCAGTTATTTTGAAATGTAAATGTAAATCTGGTAGTAATGTGTATGCAACATGATTCACAGACTCGCTATATTCCCCTCGTCCTGACGGTGACAATAATAGAATTCACACCTCTTGTGTAGGTCTTTCATTTCCATACAAATGTGTCGCCAAGTCTCCGACTGATTTATCCTGTTCCTTCAGGTGACACTGACACTACAACACTGCCCTGGAGACTCACATGAGAAAGTAAGGAACTGTGTATGGAGGCCTGTCATTACAATAGGTCTTTTTTTAAGTGAATTCTTTCACTGCTTGGTCTTTCTGTGGAACATTTAATGGAGTTTCTAGTGGCTTGTCTTAATGTTCAGACAATTTTGGAGTACAAGATGGTTCCAGGATCTTGTAAAATCTTGTAGATATGGGGTGTACCCCCACAGGTTGATATCCCACCAGTTAGTCGCTGTGTGTAAAATGTGGGCCTCTGACGGGGGACCATGTTTGTGGCATGACATTCTTCCTTACATTCTTTAATGCCAAATGAAATGGCCAATGATCTGCTGAGGTTAATGTCAAAATGTAAATAAAAAAGAAAGAGAGTAACAGAATTTTTGGTACCTGGTCCCCAAACACAGACAGAAAGATATCATAAGAAAGAAGAAGAAAGATTCAGGGGGTGGGAGGAGGAATTATAAAAGAGAAAAGGGAAGCAGGAGGTTGGAGATGTTAATTTTTTTCTGCTGTCAGTCTGGTGTCCACCACACTTAAGAGATCTGTTAGTTTTCTGTTTTCTCAGTTACGGCAATATTTTACTCAGAGTTAATTCCTGAGAGCTCGTTCACTGAGGCAAGAAACACAAGCAGTCAAACCACCAGACAGGCTGAAATCAAGCTAACAGCTTAAAGATTTTTGGATCCACTTTATTTGGAGGTAAAATCTGAAAGTGGGCGCATCAGCAGTATTACACCAACAACAGCAGGTCAACATTAGATAGTGCTGTGTATGTAACATTTCCAATTAACAATTGTGTAACCATTGTGTTATCATTATTCCCTGTTTCTCCTAAAGTGCTTATTTGTACTGCCACAAGTAGAGGCAACATATTGTATTTCTAGTCTTTGATTATTTTAAATATAAATTTTCAAATTCATTTTACTGACCACATTACATCCTGAGTCTTGAGGCTTTTGAAGATTAAATAAATAACGTGATTTTTAAATAAAAAAAAAAAAGATCAATGATCATAAAAACAGTCACTATACTGCATGCATTGTCTGCAGTGGAAATGGAAAGAAAGCAGACCCCGAGCAAAGTGTTTCGGGCATTTCTTTAATTGTCCTTTAAATTAATTCAAGCATATTTGAGAAAATTCTAGAAAAAGGGGCTAGACTTGATTGATTATCTAGATTATTAGATTTGATTATTTAGACTTAATTGTTTCCTTCAACACAGAACTGCCTGATGTGTTGTTGCTTTTGACTTTTTATGACCAGTATTTGTTAAAATGCTTGTGATCCTCTTAATTCTAACTATAAACTGTGCAGATATCCATGTACACAGGACAGAGATAACATTATTATCCATTTTGTCTCTTTATGATAATCAGCTGGTCTTTAGGAAACACCAGTGTGCGTCCATAACTGGTTAGCTCAGCCTGTTCCATTACTGTGAAAGCCAAATGATTGACTTTGACTGGAATAATCTATATCTTACAGAGTGTAACCTGTGATGATGCAGGCCATTACTGTGTTTACTTTTATCTTTGTTGCGCTTTGCATAATGTTTCCGGTAATGGATTATACAAGCCTCACCATGTGGTGAGTCATTTCATTTTAATGTGTGTAGATTTTCCCTGACAATATACATGTTTATTTCAACTTTTTCCTTTTCTTTTTTTTGACCTTGAAAAATATTATATTATAAAATGCTAAAAATGAAAATTAAAAACCCATCCAACGAATCAATATCCGAATAGTTGAATATTCAGACTGTCATACTGTCATACTGTATGTATGCCATGTTTCAACTTATTAGCAGAAATGAATCTGCTATATACTGTATATATCTTTGCCATGATCAATATTTGATCTGGTCTACCTGTTTTCTGTAATGATTGTGTGTATTTAATATACACTAAATTATTTACCACTCTGTCAGATCTTAAACACATGATATCGATAGTTATTTAACATTTAACAAGTGCTCCTATGTCACCAGGAGCACCTTTAATAAAACATGGGCAAATATGTGAGTGGATTATTTTTTAATAATGCCTGTCTTGTGTGAGACATAACACAGAGCAGAGAGTAATGTTAATCATGTAGTAACTAAGGTAGAGTGACTGTGTTGGAGGAAAACATTGTGTCAAAGTGTGACAAATTCCTAATACTGATTACATACATTACGCTGGTGTGCCATGAAACATAATGGTATGTTTTATTAGTCTGCTTTAAGTGAGAGGAACAGTGGGGGAGAGACACATTATATGCGCCTATTCATTCACATTTTCTCTCTCCCTCTTTCCCTCTCTCTATCCCTCTTCCTGCTTTAAAGACTGTCAGCTGATTATGGGCGTTCACCCTTTCTGTTTAACCAATCAAACTTAGCCAGTCTCTTACAGCCAATCGCTGCTCTGCTATCATTTTTAAAACTGCTCTCCTCTCTGCTGCTGTCAGCTGTCATTTCAGCTGAAGCTACGATGACCAACACATTCACCTCCAGTAGTCATCGCATCCGGCTCACACAGCTCCTTCCTCCGAGCTCATCCGTCTCACTGTGCGTCACATAATAGGCTCTCGGTCTTCTCAGTCTAGACTCCATCTGGGAGAATATTCCTGCTGATCTCATGACATCTGTCCCCTGATGACGTCACGATGGCGTCTAATTGCCAAAGGCTCTTTACACATCTAATTTCATTGCACATGAATAAATGTATTGTTCACTCTTATCTAAGTCTCTCCTTATTGAAATGTGTGTGAAGATTAACATTGTGCAGGTGGCCCACTGTTGGTGTTTTTGACATCAGCTGCATGGTGTTATAACATTTTTGATTTGTTGTGAACACAGATTTTGGCCATTGCCTTATGTAGAGAATATATTAGTGTTATTTTAATCCAGTGCATTACAAATGATGAACATGCATGATTCACTACTTCATCACCATCATGATCATTCAGATCAACTTTTTTGACAATTTCTTTCCCTTATTTTTATGTGTGTACCCTGTCGTAAACACAGACGACATTGTTCAAAACACCAATCAAGATGTAGAGGTGTTTGGTTGGATTCGTGTCTTATAGATGAATCAAATTAAATCAGAGTTTTAGAGAACAGTGAAATGTGTACGTTCATTATCACTTCAGCTTCTTCTTCAATCTTATTGCTAGACAGGAGTATTGATATTGGAGGGTTCTGCAAAACCCCACTGACCATTTGACAGCAAGAAAAAAGACTTTATCGAGAGAGAATGTCCCAAAAAACCATAGGCAAAAGAGATTAATGCAGAACAAGCAAACAAGCCCTTGGTCTTCTAGATCAAACTAGGATCATATCTAACATGGCGTGTTAATGCTTCCCTGGAGTTATTTCCATTCTGTCTGGTCCCAACCCAGCTCGACATGGCTCTGAAATGTTGTTCTGAATAATCGCTCTCTACAACCACGCTCCCCTCAGGTTCACTGTCAATTGTCTCCGACAGTCAATCATCTGGAGGAACCCTTCATGTGTCACGGTGGCCTATTGGTCTAAGATTCATGCCTGCAATCACAACATCCCCTGGTTTGAATGCTGCTTTGGGACCTCTGTCACATGTCATCCTCCTCTCTCTAACTCCTCACACTGTCTGCCTGCTTTTATAACCCAATATCATCAACTGAAGGTAAAAATGTCTCCTTTAGGAAGGGCTTTCAGGACGTCCCAAATTTTTCCTCATATATTACCAAAGCAAAAGTAAAGCACATTCCCTCACTTTGAACTACCCTTTGCGCCACCAACATCCCCCTCCTCTCACCAGTAAGCCAACGCTTTTACTGGCACAGGATGACAGCCAAAAGAAATGACAACAGCGACTCTTTGTCCTAAAAATGATGCACCAACGCAGTTTCAGTCTCTGGCAATAGAGTGCCAGACAAGCTAGCACAAACAGCTAAATATAGGTGCTGCTGGTAAACAAGAAAAAAAAAACAAGGTAGTTATGTTCCAAGAATGCTACAGTGACTGGAATCATTGTAATGGTAAGTAATAAAAGTAAATTGAAGTAAAATAAATAAATGAATAACATAAGTGAAAAATGACATGTTAAGAATAACTTTAGTTTTATTTCTTAAGCCTGTACCAACCTTATCTTAAAATGTATACATAGACTAAAGAACTCTGCAGTGCATGTGCTCTTTGAAACTTCTGCAATTACAGATTACTTAAATAAAGTCAATTAGTAGTAAATTACTTTAGAACAAATGCAAAGGAGCTGGAGTTCCCAGAGAAAACAACAGGGATTAGTTATTGAACTTTGGGGATACTTACACACTGTCACAAAATCATTCACATTTATATGTGAATGCTGTCAGGTGGACTGAGCCTGCTGCTCTAACTCTCACTGAACACAGTCAGTCCAGTAAGCTTCACTTCAGGAGTTCTTCAAAAAAAAACTGTTGAGTTGGCAACACTGTCAGTGAGTTGCAGCCCAACCAAACACCATTTTACCACCTCTCAACTCCTAAATCTGATCAACCAATGCTTAATGTCTTCTGTCATGAGCTGTTACTAAAAGAGGAGGTAGGGAGGTAGAGACAGCGTGATCCACTGTGATGTCTCTTCAGAGGAAACATAATTACTTTAAGCTTACAGCAGACAGTGGAGACGTGCTGGAAAGATTTCTACACAGCAGTTATGCAGTTTTTCCATCCGACAGGCTTCTTTCAAGCTACTGCAACTACAAGACACTAAGAGGTCACTGTGTGTTTCATTACGTTACAGACTGTCCCCTTAAAACCAAGGTCCAACATGTCAACTAGTTTAGAGATGTTGGTAGACACTTTTCTGAAGCCTGAAGAGAGCCAGGCTACCTGCCGCCCCCCCGCTTCCACTCTTAATGTGAAGCTAAGTTAATTTCCTCCTGAGTTCGGTTATCTGTACTAAACACACAGGCATGAGAGTCGTATCTCATCTCCTCTCTGAAGGAAAGCAAATAGTCTCAACAATTGCATTTGACTCAGAAGTGATATTGTTGGAGTCCCTGAATACAGGTTCTGTAAATCCTATCCTAGTGTGCAGAGGCAGAGAAACGACAGTTGTGTTACTGATGATAGTTGTCACAGAAGTTAATATGGATGCGTCCGGATGCTGGAATAGCTGAGTTGAGACTACAAGTTCTCTTCTTGGGTTATTTTTCAGTGAGAGCACACTATGCCCCAGGGCCAAAACTGCAGGGCTGAAATGACTCTGGAGTGCAAATTGTTTTGAAGAGAGGTTGCATTTCATTTCTGTTTCGATGCATTTATTCCTGTGTGTTATTTTTTTAAGTTTCATAGCTGGAGCTTCGAGTGCATGAAGGAAGCAAACAAACTGGAGTGATGGATGGAGATAAAGAGGGAGCAGATTGGAGCAGAAAGCTGTAGTTATACTGTTATAAGTGTTATATGTACCTGTGTCATAAGTTTTTGTGTGACAAACGCACACACGTTGTGACAGAAAAGGCAGCGCAACAAAGAAAAAACTTCAAACCCTAAAAGATCCAGTTACACTGTATCAAGTCTCTAACTGAGGAATTAATTGGTTCATTAGAGCCGCACTCCCCTGCTGCGAATCTATGCATGTCTCTGAGGTGATCGACTCAAAGTTACTTTTACAAAGTGAAAAATGTTTCTTCTAATGAGTGCAGTGGAAATCAGAAGCTAACTGCCTCCAAACACAGCGGTGAATGGGATTAGGAGTTTGGTTTAGAGCAAGTTTCAGCTCTTTTTATAAAGCAAATAATTAGAAAACAGTTGGCGGGGCAAACACAAAAGTATGGTGTCGAACAAAAGTAGAAAAAAAAATGTCTTTGATGTCTTTGATTGTGCCACGTTTCACTCTGTTTATGTTTTTTCTGTCCTTTTAAAACTTGTATTATTGCAAATAAATGCAGTTCACGCCTCAAGGGAGCAATTTATTTCTGCTATGACTTCAAACAATGTAGACACCTGAGTCTTTTTAATTCATTAATTATTTTATATTAATTGTAAATAAATATCCTTTTTGGATATGTTTTAATCACTGATTCCTTTTTTCTGTCAAAATTATGCATTTTTATTTATTATTCCTTCCTCAACTGGTGCTGTATATGATATCTTTTTTTTAGATATACATATGCTACATAATCCTGTCATGTATATGCAACTGAATAACGTCTTCCAACAGCTTGTGTCTTTTCGAGCAGGTTTAACTACTTTCCTCTGAAAACATTTGTCAACATACCACCTGAATAAAATAAATGCATCATTCACACAAGCAAAAGTTTGTGTCATTTGTATGATAGGAAACTCACATACAGTTATCATCCCAAAATGAACTGAATTAAACAAAGCCACTCTCTCTCACAGTCCTACTTACTCACTCACTTCAGCTTCCCAGGATCCTCGGTGCTGAGCGGTGTGATCACGGGCCTTTTTCAGGTGTGACGATAACATTGACAAGTGTCCTGGTGTGTCATCTACTATCATTAGTTAACATTAGTTTTTTATATAAATCACATTAATATAGCAGATATAAAGGGGAAGATATGCAGTTTGACAGCCTTCATCAACTCTACACACACACACACATTCTGTGATGTAGCAAGCAAGTAAAGATGAAAAGTAATATCAATAGCTACAGCTGTAAATGTATGTGTATGTTAATGTTATTTTACTTTGTGCTTTGTCCCAGCTGTTTTGTCACAGGTTCTTTTTGAATTGTCAGTGTTATTTAGGATGCATTTAGTTCATGAATCTCTTCCCCGAGAACTGCTAATGTTAGCCACCGTTTTCCCTTCTAAACACAGGTAAAGCGATCTGACAGTTTTTCTTCACAGACCCAGTAACATTAGCTAAATGCACTGATGTAGCTGGAATCCAGGCTGCTGCTTACAGTGCACCTACTGCAGCTACTGTAAATCAACATGTGAGGAACAGATGTTTTTAGGTGGCAGAGCGGCATGAATCCACAAATGCGTGCAGGCCTTTGAATAAGACTGCAATGAAACAGAAATATGTCCATATGTTCACTCATCTTTCACCTTATTGTTTAGTTTCTAATTGCTGGTGAAACCTGCAATACATTTTTTCCTAATTTCTTTCTGTAGTTATGGTCTTGTTTTTGTATTGGGAAAAAATCTTATCAAATTTATTTCATCTTAATTTTCACCTGACAAACAAGTACAAGTACTTTTTTTTTTATTCAATATGGAAGACTGACAGACAGCAGACAAGAGATGGAAGAGATGCAGACAGACAGCAGTTCATAAAGCAGTGAGACAGATGAAGACAAAGATGAACACACTGCGACAGCAACGGCCCCACATCTGTTATCAGCTGGACAGCAGATTGAAGGCATAATAATACAGTCCAGCAGCTCTGACACCACAGTGTCTCAATCACATCCACTCACTACAGGACACACACACACACACACCTGTGAGGGGTCCGGATCCCCCCTCTCCATTTTAAAATTTATGACAGTGGTGTTCTCTGGATGAGCGGGCAGCATGTGGATGTGACAGTTCATGCGTCTCTCCAACCAGCCACGGCGGAGACATGACACAGCACAGTGGACGGCCTGCTGTAGACACCCACCGCCACCATCTTATTTATTGAGAAGCCCACAACAGAGGCTTTGCAGTTGCGTCACAGTGTCCTAGCAACGACAAGCAGCATTGTCACGGAGGTTCATTAGAGACAGAACAGGCCAAGGAAAGAGATGATGAAAGATGAGGCGCAGACGCCGATCGATTCAGTACTTCTCTCAGTTAAAGTGAATAATCTAATTGGGCAAATTTGTTTCTAAAATTAGGTTAGTGTGACACAGGTAATTAGTGCGTTCTGTCCTAGTTCCTGCTGCAATGTTCTGGAAACGAGAAGAGTCAGCTCTGTTTCAGCGCAGGCGTAAATATGAATTGCTGAGAGGGTATCATGGCGAGTTAGTTTGTGTCCTT
The DNA here is from genome assembly GCA_023238725.1 of Scortum barcoo. Taxonomy (NCBI): domain Eukaryota; kingdom Metazoa; phylum Chordata; class Actinopteri; order Centrarchiformes; family Terapontidae; genus Scortum; species Scortum barcoo. Next base: position 24,566,811 of record CM041554.1, read on the forward strand.
TAAATCTTTTCCTCTCTTTGTTTTTAGCTTTCTCTGGGTCAACTCGACATGCTGGAGAAGTTGGCAGGGCTTATGCTGCTGTCATGTCCTTTTGACCTTCCAACACATCCCCCTCTCTTTTCTTCTTAAAACACTGCACTGCACTTAAAACTGCAGTGGTTGAGTTTCACCTTTTTTTTTTAAAATGCAGATGTGCACAAAATTAGCTTGTCTGACTGTGTTGGACAATAAGTAAAAATTCACCTTAATGAATGTAAAATTTATTTCCACTCCCTCCCTCTCCCTCTAATTTCATCTTTTCCTACTTATATCCTACTTATATCCTACTTATACCTTATTATTTATGACTTTGTCCCATCACTCATTATCTCAAACTCTTCTTCCAACCATACCCTTTTCTTCTTAATACTGTTGATACGTCAGCCTTAATATTTTGTGTATTTAAACCAAAGATAGATAAAGATTTTCCAGTACCTGCCCTGCCATCTCTGCCTTCCCAATTGCAGATCGTTATCCTCATCAATCCCGACCCCGACCCATCACATACCAGTGAGACCTTTCACTGCTCATTTTCCACAAAGCAAATAACTCCCATGTTATTTCCTGACGGTATCTCTGATAATTGGCAGTTTTTGAATAAGCCACAGAGTCAAAGTGAACAGTGGGAGGAAAATGCAAACAGATCCAGCAGGGAGGGAGATGATAGAGGAAAAGGATTACAGAACGCACTAACACTGATGCAAAGATGAGGATAATATCGCCCATGTCAGAACGTAAATTTGTCAAATCCTTCACAAGTCAAATCTCCGTGGAAGGGAGTTTAATACCTCCACTGGTTTCATTGTGATAAATCACTGTGAGTTTTATATTCTACTCAACAAAGTAAATAATATGGAGAGTCAGTTACAGACTGCGTGTGTGTATGTACGTGCAGCGACAAAGCCATGATGCTAAAGCAGGTCAGGGCAAATGTGCGGATCTACATTACACTACAGGTATTTAGACAAAATGTAATACATGTTAAAGCAGCCTGCCAATGCTTCACTGCATGTATTTGACATTTATTTTCTCGTGTGTGCATTATAAATGTTCTGCAGAGTTTCTTAAGGATTTGTTTAAGCACACAGGGAGTTGCGAGATAAACTTGAGGGGGTTGCGAGATGATAAATAGGGCAGGAAAGCAAAGAAAACTAACTTCTGCTATGCAAAGTTGTGTTCCTGTTTTTTTTTCCAACTTTAATCAAATCTTTGTTCTTTTTTTTCTTGTGAATTACTCAACCATTTTATCTCCTCAGGCTTCTAAAGGGTATTCAAATAAAACAAAGGGAGAAAAAAAACCCTTTATCTGCATCTGTTGCTTTCACAAACATATCTGCATTCGCATTCATACCAGAAGTAAAGACATTAGATATTATCTGGTCTGCTTCATTTTTTGGTGCTATGCTATTTACTTCTCATTATTCATATATATGTAAGTTTAGCCCCTCAAATATACCATATACAGGAAACACAAAGCTAAATGAATAAAACAATCAAGCATTATTTGATTTAAACTACACCTTCAAAGGTAAGTGGAATGAAAATCAAGTAAGTAAGTGTAAACTGAGTCTAAATAAAGGCTATGTAACTTTTAATGGTTCAAATGGAAAAAGGAAAATAGAAGAGAAGGCTTGAAAACACATTGCATTGCTTCTAAAAGCCATGCTGACCACAAGGGGTAACCAGTCTTTTATTAGTGTGAAAGGACCCTTCAACATACTTCCCCCACATTGGACACCAAAAGTAAAAGAAAACCTTAGTACGCATGTGTGTACAGTAACTGTAGCTCCTCATGTGACATCTCCGGCCCTACAATGACACGCCTTCCTAAATATCTGCAGGAAGAGGACGTGACGGCGAGTTTTTCCCACAGCAGAGTGTCACACGCAGCGGGTCCCCAACAGCAAGCGTGATAACAGTCATCATTTGGCCTGATCATGTTGACGTGAACATGGCTGTCGCACACTGAATCACACTTAAACAATGGGACCTCTGTGATCTTCAAAATGACTACCCAGGACAAGTGATCGTGTCTTTCAGTACACGCAGTACGGACACAGAGTGCAGTGAGATAAGCTCACACCTGACATTTTCCATTCGTTCCTCAACGGGGAAAATATTCAGTGCAGGTGTGAGCGGCTGCAGCCAAACAGGAGGTACATTTATAACCACAGGGAATGATTGGGGACAGGAAGGTACCGTGCTCACGATGCCCAAGTGAAAGCCAAGTCAGAGCTTGCAGACTTTATAATCAGCTTTATAATCAGAGGGAAGAGACTTAGAAAAACAGATGTAATCAAAAGCAGAAATTTAATCAGGGATAAAATAATAAATGTCAAGTAAAAAATAAAGGCTGTGTTAAAATTGGCTTTTTACATTTACACTTTTACTTGATTCATTATGTATTTGCACTTTTACTCTGTTCACTTTAGATTTGCACTTTATATTCTGTTCACTTTACATTTGTACTTTTCCACTGTACTCATGTAACCTTTAGTTGTTTTCAGTTAATCAGAACAGTGTGACCCTCAACTTGATAAGCAGGAATCAGATGTACCCACAAATTCTTCTTTTATCTGTTAGTTAGGTTTGTTGTGATAGAGACACGCCTCAAGGACAACACACACTCATGTTTCATACCACTCGCATTTCAGTAAGATTCATGTATCATGATCAGTGGTTGGCCTGTTCACGTCAGAGATAACTGGCCAATGAGTGTAAGTCCAACCTCTGTACGGGGCAGTCCCAGCCCAAGAAGATAACTTGGCTGAGATCCTGCGAGAGCTCTGTCACTTTGAGCCCAGCACTGTAATACTTTACCTGTGACCTGAATAAACTCTACATCTGTGAACTGAAGATTTCTCCGGTTTGTTCTTGGGCTTCAAACTAAAGAATCAGGGCTAACAGCTGAAATATCAAAGCAACTACTGAATGGATAAAAATGATTTTGGTGCTGAGGAAAAGACATGGAATCACCTACATTTGCCAGTTGGATTGGCAAAACATGTGGGATGGTCATTTATGGTTCCTGTAACAGGTCTCAGACGGAGTACCCATGAACAGATAAGAGTCCTGGAAAAACAGGAGAAAGGATGAGACAGGTGACAGTGCTTGTGGTCAGTGCAGCTTCGCTCAGCGGAATTTAATTACCAATACACAAAATATACTCTTTCTTTTCTCTTTTTTTCCTTATATTTTGTTCTACATATTCAAATATAAGTTTATCAATATCATCTTTCAGAATAAAACAAAACAAAATTGCATAAATGTGACCATACATTTCATGTGCGTCACATTCCCAGAGAACGTATCCTAATAAATGTGCTGATTGCCTGAAGAAAAACAGATATCAATACAATGTTTCAGTTGTTAGGAACATTTGTATTTTCTTTTAAAAGATATTCAAGGGAAATGAAAGTAATTTAATAAAAAAAAAAATTAAAACTCAAGTAAAAGTCTGGAAAGGCTCTTTAGTAAAAATATGATTTAAGAAGGGACTTAAAAAGGGATCACTGACTCGGCCAACTTGATTCCCTCTGGCAGATCATTCCAGAGCCTCGGGGCCCTGACTGAAAACGCTCCGTCTTTCTAGAACAGATAAAAGACCTCTGCCAGAGGATATGAAAGAAGTCAGAGATATAACAGGAAAAAAAGGCCACGAAGAGCTTTGAAAGTAATGAGTAAAATCTTAAAATCAATTCTAAAACATACTGAGAGCCCGTGTGGAGTGATACAATTTGATCCCGTGTCTTGGCTCTGGTTAAAAGCCTGGCAGTGGAGTTCTGTACCGTCTGGAGTCATTCAATACATTTTAGATTCAGGCAGGTAAAAAGGCTGTTAACACATGATAAACACATGTAAAATGGCCTCTGTGTCTTATATTATTTATTTTTTAAATAAACATTATTTTTTAAATAAATAATATTACTGAAATAATTAATATGTTACTGTAGCACCACTGACATGTCAAACTTTGTCCTGAATGAGTAATGAGATTCCAGTAAGAATCTTCTTTGTGTCTAGTACTAACTAATTAGCAAATAATAGCACGCTGACATTACCTGCATGTTAACACTGTCTGTGAAGGCATGTTGCCATGCTGGTTTTAGCATGGGTTTAGTCCATGTGTGAAGGTATCACAGATAATGGAAATGAGTCCGTGAGTCCAGGTGCATCTCTAGATGTCCTCATATGGAGCTCTGGGCCACTCGACCTTCTCTCCACAGCACAGACACAGATCATGTCCCCACCAGGCCAGTGAACCTCAGACAGATGGACCACAACCAGAATCAGTGAGGAACCTGCAAGACTGGAGAGAACAAAGAGGACCGGGGCTCCGGCAGTAACATGCACTTTACAGGACATAAGAGTATTCACATTAACCACTTTAACACTTTAACCAATTTAACCAATTTAACCACTTTAACCACATTTAACCAGTTTATAAGCTTACTCCAGTTTGCACTACTACCATATCAATTTGCACATTAACAGGAGAAGTTGACGTTATGATCCTCTGTCTGCTTGTTCTCCCTTTTCGGTTTCCAGTGCTCTGCTAAAAGCTGCTGCGTCTGTCCAGCATCATGAATTTAGCTCAGGAAAGTCCACTCTGTCTCTCCAGTGCACTCATGTGTGGAAAAACAAAGTGAACTTTATTTGTTACAGATGTCTTGTTGCAGTGAGTGTGACATTCGACCAGACTTGTTTAGGTTCGAGTGAGATTATAAGCAGTCCGGCATGGCTCTCGAGACGACTGAACAATCACCGTTGAGCCTTCGCCACCCCCCAACAATCAGGTGTGAGACAGGTGAACTCAGCATGGCACCTCGTCAGACATTCTCCCCCACAAGCTGTTGCCGCTGGAGATAGTGTAGGTGGAGGGAAATGTGTATGTGTGTTTCCCGAATACCTTCAGGGGCCGCGGTGTGCCGGGATGAACAAGAGCAATGCGCGTGTGCAGTTTGTGTAGTGTGTGTGTGTAGTGTGTGTTTGCTCTCGCATGGATGACTAAGGGCAATCAAGAGTAAATGCTTGAGTGTGATTTTCTTGCTCCGATGGGAATTTCTCAGCTTGCCATCTGATGGTCAGTGTCGCTCTTTCTCGGGATACCTGTGAATTGGCAGCGAATTGCTTTGAAATAAACCAAATATCTTTCCACACCAATCCATCTTCCATGCTGTGCTGGTTTGTTGAATCTCTGAGGTTTTATTGTCATATGGGCCAAGAGACACAGGTCAAGTGGAATCCTTTACTTTAGAGTATTCTGTGTTTTGTCCTTCAGACCCCTGCATGTCAGGTGATGCCTTTTCCTGCTGCTTTGTTTCTGTCATAACAAAAGAGTTTGAAAATGCCAAGGCAGGCCACTGACGATGACTCTCAGACTCTCATAGTAGCTCACACAAGAGATTTTTTGTCCTGGAATGCCGAGCTTTACGTAATGATCTCAGACAAGGTGTACTTCATAAAATTCATCATAAAATTATTCCTGGTGATGAGATTTGTGAGTGCTACGAATGACTGCAATACTCAACTAAACAACACAAAGCGTCATTTTGTGTGCAGGAGTAATGTGGGCAGATGAAGAAGGAGGAAGGTGGTGGACACGCATCCATCGGACACTGCTCATCTCCCATGTCAGACTATTCACCAAAACAATACAAGTACAAGGATGTCATGTTTTTGGCCACAATAAAATTAAACAATTCTATAGTAACATCGGAGACAGTGAGGTCAGGAGGCATCTAGCACCTGCTGGAACTAGGTGAATCTATACTGGAAAATACACAAGTGGCTCAAATCTGCTGTAATGGCTTGTAAAGTTTTGAGGTTTGATTTTCATTAGTCCATGGTCCAAAGGGTTTTGGAGTGGTTCTATGCTAAAAACAATCCAGGTGATGATCTCTGATAGAGAAATATAACAATGCCAGTCCATTACATCTACACTGGGAAACAGTGGCTGCATTACAAAAGTGAAATAAGATGACATTCATGTGTTTGTACTGTACAGCTATATTTAATCATGCTTCTTGCATGATGCACACATAAACTTTTTTAATCAATGCAGAATTACAATTCAAAAATAGTATTTACTATTCTAATTGGAAAAAGGTCTTTTAAAATTGGCTTCATCTTATTAGAATGTAATTATGCCACATGCTACCCATGATTAACCACAAGTGGTATAAAACAAACAACTCCACTGCTGATAGGAGTTGGACTGTTGTGGGTGTTGAGTTGTTCAGAGTTGTGCTGATTGGTTCTGAAAAGGTCTTGATTATTGTGGTGAGATGATCTGGCAGAGTGACACTAACACACTGCTGCACTCAGTTCTCACTCTCCTGGAGTACTATTCTTCTTTCCCCACTCTTTGTGCTGACTCGTTTCTTCTTTTGTGTAAATTGTAGTTATGTCAGTAATATATTTTTCAAATGGAGCATACTCTTACTCGCCCATCCTGATTCTCTGCACATCCTTGCTTTGTGATGCTCTAACTGACTACATCTCTAAGGTCAAAGGGTTTTTGTCTCATTCTCATATATTCCGGCAGAACACAGTTAAAGACATACTTAGTGAGGTGTCAGATAGATCAGCATTTGTGACACTGGTTAGAGTTACAGAAAATGAGAAACCTGTGTACCTTCAGTAATGGTATGCTGCATGTCATCTTTGGCTTGTCACACACTACCATTTCAGGTTTAAAATAAGAATGGCGTGAATTCAGTGGGTAAAAATGATGGGCGCCCATGTGTCATCAAAGAGCTGACACCAACATCTCCAATATGTAGAAAGTGTTAAACTTGGTTGAGTGGTCATTAGACTTTGATTTAAATGTTGTTGAATCCAGGAATGGTTGCATGAAGCCGTGGTCTCGGTACCTCATACTCCTGCAGTGTCCCCCACAAGGCCCACCAGGGGACTCTGTGCAGCATTAGCAGTAATGTGGGCATTGTACCAGACCATTGTGGTAAAGAGGGAGCTGAGCCAGAAGGCAAAGCTCTAAATTCCCAGTTGATCTTTGTCCCATCCCTCACCTAGGGCCATGCGGTTTGGGTAGTGATCAAAAGAATGAGATCTTGGCTGAAATTAGTTTTATCCATAGGGTGATAGGGAGATAGGGTGAGGAGCTCAGACATCCGGAGGGAGCCCGGAGTAGAGCTGCCCCTCCAGTTGAGGTGATTCAGGCATCTGATCAGGATGTCTCCTGGGCACCTTCCTTTGGAGGTCTTCTGGGCACCCGGGACATTCTGGTGGAGATGCAATGCTGGTGATGGTGTTTGGGCTACCTTTCATACCTTCCTGTCCCCGCGACCCGACTGCAGATAAGAGGAATAGATGAAGTTAGTGTGAACAGGGCTGTAAAAAATACAAAATCAGAAATTGAGAAGTTACGGCCTTTAAGAATAACTATATATAAGCAGAAACTAGAGTTTCTGAATCATACATCCATCGTTAGAGTAAATGCAGTGCAACTAGCCGACTACAGCCACACATATGCAAACATACACATCTCAACAGTTTAATTCATGCTCACATCAATGGCCATAATTTTTAATTGTGATTCCACAGACTGCACGCAAACTAGGTGCAGACCAGCGTAAAGGCAAGATGGAGAGGAGTTGTGCAACTTGTTGATAGACTCGCCTTAAAAAGCAGAACAGGTCAAACTGTCCTCAGTCGTGGTGATGATTCATTTTTTTGCACTGGGTCACACTGCTCTGACTCCTGTCAATGGGAAGAAATGAAAACATAAATGGTGAATGACACAAATAACCTTACACACTGTCCTGCAAATGAAACACAGTGCTACAGTGCTGAACTTTAAGTATCAAACTTAATTCCTAAGGACACAGATAATGGGGAGTGACGCGGGAACGATGGAGCTGAAAAGAAAGGAAGTGTCGCTGAGTGCTGTCAGAATGAATATTGTAATCACAGTGAACACAAGTGAGGACCCGTTCAAAATGTTCCAGCAGAGTTGAGATTTTCTTCAGTACCTGAGCTGTCAAAGTGTTCGGGTCTATCTGTGTTAACGCTTTAATAATGTCGTCGTAAAATATGTACTGGAAATTCAATAAAAACAAGACCTCAGTTTGTGTGTGAATTGTGAGTCTTTAGACGTATCATTATGAGCAAAGCCGCCCCAGCGAGGTGAAGAATGCTTGCCTGGGAGCTCTAATACCCTAATGCTGAAATTTGCAAGGCTGTCCTTTAAAATGTCATAACGCAGCTGCTGCTTTGTTTTCCTCCACTTGTGTCGTGCCCTGCAGCATATCCTTTTAAGTTGTGCAATCTCTTTTTTTTTGCACTGGGGCTCTTGCTTTATTTGTGACTTTTATTACTTTTGGTGGAGCGACAGAGTCAATGGTTGTCCTTAGCTTTGAGCTTAGTTCCTACTCAGTGCATCTGAGGAGGGTAAACACACAGTGATGGTTTGTCCTCATGACAGAGGAAAATTCCCAGCATTTGTGATAAAGGTTTGACTGTGTGACTTTGCTGCTTGTTCTTTACATCTACAAATGAAGAGTAAAGCTGAGGAGAGAGAAGACAGAAAAAAAAAAAGCCAGAAAGAAAGTAATATTAAATATAATAGAAAGTAAGACATTAAAGTTGAGATGAAAGTTGACGGCTGGAAGTGAGAAATAAAGAGTTGCAGAGAGGTTCTCACACGTCTATCACTGCCACAACCGAGAGCTATTCATATGATTTCATTTCAAAAATAGATCTCAGTTACGCTCAGAGAAAGGACCCCAAAGTAGTGATACACAGGAGAAAACATGACTGTAAGCCATGTTTCACGGAGTCACGTTTCAAGCCTTCGAACTGTGCAAACTGAAAATAAATGACATTTGTGCTCTCAGGAAAAGGAAAGAGAATTTCAGGTGTTGCTAAGTTGTCCTGCTGGAAGTGGCAAGAATGCTGTAAATTTCACACCCAAATCCATGAACTAGTAGCATTTCTAAGCTGCACAAAACAAGTGGTGGGAAGTAGGTGGCTGAAAGGCTTGCTGAAACACAGTATTGATATTCAGGTATGTCCTTTATGCTTTCTCCTAACTTTTCAGAACAAAACATAGTGCATCTTTACTAAGTCATTTATTAAAATTACATATTAATACGTTATTCCTTCATCAGATGTGTACTTTTTCAGTTAGAGTGCTTCATCCTGGACAAAGTTAATGCAGCGGGTTACAAGCTCTGGTTTCTGGGAATGGGTTTGACAAATGGTCTATAGCAGCTGGTTCAAACACTACTCTGTTGTCCAGTTTCTGTCAATATGTATCCAGTAAAAACCTTTCGAGGTGAAAACAGAAGGGCTGTGTCACTTCTGATTTTCGCGCGTACGTCACACTTTATGAAGCTGGGGTTCTGACAAACTCATTCAGAGTCAATTCAAAGAAAATTGTGCTGATGTTCGTAGAGAAAGTACAAGTACAATCCAAACTTCAAACAGAAGTGTACTTTAGACACATGCAGTAGTGCTGACAGGGTTGGACTTGGTGTGTGTGTGTGTGTGTTGTGTGTTATGGCTGTAGTGTTGTAACGTCTCCGACCCCTCTTCAGGTCAGTAAGTTTTTTCTTGGTGCATACGCTCTTATCACTGCAGCCAAATAACACACACACATGTGCACACACCTGACTGCCACTGAGTAACAGTCTCCTGTGATTACACTGTGTCGCTCTCCTAGGACTAGCACACACACTCCAGCACACACCTGCCTGCCACCAAGTAATCGCCTCTTGTAGATTACATTGCTGCGTACCCTCGAGAGACCTACACACACACACATGCCGCAACACACTCACACACAAATGCGCGCAGTGCCATTTTACCCAGAGGAATCATCTCTATGGCTGCTATTTAGAGTGAGTGAGTTTCCTCTAACTGGATTACTGCGGCCACTCCTGCTGCTGTCACAGGGGAAATAGAGCAGCTAGAGGCCTGAAAAGCTTTCCAGTGATGGGAGAACATCCAGAAGAGGTGGGGCAGCGGTGGTCAAATCCAACCTTGATCTCAAGTCTCAAATTTGAAAGATCTTATTTTAGATATGTTGGAGTTAGGTCTCCTGGGGCATGTCCACAGCAGTCTACTTTTTTTTTTTTCCAAACGAGAGGAAAAAGAAAAAGCTGCCCCATCAGCTGCTGATCACAAAAACAGTTAGCTCTTTCTGCTCATATGAGGATAACTGTGGCTACAATACCCGATGCAATCAGCAAACACTTCTCCTGTGCATCTCAACTGTCCTAAACTCTCAGAAACTCCAACAACTTTCGCCTGAGTTAAAACTCTGCAACAGCTGTGATCTTTTTTTCTTTCTGGTTGTTCTTGTAAACTTGGATGCTAATTAACTGTCAGATACTGTTTGTCCCATACCCCACTTGTATTTTGATGTTTAGAAAAGCGGCCCACTGTCTCTTTTCCATTCCTCTAGAGATGGCAATGCTTGTTGGACAGTCCAGCACATAGGTCAAGACCAAAACATATTATCAATGATCCCTCAGAAGTCTCGACAAGCATCATACAGATTGGCACAGACTGATTTTTCCATTAACTCCACCATGAAGCTGACATTTCAGGTAAAAGTTAAATGTGTTGACATGAAATTTAGTGCAAGTATTTATAATCTGCAGAACATCGACATGTTGTCACTGTGATCATATGAGCACACTTTAGAATTCACTTTAAAGCACTGCTGTGCTCAAAGGCCATTGGATGGCTCATGCTCTGACCTCTGACCTCCGACCTTGAACCAGCCACCTTCGGCTCCTTGTTGATGATTGGCTTGTTGGTCTGATCCAGTCACTTCCTGCTTTCGTCTTCTATAGCAGCTTGTGTATCGCAGTGGATTGGTCCACAGAACCCACTATGGCGAGATCTACATAGACAGGGGTGCACATTAAATATTGCAGACACATCTGCAGAGGAGATGGTGCATGGGCTGCCACACAAAGCTTGCCGGGAGTTGAAGAACAGCCTGAATAAACATTAGCATGACTGTTTGTCTTGTACAAATGTCCCCTGTTGACTTTTGTGCTGAAGCTACTGTATGTTGGTGAGCTGGTTTAGCAGCATTTAATTTTGGCTAATATTTTTGGCTAAGGCTAATAAAGGCTATCTTGGATTAAATTTATGTGAAATTCATTCACATGAACTGAGCTGTGTCAACTTCAGAATCTCCTCAGAGTTTTTGCATTTAGATATTGTACTGTACTAATGTTTTTTTGCATGGTACATGAAAAAAACATTTCATGACAAGCAAAGTTTTAACATTGCGTTATAGGTGTTTTCATGTTGACACAGACAGTCTATGACAGATCATGTGTTCATATGTTTTCAGTGACACCTTCCTTTAGTCTTGCACCACTGTTACATGTGAATTTCAACTTCCACTTCGTTTCCACACAAAAAAATCAAATTGCTATCCAATAATCTATTCAGCAGGTTAACACAGAATTGACTGAGCACATTTGTGCTTGCCAGAGGATGAACCATCTTAATTTTGAACACTGCATGCAAAGTTTTCTTTACAGACACCCCTGAGGAAACATAAAGTTTGCACTAGAAGTAATCTACTGTATGTAAAAATGTAATTTGCTGCTTGCCATGAAAAACCATTTGGATGAATGATTAAACTTGCACCCTCATCTCACTGTTGCTCTTTAGACTTATATAGATGGTATAGAATCACTTTGTCCTAACTCATTTGTATCATCACCCACATTCAATTGTTCAATTGCAATTAGTGTACATCACTGCAGATATGGAATTTAGCAATAAAGAGCATCTATCAGCAGGCAGCAATATTTCACAAATACTTTAAAAGGAACCCTTCAGCTTGGACCTTCAAATTTCATGGTAATCATCATAAAAGAGTAAATGCACCTAGAAAAGAAGAAGGCGTCAATACAAATTTACAACAATGGCGTGAACATGACCTTGAGTATTGTTTCTTGTTAAATAGATAATTAGATTTTACTGAAAAGTTGCTGCACACATTGTCTGAATTCTGAAGCATTTTGTGTGGACCAAGGATGTTTCTGCGTGATGTCTCCTATTGTTCAGTCAGACCTGTGTGTTACTGTAGTGCTGGAGAAAATATCTGAAGTGACAAAATAGGGGGAAACAAACAGAAACTGTACTGCCTGATGAACCACATGACATGTATGTTTTTATTCTGGCTGATAGCAGCTTCACTATTCAGGTATTGACACTGAAGACCGTATGATATAAACACAAGCCAGAGAGCCAGACAATATGACCGTTTACTCCTGCTGGGACCTTCTCCCCTTGTTTTCACTTTTCTGTCCCCATATCAGCTTACCTGCTTATATAACCCTAGAGATATATAATGCATTAAGAAATGTTTATCAAATCTACTTGAGCCTCATATACCATTTTTTTTGTAACATTGAATGCTGTGTATTCCTTTATAATTTTAAGTATACATTAATAAACATGCTATAGGATCATTCTTAAATTGATCATCTGTATTCTGTACACATGCACTTGCAAATATGACTTCATTATATCGGCTGTTTTTTTTTCACTACTTTTGTCATGAAGTTGGAATAATTGCTGTTTTAATACTTTTACAGTTTTTGATGGCACAGTTTCTGTATACACAGTGCTCAGGCAGCAAGGTAAAGATTCAGCAAGGAGAGCAATCAAACCCCCAGGGACATACAGAAGAGGAGCAGTAGACATTTATCACTGAGTTATGAAAAACACATCATTTCAAGAGACAAGCCTACAGAAACATATGGTAGGTTTTGACAGATAAGAACCAATCAGGGGTGGAGAGGGGAGTAAAAAAAAACAAAAACAAGCATGCAGCAGCAGTGTGGCAGGGAGGGATGAATGAGGACACTTTAAACAAACCACCTTGTTTAAGGGATGTGAATCATCATTTCATGTTGTGTTTTGGTTCTTAGTGTTCGTCTTCCTGTGTAAATTCTACTCAACATCCTCAGCAACAGTGTTTGGGGTTGACTTTAGTTCAAATCTCACTGTTTAAATTAAGTAGCAAATAAAAATGTGTGTTTGCATGCTAACATGCTCACAGTGAAAACAGCTGCATGTTGAGATTTAGCAAACTTAATGTTTACCACGAATGGACTACCATACCATCTTACTTCAGTGTGCTAGCATACTAATGTGTTACATGTGTTAAACACAGGATAAAGCTGAGGATGATGGGAATTGCTCTGCAAGTTCACATATTCTGTCATAAACCAGAGCATTGGACAAAATTAAACTTGAATGTGTATACCCAATTTACCCCGATTTTCAACTTTGAACCAAAAATGTCAAGAAAAGTCTGGGGTCCCCAAAGTCATTTAGATGCAACATCAAGCAAACATGTCTGTACTGAATTCTGTTCCAATCAGTGGGTTATATGTTGAGATTTTTACCCTGATAATTGAAAATTCTAGCCTGTAGATGGCACTATATGAAGGTCAGAGGATCATCAAATTCATCTGGATTTTTATTTCAGAGACCTTGAACATACTAGATTTACATGGCAAAATGTCAGTGTTTTGTTGATTGGTCAGTTTTCATCAGTTTGAAGACAATAAAGAGTGAAGTAGACACTGGCTGATACTGGCTCTGACAGCGATTCAGAGATAACTCCCCCTCGTAAAAGAAACCTAAGAAGAAATCAAATGTATTCTTAGATTTTATATCGATTATTGAAATTATATGCAAATAATGTATGAATGATCCAAATGGTAATTCTAGTAGTTATAGAATTGTGGTAGTTGGAGTGTTAACAAGAAAATGCCATGCACTTTAAACTGAAGGGCCGTCAGGACAGCCCAGGAAGCCACAGTCTTAATGTCCATGCTTTTCACTGAGGTGACAACAAGTGGCTTGTCACAGTATCCACACAGACCAGAATACACACCAAGTATAGAGAAGTAACTGGGATTGAAAATGGAACCAACCCCTTATTAATGATTTAGTCAGAAGTGCACTTAGCTATAAATAGATAATAATACTCAGTATATGTGGAAGCATTGGGCTTAAGTTTGGGCAGCTGGGGCTGCAGATTCCAGCATTAATGGTGTCGTGACATCATTTCCACAGGACAGAAAGGTGTAGGATGAGGTGGCCAAATATACATCTAACATTGGCTCCGGTGACAAAAGATGCTGGATGTGCAGTAGCAGGGTGAAAAGCCTTTTCCACAGTGTACGTGCGCGACCGTGTGAGGCCTGGATGTTATGACAGCTCTCTGGGTCTAAGTTATGGGCTCTCACTCTTAGCGGGTGTCACAGCAAAAGGAAGAAGCAGCAGAAGAATCAGCGAGACCGCGGCTCTTCGCTCTGACAGAGCGTTCTCCAGACAGTAGCAGGGAACTTTTATTTGCCAGTCGAGAGCTGTAACAGCAGGTTTTTCATTTACCAAGGTGCCTAAAATAACTTCTCCTGCCTCGGAACACTCTACAGCAGGCACAAAGCAAGACATCAAGAGAACAAGAGAGAGAGCTAAGGGCACCGCAAACGACAGCTCCAATGACACATAATGAACAAATTCTGGATCTCCGTAGAAATCTGGGTGTTGACAACAAGTAGAGCAGGCAGTCAACAGCAGCACAGCAGGAACAGCAGGGGTGGTTGTGGAGCTGACAACATAAATGAAGCTGCTTGTTTGGTGCCAAATATGATCGGCGTTTTTACGCATCGGCTGACGTGGCGCAAAGGACTTTTGTGTCTTGTTTTCCAAAATGTAACACCGTAGAAATGATTGTAAACATCAGATTTTTTTTTTTTTACGTCTGAGATGTAGGATTGAGACATCTTAAGTACCTAGTTACATGGATTTAAACAAAGTTTTTTTTATACTTTTTATTTTTCATGAAGTATGTATGGATATACACATATGAGTCCCTACACCGGGGTCGACTCGGGAATAATACAAACAATGGTTCCCTCGTCTGAGGTCTCAGACAAAAAAATCTAAATGTATTCATTCATCCTGGCTTGATTCACAACAACACCTGTCTGGAAGGGGTATTAGGACTGTGTGTGTGCGCGTGTGTGTGTGTGAGGCACATAGAGAGAGGGAAAAGAAGAAAGCAACAGGGATGAACAACAAAGACAAATGTGAGAGAGAGATGGCAAAACACACTGGGAGAGGAAGTCACATAAAATAACGGACAGTGAGGACGGGAATATGAATGTGATTGTGGCGGCACTGAACAAGAACCTGGATGTAGTTTGGGGATTATGATGGCCCCTGTTCCAGACCTCATTTCTTTTTGATTAGGGTGTCACATCCCTTCTCTAAGCACCTTCCACTGGTTCCCTCTTTATCTACTGATTTCTGATGGTTGCCCTTTCTCTCCACCAATCCTTCTCTTTACTGCATTGCATTGCCAAGCCTCTCCTTATCAGACTTCTTCTTTTTTGTCACAATGCTGCATCCTTCACTGTCTCTCCTGTCACGCTCTCTCCTTCCCTCTCCACTGATAAATAACCGTGTGCCACCGACGCAACCTCAGAAAAATGCCAACTTCATGCTGTTGAAGTCATGCCGAGTCTTGGCCCTTGAATTCCAGCCAAAATGACATGTAATTGTCATCAACTCTGGCCAGCAGCGCACCATTGATAGCGATTTGTCACTTTATACTGAGCGGAGGACAAAAACATCACTAAAAAGGAGTCAGACAGTGTTAAACACACACATTCTTACAAGTGTTAATGAAACTGAAGGTGGGTGGTAAATGATTTTTTTCTTTCAATCTCAGTTTTCAGTTTTTAAACTGTCTGTTGCAAACATCCAATGGTTCAAGTTCAACCAATGCTACTATGCTGTAAGTAGGAAATGTTGACTCCAAATAAAATAATTTAGCTCTTCTGGGGAGACTGTTGGTGTGTTATTACCAGTGTGACTGTTTTTGTTTTAGCAATATCATCATGTTCCCAAAACTGAGCAAGTACAACAACCCAGGTGATGGAAACAAGGTCCAAAGTGTTGCCAATCATAATTCTTCTTTAACCCTTAAAGAAGAATTATGATTGGCAACAATTTAGTTTGTGAATACTTTTGATTTTGTCTTAATCTCATTTCTCTTCATCTCATATTTGGTATCTACATGTTGGACCCGCTAAATTAACACTTGAGCTCTCTCCTCTGGAGCTTCACATCATGCCAGCCTGCTTTTGGTGCCATCCAGATCGCAGAAGCATTACATGCCAAAACCTCACTGCACACTGCGTCCCTGTTTCAATCTCACACACACAGTGACAGTCTCAAAGTGGCAGGTCTTGGGTGTACAGACTGTTTGAGCGCCTCCAACAGCACCTGGTATTTATTACAGTATGTGCAGCAGAGCAAAAGGGCTTTAGGGATTTAATGAAGAAGCTTTAAATATAGTATACAGCAGCTGTGGACAAAGGAATGAGACATTTGTTCCATGCATTTAGTTTTCTCCTGTTGATAAAATTATTACTGGCTGATTGACACTGCAGCAGAAACAGATGACAAAATGTGAAAGTTTTATTAAGGTTTTATTTTAATGATTTATGGTGCAAAGCTTTTCCCTTTCTCATACTGATTCTCTTACTTTTTCCATTACACTCCACCCCCAACCTCTGTTGGCATCTTGACATGTGAGTCTAGTAAACCTAAATCTTTTTTTTTTTTGTTTGTTTTTTTTTTTTGTTTTTTTGTGTGGCTTTTTTGCTCTCTCAGCCTTTCTTTCCATCTCCTCTCCGACTCTCTGTCTCTATCAGTGTGTGCGGTGACATATGGTCAGTGGTGGAGTGTAGGAAACCACTGCCACTTCACATTACCACACTTACTGACAGATAGAGAGGACTACAAACACACACACACACACACGCACACACACACACTGTATGTAATACACAAAGAGCAAATGTGCACAAAGACACAATTCTGCAGGAATGCATACACACATCCGAACACACACTCACATTTGTGGTTGACTGCCAGGTTTTAGTAGCTGCTACATGTAGTGGTGTGTGTCGGGACCACCATATGTTCTCCTGCTCTCGACATTTCAGTGAATAAATATTGGAGCTTTTCGAGTCACTAGTATCAATCTACAGTCTGCGTGTGTGTGTGAAAAGGCATTACTCTGGGCTCACAGGGGGTCAGATCAGGGAGAGGCACCACACTTGGAGCACAGTGTTTTTTCTTTTCATTGCCACTGCTGCCCCAGCTGCCATCAAACATTCAACAGCCATAAACGCTGTGAAATATCTTGGTGGGTCTCCGTCTTTAGACCTTTGAACAAGGGCTGTGTTCAGTCACATTACATTTAAAAGTACCGGTCACAAAAAGCAGTTTTGCCTTGGTTAGGTGTATTTTAATACACTTATTTTGGGGGTTAAGGGAGAAGTTGAAAGTCTTGAAATACAGACAGGGCTTGATTTGACAAAATGATAATAATAATAATTCCAAAAAATACTTTCACAGTTTTTTTTTGTAAAAGCTTTTCATATCAATAATTCATTACCATGTTACTGTTGAAATAATGACAATTTCTGATGTTTGACATTCTCTCTTTCTCTGCTGCATTTCACAGTGCTCCAGCTTTTTAGAGTAAACTGTCAATAGTCAAATCACTGTTGAAAAGTATAGGGGGGAATTTTTCAATCACCCCCATTTGTAATTACTTAATTAAGCTGCACTTATCAATATTGTTATTTAAACCCTCAGGAAACATGGGCTATTTATTTCACAATAGCATTTTGCAGCATCTCAGCTGACGGTGCCCTGTAGAAAAATAATGTTTACATTCAGTCTAAAATACAGTGGGTGTTTCCTTCAGGTCAAACAAACCTGATGAATGCTTTTCTTTCTTCATCAAATATTTGCCAAGTATACATTTTTAAATACTGCAGTGTCTACATGCATATTTGCTGTCTTTTTGGACTGTAAAGAAGTGCAACAGCGTGAAACCAGCAGAAGGAATGTGTTTGCACTGTAGTGTGTGTCCTGATGCACAGTACAAATATGTTTCTGAGTTGCCATAAAATGACTTTTTTTTATTGATTAATGTAGAAATGTCACTAAGTTTGTTAATGGTACAGAAAAAAGTTAAAAGCGTGATGTCTTTAAACAAACACTGAGTCAGATTTATTTGTATAGCTCAAACACTGATTCGGAGGGTAAACTCTATCAAACTAAAATGCAAAGAGTTTTTGTCTGTCTGTCAGTCTGCCCTTTCTTTTCTTTCTCTTGAAAACTGCTCATTTTTTTACTTTGATTGGTTTGACTGACTTTACACTACACATAGGTACTGCTGAGGTCCGACAGAACTCTGCAACAGTGCAGGGTCATGTGTGAAGCTGTTTGGGTGAGCCCTTGTCCTGAATGCATGCAGTGATAATGGAGGCCCGGCAATTGGCCTGATAATAAGCAGATAATAGTGAGGTAAATGAAGTAAAATCAGATATGAATAATTTGCACCTTGGAAAACACTAAACAATATCCAATTTCCATTATACACCGAGAAAGAAGACAGAATCCCAGCAAAAGTAAACTTGAGTGCCATAGTTGAGCCCCATCACAGCCTCTTACAATCAGCGAAATAGTTCAAATGAAATATACAGCAATTTATGCATTACCTCTCTACCTTGGGAAATCTCATCCAACGTGTGGGTGAAAAAGATAACTGTCTCTACTCTTGGAACAGATAATGGATGTCTTAGCAAAAGCTGAAAAGCAAGCGTTCCTTTTTGAATGTACAACCTTTCTGAGAACATTGCAGAAATCTGCAGCGGGAGATAGAGCGGGGAAGGTGAAGGATACAGGGGAAGAAAGGGACGAGGTACGGAACGGGAGAGCGACGGAGCTACAGAGAAATATTTTACATTATCGTGCTCAACACCAAGGACACTAATGACAACATGTCTTTATCCTGCTGTCACGACTCATCAGCCTGAAATAGTCTCTTAATCAACACACACAAGCAGGGAACTGTTGGCCTTGTGGGTATCCCAGCAGAGGTTAAAGATACCTAAATGATGACGAAGAGGATTTTATCGGCTGCTGTTTGTAAATGAAACATTCAGAATCAGCCACTCCTCCACAGCTCAAAGTGTGTATGTTTCTGATGATCAAACACACTTACAATCATTACGTTTTTACAGTCCGACCCTCACACCCTCCACTTTGTTACTGTCTGGAGGCTGCACACCACTGCTCGAAGGCTGACACCAAGAGACGTCGCACAGCAAAATAAGCAAATCCAAGCAGAGGGCAAAATGTCTGCAGATACACACACCACCACACACTTCTGGTGGGTCATAAGTGATGATTGAGAGTATGTATGAGTACTACTTTCAGAATCAAGAATCAAAAATCATTTTTTGTCATCATGTTTTCACATGATGAAATTGAATATTGGTGACTTCCAGCTTTAAACGTAAATATAATAAAAAGTAATAGTAATAATAGTAAAAATATGTAATATGTAATACACAAATATCCAAAGTCCAAAGTTGCAGCAGCAATGCACAGTAGGGGGGTGGGTCAGTTGTTCAAGTGCAGTCAAGTGCATGTCTCAAGTTCTCAATAGGGGACTAATGCATTGTACAGCTCTGGGGAAAAAGCTGTTTTTCAGTCTGCTAGTTGTTGTCTTTATGTTTCTATACCATTTTCCAGATGGAAGCAGTACAAACAGTCCATTTCCCGGGTGGGTAGGGTCAGGCGGCAATATGTCGGGCCTTCTTCTGGATCCGGCCAGCGTATATTGAGTCCAGGTCTGGAAAGAGGACTTCCCACAATCCCCTGTGCTGTTTTCACCACCCGGGCTAAGTCCTTTCGGTCTTGTGCAGTGCAGCTGCCATACCACACTGCTGCACTGAGGCAGAGGATGCTCTCTATTGTGGCCCTGTAGAAGTTTGTCAGGAGCTGAGGGGAGAGTCCAGCACGTTTCAGCTTCCTGAGGAAGAAGAGTCTTTGTTGAGCCTTCTTTACCAGGTGAGCTGTGTTCATGGACCAGGTCAGGTCAGATGTGATGTGGATGCCCAGGAACTTGATATTGTTGACACGCTTCAACTGCTTCCCCGTGGATGAGGAGAGAATTTGAGTGTTATTCTGCCACAGGTAGGCATGGGTCAGTGATCAGTTCAAAAACCAGCTGCAGGATCTCCAGGTATAAGCAAGGACTGCTCCTTTAATGCTGAGGATCCATAGTTATTCTACTTTCCCCTCTGCAGCAGAGAAGCTGCTTATCTAAACCAACAGCTCTTTACTGTATGACCAAACATTTAAAATCAGAGGGAACAACTCAGTCTGTCCACCTCTGACAGTCACCTCTGATATATAACAGCTCTGTGTTGGTGTAATCTGACTTCGGCACACAGTACTGTGCATACAGGTAATGTGGATGTGAAGTCTTTACATTCACAGTTGTATGCGTGTCAGAGCAAAACTCCCAAATCCCAAATCCCCCTCAACAACTCCCATGAATGTTTGGTTTGACTTAAAACATGAGGAAGTGCTTGTTTGTGAAATGCAAGCTTTAAATACACCAGAATTATCATCAAAATGTTCCTCTAAGGAGCCACTTCCTTTAAACTGGGCAACCTTTAATGTATCTGTGTAATTTCTTTTGTATACTTCAACATTTTTGGCCATTGTGATTATCATTTTTCTTTCTAAGAGTGAGATGAGGGGGCTGGTATCTCATATCTGTGGGTCTTTGTTTCCATACAAAAGTGATGCATCTGACAAAGACATATGTTCGTGTTTGCATGTGTATGTGCTTGTCTGTAGATGTCTAAACACGGTTAGATTTCAATGGTAATATGTTGCACTTTAACAACATGAGCAAGGAGCAGCTAAAAACAAGGGTTAGAGAGAATATAATTGGATACAGCTTCCTCAGTGTGTGTGTGTGTGTGTGTGTGTGTGTGTGTGTTGCTGCCCTACAGATGTCAGCTATCACACAGAGCAGTAAAAATAGTTCCAGCTTTTGTCAGACATGGACAAAGACAGACAAACACAGAGTCACGCAGACATATTTATGCTGTTAACCCTCTCCTTAACCTCACGCCTGACCTTTTTCCAAAGTAGCTGCCAATTATTATCACAAAGGATTTCCATAATCTGCCTGTAGTGCTCTCTCACAAAAATATACATAGACATACACGCAAAGTAGCTTCGGCTCTCCCCTGTTTTACCTTTTATGAGTTTGAGCAGCAAAGGGCTATTTTAATACTGCAGTTTAATGTGACTTCCAAATATTTACTACTTATTTATAATGCAGTAAAGTGCTTTTCACTGTCTGTTTACTTGGTTGTCACTAAATGTGAATGGACAGAAAGGGTCAAACTTCACCCTTTTGGCTACATGAGTCATCATCATGGAGAAGGGGCTAAAACCATGAGACTATTTTTGACAGTGGTGAATCAAAACAGAGGGAGCTGCTGCTTACGCTCGGTCAGACTGTTGACACTGACATTTATGTGTGAAATTCTTCTTGTAGATTTATTTCCTACAGTTAAAGCTGTAGATGAAGGCTTCATTTCTGCAGAGCTGATTGCTTTATCTTTTTCTTACAAGGGGAAATTGAGCAGTGGGGACTCGTCAGTGATCTGATTACCCAACAGAGCAGTTAACATCTGGCTTTAACCAGCACGCGGCGGCCTTAAGTTCAGAGAAGCTGCCGTGTGTCTGCGGTTCGATGCCGGCAGGATATAGCTGGGCAGGGAAAGTGAATGTACTTGCCCCTCAATCACCGTCACCACAGTCTTGAATAAAGGAAGTTGGGCTGTCACTGAAACGTCCCTAAATAGATAAATGACTTTAAAAAGTGCCACTGGTGATTAAACGCAACATACAAAAAAAGATCTGAGCTTGTTTTAGTGATTATATCTTATATTGTTCCTGTGACTTTATCGAGAGAAACTTTAAATGAAAATTAAATAATTCTCAGCTTTTAATAATATTTTCAGTATTACAGAAGGCAATATACTGTGTGTGTGTGTGTGTAGTAGTAGTAGTATATTTTAATCATTACCTTTTTGTGGTTTCTGTCAGTATTGACAGTATTTTTCATAACTTCAGTCCTAGGTTAGAATGGTATATAACCTTATATATGTGAAAAAAAGCATACTATAGTGTTAAAAAACAAAGTAGAAGCACATGTTATGGCACTAAACTAAACAATTAAATACATATTTATGTAATTATTTAGGAAAACACTATGTAACCCTACCCTACCATACAGATACACTAAACTTACAAGCCAATAACAAGCCAAACATGGGGAATAAAAAATATATTCATGCAAACAAACAGAGGGAATCTCAGTTTGACAGGAGTTGTTACTTGAGGAGGAAGTCATATATCACTTTCAGAGATGAACTTTTCAGAGAGTTTTGACATTTGAATAGGGTCATAAGGTCACCAAGGGAGGACTTAAACATTATTTAAATCGCTCACTCTTAATCACCTTCCTTTATGTGTAAGCGTGTTCCAGGACAGCGACTACAAGAAGGGTACTGGAAACTGAAATGAATGCAGTTATTATCACAGCAGGCACGTGGATGCAGATCTGATTTTGGTCACATAGTTAAAAGAGGAAACCAACAAGTGGCACTGGTTGACAGTTGATGTTTTTGGGATGCACATATTGCCAGAGCTTGTGTCTGAATCTCAGATTATTCCTCACAATATATTTTTCCCAGCCTGTGACATCCATTCAGAGGCTTGACAAGGATGCCCAGTGGACTGTATTTCTGACAGGTTCCTGTTATGGCTTGGTGACTCTGTGGGTGTGATTTGCATAACAAGTCCAGGGCCTGACATGTATAATGGTTTGTGTAGATTAAAGGCTAAGATGTGCAGAAGTTTCCATATTTAATCACATACATATATACATATATAAATGCCACATGTATAACCATATACACCCCCATGTTATAAATCACAGCATGAGACAGTCAACATATGCAAATGTCGGCACAGTTTATGTTTACACCTACAACTAGGAATAAATAGATGCTGAAACACCCTTAATCAACTTGAGTGGTGCTAATGTCACCCTCAGCTCATTTACTTATGAATGAAAATGAAAAACAAGTGAGGAATAGAACAACTCCATTAAAAGACTTGTTGTAACCTTAGCACATGAAATGTTTGTATGTTGGTGTGAAGCAGGTATCATACTTACCACTTTGTTTTTAGCACTAAACACAGCTCAGGTGGATGAGACTGTCAATAATTTTGTATGTATTACTCTTTAACCAGTAGTGGACATATAAAGAAGTAAACATTTTGACCTGATGATGGTGCTAGATGAAAACCAGAAGATCACCAAAGTCATTTCAATGCATCCTGAAGAGGAACATGAATGCTTAAATGTATTTGTCATGGAAATCCACTTAAGAGGTAAGAATCTTCAACGAGGTAGACCCTATTGTTTTTTAAGTTGCAGCCAGTTGAATATTTTGATCAAAATTTAACAAAGTTGCCTTGAATCACCTGAACATTGAAGTAAATTACTTTAGCTTTAGTTAAATGACTGTGGTGAAGTTGTCCATATTTATTTTCTGTGGGAAAGACAAACAGCATGCTGCAGTGGATCAGTTCTCAGTTTTATCACATCAGCTCTCTGAATTGGCATTTCCAGCTACTGTACCTTTTTTTATGCCTCTCCTGTATATGGTTCACACTACAGTAAAAGGATGGAGGTTCACTGCAGGGACATTCTGATGTGCAGCGGAGACAAGAGGTCGAGGGAGAAAAAGATGCCGGAAAGAGTTACACGGCTCAGCTATGAAGAATTCTGGATTAGGCCAATATTAAGAAGAAATGATGCACTTGAAGATAATGCAAAGTTTGCTTTTGAAATTTGGCAAGGTACCTACATCTTTAATCCAAACAAACAAACTGACCAATATTTTCTCCCTCTATCAACATCTCACATTGCACCATAATTCTTCATTGACATGTTAAAATGCCAAAAATGCCAATACTCCTGGACCTCTCCACAGCGGGATAGCGGTGCATATCAAGTCTCTTACGTAGCTGCATGCATCTGGTGTGTGCTACGAGCATCAATGGACTTGTGTCAAATAACCCAACATAACACTATGCAATACTGGAGTGTGTGTTGTAC
The DNA here is from genome assembly GCA_023238725.1 of Scortum barcoo. NCBI lineage: Eukaryota > Metazoa > Chordata > Actinopteri > Centrarchiformes > Terapontidae > Scortum > Scortum barcoo. The sequence continues at coordinate 24,590,953 of CM041554.1, forward strand.
TGAAAGAATGGACTTTCACTACCAGACACTCACAAATGTGAAAAGAAATGTGGCAGCAAAAAGTGGCGCCAAAGAAAGAGGCAGGTGGCCAAACTACAACAAGATGTATTTGAAACCGTGATTAAGGCCGTGAGTCAGAAGAAATTATGCACTTGAACATAGCTGAGCTGAACTGTTGAGTCTGCTGTATGTCCTGTTCTTTTGACCTTTCGCATGATCCCTACACATGGCCCGGTATTCAGATTATGATCAAGGTAAATCTAAATTGGACTGATTACTAAAGGGACATTCCAAAATGCTAAGAGCCAGTGTTGGAGACAGACGAAATAGTAGAGCTCTATCTGACAACATTTACTTTTACCTGAGCTCAGAAGCTGTCAGATGCATTAAGCTGTGCTGGTGAGTTTGTACATAATTAATTTCAAAGACGAGGCGAGCCGAGAGAAGTAAAGGCCTTAAATGGTACGACACACAGTACATCAATTTGCTGCTTTTAGTTCAGCTCAGTTTAATTAACAAGTTAGGAGGGACACTTGTGTGCTGATCCAAGTGCAGCGGATGTCAAAAGCAGTCCAGTGAATCTGCCCTGTTGGCTGCTAATGGAAATTATAGGCTACAAGGATATGTCACAACAGAGGATTTTAAGTGAGAAGCATGAGGAAATACTGAAAGGTGTTGCAGTAGAGCTGAAAAAATTGCAGGTTACACTAGTTTGTTGACTTAAAAAAGACTTTGCACAGACAATAAAACATGAAAAACAGGCCTATCCTTTTCTGTTTTCTTTTAGTTACATTTTCCAGGTAGTTGTGTTACTCAATCTATCCACCCTAAGCTATTAAAGTTGGTGCATTGCAGTAAAAAAAAAAACAGTTGGATAGCTGCTGCTGGCTGGCACTAGGGTTGAAGCTCATGGGGGTCATCAAGCCTTTGGTCCCCACTGGGAAAGGGAAATCCATTTCTAATCGCAGGACTGTGTAGGACTGCATGTCCTAATAATGCTGCAGGGCCCTTCTGGGTGGTGGAGCAGTCTCCCCCCGGTGACACTGAGGCAAATCTATTTCCCCTTCAGCTCTACCCCAGAGGGAGCCCTGGACTGCTGTGTATTACAGTGTCCCTGCTGTGTGCTCCTGGGTTTCACAAAGAGCGTAAGTGGCCATGTTTCCAACAGGTATCTGTCATTGCCTGAGGGTATATAGCATGGCAGTTGGAGTTGAAATGGTGCAGCGCTCACAGATGGACAATCGAGTTTCATGGTGTTGGGTAACCAGGCAGCTGGCTATCAAAACCAACTGAAGTGTCTCCCATACACTTCCTGCACACTTTGAAATGAATTATGTCTTGACCTAGGCCACTGTCCAACATTTGTTCATTTCATCCTCCCTCTTCGAGACAGGGCCCTCTCTATGCAGTCATCATAAAAAAGATGTCTGTATTTTTATCATTATACCTTTGAATGCTCAGTTCAGTACAGAAAGTATTGTGTACACAGGACATGTATAAAGCAACTACTGTTCTATTTAATCATCTGTTTTAGGAGAAACACAAAGTACCTCACTTTTTGTTGCAGATTTTATTTCAAAGAGGCACTCAGTTTGATGTCTACACTTGTTTAGCCAGTTCAGAACTGACAATCGTATTCATTAAAGCCATCTAAATTTATTTTTGACCAGTAGAGGGCAGTGGAGTAAATTGTAAACTGTACCGGCTTCAGTAGATGTTTATAACCCAGCTATCCAGGAAGCAAAAAATTGACACCAGCAGCACCAGCTGTTTTCAAAATCTGTTTGCTAAGCTAAATATAGTCTAGAACAACAAAGCTGACAAATGACAACCACATGAAATTGATATTGCAAAAACAGTTGAAGAATGAAGAATGAAGTTGGCAAAATGGTGAGCTGAAAGACATTTCTTTAGATTCATCTCAACAAGTGGCTCCTTAGTAAGGATCGCGTGAGGAGTCTTTACACATGTGATCAGGTCGTGACTCCATCCACCAGTTGCTGAACGTACCTGTCTCCAGCTGCAGGTGGATCACAAACCTTTTGTTTGTGGATGGGAAAACATATCTATGACCCTTTGACAATCTCCACTGTCTCCTCAGCAGCTGCACCTCCAGTCATCAGTCCATCAGGCTCCTGAAGTTCGCAGATGACACCACCTTTATCGGGCTCATCTCTGGTGGAGAGTCCGCCTACAGGTGGGAAACTGACCATCTGGTGACCTGGTGCAGTCAGAACAACTTGGAGCTCAGTGCCCTAAAGACAGTAGAGATGACTGTGGATTACAGGAAGAATGCAGCCCCACCTGTCCCCATCATACTATGTGTACGTGTATGTGAAGTTCAGCCTGCCAAAGGCCACAGTGGTGCCATCACTGAGTCAATCCTCACCTCCTCCATCACCATCTGGTACACTGCTGCCACCACACAAGGGCAGAATGCAGTGTATCATTCACTGTACCGAGAAGGTGATTGGCTGCAATCATTCATCTCTCCAGGACTTGTACACCACCAGGACCCTGAAGTGTGCAGGGATAATTTTTGCACATTCATGAAAAATATTTTTGCACATTCCTGTGAAATCTGTTCAGGTCTTTTATTTTTTAATCCAAATAACATATAGCCATATTGTATAAATTATTTATTTTTAATCATTGTCTATTACACAGTTAGCGTATGCTTCTGTCTTGCAGTACTTGCTCACTGTCCTGCTTCTATTTTTCTACTGACTATGTTACTTGTTTTGCACAAACATACCAAGACAGATTCCTTGTATGTGAAAATCTACTTGGCAATAAACCTGGTTCTATATTTGAAGTGTAAGGAGTCCTTACATATTGAAATATGATCCATTAGTGATATTATAATATTGATTAGAGCAGCTTTAGGTTGGTATGATCAGGGTCTTGTATCACATGATGTCTGTTTGGACACGTCACAGATGGGACTGTTGCAAACAACTGCAAACAACCAAAGTTGTATCTACCAGACTGTGATTAACCAGGAACAAGGGTGTTAGTGTCATCAGCTGACTTTATCATTGTCAGAAAAACATCATCATCAAAAACCAAGTTATGGTGACCAAGTAAGCTAAGGCAGATCTAACTAACCCCTCAAAGCTATGTCTTCAAGTGGAAATATAGTTATCTTATATTTTAGATGCATTGCATGACTGAGAGAGCAGCAGATAGAGAGCGCTGGTTGCCATCCACACTGATGTGCAGGTCAACTCAGGTAGAGGCTCATGGATCTGATCCATCGTATATGTCTCATGTATCTGACACACAGAGAGAGAGAGAGAGATGGGCTCACTGTAGATATATTCATCTTTCTTGCCCTCCATTCCTCTCTCTCTCTCCCCCCTTGCTGTACCAGTGTAGTGAATATGAATGAAGCAGGAGCAGAGCCATGCATATCAATGTGTTCTCAATAAATTATGAACCAGATGTAGAGAGAAAGAGGCACAACAGGCCTGTGTTTCCCACTGTGTGGCCGAGAATTCACTCCAGACAAAATATATAGTACGGTTTCCAAAAGCAAATGTGTTGTAAAGGAAGATTTTCAACATTTAAATGAGCTATTACCAGAGCCACATGTGCCTTTTTCTCCTCCTATCGGACCTTGTTGAGCCCATTTTTGATATACATTTGTACTCGGGCATTTAATGAACTTTTAACATGGTTGCTCGGTGATTACTGGCAAAAGAGTCTCTGTTAACATTTTTGGGACACGTCATAAAATAATCCCTCTGTTGATAATACCATGGTCTTAGAAAGTGCCTACGGTATACAGTTGAAAAGATTACACAGAGGCTGGCTACTGTTAACATGTGCAGTAAAATGTTTGTTTTTTTTCCCTGAGATGAACAGAAAAGTGACGGTTTAGCTGTGTGTGAACTCGATAACATACGTGCTCGAGGCTGAAGTGCAGCGTGGCCTTTGGGGATCACTTTTGAGTGATTTATCTTGCTAGACATAAACAGTTCTTGCCATAGGAAGTAATCTTTGAAAAGATTTGTACTATATTAAACTCCTAGAGGACAGGATCAGACAGCTATTAAACGCCCATCGACACACATGGCTGCAGTTCTTATGTCTTCATCTGCCGCTATTTTTGGCATATACTTCTGCTTCTTTTTTTATTTGTGGTGTTTCCATGCAGGTATTTCTATGGACATCGAAATACATCACATTAAACAAAAACAGTAAAAAGAACAAGGTCAGGGGACATTTAAGTCCATCTCCATGTGAACAATTTGTCAAAGTAAAACTGTGCTATTTCTTGATGGCCGCTCTCTTTGCTCTCTAGAAAAGTAAGTATAGTTATTATTTCCTTGCACCTACTTGTGCAAGAAAGTGGGTCAAAGGAAAGTCAGAGGACTCCAGATTTATAGTAGCAATGTGAGCTTTTCATTTGGCAAGTGAACATATTTATTTTATTTTAATGAATGTGTCAGTGTTGTGAATCAGAATGAATCAGTTGATTACTTAATTAATTAAATGGGTAATTGACTCTAAATGTTCAGTGTTCAGACTGAACAGTAGGAGGACTATCACTGGGCTATTTAACAACAAAAGAAAACTAGACGATTCTCAGGCAAGATGCACGAAGCACCTTTTGCTCTGTGATTTCTGTGGTTTTATGGACGTTTATTCACAATGGAAGCTGAAGGTCAAACAGAATCTAAAAATATGTCTGTGCATTTGACAGAGTTGTGACTCAGAAAAGGAGAATGATTTTGATGTAAAATAAGTGGGTGATAAGACTTTACAGTACCTCAACTGCCTCCATGAGCTGTGTTTCACTGCTTCTGATGGTGTTTAATTGTTTTCAGAGCAACACCGTCTCCACTGTCTTTGCTTCACATCTCTCCTTTATTTGTGTTATATGTTATGTTATATATATGTTTTTAAGATATGGTTTATAAACTGTTATCCAGGTAAATTTAACCATTCATTGTAATATTGAGGTTCTGATGTTTTAATGCAAATCATATATTGTAGACATGTTGTTGACATGCGTAGATAAGCAAATTGAATCCAGTACTGGTGGACTCTGATGAAACCTACTATACAGACATATAGAGACATATGGATATTTAATATTCAAACATTTCTTTAATATTTTATAATGACCATAGTACAGTGTGATAATATGCTACAGTCAATTTGATGTCCACTAATCACATCAACCAAATCACATGTTTAGGAATTTGTGCCTATATGTCCTCATACATATATGTTAACTACAGAAATCTAGGAATACAAAGCCTTGAAAACAAGTAGCACTTTCTTAGGTAACACACACACACACACACACACACACACACAGTTACAGGTCTATAAAAACCTTTTGAAGGATGAAAGGTCAGACTTACATTATCATGATTTGGCCATGTTGCTAAAAAAAAGCTACTTCTGTAATTGAAAAAAGTAATCAGACGGACTCACAGACAGAAGCAGGTGTACACTTTGAGTTGTGTTTCCATTTATTCTTCTTTAATGTGACAGCCTCGCCGCACTGTCTCCCCTGCCATCTCCACCATTTAATCCAGAGCAATTCAACATGATAGCTCCAGCCTGGTGCCAGAGGATCCGCTCCTTTTGTTATTTTCAGGTCAGTGTTTCTTGGCCCTGCATCACCTGCGACAAGCTGAACATGATCCAACAACAAGAAACCCATAAGCTTTGATTAATTCATTAAATGGTCATAAGGTTGTTTTGCAAAACCACAACCGGGCAGCGTGTTTCCACACGTTCACACCCACACCACTGCACGCTTGCATGAGTACACGCGTGCACACACACACACACACACACACACACACACACAAATGAAGATAACGCACACACGTTCACATAAGGAGGTTTCAAATGTGTAGAGACATGAACACACACACACATAAACAATAACATTTGATCTGTCCAGCTGCTGTTTAATTGATAGTTATCCTTTACAGTGGAAGTAGATCCAAAAAGGAACTGAGCTGATCACCTGCGCTTCCTCTAGCATCATGTGATACTGCTGGGATGGTGTGTGTGTGTGTGTCTGCACTTGTGTACGTGTGAGGTGTAATTCATTTATTTTCTTATCTTGTGCCTTTGTAGCCACACCTCTCCCCACTGTGTGTGTGTGTGTGTGTGTGTGTGTGTGTAACTCACTCCCTCCATCTCCCGCTGGCCCTGTGCGCAGACCTCAATCTCATTAAGACACCTCTGAACTTTCTAGAATGTCACAGCCCTGTTACCTGAAGCCACTGTGTGCACACGCTTTGAAGGTTTACTTTACTCTCTGCAGCTGCCTGGCAATTAATTTCAGTCTGGAACATGTTTCACATCTGGATATTATTTATTTCTATGTTCCTGGATTTACGTTTTTTATTAAACTCTTTCAGTAACTCATTACAGCCATTTTTCAGCCTCATTAGTATTTTGGGGACGAGTGTTTTGGAAGTGTTCCACTTTAAAACACTTTGGCTGTATTTTCTGAGAAAATGTTGGCTGGTTTTTCAGTCAAAATAACATGTATTGCTTTATCAGTGAACCTCAGTTCCACCACATGCCATTTATCCTGTAGGTTGTAACATGTTAAATGACCCCTTACTTTAGAGAGCCTTCAAACTGGTACCATCCCCAAACGCAGCACATGACTTTTCCCACCAAATGAAAAAAAAAAAAAGAAAGCCTACAAAATATGTTACCTGCACAAATTTGTTTTGGAAATAGTAAAGCAGAAGTTGTGACTTTATCGTGTCTTCGCTGAGAAGATCGGTTGTGGTGCAGCTTTTGCTGATGGAAATCAGGAAGTTTCTTGGGTTTGTTGAATGCTGCAGTCGTTCTAAACAAATCCACAGCTTGAGATAAAAAGAACTCCTTTGCATGCTTATGATAAATCTTAAAGATTAAAAGAAGGAATGCATTCTATTCAGTGCACTTTGTGTTTTTATTAGAAATCTAAGGAAAGGAGGATGAAGGACAATGTTGCAGCATTCAACCTTTCCTATTTACCTTCAGCTTTAAACTGCCGCAGTGCTTTTTAAAGTCACTCAATACTCTTCCACTTTGCTTTTAAAGTTTGTTTAAGTGCTTTCCCAACTCAGTCGTGCTTTGCTGAGGCAGTTTGAGATTCAAAGGAAGATGTGCGGCTCCTCCTTTAAAGCAACACAAGCGCATTGTGGTGATCGAGCCTCTGTTCTGATGACAAATCTGTTGGGTGTTAAATAGCTTCAGAATGTGATTTGTTTTACAGCAACTTAACTTCAGTAATATTTAGAGACTAAGTACAGGTAGAGTAAGGAGTAAGATGTGTACACACACACACACACATCCCATTGTTCAAAACCTAACCACACCCCTGACAGTCTATCATCACTCTGCAACCCTGTACTGAACATATCATATCAGCTGACCCAGTACACACATAAACACACACACACACACTTGCTGGTTAGTTCACTTGATAGTTGATTCATGTCAACACACCACTTGTTGAAACACAAACTGAGTGTGTAGACACTGTGTGTGTGTGTGTGAACTATTGTGCCTACAATGTGTTAATTAATGATGTGTATATTTAAGTGTATATGTGAGCTCTGCATCAGGATGTAGACACGGCCGTGTGTGTCATACTGCTGCCCTGGATTCTTTTGTTTTATTATTTTCCAACAACCTGCCCTTTCTTGTTTGTTGGGCCGAGCAGCACTTTGGTTTGGTTTGTATCTGTAATCCCGGAGGTCAGGGACAGAGAGAGGGGGGATCCCGGAAAGTACAGTAATGACTTTTCTCCTCCACAGACACGTCTCCTCATCAGGTGAAGACTAAATTTCCTGACCCTCTACTTCATTTCTTTTTCCTTGACAGTTTTTCAGCCAAATACTACAAAGCCAGTGAGAGAATTTTGTCCTATTTGCAAGAAGATGACGATTTGTAATTTTGACGCTCTCTTTTTCTTATCGCCAGGAATCCCACAATGCCATGTGAAGCATGTTGCTCAGGTCCCACAGAAATTTGCGCTGCTGTGTCTCTTGTCGCTTTAACGGTTAGACCATTCATTGAAGGTCGGTTTAACTGGTGAAGTTACATTTTAAATAAAACTGACAAATGCTCTCTGCTCCTCAAATGTGAGGATTTGCTGATTTATTTGATTTCTTTCACCGTGTCTCCAGTATTTTTAGGTATTGGACCGTTGGACAAAACAGGACATGTAACATCATTGCCTTGGAGTGTAAGAAACTGTGCGGGCCATGTGATGGACAACAATGCTGCAGGGTTTTTTTTTCCTTTGACAACAGCCTGTCCACAGTGCTGAAATGCAAGGGAACAGATCTGTATGTCCTCTGTTTACACTTGTTTATAACCTAAATGTGCTTGTTTGTGTGTGACATTGTTAAGCAGGCCTTTCTGCAGGCCATTATAAGCTATTTTAAAGCGATGGCCGCTGTGAGTGAGTCAGAGCGAGATGAGTGACCCCGTAGGTGTTGATGGCTTGACAATGCGGATGACATCCCAACATGCTGTGGCTTCAGATGTTACGTATCCACCATTACTATTTCAGCCCCAGCTGGCCCAGGGGAGATGTGATTACAGGGCTCCGCAATACGGCTGCAATCTGTAGTGGAAAGTACAAGGGCTGAGGGTAAATAATTGATGAAGACTCACTGTTTGAAGGATTGAGTGACCGACTGACTGAGTGTCGTCCTGCAGAGAGAAAAGAAAAAGGAGACGAACTAAGAGAAAGAGAGGGTTTAGATTGAGGCTCTTTAACTACCTTTTGGTCTTTGTTGACTCTATTAACTTGTTTTTGCTTTTTGTCCTCATGCCCTCATGCCGCCTGTCGTCTCCTTTCCCATCTGCTTTTGTCTTTTCGCCCTTTTCTATGCCTCCACCACTCCTCACTGCTATTTTGTATCCTGCTTCTCATCCCCCTGCTCAGCAGGTGATGTAAGGTATGGCGACAGCTATTGAAACCTGGAGGATTAAGTAAAGCTATTTTAGTACCTCAGGCTAACACCACAGTATCTCACACACACAACACAAACACGCCACAAACAGCCAGGTGATATAAGTTAGAGAGACAGAGCTATTTAAACTTGAGGTGAGGAAGTATGTCTATTTTCAAGACACAGGTCTTCCAGGCAGGGATAACAAAGGTGCAGCTCACACACACACACACACACACACACAGAAAAACATAGAGGTGAACACAAGCTCATACACTCCACCCACACATGAAGCGGGAGCATGGTGTGACACAGCCTCTGTCAAGTTGTTCTCACACTCTGAATACACCTGAAGTCAACACGCCAAAAAGGCTTTCTGGAACACTGCAGACACACATCGCTGGCTTATTTTTCACAAGTCAAAGCTGATTTCATTTGTGTGGTGTGTGTGTGTGTGTGTTTGTATGATATAGAGAATAAAAGTACCCTTCAGAATTAAATATAAATGGATGCATATTTCTCTCATTTTATGGACGACCAAATGCAGAACACAAATCTCCCCAGAGGATGAATCCATCTGACTTTTATGATGAACCAACGTTTTCTCTAGCACCACCATGAGTTTGACAAATTTGTTGTTTATTGCGTTACCAACAACTACTGGATGGATTGCCAGCGACTTTAGACGTCCACACAGGATGAATCGAATGAATTAAATCATCAGGTCATTGTGTCAATGCATCCAAAACTTTGTCTTATTGTTACTATGAGTTGACATTTCTGTACTCGGAGCCTTCACCAAGCACAGTGTAGGCAGGAACACAGGCAAATTTCATCTGTTTTCCACTTTAAAAAGTGTTCAAGAATATGAGTAGCACCACTCAAATGCCAAATACTGGCATTTGTGGGTAGCCATAGCTTATGTACCCTGAGAATAATAATATTTGGCATAATAAGCACTATTCTGTACATATAAACGAGGAGAGTGACACCCAAGCCAAAACTATTCCTATTACTACAGGGCCTTTGAATCAGGTGTGTGTGAGACATTTCACTGTTTTATAAGTAGGCTATGTCTCATTATATTTTTTGGGGGGTCTCAGCTCCTGTCTTAATTTGCTGTCACTGCTATTTTTTTTTCTTTTATCGCAAACTCAAAACTTCCCCCATGCTCACCTGTTGTCTGGATAAATTCACCAGTACAGCAACACATCACACTATTCTCTCTCCACCCGTCTGCTCTGAGCTGCCCTTCTGTGACAGAAATACTGTTTTCATTTGCTAATTATTTCCAGTTTCTGTCACTCTGCTATTTTTCAATGCCTTTTAACCTCAGCAGCCATTATATTGTAGCAGAAACTGTCAGATCTGTTGTCTGCGAGATGCCCTTGGGCCGAAAATGTCCCACAGTTTTTTCTTCCTTTTTTTTTTACCATGTAACAACACAGCTAACCGCCTCCTTTTAATGAATTTTCCACATGCTGTAACGCCGCAGCTGACACTTCACCTTGAGTTTCAGCTGAGGCTCTGGGAACTGTATTTTACAAATGTACTTGTTGTGACAGCCAATCAGGGTCAGCACATCAAGCAGACGATCGTCAGACTCGACTCCTCTTTTGTGGACATGACGTTGTTCAAAGCCTCACTATGGAACACAGAATTACAATTAAAGTTAAATAATACCTGAAATGATTGAACATAATGTGCCCTTCCACTGCGGTTTGGCTCAAATTGTGCACCAGTTAAATAAGGACGGTTCAAAGCCAAACCTCCATGTGAGTAGCTGAAGAAAGACTCATGGAACAATGACCATGCAATGTCCAGCCGCTGGTACAGAACACGCATTGTTCAGGATGATGACGTCGCAGCTATTGCGAGGCAGCGCTGCGAAAGCCAAGCTTGGTCCTACAATTGATTTCATCAGGTAATTTCAGGTAAAGGGGACATCAGTGCATGTTGCTATGGATACTGTAAGAAAGTGGTGCTCCTCTGAAAAAGAAAGCAATGCAGGAATTAAAGGTGGGGGAGGAATGAGAGTCAAAGGACTTAGTATGCGTTTGTCCAGTGATCTGTGGTGAGAAGTTTATTTCAATACATTCATTATTGTACAATTCCTTAACAAAGAGGAGGGAGGAGAAGGAGGGAGAGGTCCAATGAGGTGATAAGTTGACATTAACTCCACTCTGAGATTCTCCTGTCTGATCAATAATGGTATCAGGAGGGCCGCTTCTGGTATCAATATTCTTTAAGTGCATTTTGTCCATTTATGTGCCATAAAATGATCCAATGATTTTTATTCGTATCCAATACAATTCCTCATCTGAAGTCAGTGTGAACACATATTATATGTGTCACTGTCCAAATACTTCTGACTGTCTTATTCTCTCTGTGGCTGTATAAAGGTTTATGTGCTCACTAAGCTACCAGCCACATTAAATCACATTAATTGAAGGTATTGAAGTTACAGTTCACAGATACTGGAACACATATTCAGTGCTCCACAGTCAACTTCAAGTGTTTAACACAACAGGAAAAAAAAATCACCCAAAAAAATGTCCAACTAAATCCTTCCAACAACAGTAAGTCTGATTTAAATGACCATCATGTCTCCAAACTGTCTGCCAACAACTGTAGCCAGTTTTAGCCCTCAGCAATGTACCACAGCTAATGCTCACACTGTGCAGAAACTAGAACACACATTCAGCAGTTAAAATCAATTTACTTTCACATTCTGGGGCACTTTTTGGATAAATTCAGCATTCGTGGCCCCTTTTCTTCCATTCCAGTGTAGTGCAAGTGTGCAACGATAGGTGTGAATTATTTTGTTCGTTTTCGAATGACACACATAATGCTTTGGGCACAAACAGCAGAATCCCCCCGCACACACCCAGCGTGCTGATCTCAGTGAAATGAATGGCACTGTTTTGGAACATCGCATCCAAATCTCTTAATCTTTCCATGGTTTAACCCAAGGGTAGAGGTTTGGTTTTAGTTTTTGGTTGGGAAATTTTCTGAGAGGCAGGCAGCACGCACAGTGTGTATGTATGCCCTTGTTCAATAACTCTTTCTCTTCAGTATGCGCACTTGGGAAAACACACACATAAAGACATAAATGGCTTGACTCTGCTACTATGTTACAAGAAAATAGACAATAAGATGGGTAATGTGTCAGTCTGTTTGAATCCAGACTTTCCATTTTCAACCCTCACCTGAGCTCCTCTAACTCCATCCCCCCTGTAAGTCTGTTGATTTAGACGACAAAACACCTATGTCATAACAGAGCCACAACAGTGTACAACAGCATAAACCTCAAACCATTTCAAGAACTTCCACTCGTGTGAATTTTTTATCATCTCATGAATTCACAGCTGGATGTTTTACTGCGACAGCAGAGTTTTGCTGTCTGTGCGTCTGTGCACTCAACAGGAAACAAAAGTCAGGTGCCATTACACCTCTGCAGAAGAGGACAGTGCCAGTCAATCCGCAAATAATAGAAACCCAAGTGAAATACATGATGGAAAATACGGTGTTAATGTTTGTTTCATGTATTCATTTGAGGAAGGTTGCAGTCTGTCTCAATTTTCATTTTTCCAGCGGAGCAGAAGCTTCAGTGGATGTGTAAGTCACATGCTTCATGTGCTTCATGATCTATTTACGATGTGCGTTTCCATTTCACTTTATTGCAGTTTGTTGATATCGGTACACCAACATTTCGACCTCAGCCATGCATGTTTGTAACTTTTTGCTGTCATTTCAAACCCCAAGAAAAATAAAAAGGATTTTTCAGAAACAAAATTTAATTCAAATAAATTGCTATAATATAAAACAGCATCCAAGAGACTCCAGTCTTTTGTGTTGTGGAACACTGAGAATATTATTCAAATAAATCTTTGAAATAGGCATTTATGGTGGGGAAAAATACCACCCCATACCTCCCACTTCAGAACTGAATGATGTTTCTGGATGAATTTCATGTGTCACATCATGTGTAACAGTTATAAAAACAACAGAAAAAAACAAAAAAACAATAATACTAAAAATAAGAACCCAAGGGAGATTTTCCTTAGTGGTTTCTTTCCTAAGAATCTCAACAAACCTCACATTGTGAGTTTGTGCCACCTTCAGTTACATTGACAAATAGCAAAAAAAAAAAAAAAAAAACCTGAAAACTCATTTTCATTTTACATTTTACATTTTACTTTACTTTCAAAGAAAATCATACTGTAAGGGACATTTTCTCAAGAGTCTTTAAAAGATCTGAAACATCCCAAAACGTTTTTGGACAGTAAAAAAAAAAGGGGGGTCTTTGTAGAAAAGTTGGTCAAGTGTTCTCAAAATGGACACCCCACAGATAATGTCCTGGGCTACTTCATCTTACTGATAAAGAGATGGACAAGGTGACACGGAGTAAAAGTACAGATGCAGAAGAGGAGTGAAGAGAAGGTGAAAAAGATCACAAAGTGCATTCAAGCCGTCTTTCAACAGAAATGTTCTACAAAGTTAAAACTCAATTTGTATTTGATTGTCTATAAGAAGCAAATAAACAACTTGAAATTGACACTGAAAGGAATTTTCTATTCCAATTATAAAGCTGAGAGTATCTCTCATACACTCTTATACATCCATTTGTTTCCATTAGAAGTTCACCTCTCACTTCATTAAGGAAGCAAAAGTCAAATTATTAGACTTATATGACTTGACATTAGACATCTTACAAGCATGGACACACTCACCCCAGGCACATTTCAAGTTGTTTTTCTAAATAAATTAGTGTACAAAAAGGAGAACCAACCTCATTTCTTTTTCATCAGCAGCATCCAATAAAAAAACTGAAGGCTCCATATGACACTGGACTCTGGACAGGGGTAAAGAAATATTTTCTGTTTGTGGCAGACAATATCAAATGTGATTATTTAGGGCAATGATTGCCTTTCTTTCATAGACAAGAAGCTTAATATATCATTTTGACTTCATAGTTTTGCTATATGCTTTATCCTTCCTCCTTCCTTCACCTCTCTGCCTGCTCTTTGCGAGAATCAGGCTTTTTCCTTTTCTTTTATCATTGCTTTCATTAGTAGCGGGAGCAGGCAATGTATTGTTTTCTTTGGATGGTCAGGTCACTGCTAACAGGTGGTACAGTGGAATAAAGTGATGTTGTTTGGGAGCATATCTGAGTCTGCAGTATCACTCTTTTATCTGTCTCTTGCTCCCTTCACCTCCTTTTCTTATACTTTATCTTTTCCACCCACCCCTCAGTGTGTTTCTAACCACTTGTGCAATTTATTTAACCCAAATTCTGTTTCATTCCTTATTCAGATTTACTCTATACTATACTATACTATACTATACTATACTATACTATACTATACTATACTATACTTTGCTATACTATACTATACTATACTATGCTATACTATACTATTCTATACTATACTATACTTTATTATGCACAGAAAGGGGGAATGATTTCATCTATCCTTCAACCTAAACTCTCCCTCTGAGACGTCTGAACTGGTGTTTTGATCTTTTAAGTTTGACACATAAGTAATGTAACTGTAGGCAACACTTCCATGTTGGTCACAACGTGGCATCAGTTACATTTTTCGGTAGCCTAGCAACAATTGCAACAGTGAACTTCAAAGTAGCTTGTTGCTCGCTCTCCTCTCAGCCTCCCTAATGTTCTGTGGACACTGCAGGACATACTGTATTTAAAAGCGAAAAAAGAAACTGAATAAAAGCACAGTGGAAACCCTAACAAGCCATAAATACAGTATTGTGGTTTAAGCGAGGATATTTACTGAATAACTAGCTGAAACCGTTCAGTGTTTTTGTTTTGGTGTCCCTGTGTCAAACCCCTGTCTCTCCACTCTTTTACACTTGTCGCTTTCTCCTTTCACATCGTCCTTCCTTCTCCTCTAATTTCCAGAACCTAGATGCTATTTTTGTCATTTGCTTCCATTAGGATCAGGAGAAGGCAAAGCACTGTGTTCCTCTGATGGCCACTCTGTGTCATTTGTATTCTCTGTGCCAATCCCTCATCATTGTGTTACACTGGGCCACCTATCAGCAATGAATTTCAGAGGCAAGACTTGTGCTTTTAGTGTGTTTGTGTACTCTAAATTCATGTATTTCCCTCTTTTTTCCCTGCCTGTACATGTACATGTACACACACACACACACACACACACACACATTATTATTGCACACACACACACATGTTTTATATATATATATATATATATATATATATATATATATATATATATATATATATAGAGACCGAGACCATTTGCTCTATATTACCTTCTGTAGACAGGTGAGTATAACAGATATTTGCACATCTTGCTTATCTCCCCACTGCTGCTGCTACATATGGCCCCTTATTTTATGCATTCACCTAATTGTACAATAGAAATGGATTTTTTTTAACATTTGTAATATTTTTCAAGAAGAGGAGTAAATAGCATATGTTGAGAAAACCTGTTCTCATTTTGTGGTGAATTTCTCCACACTAGGAACTGCCTATTGTTCATTCATTCATTCATTTTGTTTTCATCTCTATTAGTTGCTGTAGTGACCCATTTGTCCAGTGGAAAGTTTCATGTCATGTTACCAACACTAGTGTTTTAGCTCTATTCCCAAAGCACCCTGATGGACCAGGTGGGTCCATGTTTAGTGAAAGCCACACTGGGTCTGTAAATTCTTTGCTGTCACCCTTATGAGTATGTTTTAGGCTGAAAAGTGTTAACTGATGGTAAGTATTCAACTGACTTCAGCTACGTGGCAGGCCCGATTCCTGCCGGAGAGCCTAGTGACTCACCCTCATAGCTGAGTGTGTGTGAGTATGTGTGTGTGTGTGTGTGTGTTTGCTGTAGTTCACCCCGGGAATAGCCCAACAGCAGCGTGCGTGACGCACAGCATGCTGTCACACACACACGCGTGCAGTGCCTTCCTGCAGGGATTAGTGTGCATGGGGGAGATCTATTTATCTCTCTGTGAGTCTCTCTTTTGTCCTCTGTGTGTGACGTGACCAACAGCCAGTTCCTCCTTACAGACACCTTCATGTGCTACACTGCTTTTAGAAACAGTTACCAAAGCGTGTTGTCTCTAAATCTGTAATAGGAACACATAACGTTAAAGGACAGGGGACACGGGGAAGATTATTATTCACTTCCTGTTCACAACAGTGAGCATAACAAGTAGAGAATGGAGAATAAGAAAATAGATTTATATATTATTGTGTGTTTTCAGCTGAAAAGCTCAGATAAATGTAACGAGCACCAAACAGCAGACAAAGTTAGTGGCTAGCATGTAGTTGTTTAACATTTAACTGCTATTATTTAGAGACTAAAGCACAGCTAAAATGCAAAAGTCATATTGGACAGAAACAGGACTCCTAATGAATGTTGCTTCTTATCAGCTGGATGTGTAAATGTGTAGATATGTCACCTGACACGTTCACCTTTACAGCTTTAGAAAACATGCTGCGCTCGTTCTTCTGCCCCCAAGTGGCAAAGAAAATGACCACAGCTCGAAGACGACTGGAAACTTAATTAATCTCGCTGTTGCTGATTCTCTCCTCCACACTACACACATCCCTCCATCTGTTGTTCACGGTGCTGCTTCAGCCGTGTTAAACAAATCAATCAAATGTCAGCGCACAGCGACAGGGCACTCACTGCTGTAAATACAGTATATGGCAGTCACCCACGTTCTGAACATAGACGTGTCCTAAAAGAAACCAAAAATAAATACCTTTAGTAATTTGTTTTCAGGAATTTGCATACTGTTGCCCTTATTTGAGGCAACTTATTTAACATGTAAATTTATGTAAATTATCTTGGAGCCAAATATGTGAGGAACACCAGAGGTTTGCAGTGGATTTACCATCACTGGCACATCTTGGCACAACATGCCAAGATTAACTTGAGAAATTAATTTGGTCCTCTGGGCTGTTGTTGTAAATACAGACATGTCTTCAGCTAACCCACAAACAGGGAGAGAGTGAGTATTAAATAAAGGTTTCATAGTTCACTGATGTAAATGTGATAAATGTTTTTTTGCACTGTCTCAAGGTTTTATAGCCATCTTTTAACCTCTAAATCCAAACCTTTCATGCTTTCAGTGTTGAAATCAATGCAGGATCACTACTGCAGGCTATCTACTGAATTCATCTCCTCTGTATCGAGCTAATGATCCTAAAATTCTAAATATACAACCAAGGCCTTGACAGTTTTACTGAAATATCCGGTAATGTCCTGTTTACTTCCATCATTTTGTTCCTCTGTTGGGTGTACAAACTACTTTTCAGGCGAACTGAAGTAAATGTTTCACTGGTTACTTCTGTTCAGTGTTGCCATAATTGGTTTTAATCAGAAACACAATTTTCATAGCATTGAACACAATTCAGGTCATCTAAACAGACAATCAAGAGCTTGTGCACAAAAAAATCAAATGAGATGAGTTTTTTGTTCAAAGCAGTCATTATGTAACTGCACATAATCGTCAGTGTCTACACGACTGCAAAGAATTTCTAAAACTCAAAAAAGGACAGAGTCGGCTGCTGACAGTCTTCTAAGCATTAGTTACCACGGCGGTTTTACTGTTTCATGGATGGAAGGCAGCAGTTAGAACACAGATGCCTGCAGGCCCAGCAAAGTGGTAAAAAAGACTTGTTCTGTCATGGTGCTGAGGCTGGAGTCCCTGGAGGCGAGTAGGCGAGGGGAGGGTGAGTCAAAGCCGAGCGCCGTCCTAAGCCCTTTTCACATGGGACTGGCATCATATGGGGACATTGTGTAATTAATGAATTATCAGTCAAAATGTGTGTTTTATGAAACACACACAATGGCCTTGCATCAAATAAAAAAAACCCATTTAAACTGCCTTTATTTATGATTTCTGAAAAATACTGGAGCATGAGACAGCTCTTGGCCACAGTGTGTTCCTCCATGTTGTTCGACTGTTCCTGAAATGCCTCCTGCTCTAACAGCTGCAGCTTCAGCAGCCACAGGACACTTGTTTTTAGCATTTTTATCCCTACCCAACATTCTCTATGATCAGTTTTAAATGGTTGCACTCAGCAATAACAAACAATGTTTCAATCCTTATTTCAATCTGCCCGGCTTTTAGCGTTCTAATCTGCATCCTGCAATCCGTTGCACAAGGACATAGTCATATTTGTAATATCTGTAATTTATAAGACGTGTAAGTTCTGTAATATATTAAAAAATATATTATCATCATGGGGTTGCATAAATTTCACAAGAATTGCTTTTATCAGTCAAATTGTCTTGACTGTTTCATGTTATTTTTTAGAGATGGCAGCCCAGAAATGGGTATTAATAGATAGCTTTTGTATCATGAAAGTAAACTGAATAAGATTCTTTATCTCTGCTGCAGCAAATCTTGTGTTCGTTCAATCTACACTGATCTAACCTACATTTTTTTTTAATTATAATAATTATAATTTACTAAGAAGGTTAACCATTCTGCTCATGATAAATTTTCATCAATACCATGGTGACTAACACGTCCAGGTTTCCTTTGTTGTATTTACAACACTTATACATATCTATTATTATAGGTGCATTTTTTGTTTGCAAAGTGTCTTCCTTCACTGTAGCTCACTGAGCAACTCTCTGATGATAAATTAAACTAATAATCACCACCCAAGTAATGAGCTCCCCGATGCAACATTTCGATCAGATAAACCATTTTAGGTGTTAAATGCTTCTCCTCTCTTTTTTTACTATTAGGTTTTTCTTTGCGTCAAATATTCATATTGACTAGCTGCTCATCATCCGACAAAAAAGCAAAGAATACTTATTATACTCTAAAGACATGTATAATAACTCCCACACTTGATTCCCAGCTTAACTTTTAATATTTAAAGATTATCTATAGTCTTTCCAGTGCTTCTTTTTCTATTCTAGTCATGTGATTACGTATATACATATTTATACATTTCATCTTGTTGAATATCACTTTTTTCCTTTTCATGTAACCAAATACTCTTTTATATAAGCATAGCTTATATCAGAGCTAATTGATAACCAGTGTGAGGCCTGGTGGAGCCAGGTAGTCCAAAACACCCAGACTCAGTTGAACCTGCTATATGATGCTAGTCTCTGGACAGGGGCCAGCTATAGTGACTGAGCAGAGACCAGCAATAACTTGTTGTTGCTGTTGTTAAAATGCTACTTTGATATGGGTGCTAGGATTATCTTTAGTGGTTGCTGCTTGTCTTAATCTAACTTGGATCTATTTATTCTGACGCTGCAACGACCCAGCCTCCCCACAGGGATCATTGCACTTTCATCTCTTTGATCTCTCTCACACCTGCTGCCTTCCGCTCTCTTAAACACCACCGAGGAAACTGACCTTTACCTCCTGTATCATTATCCCCACGCAGTCTAATTGTGATCATGCTCTCATGTGCGCTCACACATACACATTTTCATCCCTTATCAACAGCCCTAATTACAATCCATACGTGAACAGGTTCCTTTGTCTTACAGGACTGATGCAGTGTGCCCCTCTCCTCTCGCGAACACGCAGAAAACTCATTACTGGCTGTGCGGTGGGTAGAGGCTGAAACTTTTATCATAGATGCCAACATCAGTGTGTGTGCGATGGAACTCAGATGCATTATGCACATGTATTTGCATTGGGGGTAAGTGTATTGTGGCTACATGCTTCATGAGGTGATTTGTAATGTCTATCCCTGTGTGGGTGTGTATCTGCAGTGTGTTTGTGGTGGTTATTGTTGGCTGTGTGCATGTGTAGATATTAATAAATGTGACTTTATTATGCTCCTGACAGGCTGCGATTACATGTTTTGGTCCCTTTTGTTGTCGGTGACGGTGGATGTTCTCGTTTCCACTGCTGAGGATGATGGGAAAATAAAAAGGTCTGTAAACACTTCCTCTTGTTATCTCTCCTTGCCTCCCTTCAACCGCCCTCCTACATTCGGCTCCCCTCCTCTCTGTAGTGAGCCATGTGGCGCCTGTGTCATTTATGGCCTTAATGATATAGAGATCTATTTAACACTTCACGTCTTTGTTCTTCGCCTCTGACTTTAGCAGCAGTCAGCGTTTGTTGCAGATGTGTGATCGCTCACATTGAGCCAAGGCTTTTATGAAACGAAGAAAACTCCATCCCAAGTTGGAGGGGAACTCAGGTCACAAGCGGAAAGTGTACACTGATAGAACAACAGCCACTTTTACAAAAGCGCACATAACAACTTTTACTTGCTGACTTTATGATTTCATTCAAAGTGACAGACAGTGAGGAGGGAACAATTAATATTTGCAGACACATCGCCTGTCAAGCATTTCCCTGAAGCTTCACCCATGATAACAACTGATAAAGAGGATAAAAACTACTGAGCTTACATGTCAACAGATCTGTCTCCTTGACAACTGAGCAAACACTTTTTGCTGATGATGAAAGCTCCAGGAAAAGCTAGTAAGAGGGCCTTAAGTTGGGTTGTCTTGTCAAAGTTGATATTATTTGAATGGGTGGCAATGCAATATCATGGAAACAGATGTTTACTTAGAGTTAAACAGTCACAGAGGGGGCACAGTAAAATACATTAAATATAAAGACCATTACCCAGAACAAATGTAGGTCTACAACAAAAGCAGTGTTCATTCTAGTGTCATGTAAGTGTTGATATGGGACATGAATAACTTTCTACTATTACATCTGTCCTTGTGTGAGTGTCAAAGTCAAACCACTGGCTCTGAACCTCCCACTAATATCTGTGTTGATGCCCTGGATTTGCATGGCCGTCCTGGACAGTGATGTGCGCCGCCTGGGAAACATTAAC
This sequence comes from Scortum barcoo, assembly GCA_023238725.1. Classification (NCBI taxonomy): domain Eukaryota; kingdom Metazoa; phylum Chordata; class Actinopteri; order Centrarchiformes; family Terapontidae; genus Scortum; species Scortum barcoo. The sequence goes on from CM041554.1 coordinate 24,611,719, forward strand.
AAGGTCAACTGGCAGGTCATTACTGGTCTCGTACACCTTCTCATCTAGGCTTGCCCCATGATTTTGTGCTTCACGGCGAATGACAAATCCAGCAGACAGGACACTAACGAGTACTGGTTCAACACAGTTTGCTTGACTTTAGATGAAGTTTAATTGATGCCGTTTGCCTTGTTGACCCTATAATCATCTGAGCAGTTCGGGCCTTGGCTGCTGACTCCCGCTCTGCACCTTCATCCTGTTCACCAGACCCCTCATGGAAACTTCTGGCTGACAGCCCAGATCACTGCAGATGCCCCCATGCAGGACAACTGGACCGGCTTCCTCTTCAGTCTCTTTTGACATTTGTGGGGGAACCTTCAGGAACCTCAGATCCAGCTGTTGTGTTATGTTATAGAAATGTTATAGAAAATCGAGGTTCTTGGTGTTAGCTTCAGATTGGACACACCTGGAAAAAGAGAAAGAGGACATACACCAGAGTGAGATCAGCAGTTATTTCTCAAATGATGGCAAAGTTAGACGTGCTATTTTAACAATTTCATGGATATGTAGCCTGCATCATGCAAGACTGAACACTTGACAGTCTACAACAAAGACAGTGTACTGTCTTGCCTGTGTTCTCGTGACTAGTCTTTGCATTTATATTATTCATTTTAAGTTCCTCTGTGACTGTGTTTTATTACCTTTGATTTGTTATTGATATAGATTTTTTTTTAAATAATTGACTGTAGATACTTATGGAATGGTTTCTCATAAGAACTTAATGTCCTCACAGAGACATTTAGTAATTGATGTTGGATGTATTAAAAGATAAATGTCAGAGTCACGTCTCTGTTAGGGAGATGATACACTTCCATACACTTATTCAGTGAAACATGACAAATATGTAGTTCTCAAACCCCTAAAAGCAGCCTTTCTGTCAAAAAACACTTTCAGGTTATTGAAACAGTCACACATCTGTCAGCTGTGTATACCTAGTACACTGTGGACCCCCCGAGCCTGCCCACTGTTTTTGGTTTCTGCACCACAAGCTCACTGACTTAAAATAGCGGAGTCACACATGTTGCATCTTTGTCCCCGTGGATGAGTCTGGATGCTTTTACCCCTACAGTGAGACATAACAATTACATGGCATCACTCACGCTGTCATAGTTTGCCTCTCAGCCACCCTCTCTCATCCCCTGCCCTCTGCTACGGGGACACGTCCTCTTCCCAGGGTACCCACAGACCCAAATGGTTGAATCTGTGGTTCGATTTTCTTTTTGCTTTTTCTAACAAAGGTCCCCCAACCAGGAGACAGTCAGTCAGTCACTAACTGCAAAACAACGAAAAAAGCCAAGAAGAAAAAGTGAATAAATACAATGATGTCCACTTCCTATTTCCCCTTTATGTGAAAAAAGGTCTGTAGCTGCTGTTTAGTCAAACTTCCACAGTCTTCCCTCTGAGCTAGCTTTGGTCAGAGTTATCACTCTGCCTCTGATAGATCTGTTTTATAACAGCATTATTACCATTTGAAAACCACATAACATAAGCTGGAGCTGAAATGATAACATATAGTGGACAGAGATTTCAAAATAAAAAAAAAAGTTTAACTAAATTAAAATCTGTGTTTAAAAAGAGACAAAGCTCAGTGATCAAAGCTCATATTCCTTCTTCTCTGTTTGGTCTACTCAAAGTAAACTTGGCTAGTTGGTTTAATAAAAGAATATGAAGAATCACTTCCTTCTCTTGCTCCCTCTCTCTTTCCCTCTGCCCATAGTCATTTCCTCATCTATTTAACTGCCTCTCTCCCACTCACAGTCCTCCTTCCATATTTAAATGTAATGGCAGCAGTCGCACGACTGTCTTTGGCCCATTGAACTGCTGATATGAACCATCAGCAGGTCATTACCGAGAGAGAGGGTGAAAAAAATGTATGAGAGAACACAGAAAGGGAAAGAACATAGTCTCATACAAGCAGATAAAACAAAGTCAAGTGTGTGAACAGAAGAAGTGTCGTCTCTGAAAACACGGCCACTGGATGAAGAAAGGGATAAGATGAAGGCTGTCGGCAGTCACTGAGGTGTTTCAGTGACAAACACTGTTTGACAGACGGACCAAATAGACCGAAACCTTTATTTACATGCTTTTGCAATATTGTTCATGGAACATTCATGGGTCTCTGTCAATAAGCTGTTTGCTGATGGTCTGTGGAGTCCTTCTAATCACACTTAGGAAAAGCACCATGCTGGTTTTAATGGGCCCACAGAGAGAACGAGGGAGATGGGTAGACATCTCAGGAATCATGTTGGGAGTTGGGGAGTTGAGAAAGTGTAGGAGAGAGAAAGTCCGTTTTGTAAACAAGCCATAAAACTCCTTATCATATGCAGTAAATATGCACATATATAATGGAATATGCAGGGTATATTTATTATGTATTTTATAGGTAATGTCAGGTGCATAGAGAACATGATTTAATATCCCACTACTCTCTGAAACGGTACAATTGGTACACACACACACACACAAACACACTGGATTGCACATATACATTAGTAAGTACATAGTAAGCAGAGGTTTAAAACGTGAGCAACTTTGACACGATCAACCTGGAAACAGCTTTAAATGAGTGATCCCGAAGCACAATGTTACCACCGTGCCCCTGCTGTCTGTTCTGTTGTTTGAATGTTGTTTAAAGCTGCCCTAAACAATGTTTTCTCAGTAGTTGTGAATAAAATGTGTCATTTGAAATGGTTTGCTCATAGCTACGAACGTAAAGAGTATTATCAACCAAACTCTGAAGCTCTCAGCTCAACTGTACGGATCATTTTAGCATTTTTCAGCTCATTGTTTTCAGCTTACTGCCACAGCTTTAGCTGTCAGTTCGCTCTCACCTAGCCATTTCCAAAAAGCCCTGATAAACCAGCGTGTTACCTGAGCGGCACCAAATGTCTGACAAAGTTAGCAGCTAGCTGGTGAACACAGCACAGCAATAAGCTGCTGAAGATGTTTTGTCTGAGCAAATGGTGCTGCAGAAAAAAAGAGAAAAAGAGTTCTGGACATACATTTATCTAGAAAAACAACTGTGTCTGCTAGATGGATAAATTGACAACTGTCTGCTAACATTGTTCAGAGAAGAAATTGACCAAAACTAATAAGTCAGCACACATTTGTCATTTTAAATTGTATACTTCTACTTGAAAAGTAATATTTCTTTGAGTGTTTTGACCTCTATTTAACCAAAGTGCTGCTCACCCTTAATTGTTGTCAGTACAGAATTTGAGTGTCCCACGATCACCCCTGGATGCAATTTGAAGCCTGAAAGGACTTCATGTGGGGAATAGATGTATTTTGTTGCAATGAAAATCTCAAAATGATACATATTGGGACCAAATAGCCACTGTATTGTCATGTCTAGTGATTGCCTTCATTGTCATCTACTCCCCTCTTTTCCCTCTTTCACATCTGATGTCAGTTTCACATGTTTTGAAACAGATATAACTTGCTGAAAAAGGTTCTCATCATGCAATGATTTCCAATAGCCATTAACTGCCCTCTGCTCATCATTGTTCACCAAAATGTCCAGAAATGCACCTATTGTGCGTACCCTCATGCAATTATCAAAGCAAGTGCAAAAGAAAATGAATTCTATGAAGAGTTCCACCCTGCAGGATAATGTGTATTGATGACATAAATATAGTTATGTACTGAATGCACACAAATCAATGTTAAATGTGCGCCTGTCACAAAACACCACACACACACACACACACACACACACACACACATACACATACAGACATGTTGACTGAGATAGAGATTTGAGATACTCTATTTGTTTCTCAAAACTCTGCTTCAGACTAGACAGGGAGGTGGATGACAGGTGGATTCTGGTCCTGAAGAAGATAGGAAAAAAAATAGTTCACTAAATAATACAAAATAATTAAAATGGCTTAACACGTGATATCTCTATTAAGGATAAGTCGAGGCCAAAACAAAGTCAAAAAGAGGCTGAATATATGTGTCACAGTTGCCTGTGGACAGAGTCACGACTCTAACTAAATGATCATGTTGTTACATGTCAGCATGATGTGTTATTAGCCAAAAAACAAATTACTACTCCCTTAATTAATGGAACTAAGTCATCATTAGTGTTATTAGTTGCATCCATGCCCTCCCTGCTATGACAGCTCCATATATCTGCTGTGAAAGTAATCTATAAGCAAACTCCAAACAAGTGTTACTGCTCAATGGAGCAGCTTTGAAACGTGACACAGACTGGGACCTCTGCGGTCAGTTAGGTTTGCAGTTTTTTCATGCTCACAAACACAGATTGCACCGAAGCACATTGGATAACATACACTTGTGGGCGACAGGAGCATAAGGCTAATAAGTTTTCTTTTCTGTCCCTGCTGTTCTGGAATAGTTTAGTGTGAAGGCGGATAAGCTAAAGCTGGCAGTGTATTCTTCTAGCTTATATGAAATCTGCTTCGGGGTGTTTTTTTTTGTTTTTTTTTTCACTTTAAGGTTATATTCTCTGCTGCTGAAATGAAACAGCCTCATAGAAAGGTAAATTGCGGGCGGGCGAGGTGCTTGTTTTTCCAAATGCCACACTCCTTTGGTCACATTATTTCTTCTCCTTTTACTTACTACTGTATGTGACAATATTACAATTCCAGAAGTGAAACAGATACACACACGCACACACACACACACACATCTTCTCAACACACACACACACACACAATCTTCTCAAATCACACACACACACACACACACACACACACACACACATCTTCTCAACACACACACACACACACACACACACACACACACACACACACATCTTCTCACACTGTCTCACTGTCTCATAAAACCCTTTTTGGTACATTGGCCTTTTTGCGCTATAAAACTATTGCTTATTACATCCAGAGCTCATTGGGGCAGAGGAAAGGTTGAATTAAGGGTTTGATGAGATAGGTTGTGACACGGTAGCATTTAGCAGAGGACCACCAGTCCCTGCGTTAGCCCCGGCTGACTCTGCCCATCCACTGAGAAAGGTCAATGCTAATGCTGGCTGGTTAGCTCATATGCCTCACTCCGTATCTGTTTCACTCGCTCTCTCTCTCTCTCTTCTTCTCCATGTAAAGTTCCTGGTTGCGCGTTTCCAAAGTTATATGCTCTTTACACTCACACACAGTGGGAGTGCATAAGGCACTGACAATGCGTTTTCCCTGTGGCCCACTATAGGGAACACAGAGGTCAGAAAAGCCCCATTGGAGTAGGGTTTGGCTCCATATCTTGCTCAAGGACACTTCAGCAGAGCAGGTGTGTGCTGACACAGAGGTTTGAACCCCACTCATCCATTTGAAGGGTCTCTCCAAACCACTGCAGCCCCAGTGTGATCAGGCATATTCATTATTTTTGCAGATTCCTTGTTTTTCTCTCTCACTAAGGTTACTGCTGGTGATTAGGCTTTAGCACTGCATTGCTGACAACTCATTGCAGCCCGACCGCCTTGTTAGTGCATCCAGAAAGGTCACAGCTAATACACCGCTCTTAGCTCATACATTTCCGGCTGAGTATGTGATATTGATTCAATGAAAACTCTCTGTGGAAAAGCAGATGTTTACCAAACAGATTAAATGTGTCAGGAGCCAGATATACACTTTAATGGCTATTTGTATTGTAAATGAAACATTCCTTAATAAGGAATGGCATTGTTCTCTCACCTTAATGTAAGCATTACCCAGACATCATAAACTCTGTTCTGAATTACAACCTTACTGTGGGGGAGTTTTTCCACTTAGAGCTATGTGAGACTGAGTGTGCTGGGCCCAGTTCTGCTCTACAAACCATTTATTTCTTGTTTATTTACGAGGTACGCTTTATTGTAAGTTAGCCAGTCTTACTATTGGTAGTGTTTGATAATTATGACAATAAAAGAAATAAAAAGAACATCAGATAATTCTGACATTTATAATAAGAATGAATATGGTACAATAAAATCTATCTTAACAAACAAGATATCTTAGTGGTTAACCAAGTCTCCATGGTTAACCACTTCACAGATTAAATAGATGCAACATGTGGTGTCCGTCATTGCTCTATATTAGGCCCTATTTTCTGCACCAAATTTCATCCGATTAATTGGCCCATAGTAAAACACCACAAGTGATGTGGACATTGTGCAGGACTGCATTTCTTTAATAAACTGAATAGCAACAAGAACCTTAAAATTAATTCATGCTTGGGCACTTGGAGCCATTTAGTATCTGTTACACTTTTAGTGGCCCATTAACATGTTTATCAGGTTACAGCAAGCAAAGCAAGAGTGATGTTTTCAGTACACAATGGGACAAAACATTACAACTAAAGCTTCGTAAAAAGTATGTATGTTTTAATTATATCTCAGAACAGGTCACAATTTGCACAACAAGCCTTGAGCCATGGGTCATGAGCATTTAATCAAGCCAAGAACATCTTCTTATCTTATAGGCGGAGCGACTGCAGCCTTAGTGGGGCTTTTTGGAAAAACATTTTCACTTTGATTGAACGGTGACTGAAAATATGTTAGCAGAATTGATTGGCTGACTGAACACTGAGTCAAATATTTATCAAATGAATTAAATATTTTTTTAAATCAATACTAAATGATTTAAAAATATATCTATGAAAGAATCTGGCTGACATAAAACAAACATTTGGTGTAATGGAAAAGTCATTTTAATGGTTAAAGTTTTTGTCTCTTTCATAAAGATGTGGAGGGTGTGACCAGTGTCCATCACCCCACACAGAGAACACGCATGTAGCTATCGAGCAGCATGAATGGATCTGAAGAGAAGTGGTGTCCTTTTGAACTGATGGAGCTCCAGCAATCACGGGGAGGCAGATGAGTCGTGTTCAGCGCTGAAAGCAGCATCATGCAGGCTCATTTGATACCACTGCATGATTCACTAAACTATTCAGGAGGTTACTGAGAGTGAACTGTCTCAAAAGCTCTTCAGAGCAGTGCAGCATCACTTGTGACGCATGTTCCTGATAGAAATGAGTACAAAAGCAACTCTTGTTGCAATATTCTACATTTAAATCAATTTCTTGATTGTATGAATGTATATGGTTATTATCTTGCAAAATGACACTGGCATTAATACAACTTTTGGACAGCTTTTCCTCTTCCCTCCTATATGCCCCTGCTCTAATTCTCCTGCAAAGAGATTCTTATTTATGCAAATAACTAATCTCTACAATTGATTTGTGTTAATTTTGTCTGTCCTCTCTGTCTCTGGCCTTCACCTGCAACCTCTTTGTCTCTGTCTCGGCTCCTCGCTCTCTTTTGAGTTGCTTTCTTTATCTCTGTTAGCAGGTCAGTGCAACGTGCATTGACTCAGTAAGAGCATTTTTGGGCAATCAGGATTAAAGGTTCCTTAAGAAGTACAACAAATCCTGCATATTATGCAGAATGAAAAAAAAAGAAAAACTTATTTCCCTTTTGTAAGAACTTTGTTGAATAACCACCTTATTTAGAAAACACTGTAGAGCTGTCATTGATAGATTTAAAGCCCTCTCTGATGTGTATACATCAACAAGCACACAAAATTGACTTTCTTATTTTAATTAAGTAACATTGTGCATTACAAAATATACAGTCAGTAATCTTAGAATCATCATGACAAGTCCATTATCAAAATATTGTGTACTGTCAGAGCTTCTATCTAATTGTGTTTGTTATACCGATCATTTATTCTTGGACTGTTTTTTTTTTTTATTATATAACATGACAGTTCTCTGCTATAATAACCATTGTGATTCCCGCACTTCTAAAAACTGTACATATATAATAAAACCTGTTCCTCTTTACTCTGGTCTTTCAGTTGAGAGAAATCACTCAAGTCACCTCATGTCTTTTGTAGATGATCACAAAATATAGTTACATTCTCTGTCTGTGAAAAGAAAAGCAACAAAGCATAGTAGTTAAGTACAAAAGTGAGACAGCTTTAGGAAGATTATAGGAAGAAATATTATCCTGTCATATAATTAGTAACTTTTTGTTAACAGGTTTATCATATCAATTTAAAAGGCAGGTTTTGTTTGTGTTGTGTCAGCAGGTTGCATTTGATGGATTCACTCTGGAGTTTGATCATGTTCAACTAAAGTAGTTTGGGTGAGGTCAGCTGAGCAAACAGACTGAATCTGGAAATTCACCGCAGAATAATTTGCCCTGGGAATTCTGACCATTTTCAGATGCAGTCCAGGGAAATAAACATCTGTGCTGCAATTTCAGCAGCGGGGTGAGCCCTTTCCAAATCAAAACTAATAAAATCTACCCATGCAGTGGCACGGCACAGGAAAGACTAAATGAACTGACCATTTCAGCTATTAAGAGGAACAGAGCTTGGGATGTTGATATGAAGGATATTGTTGAGTATTTTACTCAGTGCCAGGCTCAGTGGAAGCCGTTTTAAAAGATTGTGGTGTCCATTTAACTGATGGGCTGCGGGAAAGTGAGCGGGTGCTTTTTCCAAGGAGATTGGTGCTTTCTGATTGGTTGCTGTCCCAGAGTGCTTCAGTGCTGTGTCACTGCCAACTGTGCTTTTGATAAGATTTTGGGAAAGCGCTTGTGGGAGGCGGCAGCATTACTATCACCGCGGTGCAGGGCTGCAAACGAAGGTGACAGCTGAGAGAAAGAAACTGTTCCTGAACCTGCTGGTCCTGATGTGGAGATTCGTATAGCGCCTACCGGAGGGGAGGAGGGCAAATACTCTGTGGGAGCTGACACTGACAATCATCACTTGTGCTGAACAGCCCCAATGGTGAGAAATGGAGTACTGTTGATGTGTCTGGCATCTCCTACGGTGTTTTCTGAAGACAAAACACTTACCATACCACACTGTGACACAGTTGGTAAGGATGCTCTTGGTGATGTGTAATATGGTTACACCCAGCCTTGGCTTGGTGTGAACCCACGGGCCATGCGCATTTTGTCACTTTTGGCCTAAATATCCTAGATGGTAAAGTATAACATTACATTTAAATTAAATTCAAATGAATTACTTTAATATAAAACCAAAGATACACATGTACAAAATAAGACTGTGGAGCCCCTGAAACCAGGATTTCATAAAGATAATGAAAGTAGAGCGAAGCATGCTGTTTTATTGGTGACAATGTGACAAGTTTAATATGAAAAGCATTTAAATATTCAGGTTTGGTTGAAGAACAATTAAAAATACATTGTTTTGAGGGGAAGTACAAAGGTTGCACACTGTGGACACAAACCACACAACTGATGGGCACAAAAAAAAAAAGAAAAAACACAAACAAAAGCTTAAAGTTCAAATCTAGCTTCTAATTCACCAGAAAAAAGAGCTGTTGAGACACGCATGACAAATGAGGAAGACAGGGAGATCCTAGGGCAGTTGGCGAGTCCACGGGTCCATGAGCCAGTTCTGTACAGTGGACTCCTTCAACCTCAGTCTGTTTCTGGGAGCATTCAGTTAATGAACGAGCCAAGAAATGAGACTCAGATCAAAGCAGCAACAGTCCAAAAGAACCATCAAATTAGCTGGCAAATGCCCCAAGAAACCATCTAAAAATCAATCCCAGTCAGCGTTCCCTTTACCATATATCTCATGAAGCCAAAGCTTGCCAAACAGTCTTTGTGACCACCTTTCTTTCCAAATACAGAATGAGCTGGCTGGAGTTAAACTGTTAAACGTGACTGCTGATGATCTGCAGCTGTTACCTCCACACCTGCCAGATCAGCGAGGACAAAACCGACCCTTCTATAGTCTGCTCACGTTCACCTCTCAATAAACCTCAATGCTGTAGTTCAGCCCTGTGTTCTAGAAATGAAACATTTGTATACCAAGAAGTTGTTTTACCAATCACCTTTTGGAGAAATTGCTGATTATATTCAATTGTGTTTTTTCTGTCCAAGAGTTGTCACGTTCTTGTACTGCACAAACGGGATGGGAGTGCAGGGTGCATTTAAAGACTTCTGCTAAAGATGTAATGCAGATTTTAAATAGAGAAAAAAAAGCTTTTCAAATGTTTCAAAAAGAACGTATTGCCTTTGTTTCACTCCATTTTTATTCACAGTTTATTATTTCAATTGTAATCCTTAAAATGTTGAGGTTGCTGGTGTTAATAGCAAGTGTGGTTTAACACACTGAGTGGACACTTTGTCAGAAATACAACAGATGTGCAGCAGCAGGAAAAATAAAAATCAGATTATTTTAACAGCGAAGTCAGTCAGATTTCAGCAACAATCTGTTTTCATGCTGCACACAGTGATTTCCCACACAACAGCAGGGCAAAGCAGTAAGGCAGCAGTAAAGTTTGTTACGTTGCTGAGGAGTCAGAGGTGTCGCCTGTAGCTCTTCATCTGACGGCATGAGGGGCTGCTCCTCATTGTTCCACTACTCTACAGCAAAAAAAAAAAAAAAAAAGAAAACTTACTGATTTAAAAAAATGGCAAAATAACTGTAATGCTGGATTACATGTTGCATTATTTCCTATGAATCCCCCATACATGTAAAGACACTTTAAATTTAGTACAGTTATTGCATTCTGACTAATTACAGAATGTTTGCAAGAAATGGCTATTATTATAAATATTATTCTTAAAAAAAGAGTCTGTTTTTGTGAAAATCTTATGGATTAAAAATAGTCTGGGACCCGTTTTGGAAGTTATCTGCTCCTTCACAAAATGCCTATGATTGCAATTCTAAATGTAGCCTCCAACTTAACATTCCCAAAAGAATTTAACAACCATGATTAATGTATGAGAACTGTTATGCATCACATTATATGAAGTTAGGTACAGTTTACAGACTAACACATTGTCTGATGAGTCTGCTGTCATTTATAGTGTAGAGAATAGATGTGTTCATTGGTGGCCACTGGTTATTTAGTTGGCATGACAAAGTTTTCAATCCTGGCCTGTCTGACATGTGTTCAAAACCATTTATCGTTGCTACAAGCAGAAATACCTCCACTGATTGGCCTCAACATTCTCCACATTCACAAAGTATTTTTATTTCAAAGAGCAGGCTCGATATTCCAACGCTTGTCCTCTTGCTGCACTGATGCACCAGCATACCTAGGTTACAAGACAGAGCAATTTCCAGCCACTAGGTTTCTCATTTTCCACTATTTGCTCCTGATCGTAAGGTCAGCGTGCATCATGCAGTGAACCTTTGGAACAGAGGAGATGATTTGTTGTCGACATTCTGGGTTATTACCACCAGGCCAAGTTGTGTGATGAAGGGGATGAGGGAGCGTCAGGAGAGAAAGGAGGAGGGGAAGCCAGAGTGAGAGAGGCAGAGCAAGGGTAATAAAAAGGAGGAAACAGAGTGTATGAAATTGGACTCAAAGCTTTACAAGCCCCCTGAGAGAGAAAAGGGAAGAGACAGAAAGATGGAGAGAAAAAGAGGTCTTATGGAGTCAGATTAGGTGTACTGAAAGGCACCCTTGTTAAAGGAGAATAAAACCCATTGCCTTAGTGGGTTATACATCTTTCCCAACTTATGTAACAAGTCAAGAAAAAGGGTTTTGTGCACCAAGGTCCTCATAGGATAAAATATTCACATCACTGCACATTCAAGCAGGCAGACGTTGTTTTAGTCTTGTGGAGTCGTACTGCTTACCACTGCTTCAATGAAGAATGTGAACTTAGAGTGAACTCGTTATCTCAGACTTCATTTTGCCGTGATCGGCTGTAAAGTATTATAGAGCAACTGTTTTATGACCAAGACAAACATTAACCTGGTTAATTAACCATGTAGTTAGTTGTAAATATATAGTGATGCTGCAAAATTTAATACTACTACTTCAAGAAAGCCAAATTAAAAGACATTAATAGTTGTGGACTGCCTCAGTCTGATCACCTCTCACCAAAGGATGTATCCACATTAAAATGCATTTTTGTTATGTGTGTGTTTAAATACAAGTTACCAACGATTTGTAGAAGGCCACAGGATCTACTGGCTACAAACACAAATGAGCAAGTCCAATTTATTTACACACACTTTTATTGCATATGGTCTTTTTTTGCCTTTCAGTTAATTTCTATTTAATTCAAATATCTTAAAAAGAAATCATATTTATAAGTAAATATGTCAGGTTTACACATTGCCTGTTTATAAAAATTAAATTCATGCAAATTGTTTAAAGACCTCTTACAGTACTATCATGAGGATTTTTGTTTCAAAGAAACTTAAAATCCTATTGCCCTATTTAATTGGGAACATACACAGTACTGATGCAACAAAAACTTCCATCACAAGCAGTGTTTGTCTTGTGCTGGAGCTGAAGTGGGCACAGCTGAGAGTTTTACAGGCTCATCAGCACCTAATCAGATTTTCATGACTCTGTCTCACTGCTTCATTTCAGACAAAAGCTACTGAGCGCTCAACAATAACAACACAGGAGGAGCATTACAACAACTAAGCTGGCTAGTCAAGATGCTCCAGTTCACATTTTAAATTTTAAAGTTTCTCTACAATACACAAGAGTTTGGATAAAGGCTGTGAAGGTGAGTCAGATCTTTCTCTGATTCATCAGTTACAAAAAAAGCAACCAGAATGTCATGACAATGATCAAAAATACTGCTCTCAATAATATCACTAAGATAATTTAAAAAAGTTTTTCTTGGAGTTTGGAGAACGCACATGCAGCGGTATAAATTGCCCACACAGCCTCCTTGCAGAGATATAATCTGGTGAACTATGAGAAAAAGTATTAAATAACTGATCTATCCTACAGGTGTTATACTTATGACTAATTCTTCACATCTTACTTTCAAATATGTCATGACTTGTGGGAGGAAAATAGTTTATAAGCAAATTAACCAAAAAGACACAAATTACACAGGAACAGTCTGCCTTAATGACAGACCACAATGCTGTGTGTCATGATCAAAAACTGATTTTTTTAAAATGATGGAAACACTTTATACACAGATATTTTTGCTATTATTATTGTTTGTTGCTAGCTAAAATGCTCCAGAAAGGCTGGACATAATGATACAGGATCAACTATTTCAAACAAATTGTATTAACAGTCTGCACAAAACAACACAAAGCATCTTTATCAACCATGCATGGCCCCTTAAGGGAAAATGATTTCAACATTTGATAACAAATATGGCAGAATTAATTTATTACTTTTTTGCATGCACATTATATAAATGTAAATTGAAAAAGAAATGTGATCCTTCATTTGCATGTCACTTCCAGTAAAGATGGAGTGAGACACAGACACATAGCCTCACATCACATTATCTCTTCACCTGCAAAACAGTCAGATAAATGCATAATTTGCAGACTTTGGCATTCCAACTCAGGTGAAAGGGCGTGAAAGCGCTTTCTGATGCCCTGTCAGAAACACACCCATGGAAAACCCAGCAGCAGTACAACAGGATCCATCCCAACCCAAAATAATTTGGACCCTGATCCCTTTCAGGATGTTGCTCAGGCTTCAGCTGGTTGAAACTGTGTTACCTATAACTTATATTTAGTACATGCTCATATTTTGATCACAGTCTGAGCGATTTGCTTACAAAAGACTGATGAAGGACCACTAAAGACCAAGTTATCTGGTCACAATGATGATGATGGTGAGCTCGTGTTAGCCTGGTAATGAATTTACCATTCAACTTGTACAGTTTCCAATTTTCATGAAATCGAGCATTACTGATTGCGATGCAAGAGATCATGGAGTTTGATGGTTTGAAGCTTCTCAACAGTAAATCCTGCTGGGTTTAATTAGGTAATACACACAGAACTTTCACATTCACACTGTGCGTCTCTGCTTTGACTGTCAGTGTAAATCTGTTCAGCAGTCGGCAGTGCTTTAGAGCGCAACATATAAATCAGCCACCACATTGATCTGTAGTCCTAAAACTGTCAGTTGGCCAGAAATTTCCTAGAAAAACAGCCCACCCTTTGGCTGATGGACTTCATGATTTTTGCATGAAGCTGGTTTGTTGCTGCTGAGATCATACATTTCCTGTTTTTTTTTTTAGCTTTGGGAGAGATCATGTTCAAATGGATTAGGCTGCTTCACTACCATAATAACAACATGTAATATGGAAATGGGCAAATCTGAGCCAACACCTAAATTGTATTTTTGATTTTTTAAAGGATCACAATGCTTCACCTCACATTGGTATGTATGTATCTCTCTACATCGTGTGTGGTACTCAAGTAGTGATGAGCCTGAGGATAGTCACAATCAGGACGAACCATCTGCTACATAAACATCACTGTAGGTGAAATGCATGGCAGCTTTATTAGCAGAATTAGTGATGTTTCAAATGACCTTTTAAGTTAATTGAACACTAACACTTTATTATTGCTACTAAATTAGAGGCAATTATAAAGCCAGGGTCAATTATCCTCCCAAGGATTTATATGTTTTAAACCTTGTTACAGTGATGCTCATATGTATGACCCATGCATGCAGTAAGGTTAATGAAGATGCATTCTTTTCATTAATAATTCATCCTTGAAATGCAGCCCAAAAGCAGGAGTAACTGTCATTCCACTCTGAGTGAATGAGCTGATTTCTGAGGTGTGTTACTGGGGCACGGCGTGATACAGGTTGCTCATACCCGCTCGCACTGGTATGAGGGCCACGCGCCAAGAAGGGTAATGAAGATACGGTGCCATCTGTCCTATATGTTGCTCGCCTGGAGCTTTACAGTGCAGGAGCTGGCTCAGGGCCCAGCGTGGGAGAGCACTGTAATATTCCAGAGCGGCAACAGAGAGAGATGCACAATATGAAACACACAAAGTCAACCACAGTAATCACATTAGCTGTGCTTTTGAAATTAAGAGGATATTTGTTACTCATTGGATTATACATGAAAATGCACATTTACAGTGCACACAGATGGACACAAACTGTACTTGAAATGAATTATTTCAGGTTTGACCGTAATAAACCGATTTTGTAATACATGATTTTGTTGTATACTCAATATGCCCCCTGTCAGGGGCACTTGATTTGGAAATAGTGGAGCGCACCCACAGGAAGACCTGCGATGTGGAACGTTAGAGAGATTAATCCAATAATGGAAAATATGAGAATTAATCAAGACACTGTAACCCAGTTTCTCCATAGGGGCTAATTACAGAAAGCTCGTCTGCCACTTGGCACCAGTCCAGTTGAGTTATTTCCTCAGGACTTGTCTTTTCTGTCAGTTGACTTGACTCCTTAATCTATGGGGCCCACGCATAGTGAACAGTTTACTACCTATTAAGGCATGCGTAGTGTTCAGAGTCAAAAGTGTGAAACGATATCTTTTCACTGACATATGTACCACATGTAACACAGGCCCCTCAATTAGAACAGTGTGTACGGACTCCGCTGGCCTGTGAGACACAGTTCAGGATGTCCTGTACATTTGTGATGAATAGAACTGGCAGGATGGATGGATGAGCTGAGGCACTGATGTGTGTGATTCATAGAGAAAAGATACAAAGACATGAAATGACTAATGCTGTCATATTTGTCTGTCAAAAACCTTTGCAATAAAAAAGACTGATATATGACGGATTGAATATTTAACGAAATATTGTAGTGACTTGCCGCTAATGCTCATGTCAGTGATACATTTCTTGTTTCAGACCTCAATGTTTCCGCTCATCAGGCTGTTTTCTGGTTTTCTCATTTATAAATAAGGTTAAATGAAATTGTATGTAAAGTCATGTTTTCATCACATTTATGTCCCTTCTGTTTTATGGTTTACATGTGCACTACAAGGAACATAGACAGCCTAAAATAGGTAATATTTATTTTATTAATATTCATTAATTCCCATTCCCATTACAGGTTAATTTAACTACGTGTTTACCATACACACAGGTGTATCTTATGTGTTGTTTTTCCTCAGTTTTAGGTATTTGTCTTTTGTTTGTTCGCTTTTTTTATTTAAATGTAAAATGACTTTACTCCTGTTCTGTCTGTCTGCCTGCTGGTTCCCTGTGCTGTCTTATGCTGTCACCTGGCAACTCCTGACAATGTCAAATCTTTGACATTTATTGGCTAAATATAATCTACTTACTTGACCTAGGTCAAAATAAATTTTCATTGTCAATCAATAATGAATATCTCACGTCTTTTCCAATGGACACCAGGCTTGAATGGCTTCATGAGTTTCTGCAAAGCCCAGATAGGAACTTCAGCGGGGGACATTGTGCTACATTGCACCATTTACTATACGTAGTCCGTAACAAAAAACATTTTGCTCTTAAAGAAGTTGTTCAACTTTTTATTATTGTGCGTTAAAGGTGCTGGTAGACAGATTTTCTTCAGACAGAGCCAGGCTAGCTGCTTTTCCCAGTTTCCACTGTGTATGCTGTGCTCTTAACACATGTCTAAGAACAGCTCATAAAAGCACACACAGAATGAGGTACGTCTTTATGTTCCCTGCACAAGAGGCCTGTCAATAAAAGTTTAGAAAGCTATTTGGATGAAGCTGTCAAAACTCCTTTGTGTGTTCCTGTCCGTTCTAAATGAACATCTGACTTGCATGGTTGGAGAAGGGCTCCATTGGTTTATGGTTCATGCCTTGTTAAATTTTGGCCAATTGGAAGATTTTTAACTTTTACAGAATGTTGTTGAGCAAAATATGTATAAATATATACAAA
This sequence comes from Scortum barcoo, assembly GCA_023238725.1. Classification (NCBI taxonomy): domain Eukaryota; kingdom Metazoa; phylum Chordata; class Actinopteri; order Centrarchiformes; family Terapontidae; genus Scortum; species Scortum barcoo. The sequence continues at coordinate 24,628,353 of CM041554.1, forward strand.
ATACATGTGTGTAAATGTATACTGTGCATCTGCATAAAATGACTGTCTGTGTTCATCTGCTGCGAGTAATGAAATATCAGGGGCTGCAAATGCATTCGACGGACTAAGCATGACTCATCTAAAAAAAGGGGGGAAAAAAAGATCAAACAATCAGAAGAGAAAAATGAGAAGTCGAGGGGAGGTAAATGTCAAACGAGGAGCTGCTTAGTGCCAGCTCGCCTGGCTGTGATGGATGGACTGCAGTGGGAGGGCAACACTTCTTTTAAACTGGCAATATCTACCATCTACAGAGCAGACAAAGAGAAAAGAGGGAGGGAGGACAGCTGAACTCCCATTGTGACTGCGGAGAGACAGCAGACAAGGAAGACAGTGTTCCAACTACACTGAACTGAAGAGGGACTGTGATGAAACTTTTTTACCACAGAATTATAAAGTTCTGTATGACACTTTATTTGCCTTTAAACCCGATCACAGCAGATTTATTTTGCACCAAATTTAATTCATTCAAACCATTTGAACAAGAATTAAAAGCTTCAGTGTTTGAAGAAAAGAAAAGACTCATTATATTGGTTTTTTCCAGCAGACTAAAAATGCAAACACCTAAAGTATAGATTATAATCACAATGCAAGGGAGGGTTGACGTTGTGACTCTGTCCTGACTGACTTAGCTGGTTTGGGGCAAATTTACACCATTTCCTGTTATTTCAAACATTTCTAAATCCCAAAACTCTTACATTACATGTGTTATGATCCACAGTATGAAGAACACTGAATGTCTCATAAATTATTGATCCATCTCAAAACTTCTCAGACTTGGACTTGGTCTCAAACTGGACGTGCAGAGTGACCTCACACTTACTGAGTGTGAGCTGTATGTCACTTTATTACACTCCCAAACACCATGGTAACAACTCTTTCTCACCCATCCACTATAGTCAGACATTAACAGTGAGTACAGAATGGGAAGTAGTGTTAGTGGAAACACTGTTATAGTGGAAATATTACCTCAGTGTTGATAAGAAAGTGTGTGGGACATTTAAACTCTCACTATAACTCATTCATATCTCCTGTCCTGTTAGTCTCCACCGCCATGGCTGCCTCGGTTGAAGCCACTCTAAAACCTAATGTCCGGCTAGCACTTCAACCTGCAGGGTGCCACACAGAACTTGTTAAGAGGCGTGTAGAGGCTTAAAAAGCTGTTTTTAACTTTTTTTAAAGTACCATGTTGAGCCATTTGGGGTTTTTATGAGTGCCAGGCTGTTCTCCTGACCAGAAAGTGGCAAAGAAATGAAGAAATGTGAGAGAAAAATTAGAAAAAAAGAAGAGCTGGTAAACAAACATGGATGGAAACTATTGAACATTAAGAATGTTAAAACAAAAGAAGAAGGAAATGGATGCAGCTCATTTGTCAGACCTCAAGGATGCGCCTCAGTGTCTCGACTACAGGATTTGGCAGATTAACGATTCCGGTTTTCAGGGTCACTGTCATTGACAAAACTAAAGCATATCAATGATTAAATCTTATCTCATCACTGCATTTCACAACAACACCAACACCAAACTTATTAACACTGCTCGAGGTGGCCACATGAGGCAAAGAGACGATGCAGTTAGAGGGGGAAATAAATATGTGACTGCAGGTAGGATTGTCGCAGTTAAGGGTTTAAACACCTGGTTTAGATGGATTGAAATGATAGTTGTTTGGCAACTGAAGGGCTCCCCTCTTTCTCTCTTCATTTCTCGTAAATCTCCCTCTTTTTCTAAGTGTCAGTCGCTCACAGACTGCTGTGTCTGTTTTTTGGCAGTATGTCGCACCAATTAGGACACTAGTATGCCGACCACAGCATCCATCAGACACCTCTCTACCTTACTGTCTTTCCTGAGCTTCATCCCTTTGTCTGTCCTCCCCCCATCTCTCCTCCTTTCTCTCCGTCTCCTCTCTGGGCTCTTAATCAGCAAAACACATGAATAATGGACTAAACTGGAAGAGGAATACTTCCTCTTCCTGATGAAGTGACATTTGAGTTGTTGCATGAAAACAAACTGGATTAATGGTGATATATTGAGGCAGTTTTATTCTGAAAGCATTAGGGACTCTCACTCTGCACATGTGATGTGTGTGTGTCCGTGTGTGTACTATGAGGTGTGTAACCATCTGCAGCAGCCCGGATGTGTGCCTGTGAATTCATATCTCACACTACAACCTCCCTCACCCACACATCCCTTCATATAGAAAAGACATTATAGTATTTGTGAAACAGAGAGGAGTTGCAGAAAAAAGGGAAAACAGCAACAATGAACTGACAGAATGAAAAGAGAGATTGAACAAAAAAGCTGAATGGTGTTCCCGCATGAGCGCTTCTGTCTGCTCTCTAGAGTACGTCTGGATGTCAGTCTGATGATTGAGGAATTTTGACTGGAAAAAAGACAGTAAATGCATTAAAACGAATTGGCAGAGAGAGCAACAAAACGGCATGGAGTGAGACGGAGGGGAGTCAATAGTCTGAATATGACAGGAAACAAAAATCACAAATGATGTACTGCACCTCTGTTTCATTCAGCGGGAACACTGCATTGCTGTGTTTATTACCTCCACTGCTCTCAGGTCTAAAGCGAGCCTTCAGTCTGCTTCTCTTGGTAATTCGACAAAAGTGACTTTAGTTTTACAGGATGACTACCTTCAGGGCAGCAATATTTCATCCTGCTGAATTTAAACTGGAACTGCAAGGAATCATAGGACAGATTTTTGCCACATATGAACCTGTTTTTAAGAATCCGTCCACTATTAATGAGGTTGTTCCATTCGCCATTTTGGGTTTGCTTACTTTGACTAGGTTTTGTGCATTGTGTAAAAAAGTCAACAGTGTTTTCTCATTACAATAAAAAAGTTTTTTTTTGTACCAGCAGTCCAGAAGTTCTAAGAAATTATTTAGCCTTTTTTTTTTTTTTTTTTTTTTAATAAAGTGTGAATGGACCAAACAAACCATGTATCATTTTATATTTCCTTTTCTTAGGATAAATAAAATTCCAAAAGTATTGAGTGAACAAAAAAAAAAAGGAAATACAGTGGAAACCTTTTAAAGTAATCACGTCTATCCAGGTCAAATTGATCACTATGAGCTGATGATTAGAAGCTGTTTTTAATGCAGATGACCATCTCATTGACATTTTTTAGATTTATTGCATAAATATAGACTACAGTAATGAAACAGACAGCTTGACTGTTCACTGGGGCATGCTGTTTGGGAGGCTAGTTACCAGCTAACTGACGAGCCAGGCCAAAGCCTTTTTTAATTAGCCTTAATAAATGAGGTCTCCTAACTCAGGGGACTGAAGCTGGAATAATAATACCTGTGCACATTTGTTTTCTGTCTCCATCACTGACAGTTTCTCGTTGTTTGGCTCCGTTGCTCTGTTGGTTTTTATTTAGCCAAAATGACATTTTCTTTCCTGTCCTGATTTGAAGATAGACGCTGCACCTGCCTCAGGTAGCCAGGTGACAGCAGACAGGGTAGCACATGGCAAAGTATCATGTAAAAAAAAATGAGTTACAGTTTTAAAAAAAAAGTTTTCCATATGTTATCAGGTATGAAAAGAGCCAAAATGAACACTGTAAGTGGACTAGCTGATTACAATGAGTGAATTATTTCAATTCAATTGCATTTGTAGAGGAATGGTTCTGATGTATCAGAGGGCCTCACCCCCCTCTCTCTTCCTTTTCCTCCTGCCCTTTGAAATGTGTTTCTTTCTTTCTCTCCCTCCATCCCTCCCTCACTCTCTCCCCTTCGCTGGGGAAGAAAATGGAGTTGCTGGCCCGATGCCACACCTGACACTCCAGCCTTAATCTGATTAATGTTTTTAATTTATATAAGTGAGTAGTGAGGAAGGAATAGGGGGCTGTTGCCTTTACTGATGCTTGGGTCCTACACACACACACACACACACACACACATATTTGCAGGCTTTATGCGATGGGTGTCACATAGGCCAAGTCGTGAAAGGCCAGAAAGAATGTGTGTGTGTGTGTGTGTTTGTGTGTAAAGAGAAAATAAAGGGATAAGGGGGACTTTTGCAGACAGACAAAAGTGAAAGACAGAAAGATGGAAACAGTGACGTGAACACGAAGACGCAGATTAAAAAGACAAGAGTGAGAAATACTGAGAAGGAAGTGAAGAGAAGTGAGGAGGAGTGAAAAAGAAAAGTAGAAAAGGGGCTTCAGGGAAAGATGTCTGGGTGGAAAGAGAGTTAAAGGGGTTTGAGAAGAAAAGTTAAGCAATAGTGGGAAGCAGAGAAGGAGAGAAACAAAACTACAGAGGAACCGGGAGGGAGAACGAAAAAGAAATGAAAATCCAAGTGAGAGATGGTAATTATGAGAGATGAGGGATGATGAAAAGGCCAGCTTGGGACAATCTAATTGGAAAATCCTGCCTTTTATTTCAAACTATTCATCAGAATGAATTAAAAAAATCACATCTACATGAAATTTCCCCAGAAAGATGAATAAGTCATATCCGGAAAGCCCCGCTACCGCATCCAAAATGGATGCCTGGAACAAATTTATTTAGCTTGGCTGGGAATCAGATGTTTTTTCATTATGTATCCCCATTAATATTTTTATATAGGTGTAATGTTTAAATTCACCAGTTCTCTGTGTGTTCCTCAGTGTGTGTGTCCCAGGGTGACACATACCTTTCCATTACTGTTCCATCCAATCAATAAACCCATTGATTGCAGAAGAAACTGTTATAGTGGGGAGAGCATCACACACACACACACACACACACACACACACTGCGTGTTGCATCAACAAAATGGCCTTAGTTGTTTGTCAGCTAATCACAGCCAGGCAGAGAAAAGACAGCTGGATGGTGAAAGGCCGGAAAGACTTATAGAGGCAGAAGTGATAGAGAGAAACATCGCCTGAGGACGGAAACATAGTTTTTCCCCAAACTCTCCCACGCTGCATATACATGCACAAGTAATTTACAAAGGCAGACTGGCAGATGTGGTTTGTGCTTCTAATAAACACATTATAAAAAAAAACAAAAAAAACATTAACTTTATCTTTAAACTTTTACCCGCCAACACAAAATGTCACATTACTGCTGTGAGTGATGCTCGGTCCGACACGCCTCCTAACTCTGATTGGTTGTTTTCTCTCAGGTGCCTTGGACTCTTGAACACAGTTACAGTTTTAGCAAATAAAAAGTCTGACAAACATGTGGGGCATACATATACATATATACACACATTATATACACACAGACTGATTATAGATAAGATCTCTCTTCTTGGCATTTGGCAACCAATCAATAGGACAATGACAATCATGTGACTTTGACATTTTATAAGTGTCAACAAATTATACAAGGTACAATTTCTAATATCAAGTTCTGTAGTAGATATTATTTTTTCTTAGAATATGGACAGTAAAATCTGGAAAGCTGGAGACAGATAAAAGAACATAGCGGAGCACCAGCTAGTCTGGACATTTTATTATTTTTTCCCCCAAAAAACATACTCTGCAAAACAAGTTTGGTACTTCTGTATTTTGAACGAGTTGTCTTCCTCTGTTGTTGTAGTCTTTCTATGCTCCTTCTCTCCTGTACATCCGCTCTGTCCCTACATGTCTGCTTGTTCGTGTTCCTTACACATCTTCAACTGCACTCATCTGACATTTTCTTGTAGTTTCTCACCTCTCGCCTTCCTCTATATAAAAAGACAACAAGCTCGCCCCTGTCTGTCTCTGCAGCATATACCCTCACACCTTTATGTTTTCCTCTCCAGATCTCAAGATCAGAAAACTTCATGTTAGTGTCCACTAGTACTAACCCACTCTCCTTTGGACTGTAGAGACGGGCAAAGACAAGGCTGTTATGTGCAGAGACAGTAAATCACCTCTATCTGCAGTCCAAATGTATGTGAATTCTCTTTCTCCTCCCTACAGATCTCACAGTTCAGACATCAGGAAGCCCACAGAGGTTACAGAGACTGCCCTTCAGCAAAGTACTGCAATTCTCTGACCTCCCCGTGGCGAGAGCAAATCATCACGCGAAGACTCTTGCATTGTATGTAAGACCTGTGTTAAACTTTTCCAGAGGCTGTTGGCTTTCAATCACTTCAGGGACAAACAAAGTCTCGTGCAGAAGCGCCGCACATTCGCAGCACTCCCTCCAGGACTAAATCAGAGGCAGCGAAGAGCAGTGGAGTGCATTTTTCCTGCATGTTTTGCTCAAAGTTCAAAGTTTGTGGTGTTCTTATTTTCACTGTAATGTTCCAATCCAACGTTGTTTGCATCACAAGAACTTTTTCATGAAACCCAGGAACTTAACCTGCATTTAGACTGGAGGAGCAGAGGTCTAAATTTATATCACTGAAGACAACCCAAGTGGGCGAGCATGTAGAAGCTGTGTTTGATAAATACTTTGGCACTGAGCCCCATTGATTAAATCTATTAATAATGACTCATAGAAAAGGACAAGCAAAAGAGTGATCAATAACTGCACCAAGTCAAAATACAAGAAGACCATGGATTCAAATGAATAAATAGATTCAGACTGGCAAGATTTTATGACAACTGAGATATCTACAGTGGTCTACAGACACTATTACCATCCATTCATTTTGACATCATAGTCACACTTTGTACAATATGACAAAGAACCTCATGATGACTGTAATGTTGAGAAGATTATTTCAAAAAAAGAATCAATACTTGGTCTTATTGACATCATCTTCATGGTGCTGCAGAAACAGTGAAAACTTAAAGATGGATGTGGAAATTTAGTTCTTCAAAGTCCGTAGCTGCTGTGTCTGTTTGATGGAAAATGAGGCAACGTCAGTGACTGAAAATTCATTTGTCTACTCTATTGTGAAAACATTAAGGCATTAGTGACAGTTCTACCTTGAACTTTGAAAATCAGATTTATTATTTACCTTGTGTAAAGAATTTTCTCTAATGATGATATTGAACTGGGCTCTGAATCTTTATGGCATTTTAATGTGTACATATAGGAGTCTTATTTAATTTTTGACTATTTTAGCGATAACATTATTTGATTGGTACGTATGTAACATTAAAATAGTCCAAAAATAGAAGCTTAGAGCTGGAGTTACTTTATGTAGACTTTCCAAACAACATCCGAGTTGTGATTTCTTTGCATTATTTCCTTGGTCTCTACTTTGCTCATCTTCCATCTCCCTGATTTCATTCTGCAGATGCTTCCTTCCTCTAAGCTTTTCTTTCCTCCCGCCTCTCATCAAACCTCCTTCAACTTCGATTCCACCCAATCCCCCTATATACCCTCAAACAGCACTTTCTGTTGTTTGTAGTTTGAATTGAGCAGCGGAGAGCCAGCAAAGCGCATCTGAAATAACAATGAGAGGAACTTGCAAGCATACAACGAGTTCAAATCCACTAAATTGGGCTGCCAGGGCGAGTGTGATCACAAGTTGGAACACATGACAAACAAAGGTCCATCTTAACAAGTCACTCCAAGAGACCAGGGTCAGTGAATTTAAACGTGGCAGATAGCTTGATTCACCCCCCCCACACAGTTCTCAGAACAAGTTGATTTGCATTAGACGAAAGTTAAATTATGAGTTTTTTTTTGTTTCCAAAAAGAGTTCTGGAGGCTCCTGGTATAAATGGCTCAGTGAGACAGATGTGTTTTGCCGTGAAAGCTTCAAGGGGTTTAAAGCTATTGTTTCCTTTTGTGTCTCGCTGACTGTGCCTCTCAGAATAATCAAAAACTTTGTGTTATTGTTGTTGCTGGCTTCGGAGAAATGGCTGGAATACATGTGTCTCCCCCCGCTTCTAGCTTCACACTAATGGCGAAGTCTGCTGCCTCGTTTCTTCTTTTTCTCATCCCCCGCTTCACCCCGCTTTATATCAAAGTGATAAAGTTGGTGCTTCCTGCTCCTACAGGGCTTTGTGATGGGCATATTCCTCCTCCTTAGTTGAGGTTTGAGATATATAGTTTGTGCATCCTCTGAGGGCTCTGCAATGATGTTACCTCTCCTTACCTCTGTTTAATGCTCGCACTCTCTCTTCTCCTTCCTCGCCATTGCTCCTTACAGCTGATGCCGTTATGTATGCTGTGGGGAGTGTGCTGCACATCGCTGTGCCTCTGCCTCTTCTCCACAAATATTTTGGCCTTTCAGCTGAGAGCAAGAGACTCAGGGGTGAGCAGATGAGGAGAAGTGAGAAAGAAAAGAGGAGAAGGAGAAGAGATCACGCTGGTGAGTGGTGGATTGGGGACAGAGTGAATGGAATAAAAAAAAAAGAACAGAGGAGAGAAATGTTCTTTTTCAGGTTTAAAGGTTTAAGAGTTACTGAAATGAGAAGAAGAGCGAGCAAAAAGAGCAATCAGCCATCTTCTTTTCCTCCTTTGCGAGGCTTCCTGTGAATCACCATGTTAGGCTGCAGCAGCAGTGATTGATGTCGAGGACGTGGAGCGTTCACTGTAAGTCTGCTTACTCTCATATTATGGTCTGTACCAGCAGAAGTCTGGGACTTTGTAGTGGGAGGCAGGAAGGGTTTGTGCTTGAGGTGGAAACAGAAACTGCCCTGAACATCATTGGTAACCATCTACTGAGAATATTTCATACCAGTGAGGTGAAGTGCCTGCGCAGAGAGCAAAGGATATTAAAAGACAAGACTCCAGCTACAGCCCGCTCATCTTGCTACCATCTGGTAAACAACACAGAAGTATCCACTGCCGTAACACCAGAGCACAGAGCAGCTTCTTTCCTCAGGCTGTGGGTCTCCTCAACTCATCCTCCACACTTTAACTTAAAACGTAGGTTTTCTTGTGTTGCATTTCATTGTGCAGTCCTGTGTTGTAGAATCCATCCATCCACTGTCTATAAGGCTTGTCCTTTGAGGATTGCTGGAGCCTATAGTCACCAACACAGGCACTCCACACAGACGGGCCCCAGCCGAAGAGTGGGTCCAAACCCAGAACTCTATCAAGTGCTAACTCTACCACTGTGCCACCGATATGTTGAATAATGACAAATAAATTTACCTTGAACCTTAAATTGCAATTCTCTGTTTCAACTTTTATTCGTTTTGTATTCATTATGGCCAGAGCTGAATGCTGGTATTTCTCATGACAGTGACATAATAGAACATACGCCGTTACATTTTCTTTAGAGTGTGAGCTTTTGCACAGCAGTAAGTCATTATTTTAGGGAAAAGACTACAGCCTAAATTGGCAGCAATGCTACTGGCTCTGTGAATCTGCAGCGCTTTGAGCCAGATGCTAACATCTGCATGCTAACATGCTCACAAAGACCATGTTAATGTGCTGATGCTTAGCACGTAACATTTAGCATATTAACCATCTTAGTTTCGCAGAATGCTTATGTTTGCTAATTAGCACTTAACAGCCATGCCTTCAGCTAAATGTGAATGTCAGTGTGCTAACATGCTCACAATGTTAACATGCTGATTGTAATGCTGATGCTGATGCCGGTATAATCTTAACCATTTTGATCATCTTTAGTGTGTTAGCATGCTAATATTTGCTTAGGTCTAATACACGAGGTACAGCTGAGGCTGATGGGGTTGTCATCAATTCTGCAGGTGTTTGGACAAATGTTGGCCTGATTCGAGAAATATAGACCCTCAAAATCACTGTTTCCTTTGGTGGCAACAAACCAAACAATGTAAGTGTAGTTGAGCCTTATTTTACATATAATGGGGCTCACTATGACCTTGAAATTATGCCCACTCAAGGAAGAGAATACTACAAAAAATACATCATACAGGGGGAACAACAATCACATGCAGCAAAGTCAGTATATTTCAGCTCATACAAACTCTGGCTGTATTTGGACCGTTTACATGAAAAATACACTCAGTTCTCTGGTGTTGCCACGTCTTTCCTTGATCTTGAGTGATCTGTCTGAATCTGAACTGATGTCTTCAGTGACAACACCTTTTAAATCCATGTGATCGAGAGAGTCTGATTTTTTTCAAGAGCGCTCCCTACCAAACTAAGGGCTAACCCCTTCCCACTTTTCTAGTGGAAGTTGACTGTGTGTTTCCTAGCAACACCTGCTTTCTGATGTCAAAACCGACATCAGACCCAGAGGCTTGATGCTGAGGCGCTGTTTCCACAAATATTTCCCATACATTTCTTAGAAAATAGAAAAATGATTTATAGTTTATATTTCCTTACACAAAAAGCAGAGAGTTCAAATTTCAGTTTGATTTACATTTTTAATTCAAACTGTATCCCAAAATATGGATGTCTTCTAATGATTAGGAGGTACTGTGGTCTATAAAGAGTATCAGTATCATAAATGGCCCCTGACATTATACCGTGAGGTCAAGCAAGCGAGAGAAAATAAGAGAAAGAATGGGAGGGAGTTTGATGTCTCTCTCTCTTCCCCCTTTTCTGTTCTATATAGAGATTCGGGAAATTACCTTCTTCAGTCAAACCGACCTGTCATCCGTCTGTCTAATAGGCTGTCCATAGGTATCAAAGAGCAGCGGATTAAGAACCATGAAAAATACATTTAAAAAGTTTATTTATGCAGCCCACTGCCAGCAGTTACAAGAGGTTTCAAAGCTAGCACTGCTCCTCAGAGATGCTGCAATTCCAAAACCATTTGCCATTTGAAAAAAAAAAAAAAAAAAAAATCTTGAACTTTGCAGGCTTTTGGGCAGAATCATGTAAAATAAGCTTTTTTCAATGATGACTGGATAAGGACCACTGCTAATAGCTAATTAAAAAAATATTATTTGTAGCAATTAGTACATTTTAAATTTGCACAAAGATAGACAGGTTGAAACTCACTGGAGATGCTGAGTCATTCAGGTCCTGGGAAACAGCCAGAGCTTTTGAAGTGAGACTTGGTCACGCATTCTGAGCAATATGAATGACAAATCACGAACAATTATGCAAACACTTCTTCTTCTTCCTCTTCTTCTTCTTCTCATCACCGTGAGATTTTCAGATGCTTATCTTGTGGCATCTCCTTTACATATCATAAATGTTCATTCACAAGTACAAAATAAGAATTGTAATAGGGGAATATGCGGTTAGTCTGAATAGGAACCTCCTCTTGGAAATATGATGTCTAACTTTTAACAGATGATGAGCAATGTTTCAAAGTTTGAGCTCACATTTGTCAAAACTTCAGTCATTATTATATCTCCATACATAAGGGATCAAACCTGGTACTGTCTAATTATGGGACTGTCTCCCTAACCACCAGGCTAATCTGATGCCTGATGCATTAAACATGGCCAGCAGGTCTAGAAATTAATATAGCAGAGCCACTGAAGGAAAGTTTGAACACTCATTTTTGGAAACAGTTTTGACTCTTTTTTATGTTTCTGTAAATGTCTGTAAGCTTGGATGTGTGTGAGTGTGTGTGAGCATGTCTGGGCCACTAAAGGTTATATTTACCATTTGTCTGGATTTTGGGAGAGTCAGAGGGCAACTGGGGACAACAGTGTGGACCGCTAGAATTCTGATGATGATTGTGGACGATCAGATGCACACACGCACAACAAAAAAGGTGTTTATTGGGGATTTAATCAAATGTCAGGGCTGGTGCCGCCACGCTGTGAATGCAGAGTGTGAGAGGCCTGGAAAGAATGTGACCAATTGGGAATGAATGATGGGAGATGAAGGTGGATCAATAGGAATGAATGTGTGTTGGATGGGAATCAGTGGGAATGAATGGAGATGCATGAGGACGAGTTCCCATTAGAATGTCACTAACTGTTGACTGCCTACAAAAGAAGATGGGAGGGTGAATGTAGCATCATCTCCTTGTCATTTTATTAAATTAAATTGCGATTTGTCATATATGGCTGTTTAAAATCTCCATTATCAATCAGTGGGAACTGTAACATTGCAGTCCCTGTTTTTGTACTTGGGAGCCAAAAAGTGACCTTATCAAAAGCAGACAAATCAGCATCATGTAATGTTACTGGTGTTGCCCTGGTGACAATTCTCTTTGACTTTATCAATAAGAGTCTGCAGTGCCCCTCAGATCAATAGAACAATTCAAGAGACTGAATTTACATTAGATATTGCATAAGAGGATAACATTGGATTTACCTTTGCAGGTAAAAAAGAACATAACTCCAAACGAATTACAGTGGGGCAAACAAGTATTTAGTCAGCCACCAATTGTGCAAGTTCTCCCACTTAAAAAGATGAGAGAGGTCCTGTAATTTTCATCATAGGTACACTTCAACTATGAGAGACAGAATGGGGGAAAAGAATCCAGGAAATCACATTGTAGGATTTTTAATGAATTAATTGGTAAATTCCTCGGTAAAATAACTAAAATAAGTATTTGGTCACCTACAAACAAGCAAGATTTCTGGCTCTCACAGACCTGTAACTTCTTCTTTAAGAGGCTCCTCTGTCCTCCACTCGTTTACCTGTGTATTAATGGCACCTGTTTGAACTCGTTATCAGTATAAAAGACACCTGTCCACAACCTCAAACAGTCAGACTCCAAACTCCACTATGGCCAAGACCAAAGAGCTGTCAAAGGACACCAGAAACAAAATTGTAGACCTGCACCAGGCTGGGAAGACTGAATCTGCAATAGGTAAGCAGCTTGGTGTGAAGAAATCAACTGTGGGAGCAATTATTAGAAAATGGAAGACATACAAGACCACTGATAATCTCCCTCGATCTGGGGCTCCACGCAAGATCTCACCCCGTGGGGTCAAAATGATCACGAGAACGGTGAGCAAAAATCCCAGAACCACACAGGGGGGACCTAGTGAATGACCTGCAGAGAGCTGGGACCAAAGTAACAAAGGCTACCATCAGTAACACACTACGCCGCCAGGGACTCAAATCCATGCAGTGCAGTGCAGACGTGTCCCCCTGCTTAAGCCAGTACAGTACATGTCCAGGCCCGTCTGAAGTTTGCTAGAGAGCATTTGGATGATCCAGAAGAGGATTGGGAGAATGTCATATGGTCAGATGAAACCAAAATAGAACTTTTTGGTAAAAACTCAACTTGTTGTGTTTGGAGGAGAAAGAATGCTGAGTTGCATCCAAAGAACACCATACCTACTGTGAAGCATGGGGGTGGAAACATCATGCTTTGGGGCTGTTTTTCTGCAAAGGGACCAGGACGACTGATCGGTGTAAAGGAAAGAATGAATGGTACCACAGTACTGACAGAAAAAGTTAACACCTAGCTGGTGAAGGAAGGCGAACATGTAGAAGGTAAAGAGCCACATTTTCCTCATGAATTGGTGAAGACAAAGAAGAGACAATAGAGATTGAACTTAATCCATCGTATGACCATAAACACAACTCCATGCACAGTAACATTAGCTAAGCTTTGTTTATTCACACAGAACTGTTATTACCCATTCACTTACAAAAAACAAGAAAAAAAGCAATCCCAAACAGTATTATTAAGTTAGTAAAACTCCCTCAGAGGAATATGTCTCTTTAAGTTCAAGCTGTGTTATAGTTGATATCAATAACAGCTTTTTGGGGCAATATGTCTAAAGTATGTATTCTCCCAAATGGACAAAAACAAAATTAAAGCAGCTTTAAAATGAAAATACATATGACCAAAAGTTGTTAGTTAACTTAAAGGTTGTTTTGCATCTTTGAAGAAGGAGAAGGATGTCACAACCTAAACTGGATTCTGTCATTGATTTATGCAGTGAATTCATGCTGACCGAATGAGAACACAATCTGTATCATGTCTGACAGCATTTTTGATATTGAGGGATATAGAAGCTTTAATCTGCTCAGTTATACGTGTTACCAGCACGTTAATGCCATGAACCAAACCTATAATAGTGGTTCAGCAGAATAGAAATGTCTGCTGTGGTCGATTCCACCTCTGCACTCACACCATGACTCAGGTAGCTCAGTCTGAATCCCACACTTATCTTGCTCAGCAGACTGTAGTAGCCAGCTGACTTCAGTGACACAGCTATAATTGGTACATTTAGTATGATTAATAGCTACCTAATCAGATTTGCATATATAATGGCTTTGGGTCAAACAGTTGTGAGTGTGTGTGCCGTCCAAAATATCCAGAGAAACACGCTGTGTGTTAATGATCATCAGTCTGCTCTGGTCAGCTAACGGAATCCCACTCTTGAATCCCGCCATGATGAATGTGCCGGCCAAAATGTCAGCCGAGGAGAAGACACTTTCACAAAAACTGAAATTCACCATGAAATCAATGAAGTGTTTTCAGAGTGTTCACTGCGGAAACACCTAACAAGTAACAAGACTCATGTCCAGTTCAAAAGAAAGACTCCCCTCATGTTGTTGATTTAAAAATCGATGTTTCCATGGATACATATCTGAATTTTAATAGCTCCACCTAAATCGTGCCTATCGTTCTCTTGAAAGCATCCTGCTGCATGAGTCAGAGGATTCAGGCAAAACTTGAGTAAACTGCTGCTGGCCTTCTAACAATGGAGAAAACTGAAGCATCTTACAAGCATCATATAGCCCTCTGAACCTGCTTCCCGTCAGTCAAAATTTAAAATACCGTTACCAAACTTTCTTCGGCTACCGGTTACCAGAGTCCAGTATTGACCGCGGCATATAGGTGTGCTCCACTGAGTTGAATAAAACTTCCACAAGATTTGACTCTCACTAACTTCATAAAAGTGTAAAATGGTAGGAAAATTCCTACAGCCGCCTGATTCTCTGTAACTCCTTTTGCTTTCCTCTCCCTGACGCTAAAGATCGACTTCCACAGCTTCATTAAAACAAAGAAACAAACAAAAAAAAAGTACTAGCCAATGACATGGTAAACTGTGATAGTAGATGTGTTAAGTTATCATAAGTTAATTAATTCATATACACCATGAAGACACACATAGCACTATATTTATCATGTTTAAGAGACAATATTAGCTATTTAATGAGTTATTCACTCATCTTTTTGCTTCCTCTCTGAAACTGTGCTATTACTGACTAATCCCAGCAGGTGCACATCTCTGCTTGAAGATATATCAAAGTCTGAATACACTATGACACAGTGGGGCCTCAGAAAAGACCAGCTACTTATTGGTGATAGACCAATAACAGTTACCAAAGACTCGATATTCAAAAGGGTAATTAAAATGATGTTATTTACAAAAAAAAAGTATTCAGAAAAGCAAACAAAAAGTACCAGCTCGCAGTGAAAATAACAGAAGTGTGGACCTCTTGGATCTTAATATTAGCTGTGGCAGCGATCACATCACACCTTTGCTTTGCAGTAAGTAATCAGAGCTGCGCGGCACATTATTGATGAGCTGAGATGATTGAGCTTTTACAGGTTGGGAAAAGCAGAGGCAAACAGCTAAATTACTCACGATCAGGTGGGAATGGATGACACAAATCTGGGTCAGGCAGCGGGGTTAAATTCAAACTGAAATTTGAATGTTGCTGTTTTTGTGGAAGCAGATATAAATCAGATATAAATATAATAAAATCTCTTTTTGAACAAGGATAAATCATTTGCATGTCTCAGCCCTGTTTGGTCTGCAGGCATTGCGCATTCAGCACAATGTGATAATTATTGAGTTTTAATGGTGTTGGGATGAGTATTTATTTCACTATGGACAAAGCTGATGCTGAGCTAAGATGAACATTTCCTGACACCCGAGCTTCATAGCAAAAAGACATGAGATTATTTTCTCATACCTTCTTGAAGAGAAAGCCAATCAGTGCAGGTCTTTTTTTTTTTTTTTATTGAACAACTCCTTTAATGCTTTAGTGGCTGTACTGAGACCTGTTGATTCAAATGAATGTATTCATTATTCAGATTAAATCATCTCCTCCATCATCTCCTCCACATGGTCTGCTGTGGACAAACGGCAGCTTCTTAATGATCACATCACTTGTTAGGCTTTCTTATTTATAGGCTTTCTTATGCCATTATTAATTAATATATTCCACTATCTTTGTATTGATCCCATCCTGTCAAACTGTGATAAAACAGTCTTTGTGTTGTACCACCGTGCTCACGCATACACATATATACTATAGTGTTAAGCTCTGAAACACATCCTAATGCAGATCGTATCTTGACAGAATTCAATTTCCCATCTGAAATTAAAATCCTTTGCAGGCCTTAATTGCTCTGAAATTGATAGGAGGAAGTGAAGTGGGAGCTGGTGTGGTGTGTACTTCCCTCACTGATGTGGTTGTCTTATTTAGCTGTAATATGAACTTTATGGATGTTAAAAAAAGACAGCCACACATAGAGACGCAGAGAGAGACAGAGAGGTGGAGAGACAGAGAGAGAGAGGAGCAGAGGAGCTAAAGCCTTATTAGCTGTTCCTTGAGATTACGGGCAGGGAAGCAGAGTGTTTGGCCGAGGCTGTAGTCAAATTAAAAATGTGCCATGGAGGAGGAGACGGTGGGGAGAAAATGGAGCAGGGCAGAGTAAATCAGGCTGGAGGGGATTAGCCAAAATGACAATGTCAGAGGGCCGAAAGAGCAGACAGGTGTAAAGGCACACGTCCTGCGTCTGCTCGCGGTTTAAAGCTTCAGAGTGACCACAATGTCACGAACACCTGTACACTCTGTGAGCTCTGTTGCTTTTAAGACTGGGCTGCATTTATGTTCACTTTCTGTTGAGTTGACATCAGGAGAAAGTCATCCTCCTCTGTGGTAATCTGGTTGGTAATGTCCAGTGTCACAGGCTGCGGTGTTTCCTGTATCAGATTGAAATAAAGGGTTAACAGCAGCGTGTCCACCCCGCACATCCCAAGGACACTTCCGCTCGAGCCACTTAATCAAGTGTGGTAATTGGTCTCCTCTTCAGGCTTAAAATCTTCATTTACTTAATGAATGATTTTTTTTTATTTCCTCCATACTGATGTGATCAGCAGTGTTCTCCCTTGTTACGAGATACTGAGACTCTAAGAATTCTGGGAATTACATCCGAAAGAAGTCATTTTTTTTACTGGATGGCTCAACGTTTATCTTGTTCTACACGAGGTAAGTATATTTATGTAGTGCGTTTTGTTCAAAGGAAAACAGTATTAAATAAGAAATATAGATTAAGATATATAAGACAAACTGAATATAATAAAATGCATTAAAAAGATTAAAAGACAGCAGAGAAATCAATCACAGAGAGTGCAGGGTGTACTTGCAGTTTTTTTAAGGAACATTTGGTGCAACTGAATTCAAAGCACCTAAAACCTTGTACACCCTGCCACAGCTGAATGGGCGTGGTGAGGGCTGAATGACTTCCTGTCCTGCACTGCTCACTGAACATGGAGATACGTGTGAAAAGATTGTCATATAAATGTAAAGTAGATAATCAAAAACAGCTATGCCAAACATTAGAAACAACAAAGACAAGAAATTATGATGGGGCTTGATGCATACACAGTATGTACACACACAAACACACACCATGTTGTTGTCCTCATCCTGGTCCGTTAATACTGGATATTCTGATCCAATGCTTAAAGTATCTTAATGTTGATTAAATGTGTATCTGACCATAGCCTACAACATGTCTTTTTTTTTTTTTTGCTATAATCTGTAATTGCAGGTGTGTTTTTGTACCTAACTTCAGTTTCAAGTTTCACTATAATATTTCGCTTGGTGTAACAGCTTACTCAAAATTCCAGCAGAGACCAGAAAAATGACTATGCCGCTTTGCACACAGGTGAGTTGAAGAGTGAATCTGGTCTGTTAAAAGTCTTGTTAAAAACCTTACTTGTAAGTCACCACCAACACCCATGTCATAATACTGTAAATGCTGCAGGCTTTAATCAGTTGACCAGAAGTTCAGTCACCATTGTGTTACGTCATCTGGTGATAGATGGCGACTTTACTGTTATTTATTTAAGTGAAAAGCACCTGACAAGACCTCAGCTTAAGACTACGTGGGCATTTTAACACTGTACGACATCTCCCACACTCTCTCTTCGAGAGAGGGATCATGTATGCCTTTATGAGAGAGAATCCAGAACAGTTTGTAACTAACCATTACTTAGCAAGTACTCACACTCGACCACCACTAGACCTTAGTGTGTTTACAGTCCATTTTGCACACATCAGCACAACCGAAAACATATGTCACATAGTTACTCTAAATCAGACTGTAAATTGACTGTATTCTACAAGATTCACATCTAAAGAGTAAAAAAAAAAAACATACAACACATACAACACTGAGTGCCTCATTTCATTGGTGAATGAGCTCAAGTGACAAGTGAATAGATAGAAATAGAAAGAAGGTAAGTGAGATCTTAAAGAGGACATAGGATACGATGTGGATGAAAAACTTATGGTCAAATGCAGTGGACTGACACCACTGTATATCAAATACATATTCAGTGTGTTTTATAGTGAATATAGCCTGGACATTTGTTTTTATTGCATTTCTGGAATAATTTGAGCTCAGAAAAATAAAGCCTTCAGAAGCATATTGCAGCATTTCTCCAACACATGCTGTAAGGTAGCATACTCCCTGCATCAAGTGACAATCTTGCAATGGAATCTTGGTTAATGCCAAAAAAAAAATGGATGCATAAATAAATAAAAACAACTTCAAAGAGAACGGTTCCTAATGCAAGATGCCATATCTAGAGAAATGTCGTCTTAATTTTGGTCATATTCTTCATTTGCTCTTAAATAAATAAAATAAAATAAAAATAAAATAAGATAAAATGTACTCATACCAAGAAATTGGTCCACAGATTGTTTGTACAATAAAATTAATAAAATGGAAGTTTGCTTCATGCGGCCCAGTGATGCTAAGTATGATGCTTCCTGTTGTTTTCAGTCACTGTATAGTGAGTACCAGCATTTTACTGTTGGGAGACAAGTGTTGCCAGTGTTCTGGTAAAATAGTCATTTCTGAGATGCGAAATGTTTTGGTTCATTAGTGCATTCTGGATGTGAGATTAACTTTTGTGCTGATCTGCATGTTGATGAAGAAAACTGAGAAAGTCAAGTCAATACTGTCAGGGACCAAGCTGGAAGGCTCAAGGACGCCAAGTGAGTAAAGCAAAAATAATAATTTTTTTTATTGATTTGGAGTTGCCAGTGTGGCAAATTATTAAAATCAGACAACAACAACAACAACAATAATAATAATAATAATAATAATGATGATGATGATGACGATAAAAAATAAATACATCTAAAAAAATAAGCCCCTTTAACTTCAATTCACGTCTGCCAAAGAAAAATCAATTTAGCACTGAACTTGAGCAAGTGACACATAAACAATTTAATCAATCAAACCAAATCAATTCAGTCAAAGATGAATTAATTAGATGAACTACAATCCAAAGCGGTAGACTCTAGGTCTGTTGTATGAGACTCCATCTTAACTGGTGCCACATCTTTTGGCAAGAGGAGGACTTGCAGAGGATCCATGAAAAGGAACACAGATACAACATTAATAAATTAAAACAAATATATGTGTTAATGATGACAGAATGCCTAAAGTTAAGGCAATAATCATCATAAACAAAATGTTATGTATGAAAACAAGACTATGTGTCATATCATTAGTTGTTTGTGTGTTCATTTTGCTTTGTTGTGTGGCTGTCACAAGAGCAGAGAAATGAATGTAACCAATCGTTAAAAGTGTGGTATATAAACTTCTTGTGACATCAGTTTATTCTCTACATAGCCCAACCCAATTTCCACCACAACATGTGTGTGTGTGTGTGTGAGTGTGTGTTGGGCCTTTAAGATGTCTGTGATTGTAGCTTCTACCTGCACCATCTCTTAAATGGGGGCCTAAATTAGTCCTCAAAGCTGTTTTCATTGTGAGATTTTACTGCACAGTATTCTGCTGTGAACATTTTGTAGTTGTTCGCCCCGACGCTAAGCCCTCATTCTTCATCTGTCACTGAGACACCCATAAACACAAGGTGCACTCAGCCAGCCCATCTGCTCTGTGACTTGCTCAGCCTCCAACGATAAGAAACTTTGTGCTGGCCAAATCCCTGGTGAAACCCCGCAAGTGCAGTTTCAGGTTTCTTTGCTGCAAAACAAGCATGCATATTCAGCAAAACATACCCGCACAGATCAGGTAACTTTTGCTTTACTGTTGGCATAATGAAGTGACATGAAGTCATATTTCAGAAAGTGCCCCATCTGTGGTTTAGTGTAATCAGGCAGGAGTATTCCCAATACTTGTAATGGATTACCGTTTATGCAAAACTCTGAGTGTGCCCTGTGGGTTTTCCCTGTAAAGATCTTTGTTTAACAAGACAATGGTGTTTAATATGGGTGAGGGGTTGAATGTCATCTTAATGTGCGTCACCCTCAGGCTTTGCCATCGGAGGGTTCCAAAATGCAGCAGAAGGTAGCACCAAATTGTTGAGGAGGAAACCTTGTATCTCGAGAAAAGTCATTTTTTTCCCACGTTCAGGTTAAATGTCTCACTCCTTCCCGATCTGCTCCGTAATTTAATACACTGTAGGTCTCGAATCTCTTATCAATATTTGCCTGCTCCCAGGGGCATGAAGCATTATCTGCCCCTGGGAAACAGTAATAAGGAGAGATATTATATTAAAGGTAGCTGTTTTTAGCTGTGGAGAGCATATAGCCATTATATAAAATGGTGCCTGAGGCTTTTCAATATGTAATGCCCAACTTTTCTCAGTACTTAAGCAGAAATGAATGCTGCTGATTCAGAGAGATGATATTTGTGCGCGAGAGCTATTTGGCATCTGCACATTGAGATATTGTGTGTGTGTGTGTGTTTGTGGGCTGGTGTTTGCGTGTGTCGGCCAATTGAGTTTCAGCTGCTTTACAATGCTGATCCCCACCTGAGTAATGATTTTCTTAATGTATGTTAAAGCCACAGGTTTCCAACAAATTATCCACAGTAGGCGCAAATACACACACACACACACACACACACAATGCCTTAACAAGTCAGCAGCAGATGACTATAAATCAGCTATTTCTTATGCAGCGCATTATGGAAAAGTGCTTATAATCTCAAAATGCCTCACAAACAAAAATAACGGGACAAAAAAAACACTTAAAGCGGCGTTGGTGTCATTGTTAATAAACCGGCAGGCTCCCTTCAGCGATTTGTAGGTGAATTACTGTGTTAGAGGTGGATATGACAATGACAGGGTGTGCCTGAAGTCTGATTTCTTCAGATTTGGAATTGTCAGAGAGCCAATAACACACTTCACAACACCAGCGGAAACAAATAAGGTAAACAGAAAAAATGGCCTAAATGTTTGCTGTGAGGCCAAAAAAACGCTTCAGTTGATGAAGTCAGTCAACAAACATCAAGCCTGATGCTTCACTCATGTAAACTTTGCTAATCTGTCAGCCTCCATCATGTCATTGGTCTTTTTTTCTAAGGAATACTGATGCAGTGTCAGTGGATTCAAATGTCACTATATACCTGCTGCTTGTGTTTAATGTGTCATGTCAGTTAGGGTATGTCACTAAGTGTTGATCTCCTCTAAAGATGACCGTGATCTTTCCCTAAACTCAACCAAGGACCTTTAGTTGCCTAGATTTAACCAACCCTTAGCTATATAGGTGGCAGACCACTAACCCATCCTGGTGCAGCAACATGCCGTTTCAGGCCGGTCAGAACGTCAAACAAACAAAAAAAATAATTGTATAATCTGTATTCAATTGAATATATGTAGATTGTTGTTGGGTTTATGCTCTCCTGTTAGTTTTTAATTCATTTTTAATTCAATTGTTCTTCTTGCAATGTCAATTTGAGAAAGAATTGAGAAATGGGGTTATTAAAGGCCTTTATTTTGTACAGATATTAAAGTAAAGCACAAAAACAAATAATTTTTCCCCACTGATGAAGTGGATCAAAACACAAATTTAGATAGATACATTCATTTATTATCGAGCAGACAGCTGAATATAAACTCACTCAGTGTACACACTGGAGATAAAATTCATTTTCTGTTTCACAGAGAAACTTGTCATGCATCCAAACATAATGTGAAACAAATGGTACACTTTATCAGCTTACAACTGATACATACAGGTTCAATGGAAAGAGAAAGCCCAGACTACACTGAGAAAACATCAGAAAGTGAATATCTACAGCGTAGCTTTTATTTCAGTTCATAACAGGAGTATGGAGGACTTTTATCCCAATGGCAGTCTATAACAGACCCGGGAGTTCTGACAGTGAAGCGTACATGCAGTTCAGCGACAGACTACATGGATCTGTCAGTGTTATAAACCAGTTAGGTATGAAAGGCCTGCCACTGAGGACATGAGCTTTCTCCATTACAGAGGCCATTTTTGCATTTGACACACAGGTTTTTAAAAGCAGCAAATGAAATGGAAAGTTAAAAGCTTTAAAATCTGCTCTTTATCGTTGAGAACTCCCAGGGGGTCCATTTAACACTTCTGTGAATAAATGGGTTTATCTGCGATTGAAATCAATTCAACTCGGCTCAATCCAAAACTTTTATTTAGAGATGGTTAACCCCTGGCGAGCTAGTTAACACAAAGAATAAATTATGCAATTTAATATAAAATCATTTATTACCTCAAGTTTTATGAAAAGTAACCTCAGTAACCATTTCTGAGGACTTTTCTGAACCTACTTAAAAACGTTTTGAGCAACATGCCTGCCAGCATAATAGTCCAGTGTAACTAACTGATTAATTCAAAGTGAACTCATTATTAATTAACCAGATGATAATACCTCTACCAGGAGAGAAGGTTTTTAAGTGTCCTCCCCAACTCTAATATTTTGTTTTCCTGACTGCTACCAGACATTTCATTTGCTTTGTGGATTGTTTCAGGACATGCTGATTTGCATAGCCCAGAGTCAGTTTTTACTTCAGGAAGCTCAAAATGAACAATGTATGCTAATCACAAACACAAGCACGTAGCCGAGGACTCCCTTTGAACTTTTAGAGACCACACTGTTACACCACCAAAGAAGCACTAAGTCCCAAATAAATACAACTTTTTAGACACTTCCTCTACAAATGACCTCTGACCTGATACACATAACCTATGTGCTGCTACAATTTGGAAGTTCAAAACGGACCTCTTTTTTTAAGATGCAAGAGACGTCACAAATGGTGCCACTTTTAATGCAATGGGTACCCTTTAGCGTCATTTGTGCCTGACCAAGCCTGCATATGTGATGATTTGTTGCGATTAATGGCACAAAGTTCACATTGAGTATACTACCTGGAGAAACTTCTAAAGGGCTTTCTTCCCATTAGCTACCAGCCTTACAACCATAGAGTAACAATACTGATCAGAAGTGATACATATTTTCTGTACATTCATTGAGTCCCTTTTCATGGTTATATTGGTTTACATTTTAATTAATTATCATTATTAAAAGTATGCCGAATTAGCTATTAGCAGTTCCTATTGGCAGTTTACCTATTGATGTGCAGACAGCTGTCACTGGAATACTTTAATAATGAAGGAAACCTAAAAGTATGTTGATTCTCAGGCATGTTCAGTACTGAGAGAGTCTTTTTTTTCTGCAATTTCCAAGTAGATTCATAGATATTTATTTGCAATGGATCTCTGGAGTAGATGGATGGATTTGATATAGTGATACGTAAGTCATGCTCAATCTTAAAATGTGCATAATGTCAGTGTTGGGATATGAGTGAGTTATGACTTTGTGAAGGAGGCATTAAGGGATTTTCTTCTACTCCCACCTTAACCCCCCCCCGCCAATCCGTGATTTAGTTATTTGTCTCCATGGAACAAAACTCAAACGGTTATTACTCAAGATAAAATGATGACGATTTTTCTTTGCATCTCCAGTTCTTGCTTCTTTCCTCTCTCTTATTTCCAAAGTAGTGTTGTGTGTCATTCATGGAAATCTGGAAACAAATGCACTGGTTCCTGTGTGGCAGGCTCTGAGGAAAACCAGGCGTGATCCAGCTGTCTTTGTCTTACATCTTGTTTGCCTCATTTTCGTTTTTTTATTGCTCTGGACCCTCTTGTGAATCTAAAATAAAGTTTGAATTTAATTTTGTTTTCAACAGCAGCTTTAACCATAATACCCAACATGTTCTCATTGCTTCCTTGTGACATATGAATACTGTTGAGTAGCCATCGCTGTACATGTGCAGACATTTCCATTACTGGACTCCCAAAAGGTAAATCTCTCAATGAGCTGCTTTCTCTGACCCTGTGTACATGTGTAGAAATCAAATCCAATATGGCCTCCACTCTCATAATGTTCTACAAATGTTGGTTTTTCAGGTTAGTATGTGTAATATGTGTACCGCCACCAACTGCTGATCAGTGGAACAGCGTGAAACCATCTATGTGTATCACATCACCTATTCTAATTTATTTACATGTAAATACATAGTATAACATGTTTTAAATCCTATTGACACCGTGTCTCCACTATACCTAACCCATATGTGTAAGAAGTAACACATGGAGCTCGCTGGTTAACTTGATTCAAATATTCTCGACCTTGGAGAGATCTGGAGAGTCTCTTTATTCAGAACCACCATTGTGCACGTGACCTTCCCTTTCTGAAAGCATTTCAGTTTATCTTTATCACTTTATCTTACATACAACTCCAACAGGTTGTTATTGTGGCGTGCTAGAAAAAGCTGTTTTCACACCATGGCAGAGGAAAGAGCATTCTTTCTTGATCTTGCCAACACCACTTGACAAAACAGTCTCACCTCAAGGTTCATTTAAAAGGTTTTCTTTAAGTTAAAGTGTTGAAAAATTTTATTTCTACAATTAAATGACAAATGAGCAAATTTTGATTTTGATTTTATCATGATGTGCTGTAATATAAAGCTCCAGACAAGCTACAAGCTCGATCTTCGAATGAGATTGTGTTGACAACATGATGGAAAAGTGCAAAATTCAGGGCCCAAATATGATGTGAACCCTTTACCTATGAACATTTAGGAAACAAAAAAACACTGCTGAATGTGACTAGTTTTAAATTTTGCATATGTGTATACAAATTCTTAGTGAAGGAGGCCCATATTCCCCAAATATGAGAGAAAATGAATCACAGCTCAAAGACAGGACCTACTAGACCCAATGTATGCGATTAGAAATGATCTCTGAAATGCAAAAATAATATTCACGGTCAGAGGTCCCGCTGGGTCGACTGCGCAGTGACGTTGTTGCTCTGCAGGTAACAAGCCCGTCTTGTCTTTTACCCTTTTGTTTCTTCTGTTCCCGCACTAGAGGAGTGAGGGGGCACTTCGTGGTCAGGGCAAAAGGACAAGGGTTCAAACCTCCTTTGAACTCTGACTCGTACAATTGTTGCACAGCTCTGTGATGTGCACGTGCTCTGTGGCCATGCTCAGAGATATACACAGCCATCACACTGCTTCGTCTGTGAAGAGCGCCTTTGATGGCTCAGTGGGTGATTGAAGACCACCAAAAGTCCGTGTTTAAGACCTGCAGGGCTGTGCCTCACCAAGCTGCTGCATGATCATCTCCCCTTTGAGCGAGGCTCCGTTTCTTTCTGCCTCTCTTCCCATCTGCCTCTCGTTCTACCGCTCTTTCAGCCCCTCGTCTCTTTCTGACGTTGTCTCCAAATGTCAGCAGCTGGATGCTTGATCTCCGTTGTATCGTTCGGACACACACGCTCCTCTGTCTGTTAAACCCACACTAATGTGTCCATTTCCATACAGATGCCAAGCCCGCAGCAATGGATTTATACTCTAACACCAGTGGTCCTATTTGAGTGTCTTTCATGTAGCACATGAAAGGTCTGTTCTGTATGTGTTCAGCCTGTTTGAACACCAGAGCTGATCAAAAGCATGTTGACAGGACAAACTGTGGTTGCATTTTTCTTGCATTAGAAATCAAGTTAAGACAAAGTGCGAACTGTAAGTATAGTTTATCTATAGGCAGGCAATGCAGTCCTGCTGGGAGATATCCTTTGCCCGCATTGTCTCTCAAATGGCTTCAGAAGTTGCCCAGTGCATCAGTCTAATGAGTCACTGAGCAGTGGTATAATACGGCTGTCTCACAAATCCTTCCTCCCTGCACACTGTGATCCAGCATGCAGGGGTTTGAGCTATTATTGCGTTCAATCATATTCTGCCCAGAGCTTTAAGACCGGCTGGAGAATACATTTAAGAAATGCCAGTATTTGGTATCCAACCTCCAGACAGGGTGAAAGTTGTAATGCCTGTGAAGAGAAGGTTTGAAAATTAAGGTCTCTGTCATTTTGCTGTGAGAAAAGTGGCAAAGTGAAGTTACTCCTCCAGTAGTTTTGCGTGATATATTTGTGATTCTGTAGGATCCTTCTTCTGTCTGTAGAAGCAACACAAAATTGTACTCTAACTTTTGCCCTGCATGTAATTATTGTAATATTAATATAATTAATATATAATGTTTCAGTATATACTTCTGAAGCCCCGCTGTAGAGAATATTTGCATGAATTAGCATTTTACAAATATTTTTTATTCTATAGGTTTTTGTTGGTGGAAAAAAGAAACAATCCTGGTGATGACTGATGCAGTCCACGTGTTGCCTTCAGCCACCCCCTATATGATGAAAGTCATAGGTGTCTTTTTGACACTCTCACAAAGGGTTGCTATAGTTAAAAATGTCCAAATGCTGCACAAAGTGACACTGATGATTTCAAAACAAACAAATTCAAATGGATCATTGACATTGAATGACATTCAGCTGGTCAATCGGTTCACCCCTTTGCTCCAAATACTGGATGGAATGGGTTTCGAGGTGAGAACTAAAGGGATTTACATTCAATTCTGTAATTCATTGTTCTCTGAAGCTTACTGATTTGTGTGATCTTCTGGCTTTTCTAGTGCCATCATTGTGGAAAGGTTTTTGATATCCAGTTAAACAACTGGATGTGATCTTTTCTCAGTGCCACGAGACGGCTAAATTAGATGAGCATGGTCAACATCACCTGCCAAACATCATCATCATGAGCATATGTCGACATAGCTCAAAGCAGTGCTGTACTGAGACGCTCAGGTCGTTTACTGATCATCACTGCTAGCATGACTGAGTCTCAGGTACACACAGTTAGACTGATCATGTCAACAGAGTCATATCAGTAGGTAGCTCATCTTTATTGAGGTTTAAATTAAATTAAAACAAAAATCACTGCTCGCTCCACTCTAATTAGCATTTCGTAAGCAGATGTACTTCATAACAGAACTCTACTTTAAAAAAGCAAAACAAAAATAATTAAATAATGGCTTTAATCATCCTTACAAATGAAGACGAGTCCAGGTTTCGACCTTGAGCAAACAAAACAGAAGTACACAGAGGGAAAACAATTGTTCATGTAACTCTTATTACCTGCCCGTAAACAAGGTGGAAGTCAGAAAAAATTATGTAAGTGAGGTGTAGGAACCCATGCAGATGAGCTATCATTTACAGGGTGTCAGTTTTCTTCAAAGGGAAGGGGAAACTTCAAAGAGAATGTGCATACATTGAATGGGTCATTTCACTAACAAGAGACAAGCAGAGAATCTGTCTCATGGCAAAGTCTTCCAACAATAAATCCTCAGCTTAATGATGAGTGTGAATGGAAGGATGGAAACAACACATGCTCCTCTCTTATGGTCTATTTAGTGCTTCTTTGAATGCCTAGAAGAAATAACGCTTCCATTGAAAGTGCCGTGATTGGACGTATTCAAACGGCGTAAGTGAGATGCAGTGGCACTCCAGTCAACTGTTAGTTCATGAGAAAATACTGTTCTGTGTGTGTGTGTATTTATGTATGTATGTAGTTCATTTTTCTCAGAGAATGCTTTCTGAATGTTCTACAGATACATTTAGTATGGACATTTAAAAAAAAAGATAAAATAATCCTCATGTTGGCAAAAAAGTAATCTGAATTGCATGATATTTCCTTCTAAATGTATTCGCTGTTACAAATTGATAGCATAGTATGTTGGTATAGCACATTAATCCAGTTCATTTATATATGATATGAACTTCAGAAGCGTTGCTTACCATATTGTCAACCAGCATATTCTCCATAATTACATGCTGTGCTCTGACTGGTTGGTTTGTAGACATGTAGACATATAAACAGTCACAGAGATTGAGAGTTGAGAGATTTTGCACTTTCATTTCTGACACTGTTTCAATTTCGACAGCCTTTGGTTTCCAGAGCTGCAAATCAGTTGTCCGTGGGCAGTTTCACACTGACCACCATTTTGCACTGACAGCCACAGATTTCATCATGTTTCTCTTTGGTCAGAAATCACACAGTGCACAGAGGCCTTTACAGGAAAAGTTGGCTATTCTAAAAATACAATTAAAAAAATACAGATTTGAGATGTGTTCAAACTCCACTACAGCCCTACTTCCATAAGCTTGATCATTTCCAATGTAAAGAGACAGTGAGAGAAAAAAAAGAGGACAAAAGAGAGATGCTTTCGTGTAGAACAACAAAATTTTCATCGGTGTACAATATCTTGATCTGCTCCTGTTTATGTGCAACAGAAACAATCTCCAGTCCAGCGGCAGTGTTGGCTGTCCTCCGCTCTGTTCTGGACAGAGTGGGCATAATGACGAGGGAAGAGCAGGGCATGATGCCAGGCAAGAAATCAATACCTCAGGAAATAAGATGCAAACCCAGCAGCTGCTGCAGAGAAACTGATTTGGTGTGTTTGTGTGTGTGTGTTGTGTGTGAGTGAGTGGGTGAGGGAGTGTGTGTGATTCTGCATGTGAAGTGCAACTCAACAGTCCTGTCAAGAAGGGCGAACTGAAACAAATTACATTTCCAAACAAGGTCAGCGTTCAAATATATTTGTGTGTTAGCAAAGGAAGGGTAAGAAGATGATGCAGTCTTCATAATCCGCTGATATAAATAATTTAACTCTCCATGCATTGCTCTGCTGGATGTACAGAAGAGTGCTAGCGCGTAGCTCTGTCTTGGGTATGGACTGGGCAACACTTCAATTCTGTCGTGAATAACTAAGTGCATTGTGTGAAGAAAAGGGGAAAAACGGGTGATGAGTAGGAGGATGTAAGAATCCAAGCCCGTGGCACAACAAAGGGAGGAACATCTCTTCTGCTGAAATGGACATCTTGTACAACGTACTAAAGTGAGCATTCCATCCATCCATCCATCCATTTTCTGTACCGCTTATCCCGTCTCACAGGGTCATGGGGAAAGTGAGCACTCGTGATATTCTATTGTCCAAAGCTTTATACAGAATGCAGAATAACAGATGCAAGGTTAAACACACTCTTATGTCAATATGTTTATTTGTATTGCTTATATCAACATGCCCCATAGTTACTGAGTATTTCATTTTGTAAAATGTCACCATCTCTTCTGTGTACACTGTACTGCAGCATGTGACGACAAAAACCTTGATTCTTCCTTGAATACTGTATCTGAATTTAAGCTTACTGTCTGAGGTCTGCTTTGATCATTTAGGCGAAAACAAATATGATAAAAAGAAATTGGATTAGACTCTGCTTGGGGGATTAAACGTAGAAAACTTTATATCCACTTTGACTTTAAAATACATCATTTGCAACTGCCTACCAGAACAACACATAATTTATAGGCATTTTCTGCTCTGTACCCAAAATGGCAGTGGTTTTATTTACTGATGTCATTTTGTGCTTTTCAGCATAAAATCTGATCAGGGCTTAAGGAATATCATGGTTTAAAAAATCACTGTTGACTGTTGGGAAATAAACAGTGGTCTGCTGTGCTGAGGTCAGATGTTTTGTTGACGATGAATGGATCCCTCAGTTTTCTTCCTTTGCTCCAGGAGTCGAACCTAAAATGGCCACTAAAGGGCTTTGCAACTTGAATGTAAATGCGTCCTTTGTGGGCAATTGTTGCACTCCTGACAGTCTCAGTAACAAAGCTGAAAACTGTTCAGACAGTCTCAGGGCCCCCCTGAAACCTTGGGCAGTCTTCAGTAATCAATCAATATGTGGGACAGCATATCCATCAGTCAAAAGCATAGTGATATTAGTATGCATGCTTTTTAATGATGACACACATGATTTTGTACCTTTCAGTTCACTTTCTGTACTCCCATGCTATTAAATTTATTTGCTTTTGGTGAAGGCCTGTTTCAATTATTTTTCATTTAAAGCAGATTTTTCCTTTATTGTTTGTTTCCAGTGTAAAATTATGACTGCAACAGGTTAATAGCTGTGAATGAGTCCACATAAAGCTGATTTCCAGTGGGAGGAGAGATTTCTGTGTCAAAATGTGTCACTGAAGGGCTCTTGATCCAAATTATTTCATTACCCTTTAATGAATTCAATAAGGTTAAGATGATTGACAGCTCTGACACTTCTCCCAGTGCAGCTGCTGCTGTACTTAATACACTCTGCTGGATAGACCCAGCTGATGTCCAATCAGACAGACTACCTCTGTACCTTTTTCATTCTCTATTTCACAGCTAATCAGCTTACACCTCCACTTTGTTCACAGATCATCCATCTGCCGTTTGGTTCTCAGCTAATGATGCAACCTTTTCAGTTATTGGGAGTGCAGCACCACCTCTGTTTGCAGCACTCTGTCTGCTGACATTTGCAGTGTTTCTCTTACTATATTTTTATTTCCACCAATATGCTTACTGAAAAAAACATTTTGCCTGCGACACTCCATACTGTCCATACTATAGTGTGTGTGGCTTGTGTTTTGACTAAGTTTTACTAGAAGCATACATATGATCTTGTTAGAACTGTTATAATAAAAGAAAAGTGCTGCTTCTACATTAATGATCAACTGATGTATTTTGCATCATAAACATATTAAACCCTATTTGCAGCGTTCTCATTTTCAGGATTCAAGGTTTTTTTTTGTGAAAAAACCAAAAGTCACCGTGCTGGCTGATTGTGACATCACTACCTGTCCCTGCAGGCTGTCTCAGTACACACAGCTGATCCACACACTGTCAGCATCATCAGGGTTGGATGTGCATACCCACGGTGTAGCTATATTGTGTGTGTATGTGTGTGAGAAATAGATATTTTTTTGTCATAAGATTGAAGTTCTGTGTTATTTAAAAGAAGATTTTTCATGGCCGTCTCAATTCATCTGACGGGGTGCTCCACAGTTGAGGGGCCTGATGGGAAAAGGCCCTTTAGCATAACTGTAAATGGATTACCCTCGGCTTTGAGGCCACCAATGCTTTGTTCACGCTCTGTGTGGTTTGACGCACATGAGCTCCTATGTGACAGAAGACCTATTGTTCATGCATATCAGCACTCCTTCTCCTTGCGCCTTCATGACGACTGCATGCCTGGATAATTATATGTTAAAGCATCTGCGGCATAGAGTTTTCAAAAGCAGCAAACTACTTAATTTTGTTACAATGCTCCTGTTTGACCTACGCAAAGATTATATATAGCCTCGCATTAACCAGCCCGTGGTACCACGCACAGCTTTTCAGTTCATTTCAGACTTGTACAGGCCATGCGGACATCCGTGGTTACATTCATACAACAGGTGAGGGTCTGCATCGGTCTGGCTGACATAATGAGAATGGACGGGGGCATACAGTACATCATGCACAAACCATCCATCCATCCATTTAGTTAAATGAAACATTTATGGCTTGCTCTGCATGTTCTGTCTTCAAATCAAAAGGTGGCTACTCTGAAAAATCTAAAATATAAAACATGTTCTGGTTTGTTTAACACTTTTTTCTTTACTACATAATTCCATATGTGTTCTTTTATAGTTTTGATGTCTTCAGTATTAATCTACAATGACAAAAATAATAAAGAAAATAAAGAAAAACCATTGAATGAGAAGGTGTGTCCAAACTTTTGAATGGTAGTGTATGTGGATGATAAATGACCCAGATAAACTGTTTTGTGGAGATTGTTGGCATGTCCTGTTACAGGTCAGCTATCGATGAATACCTGTGTGTACTTTCTGAACATTGTTTTACATGTTGTGTTGGCTGTCGCAGTCTCAGAGACACTGGAGGATGAAATTGTGACAGGGTTGGATTTAGAATCTCAGATGAAGACAGCCAAGATCATCACTGAATTATCTCACCTTTTGAGCCTGCTAAGGAGCAGTGACTTAAGGTAAACAATTATATATATATATATATATATATATATATATATATATAATAAAATGCAATATAAGAGTGCAATGATCACAACTGGCACAGTAGCTTGTCTGAAATGCAAATATTTTTTCCCTTTTTCTTTCAAAGATGGCCAAAAATATCACACATTATGAATAACTGTAGATTTTCAACAAATCTAAAGACTTACGTATATTTATATATTTAAAAAAATATATAAAAATCCCACTTTTTAGCCATTCATGTATATTACAATGTCCTATGCTTCCTATGCATCCCTAGATGGCGTATAGGGAAGAACATCAAGGATCATGCTTGAGATACATTTAAGGTTTGATATAGGCGGTATGTGCAGATATATATTATCTTCACTGCAGGACATATTTTCAAACAAAAATCATATAGGAGTCCTGTGGCTGTGTGTAGCTGGGGCCAGGCCAACTGTAGCTGCAGGTTAAATGTGAAAAAAACAAAACAAAAGCAAACAAAAAGGCTCACAGTGAACAGCAGCAGATGAATGTGACAGTGATGTTCAGTGGCTGCGCCTTGATTCATGCTGGTATGAACACAGAAGTCTCTGGCCTGCCTTGCATCTGTCCGCCCACCCACCCGGCCTTCCCTCCCCAGTGCTGGGTGCTGTCCAGGGTTGTACGTGACTCTGTGCCAGCTGGCGACTGCCTGTCGCTCAGGGCAGAATCTCTGCGTGCAGATGGACTCCACCTACAACTGGCCGTGGACACACACACACACACACACACACACAATTAATCATAAATACCACACTTTGCCTGCTGTAGTGTAGAATGATAAATCGTTCTCTGGAAATCAAGGAGCAGTTAATGTTATTGTGTTTGTTTTATCATTCTGGGAGGTATTTGTAATGAAAATTTGAATTATGAATTATTTTTACATATATTGAGAGAAACCAATATTACATACTAAGCGGCTGCTGCAGCACTCCAGTGACACATGCAGATGGCTGCAGTCTCTTTGTGTCTTTCCTTTGCAGTGTGAATTTACATTTACACTATAGTGATACTGTATGTGTGTGTCTGTGTGTTTGTGTGGTTAAGTTATATGGGGCAGCCTGTACTCTGTGTTCTGCTTTAAAACATAAAGTAATCTGTCTTCTTTCATGCCTTCCTCCTTTTGGTCCAAAAACCTTTTTTTTGAGCTTTTCTTAAAACTGAAGTCTTGCTAACGAGCCTCGGATCGGGCAAGTCATCTCCATCTAACAGGCCGGTAATTGCACGCATGCATATGCAAGCCAACACAAAGATAATATCAGAATGAATAATTGAAGGAATGACCAGGGAAATTTAAACGAGACTAAGGGCCTACAGCTGCGCTCTCCACTCTGTGAGGTTGTAATGCTTAACCAGTGGAATGATCACAGCAACGGAGAAATGGCACATTTTTTTACATTCGTTGTTTCATGCTCACATGCTTTTGCTACAGCTTAGGCATTTAGTCAGTCATCTTAACTGAAGAAACTAGAGGCAAGTGAAATCATACAAATACAACAAAAAGAAACATTTTTGTTCATGTATCTTCACTGAACTTGTGAATTCAGTGTGGTATACACAACAGACACACAACTCAGACCACCATCTTCCATTAAGGACTTTTTTTTAATCTACTACGAAGGAGCGAAATCTTTATTGTCTCGGAAAAGGTCTACAGACTGAAAGATTGGCGGTACAAAAATAAAACCGTCTGACTTTCTGCCTCCCACACACTCTTTACTTCTCAGAGATTTAGGATGTTAAGCCTGTGGCTGTGGCAGATTATCTTTTATCAGCTATTTGGGATGTTTTTCTGCCCTCATTAGGCCTCCGCTGTGATTTCTTTCAATGTTGGATCTAGCAGTGGGTGGGAGCTTGGGAATACCTCTAAAACAGGTACATCCCCACAAACACAAGCAAATTTGAGACAGCGCTCGAAGTGCTTTTTTTTTTTTAATATCAGAGAGAAGAACTTGTAGTTGGAGATAAACTCCGCCTTCAAGACAAGTTCATTAATGTCAGGGTGTGTTTGTGCGTGTGTGCAGTGTGAGATGTGCGTGAGAGAGAGACAGAGAGAGAGAGAGAGAGAGAGAGAGAGAGAGAGAGAGACAGAGAGAGAGAGAGAGAGACAGAGAGAGAGAGAGAGAGAGCAGTCTGGCATACATACAAATGAGCATGTGTGTTGCACAGTGATATGTCACCCTTATACTGGGTTACAATTTGGCACCTGACAGTGCCAAACACACACACGCTGTATGCTTGCACACACAGTATACCAAATGCAGAGTGAAAAATGACCCCCCAGCCCAGCTGTCAAACATTCCTAGGTGTTAAATCGATGGAGGAGAGGCAGAATGGAGGTTTCTTTCAGTAGATAATACGATTTGGGAGCGGCTATTTTTAGAAACAGCAGGAAGGTGGAAAAAGAGAGACTGACCGAGAGAGAGAGAGAGAGAGAGAGAGGCTCAAATGACTGCAGTGTGTTGGCAGACAGGACAACGCAAACATGCACACATCACTGGTGCACACACGCTGATAGGAAAACACTTTGATTCTCTACACTCCAACTTATTGTTATTTTCATCCTCTTCTCCATCTCTCTCCCTGTCATTATGTCTTCTCTTTTTGTCTCCCCTCTCCTCTCTCCCCTGGTGTTCCTCCTGAATGCAGATCAGCAGGCTCAGACCGAACACGTGAACATGGCCTGTGGCAAAGACTCCAAAGTTAAGGAACAGTAAATGTACTGACACATGTTTCAAAAACAGGCTAATAAGTTGATGACAGAGAATGCAAAGAGATGGGGCAAGATTGTCAGAGTATCTTTTATATTTTCATTTACTTGTTTGAATTAAAAGGGTTTTTTTTTATTTCAGATGTCAGACAGAAGGTATACATTGTGTCCATGTTTGATGAGCTGGAACGGCCGTGTTTCTGGACTGTATATTTGTTGTATGGGCTTTTTCAGATCTCCTCTATGGATGTCCCGCTGTCCCCACCAAATGAGATGAGAAAATTAAATTTAAAAAATGGTCACGCACACACACACACACACACACACACACACACACAAGTTCCCCCACTCTGTTGCCCTTACAGTTCCACGATACACGTCACTGACTGAACTCAAACACTGAAATGAGTTCACACTGGCTTTTTCATTCTGTGTATACAGTATGTTGAAATTGTTTTTTCTAATCTAACATGGACTTTGCTTCACACATCCTCCAGTAATACAATACGTACATTCTTTGAAAATAAATGTTTAAAATGTTTCTCTTGCTCTCTGTTCATGAATATCCTTTTGATTGGATGTGTGCAGATGCTGCAGTGAAGGAAGCATTCTTTGTTAATCACAAATGGGAATATCACAATGTGAAAATATTCCATTAAGCTTAACATATTATATTAGACAAGCTTACTGCTACATATATCTGCAAAACAGAGCACTTTGAGGTCCGTACAACGTTTTAAATCTCATCTTGATGGAACCAAATGTCAGCCAAACAGCGTTACAATAAAAACATCCCTGTTCTGCAGTGTAGTTGGGTTATCAGGATAACCACTGGCAACAGAGAGTCACGACTTGTGACAGCACCACACTTTTCTTATTTTATTTGAACTTGAGCGTGTTGTTCGTGCTGGAGGGGCTGTCTGAAACTGGTACAAACCTCTCTGCCACAAGAGATCTTTATTGGCCAAAAACTGTGGGACACCGTGCAACAAATGTTGTAGAAAAGCATCTGGAGAGGTAGTGCTATATAAAATATGATCCCATTTACATATCTCTTATTGTGCCTTTTGTTTTCAATGTGGGAAAATGAGTCTGAGAGTGAGAGAACCGACTATTACCAGAGGCAATTTGGACAATATCTTCAGGGCATCTTGGGTGCATTTCTGTCTGCATCTGATGTGTCTGAACACAGTCCTAACACCCAAGGTACTTGTTAATGCCAGATGCCAGCATGTAGACAGAGGGTCTATTCCTCTCAGTAGATCTGGAACAGAGAGACACGGAGAGATACTTCCTCTAAGGGCTATAAGCCATGTAGTAAAACACTGGCACAGGCAGATGTCTCCAGTTTTGTACCCGATTTAACAGCCCCTGTGATGCAAATGAGGTCAGCACAATCCAGACACTCTCGGGGACTTCACCACGAGGCAAGCAAAGACATCAAAGAAGAAAACAGTTTATAATCTGTAGTTTTATTTTCGTTTGACGTGACAGAAGACAATTTCTCCAAGGTTGTTTCATGACCTAAATAACAACAGACTGATATCGAATTGGCTCTGAATGATTGGGCGAGGTTGTAAATATGGGCCATGATTAATTAAGCCTAAAAATTAAGCTTATCTTATTTATAGGCCGCTAAGTCAATAAGTTTCCTAAAGGCTTGCTCAGCTGTAATGAGGAATGGGCAGAATATTTACTGAAAAATCTATGTTTGGACATAGACATGTTGTCCCACTTATACTTAAAAGAGCTGTGGCTATCTTTTCAGCTTTAGAAGAGAAATGTTAAGGTTTTTCTTCTTTCTTCTTTCTTTAAAATTAGACCATTAAAGGAAAAGTGGTAATGAGAAGAAAGTGAGCCATACATCCCCCCGAGGCTTTCTATTGCAGCTGAATACTGATTTTGTAGAAATTCCAAGGCAGTTAATGTCACTGAGGGTGGTATTTGGTTTATATTGTCCTGTTTTCATATCATTTCTGGCTGACAGCTCTCTGAATACACACATTAGATTTTAAAAGCTAAAACTCTGCGTCGTTCAACATTTCTGGCTTGTAAAATGCCTTCATAACTGAGTATTAGATGAAAAAAAAGATGAAAAGTTATTTTAAAGTGTGTAAATGCATTAGTGCCCATAGAAGTGTCAGGTTTTGTTTTCTGTTATTGGTCATGTGTCATCACACACACATACTGTATATATTAGACACACACTTACAAACATGCAAGCAGGCCCCAACATTTGGTTTAGATCTGATACCACAGATCTACACTGATCCTGATACTGATACTTTTTATTATTAACGGTAAAGTGTGTTAATGCTCAGATCATGATGTAAATTCATACATTCATTCATCTTGACAAAAGAAGAGAAATCAGAGAGAAAACACAGCATTGTTCGTAAAGATAGTTTTTAGATACTTTTTTTATCTTCATCAAAGACCAGAGGAACTAAGAGTCAAAGGGCAATTAACACTAAACGCAGAGCAAAGCTGAGGCTGATCTGAATGAACCATAAAAGTATTGGACACCTTGAATGTCTGAAATTTCACAAAAATCCTTTCAATAGTGGTAGAGAGAGAGAGGAGAGAGAGAGAGGTGGACCTACTGACCAACACTAGAGCCTGAATGGGACAATTACATTGTAATCATATGTTAATGTAAATCACTTTTAGTACTGCTTTGGCAATATATTTCTGATCTGTCAGGATAATAAGGCCTTAGTATTATTACATAAGGTATTCATGTGACACATCTACAGGCCGGTGGACTCTGGTTATCTCTGGTTATGGGGCCAGCCATTCATCAGTACATACCAACTCGAACATTTATTTAAGCTGTTTGGAACTGACAAGCGGAGGTCAAACCAGTGTACATATTAGGAAACAGTCACACACAAAGAGCTTTTCATACATAAGGAAGTCAGTGTGTCTGAGTTAGTGGACCAGATCTGTTCAGCTCCATAATAAATACATCCAATTCTTCTCCATCATCAATAAAGAAACAGAGAGAGAAAGAGGGACAGAAAAGCACATGTAATACTGTTAGAATGAGACTTAATTACATATAATTACATTTAAGTTATTTAATCTAATCCATGGTGTTGCAGAAGTTTTTTTTTTTTTTTTTTTTGTAATTATGGTTAAAATGATTGAGTAAACTCCAGCTCTATCAATTGGAATAATCTCTAATAGGAGAGAGCCTACTTACTGCAAAACAAAAAGGAATGTAAGACAAAGCCAAGAAAAGTTTTGTGAGCCAAAACAAAGTTAGTTTGTTGTGTGCAGGCTAGCACACAGATGGAGCAATATACAGTCCTATTGGCAATTTCATGCCATTTCGCAGACTGACAGTGGGTGGAGGTATTGTGCCAGAGAGCGTAGCAGTGCACCAACAATGGCAAGCTAGCTAGCTTTACGAATACGAATATGAATACGAACAACTTTATTAATCCCGAAGGAAATTGTTGTTGCCAGAGTACAATACAGTAACAATAATAATAATAATAATAAAAAAATGGTCTAAAAAGTAAAAATAAGAAGATACAAATACAAATATAAAGTGTCTTAAGTAAGTAACAATACGACAGTTGAATAAGGAAGGAAATACATTCAATGTGTTGGTGAGACCTCAAGGTGATGCTAAAGTGGAAAAATACTTTTGGTTACGAGAACACTTCATCTGCAACTGAAGAAGGCCTTAAGTGTCCATCTTTCATCCCTCTCTTTCTCTCTCCCAAGTCCAGCAGTGCATGGACGTATGAAACTCAAGTGTCCCCTGCGGTGCCATGTTGTCTGGCTTCTGTCCCCGCAGGACGACATCTTGACCGGTTGCACTGATACAGGATGTGTAAGGCCGACGTCCTTTTTGTCCTCCTGGTTGCATTCTTCTGCACATCCATCTGATCACACATGTACCCGCCCTGCACCTATATTAAATGAATCATGATTAAAAGGAAGAGCCTCCAGTTAGCAGAGGTTTAAACCGTAAATTTATAACTGTGTTGTGTATAAGGATTTTTGGACACCATTTTTACAAATGACTAAATGTTATTTTCCTTTAAAAGTTTGGTGTTGCACAATTATGGGCCCAGTCCTCTGCGATGGATTTCATATGCTCACATTTGACACTAAATTAAAAAATCAAACTATGAAATGTTATACAGGGAAAGATTTGTATTCATGAATTATTTTAAAAGAAGAAAAATACTGTGAACATGCGTGGCATCCAGCATGCACATTTGCATACCATAATAGATCACGTGAAATGGGACTCAAGTAATCTTATTACGACAATGAGAAAGAATTTATTACATCATTGATTACAAATTAATGTAGGGAATCAGTCATTTGGAAAGAGCTGCTTTATTCAGTCTAATGTTTTATTCTGTCGCGAGCCGAGATCAGAGTCGAGAATTGTCTCAACCGCTTCAACTTTGTGTGTTTGAGTGTGTGTGTGTGTGTGCGTTGCTTGAAAATGCAGAGTTCATCCCCCCAGCTGTTATTTGGTGCTAAAATTAGTCGCATGATTCCAACAACAGCAAACATTGAGAATTAAAGGGAAAAGGGATCAGAGAGGAGAGAGAGAGAGAGAAGGAAGACAGAGAGACAGGGGAAAAAAAAAGGGAGGGAATGAAAGATGGTGAAAGAGGAGGAGGAGAAATTGGAGAGGAAAGAATGGAAATGTGGAAAGCAGCAGTTAGAGAGAGGGTAGAAAAGAAGAGGACAGAGAAGGAGAGGACCGAGGGTGTAATGCATAATGCAAAAGTCTGCTTTCCAGTCTTAATGTTGCCCGGAGTGATTCACAACAAGACTACTAGCTCAGCATGGGACAGACAGACAGACAGACAGACACAGACAGACAGACAGACACACACACACACACAAATAGAAACACTCATATATGCAAATCCTACACATGAGACCCAGAGAGAGTGAAGGGGGGGGCAGAAATAGTGTATAGAAAGTCTCAGACAGAGCAGAACACACCGTAACATTACAGTATTGACTATATTATTGACATTATCATTTAATTTTACCTACCAAAATCTAACCAACTCTTTGCTGTGTCAGTCCCTGCTGTAGTCAAACAGTGACAACAATAAACCCACTGCCTTTCATTTCAATATTAAATCCAACATTTTTTTCTCATAACATAACATAACATAACATAACATAACATAACATAACATAACATAACATAACATAACATAACATAATGTAGCATACATTTAGATTTAAAGTAAACAAATTAAATTATGTTGAATAATGATTAGATCAATCAGAAGAGTCTAAATGTGAAGAAACAGGAGGAAAACTATAAATTATACTGTGGAAATATTTAAGAAAACTCAAGAGACAGACAGATTTTATTGAAACATATATATATTAAATCAAAAATACATAAAACAAATCTCTCAACTTAGGTTTACAAATATCTTACAGCAATATGACGCTTGACTTAAAGACACCTTTTTTTTAAGTTTAAAGATCATTTTGTCAGAGCATCCTAACCACAGTGGTCTTCTTTAAATGATTTATTTAAATCATTTAAATAATTAATAATGAATAATGAATAATGATTTGCTTTATCAAAAACTCTCACAGCAGGCGCCCACCCGGAGTGGTTTCAGATCTTTGCCTTAACATAAATTGTCCCATGAGTCTAGAGTGTCTGCAGGGAAAGTCAGTGTTAAACAAAAGAAATGCACTTAGGCAGGGTTGGGAAATGAGTTGAACGGCGTCTGTTGTTGTAGTGTGGCCTATCGCCCCGGCAGGACAGTGATGATCATTGTCACAAGCAAATCCTTCTTTTGGAACTAGGTTCTGGTCCCATCATCTGTTTAGCTCGCCATCTTAGTCTCCATATCTTCGCACCTGGCCAATTCCACACTCGGGAGTTCCCTTCATCAGAACCACATTTATACCGGACCATCTGTAGCAGCTCGCTCACTTGCTCGCTCGCTTATCTACCTCAGGTAGAGGAAGATACTGTGCAGCATTAGTACCTTTAACCCCAGAACCCCCAGTCTAGTGAGTGTGATTGGCTGATGAGATACTGCGAAAGAGCAGAGCGTCAGCCACGCTAATACCAATTTGCCTGTTAATCATAACATAACATAACATAACATAACATAACATAACATAACATAACATAACATAACATAACATAACCATGTGGACCTGGTAAGCTCAGTAAAGACTGCACGTATGGGTGAGTGTAATGAGTGATGGGTGCAAAGGCTTAACCAGAGGCTGGTGGAGGCCTGGGGGGGGGGGGGTTGAGAGGAGGTCAGAGAGGAAGCCACCTTAATAGGTTGAAGCCCAGCTCACTCAGGTGGAGACTGAGTGAGCCCTTTGGCTCCTACAGCAGCAGCCAAACCAAGCATGCAGAGAAGTTGAACCAAGAGCAGCTTGTGCAAGACTGTGCGGTGATCAAAACTCACAGAACGACACTGCTGGGTTTCTTGGCAAAATTGTGGGCTTGTTGTGTAAAGTGTGCACGATCTTTCAGCAAATGACAGTTGCATGACAGTTAATGACAGTTACATAACTCAGTGAT
The DNA here is from genome assembly GCA_023238725.1 of Scortum barcoo. NCBI lineage: Eukaryota > Metazoa > Chordata > Actinopteri > Centrarchiformes > Terapontidae > Scortum > Scortum barcoo. The sequence continues at coordinate 24,669,630 of CM041554.1, forward strand.
GCAAAGTTTTTAATACGGTGGTAAAAATACTGTGCACTATTACTTTTGTTGGGGTTTTCAGTTACAATTTTGCATTATATGTCCCGTGTCACAAGCTATACTGAGTCTGAATGTAAAAGAGAAATACACAAGAGGCCTGAGGAGGGGAGAACGTTGAGACTTGAGTCATTGTGAAGAAGAAACAAGGCTGGATAAGGAGGACAGAAAGAGAGGAATAAAAAGAGAGAAGCTTAGAGCGGACGAGTGTCGACAAGAGTATATATCAGCAGGAAGTTGCAGGTACATACTCTGGGGCTAAACACACAGTCTCGCTCACACACACACACACACACACACACACACACACACACACACACACACACACACACACACAGACACACACACACACACACACACACATGCTCCCCACACACACCATGCTCCCCTCAGGCTTTCCCAAATACAGACGCAAGCAAGCAAAAAATATATTCAGACTTTGACAAACACACTTTTACACACACACAAAGAAGCTATCGGGAGAAAGTCACAGGTACACGCTTAAGGCGTAACAGGACACACACACACACACACTGCTATACATGCACACTTTGGTTTATTTACTGGTCAGACAGGCGGGTGTGTGTGTGTGCGTGCAGGCTTGAGGTGATAATGGGGAAAGACGAGAGAGATGTCGAGACTCCCAAAAACAGTCACTGGTCACCATTGGTTTCCCTGCAGGACAAATTACACAACGCAGCTGGTTTCAGCACACACACACACACACATACACACACATACACACATCACACACACAATCACAACAATCACAAGCAGAGAGAACAGAGAGAGAGAGAGAGAGAGAGAGAGAAACGTCTCTCTGTCAGTTGCAAACACACGTACAAAAGCTCACAGGGAAAATAAGAATTTCTGTCTCCCAGTGCTTCACTGATAGACTATTACAGTACAACAGCGCATCACTCTCAGACTCAAGTGACTGTAAAATAACCAAATCGTGCTTCCATCTAAATGATGTCTCCTCTCATCCTATTTTTCTACTCAGCACCCTCGGATAATAGAGACAGGGCTTGACACCTGATGGTTAGATTCCCTGAAAGTTGCTTTGAGTTTTGTCCGCGGGGGAAGAACTAAATTTACCCAGTTTGAATCCCGGCAGAGCGCTATCACTGAGCCCGGGTCTGAGGGCAAGGCAAAATTTACTCAATTACTTATTTATTGCTTTCCACTTCCTTTCCATTTCCCTTGTCAAAACTATTGCAAACTCCAGGCCAGAGGCATCTATCTAGAAAGAGATCTGCCACTGAAACCTGCTAAGCCCCCGGTTCCCAATGAGTCCTGATAGAATGCTCAATGAGATGATGCTGCCAGACAACAATTCAAGCCAGTGAGCAGCCAGTTTCCTGGCTAAAAATGCTTATATAAAGTAAATATAAAAACATATAAATGCAAATGTAAAGTCAGGTGCAGAGATGGGACTCCCAGTTTGATAGCTCACACCACGCTGTAGTCATGTGTGTTTGTGCAGGCCATGGTTTGGACAGTAAGTTTCACACACTTATTGTGGTTGCAAGAACTGGAATAATGTTTGTGGCTTCTCTAGTTCGTTTTACCACATTTTTAACAGTATAATCCCAATTCTACCCTCTTATTTCATTTGATGGACTTTAAAGTTCAAGAAAAAAACTCCATCTGACAGCATCTCATACACTGTGTTGTGTATCAGCTTGTTCCGGCTCCTCAGACTATGAGATGTTAGCACTGAGTGGAACATTCAAACCTAATAGTCCATGTTTTTTATCGCTACACTATTCCATCAAATGGAGATCTTCTTGATGTCTTGTGCATCATTTCAGACACTTCCCCAAGAATTCAGACTGGGAGCGGCGCAGGGTCCGTGGGTAAGATCATACTGTATGCGGTCTGATAGAAATGGGACTACAGATATGTGACTGCTTGTCAAAAATTAAACCAACATGACGCCTGAAACTTGCAACCGAGACATTTCGCTGCCTTTTTTCCACAAGATGTTGAGAAATTTCCTTTCATTTGTGCTGTTGGAGGATTTCTGGACAGGCTGGCTTTGTAAAGAAATTCATCTTATTTCAGAATACTTGCGCTTAGTGTAGAAGCTCTCTCTCCCTCCATCCCTCCCCTACTGGAGTCCTCCCTCCTGGTGTTCTGGCATTCACAGGCCTATCAGCTTTATGCTGTTGTTTTTGTCTGCATATGTCTTTTAACAGATTTCACCACTGACACTGACTTTATGAAAGAAGACAAACTTGTACTGACAGTAAACACATGTCAAATACAGTAAACAGTAACCACGGTATGCCTCTTTGTTGCCAGGGAGAATGTCTCCAAACATCCTGAGAGAGTTGTGCAATTTTGTGAATTTGCTGAAATCTGTCAAGTTAGTGACACTTTGTGATACCCTGTCTACAGCAAACCCTCCATGATTTGTGCCTTCTAGTCAATTTGGCCAATTTAAACACATTGCGCCCATTTGTCCGGGGGTGTCGCTGCAGTGGCGTGCAGGCTACTCTGTGTCTGGATAAATAAAATTGTTATCAGCACATAAAGTGAATACCACAATGCACGCCATCATACACAGTTATTTTTCACTGTGTATCATTCACTCCCCACCCATTCATTTTTCACACAGTTCTACTGAACAACTTTCATGTAACAGAATACAAAGTATTATCTTTCTCCTTTTCTCGCTCTTTAAATTCGAACAATAATCTATACTTTATGTTAACTAATGCATTATTTAAACAGGTGGATAGGACATTAAATTTAACATTTTCAAGGTTAGCAAGATAACTAGCTGTGTGTGAAAGTAGGTATGTTTTGCAGTAAAGGGGATAAAATGTGTTGGTATGGTCCTTTAAAACCAGGCTTCCATCTTATGCCATAAATTCTTCTCCTTTCTGACCACGTTGGCTTTACTTTCACTCCTTCCACTAATTATTATTGGGAGAAACTCTGGGAGCTTTGGAGGAACCGTCTTCTCCTCTTGTTGTGTACCATAAAGCACTTCAAATGATTTCCTGCCAAATCCAACCTGGTGGGAGACTGCAGGGGCTGCCAATCTCTCTTTACTGATGTTACAAAGCAACGAACAGTACTTTTAAAATTCAAAGAGTGGCTCCAAAATAAGCCCAGCCTGTCCCGCTCACATGATAAAAGAGGCAATATGTTTAAATGAGCCCTGGTCTTAGGCTGAGAGGAAACATTGGTCTTTTAGGTCTCCGGCTGAAAAGTTGTAGAAACCCACTTGTATTGCATTTTGTTTTCCTCCCGTTTCCACTTTAGCGCTGTTGGCAGCTGCAGCCGGGGCACAGCTCCTGTGTGCACCGGCATCACGCATGCCCTATCGTGTACTTTCTTTTTCTGCTGACCTTGGACTGTTTTGCTGATATTGTTACATTTTATTCAGCTCCGTGGAGAAGAAATGAAAAAACAAAACAAAAAAAAACACTGGTCTGATAAATATGCATTTTTTTTCCCCCCACCTATGTTGCAGCAGAAAAGGAGCAGCGGGACAAACAAAGCATGATGAGTTGCCAGCTCTTTTAATTAGCACAGGCTCGACACACCGTTGTGCAGCCACGTTGCCAAACTGCAGGATGTTAAAGGATGAGCAGTCATGATAAAGCATGAGGCTTGTTTACACATGGAGCACAGCACAACCTGCATAGCATTACAAAAATCATAACCCCCAGTATTACTCTGCATAAGCAGTTAATTAGTCGATAATAATGTATGTAAATGTTGTGGAAACAACAAACAGAGCAGTGGTTTCAAAGAAAGACTGGGAATTATACTGAGATTTGTTTGCACATAGACGCTTCCTGAAGAAAAACAAACTGAAGCAGCTCATCCCACACAGCCATCTACACGTCCCTATAAGCTCATTTACTTAATCTGTAGACAATTACATGCATAAATGATTCTTAAAGCCACGGTGCTGCATGTTTTGTTCAACATTAGAGTGTGATTGCGAGGGCGATGGGATCAAGGACCAGGCGGAAATAGCCCAGGTGCTCTCTCGGGTCATGCACTTCTCCATTTTTCAGGTTAGCAGCTCTCCTGTGAGGTTTGGCGATTAGTTTACCGCAGCTTATCTCTGCACGCAACGCTCTGCCTTCTAGGTGGTAATCCTGGAGCCGAAGACCTCCATGCAAATCTCCCCCGTCAACCTTAGGGAGCTTATTTGCAGCAATCGTCTTTGAACAATGCTCATTAACAGGTTTGTTTGTTTAAAAAAAAAAGGAAGTCCAATTTTTATTTTTCCTTTAAAGTGTTCATGTAGTAGTTTCCTGCTGTTTCCCTGCTGACTTTCACTGATTTTGAATCTTTTTTTTTTTTTTTTAGGCCCGTTTGTCTGCAAGGTGCAGCTCTCTCCTCATTGCACATGCATTAGAGGGAGGATCACGCAAAGAATAGGTGGAGACATGTTAACAGAGGCTGATTATGTATTCCGCTGAGGTCATGGTATTTGACACTCTCAGTTTTGCAGGGGAAAATGCTCTGCCTCTGAAGAAATGTAAACACAGCACAGATGGGATTTACAAGAGCCTTACACAGGGAAGACTGTGGTGGGAAGAGAAATGTGCATTCACCATAGACTTGAAAGAAATTAGTGGATTATTAAAGAACATTGTATCTGGTGAGTATTTGAACAGCACATCTACAGTGTCTGCTCTGAGAAGAGACTGTGTGATCCGTTACAGGTCCTGTTCCTTCAGCCAGTCAAGCTTTTCTCTACGCAAGTTTTAAGTCACCTCATTTGTCTCAAAACATCTCGCTGAAGGACTGCTGTAGAAAATTAACCAGCTGGCAATCACTGGCCTATTGGCAGAAATGTTAATTAAAATATATTGTGCTTATAAATAAATTAAATGTTTTTAGTAATCCTAACAGTTTTTCTCAGATGGAGTTTTTCTAAATAAATCATTTGTAACCAAGATCACATTATGTTATCGTTTCTTTTCTGGACTCTGAACTGCACCAAAGAGCTCTTCTTCACTTGAAGAGTGTGTCTATCTTCAGCACCTGATTTTCTGAGTGTCTTTGCTTACACTGACAGCTCTGCCTCTGCAGCCTGATGTCTGTGTTTCCTTGTCCTGAACGTAAAGTACACATGCAGACTGACAGCTGTGCAGGCCTCTGTAAGATGCTGTTGTGGATGCTGCTAGTTTTAGATTTGAGACTTTTCCCTCTCACATCCCCAGAAAGCAAAAACTAGTGTTGCCTCTTGGTGAAAGTCTAATATCTCTGGAGATTCTGATTTTTCAGATCTTTCATCTTTACTAGTATGAGTCTTTTCACTTTGCTCAGTGGGTTTCCCCAGATCAGTTCCCCATCAGTCATATGAGTAGGAGATCCTTCAGCTGAAACTAAAAAAAACATCAAACATACTCAGATCTTCTTAAAAACCCAACATCTTTGTGAGACTCTAGCAAGATATGACTCTGCCCTACATCTAAAACAAGAGGTGAACAGAAACTACATCACATATTAAATAGATAAACAGATTTTTTTCCCCTCTGTATCCGTATCTGACCATGACCTCTGACCTCCCCTGAGATAAGAGGAAAAGAAAGAAAAGGTTTTCAGAAATTTTCTACATTCACATGTCATTGGTCATATTTGATCCATGAGGCCACCTCATGCAGCTGGGTGGTGATTCATGTCGAGCAGTCATAGAGTCACAGAGTGAAAAACAGCGGCGCCTTTCAAATATGACCAGTGAAGATAAAAGTTTTCTCTCGATTCGTCTTGGCCGATAAGAGAGAGGGTGACAGAGATCTGCTCCTCTAGATGTGTGTGTCTGTGTTTCTCATTCTCCTTCCCACCAACCCTCTGCCACCTCTCATCCACCTGAGCTCACATCCACCCACATTTACATGCAAACGCTTTTATTTGTGTGTGTGTGTGTGTGTGTGTGTGTGTGTGGCCTCCTGATGCATGTCCGCACCTCCCTGCAACTTTGTTCTTGTGTGTGTGTGTGTGTGTGTGTGTGTGTGTGCGTGCAGGAAGTTGCTGTATTTGTTTCTGTGTGTGTCATGTGTGTGCCGCAAGCATCTTTCCCTGTGTGTTTCCCTGTGTTTAACACTAACTGTTTTGGCAGCATCCTTCCTCTCCCCCTCCACCTCTCCTGCGTGCATCCAGCCTTCTTTCCTCCCCCTCTCCCTCGTGTCTTCCCTGAGCTTTTCTTTCTTTCTTTCTTACCTTTTTTTTTCTCCTTTCCTAACCTCTCTGTCTTCTTCCCTGGAGGCAACAACAGGGAAAATACAGAATGGAAAACAATTACAAATAGTTCTTCTCTTGCTACCTGTGCTCATCTCTTAGTAGGTAGTCTGCCTGTTCTTTCTTTTCGTACCTTTCTCCTGCACCAAAATTGGCCAAAGACACGCAAGAAAATATCAACAAAAACACATTTCCCATTAGCTTCTTCTTCTCTCCCGTCGGCTCGTCTCTCCGTTCTTTCTTTGCTTTCTGTCTGGCCTTCCATTTGCTTTTTCAATCTTTTCCCGCTCATTCCTCTACCTCTCTGCCTCTTGCCTCCTCTTTTTTTCTTTTTCCCTGTCATCATTTCCTCAGTGTTCTCTAATTATTCGACTCTGTCGCCACTTCAAAGTGGCCCGTTAGCTGATTGAAGCTCGTTAAGGAGAGAAAACGAGCAAGGGAATTTCATAATGGTTGCCGACGTTCGTTAGCAGAGGATCTTGAAGATGGTGTGTGTGTGTGTGTGTGTGTGTGTGTGTGTGTGTGTGTGTGTGTGTGTGTGTGTGAAGACAGAGAAGAGAGTGGTGGCTTGTTGATGAGATGGATCAGCGGGTGTGTTTTGGGGATTTTATGTGAAGGGTGATGGAAAAGGTGTGTGGATGGGTGTAGCAGGCTGTTTGTTTGAGAGCATGTGTGTGGTCCAATCCGTGGTGTGTGTGTGTGTGTGTGTGTGTGTACGCCCTTTCTATTACCCTTGAAATATGAAGAAGCAGCTTTGACTTAAAGGTCAAAAGCTCTCCACGGAGCAGAGATGTGGAAAGTCCCTACAAAAGTACCAAATGCTCAAGTGTTCAAACATAACGAGCCCCAATCCAAACATTTCAGAACATGAGGGCGAGCGGTGGATAATTCACACTACTTATCACCAGCTGGAGAATGCTGTTTGCGAGTTTGAGACACAGCCTGGCAGTGACAACAATATTTGTGGGCTGCTCCCCATCAGAGGACTCCTGCAATGTATTTTTCTTTTCAGTTGTAGCTCACCTCATAAACATTGTTCAGGTTCATAAAATTTGAGGTTACCTAAACTCTTTGTGATGATTCATCTTCCAATTATTTTGGGACATGCAGCGCTTTGACTGTTTACTTTGTTCGTACTCAAATGTCTGAGCAGTGTTGCAAAGTATTTTAAACTCAGACTCACCCCGTCTCCCAATAATTGTGTTAACAACCATTTTGCAATTAGGTTTTCTGTCACACCAGAACTTCTCACAAGCTCCCACTGCTGTTTTCTGTTTTCTGCCCCCTGCTTGGTTGATTATCTGAGCAATTTATCATGGCCTTTAATAAACTCCATTACTCAGAGAGTACTATGTGACGGTCACCTGTTCCTGCTCTCGCCTGTCTGCTTTTCTCTGTCTGTGGAGAGTCTAAGAAATGTTATATTAACTTTACTTTAATGTTGGTTTGGCTCCAAAGAGGCACAAAGTGCACATGAGCACACAATAACAGTCACACTACAGTGTGGGCATTCAAAGGTGCTTTGTTTGTGTGACACGCTCAAGTCTACCGACGTGGAGAGAAGAGGAAGTATTCATGGATTTTGCCAGGAGTATAACTTTGGTGAAGTTGGAAATATATTTACAGATTTGATCTTCCTGAAACTATTACTTACTTAGTCATATGTGAAACCTTGTTAATCCAACCATAGTAAGGTTGACAACGAGCTACAACCTCACTTTCATCAAAATGAGCCATCCTCCATGCTGGACAAATACCACTCGCCCCTGTATACAGCCGGCTGTGAGGGACCGTCTACAGGGACCGGACTACAGAAATATTCAATACCTTCACTCTTATTCAGTGTACTGTCACTAAAATCACCACACACATCAGTTCTCTCGTGTTGGTTATTTTAACACTCAGTTTGGGAAAAAAATTTTTGAGAATTTTGGGGGGAAAAAAAATCAACAAGTTGTCTTGTACGATTAGACACTGTCGACAAAATGTGCTTAAATTGTACACAGACACAGAATTCAGAAAAATTAAAAAGGAAACTCAGAATTTGGGGGAAAAAAATACAACAAAAACAAAATCTGTAAAAAATGAGGACATAATTCAAAGGGTCCTGCGTTATGCTGTGGACATAAACAATATTTCCTAGTATCTTTTATTCATTGTAGAAATTCAGAATATCCAATGTCAATATTCACAGCAACATGTGAATAAACTGGAGTACTTACACTTATTTTTTCCACATCAAGCACTGTCTTAACAACACAAATTAGTAGTATATAATTGCTTGTTTGTTTGTTTGTTTTTGGTTGCTCAGACAACATCGGGTGCAGTCAAGAGAAAACAGCTGGTGGCAGCATGATCATGAGTACATGAGATGAGAAGGACAGCAAACCTGTATGATAACCTTCTTCATGCTATTTACTTTTTACAACTAAAAAAAAACAACAACAAAAAAACATCCCCCAATGTTTTAACAGCCAGTTAGCACCGCTTATCTTATTAGTAAGAAGAGCTAGTCGCGCCACAACCCGGCAGCTCAGCTCATTGTGTATGCACCTCGATATCAGAAAGTGTTAGCACATGTCGTGGAGCTCGCAGACATAAAAAACTTTTCACAGTGGCACCCTGTAGACTGATAATTGCAGTTCTGCACGATGGAAATCTACATGTCTCTTGATATTACTGCATCCTGGGGCTACTGGACGTACTCGCTTCCGTACATTAACAAACTGTCATGTTATGTTTTTAAAAATAAATTCTCAAAATGATGAGTTTGAAATAGTTTGACTTGCTTTCAGTGAATCCTGACTGCATTTGTTACAGTGTGTTTCCTCAGATGCTTCACTGCTACCATCCATTATGTGGACTAATTCAGCTTTGTGAAAGTGTCTCCTCCTTCAGCTGACATTTGGCTGAGACATTCATCATCACAGGACACCGGAGGGTTTCTGTCGGCTGACCGGAGCGGACTGATGGTCGTTAACACGCAGCATCTTTTTCTGGATCTGTTAATAAAGCGCACACGATCACAACTGGTGGACACTACGCCATTATATATACACATCTAATTATGTGGTGGCCAAGTAACCCCAAATTCAGTAAATGAAGCCGTGGTGATAAATCAGTTGACATGGGTTGACACAAGATTTTACACTCAGTGAGAGACTTTTTTTTTTCAGATTTAAATGTGGTAAACAAGGCATAGCATTAAAAAAAAGTATGTTCATGTGGAGGAGCAAACATGATTAATGTTGAAGTCATCGTATGCATGAACATTATGACTGATTGACAAGTTAGTACTTAGCATTAACACATTAGAGACTAACCAACACTGTAGAACGTTTTCTTTCACAAGGATTTAATGAAGAAAGAAAAGCTGCAAAAATGATAAATGTTGGCTGTTTACTCTTTATTTAATATTATGCTGATGTACTCATTATACTTTTTAGTCATCTAGTTTGAGGATTGTGCATCTACCCTCCTCCTCAGAGCAACACGGTCTCTTTGTTCTATTTCATTAAAGTTACTGTTAAAAAAAAAATATTGTCCAGTAGTCTTGTGTGGGTGGTGATGTATTATTGCTGGGGAGGTTTTAGTTGGCCAGTCTCGGTCAAAAAGTCCGGGGCCATTTGTCATTCCCAGTCCATCCCTGATGGAGCGTGATTGTAATTGGTAGTTTCTAACAGCAGCGTTGGCTCATGAGTGTGACTGAGCAGCATTGAGTAGTTTTGATCGTATTGATTGGTCACGTCCTACTCTGACTACTCAAACTCAATTTCACCCTACACTTAATTTCTCCAGAGACCGCACAGCTACACCATGTCCACCGTCCAGCTTCTCCGCTCGCTGTTTATTAATGTCTCTCAATTATTGTTATGGTCAAGTTTGGTCAAGTTTTCCTGCTCCTAAATTCCAGTTTGTGAAGTTCACTCATGAGTCAGAGTGTGAGTCACTGAGCTCTCTAAGTCGAGTTGGGTGATTCAGCTGATGTAAGCTGTGTACATAGCTTAAATGACGTTTAAAACCCAATTTAAATGCTCAGGCCAACAGGGAAAGTGCAGGCAGCGAGCGTCTGTGAGTAATGCTCCCCTGCTTTCCTTAATACCGTCAAGGTGACTTTGAACAAGCCACTGAACCCCCAGCTGCTCTGCTGAAGCTGCTCACTGGTCAGCTGTAAAAAGGCTGCTCGGGGATGTATGCCACTGACAGAAAGGCATATCTTAGTGTGGCCACAGAGAATCGAAGCTCTTTGAGATGATGTTGTTTTGGAGAGGTGAACTTAGGAAACCCGCGTCACTCCAGCGCCCCCCCCCAAATTTAGTGCCAAACTTCATATTAGCATTCTGCTGCAACTTTTCTGAATATATAAAGATGAGTCACTCAGTAAACCCCACCTTAACGCACTTTGAGGTCTCTGGAGTTTTTCCAGTTTCATTTGTTCTTAAGTGCTGAACTGGAGTGATGGAGTGACGTATGACACCCTCTAACCTCAGACGCTCGATTTGGACAAGGAAATCTGAAAACACTTGAATAAGGAAAAAAGTGGGACCTCTTAGGACCCCCCCAGGACAGACAATGCATTCAGTGTCATCTTCCAGGTTCGAGTTCACCACTGACACCACTAAGACCGGGTGTGCTAAGAGAGGAGGAAGTGCAGACGACATATGATGAGAAAACCGTCACCAGCGAAGACAAAGCAAACACTGGCTCAGTCACTTTGATGATGAAGATACAGCCAGCAGCCAGCTGACACAAAATCCCGTGAAAGTGATGACTTCTCCTTCGGCAGTGACTCCAGGAAGTCTCTTGAGCTGAAGGTATCGCCGGGGCATCGGCCTTCTTGTCTGACTTTCAGAAAGTGTTTGTAGAAACATTTTTAACATAAATATGATCATAATTCAGAATAATTTTATTAAATTGAGCCAGATAACCCTATCTTTCAACATTTCAAAGGTTACCATTAAAGTATCATGAAAAGGGACTCAAGGAATATTTTCTTGACTTCTAGAAGCACTTCTAGCATCATCAGTCCCACAGATCACAAAATATTTTTGCACATGCAAGACAAGCAGCTGGAATTTCTAGCACTGACAAAAGCATAAATGTGAGGTTAACATGACACCGCTGTCCTTTTCCCGTGAAGCTTAGTGTGAGTCAGTGTGCCAGTCACTGGTCCGTGTATTAAGCCAGCGCTTCGCCCTCAGTGACAAATCAGCTGCGAACGTGAAGTCATCTTCCTCTTTAAAAGCCTCTAAGTCTGTAGGATGTGTTCACGCCAATAAATAACAGTAATCTGCTCCTCCTTTGCTGTTACACTTGTCTTCCCAAGCATCAAGGGGAATGGTTCATTTCTGCATCTCACATTAGTGTAACTTGATCTGTAATTTGTCAAAACCAGCAGGACCTCTGTGGGCCTTGAATATCTGCTCGTCACACTCCTGCACGAGGGCTTCCCGCGGCATCTCGGAAACCGCCGTCTCAAACGTGTCATCGTTTGTCTCGGCCCACTCATTCCAGCTCGTTAAATGCTAGCCGTGTTGACCCTAAGTGGGCGAATGTTTTGACTTGATAAATGAAAGCATCCTAAGCTCCCTGCAGATCTGTTTAACCTTTGTTTTTTTTGTTTTTTTTTTAAGATGTATAATTATGCAATGAGCACTTCAAAAACACAAAACAGGAAGTGGTGATTAAGCTTATTTGCATTTTTTTGTCCCCTTTATCTCTTACCATGTTTCACAATCACCTTTTTATTTCATGCTTTTAGCCTCCACTCCTGGCTAACCTGAGGAAAAAGAGAACAAACACGCGCTGCCTTTTCTAAGCTTTATTTATGATAACATCCTGTATTTTTGTCGCTCTTGCACCTTACTCGATCTCCTGTTTATAATTTACAGCTTTCTGCCTTTACCTGCTGTTCTTAGTGGTTTTGTGCATCTTTTTTAATTCCCGGTCCCCTCGCTATTTTTATTTCAACCAATTCCCTCTTTTACAAACATAAACCCCATGTTTGCCTCTGCCTCACCTGTGCAAAAAAGGGGAAATTAGCAAAGCGCGAAATAACTGTTCTGCACTATTTTTACCTGTACTAATCTTTTATTTCTCCTGTTTCCCCCTCTATTATGTACTTCTTTTTCTACCTACACAAATCCACCTCCTCTCCTCCCTCCTCTCTAAACACCTGTGCGCAGGAGGAAATTAGTCAAAACAAAATATTATTAAAGCACCACATCTACCTCCAATTAGTGGAAGCTCGTGATTCTCCTTTGATGTTCCATGTAAAGGCAAAAGAGGACATTTTAATTAAAATATGGGAAGGAGAGAAGGAAAAAAAGATGATTGGAGACAAATGGAGGCTCATTAAACATCTGAGAGAGGCGATAGGTGGGCTTTTTTGAGGAGTCAGATGAAATTTCAGTGAATGCTGATTGACCCTTCGGCACACTGTGATATCTGCTTTAAAGAGGTCAAGCTGTTGTTTTTCAGCTACTGCCCTTTCTCCCTTTGTTCTCTTAATATGTTACTGCCACCATCGTTGCATGATCATTGACACATCCTTTGTGTCCTGTGCCACCCAGGACCAGTTATTATTCACACACACACACACACACACACACACACACACACACACACACATTCAGAGTCATAAATCGGCCAAATCAAAACACACAAACATCAAAGATCCAGCCACCACTGTGAAGAGTCGGTTAGAGGTGTGTGTGTGTGTGAGTGAGTGTGTGTAAAGTCTGTTTTATTTGATTTGCAGGCAGATTTATTGAACCCTATCCTTGACAGACAGTAATCATTACGTCATCAGACCTCGTCTCAGAGACGTCACATTCAGACTCTGTCCTCAGTATCAGAGTGATTAAGGTCAGTAGCTGTGTCTTTTTAAATCAGAAACTCTGTACCAATTTTCACATTCATCTGGGCCTCCTCCCATTATATACACACGATCAGATTTTTGATGAGAGATCAGGCAACGCCCACTGCACCTCTGGGTTGCATTTCCCATTGTTAACACCTGCTGTGTTTGTATTAAGACTCAGTTTAGACTGTCTAGTTTCATTTGTTACAACAAGACTGCTTCTGTCTCTCCATGTGCACATCTTGAATTCACACCAAATAATGTCATATCAAGATAAAATACATTCAGAGACGCCATATACAAGATGACAATTCCAGGTAACAGGTTTGCACACACATTTTTATTTAAGGAACGTAAATGTAATTGAATAAAAAAAAAGTAAACGAGAAAAGAGACAATAATAGACAATAATATTATTTTAAAAAAGACATTGGGGAGAAAAATGGGACAGGAAAAAAGGGAAAACCAAAGAAGAAGAGAGGTGTTGCAGCAGGGGAGTGTTATTGCTTGTGATGTGTCATCTCCACTCTAGCACCAAGCAGTCTGGCTGCAGGCCTGCTGGCCAGGCTTTATCACACTGAGAATACAGGCCACCTCCACAAGAGCAGAGGTCAGGTTAGCAATGCCAGCTCAAATCTCATTTTCTCACCTCAAGAGTTGCGGCTGCTCTGAAAGTACAGTGAGGGTACATCTGTGCTCAGAAGTTCAAAGTGAAATTCTCCAAAATTCTGCTTCGGGTTGAGTGTTTCCTTGGTAAATGTAATAAATAAGAATCCAGCTGAAAACAGCGAGGATTTTACTGAGAAACTGGGACAACGTCTCTTGAAAGAACAGTGGTGGAGGACTGATTTAGAAGTGACACAAAGTACAGAAATATTATCAACATAATGTAGAAGTCCTCACTACTGCTATAATACTGCGTATCGTAACATAATATTATTTTTAGATAATAAATCTTGTAAAGAGCATTGGTGTAGTTGCAGCTTTAGGCCTTAAGGATGGGAATGGTGGTTAGGCAACAACTTTGGTTGAGACTGAAGAATCTCTACAAGGCAGTCATTGTTTCTAAAGGATGTATCATACTGACGTCTATAATCCCCTGACTTATCATATACAGCAGCGGGTCAGCACTTATCCAGTCAAATATGTTATTATCTACTTCATGGACTGGTATTCACCCTCCATTTTTATCCCTGTTTTTGCTCCACCAACTCTTCTAGTGAGCCGGGGGGGGGGTATTTGACTCTTAACCTCAACAATGTTCACCAGCTAATCACTGAGTTGGTGCTGAGCAGCCAGTAAACAGTGGGTTCATGTGAGCTTTTCACTGAAAACAGCTTCCTGCTGGGGCTGAAAACAACCGTTGAGAACAGATTAAAGCAAAACAATACATTATCTAACCTTAAAACAGTGAGTTAAAAAATGCCTCAGTCCATCTGAGGTGAACTTTAGACTGAACTGATTCCTCTCTATGAGGTCATCACCATGAGTGACTTCCTTCTTAGTACTGCACACACAAACTACACTGTCTATTTTGTGGGAAATTGTTAATAACAAAGTTTGGAGCTAACGTAGAATGAGGAAAACTGATTCTTTGTTCCCAGTTTTCTTGTTCCATATTATCCATTTAGGTACCTCGTCTTAGTTTGAATCACCTTTTGCAGCTTTGATCTTTTGGCTAATATCCTCAAATAGAGTATCCAAACTCAGTGTTTTCTTAATCCATAAACCTTTAAAATCACAAAATTAAAGTTGGCATGGTGACTGCACAACTTGTTATTTGGAGATTCATATTCACATTCATCCATTTTCTCTACCGCTTATCCTGTCTCACAGGGTCACTTGTCAGTCACAGGGAGAAGGGATGAGAAAATGATATGCAGCAAAGAGGGGTTGGGATCGAACCCGCTGCATGGGGGTTTGTCTCTACATCATAGGTTTCATCTAGTTGAACTATCCGGCCGCCCTATTCACATTCAAATATACCCATATCCCATTATCATTAGCTCGATTCAGTATGCTTTATACTGTTCTTTATGATTACATTGAGAGCATGTATTTTCATGCATATTCATGTAATGGCAGAAAGCAGAGGGACCAGAGCATATTTAATTAGGTATGTCATACACACACATATGATTATAATTTATAATAAAGTAGCAACAGACTGAATGAAGGTATGTAGGTATGTACAGTAGACGTGTTTATCCCAGCACACACAAACACAAGGGATCCACGTTCACACACACACAGTTACAGTAAATTCACAGTGACTTGAGAGTGCTATCAAGGGAACATTAACTGTATTGTTTGGTCTCTCACTCTTTAAATTCTGTGTGTTTGTGGGTGTGTGCATGAGTGTGTTTCTGTTTTTACCCACATCCACACCCTGACTGTGTGTGAATGAATCACAGCGCTAATGGCACGCTGTGAGTTAGCACCTGCATAAATGTGTCTGTGTGTGTTCAGCTTATATATACTGTACGTGTCTGGGTTTCGATGTGGAGTGTGTGTGTGTGTGTCTGTGTGTGTGAGAGAGAGGCAATCAGTTTCACAGTGCTAAAGGACACGGCACATGAATAATGAGGGACACAACGAGTCAGAGAGTAGGAGTCAAAAAGACACACACACCCATGCACACACACACACACACACACACATACACACACACACACTGAGGAGGGATGATACATCTATACCTACAGCTGAGCAGGGAGGCAATACATCCCCTATCATCTTCATCTTCCTCTCTCTCTCTTCAGTCATTTGTTTGCTCTCTCCACCGCTCTCTCTATCTGTTGCTCTCTCATCCTCTCTCGCTCTAAATAGGTGCTGCATTAAAGCACTTGGATGCCACTTTATTTAATAGGGGCCTTTCTGGAGACGCAACCGCCAATTGACTGGAAAATGTGTGTGTGTGTGTGTATGGGGGTAGAGAACTTTACCCCCCCAGCTGGTCCTGGTGCCAGCAGCCAGATTGTATTAATGGCATAATGGCACAAATGAATCAAGCCCAGGAACCTTGGAGGGCGCGTTAGTGCCAGCAATGTTTCCAGAGGGAGGGATATTCCCTGAACCCTGGGTGACCTTGGAATAAATAAAACAAGAGCTCTCCACTCAATCATCAGAAATTGAATAGATCCACCTGTATCACCATGTTTCTAGCCACTGGCTGGATTTAATTAGCTGTCAAAATACTGGGTTGACTCTTGGACCCGGTTGTCACAACAGAGTGTTTAATATCTCATCTAATAGCTCAAACCAAGTCATCTTAGATTTACTTGAAGAACATCAACATCCAGCTGCAGGACAAGATTTTTTTTGCAATACGTCATCATTGCACAGTGACAAAAAGCAAAATTACACTGTTTTGGAAACTTGTTTGTCCAAGTCTCAGGAAAGCTATGCCAAGCTCATTCACAGGTGTTGCTGCTTCTGTATGTGGCACATGAACATGATGTCCCCATTCATAATCCCACTTAAGAAGCACAAAGCCACATATTTGAATGGCCAAAAAAGTGGGAAGTGATTCAGAGGTGATTCATACTGATTCTGAGAGGGATCAAGCTAATGTTAAGACTGAAAGCAACAACATCAGACATTTAAGTGAATACTCACACGTAACAGAACTTCTGTGGGTTGCTAGAAGTCCTTATTGGATTGGATGACAGTGGGTTTTGTTGACAGTTGTTCTAATGGTTTTGTTGACTATTGTCCAAATGGTGTGAAGGCAGCGAAGGACTTATTCTTTTCCTCCTTTGATTTAACATCTGTCTATTTACCTGAACTTCATGTACTTAGACTATCTCCCATCGTGCCCATGTTGATGGTCACATGTTGATGAAAGTTTTTCTTCCACACCCATCAGCAGACACTGAAGTGGAAGTACGGATGTGGTCAGTCTGTGCCCAGTGCTTCACTGTTTTCTTACAATTGAGTTTGAAACGGCAAGGGAGAGAAAAAAAAAAACTTACATCCAAAACTGAGCTCACATAAGCTTTTTATGCAAATGATGGTGTATTATATTGAAGAGAGTGAAAGGAATTGGCTATCTCAGTGAAGTAAATGTGGTTGTGTGTCTGTAGTAAAAAAACTTTTTGTTTCAGGAACACATTTATTGAATAAATAATGACATAATGGTATTTTCCAGTTTAATATTTGTATGTAAAATGAAAGACTGGTGCATTGTTCTTTCTTCTGCATAAGTAATTTCCTAGTTATTAAGCCATTAGCTGGTTTAATAGAGAGTGTTCCTTTCTCCATCATGGGCTGATGCTCACAAACAAGTAAAACTTGTAAAACCGAATGAATCAATCCTCGATACTTCTATTATCACTTTATGATTTTTTTTTAAATTTATGATGTTGACATGATTCACAACACCTTTTTATTCAGCCAAACTCATGAAAACACACCAAGTACTCTTTATTTCCTTGTGGCATTTCGAAAAATGGCCAACAATTAATTTTCCAGCCGAACAGAGACACATTTTAAGGGGCAGAGAAAAGAGAGATCTCTCCTGTTTCACATGGCGCTGGTGTTTAGAGCCGCCGGTGGGGGAAAATACCATCCTGATGACTGAAACACAGAGAAAGAGCAGTTGGTAGAAAGGTCACACACTCATACAGTGACACACATAGATGCTCACACATGCGGCACAGGCATAAGCTTACACCTGCACATGGATGAACGCGCTGAGGCTCAGCACGCACAGACACACACACACACACACAAAAAGGTCAGTGTTTCCCTGATGTGTATTGATGCTGGAGCCAGTCTCAGTTTCCCCTGTTAGTGGTATCTGAAAGAGTTTTCTATGTGCACATGAGAGAGAGTGTATCACTGACGTTTTGAGCCACCTGCAAATGCCAATCACACAAACACTGGTAAATGATAAATGAGGAGGATCTTTACTTGATTACACCTCGCAGAATGTCCCGCAGTGAAATGTGTTATCTCCTCGTATGCATTTTTAATACCCCCATGACTCGTTTCTAAAACCAGCGTAAGCTTTGCTATCTTTGAATGAAGGTGTCTGTGTGATCCGACCGCAGGATTTGTGCTGCTTTGTTAAACTGAAGACAATAAGAGTCACATGGTGCGGAGTTTGGATATCAGGTGATTAATGAAGTTTTCAAACTGCGCTTGGTAAGCTTTTTGTCACCACCATCGCCGTCCAGAGTGCTGATCCTGCAGCTGTCAGCGCGGCCCTCGCTATCGTTTGCCCCCGAGCCGATGACCAAAAGAAAGATGCATAAAGAATCTGTTTGTTACTGCCTGTACCTGTTTTTTTTTTTTTTTTTTTTTTTTTCATGGAATATACAGTAACTTTAGTATCTTTCCTTTTGGCAGTAGGCATTTGTTGTTTTCTACCATGTCTCCTGCTGAGCTTTATAGAAAAAGACTTTTGCCTGTATCCAGCCTCTGAGTCATCTCTCTGCTTGGGTCCAAGATGCACAATGTTACTTATTTTAGGCAAAATAAAAACAATATTAGCACAATAGACTACAAACTGGGACATGGAGAAATGTAACCCCAACTGAGACATGCTGTCATTCAGTACATCCTGTTTCACAGACTATTAACTCTTAAATGTACGGGTGTTTTACCAAACATTGCTAAACATGTAGGATTGTTAGAGACCTCTTTCGTTAGCATCACAGATTAAGCTACAAATTAAGTAACAACATTTTGCCATTCATTTTTCCCCCAATCATATATAGATGCAAAAAGATCTTGCTTTTAAAAGATAGCCTATTATATTTTAAACTTACACATATCCACCTGTGTATCACATAAACTGCTGTAACTGAGTGGCACAAAATACAAATAAGTCAGTGTGATAAATACAAACACTGTCCACTCTTCAGTTTCATTTCCTCTGAGCCACCATTGTAATGTTTATTCTGCACTTCTGTCTTTATATTATCCTAATGATCACTTGGCACAAAATATTAATGCTCACAATCAAGTGCTTCTGATAAAATCTTATATGTACAAGGTCTGACACACAATTAGGCTAAACAGGAAACCTGCTACTTGCATACCATCAATAAAGAACCTATACATTTAGAAAAGAGATGGAACATTTTCAATAATGTGGTGTAATCTGGTGTCCTCTCTCCAGAGCCGTGATATTCACACTTAAAATGTTGATTTACAGTGAAGTGTACAGAGGCTTTCTTAAAACATATTCTGACATTGTGTGTTATCCTATAAGTTGCCATAGATCACATTGCCTGCCTAACAGGACAAATGAAAGTGTTTCTATTCTCACACCTTCTGCTTTGTTGCTTTGTATCTGAAAAGTGATTTACATGTTTTCTTATCATCTAACCTTTTTATGTCTGGTTAGTTATAAACACACACACACACACACACACACACACACACACACACACACACAGTGCACATCTCTGTGGATGTTTTCTTTTAATCTTATCCTGACAATTGGCTTGTGCCAGATACGTCTCTTGATGAGCATCACCCGGAAACAGAGTGGAACAAAGTGTCAAGTCAGTGTGTGTTTAACTAAATACTTCAGGCCCATTAGGGGGAAAAAACGCTCTGAAAGCGTGAAAAAAAATTTAAATTGAAGTCAGTCCAAAATTACTGCAGAGATTTGCCATTTAAAAATCACCATAGAGATTTGTCTGGTAATTGCTTGGTATTGTTGCTGTTAGTGTGTGTGTGTGTGTGTGTGTGTGTGTGTGTGTGTGTATGCATCCAATGCACTCATTCTTCAGTCTATGAAAGTGTATGTTCTTCTGTGCATATGTTTGTGTATGTGTGTCTCTATGTTTGCCTATTTCTCTGAGGTCATATCTCTGTACCATCAGTCTCCAGACACCAGTGGGCTGTAATTGTGTGTGTGTGTGTATATGTGTGTGTGCGTGTGTGTATTACATTCAGAGCTTAATTGAATAGGAGGAAAAGGCCATGGTGTTCCCCTATGGTGCCAACTCTAAATGTAGCCTCACTGGTGAGGAACTGAGGGGAAATTGAGCTTAGAGACAGAGAGAGAGAGAGAGAGAGAGAGAGAGAGAAAGAGGGCGAGATGACTATAAATTTGACATTCCTCGGAGAGTTTGAATAGGGAGAGCGACAAAGAAAGGGAGTGTAGCTAAATGTGGGCTCCCCGATGAGTCGGAACGAGTTTTAGAGAAAAGAAAATGGGAGCGATGAAAAGAGAGAGAGAGAGAGAGACTTTATCTAAATGTGTCTCTCCCCAGTGAGTGGGCTCAGAGACCAGGGGAGCTGTCCTTGGTCCTGAATGAGCCTCTGGCAGAGAACCAAGTCAAGCAGTTAGCATTGAGCACATCACATGGGGCTGAAGGCTCGTACTCTACCTCTCTGTCATTGTCTCTCTCTTCATCTGTCTCCCTCCTTCTTTTAACCCCCCCTCCCCACCATCACCCCGTCTGTGTTTGTCATAGAGAGGTGACACAGGGCAGTTAGTGCAGAGTACAGAACGCAGCTGAAGGCAACAACATGCGACGCCGCTCTGTATGGCCAGGTCCTTGTTTATTTGGTGTTGTGGAAGGGTTAGGGAAGAAAAAGAATAGAAACTTGAGGTTAATTTCTGTCTTTGGATTAAAAAAAAAAAACCCAACTCTTTCTTATTTTCTTTCTGAAGCACATCATCATGGAGTTCTGCTGTCATGGAGATGGTTTGCTGTTGTTATCATCATGCTTTGAGAGGTGTTTGGGAGCTTCAGAAACATAAAGTCAGTCAACCTTTGATTAAGATTTTTTGTGTCAGAAATCCTTGATGTGCAGTAAGACAACTACACAAAGTGAAATTCTCTTATGAATTAAATGCTGTAAAGAGGGGTGAGCCAGTGTCACATTTTCTATAGACATAGCTCTGCAGGTAGAAAAAAAAATGCAACTTTAAACCTTCAAATAAAATACTGTTTAAAATACAATCCAAAATACACTTTTTTACTAGTACTTGAATCAATCACGATCAGTATCAATGTCATATCTGTAGGGTTAGCTTAGTTAGCCATACAACCTGGAGGTTTATGACCTACACCTTTGAGTTTACATATTTAATGTTAGTGTAATATGTTATTGTTAATATTAACAGTAAGAAAGAAATGTGAGGAAGAAATGAGGCCTGGATTAGTCAGCTTTAAAGGTTTTTGAACCTGATAACTATGTCACATTGTTTAAAAAAGGCTCAGTGAAAACAGATGGACATTGTAATTTTTTAACAAATACTACTGTTATACTTGTTGTTGGGCAGCTGATTAATACACATTTGGTACTCTACTGAGCATTTAAAGCAGAAGAAAGACTTCTGTAGGTTAAGTCATAATGAACTAGGGACATCATAAATGTTTTAATTTTACCTTTTGGACAACAGCGGAGAGATGATTTCAGGCTTTAGACACACAGACAGTAAATGTTAGTAGGGTACATTCATTGTTGCTTCTAGTCTTGGGAATTTTTTGATGAGAAGACAAATATAAAAGAACTAGAAATAGGTCTAAAATACTGTATTTTGGCTCAACAGCTTCTGATCCCGTTCATATCTGGTAACTCAGAAAAAAATAGACTAATTTTAACATTCAGCATGTCCTCAAGAGACAAAAAAATGTCTCCATTATCTCTCCCATTGTGGGTGAGTAAAAATCAAACTGTCTCTTAAGGTGTTCATGGAAAAGGCCACCTGGAACAGTATTATACATTTACTGAAGTTCCTTCCAGATGTGAAAAAATGTTCAGTTTATGTCAGCCTGGGAACTATATCTGTATATCTGTGATACTTTTTTTCCTCTACTTTGTCAAACTTTTCTCTCAATCTCATCTCGTGTACTTCAGCAGTGAGACAACATTTTGCTTCACCACTACACTTCCCTGACCTGCTGATTTGAACATGGTAAAAGCTATTGAGGTGAAAAAAAGGTCCTGACCTGCTGAATGTTCAGGTAGCTGGAAAGGAATCCCATTATTAAGTCACACAGAAAACTTTCTTTTCACTGACCACACACAACTAAGCACCTCTACACATTAGATAAGGTAATTTATTCACGATGCATGCAAACACAAATATAATGTCCTTTACTGCTAATGCACAGCAGGATATTGAACCCCTGTTTGCTGCCTTTCACCACAGCATGGAGCTTTGATGTTCCTGCACCAATCTGCATTCATAATAGAAATCAAATATATACAGCACACCATTAGAAGTAAATTTGATCAGATATGAGATAACCTCACAAAACCAACACCTCATGTAAATGCAAAAAAAATCTTTGACTTTGATTTCAAAAGAAGTGACTGGAGACAGAATTGAAAGGAAGACCATTTAAACTGCCAATATATTTAACAGTCTTTGTTGACTGAACAATCACAACCCCACAACAGGTTAGTTTTAAAAGCTCCTCAAACTAACTCTGGGGGAGGCTTCTTTCTATTACAATGCACCTTGCAATTGGAATGAACTGCAAAGCAAACTAAAAATAGAGGCCCAGAACGCTCCACTGTGTTCACCAACTAATTGCTTACTGTCTGTCTGTTTGGTGCTGAACAGGTGTACAGTAGGTATATCAAAGTTTTTTGCTCTTTGGAAACAGCTGCCGGCTGCGGCTGAAAACAAATAAGAGCACTGAGAGTCAAGTAAAACAGTAAAGTTGCAGAAATCAGAATAATACTCTCTTAAAAACCCTCAATGTCTTATCAGCTGCTCATGTTGTTCCTCCTTTTGTCAAGCATTTGGCTTGATGGAAACACATAAGCAGAACCAGAACAAGACTGCATAAATGTGGCGTTGCAAATTATTTCAGAGACCGGGATGTGTCCATGAAAATCATTCAGGTGTTTTGTTTAGTAGATGAGTTATTGTTTTGACTGTGTGACAGTTGTGTAAAATATTTGGTGTGCTCGACAAAGTACAGAATAAAACTAACAATGCCAGGAGAAAAATGAAACAATTGTTCCAATGAACCACTGAATCACACCAGATCTGCTGATTTAAGTATCCTCAGTGATTATAGAAACATCAGCAGGCGGCAAAAAAGTCATATTTTCCGAAATCTCTCTCATTTACCAGTTCAGGTGAAACAGGAAGCAATCACACGTTGACTGTCAGTAAGTGGCCTCATCTCTCATTCGGCATGTTTTGATTTCTCGCTTCATGTTGTCGAAATGTCGCCCTCCAACCAGAGTGGCCCATAATTAGGATTCAGACAAGTGTTTGGGCTCTTGGCCGCTAAATGGACCCAGGAGATGCGAGGAGATGACGGTGGCTTGCTGAGTTTGTCTGTGTTGACAGAGCAAGAGAGGAGGGTGGGGGGAGAAAAAAAAAAAGGGACTAGGGGAAGAGAGCGGAAGGAAAAAAAAAACAATTAACAGGGTTTGTGGTGGCGGTGACCTGACTTGTTTATTTGAACCACACAGCTTCCTCTTTATGCATGGATTCACATTTTGTCTTTCCCTCTGCCGCTGTTGTGTTACTAGTTTTGAAAAAAAAAAGGCAGCCAAAGCAGGAACATATGTCAGGCCTTACTATTAAAAATGAAACAGCGCTGTAAAAGAATCAGCAGTTTCAAAGTTTGACTTTGTCGCCGCATGTCTCTCCGAGTGTCTGCCACCGCCACATCTCCGTCCCATCCAGCTGTCTCCTCAACTGTCCATCCATCCATCAACCGGGGAGAATAAAATGAAGATAAAATGCTCAGAAATAACCTTAGAGAAGGGAAAAGGACAGCGGAAAAAAAAAACAAAAAACAAAGACATTGCCTGGCTAGTGTTTCCTGTAATAGTCGCTGTCGCTTCAGCCAAAGCTGTGGCCGTATTTCAGTGCTAATATTTCAGCGCCGTTCATATTAGCCAACCTCGCCAATATTTTAGCAATCATATTAACCTTGCCAGCCAACATTTCAGTATTTATATTAGCCTCCCCAGCCAATATTTTAGCATTATATGAGCCACATTGCATCTGTTCAGTGTCCCAACATTTAAAATTCCTGTCTGCCCCCCCAACCTCCTTTCTACTCACTACGTCGGCCAAGGAGGCACCGTTTCATAGCCAGGAACAGTAAATTACCACAAGTAGCTCTCTTCATTTTAGTGAGCATCTTTTAGACAAGTGGGAAGGGGAGAAGGCGAAGCTTGTCTTTGAAAAATCCACCCAAAAACCACATTTAACTAACAACTCTGGAAAACGTCCAGACTGGGCTGCCTTGAAGTATTATTTTCGAGATGCTCAGACAGATTAATTAACCATAGTGTATTTCAAAAGCCTTGCTTTCTCAACCTGTGGATATCCATCATGATGAAACCTCCCTGCCCTCATTACTGTCTGAAAACTCAACAGGAAAAGAGACGGGCAGGTTGAATTTCCTCCTCCAGCAACAATAGGCCGGTTTATTCTCTTTCAGGTTCAAGGAGGCATTGAGGGATTTGAATGGGGCTGAGCTGAGCTCAAAGCATTTATTGTTACTGCAGCAAAGCCACGGCGCAGCTCAGCTTACATCTATTGGTTCTTGGTCTAGGAAGATTATTGGTTTCATATACTAATTTCACAGAAAATATCTCAGCAGAAGTTGATACGATCCTCTCTTAAACTGTCTACTTCTGCAGGGACAAGCAGTGGTGTTGTCACGCTGGTAAAAACTCAGATGGAAATCCCCTTTAATGTTTTGGTAAATTAGCAAAATGATCAGTTAAGTAGAGGGTTAATTTTCGGGGCCCAAACTGTTGTGTCTAAATATTGGTGCAGGGTTGTGGAGCACTTTAAGCTGGTGACACAGTGAGATTGTTGGTATAATTTGAATGAGTTACAGTCTTAGTCAGTATTAA
This sequence comes from Scortum barcoo, assembly GCA_023238725.1. NCBI lineage: Eukaryota > Metazoa > Chordata > Actinopteri > Centrarchiformes > Terapontidae > Scortum > Scortum barcoo. The sequence goes on from CM041554.1 coordinate 24,694,555, forward strand.
CAGTCTGAGCATGAAATCATACAGTGCGCTGATCTAATGTTAACATTTTGCAAAAAAAAGAAAATCGAATCATTAAATCCTCTTCCTTGGTTTTTGTATTCGGCCCCTCAGAATTCATGTGACCTACGTAAATAGTTAAATACTGTCAGTCAATACCTGCTCCTTCCTGACTATAAAGTCTAAAAATATCTGTGTGTATCAGTGGAAAAAGGTGCAATGCAGGCTGTAAAGCTACAGCATGTGAGGCTCCTGTGAATGAAACCTCCCTTTATGGATCATAGAATCAGCAAACATGTTGTTGTGGTGCTGGGGTGGATTTTCCCCTGTAATGAGCAGTCTGCAGTGTCTGTAACCTGCTGGGGAGACCAGACATCATTTATACCCAGGGCAAACAAGCCACACAGGCTCTGCTGCCAAAAGCACCATCCATTTAATAGAGACAAGTCAGAGAGAGGGCAGCCTGCATACTGCCACACAGCCAGCACTGCACTGCAGAGCCCTGCAAACAGACTGGGGGGGCGGCTTAATAAAGCCCATTTATTTGCAATGATTATTTGTTGCGTTCATCACTGAATGTTTTAAGTTTTAAGAGGTTCAGCTCTTTTTTCAATAAAAGACACTTACATTCGTATGCTGTGTAATTAAAGTGAAAAGCTGTAAGAGAAGTAAAAGACTGAAATGAAAAAGTCCAGGTAGACTCAGTAAAGTTTGATGGAAACAGTGACAACATTTGGACAGGTCCAGAGCTCAGGATGACCTGTGTTTTAATGAATTGGTCAAATAGTGTTCAAAATGGGAAACACCCACCCACACACACACACACACACACACACACACAAACCAAGTAACTAAGAAATAACAACTTAATGTACATTTCATCTGAAATAATATGTGTCATTTTGAAGCTTTGGGTGGAATTTGATTAGTAACATTGCCTGAAACAATGGCAGTATTGTAATAAAATAATTTTGATATGGCTTTGGTTAATGTCTCCTGGCGGCATTGTTGATGAGCAGAGATGTAAAAGTATGGTGTGACACACATAAGTCCAATATTTGCTTTTTTTTTTATTTGCTGATTAAAAAAAGCAGATTGAAAAAAAATGTGAATACTGAAAATATTTTTCCCCTAAACTTTAACAGAGGCAGATTAGAATCAGAAAACAGTTCAATAGAATATATTGCAGGGTGGGAAAAAGCTGCAGTTCTGATTGTGCTGTCCTTTCCTTTTGAGGTCCCCCTGTGAGCTCAGGGGACACTGGGAAACACCGTGAGCAGAGAGCAGGCACTGAGAAGCCATTTTGTTCAGTGCAGTGCTAATACACGCTATTTTTCCTGGAAATGCAGAAAACTGCAAGGCCTAGTCCTGTTGAAATGGACATTCATGCTTTAACCCTCTGGAGTCGACGGACGCCCCGCCGGCGCGTCCAGAATTACAGGTCCGATTTATGATGACGTAGCAAAAAGACCCAGCGTCTCCGTTTCAACTTGTGTCGAAAGTGCGGACTTCAAACTACATACCAGTTTTTAAATCGTGTTGATAGGCCAAGTAGAAACAGACTTATGATAAATAATTGACGCCGTTTTTTTTCTGAATATTGGTGCGTGGTATGGAGCAGAAAAGCGCAGCCTCGCTAAGTTTCAGTTTCGATTTGTGTCGAAAATGCGGACTTCAAACTACATACGCGTTTATAAATTGATTGGCCAATTAAAACAGACTTGTAATAAATAATGTATAATATTTTTTTTCTGAATATTGTCGTCACATCTTGGCACGTTTTTGGTGCTGGAAGAAGGCTTGTGATGTGCCCCTCTGTCTTGTAATGGACAGGAACTGTTTTTTACAGTGGCACAAATAATTTGTGGCATCTTATTGTGACACCTGATTGTTTTGTAAATAGTTGAACAAAAAAAAACGCCTGAGGCATTGCCTGCATTTTAATGTAAATAGTTGTAAATAACTGTTATTTGCTACATTTGTACATCATTTTTTTGAAACTTTACAACTTATATTTGCATTCTAAGTTATAAAAATGGTTCGTTAGACATGTTTGTGGTTTTCACATTACAAAATCTAACTTTTTTATATTCGGATTTTATGTTTTTTGTGTGGTTTTAGGTCCAGTGTGTTAATACAGTATGTCAAAATGAAAAAATAACTGTAAAATCACACATGAGAGGTTGTGCTGAAAAAAATGATACCAAACAAGCCATGGTAAACAGTTCTTAAGGTGAAATATAAAAGCAAAATAAAAAGTAGTCAAAAACAGGCCAATTATACCCTGGACTCCAGAGGGTTAATTACCAGCCCATGGTTCAGTCTTGCTGGATGTCTGTTGTAATTGTTGTAGGGTGCTTAGCGACCTGTTTATTTGTGCAACCGGACTAACACACTGAACTTTTTTTTTGCACCATTAACTTCCACTTATTTGTATACTTCAGGCTTATATTTCACTGTTTTGTACTGAGTATTTTTGCACTTCAGTGTAGAGTGAGTCCTGTACTTTAAGAGATATTGTTTATCTACTTGGATTGTGTGTAAAGCAGAGGGTCATATACCTTTTTCATTTAGCTTTTATTTCATTTTCAGCTGAATTTAAATGTTCCTGTTCAGAACAAACAACTCAAAAGATGTCTTTTGTTGCATATAAATAATTTTTCTAACAGTCAAATGTAAAAGTTAAGAAAGCCAGCGACTTTATATTCTTACCAATATGAGTGATGTGTCAGATCAGAAAATGCTCATTTGGGTTATTCAAAAGACAAATAACATACTTTGTTGTCTGTAATTGTTTAGCTTTGGAACTGCAGAAAGATTTAGGCTGGCCCTGCCTGTGAGGGAAATATCACACAGCAAAGTTATGCTATAGACTACTGCCCTTATCTCGGTACAAGTCCAAATCCCAGTTAACCCTGACACCAGAACTGCACTGCACAGCTCGATGGTGACTGGTACACTTAACTGAGCATCTCCTCCCACTCCAGTTTACAGTGAGTCACCAAAATACCAAACAGGCAAAAGAATCTTTTGTAAATCCAACAAAAATATCACTTGTCTGGCTGAAAATCTCCACCGAAAATCTCCCATCAGGTAAATAGTCTGAAATAGTCTGCGGTTCCAGATGTTACTTGAGCTAGTCCAATGATTGCCAAACTTCTCTGCTTTGGACTGGTCACTCCCGGGTGTGAAAGTGAAGGGCATCGCATGCTCAGAAAACATTCCCAACTAAATAAAAGCTTTTTTAAAAAAAAGCACAATCTGCTTCAAGAGTGTGATATCAGGGTGAAACTCATTTCCTCAGTGTTGCCCCTTAGTGTTTTTGGCTTGGCGCTCATCCAAGAAGTCCACGGGGACGACAAGGTGAACGGCTTGGCCTGCTGACTACCTTTAGTTCCTTATTTCTTTATTTCCCAGACCGTTTCTCTAATATCCGTGGGGGGGTTCAGGGTTACGGCCCAGTGCAATGGCTGCCAATCTCTTCAGAGCAGCAGCTCACTTCCTGCAAACACAGAAACTCTGCAGCTCCAGGTATTGATTGGAAATGTCACATAAAGCCTTAAATATAAGAAATGGTTAATAAAGAAAATAAAAAAAACATAAGTAAATGCTGATCACAGGCTCCAGGTTCATTTCTAGAGGAGAAATGAACTGACATGAAAGATCAAAAGTAATCAAATTGTTCGAGTTATATCCTCCTTACCTTCATTTTCACAGCATTTAAGTCAAATTTGAAACAAAGTAGATCTTTTTTTAGGTGCATTTAATGTATGAAATTCCAAGTTGTTTGTTTGGTATTCTCATTTACATTTGACAAAGGAGAGTCTTTGGAGATTTGGGTTCTTCAAAGAGAGGTTAAACAAATGACACTTAGCTCTTGGCACCTTTATGTATTGAGGGAATTCTTTTCTATTTTGTGTGCTCACAAAAAAAGCGAGAAAACAGGGAGCAGCAGCAAAATGCCTGGTAACTTTTGATAGCTTTGCGGTTAAAGCAGAGGCCATTAACGGTGTAGATGGTGGAAAAATTCTGCAATCAATCCCAACGGCAGTCTTACTGTAATACTTTTAGCACTCACAGTATGACACTTGAATATACTTTACACATTTTTTTTTTTCCCCATTTAGGATTTTGTATCCAACTACAGCATATGGTATTATGATTCCTTTGTTTGCCACCTGAAAACATTATGAATGACTCATTAACTAACATTAACTAAGTTTATATATGTATAAGGCTTTGACTTCTGTCTACAGCAACACTGCTTTGATCTCATGCAGAAAGACTAGCATCTCTTCAACATAAACCTCAGTGTCTGAACCAGATTAAGGGAATTGTGATTCTGTGCTCCCTGTCAAAATACATTCATGCTTACCATCAAGGCTTTACCTTAAATCCCATAAAGTACCCATGGAACCGACTGCACACAAGTGATTATGTGTTTAAAATTGTAATGTAACATTATTTCACTAAACCACATATTATTATTATTATTATTATTATTATTATTATTATTATTTGAAATGTATTGCTTTAAAGTAATTATTAAAGTTAGTTATCAAAAGTGTATCGCTCGTCTGTATCTTAACTTCTATAAGATCCTTCTACAGATCCTTACTTCTTTGACATTAGAGATGGATTTGTGTGAACAGAACTTAAGTCCTCTCCCTTTGGTAAACTTTGTGCTTTCTAAGGGAAATACTCTGCTTTTCTGTTCTTTTAAGGTAAGTTTATTGTAAGAAGATAGACCGAGGCAGTAGACACCACTCTCATACTATTGCCTTATAAAGTTGTAACGGTGAACATATTCACAAACATTTGTCTGTTTCCACATCCAGCAGACAAGAGGCAACATTAGCATACATGTGGACTCGTGCTACTCACCAGCTGGAGCCTCCACCAACTCCTGAATTCCTTGTAGTTGCTCATTTTCGTCTCTTTGATGCTGGACAGGTACAATACAGTGAGTTCATAAGATTTCAGAAGATTTTTAACTAAAAAAGGCTTCCTGCTGCAGCTAGAAACGGTGCTAATGAGACTGGTGACAGTGTATAAAGTAAAATTGTGGGCTGTAAAACCACAGTAATGACCTGAAGAAGCTAAAAAGCTCCATAGAGCTGAGCTGGTGTGGTGATAACTCTAACCCTAACCCTACTAAAAGCAACATTACATTGCCTTTTGATCGTTCATCTAAACCTCAGGAAACAAATCTAGAAGTTTGTGCTAAACAGCTGCAGCTTTTCCATAGTGAACCATATTTTAACAGAGAGGCCGGCTTACTCCCATCTATTACAATGGGAAATTACCATTTCTGTTTTTTTTGTTTTTTTTTGTTTTTTACAAACCATTAGCTAATCTGATTTATACCCACAAGCTTTAGCAACATCCCACCAACTGGACACATTTCTGTCACCATAGGAACGTTACCTGCTCCAGACCAAGTGGGTGGTTGATTATCGGAGTAGAGCCAGGTAATGTTGGCTGGCTAACAGGAGGTGTTGGTGATTAGCACCTTTTCACCACAGTTTTACTATCAGGCCTGATTTCTCATTTTATGGTAGATGGGGAAATGAAAAACAGGGAGTATATGAAATTATTCACTCTGTGCAGGATGAAGAGTACAGTGCATTTTTTAACTAAACAAAGTGGGGTTGATAAAAATATTTTTTTTTTAAATTTTTTATCAGCCAGTGACAAACTACTTTTGGTGGTTAATTCTTCAGTTCTGTCATTAATCAAACATAGTCATAGGAAACATGACGAGCATGTGAATCCTGGGCCAATGCAAGTTTCCCAGTTGTGGGTTGAATGTTGATGTTGACAGCTGTCACAGGTTGGATGCTCATACTTTAGATAACTCCACAGAAACTGAACACAATAATCTCACTTGTTTTATTCTACAATGGGGAGAGATTTACAGATCCAATGACTCACACTGCTTCTTTGGATTTGAATTGAATATGACTACAAAATAACATAATAACACTAACAACAACAACAACAACAACAACAATAATAATAATAATAATAATAATACTCAGTAATAAGTGATAATAGTGAATCAAATATGGAAGTTCCTCTTTTTTAGACCTGGCTGTGAAGTGGAGCTGGCTGACCTCAGATCAGGATTACTGCCAGTTCCTGCTGTATTCTGACCTCCACAACTCTGCATCCTCTTTTGTGACTTCTGTGACAGTTGGTTGAAAGTTCCTGCCAATGTTGAAACACAACATATTCTAGTATTATACAATAAAGAAATCATTAGTGTTAGAGGGCTGACATATCATCAGCTAAATTGAAGATACCTAAAGATAATAAGAAATTCTGTCTCACTAAAATAGTCCCTCATCTCTGCGCACACAGGGGGATGTTTGAGCAACAACAGCTAATTGCATTCAATACTTTTATTCATTAACTTCACAACAGAAAAGAGAATAAAACAAGCAACCAGAATTAGTCTCTCCATTGTCTAGTAAAGAAATCCTATACAGGCTGAGTCCCCAATATGCATTATGTCCACTCCATCAGATTGCTTTGTGTTGTGGAAGCCGTCTGTGTTTACCACCCTAATGTGATGAAAGCATTATGAGAGACTCTCTGGGGGGAGGTTAGGAAGTCCATCAGGAAGTGAGAGCCTGTAATATCATTAAAGTGGTTGAAAATATTAACCCCTCCTGTCACAGTAGGATCCAAAACAGAAAAGCAATTTCACATTTGGTTTCAGTTTGCTCTTGAGCAAAAAAGCACTCAAAGCGGTTAACATGTCAATGGACTTTGCACAGAGGGGCAGCAGAGATCGACCCCCAATATCCAGAAATAATTTCACGTGATGTCAGCGTGTGCAGTGTCAGTGATGCTTTGTTAAATATATATAAGACAGGCAGCATATCTATAGTTGGTCCAGCATTTTCTGAGCAAGAAACTTGATGATGGCTGTTTCATTAATAGTTTAGATTAGCTCTGTTTTTTTTATTTGTCATATGAGATGCGAACCTGATTAGAGACTAAGAAGAATAGAGAGTAAGCTACAATTTATTTGTCACTATTCCTGCAGAGAACGTGTGTATGACAAACTAACCTTGCATTTTGACAGCGTTACAAGTTTTTGATTGGCTTAAAAGTGTAGAAGGAATTTCCCTCTGTGCCCTCCTACGCAGGCCAGAGCCCAGCAGACCTCTTTCACTAAGGACATATTGACATATCACAATATCAATGTACTGTGGCTGAATTTCATTTAGCTGCCTCACTTTCAGGTCCCTGGTACTGTGCATGCTTGTTCGCTGTCACACTGTCATGTCTCGCTGGGCGACATGAATAAAATGAAACCATAGTTGATGTTATTAGTAACATCTATGCTTTCCCTGCTTATGACAAGCCAAAATGTCAGCTGTGAGGAGGGCCTGTTAACAGACAAGTAGAAATACAGACAGGTGACAAATTAAAGTGTAAGTGTAATTAAAGTTCATCACTGCAGTAGAGTTCCACAGAGTTTTCTCGTTATTTGTATGTTTTAAGATAACACGAATGAAGCATCTCAACTCAAAACGTCTGGCTCTGACTCTCCTGAGTGTTCACAACATTGGCACTTTTTATCCTTGGACAATTTCTTTGGGTATGAAGAGAAAAGTTAACACAATCATCTGTGCAGAAATTGAAGACGGGAGTGTGAATTTGGTTATTTGTGTCATTCAAATGCCAGAAAGTACACACAAATAAAACTATGAAAAACAGTTTGGTTCTGTTGCAGTAACCAAACAGAATCAGCAGCAATCACCCGTCATCAAACTTGGTTTGCAACAGCTCCAGACTCCAGTACTGGGTTGTTTTTGTATGAACCCTGTCAGTCAGTGGATTCCCTCAGTCCCCCAACTATCCAAAAAACTGCAGGAAAATCCATCTAATAAACCTCAGAAATCAAATTCCCATGAGCACCCAGGTCAGCTTCTTACTCCTTGCCTATTTCTTAGGACTGCACATACAGTCAGTTATGTGTAGGCCTGCAGTACAATTTGAAGACACAGTGAAGTAACTCATTACATTTGATAAGTAATCCTTATTGCAAAGTTATCATATAACTGTATTTTCCTCTAAGCTTTTCTTGTTTTTCATCACATTTCTGAAATTGCAAAAGAGATGTTTGATTCTCTTGAGATTTCTAAAGTCTTATTGTCTAAGATACAGATTTTTAAAGTCCAAATCTGTGTGGTTCCGTTTTATGCAGAGCCCCTTGAATTACAGAAGACTATGTTATTTATGTTGTGTAAATACTTATTTGTGTTGCACATTATGCCCATCAAGTGCACAGATGCAACATGGATTTTTTTACTGCAGATTTGTCAGCATGTCATGGCAGCAAATTGTAATAGATGACACTAAGACAGTAACATTGGTATGTTCCATATCATATCCCAGTAGATGTCTGGCCAACACCAAAATGAAGAAAAGGCATACATTTACAGCATATTTTGTTGTGTATTTACAAGGATCGTGGAGCATGTTTAGTTTTATATTGATATTTATGGAGAAATTGGCAAAAAAAAAAGGAAGTAAGAACCATTAACTGAGCTTGATCCTGAGTGCTGACTAGGCAGATGGCAAAGGAGACTTCACAGAATACAGCACTACTTAAAGTACTAAAGTAAATAAGTAAGCTTTATTTATATAGCACTTTTCAGAACAGCAGCCCCAAAGTGCTTCACAGTTAATAAAAATGCATAATAGTACACAGCATGAAAACAGCAAGTGAATTTGTACAACAGAAATGGATCCTCAACAATAAAAGCAAATAATAACAACCACAGCAACGCATAACAGTACAGAAATGCATAACACTGCAAAGAAATGCATAATACTACACAGAAACGCATAACACTACACAGCATGAAACCGCAGGTAAGAAAAAAAAAAAAGCAATTTATGAAATGGAAACAGATACTCACCAATAAAATCAGTATAACAAATAAAGCTAAATGAAAAGACAAATAAAACCAACAAGAGTTGCAAACAGTGAACAGTACCAGCCTATATAAGAGAGTTTTTAAATTTTTTTTTTTTTTTTTCTAAAATATGGTATGGACTCTAGGCAGTTCCATAGTGTTGAAGCTTAAACAGTTAAAGCACGTCCCCCTTTGTTCTCAGCCTGGATCGTGGGACATTTAGGAGAAACTGGTCCGCAGATGTGAGTAATCTTGGTGCAGAGTAGTGTGTTTTAAGTTCACAACTATAGGAGGAGGGTGCCATGACACGGAGGGCTCTGAATGTGATCAGGAGGATCTTGAACTGAATTCCGAAGCACGCCAGAGGCAAATGGAAGCGGACCAGAACGGGGGGCAATGTGCTGTCTTCGTTTAGCGTTCGTCAAAAGCACCGGCTGCTGCCTTCCACTTGAAGTCGGGCAACCGCAGACTCGCAAGAAAATGAGGAGCAATCCAGGCGGGAAGAGATAAAAGCACGGCTGATTTGCTCTACGATGTAAACACTATACTTATGCATACACTGCAAAAAAAAGAAAAGTTGGGTGAACTCAAAATTTCAAGGCAACAAACTTCGATAAAAATTTAAGTTGGGCAATTCAACTAAATATTTTAAGTTTTGCTTTTGAGTTTGCTCAACTCTGAATTCTGATTTTTGTCAACTCAACTGTAAGTTGTACTAACATAATTTTATGTTGTAATAACTTTTAATCCTTACTTCTGCTAACTTTCCTGTAAGTTGTACTAACTTATAATTTTACATTGTAATAACTCTGAATTCTTACACAGAATCCACTTTAGTTTGGTTAAGTTAGTATAGCAGAATAATTTCAGAGGAATTTAAAATTGCACACTGCAATAGTTTATAATGTAACTCAACTTTCTAATTTAGAACTAATAACTTCTAATCAAATGTATAAATAATTACATATGCAACATATACATTCAGAACATTTGTTTTATTTAAACTGTACCAGCATCAAATCCCTTTCAGCTGGGCCAAGTCAATGCAAACTAATGAGACCCAATTGTCCCAGTCCTGGTTGTGCTACATTGTGTACTTGTAAACTTTGAGATTGAATAAAAGATCAAACATGAGTCATGTATACAAGACCATACAGAATCAGTATGACACACAACTATGAATCTAATAAATCTGTTAACAAGGTCACTGAGCGCCATAACTTCCGGTCTCAAAATAATCAGCAAATTCTTTTTTGTAACGCTGCTCAATACTATGTGACAAATTACAAACACCGAATCTTAACATGTAACATGTTTAGGAAAAATCCAATAAAGTGCAAAATAAATGTAAGAGTGGGAGATCGAGGTACATACGAGTTGAGAGTGAGTAACAGCAAGAGTAAATTAACATGGTGTTGGCTGGACAGAAGGGAACTTTTAGAGGTCAGCAATTCCAGATCCAACATTATCAGTTAACTTACAGATTCACTGAAGGAGTTTGTTTTTGAGGGATCTGACGCTTGCAGAGACTACAGTCTGTAAAAAAGAAAACCTTCTGAGCAGTTTCAAACGTGTACCTGAGATCTTTTGGGTACTTAAGGTTTAAAGCATATCAAAAGCAATCCAAAGAGGTAAGCAAAAGCAGTTGGCAGGTCAGGGAGATCTTGAAGGACAATCTCTTCTTCCACAACAACAGCAACACTCACAACACTTTGAGGAGCTGTGCTGTTATTATCCTCCAACACAGTGAGGATACCCACAATGAGGCCCTTCATCTGCTCCTCTTCTGGGTCAGTGTCCTTGTGTTGACAGACAGGAAAAGACCAACACATGAATTGCAAGACATTAGTCATTAAAATACTGTGAATCAGAATAAGCTATTAGTCTAAAAAAATTCCAAACTACTGGATAAACATTTTTTTTTCCAAATAGAATTAATTATGAGTTTGACATATTAACTATTTCCATCCCATCCCATACACACATCAGCTGACATCAATTACAGCTGATTGATGCATTAGAGATTATTTAAAGTGAGAGCAAAATAACTGTGGCCTACCTTCACACACACATTGGTTATCTGAGTTCGTCCACCCGCGCAGATAATAATCATGTTATAGTTTAACGTTAACTTTTTAAATCACCACTGTCTCAACACAGTCATTTACTGAGACCAGACGGTAGAGAACCGAGTAGAGAGGCGGCTCCGCGCTCTGTCCCGACTGTGAAACCAACCTGCTCACCTGCTGCGGTCCTGGAGCAGAGACAGAGCATGAGTGTTATTACCACTGTGTAGTAACACCGCCAAGACATGAAACATGACATGAAATGTCAGCTAATGTTGCGACCACAATTTTGACTTAGCATTAAACCCTAATGGCTTCTCTTGTAGCTGTAACAAGTTAGCGAGCATGAATTAACACAATACCAACCAGTCAGAAGATAACATGTCTGTCCTGTTTGATGGTCTGATAGCTAACTGATGCAGCGCCGCTAGCATCAGTTAGCCGCTGGCTTTCGCTAATGACTGAAAAGCTGTTTGTGTTTAAATGTTGAAAATGTGTAGGTTGCCTTCTCCATTAATCTACAACATACTGCACAACACGTATCATTTTAACTTAATTTAATTAAAGGTTGGTTAAAACTTACCTGTGTGGACTCCAGCTCGAAGCAGCACAGCCACAAAGAGAAAAGTGCCAACTCGGAAAGTTAGCTTTCCCACATTTCACAACAAAGAAATAAGAGTTAGCAGAACTGTTGTCCCTTGTATTGAACAACAACTTAAAGATATAAGTATTAACAATTCACCAAATTGTTTTGGAGCAAACATCTGGCTTGCTTTGTTGTGCTAACTAACATTATTGCCTTAAATGTCAATAATTTATATTTTCAAGTTTTACCAACTTAAATTACTGTTTTAGGCCAAAAAATACAAGTTAGCTTTTTTGCACTTACTTATTTTACAGCCAGTTCATACAAAAAAACAACAAAATAAACTATTTAATCACTACTATCACACCTTTGAGTGCACAGTATTGTATATCAGTTGAGCACGCTGGACTTTTGTTGTGCATTATCAACACTGATCTGCATCTCTCTGCAGATGATGTAACACTCGTAAGTGTGACCACGCGTGTTCGTGTTTCTCGTGGTAATCTCTTTTGAAACTGCTGCCAAACACCCCTGTTGCATCTTTACAAGTGAGAGGAGTCAGAGAACAGTCAGGTGGTGGAAGCGCTCTTTGGGAAACACATTTTCTGCTCCACGGTGTTTCGTTCCTTTTCACTAAGTTACTTTAACCGTCACTGTTGAGCTGAAGCAGAAGGCAGACTGTTGGGCGATATCAGTAAAATATTACAAGTAGACATTTATGATCTGTTTAATGAGAGAGTAATTGGCACGCACATTATCTTTAATACACAAGCAATTAGTGGATTTAAATAGCCGTTGGGTTGGTTGTTATTTATCACTTTTAAGGTCTCATGTTTCTCTTTTTTGTCATCCTCTCCTGTCTCCTCTTCTCTGCCTCTTGCTGGGTCCCTACCTGAGTGCCTATTTCTATCGTTGACTCTTTCCACATCCCTCTTTTGGTGTTACATCTCGTCTTATGTCATAATATCATATTGTCTTTTTCTCTCTTTTGTCCTCTTTCTCAGTTTTCTCTTTTCTACCTACTGTGTGTCCAACATCACTGCCAGATAAAATGTTGATACTGGATGAACAAGCACTTGACAACCACTAATTAGCAGTGTCATAAAACTGAACTTTTTTTTCCAGGTGGTGAAAAAGTTTAGATCCCTGCACTGGGATTGAGCAGTGCAAGTCTTTTGGTATAGTGGGCATTTTTAACCTTACAGAGGACAGGGGGAGTTGATCAGATAATAAACTGCACGATTTTTGCGAGATGAAAATTGAAAAAAATTGTTCTTATATATGTGTCAATCATCAAACTGTCTTGAAGTCACCACTGGTTTACTGAGAATAAGCTCCACGTAAACAGATCAAACATCAAGTTCTCTTATGACTATGAACTAGACTGACCCTGAGATATGCTTGTACGTATAACATCTGAAAGAGATATGTTGTATATATGGTGTATCATGGCAGAGACACAGCAGGAACCTCAAACTATCTCAGAAACTTGAATTAACTTTCAATCAGTTCAAGAACTTCCTGTCAGATTTTTACTTTGACGTCAGAGCTCATCTGAAGGATTCTTCCTTTGCTTGCTCTGTCTCCACTTAATCTATGCCTAAGCTGGAGAGGAGGCCAGAGCGTTAGATTTAATCATTTTGAAGAGGAATAGTATAAGTATCGGCATGTAGAAGTGGGATGGGGGGTAAAAAAGCCTCCATATACAAGCGACCATCACCCTTCATGATTTTTTTTTAAGCCAACTGGAGAGGTATGTGTAATACCACTGCAACCTAAAAAAATATATATCATTACTATCATTATTATTATTATTATAACTATTATTATTCTTAATAATAAAAATAATGCAAAGTAGTAAAGGTAATAACTTTGTCAGGACAATACCAGACATGACCATAGCCAGTCTTAAGTCTCTATTAGAAATCTTATGGAGTCAAATCAAATAACAACACTAACTGGATTAATGCACAGTTTGCTGAAAGCAGCAGCAGCCATTGTCCAGGCTCGAAGGTCGGGCTGGACTGTGGCCTGGAGGAGTAGCTGTCTGATGGTGCCTTCACCCCATGTTTCTCTTGGGGCGCTTATTTCAATCCCTGAATGCGTCCCGAGGTTTCTCCACAGCCTACGGGCATCAGCCACCGTTGGAATGCCTCCCTCAAACCAATGAGAGCTGCTCCCCCTCCTACAACACACTCACATGATATCATCTGTGATGGAAGCACACGGGCTCAGCAGTCAGCACGGTTTAACGTCGATGGGTGACGTTGATGCTCATCCTCATCTACTAGACTGAAATATATTAAGAGATGTGGTTGTTTGTTTTTCCACTGTAAAGACACATAAGGTGACTTCTCAACAGGGATACAAGCCAAATGTGCACCTTTGTTTACAGTCAGAATCATACTAATGCTGCTTCTTCTTCCCCAAAATAAGTTTTAATTCGCTTATATTGAGCAATGAAGACAGCTTGCTATAAGACAATGCACTGAGATGGAGACCATGGTAAACATCACACCTGCTACACATCAGCATGTTAACATGTTTAACATGTGTTGATGTTAGCATTTCACTCGAAGCCCTGCTGTGCTCGGGCAGCCTCACGGTTCCTTACATCTCTGTGGACTACTCTCCTGTGTCCTCCTCTACACTTTCCCTCTTACCCCGTACTCCTTGTTTCTCTCCTCATCTTTTACCCTGTCTTCAGTCCTCATTTCTCTCTTTTCCCACATTTGGCCTGACCTTTCTCCTCAGCTCACCCTGCCGTAGTGTGCGAATGCGTTGAAAGCATTCCCCGTGTATGAATAAACCTTGAAGCCTGTGTCCTAAAAGCCTTTCGTGCTCTTTCTTTGTCTTTGTCTGCCTGTATATCTGTTTCTCTGATGATACTCCTCCTGTCTCTCACCACTTTGGTCCCTCTCTGTGTCTCTCTCTCACTTGCTCTTCCCATTTCTTCCTGTTCCCCTGTCTCCTTATCTCCCTCCCCCATCTATCTTTCCCTCCTGACTTCAGATGAGTTCATCGCCTCCCCAGGAGACTCACCACCCACCCACAGCTCTCTCTGATTGAACTCCGAAGCCTCAGAACTTCAGCGTTAAGATTCAATTTGTTCTGACCTGAGCGAGGGGCGTGTTCGCCGTCATTATATCATTATAATAGGGGAACGGGACGACGCCATCGCGGCAGAAGAGACAGATCGTATCCTGAACATAATCATCCTAATGCCCCCCAGCAGAGAGTATCAAACAGGATACAGGGTTATGGTAATGGAGTGGAAGGCTGATTGAGATTTCAGTAAATTAATTAGGCCCCGGGAGAGGGCTGGGCTGAGGGGGTGCGTTGGATTGTGAGCCCGGAGAGACACAGGCAGGTGGGTTTCGAGCGTAGGGTGAGGAGCGGGTCGGCACGTGGACTGGAAAAGACGGAAACACTGAAAGTTGATAAAGAGAAAGGCCAGCTGAGATGGGGAGGAATGCTCTGCGTACAGATGAAGGGGAGAGGTGGGAAGGTGAGGGATGGATGTGGGTATCAAGTAGAGACAGAGAGATGGGAAGAGGGTGGATCCATGTACAACGCAGGGCAAGAGACAGAAAAGCATGCTGGGCTGAGGGATTTTTTTTGCTTACAAAGTAAAGATAGACAGAAAGAAGAGACGCACACAGAGAATTTGGATTTGAAATGACCTTAATTATAAAACATTGCTTTAAAAATAGGCCCCAGTGTGATTTTCTTGTCCATAGTGAATACATAGAGAGGAAATAGAAAGAGACACAGGCCGACAGAGACAGACAAGGGGGCATTAAGTTCAAACCGGAGTGTTCGGGGGGGGGGGCTGACAGAGCAGCTTCTGGTCTCTGTGTAAATGTCAAGCTCTCACTTCCCCATAATGACCCCTGAATCACCAACATGTCGGTCCGGAGCATGAGGAATAGCTGGCTGACTCCATTATCCGCGGGCAGGTTAGCCTGGGGCGCTGGCACTGGAAAGACTCAAGACCCAAAGGTGATGTAGTCAGAGGATTAAAATCCCATCATAAAGTTGTCCTAGAGAATACAGGATATCTCACTGCTATGAAAAGTCTGGATAGTACATCACAACCCTTTCTGCCAGACAGTATGATACTGTGTGATTTCATGAAACCCCATGTCGAGTTCTTGTTGGGTCCACTACCAAAAAAGAATTTCTTCCCACATTATCTGTGCATGGCAACAACTGTATAGCTATGGTGAGGAAATGATTGTGGTTATGGAAAATAACCTAAAGAATGATTAGGGTTAAAATTAGGAAAAGCTCATGGTTATGGTCAATAAAAAGCAAACATTTACTGCTGGAGTGTTACTCCAGATGTCCACATGAACAGTGGATGTACATCCCCATCCACCAGCCTGACCACAACCTCAGTGTCCACATCATAAAAAGTACACTAACTCCTGCATTAGCACCAAACAATGACATTGTATATAATTTGTTCTCTGCAGAATTATCCATTGGGAACATAATTTCCAGTAACACTGGGGTATATGTCATTGCATGGACGCTATAGCTATAGCAAGTCCATTTAGGGCAGGTTTTACAATGCTAACCATCACTGTATTCTCTGGCAGATTGAGATTGTCCTCATCAGAAAAACAAGAAAAACAACAGCACTGGTTGTTTGTTCAAATGCCCAAAATAACCCATGTGTAGGATGTCTTTTGGATGTGCGAATTATGACTGTTGTCTCTGTGAAGCAAAGGTGAAAACAGTGTGGTATAGCTGTAGCATGGCATTACCACTTATATGACTTTGACTTGGGAGAGGAAAAACAGTCTGCGTTGGTTTATTATAACCATGGCCACATTCACGTCATGTCGCTGACTGGGCCGCAGATGTTCATCGTTATGTGGAGGCAACTCAGAAACCTGGTTAAGGTTATGGAAGGACTGGGTCTTAATGAAATATTGTGAAAAAATGTTTTTTTTCAATACTTAGTACATTTTTTTCCAAACCTTAACCCAATGCTCTAATAACATGAACCTCTTAACATTTGGGTACAGGATGTGAACATGGTCTTTTTTCTCTGTACGGCTGACCCTCCACTCCAACCTCCCCCTTACATCTGTGTTGTCTAAAAATATCAATCTCCCTGGACTGGAATTAACATTTTTGGTAAATGGAATCCAGCAATTACATGTCCCCAAAACATAAAGTATTTTGCAATAAAAATAGCAGTAAATAAATGCATTTTTAGGAAACAGGGTTGTCACTGCAAATTAGTGACTTCTGCAGCCTATTGTCCAATGGACAGATAATGTTATGGATGTTAGTACAGTCTCACATGTCCATAGCAATGATTCTCCAGGCCTCTGCTGTATACAGCTGGTTTTAATGGTACACTGGCTTTAGCCTAAAAATATGCATTGTCATCTTTGGATATGCTTCACAGAATCTTTAACATACGGACATTGGAGCACATCCTTCCTGGGGCACTACAAACTGAATTGAGTGATTCAATCTTTTTTGACTCTAACTTCGAGGTGTGCCAAAAACAATAAAACCCGATCCGACATCCTTTATAACTCTTGTGATGTCATCTTTCACTAGTAGATATTTGTACAATCCCCCAAAACTACCCCTGTCCTTTGGTTTTGAATGTCTGACTTGTTTTTGTTCCTCCACACCAAATAACAGGAGATAATAACAGCGGTTCAGCATTGGCCTCAGAGGATTCTTAACAATCAAATTGTTAAGGTGTAAAAATTTCTAAAACTGGGACTTTCTTCATGCAATACATTTTTGCATTTGTCCTGTTTGAATACACTTTAGCTGAATTTGGACACACATTTTCTTTTTTTTTCACAACAGTGACTCTGCTTTCACTGGATGTTTAAGAGTCTTGACAGAATGGAGCCCCAGTAAATCTGACACAATCAAGACGAAGTATACACATCAACTCACAGAGCAGCCATTTGCACTAACATTCGCCCTGTTTGGGGATCAGTTTGCTGCCAGCAGGACTTCCTGACCTGTCCCAGAGCAGTTTTTCTTTTATCTTCCAAACACTGTCTCTACTTTTGGGAAATGTTTCAAGGGTTGGACATGATAGATGTAGACTGCAGCTCCAGAAAATCAAACAGCAGTCATCAAACAGCAGTCAGTGGAGAGGGTGAGATACATACTCTTTTATCCAGAGTTGAAAATCTGTTTCACGTTTAATAGACTCTCAGGAGTTTTCTCTCAAGAGTGACACCGGACAACAATTATGTCACATTAAACAACTCTTGAAGCTACACAGAATGAAAAGCAATAAATCTAATTATCTCCACCCACTAATTATTTTCACCTCTTTAAGTGTTTGTAGATTTTTTTAAAAGACATTGTTTAATCCTTTTGTGATATTCTTTATGCGTTATATCTGCTCTTGGGATTCTTTGCTACCTACTGTGATCAGTTTAAAATCTGATTTATCTTTTCTTGCGAGTACTACTCCAAGTTGAGGGAAATATAAAACTTGAGGGCAGAATAAATCAAGCACACCTCCAGTAAATCACATATAGTGCAGTGCAGGACTATATTTCTCCTGCTCCAGCACTTAACCCTTGCCTGATTAGGGGCAGCAGCTCAATAATGGTGACCAGCAGAGGACAGGTTGGACTTAGTGTAAATAGAACAGAAAGAGTTCAGGTTTTTTTTTTTTGCTAAAACAACAAGTCAGTCATACTGAAAACTTAGAAATTACAGACAGAGCGAGTCAACCCACGTCATACTTTGTGGTTCTTACCTTTGAAGTTGCTGTCTACACTCTGGGATCACTTTTTTCAAGAGCCCAGACAGATAACTCAAACACATATCAACTAAATCAAACATAGCACAATTCTCCAAAAAACTATTATATTTAGGGAACGTTGGCTTCTGGCAAGGTGTATAACCCCGGGATGAACTGAGCACAGTTGACTGGACATGTGAACCTTTGTAGTTTGATCTAACTGCTGTTAAATGTTCCCCTTTCAAGTGCGAAATGTGTGGCAGGGGTATGTTCATGCACAGCCAGCTTCAGGTGAAGGTCCAGACCTCCTTTTGTAAAAGCCTGAGGGTGTATTAGACTGTGTTGTTCAACGTTGCACTGATTGGTTTAGTTAGGGGGCAGATAGGTTTTTAATTTAGCCAGAGACACTTGCATCAAGGAATTGACCGTTTATAGCAAATGGCAATGCGGATTGATTTGGCTGTTTGAGGGAGCTCTCACGGCATCAGAACAGCAGCAAGGATAATGCTGGGAAAACAAATTGCCCATTTATGAACAGATATATGAACAGTACATGTTACTATTAGCAACAATACCATGAATGTGGCACATATTCTAGGAAAACATTAACATTCTGTGTTCATTGTGGAGGCTGTTTCTTTCCAGTAGGCTCAACAGGGGAGTGACAGCAGTAACGTAGGAAAGTGAAGAACCTATAGATGGATGCTGGGGTGAAGTTGGAGCTTTTAAACGCTATAAGAACAAGCGGCAGCACTAGCAGTGAGTGACAGCATCGCTTTCAGGGGAGCAGCGGGGCAGCAAAAGAGTGAGCAGAGCACCGACAGCTTAAATACACCAGCGTGATCAAAAAGGTGCGTTGAATAAGTTGTAGTGAGCTGCAATGTGAGTCTTGTGGCAGACTTCAGTTGGCTGCCTTAACTAGCTTGCAGGCTTAACATGGTTTCTATCTCTTGTGATTGATCATTACCTCTTAGAAGCAGGACCTTGTTCTATCTCAAAGATATAAGCTTGAAGAGTTTCATTTAACCCTTAGGAGTCTTAGGCTTTTTAGGCCGTTTGTGAATACTTTTAATTTTGCCTTTGCCTTGATGTTGATGATGCCAGTGTTTGGTATCTTTATACCTATATGACCTGACACTTTTTTTCACTTTGACATATTACATTACTGGAACAACTGATCAGTCACTATCTATAGCTGAATGGTGCAACACAGTGGTGATTGAGCCTGCGGCCTACTGATGAAAGCCTGCACCATTTGGGGTATTACAACCCGGCTGTCAGTAGTGACTTTACTGGAAAAACCCCAAGCTGCACTCAGTTAGGCTTTTAACAAGGCATTTAACGCAACAGACTGACACAAACTCACCCGTTTGTGACATGGTGTACTGATTTTTTTCTGGTTGCACTGTGAGTAAACCGTTCCTATAACCGGACAAACAAAGAAAAGATTGAGGAGTACAGACTCAATCAAACTTGGGAAGTGAGGGCAAAAAACACACTTTCGATTTTCAACAAGGTTCCTGCAAAAGACAACAAAATGACCGATTACATTTTTAAGGCCAAGGAAAAAAAGATGCTGTTTGTCTCTTTGTAATTTTATGGATTATCTTATCTTATGTTCACAACTCCTGGCTAAACAACAACCACACCTGGCATAAACATTAACTAAACAATTATCCACGAAGGCTGAAAGCATCAGACCCAGTTTTAGCTGCACACATTGACCACTGCCCCCGTTCTTCAATCTTGAGTCATTTACTTGATAACCATAGTATTACGACGGCACAGAGAACAGGTAGAACCAAATGCAGGACAAACACGATCGTGGTTTTAAAGGGTTTTAATAAAAAAGTTCTTGCAAACAGACAAAGATTGTTTCTTGGTGATTTCCTTGGTTTGAGGCTTGATCAATGAAAACAAGACATGCTAACTCTAGAACTCCTGGTTAACATTTTACAATCTGGCAACGAAGACAGGAGGAAACGCAGACAATATATACACAAGAGGTAATGGGTAACAGGGGCAGACAATCACAACGGCGGGAAAACACACAGTGGCAGGAAGTTAAGGGACCTGAAACGAGAGGAGAGTTAGGGATTTCAAAATAAAACAGACACGCCAGAACAGGAAATGGACACAAGACAGACATGAAACTTAACAAACATGACGAGACATAACACATGGGAAATGATCAATCTTTATGGGTGATTCTAGACATTTTGTATTAAACCTCCATAAAGTTGGAGGACTTGTGAGAGATAGATCAAAAGAAGACTGGCCAGAATTGGTGCAAAGGAGGCTCATATATCCTGACTTTTACTACCTTTAAAGGGTCAAGCTCCAAAAACACTAGATCCTTTTCCTAGACTCTCTTTGCCTGATAAGTTTCCATGTCTTCCCAAATGCCCCTAGTTTATAACATGGGTTGCTTCTTTTTATTACTACCATCAATAATAAAAAATATTAATATTATCATTCTTATTATCATTTTCTCATCCCTCACCACGACCAATGCTGCATGTATAAAGATTAATTAGTTAACTTAGTTGTACTTTTTGTGACAAGTAATCTAATCTCCCTGTGTAAAATCAGTTAAGTTTCACCAAAGATAATACTGAAAAACTCGTTCAACACACAGGTTATGTCTCTCACAATAATGGATAACATGCAGACAGTGTAGGAGTGCAGACTGCATTAGATAAGAATCCCCCTTCTTGAAAAAATGTCTTGTTTGATGCAAACAAAATCTGCTACTTGTTTTTCACTGACGCTTAATGTCACTTTCATTGTACACCGTCCAAAACTTTTGTTACTTGTTTTCCTTACTCCCTGTACACACAAAAAAATCCATTATTTTCAGCCATTGATCACTTCATACCTCCTACATAACACAGATTCACTGAGTGGTGTTCAGTGGATGACTCAGTGAGAAACGTGGATGAAGTGGAATAATGTCTTCCACTGAAGAGGAGCCAGATGGAGCATAATTCAACAGGCTTTTTTTCTTCTTTAATGTCAGTACATATCCATAATGTAATGAAAATATGTCTCCTCATCTTATCATAGATTAAAGACATGATTCAGTGGATTCTAGCTTTGGGTAAGGATTTCGCATGTTCATGAATATTAATTGACCGAGATCAGAGAAGAAGCACGCATGCATCATGTTTTAAGGTGGATTTTCTCATTTAGAGAAGCCTTTTCATGCCTCTCACAGCAGAAATTTTCCACATAGACACTGATTACCATAATTAATATATAGCTGTGAGTCGGTCTGAGTGAGTTACGGTGGACTTATTTATGTCTTTCACTGATGGTAAGCAAACTCCAAATCGTGAATTCTCTTTACAATTAAACTGTATACTACCGCACTACTGTAAGGCAATTAATATGACATAAATAAGTATTTAGTTATCCTTTTCACATAATAAGGGCTACAAAGAAGTTTAAATCAGTCCAGGCCCAATAAAGGCCTAGTGCTTATGAACACTATTGCCATAGTACCCATACACCAGAGCTCAAGGTATTTTGCCTAGTATTATTGCTTAAATAAACAGAATTCCAATGTATATTTCTATTGGCACTATCTAGACAACATATTGCCTTATAATGCAGTCAACCAATGGTGGTAGTATTCAGACCTTTAGGTAAAAAGGGGTATTATCACTAAAATACACTTAAAATATCAAATGTAAACTTGCTCTGCTTCTATAAAGTCAACACTGCTGACCATCATTGCGGAGATGCATGAGACATTTACACACAAACTCTTACAGTTAAAGGTTATTTGTGTCTACACACGACAATTATTTAATATGAAAATGCATCAAACCCCAATAAATGATGGATTTCCTTTTAGGAAAGGTTCTTGTCAAAGGTGATGTACATTGCATAGACACTGGACAATCAAATGTAGTGTCAAGATGTTGGTGCAAATTCACTCTGATATTAAAATGTTACCAGGAAATATTTAAGCACATTTATCATTAGGTTATGTTTAAAATTTTAAAAAGTAGACAAGTTGCCCTCTTTATCCCAATGCATAAAGAAGAGACAGAGTTTTAGTCTAAAGATGTTTTTTTTTCCCCTCCAAAAGGTGAAGAAGTGATCACTGGTTAGCTGTTAGCACAGCCATGGCCAATAACCTTTTATATAATGACTTCTTTCTCTGAGAAAAATTATTGACCTCCGCAATAGGATTTCCTATTTCTCACATTGTTTGATGGTTAAAAAATATGGTCCAATCTAAAATATGTGGAGCATAATGTAAGTTCGGGCAGAGTGCTGAAATAATTCTTGTATCAGCGGCTTGATTCATGCTTCACCATCGTAAAAATCAGATGTATCTTCTCTTCTACGGATCTGGAACTATTAATTCACACCTTTACTGTCTCTCAGCTACATTACTGTAATTCCCTCCCTCAGTCATGCTTCTTTAAATCCTTTTCAGTTGGTTCAAAATGCAGCTGCCAGACTATTACCCAGAACTCACTGTGGGTCCCACAGGACTTATTTTATATAGATCAGAATGCAGATCAGATCTGAAACAAAAGATGCAACAAGAATATTTTAAAAGAGCAAAGAAAGCTCAATAAAAGTTGTTATTCTGTGAAGCAGTTGATTTGTTTGGACCACGTTGGACTGAACAAACATCAGACTTGACGATGAGTCACAGACCAATCTTTCCACTTGATCTATTTTCCCGAGAAATACCTCTGTGGCTCATCTCTATCTTACACACCTTCCATGCTGCCTCTTAAAAGGCAGTTTAGATTGGTATAAAATGCTCCGTTGCAGACAGCCTGGAGACGATTCAATTGCCGTCATAAGAGTGAAAATCTCAGCAATAAATGTAATTGTCATCTTTTGTTCTGAAGCTTATCCAGCCTTGTCGAGATGTATTTATGAAGTGTGACAATTGCACTGTCCATTTTCCCCAGATGACATACCAGTGAAGAGAAGTCATTTCACCACATTGAGACGCAGCAGTAGTTCCTTTTGGCACCTTTACAGTGGGAGCCATTAATCGCCCATTGTCCACTGGCTAAGAGGCTCAGCAGAGCAGTATCACTATATTAATTAGGATGTACAGTGTCTGCTTCGAATGTAAAGTGAGTCAATTAGTTCACATATTCACTTCAGTCCAGTGCCTCAAGTCCACATGCCCTTTAGAATTAAAAGAGTGAACACACTTGATTTCTGCTCTGCTGCTTTCACACAGCTTTTACTGTTCCTCTGTCATTTCCAATCTCTCTCCCTTTTGTTCCCTCTTTCACCCAAAAAATGCCAAATTGGACTATGACTGGTACAAAAAAATCACACCACTTTCAGAGTCTGTATCAGTAAATGAAGGTGGCTCATGTATTAATGGTGAGATCCAGACATGTGGTAACAAGTTCCAGCACCTGTCGTGGGTTCTAGGATGGTCTTTGGTGTTCTCGGGTTGATACTGTGACCAAATTCAGTCTGGTGTCCAAACTCATTTTTCCATTCACCGATTCAGACTGTGAGGCTGAAAGCTCTGAAAAAGTTAGTAAGTGGACTCTCAGTTGCAATTATTCTGTCCCAAGATCCAGAATGAATCTCAGTACGAAAGGTGAGACAGTCACACACTGATGTACATACTGATGTGCAAGTTAACTGTGACAATGCTCACGTCATCCTTGAACAATGCTTAGCTGAGAAAAAAAGTTAATGAATTATGTGTTAAAGTGACTATTAATAATTTAACTGCACAAACAGTTGATTAAACAATCAGAAAATTGAGACCACTCAGGTGGTTCCACAGAAATGGATAAGGCCTCATTTACACTTGTTATTTGAAGTGTGTCGTTTCTGGGTCAAATGTAAATTGGATTTAAAATACTTTGTTTACGCTTAGCCAGATGGCAAATCTGATTGTAACCAGTCTTGGTTTGTCTGGGCTACATTCAAATCAGGATTGGCCCCACTTCAGCTCCAGCAGCTACAAACAGCTTCTGTGTGGTAACTGACAAACATGTCAGAAGAAGAAGAACTTTTGCACTTTAGTTGCAAACATAGAATAGTTTAGCTAGCATTAGCTAACAACTCTCCATACCACAAACACATGGGGGGGTTCACCACCACCCCCTCTTGTTTTCTCACAACAAGCGAGAAAAAGGTTTTATCATCTTGGGCTGTTATGAAGTCGTTCCCTAACCCCCACACATCAATGCTCTCTCATTAAAAAAGATTATTAAGTGACTGAACTGATCAGGGATCAGATAAAGATTAAACAATTTTCTGTATGATCATGATGATAATCTTGAAATAGCTGAAAATGCTTTACCTTTTCTTATGAGACTGGGAGAACAATGCTCGCTGTGGAACTTTAAACCATACCACATTGCTGTTATAAGCAGATTAGCAGAAGTTTGCTTCGTGGCCATGTTGCCATTTTAAGGTAACATGACCTAAAAGTCTTCAAAGTGACTAATGAATACCAAGTGATATAGGTGAAAGTCCTGGGACAAGTAAGCAGGCAGAGCTCTATTGGAGTTTCATCTTCTGTTGTTTCCAAAGTCTAGAATAACTTCTCCAGCTTTAATATACTTGTAGTCTGGCAGCGGATTGGTTTGGACTCCATTCACCAACAAAATCTACCATTTTGTTATCTACTTTCTTCCTCCTTCTGTTCTCTCTTTCTTGGTCTTGACAAAACCAACCCTCCCCTCACATCTCCTGCCCTCCCTTGGTAATAGCACATTAGTTTGTAGGACATTAGTCAGTAAAAATGAAAGCATATGGCGCATAATATTTACTTGTAATGAGCCTGAGTGCCACCATGCGAGGAAACCAAATTATGAGTGCCTCGTTTTGTGGCAGCCCAATAAATATTTTACCCTGTAAAAGTATGGATGACGTTGGGGGATGAGAGAGCCACCTGTTCTTGTCTGCTAAATGATTTACCAGATGTCTCGTCTTCATTCTTTTTTTGTCTACGGTCGTCCCCCCATTCATTTCCCTGTTTCCCCTAGGTCCAAACGAGACACAGAGAGGGTGTATAACAAAAATAGGAGATTAAGGAGAGGGAGCAGAAAAGAAGTGTCAAGCTAATTTAGGATCAGCAAGAGTGAACATGAATGAGATGCACAAATCTTCCTGTGTGCTCTTCACAGTGCTGAACTTTTCAAGCTTCGTGGCGCTGCCAAATGTTCTTGCCCATTCGCTCAAGTGCTAAAATCCACCGGAGAAGCTAAACATCATACATCATTGATGCTAACAATGTTTCACCACCACCCCCTCTTGTTTTCTCACATTTTTCCCCTCTTTTGATGAGATTCATGTTATGAACTGAGCACATTTTTTCATTCAAACTCTGCAAATGGTGCTTTGGTTTTAACATTGGGAGCTTAGTTGTACTTAGCTGAAAGCACTTCAGGCTAAGTGGTGCTCACAAGGTGTGTGTTAATGCATCATCACAGGGATAATCACAGGGATAATGAAGGTGCATGATAAATATTGATTAATGCTGCAGCATTTGTGGTTTACTGAAGTTATCCAGCGAGTTCGCCGTTTGAGATTGATTACAGTTTTGATTTGTTTATGAAAATCCCAGGAAAGCATTTAGTCACAAAGTGAAGGAGAGACGAAGGACGACATATGAGCACTTTGTTTTAGTCTGTGGATCCCAGTAATCTTGTCTTGTTAGATTTTGACAGTTTTTATTTGTCATCAAGGCTTACAAGTTGCAGGTTACACAGAGGTCAACAAAAACAGAAACAACTGCCCATTGGTGGTTAATCCCACTTTATAGTTTGTACGTGTTCCACTTGGCTCTTCGTGCATTTTCCTTATCTGCATGTTACTAATTTCTTGTAAGCCAAAAAACATTTGTTTGAGTAATCAGAACCAAATGTGAGCAATGATAATATATCTATATATACTACTGTCTGTATAGATGTCTGTCAATAAGTGCTTATGGTGACCAAACATACCAGCTAGGATTTTGCATGTGTACAGAATGTGTATGTGAGAAGGATCTGTGGTTTATGGTTCATTTGTCAGATCAACTGTGGGAGAATAAATTCAGATAAATACTAGATGAGATATGCTTACGAGTGCAAATTAAGTTTAATTCTGGCTTTGATACAAGATATACCCTGAGAGTCATGTTTCCTGTTTTATGGAGAAGCAGCAACATGCCACAGTAGTAGGCTGCCATCGTCATACTGGCTGTTTGGAAGTGTTTTACAATTAAAGAGTTTTCTCACTCAAGTTTATCTTAGTCCAACTAAAATCACATTTAATGATCCCTTAATAAAAAATATCAACAAGTTATCAAACTGTATTGTTAGTTGTGTTTTTGTAATGAAATGGACATGTCAATGATTGACAGCAGCTGGTAAGCTGAGCCCCTCACAGTAACAAGAGATGGAATAAAAAGCATTGTGCTGTAGCATCAAAGCTGTGGTCAGACATGTTGTTAGCAATGATGTTGGAGAGTAAACGTTTTCATACAATTTAATGTGCTGCTGCCGAGCAGCTAATTAGCTAACCAGCCTGCAAACTGACTGACTGAAACATGTCATACTACATATATATTTACACACACATACACAGACCACACATACCAGTCCACACAGATACATTATCTGGAAAAAACAAACAGAAAAACAATCACAGCCAGGAGCTCAAACACACACACGCAGATCATGCTTCCAAACAAAGAGAGAGGTGGCATTTTGACATTAAGTGGAAGAGAAAAACACAAATCCCTCCCACTATACCTGGGATATGGGCCAACACAGACACACTCACACACCCTCTGTCTCTCTAACTCTTGGGAGAACAGGAGCTTAGTACAGGAGGGCTCAGATGGTGTGTGTGTGTGTGTGTGTGTGTGTGTCCTTCCACCTCCTCATGTCTTGAATAACTGTCTTTTCCTTTTTCCAGTTCCTCTCTCTGTGTGTCTTCCTTCCCACCGCTGTCTCCCCTTCTTCTTTTTTAAATCTGTTCTTTTCTTTCTCTCCTCCGACTCTTCTCATCTCATCTTGTCTGTTGGCAGACTAAGAGCAGGGAAAAAATCTAAAAGTAATAAATGCTGCAGTAATAACTGTTATTACTGTCACTGAGAGAGCAATAAATGTTACCTTTCATCTGGGCTGAAAAAGTTGTGTTATTTGAGCATTTTATGGGATGAAATCTTTAAAATTGTCTTTCAACTTTAGTTAAACCTTCATTGATCAGAATGTCTGTATTGGATATCATCAAATGACTGTGTGGTCTGAAAAGTTGCTGAAAACGTTCAAATTACAGAAAAAATAACAGCAAACTTTGCAGCTCTGCTGAGCTCTTCAGCCTGTTTTCGCTCATTGTTGTGGGTTGCACGCCCCACATACTTGTTTGGCTCATTCTCATGCAGGAATCCCACAGCGCTTCTGCAAACAAGCGTGTGGCCACTAAAGACCTCATTTTTCTCAAGAGTTGCTCAAGAGCTGAACAGCTCACGGAGCCAAAACGCGAGTGAATACTGAACCCAAATTAAACACGTTGGCTGAGAGTCATTAAAGTCATTAAACAAAAGTTTTATGGCCGATTGCGCCCAAATATTGATTAATATAATTTCTTAATACAAAGTCCTGTTGACTTGTTGATGCATTTGTTATTACCTTGCTTTAACACACCAATTAGCTTTGGAATTTCACTTTTTGTCAGAGCAAGCAGCTTGTTCCTGTTTCCAGCCTTTGTGCTAAGCTAGGCTAAACACTCACCTATCTCTGTGCTATACATGAGCAATAAATCCTGCACGATTTATCATCCTTCAGATTACATTTTGATATCGCAACAGTGCTTGTATGATGAATTCATTTTTCCTTCATTTTAGCCTGTTTTAAGTCACTATCTCTGTCTCTTTCATTTCCTCTTCTCCTCTCTCTCCTGCCATCTTCTCATCCTCCTCTGCCCTTTTTTTTTCTCCTCCGTTTCACCTGCTCCGAAAAAAAGTATTCTCAGCTTGTTACTCACTTTTCCTTTCTCCTCCTCTCCCCCCTCTCATCCCATTTCCTTGCTCCTCTCTATCTCGGCCTTCCTCTCTCCTCTTCTGAAAAGGTATCACCTCTTCTCAAGGATGTCCTGGATTCGCCGCTATGCTATCACCATGGGGACTGTTACCGAGGAGATAATGAGCAGGAGCGATAGAGAGACAGACGGATGAAGTGGTGGTGGAGGTGGAGGGGGGGAACTCCGGCTTCACATGGCCTTCTCTGGTTCGCTGGGACAACAGTGTGAAAAACTTTACGGGAAAATCAAACAAAGGAGGTCGATGGATTGATAGGCAGATAAAGAGCAAGAGATGGATCAGAGGGAATGATGGAGGGAGAATGAGAGGATGAAAGATAGGGGTTGTTGGGTTTTTTTTTTGTTTTTTTTTTAAGAAAGTGCGGTAATTGAGAGAGGGCGAGAGAGCGAGAGAGAGAGAGAGAGGCAGGTAATGAAGCCTGATCTATGTTTCAAAGGCTCGACGGCACAAGAGGACTGGTAAGTGGCTCACAGACATGGAGGAAGTGATGAGAGAAAGATGAGAGAGAATGAAGGAGGGAGGGAGAGGAAGATGGTGGAGAGAGGGATGAGAGGAAAAATGAAAAAAAAAAAGGTAAGGATGCTACGATAAGAGAAGGAGACCTGGAGGATGATGAAAAGGAAATTAAAGACAAGGAAATGGAGAGCGGAGCGAGAGGAGAGGGAGCGTGTGACTAGAGATGGAGGGAGAAGAGGTAGGGGGGCGTAACAGCAGACTGGCGGTACACTTGACTGATATGTGAGGAAGATAGGTCTTTAATTAAAAAAAGGATCTGCTCCAGTCTGTCTCATCCACCTCCAATATATGATGGAAGTGATAGAGATTAATACAATGCGATTTTCCCATCTGAAATGCATTAATACCCTGAGCCGGAATGATTGTTTTCTTATTATTCATTTTAATGGCAAAGTGTCCAAACGCTTTCGATGACAAAGGCAAGAAAAAGGGAGGCAAACATTTGCATAAAAATGGTCGAATTTAATAGGCCATGACAGGAGTTGTGCGTTTGATGATGACATGCTGATTTACGTTTCCCTTGCGTTCACTCTGCCACCTTGCCGGAGATGCCTTTCACACCTGTCGCATCTGGACCGTTTGTTTTAAACGCCGGAGACGAGAGCAAAGCCGCCGTCACGAGCAAGTTTCCCTCCTCTCACAGCGCGTGCACATCATTCAGACTTACAGGAGGGACGGGCTGTTTACATTACCCTATGTGTTAACATTTCACACTGAGGGATGTGTTGAATTTGTGACATCTGCAAAACCTCCCCCCTCAATATGTCTGTGAGTTTCATCTAAATAAAGTCCCATACTAACAAAATTACAGTAGACGCAGTTGATTTAGAAATAAAATGCTAATTTGTATCTGGTTTATCTTGTTAATGAACAGCTACTGATATATAACACTATAAAAATAAGCTCATCTGGGATATTTGTTTCTACATGATGTCACTACACGGCCGGCAGTAACCATCTTAGACTAACGCGTGAACACTTCAGAGACGAGGCGACGGGACTGTTTTAATGTTAGTCCCGTTCGGATGACGTTGAGTGATTGTGGCGAGAGCGCGTGTAATGGCCGTGTTTGATTTGGAGCTCTTGAAGCTACAGTTGGCAGATGAATGCACGTCTCCGCCTCCTCCATTATACATTTCTCCCTGAAAGAATGCTTAATAACAGCACATAAGGAACCTCTCTCCTCTTCCTCCTCCTCTTCTTCTTCTCCTTCTTCTTCTGGGATTGTCTGGGCTGGCTAAATTGGTTTTCTCCACACATCCTCTCCTCTCCTCTTTTCTCAACCAAAAACAGAGCTTTTTGGAAGCACTTAAAATAGTAAACAAAGTAAATATATTAAATACATAATTTTTCCATCAGATGACTTTACTCTCCTGCTTTTTTTTCCTTCTTTCTTGGTTGTCAGAAAGCTGTAAAACATGTAAACAAGCTTGAAAATTGTGACTTCTGCTGCAGTTGGTAATTATGTAGAGTGGGGTGGGGGGGTGACCAAAAAATGAACCAGACTTGAAGTAAGTAAGTGTTGAAGGTAAGGTCCACTACATCACTTAAAGAAAAAAAAAATTCAACAAATGAGCCAAGTGCATCAGTATGAAACAGCTGAAAATAAGAGCACCACGGAAAGCAGGAAGACGTACATCAAATGCCATCTAAAATACGATGATTTGCACCACTCAGGATAACGTACGTGGAAATAATGGTAGATGTTCGGAGGAAGCGATTGTAGAGAAGTGAAATAGCCGCCTTCAGCAGGATAGAAAGAGGAGAGATGTGGCTGTGTGTGCGAGAGAGAGCACATGAAAGAAGGAGACTGTAAGAAAGAACGAGGAAGTGTAACGGTGCGCATATTATTTTTGAATCATTTAGCAGCGCATATTCTCAGCATGGCTCCCGTTTGACGGACGGTAATGTCAGTACCGCAGATAAGGAGGGCGACGATAATGTGAATGAGACTGATTGCGTGTTGAAGAGGGACATGAGCGGAGAATAACAGTGGCGGTAGCGTAGCGGAAAATGAAAGCTTAGTGATGAGATAGAGAGGAAAGGAAGAGACGGTGGAGGGAGAGAGAGGAGGGGCATGACAAAAGTGAGGAAATAAGAGGAAAAAAGAGAGAGAGAGAGTCATAGCGGAGATTGTCGAACTGTGGATCTCATTTGTGACACATTTTCCGACGAACTGTGAAACAAGCCAACACAAAAGAAAAATGCAAAATTAAATGACCAAAACACTGTAATTCATGTTTATTTCTAAATTACTACAGATGTACAATTGCTTTTGCCACACAAGCTGTGTAGGCACTGTGAGGAATGGATCAACAGAAGCTACAATTAGTATGCCCAGCTAACTAGCTTTCTACCTTCCTCATGCTACTTCCAGGACCAATTAGCACATCAGTTTGTGGGGATACATGTCATCCTAAAAACAAAACAAACAAACTTATTCAGTTGGCTCTCTGGCTGCAGAATGAGTACTGGCGTGGGGAAGTATCGGTATCATGGCCGCCAGCAGGCAAAACGCTGTGTGCATGAAAGACCATTACGAGGCATGTGTGAGTGTAAAAAGGAGACGTAATGAAAATATACAAATGATATGTATGGCGACAGGTGCTTCAATAAAAATGTGCAGTAAATGATCAGAAACTAATGTTTGGTAAACAATTTTTAACAGGAATGCATATTTAAGGATAACTAGGCATGTAAATACCTTCTGATTGTGCTTTATTTTTCATTCCGAATGTACCTGAATGCAACAATAACTGAGAACTGCTTGGAGACATTTCACTGAGTAGAACGAAGTTTCCCCCAACAAGGCCGTACTAAATGATCAGGCTGGTTCTTTTTTCGCTGTGCAACACAGGAGCATGGCAGAATTGCTGTTTAGATGAATGGCCATTTATCTTCTTTCATTTTGTCTAAATAGTCCAATCAATTCATCATGAGTGTTTGCTTCCGTGAGATATTATACCATATTAATAAGGACGGGTTATATGAGATGATAAATGCCTTTCAATATGTCTGATGAGTCAATATTTGAATGTGGTGCCATCTGTATGCATTTGTCTGTGGGGCACCAGAAAACTGATTGTAAAGACTGATTTGTGAGTTGTACACGACTCACATATGGGACTGCTTCTTTCCCACAGCACAACAACTGAACTGTTTCAGGTTACCCACTCGGCAGCAATTAGTCAGTATACAATCTCAATTTAAAATCTAACCATGTAGGTTACAGATTATTGAGAAGATCTCTTGCATGTGACCACTTCCTCATGTCTATTGTTGTCTGTGGAACATTTATCTCTTTCTCTCACGTGTTCAGTTATATATCTAACTGTGTGTGTACATCTGTACTTGGTACATGTGTGAGGAAGAACTGAATGTCAGATGTGTTGGTCTGTGTGTACAGACTCTCTATGATTGTTTATCTGTGTGGGTTTGTGTGACAAGAGCCCCAGCAATCTGCCATCTGCCCCCATTCTGTCACCCCAGCAGTGAAATACTCACACACACACACACACACACACACACCAATGCAACACTGCTCCTTAAATTATGCCACCTTGTTACCATGTAATGGATGCAATTGCTCTTTTTAATATTGAGGGTCAGGCTCTGACTTGAATATTTTATTAAAACATTTAAACACATGCAGCTGAATGCACATGAAAAAAGTGAAGCAGAAAAAAGTCTGCCTCCCAGAAACAGCACATATATGTCTTTGAGGAGGTGTAACCCACACTGTATTACACATGTTGATACACTCCAACCATGGATCACGTTGCTTAATGGTAAATGGCTTCTACTACCTATTAAGTAATGTGCTGAATGAGCAGTTCTTGTAACTACAATGTGTTGGATACAAACAACCACAATATGTCCAACTCTCACAGCGTGTTTGCAAAATGCTAATATAATAACAGAGTGCTGAGTTTCAATTGTATGTGTTTTTGTGTACTTGTATCAGTCAAATGTCAAACATTAAGGAATAAATTAAAAAAATATATATATATATTATAAATAAGCTCATGTAAAATTGTAGGTGTTTTATAAGAACTGGTCAGATGAAATGTATTTGTCTAGAGAACGTCCAGTGATTGTCACATTTCATGTTCTGATCAGGGGTTTAATCCCAAGTGCATGCATTCCTTTGCACCCAGTAATAAAGACTCAATTAGATACTAATTTATGCACAATAAGTCCCATGTACATGAATGCCTTTTTATGTTCTGTTGCATTTATATCTGATATAAATGTATCTTCAGTTTCTACATGCAGAGAATTTTTTTTTTTTTTTGTGGTCACCTGACTCTTCAGCAGATTAACGTATAATAAATTCTCATATAATCACTTACTACAGTGCAGAGCTAATATTTTCATGAAGCTTGTGTAAGTTAACCAGGAAGACTTACATACACTCATTTATTCACCTTTTCTCTCTCTCTCTCTCTCTCTCTCTCTCTCTCTCTCTCTCTCCTTCTCCTTCAAACATTGTCAGTAGAAAAATTGCTCCTTATTTAAGTGTGGAATCAAGAGGATCCTCCTCCACCCCAGACACCTCCAGGTGCCATCACATCGTGGTCCAGGGATTCCTTCCACCAAGCCAGTCAAATCCCGCTCTACACCACATCCATTTTCCTGGACCATCTCATGACACCGCCCATCTGTGATACCTTTAAGAAACAAGCTGACTTTTGAATGACTATGAATTTCATTTGACACGTTAGTAAGGGAAATGATTTGTTATATATTAAAAAAATGGTTATATTTCACTGTCATTTACATGTGAATCTGACATCTCTTCCATTTCTCCAAAGCATTTCTCTGCAATGATTAAT
The DNA here is from genome assembly GCA_023238725.1 of Scortum barcoo. Lineage (NCBI taxonomy): Eukaryota > Metazoa > Chordata > Actinopteri > Centrarchiformes > Terapontidae > Scortum > Scortum barcoo. Next base: position 24,728,278 of record CM041554.1, read on the forward strand.
GCATGTGTATGGGTCCTATGTGAGCAAGTGTGCTCATTTCATCTGTGTAATGAATAATAACAGGGTGTAAAAACTGAATTTACCCCAGGAGAGATTAATAAAGTAGATCTTGTTCTTAGTGACGATAGCACAGCTCACACATAAGACAAACCGTACCCATAATTCTACAGGTCAGGCAGAGATGACACTAAAATTATTGATATTGTTGTTTACAATAGTGAAAAGCAATATAGTAATATCTGTCCTTTTGTCTCTTCTTCACAGTGGTAAGAGCATTTTAAAAGTTTGAGAAAGGACAATGAAAGACACAATGATACAAAAGCTGACCTAGCCAAACATATCCATCTCAAAATACACACACGCATACACAGAAACACAAAGTGAAAGATGAAGAAAATCCTGTTATGAAGTACTCACGTCAGCCCTCCAAAATGATTCATTATAAAGACTTGACAATGGTGTCAAAATGAAGACGTTGAGGAAATGTGCACGCCAGTGATTAGCCAGAAAAATAGAAGTAATCTCTCCTTTTATAAGGCTCTCATGTGACATTTCACACCAAATGTAAGAGGTGTGTGAGAATCTGACAAGTTCATCCAGCCGCCTGAACACACTGCGGAGGCTGAAGTCAGCGTGAAGCAGCGTTTCCACCACAAACGTGTCCTTTTGTTCATCGAAAAATCTGCCTGCCCAATTCACAGTGTGGTGCAGCTTCACATCCACACAAACACCTTCCACCTTAACAAACACCCACATCCACCTTAACATGCACATCCAGGCAAAAAGAAAAAAGAAAAAACATATATTCGTTCAGGATGTTTTTCATTTTGCACATTCCCAAAGACTTACGGCTCATAAGTCATGATCATTATTTGTAACACTGTTTGGTTCTCATGTTTACTTTCCTGTATTTAGACGATTTACCTGATTTACACGGTAAATTTGCAAAATTGGTTTCTGGTTTTGTTTGTTCATTTATTCTTTCTATGCAAATAGTTTCAGTTTCTTTGTTGAGGTGAAGGAAAAAGCTGTAGACACAATTACAGTAGAGACAGTATTCTGTAAGTGGCCATCAGTCAAAGACACAGCGGCAAAGTTGAGATGCAAATTAAATTTTAAGAATAACAAACCCTGCTTTGACATGGAATATGAAACATACCTAAATGTTACGTGAAGTTAAATTTCAAAATCGGACATACTGAAAAAGGTACATGCTCGTACCATATTTGCCATCATGTACAGGAGAGAGAGTGTAAATCCTCTGGTACATTTTCACATCAGTTTTAACATTTCTTTTTTAACATTATCAGACATTGAATTCCGCCGCCTGTTAAGTTTGGTCTAATCTCTATATCCTCACATGCTGTATGCAGAGCTCTGTGTATTCATTCAGCACTGAAGCTGTGGTGGAGAGAGTGCTGATTTGATTCTGTGGTCACATGAGGGCTTTTTAACCTCTTTTGGCTGGTATCTGATATGAGAAGAATCTCCTTAACAACTTAAAATGAGCTCCTTCACTGTGCTTCATAGTTTATTAAACTGATTTTGCACTTAAGAGATAATGATTGAGATTATGAATTTATTACACTGATGTTTGACAGCAAGACACATCTCTCTCTCTCTCTCTCTCTACAGATTTAACCTTGTGCTGCTGCAACCATCACATTAATCTGATGCCACTGAGTTCAAACTTGTGCCGTGTTAGAAATGACACAAAGATTTCCATTATGATTTTTTTGTATAAGGGACCACAGTGCTTATTCAGATATGAGACTATCTTGTTAAATTGCCATGAAATGAACTTAAAAGGGTGCAAGATTTAAAGGTGCTAAATAAAGCATCAGCTTTCTGTCAACAAGACCAAACATGATTTTATCCATTTTAATACAGTAACAGTATCGACATCCACACACGATAACCAATTAAATCATACTTTTTTTATTTGCTAGTCTGATTTAGGTGTACATCAGTGCAGGGTAAAGCATTCATTCATTCATTGTTGATGTAGGAAGTTATTGTCAGCCCTGCTTTAGATACATACTTGGTAGATTTAGATTTATAGCTTAGCGTTGGATTTCAACCAAAGATAGCACCACTGTAACATTGGACCAATGTGTTGTACATTATCAGGCCATTCATTCTTCCATCAGTGCTGGCATATTCATGTTGAGAGACAGGAGGTCATCATGGTTATCAGAAGGTCTGCAGCGGATATGGCTTTGCTAGATGAGTGTTTTCGAAAAGTTTTTTTTTTTTTCTTTTTAATTAATTTGAGTTGTTTTTAAACTTTGAAGTCTATACTGACGTCAAAAACTTGCAGCATAAAACACAAAAAGTCAAAGCTTACCAGTCACAGTTCTTGGTGTGTGTGTAGCTGGTGTTACTCTGATGTAGTTACGTTTTTGTGAAGGAGCATGTGAGAAAAAGCACTTTACCATTATACCTTAACGCAGAAGTATAAATGATGCTTAATCTTCTGTTTCTCTCTGGTTATTCTGTGCAGGCTCTCTATCTACCCTGAAATGCAATCTGACCTCAGATTCCATGTGTGATAGTCTGACACATTAATTTAGAGTTATCCAGTGAAAGTAAAAATATAAGGAGTAGATTTTGACAGAGGGATGTTTTTAAGGACCGGAAATCAAGATTAGGTAAATTGATATACATAGTTTTTTTGTGCCACATCTACTCAACAACAACTTTCACTTCAATGACCACAAACTGGATGACACACAGTAAGCCTGGATCCTTTTGGGTCCTGGAGCCGATTTCCACTTTGCCCTGTCAGTAGTTCAGCCCCGGTCATAAATCCTGGTGTTGTACTAAAACAGGACATTGCTTCAGACATCCCTTTCCCTGCATCGACTCCCCATGTAGTTCTAGGACTCCACTGATCTGTGTCATCATATCGCGGAGTTATAATGTGTTCAGTAATAAAATAGAACAGCAGGGAAGGTTGAAGTTAAGACCTTAAACGGAACAGGGAAATTAAGGCGGCTCCCCAATGGCCTGGCTTTATTTCAGAATTTCATTACCTCAACAAGGCACGCCCAGAGGTCAAATATGTTTCATCAGCTGAAAATTTGCCACAATGGCTGTCAATTCATATCCAGCTGTGATGTCCTCAATAGCTGCAATATTTACATCAGAGCTGCGTGGGAAGTTATAGGTGCCTTTGTTTCCTGGGAAAAGGTTCAGTAAGTGTGTCATTTTCTTTTATCTGCTGTCATTGTCGCTGAGGGAGGCCTTAGCCCTGAAATTCTAACAAACACTTAAGGTGCTTCCGCTGTCAGCTTTCAAACAGTTCAGATCAGTTGTGCTCATTAGGGCTGCAGTATTCCTCTTTTACTCTTTATAGTGTGGCACTTTTCAGGTGACTGAGCCGAATCTACTCTGGGGAAACCACAGAAAAGTGACTTAGAGACACAAACGGCATTTATAGAAATTTGCTCCCTCAGGCGTTTATAAGAAAATGTTGCCTTTGTGCAGCTGGACATATCAAATTCAATAATGCTCAGCAAAATGCCTGGGCTATAATCATCTGACTGTGATTGTGTCTTCGCTCTTCCTCTCGCTTGACAATGTTTTGCCAAAGAAAAGGGGCTTTCTTAAAAAAAAAGAAGAAAAAAAAGAAAAGGTAAAAAAATGCCGGAACCACTAACACTGGGATTGTGCCTCAGCCATTCTGACATTGAGTGGAGTCATTTAATTTCCATATCAAAGGAACTCCAGGAAAATCAGAAAACCGGCACAAGCCGAGAAGCGCTGCTCTATCGCTCTCAACAAAGCATCTGAAGAAAGATAATGGGAGGGAGGGGGGTGTGAGTGGCAAAGAGTGATTAGAGAAGCTGCTGAGGCAAAGGGGGGAGACACATAGACACGAGGAAAAATGAAGCGTTTTGTATCTCAGATCCAAAAGGTGTCTCTTCTTCATAAAAGGTGTTTTCTCCTGTAAAAAGGCGTTATTGCACAGAGGACCCAGGAGTAAACTAACCAGAGAGGAATCAGCGCGGGATGCTGCTGTGTGTGGAAAGAGGGGAGGAGTGTGGAGTTAGCAGGGGGTGTCTTTAGGGGGAATTCTTGCTCATTTTTGTGTTCCCGTGTAGAGAGCGACGGGGGGATGTTGCTCATGTCACATCCCTGTGGTCCAGACCGCACAGTGAAGAATAGTGGGCTAATCCCAAAGCTGTGAGAGGTGTCAAGAGTCACACATCAGCCGGAGCTTTGTGATGTTAGAGGTATTAAAACGTAAATATACTGGATATTAAACGTGGAACAGATTAGAGAATCCTCACTGATGCATTTGCTCCTCACCAAAGCTAAAAAAGTCTTTAAAACCTGCAATTAAAGGTTGTTTGCAAATTTAGAAGTTGTACAATTTGCAAGTGAATCAAAAGTGTCCCAGGGTGCAGGAAGAAGCAGCTTTCAATTCAGCACGCTCTTGTCAATACTCAAACTGTCTGTCTAAAACAAATATATACATATTGATTATATACATATCATCATTCATTGACTCAACCAGTCTACACTCTTGTTAAAGTCGCTCATTCATTATTTCAACAGTGACCTACAGTCGTGTTATACATTTAAAACAAATTCAACAAGGATGATCAGAACTATTTTGTAGATCCTCTGCACTCAGACTCACTGAAACACTCCTCCCAAGAAAAGTAAAAGCATTAGTTATACCTCAAATGTTTAGAATAGCTTGCAGCTTTGTTCTCCTGACATGTGACCTCTTGCAGTCATGCACATAATGACCATTCTGTAAAGGCAGCAAAATATTATTACATTCGACTTGTGCCCAGTTGCCCTGCAGGCAGTCTGAAACACACCACCAGCCAGTAAAAGTGTTCAACCGCTTCAGACTTTTACTTATTTTACTTTATTACATTCCATATTGATTTAGGGAGGGAAAACAGGACTACTCTGTTTTTCAGCTGCAAGCAGCAGTGCAAGTCAGGATGGTTGAGTTTAACCCACAAGAACCCACTTAAATGATCTAGAAAGCTCCTTATATAGCTTTATCCTTGATTTTAACCTGTGAAGTGATCCCTTCTGAACATCCTCGTGGGTCATGTGACAGGTCATGTGATTTTGTGTTCCCACAACAACTATTTAGTCTGTGATATGTCTCCCATAGGGGTCTGGGTTCTTATGGGTTAAGAAGGCAAAGCTGCATGTATTGGATGGACTGCCATAAAATAAGGTATAGACATTTAAGGTCTCCAGAGGGTGAATCCCATTGACTTTGATGATTCACAGACATTTAATCTTATCTTTAAAGTTTTCACTCCTCTGGTGAAATATCTAATTGATTGGAACATTTTATTCAAGGCTTCCGATTTTTACACAGTGAATTCTGTCTGATTTTGTGTCATACTTACCTTTTACCAGGCCAAACTTTCACTTTGCCCTATACTTTGGTGTATGATCACATATCTGCTGAACTAATGTCATTCCCATTGGCCTTTGTTGTGCTTTGTGTTCAGTTCTAATTCAGTTAGAGATGCTGAACAAAATGCAAAATATCAGCATGTTAGCATTGTCACTGTGTTATGAGCAGTTTTTGAAATGCAGATCATTCAGAAAAGCACATGCAAACTGATGTTGTTTAGGTGGGAGGATGTGAGGCACTTTACATGGAAAGAGACAACAAGAGAACAAGTCAGCTTTTTGCAGCTTGTGTAAATGTTGAAACCTGAAAGGTTCAATATAAAGTTTCAATAAAGGGTTCATTGTTATTCAGAAAGGCTTGGGAATATCTAAATGCATACAACTCATTGTCAGTTTCCCTTTTCCCTGTTCCTGAAAAGCTGACATCTTGAAGCAAAGAGGTCAGACCAGTTCACAATCCGGTGGAGAGTCTGTCAAATCTCTGTGACTTCCCTCCCTGCATGATGGAAAGTGGGTTAATCCCAGCACTGTGAAGAGTCAAACGGTACTTTAACTCTAACTTTAACAGGAGGAGAGAACTTGGTGTTTTTAATACTTTGAGAAAAGGAGGAATTTTGGAGCGATGCAGTTGTCCAGTAAGTATAACAAAAAAACTCAAGTTTTACTCGAGTGTCTGGTTAATATTACTCATGTTACAAGGAGCAAGTGTCAAGTCAAGTAGCACTTTGACTACAGAAGCAGGCTTGTATGAAGTGGCTGTTTCACATGTCCCTAATGTCAGTTTTCTCAATGTTAAAAAAAGAATTATATCAGTGCTCAAGAGAGCTTCACCCATTCACAATGCCTTCAGAAATGTCATAATACACTGGCATTAATGTAAAACTGTTCACACTCCACTGGAGAGACTCTGTGGGGTATTCCTGCTGTCAAGCTACAATGAGTTTACTGCAATGTGATGTGAAGTGGGCTAATTCCACAAGAGGAGAAACTCCTGGTAACAATCTGGTTTCTGAGTTGTAAAATTCAAACGTATCTGTCAGCACTGTGGGACGCAGCCGTGATTTCACTTTTGACGTTAACGCTTTCAACGAGTTCTTTCTCTCTCCAAGTGAAGGCCGGGGTGCATGACGCAGCTGAATCTGTAGAGTCATAAAATTCAAGACTATAAATCACCACAGGCAATGTTCTCCCAGTGACACTCAATCAAAATGTCATGTGAAATGTCAATCAGGCCAACTGTAGCTTCAGGCCATGATCACACAGGATGACTTTTTGAATTTTTTTTTTTTAATCAATTTTTTTTATATTTGGGTTGCTATTTATTTGGGTTGCTAGTTATTCCAACCACATTTTTGCAGTCATAACCATCATTCATTTCATTTGTAAAATGATTAGTCAAAGTACACATTGTAAACATCCATCACAGTTTAGAGACCTATTTCAACATTGACCTGTGAGTCAACTTTGACCTACTTTGATCTTCGTTAGGGAATTACACGCAACGCATTTTGCATTTGTATTCTGGTTTTGGTTTTACCAGAGAAAGTTGTATGGATAAGCAACCTGAACTACTGGTGTGTTAATGATGACGGATGCATCACTCCTATCTATTTGATCAGCATCTAAAACGATGCTGACCTGAATAAATCAATCCAATATCAGCCGGTGTGTCTTAATTAGACCAAATACAGTTTTCCATTTTGAAATATTTTGCTGGGTAAAGCTACAACTAATACTAAATAATCACATCCTGCACATGCTTCAAAATATTCATTTTAATGTGACAGCAGTGGCTGACCTTTACTCTGAAAGTGTTTGCTATTTGGGATTAGCTAACATCACCAGAAATTTAATTGATGTCATTTTTGTAAAACTTGATAGATGCATTTTCTGCACTTTATGCTCAGTGGATCATTTTGAAACATGGATGAAATACATATTGTTACATGTTTAACAAGGTTTGATAAAGAAGAGAGAGAGAAGAGATAACAAGACTGCATAAATACAAACTCTTAGCACCTGGAGTAATTGGAGAGCTACACTGTTTAGCAGGTAGATTTTGGTTTGTGATGAAAAAGAAGAAGCCACAGGTTAAGTGGTTTGGTGAAGAGATGCAGAGGCATGTAATTAGGCCAAATGATGCCATCCATTAGCTGCGGCAGGGGAGCAAGAGATAAGTCCCAGGAAGTCGTTTCATGAAAAAGTACAGAGGCATTTCCTCACAACACAGGACTGGGAGAGTAGGAAGGAAAACTTCAGCAACTGAGGCCAATCTGTTGTGGAAAGTTTGGAGCTTAGGTTGAATCAATTTCATATGCAATTTGAACCTTTTATTTCTCTCGTCTCTGACTCCGCCAGTCATCTTTGGTGATGCGTGTCATGTGTTGCAAGTAGATACACCACGCACACTGGAAGGTGTGAAGAGTGACAAAGTGCAGCCAATATGTTGCATTAGTGTGGTGAGCAGAAGGGGAGCATCTTCAAATCTCCAGTGATTCATTCAACCATTGTGGAAACATTATGACATTGTTGTGATAACAGATTAAAACCTCACTGGCTATGTACAGTGTAGAGATTGCAATGCTATTTTTACAGGCAACAAACACTCAAAGTAAAACAGCTCCAGGAGGACAGCACGACAGCCATCTATGGTGGATGCACTGTGACCTGTTCTGGACTAAAACCCCAGTTCAGCTGGGAAAGACTTTTAGAGTTTACCAGGCACATTTGTCTTGCCAATAGTGGGATTGCAAAGACTGCAATGTGTCTATTGGGTTGGGTTTAGGCCTCAAATTCGGCAGTGTCACGCACGTTCAGGCAGGATGTGCACCAAAAAAAGAGTCAGGTTCAGTCTAGTTAAGTGGCACCTCAGTGGCCCAAGGTGAAATTACATTACAATGTATAATATGAATATCTTCATAAAAATGATATACTGGCCACCACAGGAGCATTTCACTGAATCCTGACCCTGAAATGTCCCTACCGTGCTGCTCAGTTGTTGACAGTAGAGGACAGTGGTTTTGTCTGCTGCTTACAGCTGTGTGAATGTGTGAGGCACTGCCGGAAAAAGAGCATGCATGCTCAGCAGATCTTCTATAAAATAAAGAATTAAATAAAGGTTTAAATAATGCATTTAACTTTATGAAAAAAAAGAAAGAAATGAAATTCACAATAATGAAAACTGGGCTAATCCCATCAGTGGAGACTTGCAGTTTGACTTCAAAAAAGTCAGACATCAATACTGTCGTACTGTTTCAGTATCAGACTGCAGAGGAATATTGCCTCTAATGGGAAACAAATGAAGCATCCTTGGGTAAATGTTTTGGTTATGGCCGCTTAATACTTTTTTATAGATTGTCTGGGGAGTGTTGCAACAGCTGGTTGATGAGAACTGGGCTAATCTCATCAACAGGATGAGCTACAGTAGGGTTCAATAAACTTTAGAGGGCAGAATCACAGAAAATGTATTTTGTTGATTAACCTCCACGATAAACTTTGAATCGACTGGTATCCAATCAAAGCAATTTTGTGTCACACAAAGTATCATCTCCTCCAGAGTCTTTGCTCCTTTTAAAGTGCGCATGTGGGTGAGAGTCACTACAAACAATCCAGTTTATCACTGTTGGTTTGTCACAAACATGTTTACAGGTTTAGCCGGTGAGTCTTGTCCTGCCATTGCACTCGTAGCCCAAGGCTTTCAACTAAAGAGAGAGCAAATGTATCAGCAAAGCCCAACTATGGCATTTCCCAGCACGCTAATGAGAAAGAGGTTATTTCTACACAATATGGTGCATGTATAACGAGATAGTGTGGCAGACTTGCTGGTGGAAAAATGATTACATTGCACAATGGGAGAGTTTCTTATTATGCATAGCCTCTGGTAAAACAACTCGTATTTTCTGTTTAACCTATGCAGTGGAAAGGGTATATGGAATATGTCAGAATCTCTATGGAAATGCCTTTTCTTGGTTGCAAACATGGTTGACCTTTATGAATTCTTTCTCTTTGTGGGGAGCATGAAATCAAATCATGTCCACTTTGACAGGGGGAATGGGTTTGCGTTGTTCCCAGTCGTCAATTTCACTGCTTCAAACTTTTCTGCCATCTGTGGCTGTGCATCTTGCAGCCTGTGCTTGCTCTCAGATCTTGTTTTCAGGTAGTTTAAATGGCCGCAACACAGACAAGAGCCGGATTTTCTATCCAGCTCTGGTGAAAGAAGTCAGATTTAAAAGTTCAGCCTCAGACATACAGACATTCCCAACCCACACATGGATGGACAGCATCAATTTTACACTTAAATAAATAAACATACCTCACTCCTAAAAGTTAATGATAAAGATAAATAGTTTTGAATGGAGGAAGTGAAAACCATCTTCATGTTTGGGTAGACTTTGAGAGCCAGACAACATACTCATCTTGTGAAATACCGCCAGACGATTTCTATATGCCAACATACCGCACCTCAAGCGTTCCAATTTGGAAAGCAGATACAATTGGCAGTGCTTTCATACAGGCTGTAACTGGCTCATCTCCAAATGCTCAGTACATATCAAGTGAAATATTTGATTAGATGTGCGCTTTATATGTAGTACAAGAAAAGTTTGAAGTTTAGTTTTACTTTGGCTCTGATTTTCAATGTCCTTGTAGTGTTTTAGCATGAACAAATAATCACCTCCTTATATTACATCAACCGTAAGCGATGGAGGCCCTCGTATGAATCATAAAGTAGGTAGACTAGTTCGTCCATAGATCTCAGTGTCTTGCCCAAGGACACTTTGATATGTGTATAGTAGGAGCTGAGTATCAAACCAACCATGCTGAGCCCTAAATTCCTCACAATGAGCAGGATAGCACCATGCAACCATCGCTGTGTATGTCTGTATGTGAATGGGTGAATGAGAGGCAAATTGTAAGATGCTTTGTGTAAAACTGCAACACAAATGCAGTCTATATGTATAAAATGTCATTTATTTTCTAACACTGATGATGCATTTCACAGTGGCACTGTTTGTACCAACGCTGACTTACTCAGTTTTTCAAACGCTGTATCTTTTCATGCTGGAGGTCTGGAGGTAACTCTGGTTGTTATACTACTCCTAACTGTGACTAAATGCAGTTTAGTCACTCCACTGCATTTGTTCCCGCTGCTGTTTAGCTCAACTAACAGTTCATAAAGACTTTCAAGAGCTTCACTTACCAGCACCCACTTATAGGTTCTGATTTAAGTTTAAGATTATCACTTAAAAATAAAGCTTAAAATTCAGTGGATTTCATAATGTTCATAAAGATATGCTTTTTTTTTCACGGTGAACATCAACATTCTGCTGTACACATTTCAAAAACGTTGTTCCTCTTTTCTGTAAGCCTCTGTTCTCTCTTCGTCTGGCTCAGCCCCTCTCCTCCTTGTCTGGACATATCAAATTGTCTTGCCTCCACTCTCGGTTACACTTATGTGCACATATAAAAAAAAAGACCTGCAAACTCTGTCTCTCGCTCTCATCTCTAGCTCTGCCTCCATCCGTCACCTCCTCCTCCCCTGTGATTACCTTAAAATAGTATTGGGGTGTAGAGCGTTGTCAGATCCAAGATGAAGTGGATTTACTTACCTCCATTCTCTGTCTCTTCCTCTTTATCACTCACTCTTACACTTTGTATCTTCACTCTGTAATTCCCTTTTCTTTCATTATTTATTTTTCCCACATTGACTTCTCTCCTAAATTTGTCTCACCCCTCTTCTTCTTGTACTTTTTTCTTTAAGTCCTCTTCAATCTCATTTTTTTTTACATTCTCCTATACCTCCTTCCCTGTAGATCTAGTTTAAACCAAGCAGTGCAAAAGAAGGAGAACTAACAAACTAACAGTTCTCACAGTGTGTTTTTTTTTCTTTGTGAAAGATGAGCATTGCTCTTCCACTGATTTTTTTTTTCTACTTCATCTCATTTTCTCACAATTGGTCTTCTATGGAAGGTGAAATAATGGAAAAGTAACAGGAAAATGCAGATTAAATCATATTTATAGAGAAATACTTTTGTTAAATATTCAGTGAACAAATGATCTGGCGTCGCTGTAATGATGACAGAAATGGTAATATAAATACCACTGTCAGAAATGCACAGATGTATGCTTTCCTTATGGACCCTGTTGTCCTCATATTACAGCTGGCTGTCTTTTTGGTGAAACCTAGTGTATCCGGTCACACCAGGCCTTTAAGCATCTGGCATCTGACTTATCTGTCAAAGTGGCCACAGCCTGCAGGAGACATGTTTGGCCCACCACAGACCTTTAGGCAGTTTTTGTGTTTTTAGTTTTTGTGAGGACACTCAGTCTACCATTCCTATATTCAGAATATTTACCTATGCAGTGGGGGGGTCACAGGAAATGATACAGCATGTAATCCAGTGTAGTTTTATCTCAGTCATATCAGCCTTCACTGTTTACTGTTCACTGTCATTACACTGTGTCAGAGTCATATTCATCCACAGCTAATGCAAACCAAACATTTCCTACTACCACAGCTTCAAAAACATTCAACTGGTGAGTGGCTTTTATTGTGAGGCGGTCATAGAGAGGGCATAGAAAAAGAAAAGAAAATCAGAAAATGCGTTTGTGTTGAGCTTATCGCAGACACTGACTGTTTATCCAAAATGCATCTACAAATGGTCATTATCAGCGAGTCAGTTTAAAACACTGCAGGGAGTGATTGAGGAGTCAGGATGAATGAGGACGATGAAGAGCTGCAGGTGACAGGCTGCACACCTCTGACTTTATTGCGTCCGTCTGTTGTGTCCAAATCTGCCGTGTACAGCATGAAGTCAGACTGCGGTCGTCACCATTATTGACTGTCTCCTTTATTAAAACAATGTGGGTTTGTTTGGTTGAACTGTAAACAGACACACCAGCTGCTCTGCTGTGATATTTCTGTCAATGAGCTGCTTAAGAAGTGTTTGCTGTAGTATTAAACCACAATTGCTGTTAGCACGGTAATCAAGGGTTCAACCAGCACTGAAACCGTTAGGATTACAACTTTTAATGTAGAAAGTAATATAAAATATATAATGTAATTTAATATGTTCCTGCATTGGACACACAGTCATAATAAAGGCTGAAGCATATATTCTGTGAGTCTGTAAACACAGCTGCACATGGCTGATTCCTGAGACTTGCATTTCAACATGTAATCTGAAATTGTATGATAAAAGGCAGCCTATATGTGAGGGTTGAAGTGTCACAGCGAGGGTTTCAATGGGATCTTTCTTTACTTGAGTTTCTGTTCAGTATTTCCATGTCATAGGTTCCCATTTTGACAAGTCTCTTGCTGCTGTTAACTGAGGTATCAATGTATCTTTAATGTATCCACCTGCTTGTATGAGTTGAAATGCACCAGCTGGTTACTGTCATTTCTTTGTGTGTACTATGTGTGCATTTCAGTATAAAGCCTCGATAAAGACAGAATTGACAACAATGCCGTCAGCGGTCACGTCAACTGCATGCGGCTCCTTGCTGGTGATCGGCTGGTAATGTCAAAAAAAGAACAATGTTGAGATGTACGCTGTGACAAAAGATCCAAAAACTTTAAATAGAATTTCCATTGAACTTTCATCCTTCAAACAATTTCATACTGCCATTCCCAAGACCAATATGAATCTTCAAGCTCAAGATGGAAGCTGGTAAAAATATAAGTTGAGAGTGCTCCATGTCTGGGATAGCTCCATGGATCATGCTGTGTAGTTTGTGTATTTAAAAATGAGGATACTGTTGTGAACTGAGGTTTGCTCATTTGAACAGCAGCAAAATTCTCCATGCTTACGTGAATGGTTTGATTGGTGTTCTGATCTTAGATGACGGTAATACTTTTTGATATGTTGTTTTCTTTTAATGCATGTCCTACAGCCTAAAGAAGGCAGTGAAATATATTCAAGTAATAAAAGGCAAATAAACTGCCTCACTGTCTCCATTGCTGTTTTTTATACTTTGAGCTCTTCAGATCAGGTTATTTTGAAGTAGTACTCCCAGTTTTTATTTTATATTGATCTTTTATACAATTTGTCTTTCATCAGATGAACAATTCATCTCTCCCCTATGTTTCAGCATGTTCAAAACCGGTGGCCTGCAAGGAGCGTTATTCCTGCGTGCAAGTCAAAGTAAGGTGCCATATTTGCAGCTTATTGGCCCGGGGGGGTTGACAGTCTCTGCCATCTTGTTTTCAGTCCCTCATTGTTTACATCTCAGCACACATTTTGTGTCTTTACTCTTATTCTTCTCTCCATGAATCCCTCTCTTTTCTCTCTCATCCTCCCTCTGTGTCCCCTCACTTTTTCCTCCCTGTAAATATATGCCAGTCTCACATTAAATTGACTTTCTGCCGGCTATCTGAATATGCTGTGGGCCTCATAGGAAGCTGCAATGCTGCCTCTGTGAGCTACTGATATGCAATTTTCATGCAGATAGGAAGCATGGGGGTAATGAGAGAAAGAGAAAGTGGCATAGGCAGAGAGGAGAGGAAAAAATTGAGAATTTGCCCTCTGAACAAAATGAATCGCCACTTTAAATATCTGCATACTGTATAGCCTTTTGTATCAAGATTTTTATGTGGTTTGCTTAGAGGCTCATGAATAATGTGATGGAGTCAATATACGGTCTGCATTACGAAATTCAAAGAAACGCTGCAGAAAAGGAGTGAACGTTTTTAAAGTCTCAGATACTTGTCTTCCCATGCTTTATACATACACTGCTTTTGATAAAGTTATTTTATTTATTTATGTTTTATTTTTTGGGGCAAAAATGTAAGCTTAATACAATATTACAAAACTATATTTGATGAGGATGCATTTGAAAAAAAAAACGATTCCATCTTCAAAAGGCTGTGATTCTACTGTTTACCTTGCAATCACTGCAACAAAAGATAAAAGTGATAACTTATATTAGGTTATATAAGGTTTAATTATGGAAACTAGACTTCCAGGATCAAATTTCATCATGTCCAAGGTACCTAAAGGAACACACCCACTAACGCAACGCCTTGTAAATATAGACGTTTTAGTTTTTCAGTTGTAAAACATAACCTAGTTTTAAAAGTAACAAGTGTACCTAAGATGTTCCCCTTAGATTCAGGCCCTTACACTGGACTCAAGTTTAACATAAACTTATAAATGATAAATTCAGATCCCATCAACTATTGCCTCTTGACACTTCATATATTTTTTAGTGGCTTCCAACCCTACAATACACCTACACATCATTTTTATACATTTATTTATGTTGTATATTTTCATCTAGAAACTGTAAAAGGGCAGTTCCTTTTAATGCCCCTTTTTCCACTTAATAATCCACAATCACCATTGCCTCACTTTTGCTATTGGACTAGTCCCCAGGACTCACAGCGTAAGAATGAATCATACCACCAGACCAATAAGCCAAGCAAGACAAGAAACATTTGAAATAGCCAGTCTCCTCACTGATGGTCTTGTCTGTTTGGGTCATACAAAGGCATCTGTATTCAATTAAGATAATTTCATAACTAATTAAAACTCTTTGTAGCTCCTTTAACCTCACCCTATGGCCAGGGCATATTCTCCTGTGTGAAATATTGCTTGGAGTCCATTGGGACTTGCCAAAGGCAAAGCAAGCAAATTTGTCTCTGCATCAAAATATGATGAATGAGTAATCAGATTTGTAAAAGACATCTTTAAAGGGGGCCTCCAGATCATCACTTCAAAGCAGCTGTTTTACTTGTCCTTTTCTGTACCTACACTGGATTTATTGCTGTCGTAGTTATTACAAAATCACAGAAAATGTGGCGGCATTATGATAAATGTGATAATTGTGCAGAAAATGTGCTCTAGTTCAGTCACAAAGCTGTTAGATTTCGTTCTTCTACTCAGTTCTCTGCAGGTAATGTGGATTTATATTTTTTTGATAAAGTGTGGACACGAAGTAACAATATTATTTTGCAAAAGTTCATTTGTTCTCTAATCCTGCAGTCAAAGTAACAAAAGCATTGTAAATGAAAAAGAATTTCAGTTGTTAGAGTTTTGGCACCTTCTTTAATACAGCGGAAGAACTGAACTTGAATTTGTTGAACTTAGTAGGTGACTGACATTACCTAAAATTATATACTTCCATGTTTCCTTTGAGCCTGTAAATATTCCCATCAGCCATGAAGCTCTTAATACATTTGCCTTACATTCACTTTGTAACTCTAACCCTGCTTCCTCACTTGGTAGCGTCCTCTTGTCCTTTCGGGCTGTGGGTAAAAACCTACAATTTCTTCTTGAATAACCTTCTATAATTCAGCTCCAACAGAGCAAGACAGTACCATAAGTAATTCATACTTTCCACAAGGGTCTACTAAATGTCATCATCTGCCCATGTGTGCTAGGATCTGCGTAGAACATCCACAAGCCCAAAATTTGTGACCGTATGGACTGAACGCATAGCAAGCATGCCAACGGTGCAGGCTCTGAGACATGAAAAACGATTCTTTTTTTGCGGGGGTCCATAAAACACATGTAGACTATATGTCAAACATATCATACTACCGAAACTACAGCCCTCCTTGCCTCGTAATACCTGTCTGCCCTGGTACTATCTGCTTCAGGGAACCCCTGGGCCAGCCAGGCCCAGAAGGCCTCCCTCTACAGCCTGAGTGCGTCTTTCACCACTGATTAGCCAGGTCCATCTAGGAGCCTTCCCTGCCATCTGATCCAGCTCACCACCAGGAGGTCATCAGTTGACAGCTCTGCTCCTGCTCCTTTGGCCTAGAGTTCTCTGCACTCTGGGGTGCCCCAGTCTCTCTAATCTGGACAAGGTTCTCTTGCTCATTCTTGACCAATTCATCATAGTTGGTGAATACTTCTTGGTCTGGACCCTCCCCTAGGACCAGTTTACCTTAGGAGACCCTACCAGGAGCTAATGCCCCCGATAACGCAGCTCCCAGGTTCACAGGGACACACAAAAACCTCCACCATGTTAAGGTCTTTCTTGAAGAGAAGGAAAATCAACAGAGTAAGAAAAAAACACCCTAAAGCAGCGTGTTAATAATTTAATAAATCAACAAATATAAATGACAATTAGAGATTTCTGTATGTTATAACAAACTACCCCTTCTGAAATATATCTTATTACAGTATAACTTAATAAGCAACAAACATTAGTATGACTGCAAAAATACAATGTGTACAGTAAGGGTTACAGTACAAACACAATTTATCGTATATATTAGATATGCTTTGAAAGTCAAATTATTAATGATTCATTGACTCATTCGCCCATTCATTCACAGACTGATAGCAGCGAGCTACAATCCAAGGTTCTGGCCTCACCATTGGGAGCAATTCAAGGTTCAGTGTCTTGCTCAAGGACAATTTGACATGTGATCTGGGGATCTACGAAGAGCTCCTTCCATTTCGTTGTCTGTCATATTGTGCAGAAAATATTCTCAGACATGGTTGTTTCTATGGCAGCTGCAAAGTACAATGAATTCTGAAAAACTTGCCTCCACAGTGCTTCACAATGTTGCATACACATTAAACTTACACTAAACTTACACAACTACTAACACAACTACTGTCTTGCTCAAGTAAATATTTGTGCAGGATGGAAATTCGTGGTGAAATGGGATCGTGGACAGTCTCTCAATAGCATTCGCTTCATGATATTTTTTCCATGATATTTTTCCAGCCAACAAAAAAGAGAAGAAGCGATTTTAAGTCAAACAGGTTTGTATTAATTACATGCTGAAAAACCAAAATCATCCCTTCTCTGAATGGTCCTGAGTTGAACAAAGAGTATCATTGAGAACCAGTGAGACAGTCTATCTTTCTCCTCTTTCTGTGCCACACAGTATTGATGGACAGAATAGTGTAATCGCTAGGTGAAAAAGGATTGGACTGAGGGGAAAAGAGCATTGTTGAGAGCAGTGAGGAAAACCCTTCTTGTCTCCAATTGGATCACAACCCTTGAGGAAATCTATTTAATTTCTTATCTCATTTTGTTCCTTTTCTCACACTGATATTATCTCATGTATTTGCTTTGTCATTTGCTCTAATTTAATTCAATACAAATAACTTTTTTTCACATGAAAAGAAAAGCTTGTTATTTGCCAGAGCAAATGTAGTGTGAACAATACAGGCAGTATATTTTGTTAAATCACTTTTGTGCTATATTAATGACTGGATAAGGATGGAAGACATGGGCATTATGCAACTAGAATAATAGAATTACCAGACAAATTAAAATTTAGGACACTTGAATTCCACAACTGTACCAACCAGTGTACACCAGTGTTGACTCTGAAGGTCTAAGTATGCTCCAAACAAAGACTATTTTCAGGATCTTTAAGAAACAGACAAACTGACATTACAAGCCACTTCATTCAGTGATTGACCAGGTGTGTAGAGGTGAGAGAGTAGCGAAGGTTTGAACATTTCTGCAGAGCATAACCAAGAAGAAGCTCTGATGCCATGTTTTTCACACCACCTTTGAGTGTGGCAATTCAAACATTTATTAACACCTTTAACGGTGAAGGATAGACAACATATCTACAACTTAATTTGTTTGAAGTATTCTGAGGCTTAAAGACTGTCTCATCCAATTAACAGCAGACAGATGCTTCTATTTAAAAACCTTGGGGTTTCTTTTTTATCAGAAGTCAGGAAGTTAACAGGAGATATATTTGGCAAACCAACTGTTCTCAATCTGTGGTGTCGTAAAAGTGGATAAAGCATCATATGCAATTGCAGTTCTCACTAGCAATAGTTGTTGTGGGTGGTCTGCCTGAGTCAGCCACTAGGGGCAGTCGACCCTTTCCAGCTTGGTGCAGAAACCGAATGGCATGAAACACAAACACATTCACATAGTAACCAACAGTGGTAATTTTCATTCCTGTGGGAAAGCACCAAAGCAGTAATTTCTTTCCAGTTCACAAATTAAAAACTGATCATGACTGCTTCCTAGTTCTCTATGATGTTAACAGGACTTGACATGACAAAAAAAAATTGCAAACAGCAGTAAGTAACTAACTACTGCTAATATGCTGGTATAGGGGTCACTTCAGTAATAATAACAGCAAATTGAATGGTAAATGGCATGCTAAATGTACTGACATGGTCTTACTTATGTAGCTTTGCCAGACATTTTCATGTCTCTCCATTTTTCAGATTGTCCATTCTCTAGTATTTGACTCTTTTTAGTGTGTATAATCATGGCCTCTGGTGGAGGATTCTTTATGTGTTTTTGGAGATCGACCCCATCAATGCAAGAAAACGTACAATATGTCCATTCATTCGTTACTGATCACATCCATGCTCTCTTGGTGCTTGCTTTTATTGTCCCAGTGGCTAGACCACTGGTTATCACAGCTGGTAAGGGTTAAAAATACAAAGTGTCAGAATGTTGATTGTTGCGTCCACATTTTTGTATTGTTGGCTGTAAGGATTGCTGCAACCTTTGAGGGCCTCTGCTAGTCCTTTGGACTTTTCATCTCATTGTTACTTATCTTCGAGCCATTCAATCACATTGCCAATCAATTGCATCACAGCCCTGTCTCCCATCCTCTTTGCCTCTCTCTGCTTCTGTGTTTCGCATTTCTTTCACAGACACACACACACACACACACACACACACATAAACACACTCATTTGTCTCAGTCCGTATTGATGACCAGGGAGTAATAACAGAGGTGACATGGTTGACTTGTTTCAAGCAATTATCCCCTGGCTCATTATTGGCAGGGAGGGATTGTATGTACAGTAGCTGTGTGTGTTGGGAGTGTGTGGGTGGTAAATGTACTTCCTAATGTATGGGAATGTGTGTTAAATTCAGACTTGTGTATAGGCTGGAGTGCAAACATGTCTACATATGCTGATGTGTGTGTGTGTGTATTAGTGGTGTCTGTGGGTGTACCTAAAAAGGCTAATGGTAATTAGCAGCATTAATGGTGTTAGCCAATTAGCCACTGTGCCCCAAAGAGCACTGAGCACTGAAGCAAAGGACAAGGGAACTATTTGTCTTCCCAAGGCCATCCAGCTAGGAAGGTATATAATGCAGAGAGCATGCGTGTGCACAACACAGCACAGGAGTAGGTACAAAATCAGATAAGAGGTAGCAGGTACACATACTAATGATACCAGCAAATACATGACCATGTACACATACACACACAGGTTAATAAACCCAGTAGCCTTATTTTAAGATAAAGCTAACTCCCATTGATAAGGAGCACTTCGATTCCCCCTTCCTAATTTAGTTGCCATGGTGATGGTACAATATGACAGCGCTTTGGCACAATAAGGGAATGAAAGAAAATGTTGAATAACTAGAGAAACAGAAGAGAAAAGAGAGTTGGAAGAGCAGGTCATACAAATATTACAATACTCATTGCAAAATAAGAAAGGCAAGATTTTTGGAAAATTGGAAAGGTATGTGAAAAAGAAAGAGGAATCGACAAGGGTTAAAAAAGAGAACATAAGTGACTAGTTGAAATGTGTTTTCAGAGCCAAATTTCACACATCCATTTCCAACAATTCAAATGACAGCATTTTCAAATGTCAGCCACAGTGCTTTTCCGAACTTTTATCTGTCAGCGAAAGCTGCCTGGACATACCTGTGAATGTGTATTCTGTGCGTGTGTGTGTGTGTGTGTGTACACATGCCTGACTATCTGTGTGTGTGTGTAAAGGCCAGTTTGGCAGTGGGTTGTTCCTGGGAGAGGTAACCTTTGCTTGTATAGAAGACAGAAACTCACACAGACAGCCTGAGGTAGAACTCCCTGAACACATGCATGCTCACACACAAACACACATATGGATGCTGACACTGTACACAAAGAGAGGCGCATGCAGGCACAGACACACAGATGAAATTCCCCTCAACTGGTCGAGACAAAAAAAGCTATTTGACCACTAAAACTGAGGAAAAACAGCAGCTTGGCATCAGGGCTATGCACTCAGACACACACTCATGCTAGTATTGCCTTTACCTTTGCAAAGAAACACACAACAGCCTGTTCTTGAGCTTCAGTCACACTTAAGCACCAAATGCATTGCTCACATTACATCTTTAAAAAATGCTGCATTATTTCATGACAGATGCATTATGTCACATGCAGTTGATTTACTCTAATTAAAAGGATTTAGTCTATTGACTAACAATCATATTTCACTTTACTGCCAGACATTTTCCAAAACATACCAGAGTCTTTAGATTAATGTCCTACATTCTAGGCCGCCACTGGTTTAATTCATGGCAGGACTCTTGGATAATTAACTTAAGATAAGTAATCTCTCACTGTAAACATTAACACCCTTTTATTCTTTGTGATTTTTACATGGTAATAGAGTTGAAACCATATTTTAAAAAATATCCATTTAGCTATGAAAGTTGATTCTGGTCATAGTAGTTAGTTTAGCCAAAAACCCTCATTCCTTATGACATCAGTAGACATTGTGATTAACTTTCAATATGCAAATGAGGTAGCTGCAGCTGGTGACTTGGCCACTGAACAATGCGTGTGTACTTGGTCAACAGTAGTGACGTTTCCTGTGGTCTTCATATTAAAATTTTATTGTGAAGAAGTATATTTGCTCATTTCCCTGTTTATATAACTCTTTTTGTATTTTTTTTTTGTATTGTAGCGTTTCCGTCGACATAATCCCCCCATTACTTAACTAGGTTTTTATTGTGAAAAATGGGCAGGATAGTGTAACAGGAAAGTTGCATGTTTCCCATACAGTAAAAAACAAAAAACAAAAAAAAGAAGAAATCACACACCACATATATATGCATCTCACATACACAAACATGCAACAGCAACAGAAAAAAAGACATAAATAAACATAAATAAATTGTAATTTTCAAAAATATGCAGATAGTCTTGCTCACCCTCATGTATGACTACATACATACACACACACGTGCTTTGGCTCTCTCACTCTCTAATCCAGACGTGCACACACAAGCACTAATAGTTAGGTAAGCAGCCACTTGGATATTGTACACACTCATGCAGAGTTGTGAATAGAATCCGACGTCTAAAGATGCACACACATGAGCCACACAACCACATGCACACACACACACACACACACACATACACACACACTTGGTTTTCCCAGTGAGAGTGTGACTGATTGAATTTCAACCTTCTCCATGTCTGCAGGCCAAAAGCAGCAGCAACCGCTGAGCAATGCACATTTTACTGTTCTCCCTGCCTGTATCAGTGTGTGTGTGTGTGTGTGTGTGTATCACTGAGTGTATATTATTTGTTTTTGTGCATGGACAGGCTTTTCTTTTCTTTTTTTGCATGCATGCACGGGGCAGTACCCCAAGCATAGCATGTTAGCGTTGTACTGGGCTTAAAGTTGATTTTGCCAGCTGCTCACAGAAATATTGTAATTGTGGAGGTCTTGAAGTCTGAGAAATATTTTTTTTTACATATCATTACATAACACTTCCAGTCTTCCAAAAACATTTAATGAATCTCTTTCTGACATATTCTTTACATCTTTACAGTTTCATTTGCTCTTTGTTCATGCAATTTGTGCAACTGCTGCTTTTAAAATGTTTATTTATTTATGCATTTATTTTTATTGTAAATGACACTGTGATTCAAGCAAGAAGATTACCAGTGCTCTACTTTGTACAAATCAGCTCAGAGCAATTGGCAAGCATCAACCACCAGTGCCAAATTGTGAAGCCCGTCCAGTAGTGCTTTAAAATTCAGCACATTGAACAGCTGGTATATGGTGTCTCCAAAATGCAGGATTCCCTTCATAAAGTCCCAACTTATTTCCCAAAGTTACTATTTTCTCACACGAGTGGTTAAGCTCCTAATAGCTAGTTTTATTCTAACATCTTGGTGGCAATTGTATCATTCTACCATTAAGAAGATATCAAGACATAAAGAGAAGTCTCTTATGGGGGCACTTTTGGTTGAATAAAGTGGTCTCAGCCTATTAGTATCAGCTGTTGAGGGTACCTCCTTCCTATTCCTCTTTCCAGAAAAAATATTGGGAGACACTTTTGACTCATTTTTGTCAGGTGGAATTTATTTCTTCCATGGCAGCAAAACATCTTGTACCAGCCATAAGAAAGTCTCACTCTCAGTCTATAACACAGTGAAAATGTACAAGAAAAAAATGTCCAGCAATTACAGCAGGCTGTAAACTAATAATGCAACAAACACTGTGTCGAGGGTTGTCTTGCAATCAAGCCATTACAGCACTGAACATACCAATGGAAAGTCGATTTTGCCACAGAAGCTTGAAGCACAATTATGATGTGTTTTTCCTGCCATGAAAAGTCATAGGGAGCAAGTTGAACACAGGCGTTAATCTACATAATGACAAAGCTGAAAGTCTTGCAGCACACATTGCCCAAAGTACATGTTTGTAGCACAAAATATCCTAAAAAAATGCTTCAAGACCAACAATTACAACACACTGACTGCAAAACCAACCCAAACTATAACCTCAGTGTCTGAGCTCTAATTAACTGATTAATGTGAACTAATTAAGTACCAAGTGATTGTACAGTGAACCCTAAGTTTCGTGCAAACAAACCCAGAGCTGCCGATTAAATCATCCATATAATGGCAAACAAAAAAACTTGACAGTACATTGTGTTCATTCAGGCACAATTAAAGTAGAAGATCTGTATTAGGAAGAAGATCCCACCTCAGCTCTTGTCAGAACCGGATGGCAGCTTGGCAGAGCCTCCCACTATGACTGATAATTAACAGTTTGAAAATAATTAAGAAAACAACACCAAGCATTTAAGCCAAACAGGGCAAAAGGACAGATGATTGACCCACGTTAGCCACCAGACCCTGAAACTAATATGTTGGTCCATGACCCTTTTGTGCGTTCTCATTCACAGGCAGGTGGGTTATCAGCCTTTCTGCCTTCTCTGCGTTAGTCAGCTAGAGGCCTGATGGGGCACAGGGACAGTCATTCACTATACAGCCGCTAAATGAATGAATACCCCATCTTTCTCATCATGACCTCTAGCTTGTTTTCACATTCAATCCATTACAGATTATGTTTGGTCCCATTTACCAGTCCTCACTCCCCGCTGAGAGCAATACTGACCACTGACCACTTCAGCTGCACATTGATTTGCAGGACGCCTGGGGGACAGAAAAAACACAAGAAGACTGATGACTCAACCTCCATAATAACCAAAGCCAGTTTAATTTGCTTTCAAATCAATCAGTTTCTTCACTTCCAAGTCAATCACTTTCTCTTCAAAAATCCCAAACACCTTTATGCTTGAGCAGGTTGTCACATCTAAGCCAATTTAGACGTAACTTTGAGTAAATGCTGTGTCAGAGGCAAATTGATTTTAGGGTCAAACTAAATAATTTGAATGAATGGAGTGGGCATTTCTGTCGTTCATTTGACAGAAATCTTGACAGCTTGTGTTTCGTTGGTCATTTTGGTGAAGCTTATTGGGGTTGAAAGGAGAGGTCCATCAACAGCTTAGCCTCTAAACAGCTGATTTGTTGGATGCCCGAGAGATAGAAAGGACAGTAATTCACCACAGGCCCAGAGCGTGGACCTTTGTGGTCCTTTGTGTTGTCTTAAAGGATTTTGGAAATTTACTTCTATAACCTTTTAAGGTTAAATGTAACGTTCTCTACCCCAGCGGTTAATAGAGCAAAGCAGTCATCGCAGGTTAGTGTATTCTTCTGTTCATGTTTAAAACAGTATAATAAGAAAGATGGGTAGTGGTTACCATGATGAAGAATGGGAAAAAATGAGAAATACTACACTTATTCTGAATTCATTAGTTCAGGCTTTATTCCAAGATGACTAACCCCATTATTACCCCTTCTCACAAGAGAATCAGCCTAACTAATCTGTTTCAGCTGCTTCACGTTAAATCAGTATCGTACTCGACTAATACCAACGACTTGACTGTTACGGTGAAAAATTTCTCTTTACCAACTGTGTCATCTAACTGTAGCAGTCAAGTCACACGTGCCCTGCTCCTGTTGTCCTTTATGCACTAGATTGATCTGTACATCGCCTCAAGGACAGAGTAGAGAGCAAATGAAGGCAGAAACTAGATGAATTACCCGTCTCCATCACAATGACCTGAAGAGTCAAACCACTGACCCCAGAAGAGAAGAATGGGCACTCCCATTGCTCATTTGGATGGATTTAGCTAGAATCTGTCTTGGCTCAGGTCTCAAGTCATACTGCAGAAGCTAAGTGGGGTACAGCAGACGGGCTGATCACTACCCTGGTCTTCAAGTCTCCAAACTATCGATTAGTATCAAGCCTGGGGGACAGAGAAGACTGTAATTGAAGACTTGCTGGACAAAGGGCTTATTTCCATCAACTGTACCTGATGGGTCAAACCACAGAGCAGGGGAGAAGACAGCACCGCGGCAATTCCCATTAAGCTCTGTCAAACTATATCTTGTGCCAAGTCACATTTCTGTCTTTGTGCAAATGAATACCATTTTTCAGAGGTTGATACAATAGTCAGAAAAGGTTTTATTATTTGGTATAGACACAATGGCTTTTATGACCACTACCTATGAAAATCTGCCTCAGAAATGGTCGTCAGGGTGAATTAAATATATGTCGGCAGCAGCCTCTCTGCTGAGAGCTGCTCCATAGGTGACAAAGAGTAAAAACCTCATTTTTTCAAACTTACATTTTTGACAGAAAAGACAGTATCGTGGGAGAAAAAGATGTCATATCTCCTCATCTGTGACATATCCTGTTGAACATACTTAACTTCACTCTAAAGAGAAAAAACATCTTAACACTTTGTGGAGTAAAGAGAGTACATTTTGTCTATTGTTATGTCTATTGTTATGTAATGTCGAATGTTCTGAATTACTCTTGTCATACTATAAAATGTCATTTAAATCAACCATTATTTATCAAAACAGAAGTAACTGCATTGGAAAGAGACAAAAGGAAAGACAGCTCTAAAATGCAGTGAAAATGCCAGTGAAAACAGATATGATCCACATAAAAAATACATTGATCTTTTGGAACTGCTAGCAGGTGCATCTTTGTAAAAGTCACACATAGTGACATAACTGATTTATTTTTAATGGGGAAAAAGAAAGGAACTGCGCTTTTTTGTAGGCTACTCTATGTAGAATTTGGATTTTTAGACTTCGGTGTAACTTCTTGTAATTCCTGCTGTTTTTTTGACAACTGTGCCAGCTTAGAAATTATCAAGCCCTTTAAGCTCCAGTTAAAGGGTAAATTGCCATTGTTATGTTATTTCATGTTGAGAATGACCAGCAGAGAGTCATTTTACACATGCAAAACAAGTTGATTTGTTGATTCAACTCCAGTCAGGAGGCCGCTTCAAAACAAATACAAATGTATGACATACTAGTCTGAGCTGTTTTTAAGATGAAATTATGCTTTCTCAGCTGCACATATCCATAGGCAAAGTGTCATTTTTACACTTTGGTTTTTGTAGGGTTTAAACAAAGAAGATATAACACATTAATTAATTTGCTTTAGAGATGCTGGTAGCCATTTCGATGTTTTTAACCATACCAGGCTAGCTGTTCTCCCACTTACAGTTTTTATGCTTTATCACAGACTGCTGACTGCAGCCTTAACTGACAGATTTGACAGTGCTTTTGGCCCTCTTGTCAAATTCTCCACCAGACAGCAAATAACTGTATTTCCCAAAATGTTGAATTATGGCTTTAGACACATCAGGGGACATGAGCTAAAGTACATGCTGAGGGGTCCTGATAAATGGAAATAGCAGATGAGGCTGAAGCACAAAACGCCATGATATGAAGGAAAGTTTTCTCAGAGCCAAAGTCAGTCAAAGTGTATTGTTGACAAGGTACAGTGTGTTAAAATAATAATCAATCAGATTAATAATTCAACAGTTTAAGTCAGTTATTGTTGTTGCAGTTTAATGTACTTTGTTCACTTATTAAGGGTAAGTGGTTCACAATATCTTTGTTTTACGTGTTCTGTTACATGATTTATTTTATGAACACCTACAAGCTGTGTATTTTGTAGCAACCGTTATAACAGTGCAATTATTGTGTGAGCTGTACAGAAATAAATATTACTCTCAAGATGGAGGTTTCCTGAGTAATCTATATTTGTGTCTTTGTATCATCTTAGAGGCACAACAGCTCTTAAAACCAATGACAAAAAGGTAAAAGTGTTACCAATCATATCATTGCACTGTAATAGTTTGATCAAAGAGCTCGTTTTCCAATAAGTCAGGGTACTCCTTTAATCAAGTAAGTGTTAAGGATGATGGCTCACGTCCAAGGTCTCAAATGGACAGGCAGTTGGCTGATCTCTGACAACTGAGCTCATTTTTATTCTGGCAAAGGAATATCATGGTAAGACTTAAAAAGCTTGCAGTGTGAGGGAGCAGCTCTAAAATCTTTTGTGAATCTGTCTGATTTTGTTAAGAAGACAGTATGAGTTGATCTCAACCAGGAAGATCACTTGCTCACACCCAGGGCTGCTAATTATAGGAGCAATCATTGTGTCAAAAGTGGTATATTCTTAGAAATTGTTGAAAAAAAAAACTCTACAAAAAAATGTACATGCTATTCAATACACCAAAAATTATATTGAAAATAAAGGTAGGCATTAATTCATTTCTTTTAAAGTATTTTTTTCTATATTTATTCACCTTTGTATTAATTCCCCTTTTTAATTACTTTCACACTTTCCTAAGTAAGGCCTCACAGTTCAATTAATGTTCTGTATTTGTCATTAGCAAAAATAATATTTTATAATGTTGTGGTAAACTGCTGTGCAGTAGTAATGAAATGAATAAAGTGTATTGTAGATCATTTTTACAATTTTTAGCTGCTTTTTCATTCAATTTTCACATTTCACATGTTATTCAATATGCAAACCCTATGAGCATTACATATTACAGATACACACATAGAGTCCATCTGAATACACAAATGAATGAACAGTAGCTCCTCTTCCATTAACACCCCTTTCTCCATTGTTCTTTAGTCTATATGGATAAGATAGGGCATGAGGTTGCGAGACCCTCTGACGTCACTCTGGTTTAACAATCTCACTGCTCTCAGATTAGCACTCAATGTGTGTCCTTTCTGCATGCTTTGACCGCTACAAGCACCTTTTCAATGACACCTCATTCAGACAGCTCCTCCATTCCCATGTGCATTTCCACCTTTGCTTATTATAACCCCCGTGCAGCTCGAGCCTGCTAGTGAGCGCTCTTTGCACTGAGAGAAAGACAGAGGCTAACCAATAAGCTGGCTGGCTCTCCTTGCATTATAAAAGGACAGAACCCCAGCGCTAATTGGTTTTCATTTTGATCTCGGCAGCCTTTGAATAAGTCTCCCACCCCCCGGGTAATGGAATGGCCCTGACCACTTTAATTACCCACCACTGTGGAGAGAGAGCACGCGACAGAGAGTGAGAGAGAGGGCGAGAGACGAAATACAAAGAAGAGATGATGGCATGATGGAAGGAAAATCCAGCAGCTCGAGGCTGAGAGACAGAGACAGAGACAGACAGAGAGGAAAAGAAAGAAGAGAGTTGTGGAGAAATTTATGCAGTAGGTGCAGGAGTTTGACCAGTGAGCACGACCACACCTGTAACCTTGCTGTCAGTGTGTTGCATGTCCCGTATATTGATGATAAGGTCACTTTGTTTACAGGTTTCAGGGCTGGCAGAGAAACAAACAGAAAAAGAGAGCAGTTAAATGCTAGAGGTGCATGCTCATGTGCGCTTTTAGTCTCTTTTGGATCTGGTTCCAGGTTGGCAAAATACAGAATCACTAAGTTCTCAAGCTAATGAATTACTCTTCAAAATAGTGCTTCAGTGACCTTGGAACTGCATGTGTTACAAAATAATCTACACTCAAAGGTCCACATGCATTACATTCAGCTGTCGTAGTGTGAAACAGAGGTCAATCAGATTTTCTCAAGCATCAAGAAGTTCATTAAATCTTTATCTTTCCATCTGGGTGGTAGGCGTCTCCTTTAATAAAGGGGGGATGACTGATAATATTTTTAGGATTCTGACTGAGGCAAAAGTCATGTAGGGTTACTCCAGATTAGCTGTAGCAAGACCAAGAGTCTACTGTAATGGATTTAGACACAGCAGAGCTTTGAGGTAAATGCATGTAAGTGCTTACATGCTGATGTTTAGCAGATTATGTTTACCACGCTTAGTTGACTTTACATTTGATAATTAACGCATAACACAAAGTATGTACTGTTTGGGTTGTGTATATATTTAATGGGAAACAATCCAACAGCCCATGAATATCAATTTATGTCAATCCACAACTTCTCCCTGCTGGTGTCACTCCAATGTGTGGATGCTATGAATATGTATTTCCTGAGATGCACCTTGTAACTATACCTGGCTCATTGTACTTTAATCTTACTGTGCGATTGTGAGTTGTTCAACAAACCAACAGAGTAGAGAGTCTTCTCTGGAAATGGAGCGTTGTGTTAGGCATAGCACTGAAGTCAGGTGAGCATCAGCTGTTTCATTCATATTTTACTAATACTGACTCATCAGCTGACCAATAACGTCCATATCACAATCATGGCAGATCAAACGTTCATGTATGTGTTTATTAAGGGGTCATCAATGGGACATTAGCTTTAGCAGCTCCCTCAGAGAACAAAGCCTTTTCCACCAATTTTGGCTCAATACTGTTTTTTTTTTTTTTTTTTAGAAATGTTATGTCCTTGAAGTGTCTCTGACTAAACTTTAATTCATATAAATAACTTAGGACTCAACTTGATAGTTCTGAAATAGGAATTAAGTAAGTGTTTGGCGCAAGCAGCTTGTGAAATATAATGTGGACAAAAGTAGTAAGCTACAGCTGTTCATTCATGCATACCAGTGCTGCTATGCATTTAGCATTTCATGTGCTGCAAAGCTGATGACAGATTACAGATCTGCAATCAGATACAGATCTGATTATCAAATCAAAAGATCTTTCTAAAGGATTCAGATTCAGTACAATGCTACTGAGCCCCCTCTCTAGGGGTATATGCCCTTGCGTGCTCGTACGTTTGTGCCCGTTCGCCTGTGTGTGTATGTGCATGTGTGCATGCATTAGCTTTGCATGCTGATATTGGTGGCTTCGAGGCAAGGTCAGTGGGCCACGGTGGCTGCCTGAATGTCTGCTATCTTGGGCTTGGATCCATAGATCATTTCCAGGAGAGAGAGCGCGGTCGAGGGAGCCAGGGGGTAAGTTTGGAGTGAATATTACGTTCTGATCTTCAGCAGATGAAAAAAAAAACATCTGTGTTGTCATGTCAGGGACCATCAGTTATGTTCAAGCCTGTGAGTGACTCATTCAGGTCCTGGGCCATGCGTAGGATTTTCAGAAACTGTATCAGTGTCAAATGAAATGTTAAAATGACGCTACATGCAGCAGATCCCTGTGAGCCACTTTCCACGGCAGACTTCATTTTCTCTCCTCGTGGCTTTTGAAGTATCATTTACCAGTTGAACGGCCACTGAGATTATGCTGGTAAATGACACTTCAAAGATGGACTAACTGCAGCCCACCTCCCAGATTGTCCTAAATCAAAGACCAATGGTTGTACCACAATACTGCAGAGTGGAAAAAAAAATATAAAAAAAACCTTCAAAAACTTGGCTGAAATACAACTTTTTAAAATTTCTGCTCCTAAGTCAGACTGCTTGTAAATGCTTATAAAGACTTTTGAAAGGTTTTCTTGTGCCTGAAGCATCTTGAGTATGCTCTACCTTTTTAGTTCAAGTACAAACAAATCACCAGATTTGGATTTTACAGTCAGCTCATTTGCATTTTTGCAGCATCATGTGTCAATCAGCCTCAAGAAAGCACAGAGAAGTCAGTCTAATCAGTTCTGCAACACGCTGCTGTCATCTCCAATCTACCCCATGGTGATGTAAAGAAGAAAATAAACCCAAATTTTGTTTGCTAATCTATTGAGACTGCAGTAATACCAAGAGTTTCAAGTTGCTATAATCTATCACAGTCACACCCACTCATTTCCTAAAAGACACTGAGTGGGTGAATCGAGGTAAACGCTACAGTCTCCTTGATTTAATTCCTCTTTAGCCATGACAGGGAGTTGTAGATGAAAAATAGGAGAAAGCTCTTTGGAAACTGGCGGCCGTTCTGGCTGGATAGCTAAAGAATCTCTACTGTGTTTGTTTTTTTTCACGACACCCTCCTGCCCCACACCCATCACTTTTTTGAGCCCTGTGTCACATTTTCTCCGCTTTACTACCCACTTGATGGCTCTTGATCCATCTATCATACATTTTCAACAAACTTATCATTAATTTCTTTGTCCCACCATGCTGCTGCTCTTTCTCTTATAGTCTTATTCTCATTTCTAGACGTTATGATCATTTTGTTGCTGAGATGGCAGCAAAGTCTGTCAGGGCAAGAAACACAAGTGCACTGATTTACCCCTCTCGTTTCGACTGCAACTAGTTGCTGTTTGTACTTCCGTTGTTTCCAGGAAGAGGGATATATGCCGCCACTCTGATGATGGTTGAACTTTTTTTCAACTCGCTGTGGCAGCTCGTGGCTCATGTGACCATGGCAACGGAACAACCACAACCAAGGGACATGATGTGGCAGCTGAGCTTTACAGGTATCTATGTTCCTTAAATCATACATTAAATTATTCTTCTCCAGTACAGAGCAGACAGTTTGAACAAAAAACATCTTTGAAACGTGATCATCTGGTTTGAGCCAGTAAACAATGTTTATGGTCTCTGTTTGCAAAACTGTCTATATCAATTCGAGCTATAACAATTTCCTCTATTTTAGATTATAGCCTGCTCTGTTTGGCTGTGTGATGAGTAGGTGGGGAGTAGCAGCCTGTACTGTGTGATACAGGTCATTAGTAGGATCAGAGGTAACCTGGAGCTGTGGCTGTGAACCTGTACTCTGCTGCTGCCCATACAAAATACAGATGCAGATGTAACTGCTTGATGACTCCTCGCCCTTATTCTGATCTCTACATCAGTCTGCATGAATGGAGTAGTGAAACAGGAAAAACTATAAACTCCTGAAGTTTGCTCCATGTTACCAAACAAACCAGGTTTGCCCGAGAGACAGCCATCTACAGCCAGACCCAGACCACATGGAGACCCCGAATCCTTCTGCTCAAGCTTCAACATCCTGTGGTTGCCCTGGCAACTGACCAAAACAACCACTGTTCATGCACACGGTTCATACACACATTAAAAGCTGCATGTATCAGCAACATCTTGCCAAAGGCTTCGCCTGCCTGGACGCTGAGCATCCTGCTGTTTGCAGCCGACTGATTGCTCCGATGGACCGCGGAGCTGTGTGCCTTCAGCTGACCTGATGACCCCTTTCCAAGCTGCAGGGGACTGCCAACAGACCATACAGGCATCCTGCTCTCACCAACACTGTCAACTGTACTGTCTATTCATATAATGCTCATGGGGCATTACTACCATTTCATACCAGGAAGGATCTAATGTCTGTCTATGTAAGTGGTTTTCTTAGTTATCTTTAAATTTAAATTCATCATATATAAGAATTTATTTCATTTGTTTCTTTGTTACACCGTGTAGATTGTCTTTTTATCACAAAATATGCTGCTCTTGGATGTATGATGAGCCAGCAGCCTGAGCGGAGTGTGTAGTGATCCATGGCAGCTACCTGCCTCATTATGTGAATTTAAACTAAATATCTTTCCAAATGTCACTCTATCATGAGTTTCAGCCAAAACACTCT
Source organism: Scortum barcoo (assembly GCA_023238725.1). Classification (NCBI taxonomy): domain Eukaryota; kingdom Metazoa; phylum Chordata; class Actinopteri; order Centrarchiformes; family Terapontidae; genus Scortum; species Scortum barcoo. The sequence goes on from CM041554.1 coordinate 24,760,411, forward strand.
CCTTTGATTTGTTTTTTTTACCACATTTAAAAGTTTTGTGACAACTTGTGTAGGTCAATGTCATTTGTGAAATGTTTACTGTATCTAATGGGAAGTCGATTAAACTTTAATCACTTTCTGTCTTCTCCTCTTTGTCGTCTTTCCTCACCCACTTCCTCCTCTTTCAAATCCTTCCCCCTTTTTCCGCTCTTCTCGCTTGCTTCCATTTATTTCCTCTCCATTCCTCTCTGCTTTTCTGCTCCTTTGCAACCATTTCCTCTCAATTCATCTTCCTCTCCTCCTCTCTTCTGTGTCCTATTTGTGGAGGTCTGCTGGCTTAAACTACTTCTCAGGGGTCTACGGTTCTGTGTGTGTGTATGTGTGTTCTCAGAGGGGTGTCTTTAGTTTGAAGTGAAACATTTCTACAAGGCTTGTGACCTTAGAATCTCAATTGCACTCACAGCAGGTTCACACGCATGCACGCACACACACACACACATACACACACACACATTCTCTGCTCTGTCAAACATAGTCAGTGTCCTGTTTTCATGGCTGTGCATTACTCCTCCCTGTACTTTGTGTGCTGGTTTTGTTTATGCCAGCAGCACTTTTCACTGAGGAGAAGACCTATGTGTGTGTGTGTGTGTGTGTGTGTGTGCACACCACTGCATGTGTTTTCTTCATGTGTTCATGTGTGTCTCTGTCTCTGTGTTTGTGTGCGAATAAGTTCTTTTGTGATTGTGTCTTTCTGAATCCTTTGTGCACATGAGTCTATCTTTTTGTGTGTGTATTTCTGTTTTTGTGATGCCTCTGCATTTCCATGTACAGTATTTGTCAGTGTCATTGCATCAGGTCAAAGCATGTAGAAACACACTTTCAGCTCTTAGCAAACTTTTCCTAGCATGTAACCTCACATGACAAAATATGTCCTTCCTTGATCCTTCCTCTTGAAATCAGTTAAAATCACAAATTTCATGGCAACAGTGTATTACATGACACCACATCACATACTTGTTTGCAAAATGAGTCACTAGTAGCAATTAATTTGTTGAGAAAAAACTGATAAAACCAATGTCAACGACAAGCTCAACACCAAACAGCCCACAGACACGGCTAGCAACTAGCTGGTGTACACGATAGAGCATTTAGCAGCTAAAGAGCCAAATATTTCCATCAGGAGTCGGTGGGGACCAAAACAGAGCTGCACGGAGAGCAACTACTGTGCTCATCAGGTGGACAGAAATTCGACTCCAAATGAATGCTAACATTGCTCTGTGTCTTGTCTTTGTTTGCAAATAGGCTAATAACTTTCTGACAAGTTTGTCATGTCAGGGATGCGTCTGTGTTGTGTGCATTGTTTCTGCTGCCAGCAAGTGGACAAGAAATCAGTTAAAAAATATATATCTTACATAAATAAGATATTGGTGTATATTATTGGTATTTATTATATTATTTGGTATATAACATAGAATTAAATAATATCTACCAAAACTAAATCAAACACAATATTTTCAGTACCATCTGTATTTGAAGAATCAAAGGAACATATAAATATTGCTTTACTTGTATTTGAAGAACAGTTTTCACACAGTATGAAAAAACAGTGTAACTGTAGTCTTGAGCTGACTGACACAAAATGATGAAAAATGATGGGGGCCTGAGGTATTAATTCTGAGAAGATGGGAGGACATGGTTAATAGTAAATAGGACCCCACAGCTTAATTCTGTCCCAAGAATCCCTGAGCAGGGGAACCCTGCTGTGTTTTTTAGTGTGAGGAACAAGGACACACTCCATGTAAATAATTGTTTTTGTCTTTCACAATTGTACTATTCAACTCACTGACATGGACCACCTATAAGGAAAGATCAATAGGTGTTTCATCAGCTCTGTACCATGAACTAGGCTGAACTAAATAACAGTTTTAAACAACTCAAGATAAGTCAATATCTGCCTTAAGTTCACCTTACTGCATGAATAGCAATATCTTCCGGCACAGAGGTGGAAGTTATCTCAATTTCTGCTTGATGTCAGAATACCACTGGTCAAGGTGCTCTAACAACTGGGAATTTAGCCAGGAGCAAATAGTATCACTAAAGAGAAAAAACACTACTGTTACTTAGCAGCCTCTCACAATCAACGACTGTGAAAGAAAAGCAAAGAAATGAGACAATAGTTGCAATTACTAGTCCTACAAGTGTGTCTCCCCCTCCATTTCTCAAAGAGTGTAGATGATCCCCAGATGTATAAAACCAATTGCCCAACACATAATACAACCTCTACAGAAGAAGTTGAAAATGTTTTTGTATCGATCAGCAACGCACCTGTCCCTCAAGTCTTTCACATGAGTCTGCAGAGGAATTGATGTGTTCACCTCCTGCTGTAACTCAATTGTCCAGTGCTTGTTCTGCCCAGTTCTTTACTGTGGGTCAAAGATGGATCGTTTCTTTCCTGGGCTTTTGCCTGGACTATTCCTACTGGACCGAAGTGAAATACTGAGGATAGTGGCGACTCAAATGCACTTACAGAACTTTTATTCGGTTCTCCCAGCCAAGGTCAGAGGCATTAAGACCCCAACCTGCAGCCCTCTACAGTCCAAAGAATCGGTGGTCAACAAGCTAAGAAAAGATGATAGCTCTGGGAGAAGAAGCTGGACATTTATTGGAGGAGAGGGATGTTTTGTTTGTTTTTCCTTCAAACCACAGCCACTTTGCACAGAGACAAATCCACGATGGAACAATGTGACAAAAGGAGATTCAGGAATCAAGAATCAGATGTTTATGCTCATATTTTCACTGGATAATTAAACATAGCCATGAATGGGTTTAAATGAGCAGCTGTTGGCCGTGATGGATGTACATAGGCTTGAAGAGAGAGGCTGTAATTGAGGCAAAGAAAGGGTTAATGAGTCTATGTTCAGAAACTCTGAATTCCAGAAGAACTTCACCAATAGATAAGTCTCTTACAAACTGGGAATCTACAAACTTAATGATTTGGGGTTGTTTCCTTAATATTTGTCACATTACAGTTATTGATCGCTGTTCCTGACACTATTAATTTTTAGTATTTTTTCAGCAATAACAATTCAGTGTATTTACATTCCACAGTGACCTCTCTATATTGTTGTTTTCATTGTTGGGTCTGCCATTCCCAAACTGGATCCAATCACAGGAAACAAGGAAGCATGAAATTCACATTTACTGTTACTATTTTATCTCATCAACAGCAGCCTCAGCGTTTACTGTTCACACTCCTACAACTCCTCCTACACAACAGAGCCATAGTTCTTAAGTTCTTAATTCAAACCCAACATATTCTACTGCTGACAAAAACTGACAAAACCCAGGGTGGCCTTTACTGTGAAGCACTCACAAGAGACACTTGCTAATGGATGTCATCAACTACCAAATCGTCTTTGCCATTTAGATTTTTTGACCAGTATCACATGACGATATCACCTATAGTGGTTTTGGTCTTTGGAAGATTAAGGCAGACGTTGAGAAAATTATGAAAAAAAGTCCACTGAATGGCATGCATAGATAATATCTAAAGATCGCCTGACTTTTCAATGCTCAATCACATTGACCAAATGACAGCATTTCACAGGTCATCCATTCACAGTTCTGTCAACTGGTTTAATGATTGCATTGTATTTTACATTTGCCCTTGTGAGAAAAACTGCCCCTACATACACACTCTTGGCCTTTTATTCAAAAAACTGAGCTAGACATTGGCTTTATTCAGACAGCAGTATTCAGTCACCGCTGAATGGCAGGTAAATAGACATTGATTGTCGATAATTGTCACAGCATTCTATGGATTTGTGCCGGCCTCTAGAAAGGGCAGATGCTATCTTGGTCTCGGCCATGGCTGAAGCTAAATGGAGACATGCCGATATCTCACTCAGCTAGATTCAGAATGACACAGTTAGATGAATGTCTTGTCTCGGGCGCTTTGTGTGCATTTGTGTGTCCTGGTGAATGTGTCCATCTCGCTCAATCACACACATTCTTCCCCTCTTTCCTGTATCAATTTCTCTGTTGCTCATATTTTCAGCCAGTCTGTCTTTTACTTACAGTGTTTTAATTCCTCCCCGCTGCTGTTCCCTCTCCTTTGTTTCTCTTATTAAAGAATTAAACAGCATTTCCAAGAAATACAACTTGCTGCCCATGGCCATTGTTGGAGCTATGTAGAAGCACAGATAAGCATACGTAGGACTAAGTGGGGAGAACATGCCTGCGGGGTGCAACTCTCAACCCTTGCAGATTCCTATTTACTGTACATCATATATATTTTAGCACATTAATGACAACATCAAAACAATGTAGTTTCATTTTTTCTTGATCTTAATATTATCCAGTGTCAATCATTTAGTTTGTGTGGCATAAATCTCAAAATGTACAAACAGCCCTAAAAAGAGAGCACTATTAAGATGAACTCACTCTCTCAGATAGCAGAGGAGTGGGCAGATTTACAATTAAGAATATCTCTAAAATAGAATTGTTTAATACACCTTATAGTTCAAAAACATTTGGACAAAATGAACAAAATATTGATGTTCTTATCATTCTGAGACTATTCAAGGGTTTATCTTGTTAACAGAAAACTTAAAGAGCCCCTTCAAGCATGTTTTGAGGCAAAATGAAAATAAAAAAAACTAATGTCATTAAAAATTCTCCCACACTGAAAAATCTATAAATAAGTAAAAAAAAAATCTTAAGTGCTGGAAATAACATAGCTAAATAACACGGCCTCTCTTCATTGAAAAGTCCGTTCTCATTGTATGAACACTGGAGATTCCAACTTCCACCTCACACTTCTGTAAGTTTCATTCTGAACCATGACTGGCTCCAAACCATTTGTGATGTCAGTCATGCTCACATGTAAACAGATTTAAAGCGAGCGCATAAACTTTCTATCTTAATCAGATGAATATGAAAAACAGCCTTCTAGTGTAAAAATGTGCAAATACACAATTCTCCACAGTAAAGCTCAAACATCCAAGTGAAAAGTAACAATAAGCAAAACACATTTCTTCAATTTAATGGTAATCTGGTGGTTAGATTATTTTATATTAATGGTACTGATATTACTGTTAAAGTAGGCAGCTAAGAGTGTTTGGGTAATGTGGACTTATTTATCACATGCGGCCGCTAGTTAACAATATCTTGTACATGAAGTTAAAAGTGTGACCTGAGGGTAGAACTACAGAAAAGGTCATAGCATCTCTTCCATGGTAAGATTTTGTGCTGATGGTGGAATGACAGGAGGGTCACCGGTCCAAAAACAAAATCATCCTCTTAGTAAACACAAATTCACTTAACAAATGTTGGCGTAATCTGATGATTAGATTTTATTTTTGGGTTACAATTGAATTTTGGCCTTTGGTGCTAGAGAAAAGTTCAGATGGTCCCTCCAAAATATAAACAACTATCCTCCAGTAGTCCAACCAGTAGTGCTTTCAATCCCTTGGTGGTGACTAAGGTTTTGTGGAAAGTTGTTTGTGGACAGAGTTTTGACCTGATGGTCGGTGGGTCACCAACATCATTATGACTTATGCTCCATTGAGCCAGGTTATCTATACCAAAACTGATGGCAGCCTGGCAGGTAGCTGTTGTGATGAACTACTATAGCCCAAAGTTTTGGACAGATGCCATCCTTCAGACTGATCACTTACAAATACAGTACAGTAAAAACAGAGAACACTATCCTTTGAGAGATGATCACATGAAAGGTAGTCAGTGTTTGAATGTGACAGCAGCATTTTGCATTTTAGTTCACGTCCCTTGGATGTCCATAGAAAAAGAATTAACTGGAGGGTACAAAGCAATTATGTGTTTTGGGGGCTTTTTTTCTTGCATGAAAAGGATCAAACTGTCCACCTGTCTTCATCTTCAGCATGAACAAAACATTGCAGTTCAAATGCAATTTTCAGTCATCAGCAGCAGACCTGCAAAATGTTCCCTGAGCAGAGTAAAAGCAAGCATTTTAACCCAATGTGACTCTGCTCGCTTTGCTCTCTGATACATGTTGTCAACACACCAAGTTTTATGTGGCACAAAAGAGACTAACTCAGGCTGAGAAAGTTAATTACTGTCGCAAATGAAGGGAAAAAGGGCAACAATGCAGGGAGAAGAATGACACTGTATGCAGATAATCTGTATGTAATTGATTGCCATTGTTCTGCAGTGAGTGTAATTCATTCTGTCAGCCTCTGCTATGGCAGTATATGGGACTGTAGTGTCATAATAACAATAATGCACCAACTGAACTGAGCTGAACTTAATTATTTCAGCCTCAACTGAGAGACAAACACAAAGCAGGATGGCAACTGTAAACTATGAATATGTCACTGAAGCAAATAACATATCTGACTGGCCAATATGCTGATAAATGCCACAGCCTGAGGGATAATATGTGACTAAGACACTCGCATACACTCAGTATTCTATTCGCCTGTTTATCTCAAGATGGCAAGAGTAATAACTCATATTTGTTGGATTATGAAAATGTATGTTTTATACAATACCAATTTTTTCCGTGGTCCTGTCTCACCTGCAGTTAAGCTGAAGAGAATTACAAAATCAAAGAAAAAACTGGTCTCAGATATTGTGGGAGAAACAGAGGCCTTGAGATTGATTTGGTTGTTTTCTCGCTGTGTGAAAGTGGGAAAGGTAGAAAGGCAGAGAGAAAGATAGTGTGATGTGGACAGACAAGGAAATGGAAGACAGAGCACAGTAGATAGAGATATAAAGTGACAGGGGGAGAAAAAAGACTTTTCTCTCTCAGAGAAAAAAAAGTGAGATGGTGTGATGATAACAGCAATGAGTTAGAAAATCAGAGTATAGAGAAGGAAGACTGACAAAAATTGAGAGGGACAGCAGAGAGAAAAAATGAGAGAAAGATAGGGGAAGGTGGGGAATGACAGACAAGAAACAGCATGGTCAAAAAAAGAGTGTGTTTCTATTCACACAGCAGCCATGTCAGAAAAAACAGATGGAGGCACAAGCATACTCAACAAGTATTTAGACAACATGTGAAAGGGCTCACTCATAATGACATATTAGCAGAGAACCTGACTTTACCATTTATTCTACGTACTTCAGGACATATTTTAGCACCTTTCAGTGTATTGTCTTGCTTTTCCAGCCCACAGTTTTACTTGCTGGATTCAGTGTTTTGCCACTCCAATCAGCCTCAATTCCAGCAGCAAACAACAGACAGAGAAAGTTAACGACTGCTCGGTGAACATATGGGAGCATCTCGCAGCCAAAGAGCCAGATATTTCGCTCAACAGGTGGTGGAGACTGAAAACAAAACTAAAGCAAGAGTGAATATTGGGCTTAAGTTTCATCAGATGCTCACAGACAAAACCCCAGATAAACAATATATTTATATTTATATTTATATATTACAGCTGTGTGTGTGTGTCCTCCGGTGTACACTGACATATGCATGATGGGGCTGACATACTGCCGGCCGTCTGCTCGCACAGGCTTCAAGCTTGCAATACGCTCGCTGTTTTACATAAGTAAATGATAAATGCAGCTGTTGTCTGCTTCACAACAGTCTCTCAGGCGTTATGCTTTTGATGTAAACGCCGGCCAAAGCTGAGTCCCGTGATGGTGCTGTAGCTGTTGCTGCTTAATAAAGAGTTACAAAGCAGTACAGGGCTGCCTGGGCCTCACTTGGATCTTATTATCTGTCTGTAATCTAACAATGTGTTCTGAGGTGGGCAGTAGTTTCAGAAGCATTAAAGGACTCAAGAAATTATTCTTGTTATTTTAGCAATCCAGAATATGTAGTATCTTGCATGAGTACATTTATAGGACACAAATGCAGAACATCCAGAACATTTATGAACACTCTGGGCTTGTACCTCCTCTAGAGGAAATCACTGTGGCCTTTTTTCCCTGACCTGGTGCAGATTTGCAGATCTGCAGACGAGAAAGACCAGTATGGATTGCCATAAAAGCCTGCATTGTGATTTTCTATGATTTGGCTCTAGGTTGGGAGATTATCTGAGATAGGGCCCAATGTTATTTGTTAGGTTGTTGTGTATGTATTCCCTATGCTGCCTCCGAGCCCATCCCAGCACATATGTGGTGGGTGAGAGACAGAGTACGTGTAGATGGGTCACCAGTCTGTCACAGTCTAACACTCTGGTGTACACTCAGACACAACCACTCACACTCACAGCTGTTAGGGCTTCCAGTTCATAAATATGCCTTTGGACTGTGGAGGGAAACAGAAAACAGAATATCTTGCAGACTCAGACACAGAACAGCTTCAACCCCCTGTTAGTTTGACTCCACTTTGACTTTTTTACTGTGACAGTACTAACTACTGGGCCTCTGTGGTGCTCTACTCCCATATAACTGAACCAAAATTAGATGTGCATTCTTACTGAAGAGCATCAAGACCCAAATCAATGTCTAATTTAAAACAAACAAGTCCCGAGTCAAGACCCACATTAAGCCCACAACCTAAACTTTACAGCTTCACGACCTAGTGTATTATTATTGGATGCCCTCCGGTCTGCGCTGCCAAACACACCTTCCTTTATTGAGCAGCATGATTGGCTGCTGTCTGATTCATGTAAACTATATCACCCAAAGAAAAATTAGGAGTTGATTCATCTGTTCTTTGACACGATAAGGTGAAGTCCCAAGTCAATTACTAAGTTAAAAATCATTTTAGATTTTGTGAGGTCCAAACTTGATTGGCTACAGCCATTTTTACCTTCAACAGACTCAACTTAATTGGCCAATTATGCCAACACAGGCAAGAACCTGTTATTGGCTTTCAATATACATTTAATGTGTATGAATGTTCAGGAGCATACATGTACCACAACAAACATGAAACTTTACACTATACACAGGTTATTGTTCACTGTGTATACAGGGTCATTTGCTTGGTACTGCACCACAGAAGTTGCCCAGTGTTCTCAAGTAAATTACTCAAATCTCCAACTCCTGTTCTTAATTCATAAATCAGTATGTTCAGTTATCACATCTGTCTGTATACATACTTTCCTGTGCAGACTGTAAATATGGCTCCCTTAAAAGTAAAGTGACAGATACAAAAAGGAAATGAATGAAAGAAAGTTACTGATAGAATCCATGTTTCAGCTTGTGCATTCACTAAAGTGTAAATTTATAGTATCTTTCAATACAAATACAGACTTTCTCTGGTGCCATACAGGTATTCCCCTTAGGGGGCATGTTAACACACAAGGAGGAGAAATCCACAGACGTCCTCTGTGTTGTTCTGTGCATTAATATTTCAACACACACAGTTGGATGTAGTTCATCTTTAAAACATGATTTTTTTCTACTCACCTGGAGCAGGCCTTTAGTGGTCACATGGCACACTGCACAACTGTTTGCACAATTAACATATTGTAAGCACAAGAGCAAGTGCAGAAACACATTCACACTCAACACGCAATGACACACACACACCTTACACACACTCTCTCTGTTTCCAACAGACCCAAGAAATGTTGTATTTAACTTATGCATAAAACATGATGTTTAGGCCACCAGAGACAGACTCTCAGAGGACACATTTAGGAGTTTTACTTTACTTTGTACTGTTTAGACCAAAACAGTGAGAAAAAGATGTAGAAACAGACCCACGCAGTGACTCATAAAAGACTGAAAAACTCGTAAAAATCATCTCTGACACTGAGTGATTTACAACAATGTTTTGATTTCAACACATCAACTGAGCACTCAACTGACCAAAAGCTGACAAAAGATTGGCATCTAAGGAGTTGATGTTTTTGATGTAAAGATAAGAACATTTGTATTGACTTGGAAGCAAAACAGGAATCTATCAAAGCAGACATTGTTGGCCAAAAAAAACAACTCTAGTCCACTTGATCTTGAATGCAACTTTTATGCTGCAGAAACATTTCAATGCAATGAATGTCCTCATATTTGCAAATCCAACACATATATCCCTACACAAGGCTGTAAAATAAAAACATATATAGTTATACATTTGAATACAGCAAATGACTGGCTTTTCAAATAAAGAGAGTCAGTTCTTCAAGAGCTGAGAAATAAAACCATTTCAATAGACTCTGTGATCTTGTGTGCTCTCTATAAATAACAAAAAAAAAGATTCAACATCCATTTACATAAGTGAAGTATCATCATTCATTCTCAGTCTATAGCGTTGTGACAATGGTGTCAGGCTTTTAGATGGGAATCCAGAATTTAATAATACTTACAAATCTGCAGTAACCCAAGGCACATCACGGAGCACAAGGACGAGCGCTTCTGGAAAGCGTGTCAGATATGGAAAATGGAACTCATTTGCTAATGAGCGTTCATTCCCACTATCCAAAGAGATGATGAAGAAAGTTAATTATCTGGATTGCCAGACTTCAGATTGAATTGATCCAGCCTAATGTCATTCAAGGTAAAAGGTCTTATGATAAATGAAGATTTGATCACACTGCAGAGTAAGTAAGTTCACACGGAGTACGACACCCATTAACTGCACTCTTCACTGACTGAGATTAGATGTCTGTTGGTGAACACACGTACGTCTCAGCCTATTTTTTTCAAATAAGGCATAAATCTTGAGTAGCTGTAATCTCATCTGTCTTAAATCTGAAAGCAGCCCCTAATGTTTAGTCTACCCTTATAGATACAAATGGAGTGTATAAAATATTAGTAACATGAAAAACATGAAGGTAAGAATTTTTGCTGTTACTGCTGTGTTAGGGCCAGTGTATCCAAAAAAAAAACTACATACAACTGACCGTGTCTGAAGGCAAAACTTTTTCAGAATTTCCAAACCTGGTGGCGGGGTAAATGCCAGCGGTCATAGAAGACGCTTAATATGAAGATAATGGTGCACTCTTTTAGAAAGGCATTCATAGGGTTAAACTCATTTACACATGACAAGTTCCATAATATGATTGATGATGTTCTCTGTACATGTGGCATCTATTGCACGTCTGTCCGTCCCAGGGAGAGGGATCCCTCATCTGTGGCTCTTCCTCAGGTTTCTTCTTTTTCCCATAAAGGCTTTTTTGAAGTTTTTCCTGACTCGGTTCGAGGGTCTAAGGACAGAGGGTGTCACAACTGTACAGACTTGTAAAGCCCTCCGAGGCAAACAATGTTTGTGATTTTGGGCTCTAAATAAATAAATTTGAAATTTTTTGAATTTGAAGTGACAAAATGGTCATATGAAGAATTACAAAGAGAGATTGATAAAGAAGTTCAAACCCACCTTTTTCTCCCACCCACCCAAGCTGTTCAACTAACTTCGTCTTCTGTCAGGTTATAATGGAGCCTTTAAACTGTGTCAGTCTTAGCTCGGTGTACCTAATAAATTAGCAACTCAGTGTATATACATATTTCATAATTTAGGTGAACTGATCCTACAAGGACTGCGGCACAGCCACCTTCTGAACCTGATTTCTTTCATGTATTTCAGCTACAGAAACATTAAATTAATGAGAATGTGTGAAGAAGACAGTGTGCCAAGCACTTAAGAAGTAAGACACACTATTATTTCAGCAATATGATGTACCCACAGAAAGTCTTGTGTCAAGGGCATAAGCAGTAGACACAGAAACGTAATGTAACAAATGAATGAAGGACTCCCAAGTGCATAAGTAATAATGAACAAGGTTATTTCAGAAGTCAATTACGGTTTGATGAAGCTTGCGACCATAATGGTGATAAAGACCTAAATAAATCTGCACAGCGTGAACTGCCTGCCTTTTCAGCCGATCGAGCATCGTGTGATCATATTGAGACTGTCTGAAAAAGACTATATGCATTTTATAACCTTTGGAGGACGTGTTGTAAGCCCCGTTTTGGATTTCGTCCCAGTTTATCGTGTAATAATAACTCCTAAACCACAGGGACCACGAGGAAAAACAAGGCACTGACACATTGGGAAGAGCTGCTGAGAAAAAATAGCTGGCAGTATTGTTGTAATGACAGATTTAGACCTTTACTGAAGCACTCACTACAGTCTCATTTGGGGGAGGCTGTGAATTTTTTGCAAAACTGTTATCTCCAGTCCAGCCATCTGATAGATTAAACTGTCCCTCTAGCCACAGTTTGCATTGTGTCCTGTCTCCCTCCAGTTTCACACAGCACATCCACATATACAGAGAAAATACTACATTTAGAGTTTAAGATTTCAATTTACCCCTCAGGCGAAGGGAGTTGAGCTCACAAACTAATATTACTAAAATCATCGTTCATTCCTCAAAGGTAGTCCTCATAGCTGTTTCTTATGTTACATGGCTGCCAGGTCTTTACTTTATTATACGTGTGTGTGTGTGTAATTTTCTTTTTGTCTAAGGCAAGCCAAACATTGCTGAGTACCACATAATCAACAAAATCATAATAAAACAGAAAAAAAAAAAATGTAACTAGAAATTTTTTTCATCACTGAGCACACAAACACTGGGTGTGCTTTTGATCGTGGTGTCAAAATCTTTTTCAGCTGTATCAAGCGTATCTTTAACAAAGCTACGGAAAAGTCACGGAAAGCTGCCTACTTTCAGAGTCACTGTAGAAATATTACACCAACAAAGGCCTTGAAACCCAGAAGCTTGTATCTTTGATGCTTCCACGCAGCTTAGTCTTCGCATTTCTTAGGCCTCCAGTTAATATTGATACACATATTTTTTTTTTTTTACACGCCTAACAACTCGCAGCTTTTTTTATCCCTTACAATCTCGCATGCCGCTGTCATGCTTTTCTCCTCGACTCTCCGGCATGTGGGGGAGTGGCAGGAACAATGTGGGAAAGAGGTAGGCAGCGGTGGACGACACGCGGTGGAGGAAAACCTCCTGACATGATCCCACAAACATCGGGGGACGCGCAGCCGGCACCGTTGGCTCGATCCCCCTCGACAGAAACACCTTCCTGACTGATCCTGCCTCGGGGCACTTTAATATATGCTCTCAGCCATCGTAATACTCTCCGGCGTGTGTGTGTGTGTGTGTGTGTTGGGGGGATTGGTGGTGCGTGGGGGGGCTTCAGAAACACTGTTGGACTTAAAATAGTCCCTGTTGTCTCCTATTGTCTCTCATGCTTTGATGTTTCTGGTAGTGAGTAGTTAGTAATTAGCACGCCCACACAATTTGGCACATCTTCTCCTCTTTCTCGCTCTCTCCTTCATTTTCTTCTTCCCAGATTAACAGGCAGAGCCCGCCTTGGTTTCCTTCTTGCCCTCCTTACATTGTTCTCTCCTTTCCTTATCTACAGGTAGCATTTTTTTTCCCCCTGACTCCACTTTACATCACTCGGCCTGTTATTTTTCTTTCTCTCCCAATACAGTGATTAACCCCACGCTCAATCTGTCCATGTGTAATCTATCTCTCCATTCTTCCACCTCCCAACCTCTTGTCCTCTCCCCCTCTATCCTTCATCTTTTTTTTTTCCTGTATAAGTAGAATTTGCCTTTTATCATAATAGTGCAGTGGTGTGTTCTGTTTTCCGAGAGAGCCATGTAATTTATCAACACATGGGAAATTACCACCCATTGTTGTTTTGGAGTGAACAGGGCGGTGGTGTAAAATAGGTCTAAGCACGTAAATGAATCATCAAGCCGAGCCTCCGAACTCTCTTTCTCTGGATTCCTGCTTCATCTTGTTTCTCTCTCTCTCCTGCTGCTGCTGTTGTCTCTCTCTCCCTTGCTCTGGATATCTCTCTCTCTCTCTCAAGCCAGATCTCTCCTTCATGTTAGGCCGTTACATTACCCCCCCCCTATGACTGTGTCGTCCACTATGGAGCTGGCTGGGATCCATGACCGCTCCTCAGGTCCATAGCCCTCCCAGTTGACCAGAAACTGTCTCCCCCGGCCCCTCTTGCGTACCGCCAGCAGCTTCTTTACCGTGTAAACGGGCCCCCCGTCGACAATCCTAGGTGGAGCCGGTGGTTTGGAGGGTGGCACCAGCGGGCTCTCGCGGAAGGGCTTCAGCTTGCTGACGTGGAAAGTGGGGTGGACACGCAGGGACCTAGGGACTTTCAACTGAACAGAAACAGGGTTTATTAATTTTGAGACTGGAAAAGGGCCCACAAACCTGGGAGCGAGTTTGCGGCTGTGGACGTGAAGAGGCAGGTCTTTTGTGGAAAGCCAGACTTTCTGGCCCAGGCGGTACGCTGGTGCTGGTCTGCAGTGGCGGTCGGCGGCGGCCTTCATCCTGGACTGGTTTCTCAGAAGCATCCGCCGTGCCGCGGCCCAGATCTTCCGACAGTTTTTAACCATGGCGTGAGCTGAAGGTACCGTCACTTCTGTCTCGTTGGTAGGGAAGAGAGGAGGCTGGTACCCATATACCACTTGGAAGTGAGAAAGCCCGGTGGCCGCAGTAGGCAGAGAGTTGTGAGCATACTCCACCCAGGTGAGATGTTGGCTCCAGGTAGTCTGATTCTGCGCCACCAGGCATTTTAGGCAGGTCTCCAGCTCTTGGTTAAGCCGCTCTGTCTGGCCATTGGACTCTGAATGATAGCCGGAGGATAGGCTGACGGTGGCACCAAGGAGTTGACAAAACTCCTTCCAGAAGGCTGCGATAAACTGTGGACCCCTGTCAGAAACGATGTCACAGGGGAGACCATGGATGCGAAAGACTTGGTTAATCATAATTTGTGCAGTTTGTTTGGCTGTGGTTAGCTTAGGTAGTGGAATGAAGTGTGTCATTTTGGAGAACCGGTCTACCACCGTCGGCACTACCGTGTTACCTTGTGACGGAGGCAGACCCGTGACAAAGTCCAGCGAGATGTGTGACCAAGGTCTATGTGGCACCGGTAGTGGCTGGAGGAGCCCCATCCGGGCCTGCCTCGACGCCTTACTCCTGGCACAGACAGAGAGCAAGCCTTGACGTACTCAACCACATCCTTAGTGATAGATGGCCACCAGAATCTTTGCTGAATCACAAAAACCATTCTCTTGACTCCAGGATGGCATGTGAGCAGTGAGGTATGAGCCCAATGGATAACTTTTCCGCGCAATGCTTCCGGTACATACAACCGGTTGCGAGGACAGCCTTCAGGAGCAGTTTCTCCATGACTCGCTCGCTGCACATCCTTTTCTATCTGCCAAGTGACCAATCCTACCACACGGTCAAGTGGTAGGATAGTTTCAGGCTCCTTGGCAGTTGGTTCCAGGCTCATTCGTACAGGCGGGACAGAATATCAGGCTTGACATTCTGTGACCCCGGCCTGTATGAGAGCGTGAACCGGAACCTGCTAAAGAATAGTGCCCACCTTGCTTGTCGAGAATTTAACCTTTTTGCCGACTTGAGGTATTGCAGGTTCTTATGATCAGGTCAAGACGATGAAAGGCTGTTCTGCCCCCTCCAACCAGTGACGCCATTCTTCGAGCGCCACATTAACCGCCAGTAACTCCTTATTACCCACGTCGTAATTCCTCTCTGCGGGTGTTAGTTTGCAGTTGTCCATGGCCGACCTCTGTGAGAGGACCGCTCCGACCCCCTCATTTGAGGCATCCACTTCCACCACGAACTGAAGCGCTGGGTCCGGACTGTCAGGACGGGTGCTGTGGTGAACATAACCCAGTTTTCCACTCATCTCCCTCCCGGATCCGCAACCAGGTGATAAGCGTTCCGCAGGTCCAGTTTGGTAAAGATTTTCGCCTGCTGGAGTAGCTCAAAGGCAGAGGAGATAAGTGGCAACGGGTAACGGTTCTTGACAGTTATTTTATTTAGTGCACTATAGTCAATACACGGCCGTCCTTCTTACCCACAAAGAAGAACCCGGCTCCGGCCGCTGATGATGAGGGGCGTATGATGCCAGACCGCAGCGACCTTTCAATATATTCCTCCATGGCCTTCCTCTCGGAGCTGGAGATGGAATACAGCCGAGCTTTAGGAATAGGAGCCCCTGGCAGGAGGTCGATGGCACAGTCCCATTTCACGGTAGGGGGGGCAGTGACATAGCCTTGGCCTTGTTGAACACTTCCTTTAAGTCGTGGTAGCAAGGTGGGACTTTGGAAATGTCCGGATAGTTGCTGGGGTTCGGGATCTGTTCAGTGGTTCTCGGCCGGTCCCTGTGAACAGAGAGAGGAACAGACAAACACGAGACATGACAGGTAGACCCCCACTGCTTCACCCTCCCTGATTCCCAATCTGTGTGTGGGTTATGCTTAACTAGCCAAGGAAAACCCAAAATGAGTGGGTGAGAGGAGCAGTTAAAAACATCAAACATCATCCCACCCGCTGTCTGCCGCCAGGGTGCGGAATTCTATGGCGTAATCCACCACCCTCCGGTTTCTTTGTGGAATAGTGCTCGGGTCGCTTCTCGCGCTGAAGAGGTCTGATCAAATATATGAGACAAAGTCTGTGAAAAGTCTCTGACATTCTGACACACCACCGCCCCTCGAGCCCACTCTGCCGTGGCCCAGGCTGCCGCTCTGCCCGTCAGATGAGACACCATGAACGCGAACCCGTGCCTGCTCCGAGGCAAAGGCAGCTGGGTCGTTCTTGAAGTGGAGATCACACTGAACCAAGAATGGGCGGCACTCACTGGACTCTCCCGAGAATTTCTCCGGTGGGGCCAGGCGAGCAGGGCGAGGCGGACATAGGAGCAGACGGCGCGGACGGTTGTGGTTGTGCAGGAGCTGGCGTGGCCGGCGTGGAGGGAGCCAACCCTCCAAACGGGTGACCACGAGTTGTAGCTGAGCAATGAGTCTGTAAACCTGCGTGGCGACCTCCATTTGCAGCTCTGCTTGGCGATCGGTGAGTTGTTGGACTCCCGCAGCAATGGTGTTCAGCTTTGTTTCCTGATGTTGTAACTTGGTTCCCTGTTCAGTCAGGGCTGACCTGACTGTGTCGACGTCCGCTAGTTTCATGTCTGGCCAAATCGTTCTGTTAGGCCGAGGCTCAGAACAGAAGGACCCAAATGCAGAATACCGATACAGCAGATTCTTTCAGTTGATTTAATTCGGAAATAAGGTTTACAACAATGGCTTGGGCAACGAAGATACAGCTTGATCGGTAGTCTTGGCACGTGACACAGACAGGACTGCACACATGAATGTGTTAACACAACTAGACGCAACGATCTGGCAACGAGACAGGGAAAACGTAGACAATATATACACATGAGGTAATGAGGAACAGGTGGAAACAATCAGGGCGGGGCAGACAATCTCACAAGGCGGAAAAACACACAAGGGCAGGAAGTTAAGGGACCTGAAACGAGAGGAGAGTTAGGGATTTCAAAATAAAACAGACAAGCCAGAACAGGAAACAGAAAACATGACAGACATGAAAACTTAACAAACTTGACGGGACATAACACTTCAGCCTCGGTTCGTACCGTTTCGTGTTTTGCTGTCTTTTCTATTGTTGGTTGTTATGGTGGCGATCTAGGATTGGAAGTGACTGTAAATTCCCACAAAATAGTGCAGAGAACTTTTATTTCAAACAGGCTTCTATTAGAGACAGAGGCGTTTATTTCTAATTTACCAACATTTTAGTTTTTTAAAAAAAAGTTTCTTCTTTCAATTTTCATCTGATTGCCTAAAATGTAAATCAAACCTAACATTTTTACATGTTTATCCATTGTCCTGACAATGATTGAGACTTTAAAATCAAGGTAATGTATAATTTTACAGCCCTGATTACATCTGTACAACACCAACCATGTGATTCTCACCCGTCCAAGTTTCTCTTTCTGATAAAATTATTACTTCTTACTCATTCATTATTTCAAATTTCCTCCAATTTGCTGCTTTCTGTTTGCTGCTCACTACTTTGTGTTTCACATTAAAAGCTTTCCCGCTCAAAGGGCATAATGCTGCCTTTTCCTGGCAGCCTGTTGATGCCAAGGAAAAGTTGTCCACACACTGAATTGGTGCTCAGAAATATACATTGAGCACAGCAACGACGCTCATCATTAAATCTGCATGTTACCAAAATGGTCTTAGTCAAGTTCTACCAGAGATACAATCCAATACATCCTAGAACAATATATCCCTCTACAATACTGGGCTGTACATACACAGCTGAGAGGCTTTTAATGTGAAAGATTAGCAGGAACTGGTGCTATACAGCGAACAAATGAAGTGGAAGCCGTTGGAATTAATTAAGAGATGAACATAGTGTTTCTTTTAAAAAGAGAAATTTTTTGTGCTATTTTAGTTATTTTAGACTTTGAGACTTGATTATTTGAATAGGATTTTATATTGAGAATTTATTATTTTCTTCTGTTTGCTTTCACTGTAAATTGCTCAGGATCACATCATCAGCCTGAGGCCTAAAATACATAATGTAGCATTTTCTCTTTCTCTGTCTCTTTCTGCATGTATTTTTTGCATTCTACATTCGTGCCACTGCCTCTGAGGACTGTTTAAAATTAAATGTAAGGTTCAAATGTGCCTCAGAGAAATAAAATACTTATATGCCATATGCTGCAAGAGCAGTAGGTAATCTTGAAATTAAAGAACAGCCACTACAGTAAGGGGCCACTAAAATTAGTTATTTCAAAAGCAACATCAATATTTAATCAGCCCTCCCTTTCATAGTCTGTATCAATTTTTGTGTCTTTATACATCTTGGATTAAATTACATTATCTTTTTATCTCTCAGCCTTTCTCTTTTGCTGCTCCTCTGTATGTCTTTCTATTCCTCTCTAGTCTGAGTGTCTATTTTAGAACAATGGATGTCACCTGTGACACAAAAACTGTAAATTCCTAAAATCTCTCTCTCTCTCCACACAACACCCTCTGTCTCTCTCCTTCCCACCCATCTCTCCACTCCCCCTCTCTCTCCTGATAGCTCCTAGGAATGATCTTTATCAGAGGAGACAGAATTGAAACTTCACAGTTAGTCTTTCTTTAATCTCCTCAGCCCTCTGCCATCTCTGAGATTACTGAAGTGTGTGTGTGTGTGTGTGTGTGTGTGTGTGTATGTGTGTGTGTATAGGAGAGAGAGACATGTCTGCTTGCATCATGTGCCACCAGGTAATTGTACGCATGTTAACAAATTGTGTGCACATATCAGAGCACGTCTTAGTGCATATACTGTATACACTCTATGATTTTGATCCACGAGCAGTTCTGTTTCAGAAATCAAATAAACACTTCTTGTACGTTACACTCTACGCTGTGCAATCATTTGAGCACATATTTTCTCAGCAGAAGTCATATTTTGCAAAACACTTTCTACAGTGCAAAAAAAACTAAAAAGAGCATTTGCCAAAATGACACATTTCTCCTGCATGTGGTTGGAAAGTCACAGAAAACAGGCTCAATATGGCAAGAAATTTCACAAACTAATCCAAAAGAGTATAAATTATCAGCTGTCCAACTGAAACTTCTTTACTATAAATCAGCCACTGCAAAATGTTCCTGAATATACTGAAAAATCATGTGCCCCATTTTGATTACTGTTATTATTTATAAGAAATTGTTATTAATAATTATTGCATAAACATAAGGAAAATACAAACTTCTGATTATGTGTAAAATACATGTGTAAAAAATATGACACACCACAGAACATTAGTGTTGGAAGAAATCTGGGGGAGAAAATGACATTTCTCTCACGAGGTCAGGTCATGAACAAATCAGTGAGCAGGGCAGAACAGAGCAAAACGCTGTCCCAGACTGACATGTAAGATTTGATGGCCTTGCTTCTTCAGGTGGGTCTGGGTCTGTAATTACATGCAGACATGTGGTCAGGAACACCCCTGTTGGACTTTGGGGGTGATTATGATGTCAGCCCATCTGTGGTCTTGCGTTAACACCAGCTCCGTTACAAGTACCATCCTTCCAGGCCTCTGTGTGACTGCTGACACTTGACAACATATTCCTGGGCAGTTTTAAGACGTTTTAGGTAATGTAAGACTAATTGTTTGATATTCCACTAAAACTCTCATGCTCACCATTACTTTATGATGGAAGTAACCCCATTACTCACTACTTTACTTTTCCACTACTGTGAATAGAAATGACCAACATGCAGTTTTTTAGGGCTCTGAAGTTTTCTTTCATAACCTTTTATTAAAAATCATGTCTGTCATAAAGATAGCAAAGGAATGGCTCTATTCTAAGCAGTGGGGGTTGAGAAAATTTCCACTCTTAACATTTAGACATTTGGTGTGATTTTCCAACAGTTTGTCCAATTCAAAAAGAGGTTTAGTGTTAACTTTATATTATATTTTTCTTTTTTATAATATTTTCTCATTCAAAGCTGTGGGAACAGCTTGATTAATGGCACCTTTGCTGAAAAGATGAAGGAAGGCTTCATGCTGATGTCAATCACCTGTTTCGCAGCCTCCTTTAAATGATGTCTGAAGCAAATTCTTGTGAAATGCACCAACAAATGAGCAACCCTAGGCCACTGCTGTGAGAAAAGAAGCATTGCTGCTTGCCAGAAAAATGTGCAAACACAATATTTCTCGTGCTGTTACAATACACAGTGCAGCCATATAACAGCTGCCTCTGAGTGCAGTTGTGAAAGGTCAGTTGAAACAATAAACAGGTCTTAACATTTACTGCACATAAAGGTGCAGTAAAAGTTGGAGGGGGTTATGACTAAAGCAAGTAAAAGTGCATGATGTGGTGGCAAACTGTTAACAGAATCCCAGCGATGTCAAAGAATTACTCTGTTTGAAACTCTGCCCCACAAACAGAGCAGCTCGAGAGGTGTGCGGTGAGAACTTTCCTGCACAGGAAGTCTCAATCCCCACCCACAAGACGTTATGCCGTATATAACCCTGGTAGAGCTCTGTAAATAAATGCTTTATTGCTTGCTTTAATTGGAGTCTGGCTCTTCACATCCTCTGAAATAATCCACTGCAGTTCAGTCGAGGTTGTGACAGAAAACAAGCTGAAGTAGCAGTAAGTGAATCATTGGTGGTCTGAATCCCCAGAATATTAGAGCAGGGACTGGCATTTAACCTTCACCTGCACTGATGGAGCAGAAAAGTGTTGATACACTTGATTACACTGCAGTGTGTGTGTGTGTGTGTGTGTGACAATAATTGATCTCTCCCTTCAACTTGTGTATAAACCTCGGCCATTAATCAGAATCGTTGATGAAATATCTGGTGATCCATCCTTAAGTGTACAATACATTTTTCAGTCAGCTGTGGTGTGAATGGGCCTGCAGTATAATACCCGCTATGATATATGGTGGTGCTGAAAAGGTATGTGATTTAAAGTAGTGCTCACTTCTTAATTACAATAGTGCTACGTCTTCTTCAGTTGGCCAGTCACACACACACACACACACACACACACACACACACACACACACACACACACTTACTTAACTGACTTTTGGGGACATTATATAGACTTATAATCATTTCCCTAAGACATACCCTAACCATACACACCCTTTGCCTAACCTTGACAACTAACTGAAACGTGTTTTCCAAATTCTGGACACTTTATAGACACTTTATGGACGTCCCCAGTGTTCTTGAGTCTTAAAGTTATATGGACCAAACAATTATACTGTTTCATCACTTCATTTTCAGTAAATGAGTTATTTTATAGGACCTCAGTTTAATAACAAATATTTCAGTAGTGACCCTCTTCCAGGTAACTGGGTATTTTTATATGATTAATGTCTCTATCTGCATCAATTATACACAGAATATATTAACAGTGCAAATTCACAGTACTTAAATGACATAATAATCTGTCAATGGTGTTAACAGGTTAACAAAGTATTAATGTTGTATCTTGATATTTAGTGGTGCTGTGGAACAATGTGTTCATGAGTGGGTCACCACTTGGTTTGTATCTCACTGACACACACTCTGGCTGCAAAATTTCACTGATAGTTGGTGGCTATAATACAGCAAGAAATATTGCAACGCTCCAACATCAGAAAATCAGCTTTGAAACTGTTTTATGAGAAAATAAATGTAGAATGCATGTTAGGCCAAAAGTTTACACATAGTTCTGGTGTTTAGGTGAGAAACCCTGAGTGAAAACTCCTCAGAGGCACTCCGGTCGAGGGGGGAGAGGAGGTTTGCGTTGACTATAATGGATGTCATCCACACTCTGTCTCTGCTGTAGATTTTGAAGAACACTGTATTCAAAATGTGTTTTTCTCGTTGTTACTTCACCTGGATGTTTAAGCCTCACTGTGCAGAACGATGTCTTTTCACATTTATCTGCTAAACAGACATTTATCTGTGCCCAACTTATATGTCAGTTTAACCCTCGATGTGCATGATGATATTTTTTTACATCACAACTAGTTTGCAGCCAAACACAGTCCACTATCGACTTACCAAATTTTGTGAAAACCTGAAGTCTTCTGTGCACACAAACACTGAGGATGGACTTTTCAGGGAAGTGGGAGGGACATTAATAACACTGGCATATTCAATACGTACAGGTTTTTTTTATTTAATTGAACTGTTTTGAATCAATGAATGAATGCATGGCTGAGTGATCAACATGTTTTGGGTTCACTGTCATACCCATTCAATACCATGGGATGTAGGATGTCAGACTGTTTTATTATAAGGTGCTGGTAAAGCCTACGCAGCATATTCACAACCAGACCCTCCCGTTCCCTCCCTTCACTCCAGATGGTTAAGTAATTATTTGAGGAGATGACACACAGGTGACAGACGGCTCAGGTAATAACTATTCCACATCTACTCACCAGTGGAGAAGATCCAGTCTGTTGATAAGACTGACAGCTGGTTAGCTTGCCAGCCCCTGGCAATGAGCCCAAAAGTCTGTCATCCGTGGTTCACCCACAGAACTGGAATATTTCCTCAACATCACCCACCATTGCCTGGAACACCAGTGTTTAAGGAGAATCACTGAGCTTGTTTAGGAGTCGCAGGCGTCACTTGGTTTTGTTTTCACAGGCCAACTTTTGTGCGCAGTCTCAAGCGGAGTCACTTTTGTTTGCTTGTTGACACACATGAAGAGTTTTCTGTTGATCTGGATTGAGATTTGAGCTGAGATGAGGATTTATGCTTTGGGCTTGAACTGCGGGTTTTATATTGAGCATTTATTGTATAATACACTGGTGGACTTAAAATTCCTCGGCACTTGTGTGTGGTTTTTGTTGTCTGCTGGTGCCTTTGAGATATCCGGGTGTTTGTTATTGTTATTCTGGGGTCATGCACTGAAAGACATGCGTCCTTTGTAAAAATGACTGGTACAGTAAGAAACATCTTGTCAGGCCCAAGTTCTGACTGGCTCCATGTCAAACCACTCCAACACATGCAGTTAAATACCTACATATAGGACGACATGTGCACACAAACACTCCGACACAGGCCTGCAGGCACAAATGAATCTCCGCTGTGTGAGTTTATGAGAGGGAGAAAAGAGAGGACAAGAGAGCTTACCTCAGAATAACTTGATTTTGTGTTTGCACATCAGCGATCAGCGAATGACTCGGTGTCCTTGTATGTGAATGAGGGGGCGATAAATTCATTTATTTCAGACATCAGTGACGACAGGCTGGCGGGAGGGAAATTAAAAACTACTGCATCAGGTAAACACTGAGTGTGCATCTGTGTGCGCAAGTCAGTTATGAATGTGTGTGTGTGTGTGAAGTACATGTTTCTGTGTGTGTCAGTCTCTTTGTGTATGTATTTGTGTGCGTGTGTCCCAGAAAAATTAAAACTCCTCCCCTGCCTCCCAAACAGATTAAAAATGAGCAGAAGTAATTAGTATTTTGGGTACGAAAACAATTCAAATACAAACATAAATCTCTGCTGCTTAGGAGAATATTACATTGGGCTTAATAATTCAGGGAGAGCAAAAAGAATTAACATAAAAAGTAATTATGCAAAGGTAATAAGTATATTTTTCCAGGCTTTCATTCATTTGTTCCACTTTGGCTGCATTTTAAAATGTGATATTTGTTGATTTGACTTGACTTTTCAGCCATCATATTTAAGGACGTGTCTTATTTTGAATTTTGTTTTGGCTTAAGTCAATGCTGACAGACTAAAAAGAAAATATAATGTAAAAGGGAAAAAAAGAGAAATACAGGATTTTTGCCTTTTTTTTCCAGGTCATCCACAGGTTACTGTGTGGATGAGATATACAGTGCATTCAGAAAGTTTTCTTTTCTTCTTTTCCACACTTTTACACATTTAATGTTTCAGACCCATCTTATTATTTATTTATTTATTTTTTAATCAATCTACACATAATACTCCATCATGACAAAGCAAAAACAGGTTTTTGGAGAGTTTTGTAAATTTATTGAAAATAAAAAAACTTTATTTATGTCACTATCCTAGTGACATAAATATTCAGACCTTTTGTCATGACACTTGCAATTGAGCTCTGGTGCATCCCACTTCTATCAATGGTCCTTGAAATGCTTCTACAACTTGACTGTTCGAGTCCACCTGTGCCAAACTAAATTTATTGGCCATAATAAGGGAATGAAGGGCCTCGGTCAGACAGGCAACCGAGAAACCAGTAGTCAGTATAAATGAGATCCAGAGCTCCTCTGTGGCGATGGGAGAACCTTACAGAAGGACAAACATCAGTGCAGCACTCCACCAATCAGGCCTTAATGGTAGACTGGCCTGACAAAAGCCATTACTCACTAAAAGGCACATGACAGCCCGCTGGGAGTTTGTCAAAAAGCACCTGAACGACTCTTAGGCCACGAGAGACAAAATCCTCTGGTCTGAAATTGAACTATTGAACTATTTATTGAACTATTTGGCCCTAATTCACAATGAGATGTCTGGGGGGAGAAAAATATAGAACAATCCTGAGTGAAAACTTTTTCCTCAGTCTCAGGCAGGAAGGTTTACATTTCAACAAGACAATGATCTAAAGCATACTGCCAAGAAAACAAAGGGGTGGCTTTGGGAAAACTGAAAGTCCTGGAGTGGCCAAGCTCTGGAGAGACCTGAAAATGGCTCTGCACCAACTTTCCCCAACCAGCCTGGTTGGGCTTGAATGATCTGAGGAAGAACTTTCCAAAGAAAGGTGTACCATGCTTGTAGGATCATTCCCAAGAAGACTTTGGGCTGTCACTGCTACCAAAGGTGCTTTAACCAAGTTTAAACCCAAGTCTTTTGGGGGAACTGTCTCTGGATTATGTTAAATTAAAACATAATCTTTGCAAACAAATTGGAAGGCTTTGATGCTGGTATGTATGAAAATGTGTTCATTGAAATGATTTGTGTCTAGAATCTATGAATATGCAAATGTTTCATTTAGTTAGGTTCCTAAATACAACATGTCCCCAACTTCACTGTGGAGTAAATATACTGTATATGTGCACAGGTTGTGTATTTGTTTGCAAAATGATTTATTAGCGTAAGTGTTTTAGAACATCTAGAACTAGTTTCTACCTGACGCACAGGGATATTCATCATCAGACTAAATGGAAACGAAGATAATTTCCATGTGTTTATGGCTGACAGACAGCACACTCGCCTCCTCTCCCTGACTAGAATATTATCCATGATAAAGATTCCAATGGGAAATAACAGATCATGAAGGAAAATATATCTCTGATGAAAGAATAAATTTGTTAAAGTTTCTTTTATGAATCAGACTAAAAAAATAATAATACTGAAAATACTGATTTCCATCCACTTCAGTGTAAAACTGCTGTGAAGCTGTGATACTGTTCCCCTTACCTAAGAAAGGAACAGAGATGTAAAATAGGAGGAGCCACTGTTTCTGGAGGTGTTTTTTCCCCATTTTGTATTCCCCTTTAATTTTTTTCTTTAAACAGTAGCTTGTACTTACAAAAGACAAGACTCTCCAGAATAATTTAACAACCTAAAAATGTCCACCAGCTTTAATTATTTCATCTTTTTTTTCCCAAAGAAATTCTATTATCTCCTTCGTTTCAGCATGGCAGATGGGTCTTAACACTACTGTACCCATGAGCCTCAGTCACCACTGTTTTAGAAAAGATGCCAGTTAGAGGTGTGAATAGAGAAGCCGCTTTGTCGTTACAGTTGAGAACAAAACACAGCACCACAGCTGCTGAAGTCACCCAAATTGACTTGGATTGAAGTGATCTAAGCTGCAGGAGGTGTTTTCAGTTTTCTCAGCAGCGTCATCCTTAGATTCCACCCGTCGTCAGAGCGGCCCGTAATAGAATTTTATGCTGTGAGAGCAGATGTTTTTTTTTTTTGCCAAAATGCACCCAGGGAGTCATAGCTAAGGTCTACCTTAAATTTTTCATGTACACAAAAATGCACACTAAGTTTTTTTTATTTATTTATTTTTTTAATCAAAGAACCAGATGTTTTAATGTAATAATTATTTAACCAAGAAAGTTTTGTGCCGATCTGAGTCATGGTAGTGCTCCTATTGTCAGTCACAAAATATTGTCAGTGGGAATAATTAATTGGACTTCAGATACTTTCCTCTTTCCAGCAGATGAATGTGAAAACGGCCTTCTAGCATCAAACACCAGGAGACAAAGACAGCCTCATCTCTGCCTCGGTTTGATGGACGTACTGTATCCAATAATAAATGACAACTCATATTTTCCTCGCCCTCTCCTCTGCCCTCTGAGGTTCTGCCCCCCCTGCCCTCCACTTGTTGCTGTAAAACTTCGTTATAACCCCCTCCATGTGATCAAGAGGCCTCTTAGCTAATGCATTTGAACATGGCCACTTGACTGCCTCTGCATATCAGTTAAAATGACCTTTTCCAGCTGCCATTCTAACATTGCAAAACATCTCCAAACCTTTTTATCACTCTTTTTTTACCATCACATGGCCTCCTACAACTCACTTTTACACACTTTGCCGTGAAAGTTTTTAAAGCCGTAGTGTTTGTGTCTCTGTATATGATGATGCTCTCACTGCTGCTTCATGTCTCTCTGTAAAGACAGACTATGCTACTGTCAACAAAAGACCATACTTGAGCGTTTCTTTTTTAGTAAGATGTTAACAAATGCACAGTGCTGGAGCAAAGCATTAAGCGTGTGCAATCAATTTATCCTCACAGAACAGATTAAACTGGCAGCGTATGGATGTGGCTATTTGACCGCCTCTGCATTTTAATTGGAGGGAGAACTGAAGCAAAACACGCAATAACTCACCTGTCATCCCATTTCAGCATGCAAATATTGCCTTCACACATACAGTACATGCATCATAATGTCAATACTAGTGAAGCGTTGTAGAGATCCGGTCTTTATCTTTATAGCTACAGCTGTATTCGTGTAGTGTTCATTTGAACGCTGCCGTGATGGAGAAGTCCGTGTTTACATGCAGCAGTAGATCCATTTCTATTTTGTTTGTCATAATCTTGTCATCCTCATTTTTTCCAAGGTGAAAGTCATTTTAACCCTCCATTTTCTTACTATCCAGCTGTTCAACTCCATTCAAGATAAAAGAGGAGGGGGTGTAATGTTGATATGATCAGAGCCGCCTTACATTATTATCTTGTGCTCGCAGCAATAACAGGCAGCGATGAGCCTCTCTGGCTGCACATATACATACAGGCCCGACAGAGCTGAAGACAAAACTGAATTTGTCCCAAAATATAATGATATTATGTATTTAATATTAAAGGGCGGTTCTCATTTTGGATTAAAAAGGAAATTCAATATTTATCTATCATAAAATATGATGAGGTCTCTATCAAGAAATAGATATTTTATATATATATGTATAAACTCAGACATCCAATAACCCAGACAAGCATGTGCACAATAAAAAAAACGAATCGATAAGTGAGTGAAAATGGAAACCGCATTCGAAGGACACAAGGACAGAGATCTCACATGCTCTCATGTCGTAGTGAATTTAACTGTACAAAAAGAAAACGCTGAACCAACTCAAGAGTGACAAATAGATTTCTACGCGCCCAGTAAATTTAGTCAGTTACAAGCAAATAAGTTGGAAGGACTTGATGAGCGGCTCAGGATGAGGTAAGGGAGTGTCTCTTAGTGAACGACAGTGGAGACAACAGGCCGGCCTCATGGTGACTGAAGGCCCTCAATTCCCAGTGTGATGCACTCCACCTCCACCATAATTAAACTGCACTTATTGACCAGGCATTCCTACGTTTTTATGGCGAGCAAGGGTTTTCCAAGACGTGTTAGACATGTAATGTAATGTAACTCTAAATCTGACTCATGTGTTTTCTCAGAGTTTTCTGCAATCTGGACCCATTTCTTTTAAATTAAAGCCCTTTTGAGAGTGTTCTGTGTTGGAGAGATTATATCCAGAGTCGACTTGGCTTGACTTGATTTTGCTTAAAAGTAATTTGTCTGCACTCCGTGGCCTGTTGAGAAAACTCAGCCATGTGTTTCCTCTCAAGGTGCTGAACACAGAGCAGAATCTCTTTTTGCTTTACTCACATTGAATTCAACTGTTTGAGTCTTTATGCCTTCTTTATTCCAGTCTTTAAAGCCCCTTCAAGCAAACTGATTTGTGATTCTGTGCTATATAAATAGAAATTGACTCCACTATTCCCTGTTAGCAACTGCTGTGTGTGTGTGTGTTGTTTCTGGTCATTTCTCTCAGTGTTGCATCTGTTCACATCCATTTGCAAATTTCCACTGACTATAGCGTATATGTAATGACGCCGCCTCTGATTTTCTCTTCTCATATTCATGACATAACACGGTCCTGCATCACCAGCTCGCTGAGTTTTACATATTTTCAGACATAGATCAGCTCATAGCATCTGTTACATGTAGAATACTCCTTAGATAGAAATCTTAGCGTCCTAAAAGGTGGGGAAGTTGAAGTCAGATACAAAAAGTACCAAGAAAACAGAATTATTTCTGTTTCTGTCTTCCATTACCCTCAAAACAAACCATATAAAAGTATCTATGGCGGAATTTTTTTTAACATTGTGTCCTTTTAACATTATTACTACAATATAGCTTGTAGCAACCACCCTTTAATTCATCATCTTTATCTCTAAATGTTTTTTTTCACTTTTCTTTGTATGGGTAAATCACGTTTTTTTTCTTTTTGTTCATTTGTTATTGGTCACTGAGGAGATGGTCAGTCATCTGTCATCTGTGAGGTCTTAATGTTCATACTTTCATGAGCTGCTCAGTGATGGAAGCGTCTGATATGACATGCAGGATGGTGATATGAAGAATGACCACCTCCTGCTAACCTGTTTCCTGGGGGCTGGCTTCATTTGACTGACAGGTAAACACTGCACCGATGCACGCTCAGCACTGTGACGGAGGTGTTTCAAGTGTTTGTTTGTATGGGGGTGAGACCTCTCTGTCCACATGTCGTTTTAGATGTGACATGTTTGTGTGCCTTTGCTGTTTGCGGGTCAGACCGCCACTTTAACACACAGGTGATCATCACCATGAGCTGAACCCACGTACGGCGCATGAATATTCATCAAAGTGGCATTTGATATGCTGCAGTGGTTTACTGTAGACAGGAGTGTTAGTCATGAGTCAGAGGGCAGCGAACACATTTACACCTAAATGATGGGCTTTATAAACACAAAGTAAATTTGTGGGTGTGTGTCTAATGTACCTGCAATTCAAAAGAGAGTGCGTGAACTGCTTCTGTGCCTGTGATGTGTGTTTTCTCGCAGTTGCTACCACAACTCTGTTTAAAAAATGCATTTTAATTTGAAGGCTTGTGTTTGTTCATTTATTAGGATGATAGGGAGCTGTCCTGATGGTGCTGATGAAGAAAACACAAATAGAAAGGATGCCCTCACTAAATATGTCTTTTAATGAGACACTAGTAAAAAATTTCTCTGTGATGTTATGATTGGACTGTTCTGCGCAGTGACACACCCATAAATCATCTCTGGCTTCGATTATCTTACTTCCTG
Organism: Scortum barcoo; assembly: GCA_023238725.1. Lineage (NCBI taxonomy): Eukaryota > Metazoa > Chordata > Actinopteri > Centrarchiformes > Terapontidae > Scortum > Scortum barcoo. Next base: position 24,790,151 of record CM041554.1, read on the forward strand.
CTCATTTTAAAACAAAATGAGACAGAAGTAGAGAGAATGAGATAATAAGTCACATTACACGGACGGGTTTGGTGCACAGACACACACACACACTACTTCATCATAAATGGGACGGTTTGCGTTCGCACGTCTTCTAACACTTGTGCCTGTGTGTGTGTGTGTGTTCCCCAGCTGAATTTAGTTAAGGTAAATGTGTGAAAATTCTCCATCTGCTGGCACAGAAACAAAATCCTGTAGCCACCTGAGTCCAATTTTTAAATAACTACCCTCGACCTTCACCATCACCCCAGCAGAAACACACACACACACGCACACACACACACACAGTTACACGCTCAGTTTCTGTGACCCTTTGTACAAATAGTCCGATTGCATCCATGACAGTATATTTGTAGACCTTCATATTCACTTCATGTGAAAGCAGAAAACTTTTATTCAGACCACATTGCAGCTGTGAAAAACAAATGTCAAACTTGGAAAAGTCAGAGAGTCGAAATTTCAACTAAGGCCTGAAACAGGTCGATAACCAGGTTGCAGAGCTAAAATAAGTTTAGTCATTAAAGAGGACCCGTGTGATGTGGATAATACATTACTGGGATATTCTGAGTTTCCTACAGACACGTATATGTTATCAGAACTTAAAAATGACTTAGTTGATTTAAATAATTTAATCAAGTTAAGCTCAAAATTCATAGTCTGTCGACATAGTGTGTTTTTGTTTTTTCCTTTTAAGTAAAGTGGCCACATCGCTGTTCCCAGTTGGTCTTTGGTTTATGTTTATTGTTGTCTGTCAATCACTGACCTGTTCTAGTGTAGTTATAATGACATGATTCACTTCATGAACACGTTTTTTTTTTTCCTGCATATCAATTGTTTCAGTACAGTTCCAATTCAATTCCAGTTTATTTGCTACAGTACCTTATCTTTTAAAGTTCAGTGCGATAAAAGTAAAATAAAACAGTAAAAAAGTCACCCGGGCATGCATAAACACAGATACAAATAAGCATATTGTGAAAATACGCTGTGTTCATTTAAGAAAATGGACAAGTGAAAAGGAAAGTCTTCAAAGAGCACAGTGTCGTAGCAGGTCTAAGATCAGCAGGCGAGCTGTTCCATTCTTCAGCTGCATTAATACTAAATGTCTCACCACACTTTGAAGTCGCTCTCTGCACATGGAGAAGATTTCCACCTTATGTCAGTAAAATGTCAGAAATAATAAACACCTTACAGTTTCCCCAAAGATGTTCAGTGGACCCATACAGTGATATGACACTGACCAGAAGATGGCATTTTTTTAATGTTGAATGCTTGTTAACCATACTAAACTGAGCTAATGTTGCCATGGTAACATGCTAAACTAAGGTGAATATTGTAAATACCTACTAAAGATCAGCATGTTATCATTGTCACTTGGAGCTCAGGAACGTGCCAAAGTTAGCATTTAGCTCAAAGCTCCTTGTTTATCAGTATCTTCTCAGAGCAGCTAGCATGCCTTTGGACTCTTATTGTTGCTTTTAACACTAACTCAGTAAAAGTCAGTTAAATTGGAAAAACTGTTGTTGCTTAATTTGTACATTTCTTCATCTTGTTCCAGTATAATTAGTTGTAAAATTCCTTTCTGTTTCCTTCTTTGGCACTGTGTGGACTGTAAAGTGTAGACTGCTTGTATCAGGTATTGTCATGTTGCTTTAGATACTGTCATGACTGATTACTGACAATGGAAATGGTTTGAACTTGGAGTGAACCTTCAGTGAAAAATCAAGTGTGCTTTCAATTCTTAGTGCTATCAAGTAATCGCAGCTTCATTATTTTCACTAAGAGAATGGAGAAGACAAACTTTCTGTGGGAGGTAAAATTGGCATGTGGAGACAGTGTGTGTGTGTGTGTGAGAGAGAGAGAGAGAGTTCTTGCATGTGTGTGTGTGTGTATGCACACGTGTGGGAGGGCTGGCACGATACTGTGCACGCAGCAGCGCGCTACAAGGGCAAACAGCCTCGGCGTAGTGAAGATCCTTTTGTAAAATATGCTAAATTTTGCTCACATTCCAAATCTTTGTGCCGCTCCCAACCCAAAAGAGTGAACAAAGAGACTCATTTGCTTTCCTTTCCTGGAAGTGGAATTAAAAATCAGCCAAAAGCAGTCCACAGGCCAGTCGAAGAAAGATGGCACCCACATAATGAAGCTACATGAAACTTGTCTTCAAAATTCTGTTGGACTCATGAAAAGGGTAACTTCTGTAACTCTGCTATACATTTATTTCAACACACACACACAGTGTGTTTGCATGTTTGCAGGTATGAAGTGTCACTCAAGCATCCAACTTTCATTTACCTGCATTAGCACATGTAAGGACTGACTTCATTTAGAGCCACAGAGAGGGAAAATGTCTTAAGATAGATCTGAAATGATCTCGTCTTTCTGGCCATGATGGCAGCTCAATTAAAACGGATCCATCACTTTTCTTTAGGGCCCTTCAGGGACAACGCAGAAGCCATATGATTAATGTTTAAACAGTAGCTGAGGCTAATTTCCCGTTAAAGAAGAAGTTTAGGATGCTTACTGGATTATTTGCAGTGTTAGATGAGGGACGTTGATGTGACTGATATAGGAAGATTATTCGGAATAATGATCGAAAATTTTGGTAAACTTGTTCCTTGGCTGAGAGACGAGCGGGGGAGAGACAGACAGACAGCCACGAGGGCGTCAGTGAATGCGTCATATTGTTTAATGACTTCGTGCAAAGCAAAGAGGCTGGGAAATGGAACTACAGGGGCTAATCAAGCATAAAAAAATAAATAAAAAGTCTAAATTAAATATGATCAAATAAAACAGCACAACAGTTAAATGACTTCTTCATCTTCTTCTTCTTCTTCATCCGCTTGGTCCGGGACCGGGTCGCGGAGGCAGCAGTCTGAGCAGAGATGCCCAGACTTCCCTCACCCCAGACACTTCCTCCAGCTCTTCCGGGGGGACCCCGAGGCGTTCCCAGGCCAGCCGAGAGACATAGTTTCTCCAGCGTGTCCTGGGTCTTCCCCAGAGGCCTCCTCCCGGTGGGACATGCCTGGAACACCTCCCTAGGGAGGCGTCCAGGGGGCATCCGAAACAGATGCCCAAGCCACCTCAGCTGACTCCTCTCGATGCGAAGGAGCAGCGGCTCTACTCCGAGCTCCTCCCGAGTGACCGAGCTTCTCACCCTATCTCTAAGGGAGCGCCCAGCCACCCTGCGGAGGAAACTCATTTCGGCCGCTTGTATCCGCGATCTTGTCCTTTCGGTCATTACCCAAAGTTCATGACCATAGGTGAGGGTGGGAACGTAGATTGACCGGTAAATCGAGAGCTTCGCCTTTCGACTCAGCTCCTTCTTCACCACGACGGTCCGGTACACCGACCGCATAACTGCGGACGCTGCACCAATCCGCCTGTCAATCTCACGCTCCATCTTTCCCTCACTCGTGAACAAGACCCCGAGATACTTGAACTCCTCCACTTGAGGCAGGACCTCTCCACCCACCTGGAGAGGGCATGCCACCCTTTTCCGGTCGAGAACCATGGCCTCGGATTTGGAGGTGCTGATTCTCATCCCAGCCGCTTCACACTCGGCTGCAAACCGCTCCAGTACATGCTGAAGGTCCTGGCCTGATGAAGCCATCAGGACAACATCATCCGCAAAAAGCAGAGATGAAATCCTGTGGTTCCCAAACCGGACTCCCTCCGGCCCCTGGCTACGCCTAGAAATCCTGTCCATAAAGATTATGAACAGGACCGGTGACAAAGGGCAACCCTGCCGGAGTCCAACATGCACTGGGAACAGGTCTGACTTACTGCCGGCAATGCGAACCAAGCTCCTGCTCCGGTCGTACAGAGACCGAACAGCCCTTAGCAAAGGCTCCCCGGACCCCATACTCGCGGAGCACTCCCCACAGAATACCACGAGGGACACGGTCGAATGCCTTCTCCAGATCCACAAAGCACATGTGGACTGGTTGGGCAAACTCCCATAAACCCTCAAGCACCCTGTGGAGGGTATAGAGCTGGTCCAGTGTTCCACGACCAGGGACGAAAACCGCATTGTTCCTCCTGAATCCGAGGGTCGACTATCGGCCGAATTCTCCTCTCCAGTACCCTGGCGTAGACCTTCCCGGGGAGGCTGAGAAGTGTGATCCCCTGTAGTTGGAACACACTCTCCGGTCCCCCTTTTTAAAAAGAGGGACCACCACCCCAGTTTGCCACTCCAGAGGCACTGTCCCCAACCTCCATGCAATGTTGCAGAAGGCGTGTCAGCCAAGACAGCCCCACAACATCCAGAGATTTGAGGTACTCAGGGCGGATCTCATCCACCCCCAGGCGCCTTGCCACTGAGGAGCTTGCGAACTACCTCAGTGACTTCGGCTTGGGTGATGGACGAGTCCACCTCAGAGACCCCAGCCTCCGCTTCCTCATTGGAAGGCAAGTCGGTGGGATTGAGGAGATCCTCGAAGTATTTCTTCCACCGTCCGACAATGTCCCCAGTCGAGGTCAACAGCTCCCCACCTGCACTGTAAACAGTGTTGGCAGAGTACTGCTTCCCCCTTCTGAGGCGCCGGACGGTTTGCCAGAATCTCTTCGAGGCCGACCGATAGTCCTCCTCCATGGCCTCACCGAACTCCTCCCAGACCCGAGTTTTTGCCTCCAGGACCGTCCTGGGCTGCGGCTTGCTTGGCCTGCCGGTACCTGTCAACTGCGTCAGGAGTCCCACAGGCCAACATGGTCCGATAGGACTCCTTCTTCAGCCTGACAGGCATCCCTTACTTCCGGTGTCCACCACCGGGTTCGGGGGTTGCCGCCACGACAGGCACCAGAGACCTTGCGTCCACAACTTCGAACTGCCGCGTCGACAATGGAGGCAGAGAACATGGTCCACTCGGACTCAATGTCTCCAGCCTCCCTCGGAATCTGTGAGAAGCTCTTCCGGAGGTGGGAGTTGAAGACCTCCCTGACAGAGGGCTCGGCCAGATGCGTTCCCAACAGACCCTCACAATACGTTTGGGTCTGCCAGGTCTGTCCAACTTCCTCCTCTGCCAGCGGATCCAACTCACCACCAGGTGGTGATCGGTTGACAACTCAGCCCCTCTCTTTACCCGAGTGTCCAAGACATACGGCCGGAGATCAGATGAAACGACAACAAAGTCGATCATCGACCTCCGGCCTCTAGGGTGTCCTGGTGCCACGATGCACTGATGGACACCCTTATGCTCGAACATGGTGTTCGTTATGGACAAACTGTGACTAGCACAGAAGTCCAATAACAGAACACCGCTCGGGTTCAGATCGGGGAGGCCGTTCCTCCCGATCACGCCCCTCCAGGTATCACTGTTGTTGCCCACGTGAGCGTTGAAGTCCCCCAGTAGAACAATGGAGTCCCCAGTCGGAGCACTATCAAGTACCCCTCCCAGGGACTCCAAGAAGGCCGGGTACTCTGTACTGCTGTTCGGCCCGTAGGCACAAACAACAGCAAGAGACCTATCCCCAACCCGAAGGCGCAGGGAAGCGACCCTCTCGTTCACCGGGGTGAACTCCAACACATGGCGGCTGAGCTGGGGAGCTATAAGCAAGCCCACACCAGCTCGCCGCCGCTCACCCTGGGCAACTCCAGAGTAGTGGAGGGTCCAGCCCCTCTCAAGGAGCTGGGTTCCAGAGCCCAAGCTATGCGTGGAGGTGAGCCCGACTATCTCTAGCCGGTACCTCTCAACCTCCCGCACGCAGAGCTCAGGCTCCTTCCCCCCCAGCGAGGTGACATTCCATGTCCCTATTGCCAGAGTTTTGGTCCAGGGATTGGGTCGTCGAGGCCCCCCGCCACGACTGCTACCCAAACCACATTGCACCGGCCCCTCATGGACCTTCCTGCGGGTGGTGAGCCTACTGGAAGGCGGGCCCACGTCGCCATTTCGGGCTGAGCCCGGCCGGGTCCCGTGGGCAAAGACCCGGCCACCAGGCGCTCGCCTGCGAGCCCCAACACCCAGGCCTGGCTCCAGGGTGGGGCCCCGGTAACGCCAATCCGGGCGACGTAACGGTCCTTGATGTTCTTCTGTTCATGATGGGCTTGTGAACCGCTCTTAGTCTGGCCCGTCACCTAGGACCTGTTTGCCATGGGAGACCCTACCAGGGGCGTAATGCCCCCGACAACATAGCTCCTAGGATCATTCGGGCACACAAACCCCTCCACCACAGTAAGGTGGCGGTTCAAGGAGGGGGTTAAATGACTTGTCCTGTATAATATATGACTTAACAGTGAGCTTATTTTACATTATCATCACTATAAAAGTTCTTTTCAGCAATACTTCACTGTCATTGGTGACTTTATCATACATTGTGTTTGTTTTAATCTGTCACATTAACCTGCTGTAGGCCTTCTAAACAGTGAGTTTACCATTTCAATCAGAGTAATCTTAGATGGACTGTCAGTCGTATGTCAGAGTGCACTTTAAAGCTGAACAGTGGACAATAAATGATCAATAAATGATCCCATCAGCTCTGTGGTTGTGTGTGCAGGCTCTGTGTAGGTGACGTCTTCTGTCAGTGAGGATGTGATGGAAGACAGATGCAGACATGTAGCAGGATGTGTGTTTATATATTGTATTTATATTATTTTCTACTCTCTCTTTTTTTAAATGGACATTGTGGACATTTCTTTTTTCAGTACATTGCTGCAGGTACCAGACTTTGAGCTGCAATGAAAGACATAACACATAGTGATCACTTAATTAGCTACATCTGTACAATCTACTGTGATCCAACACAACAGCTCCGCCATAAATTGTGCCTTAATGAAGCCTGATGATCAGCTTCTGTTGACACTGTCAGAGGGGTTTGTCAACTATGTGTTTATAAAAGTTGTAGTTAGTGGAGTGTGTTTTATATTGTAAGAGGTCAGGACAGAATCTATGTAAACTGAACACTTTAAGCAAGTACTCGATTGCATTATAATTTGCTTTAGAACAATATTTGTTAAAAATAAAAATGATTTTTTTAACCTTTTACATGCTGTAATTTACATTGAGTGGTTTCATTTCACAGGAAATGTTTTCTGTCTCTGTGTGATATTGAGCCTGTTTTTGTTTGGGTTCAGGAAGTTTGCAGGTTACAGCTCTGTAACTGTTACAGCTCTGTTACAGCTCAACGTCCAGTCGTCAGTCCCTGCTTCTGTTAGGCTTAATAACAGAAACATCTCTCTGAGACAGCGATAAGGCGAAAACTGGAGCGCACAGAGGACGAGCTGATCCAAGAACCAGTGATGGCAGATTTCCAGAGAAGATGGCCAGCCCTGCTAAGAGCTAACCAAGTACCACAGAGAGGTGAATATGATCTATTATACAGCTGTCTGCTGTCTGACACTGCACTATATGTCTTTATTTGTCTTATCAATAAATGTTGAATTCATCAAGATTACAGCAGTTCCGATTGAGCCAACATCTTTTGTGCAACTGGTCCAGCATCCTGGCAGCCTCATCAAAGTGCCAAAGGAGTCACTAGAAGCAAGAGGAACCATATTTGGCTGTGTGGGATGAAGTGTGCTGTGATGAAGAAAAGCTTAAATATCAAGCAAATATAAACATTTTTCAGGATTTTCCAGGATCCTGTTGATTTGAAGTGTAAAACTCTAAAGTGTCATGTACTGGCCAACTTACAGTGTTATCAAAACTGATGATGGAGAGCTCCAAGGCTTTTATTTTTTTATTTTAAGACAAGTCAAGAGAATCTGATTCATGTACCTAAGGGTGTCACACAGTTAAATGATCACAACCGGGGCACTGATTAAGGCCTGTGATCTACACTGCAAAACAAAGGACGTGTAAAAAAAGCCAAAAGTGACAAAAGGGGCACAGTACAGCTCACTTTTATCTAAATTTTTTTCTTGAAAAGATAAAAGAAACAAACATCAAAAGCAGTCTTCCATTTAAACAAGATATAAGGTTTGAAGTTTGTAACAGCCCAGCTTAACAAACACCAAATGTATCAAAAAACATCCAAATCTGAAGAGTTATGAAAGACACCAGATTTCATTGATGTAAGACGGTAAACACGCCAGATGACGACTCCTACTCTTTCCTCATTGGCATGAATGAGTGTTGACAAATTCATTATGCCATTTAATTTTGATTAAATGAAATAATTAAATTGATCGAGGTTGGTTTAACTTGGAGTCAGATCTGTGCTATGTGATAGACTGGTGAACTGTCCAGAGTGTACCCTGCCTCTCGCCCAGTACATGCTGGGAAAGGCTCCAGCCCACCGCCAACCTGAACGGTATAATGAGCACAGGCTGGGTGGATGGAGGAGCTCAGATGCTCTTATTTTTCTTTCCCATTATCTCTGTTACCTGCCTCACATCGTATTATAGCGATATAAAGTGTCTCCAATGCAATTCAAATGTATTTGCTTGGTTACTTTTATGTAACATGTTGGTGCTACATGCACAGAGGGCGGCAACTGAATTGGCTGTGAAAGGGCCCCGGGGTGGCAACTTGCCAGTCCATATCAGGAAGGAAACACTTGTAGGTAGGGGAGACTGAATAAATGTGGCTGCTCCCTCTCGCCTGTGCTCTAAATCGCTTATCTCATTTCAGGCTGTTACGCTGACCTGGCCACTGAGGTCAACCAGTCGGCGGAGACCCTCAGGAAGTCTCCCAGCACCTCCGATGGCCATCTGGATTCTGCCTGTAAACAACCCGCAGCTGGCTCTGAAATCACCCCCTCACTCCTTCGAATTTTCATCACTAAGGTCTCAAAACGCTGAAAAGATTAGGAAATGCTTTAGAGACGGCGAAGTGGGGAGAAGCGTGAGGGAGGACTGCTTAAATATGAGGCGGGGTGAGCGAGCGCGGCGACCCGGGGGGAGCTGAGAGGTGAGGGAAAGAGAGAGCCCTCGCGATGAGGCGTTCACCTCCGCTCGAAGAAACCTCATTTTCTTCCTCCGATGTCCGCCTTCATCCATCATTCTCCTCCTCCTCCTCTCCTCGTGTCTTCCTCTGCTCCCGGTGTCTGTTCTCACTCTGATTAATGAGCAGAGCCCCTGCTGAACCTATTAACAATGTGTTATACCGCTCAGTCTGCAAATAGCCTGCACTGTCCGGACCTACTTTATACTTCTTAAGGTAGCGGTGGCCTATTAGGCTGCTCTCTGACTGCTCCGAGTTGCCTCTTGCTAGGTAGCTGTGTCTGTAGCTCCCCCTCTCTCTTTTTTCCTTCCTCGTGTCTATTTCTGCCCTTCTGTCTCACTTCACGTCTTCCACTGCCTCCTCCTCCCCAGTTGTCTTCCTCATCTCTCTTTGTGTCAGTTATGTTTCTCTCTCTTCTCCAGCTATCCTTGGCCCTATTAGGGTGGTCAAGTTGGGAGACTAATCGACCTGAAAACCACATCAATCAAAAAAAAAAAAAGCTTCGGCATACACGTGGCCCTCTCAACCTAGTTTTTTAGAGCAAAGGCTTTTTCTTCACATGGGCGGGAAGACTTGCTTGTGGATGTACAGCATACATATTTTATTGGACTTTGTATTTCATGACATTATTTCTTCACAGCTCTAAGCAGGAAATGCCAAGGTGTGTTTCTTCTTCTCTTCTCCCGACGTGTCGAACTCATCGGGGATCTACTTTATCTCTAAAAGGAAACTTATGTAACTTTTTTGCTGAGCAGCGGCCCGCAATTACATTCAATTACCCCTCCATTTGAGAGGATTCAACTGAGTCATTTGCCATAAAGACGTCATTAGGTGAGCTGACTAAGAATCAATGGGACGGGACGACGAGCGGTTCACAAACTCGCTTCTTGGCGAGGAAGAGCGTGCTCACTTTCTGTTTTACTTCCCTGATTAAACTGTTAAAATGTTTCTCTGTGGCATGGTTACAAACATGTGAAAGCCATGATGTTGATGGAGAGAATGCCTGTAGAACATTTGAGTCATTAAAAAGCGCTGTAAAGCTGAAGGGCTGTAGGTTCAGGTGATAGTTCTCTGTAGGCTCATCACTATGAGTGACTTCTCTCGAAATGTCACATTGCCATTTGATGTTGTTACTCTAAAAATATTAATTATAGCTGATTCAAAATTGCAAATTGTAAATTGCACTGCACAAAGTTTAAGATCTAGCCTCCCACCATCTTCTCACATTGGTGACCACTGGAGACGAGGTGAGCTCCTGATGTGAAGGAGACAGAGAGCAGGACTAGTGAGGAGGATGGCAGTAGAGTGAAGGTCTTTAGTTGTTGATTAAGCTCTTAAATGTGTAAAAATGGATGGAGCCTAAGTAGATTACGGTAATCATGTCACTCAGTAATGTCAGTTCCACAGCAATATCCTCATAGTGTAGCTCATGGTAGCCTCCACAGGCTACGGGTCATAGTATACCAAGTTAAAGCTGTAGCAACAAACCCGCTGAGTGTATTGAAATGATTAAGGATGTGTTTAATAGCTTATAAATCCAAAATGTATCTGTGAAAGGAGGACTGTGTTCTTTATTCAAATCTGGCGTGGCCCCACTTTAAGCCTTAATCATATTGTCTAATAAACTGGTAAAAAGCTGTGAGAAAAAAAAAGCTGAGATATTTTCACTTATTTTCAGTGCAAATTGAATTACCTTAAAGTAAAATGATGCCTTTTCTTTGTACAGCAGTAATGACTATCATTTTGTTTAGCTTTAGGAGAGTAGTGGAATTACTTGAATGAATTGGTGGGAAGCCTTTTGCTGAATACATAACGGAAGGAGGACATTTTTGCAGTGTTGTGGGAACATGCAGAACACACACACACTCACACATAGAGGGAACATTAACACATATATGTTCTTCCATCCTTATTATTATTCACACAAAGCAATCATGTGTCCTGGAGGCCAAGCCTTTTGAGGTGGAGGGAGAGGAAAAAGACTGCAGGAGAAGCTGACGAGGAAAGCGGAAAAAAAGGCGATACAAAGAGAAGATCTGAGCGAGAGAGAAGACAGTGGAAAACAATGGCAATCTAGTGAAAGGGAGAGACGGAGATTCAGACAGACATGTTAAAAAAAGGCTGAGAAAGACGAACAGTGGGATGCCACTGTTGTGATGGTAATCCCACTATGGAGATGGTTTGATTTGTAAAAATGGAGCTTTAGAAAATGTGACAATTTGACAGTAGCCTGGGGTAAGCAGTGTGGGATAGCCACACTTTTTAAAAACGGCCTCCTCTTTTCCTCTCTGGATCAAAAAAGGGAAGACCCGCTAACCTGTTATATAAGCCAGCAGCACCAAATGTAAGGCTGGCACACAGAGACAGAGGATGTCCATATCTGGAATTGAGGAAAATTGTCTGCAAAAACTGTCAGGTGCAATTCTACTGCTACTTTTCCCCCCATTTGTTTCTGTCTGTATTGAAGGCTGAAACACTGAACTGGACAAAATTTAACAGAGGTTTGAATGAAGGTGGGTTGCAGCCCCTCGTATTCTTAAGTCCATATAATCGTCTAATTGGACTGTGCTCTGGTGTGTTTCTACTTTTTCAATCTAACTAGCTGACCCAAAAACACACTTACATGGTAGGATATGCCACACATGGTAAATTGTTAGGTCAGTGGTTAAGGCAATTAACACTTTTTCATAAAAAAAGCTTCTCTCACTCAGTTAAACCAGATCACACACTGCTGACTGACTCTCTCTAAAGATGGTGTTGTTTCTCTTTCGTATTTGTCGAGGTTGAGCTGAAAAATCGAATTTAAAAACTGCTCCTTGTAATTTTATCGCTTGCTTCGTGACCAACATTATGAAAGTTACTTTTCCATCAGACACACATCTCTCACTGTTGTGTAAGCAGATTTGGACTGGTCCCAGGCTCTTTTTTTTTTTTCTTTATCCATATGGCAGGCATCATTCTTTTATCCGGCTTGGAGTTGTTGGATGAGATCATCCATTCACACAAAATGATCCCATTAATGCTGAGGGCTGATTGGATTATTCTAGTCTGAGTCAAGCTGCTCCATCTGGAGGAGTGCTAAACCAGTCCTATTAATGGATTACCAGCCTGTGTCTAAACTTAGTCATCGATGACATTACGCTGTTCGAGTCCACGCTGTGTTTTCAACCTTGGCACCGTCGTAATCACACAACAGAAAGGACATGAAAGTCATTAAGCCGAGAACTCGGCATAAACACTAATGTCACAGAGCCGCAAATGCAAAGGATTCAATTAACATGCAAATACATGATATGCATCTCTTCATTTGAATTAAGTATTGACAATTTCTTTTTAATTTCCTTCTAACTGGGGGACATTTTTGACCCTTTAAACTCATGTAGTTACAATTAATTAAGAAAGATTTGACATAGCTGAGACCGCGTGTCTCACTTATTAATGTCAAATGGTTTTCAACTTTCAAGTTTTAATTGAAAACGTGGAATTGCCCAACTTTCTAATTGTGGCTCTTGCACTCCCATTACAAGCATGTGTGTCCTTGTGTGTGTGTGTGCGCTTGAGATAGCTGCCAGTGTGTGCTAAGGGCTTCTCAATAACGTCATCTCAGCAGCATATTAATGTTGCCGATAAGTCAGACTGTTAATGTTGCCTCTTAAATAAAAAGGAAGAAATACAGCCTAAATGTGAATTCACAGTAAAGTGCAGTCTATATTTGGGACACATTTCTCCTCTGACTCTTTTATTCAGTTGCATATGTCTGCCTATCGACAATGAATGGATGATTATAGATTACAGGCAGAAATATCACACCAGATGATTGAAAAGAGACACGAACACGTGCCGTATACATTTGAAGCACCTTAAATAACACACTTAAACAGACGGTAGCATTAAAATCTTTCAACTAATGAGTCCTGTAAGTCAGACATGTCACTGTGCAGCGACTCCAGGGTTCGTCTGGTGATTACATCATGTTGAGAAATCAAAGGAGGCGCTCATTAAGCTTTCTCAACTCCAAAGTTTCTCCAGCAAAGTTTCCCTGCCGCCTTAAAGTCGAATGAACTAGTGCTGAATACTTAGCCTGATGAAAAATGCTGTCAAATCAACTTGAGAAGTTTGACGAACTTAGAGGAATAATTAAATCAGCGACTGTTACATCATATTGACAAGTAGCATATTTAGGCCAATTAAATAATGAAGTGATTAAGTGAAAGCTTTCATTATCCTTAAATTTTCCGTATGATTGTAATTCTTGCAATTTTTAATCAGACTGAAGAGCCATGACTCATATAAACACGTTGTCAAAGAAACAAAAAACGTTTCTAGACAGATAACACATGCTAATGGTGTGCTTAAGGAGTTTCTTAGTAAACCTTAGGATGGCCACTGAGCTCCTAATTTTGGATCACAAGTCTTGAGCTAATTGTTGTACCTTCAGAAACTTTTTTAAAAGTGTTAATTATCAACCACTTGCAAGCAAAATAACTTCAGAACAGACAGAGCCCTCATATATTTCCAGCTTTCTAGGATAATGTGGCTAACGTGTTAGCAAACAGTTTCTTACTTTCACATCAACAACAAAGAACAAGTATGAATTTGGAGTCGTGTTAATGGCCACCAAAGGAATGTAGCTTTTTTATGACTACTTTTCATCTACACCACTTCAGAAAAATATCCTTAGCTGTAAATATCTTTAGCTGTCAGTAAATCCATCTGCTGTTTGGTGCTAGGCAGCTAGCATACAGTGGATTTGTCAAAGCTTTTAATCTGGAAACAGCTGCTGCTACAACTGGAAATGGCGCTGATGAAAGTTGTAAGACTGAATGAAACCGTAAATTTGTTCAAATAAAACATAAAAACAATTAGCTAAATGAAGCTAAAAATCCCTGTAGAGCTGCGGAATTGGGTGGTGATTTCCAGATTACAGTGAGTGATTTGATTTAATGTTCATATAAAAATTTTTAATGAAACTTTATTTTGTGTTGGCATTGACATTGAAGCTATTGGTATTCTTAAGCTAGGGTATACTGAAGTTTACTGATAATATTAACTTTTTACAGGTGGGAAGCACATTAAGTTATTAGTATAAGTAAGAGAAAACACACTGATGGTGCACATCTAATCAGATGAAGGCTAACATTTGGTCCTGTTCGGCCTCCAGATCTGGTTATTTCTCCACCACTTCAACATCTCACAACATTTCCTCTCTGTAGAAATACATAACTGTTTTTCTTGTAGCTAATAAAAGCCAACATCATCTTCCCTGGGTTGCTCTTTTTCAAAAGGTTATGAATAGTAAGTGGACTAACCCTGTGTGTAACATGTAGATAACAAAAAAAAAAAAACAGCTTATAGGTAAAAGCTGCCAAGCTCATGGCCATGTTCTCATTTGTTTACAGTCTTTAAATGATGGTATGATGGTGGTGATTCAACTGCTATACATAACACCTTTAACACCTTTGAAAAACTGCTCACTGCAGCAGTGTGTTCACACACTGCACACGGTCTGTTAGCTCACTTTGCAATCTGCTTTAATTGGTTGGTATTTTGTTGAAACCTCCACCTTTTTTCACTAGTTTCTGTTTGAAGTCTTCTAAGTTCTCAGAGGAACCGACTTGGACTAAGTGTATTTTCTTTCATTCAAATTAAAGTCTTAGAGAAACCCCACCCCCCCCAAAAAAGCAATCACATCTTTTATTTTACTACTTTTTATTTGTTTCTGCCTTGTTTCTGTCATTTTATTCCTCCCTCTCCCTTTCCTTTGCCGTCTCAACATCCAGCTGTCTTTTTTCTGTCTGTCTGTCTTTCTTTCCTCTCACTCCTCCAACGTACGGCCAATCATGACTGCTCGGAAGGAAAAGAGCAGGAGAGAGAGAGAAAAAGATGTAAAGTGACGGGGCGGCGGAGAGACAAAAACAGATGAGGGGAGAGAAACAAAGAAATGAGAAAGTTGGAGAGTTGCATTAGAGGAGATGAGAAGTGATTTACTGGTTCAGAGGGTGTGGGGGCCTCGCTGCTGGCTGGGAAAACGGCTCGGCCCCGCTAATGCTCTGCGTGCGTGTGAGACTTTGAGAATGTGCGTCGCTACCCATATGCCTCTCGGTTTCTCTCTCTCTGTGTTTGTGATACCGAGATCACGCTAATCAGTGCTGTTTGGGACTCGCAGTGAGAGATATTCATCTGGACGTGGCTCTAATTATCTCCGTGGTGATTTTCGCCAAGTGGTTCGGTTGCGCCGTTTGGTGTAGGGGCATGTTTGTGTGCACACATGAGCGGGAGGGAGTAGTAGCTCTGTTGCTGTTAATTTTCTCTCATCTTTTCCTTTTTTTTTTTTTTTTTTTTTTTTGATTAATGAGATTCCAATCAGCTGTGTCTGGACAACAGAACGCCCCAAAACAAAGAAGTCTCAGAGGGGCGGGGGGGACGGAACAACAGGAGAGCATATGAAGAAAAATGGGAGAAAAAAGAAAAGAGACTTTGAGAAGAGTGGATTTGACGTTTGAAGCTCTTTAACGAGCCAAAGACACAAGGGAAACAGTCAAACTTAAAAAAAAAAGTAAACTCACAAATACTCCCTGTCTTTAAAAGCCTTCAGTGACAAAGACACCCACACACATGCACATTCACTTGCTAGATTTCAGAGATGGAGCAAAGTGTAGCGATGTAACACCAACAAGACCTTCTACCTGTCGGTGCCTTTTCAAAATAACCCATGCAAGCGTTCCAAAAATGACTGTGTGTCTTCTGATCTGCCAACGCTGTGGTAAAGGCTTGGTTGGCAGAGAGCGTTTGTAGCCGATCAAACTGTGTTGCATGGAGGAAAGTGGAAACGGGAGTCACTGATGATGAAGTCCAATGCTTTTTTACATCCAACCCTCCAGCCCAGCCTGACCTCTGAGAGGTTTCTGTGGCCAAATAACAACACGAGATACTTCTGCCTTTGCTGCTGAGAGAGCGCCGTCGTCATTACTGTTATTCTGCTGGCGCGGACTGCTTCGGTAACACACACGGGATATATAGTGTAGTGACAGCTCAGCAACCTAGCATTGATCCCAACTTTCTAATCTGTACTTACATTTCAGATTTGTCCATCTACTCAGTCCACCTATCAAAGCTTTGAAAGCGAATGGGGACCCAATCCTCCTACATAGATAGGAAGACACAAAGCTATGCGACACAAAATGCAGGTTGTGCAGGTTGTTTTGAATTAGTTTACAGGAAGAACAACTATTAAATCAGCACACAAAACAAATTAACTCCTCCTAGAGACTCAGGTAGATTGTGTCGACCAATGGTCACAGGATCTGAGACGTGACCACAAGCTGATGAATGTATGAAATGAGATTAAATGGCACTCTGGTTACTCTACCATTTTTATATTAGCAGCTAATTTTCTACATACAAGAAGCCCAGCAGCCTTTATTACACGAAGAGTATCAGCAAACAGCAGCTAAAGACTGTCACAGACTATCTCAGTGGTTTCGGGTGTTTTAGCCCGTGAATTACAAATATCCATTAATATACAGGTTACAGTATATAGGTAGATTCCCTAATATACCGTACCAGAGACAGTGCTTCTCACAGGTTTTATCCCATAAGTTGTTCAACAAACTCTACAACACTTGAGAAGACTGGGGGGAAAAAGATATATCGAGAGCCATGGGGAGAACAGAGGAAGTGGCTGAAGAGAAGATAAATTAAGATAAAAAATGGTCACACTGGTTTGATGATTGCTTCGCTCTTATCTCTGCATTTCAAAGTAAGAGTCTGCATGCGAAGCAGCCATGATGCCTCTCCTCTCACTGTCCCTGCTGTAGGAGGCAAACACCCGCAGGGCCGGAGGAGGGGGAGCGGTCGTCCACTAATCACGGGGGTCGGCGGCCTGTCCACACGTCAAAGTGTCCTTGGCAGCTCCGTCGCCGTCGGCATGTGATGGCGTGGGTGAAGGGGTGAGACGGAGGGAGAGAATCTTAGAGCGCTTTGTCTGTTACAAGTGCTGTTTAGGTGCAGGCCCTTTACCATCCATTTACCGTATCTTTTAAAGATAAATCTGCCGGACAAATCAGCCTTCTAAAGGAATAATTAATTTTGGTAATTAAACTTTGCTGTTATCTCAAACTTTTAGTGTTTAGCAACTTTAAGAAAATAAAAGAGCATGCTTCACACCACTGTATCATCTGGTTTTTATCTCTTGTTGTTGTGATGGCAAAGTCAGTGGGTTTGACGCCTTTGTTTTCTCTGCAGTGATTCACCAAATCTAAAAATAATAAGTAGATGTTGTTAACTCCAAGGCAACATTTAAGAAGGCTTAAGATCTGTGGTGGTGAATGGAGGTGGAGCATCTTGTATTCACAGCAAAGCTAATGCAGGTGCAGCTCTATGAAAGCAGTACATTTACCACTCAAATGGGCCAGAAACAGCAACTGTTAACTAGTATAGATCAGCTATCTGCAGTTATAAAGCCTCCGAAGAGATGTACTACATTATGTGAGGATTTGAAACCTAAATGTCATCTACACTTCATGTACAAATGTACCCAGAGATATGTTGTGTAAGTACATCAGAGATAATAATAAAACGTGTCCCTTCTTCTATTGCATCTCGTTATGTCTTCCAAAATCAGGAAATGATCTCCTCCATCCGTGAAAAGCGCAGATTGAATGATGGTTCTTGACATTTGCTGAGCGCATAGTTAATATCCCCCCGAACTACTCAGTGCATGCAACCTCACAAACATTATCACTCCACAAACATGAAACACCTCAATTAATATCAACACACCACAAACCTTATCTCCCTCTCCGTATTCTCTCAGGTGGCGAGATTAATGTTTTCTGCTGAATTTATGCACAGCACCTTACCTAATCCCACCGATAAAACTCCAGTCTCCTTGTAAAGGAAAGCTATTACATTGTTAATGATGATGTTAATGATCATATGAGTGAAATCTTTAAAGTGGGAGAACGGGCAATTCCGCTCTGGCGACGAGGTGCAGTAAAAGTTGAACGGACAGGGTGTTGCAGGCGCTCCTGTTGATGCTTGTGCAGTCGTAATTAGCGGCTGTAAAAAAATAAAGCGCTGCCTTTGCTGTGCTGTGTTAAGAGAAGGGTGTTCACATTTGCAGCTGGTGAGGGTGCTCGCTGGTTCGAATATGACATTTTTAAAAATATGTGAAATGGCTCAACAAACTCCCCTCCTTGAACCGCCACCTTACTGTGGTGGAGGGGTTTGTGTGTGCCCGAATGATCCTAGGAGTTAGCTATGTTGTCGGGGGCATTACGCCCCTGGTAGGGTCTCCCATGGCAAACAGGTCCTAGGTGACGGGCCAGACTAAGAGCGGTTCACAGAAGCCCATCATGAAAAGAAGAATACATCAAGGACCGTTCTACGCCGCCTCGCCCGGATTGGCGTTACCGGGGCCCCACCCTGGAGCCAGGCCTGGGGTTGGGGCTCGCAGGCGAGCACCTGGTGGCCGGGTCTTTGCCCACGGGACCCGGCCGGGCTCAGCCCGAAATGGCGACGTGGGCCCACGCCTTCCAGTAGGCTCACCACCCGCAGCAGGAAGGTCCATGAGGGGCCGGTGCAATGTGGTTTGGGTAGCAGTCGTGGCAGGGGGCCTCGACGACCCAATCCCTGGAACAAAACTCTGGCAATAGGGACATGGAATGTCACCTCACTGGGGGGGAAGGAGCCTGAGCTCAAGTGCGGGAGGTTGAGAGGTACCGGCTAGAGATAGTTGGGCTCACCTCCACGCATAGCTTGGGCTCTGGAACCCAGCTCCTTGAGAGGGGCTGGACCCTCCACTACTCTGGAGTTGCCCAGGGTGAGCGGCGGCGAGCTGGTGTGGGCTTGCTCATATAGCTCCCCAGCTCAGCCGCCACGTGTTGGAGTTCACCCCGGTGAACGAGAGGGTCGCTTCCCTGCGCCTTCGGGTTGGGGATAGGTCTCTTGCTATTGTTTGTGCCTCTGGGCCGAACAGCAGTACAGAGTACCCGGCCTTCTTGGAGTCCCTGGGAGGGGTACTTGATAGTGCTCCGGCTGGGGACTCCATTGTTCTACTGGGGGACTTCAACGCTCACGTGGGCAACAACAGTGATACCTGGAGGGGCGTGATCGGGAGGAACGGCCTCCCCGATCTGAACCCGAGCGGTGTTCTGTTATTGGACTTCTGTGCTAGTCACATGGTTTGTCCATAACGAACACCATGTTCGAGCATAAGGGTGTCCATCAGTGCACATGGCACCAGGACACCCTAGGCCGGAGGTCGATGATCGACTTTGTTGTCGTTTCATCTGATCTCCGGCCGTATGTCTTGGACACTCGGGTAAAGAGAGGGGCTGAGCTTGTCAACCGTCAACCGATCACCACCTGGTGGTGAGTTGGCTCCGCTGGCAGAGGAGGAAGTTGGACAGACCTGGCAGACCCAAACGTATTGTGAGGGTCTGTTGGGAACGTCTGGCCGAGCCCTCTGTCAGGGAGGTCTTCAACTCCCACCTCCGGAAGAGCTTCTCACAGATTCCGAGGGAGGCTGGAGGACATTGAGTCCGAGTGGACCATGTTCTCTGCCTCCATTGTCGACGCGGCAGTTCGAAGTTGTGGACGCAAGGTCTCTGGTGCCTGTCGTGGTGGCAATCCCCGAACCCGGTGGTGGACACCGGAAGTAAGGGATGCTGTCAGACTGAAGAAGGAGTCCTATCGGACCATGTTGGCCTGTGGGACTTCCTGACGCAGTTGACAGGTACCGGCAGGCCAAGCAAGCCGCAGCCCGGACGGTCCTGGAGGCAAAAACTCTCCGGGTCTGGGAGGAGTTCGGTGAGGCCATGGAGGAGGACTATCGGTCGGCCTCGAAGAGATTCTGGCAAACCGTCCGGCGCCTCAGAAGGGGGAAGCAGTACTCTGCCAACACTGTTTACAGTGCTGGGTGGGGAGCTGTTGACCTCAACTGAGGACATTGTCGGACGGTGGAAGAAATACTTCGAGGATCTCCTCAATCCCACCGACTTGCCTTCCAATGAGGAAGCAGAGGATGGGGACTCTGAGGTGGACTCGTCCATCACCCAAGCCGAAGTCACTGAGGTAGTTCGTAAGCTCCTCGGTGGCAAGGCGCCGGGGTGGATGAGATCCGCCCTGAGTACCTCAAATCTCTGGATGTTGTGGGGCTGTCTTGGCTGACACGCCTCTGCAACATTGCATGGAGGTTGGGGACAGTACCTCTGGAGTGGCAAACTGGGGTGGTGGTCCCTCTTTTTAAAAAGGGGGACCGGAGAGTGTGTTCCAACTACAGAGGGATCACACTTCTCAGCCTCCCCGGGAAGGTCTACGCCAGGGTACTGGAGAGGAGAATTCGGCCGATAGTCGACCCTCGGATTCAGGAGGAACAATGCGGTTTTCGTCCTGGTCGTGGAACACTGGACCAGCTCTATACCCTCCGCAGGGTGCTAGAGGGTTTATGGGAGTTTGCCCAACCAGTCCACATGTGCTTTGTGGATCTGGAGAAGGCATTCGACCGTGTCCCTTGTCCTGTTGGCTTCTTCAAGCCAGGACCTTCAGCATGTGCTGGAGCGGTTTGCAGCCGAGTGTGAAGCGGCTGGGATGAGAATCAGCACCTCCAAATCCGAGGCCATGGTAATCTCGACCGGAAAAGGGTGGTGTGCCCTCTCCGGGTGAGTGGAGAGGTCCTGCCTCAAGTGGAGGAGTTCAAGTATCTCGGGGTCTTGTTCACGAGTGAGGGAAAGATGGAGCGTGAGATTGACAGGCGGATTGGTGCAGCGTCCGCAGTTATGCGGTCGGTGTACCGGACCATCGTGGTGAAGAAGGAGCTGAGTCGTCGAAAGGCGAAGCTCTCGATTTACCGGTCAATCTACGTTCCCACCCTCACCTATGGTCATGAACTTTGGGTAATGACCGAAAGGACAAGATCGCGGATACAAGCGGCCGAAATGAGTTTCCTCCGCAGGGTGGCTGGGCGCGCTCCCTTAGAGATAGGGTGAGAAGCTCGGTCATTCGGGAGGAGCTCGGAGTAGAGCCGCTGCTCCTTCGCATCGAGAGGAGTCAGCTGAGGTGGCTTGGGCATCTATTTCGGATGCCCCCTGGACGCCTCCCTAGGGAGGTGTTCCAGGCATGTGTCCCACCGGGAGGAGGCCTCGGGAAGACCCAGGACACGCTGGAGAGACTATGTCTCTCGACTGGCCTGGGAACGCCTCGGGATCCCCCCGGAAGAGCTGGAGGAAGTGTCTGGGGTGAGGGAGGTCTGGGCATCTCTGCTCAGACTGCTGCCTCCGCGACCCGGTCCCGGACCAAGCGGATGAAAATGGATGGATGGATGGATGGCTCAACAAACTCACAATATTATAATTAATGTAAACACTACAGCTCACATATAATTGAGGTAACTTGAATCTATGGAGAAATCTGTGTAAAATTTAGACAACTACAATAGAAATAAATAAAACAAAAAATAGACCAAGCTTGGTTTAATCCGAGGTTGTCATTTTTAAATAATGCGCATGGAATCAGTTTTCTCAGTGTCTTGCAGGCATTTAAATATCCATTGCTCACTGGATCTGACCCCAGATGCTGAACATCTGTGCATATTGTACATTTGAAGAGAAACAATGAAATTTTTTTTTTTTATTATTTGCCTTCAGATGTGTATCTGCTCACAGTGGTCTTTATTGTATTTTCATGCTACCTAGCAAAAGGAAAATCAGTGTTTGGTTTACCATAGCACGGCTCCAGAGCTCTGAATCACTGCCCACAGTTCTTGGCAGCAGTTCAAATTTGTCTGGTGTTTGTGCTTTCTAGACGAGGTTTAGCATGGTGATGTAACCTTCCTTCATAGCTAGCTGGCTGCATCTATAATAGAAAAAATGGCAACGCAGCTGTAAAGGCTCACTGTACAGAGAACAATTATGAAACAGACATATTTATGTTATCTTCCTGAAAAACGTTAAATGAATTGCTCCCAGCTATCATGTCTGTGTTTGACTGAAAATGACATCATCAAAAAAAAAAAAAAAAGGCTAACATGAAAACAAAGTCAGGCTTAAATCATTCATTGCCTTTCCTTCTACTCATCTTTATCTGCAGTGACTACAGGCTGTGGAAGTGACTCAATCTACAAAATAAGATGTGTTCCTGTTAGTTCTACTAATGTTGCTGATCTTATGTGTCTGAACCAAATGTACCAGAAGTGTGGTTTGGAATTTTAACAAATGTCTGACAAATTTCACGATATAATATAAAGAGCTGGAAGCAAATTATAGAGTACCTCCTACAGAGGCCTAACAATGACCATGATTTATACGACAACACTAATTAGAAAATTTCACTGATAGTGTAGTGGTGGTGGCGGCAGATAAATGTGTTGGTATTTTATTATGTGTATCTAACAGTATGATATAACAGCAGTTGTCTGATTAAAACGTGTGTTGAGGCAGCGTGGAGACTCATTCGGTTACATTATTACACTTCACAGTCCAATTTTCCATGACATGGGCTTATAAATGTGTAACAAGCTGATTTTAAATAATAATAAATTATGTCTGATGAATAAGACACATTATATATTACATATTTGGCTAAAAATTGATGTTAACAAATCAGCTTCCAGACGAACAAAGACCACCAGCAGGTTTAGTGATGACTGACCAACGCTGGCGTGTCTTTTTTAATGCGATATCTGAGGTGAATGTGTGTCACATGACATGAAGTATGGATGTGTTTTCTGAACCTCAGCCAACTGTGAACTTCAGTGAACTAAAGAGGATGTAAGTACTCCTCCCTCACGCTGTACCACTGAAGGCTTTTAAGTGTGCTGCAATGCTGCATTTTTTCCACCATTTCTTTCAGGGCAAAGCGTTTTATCTTTACCTCTGCCAGAGTTCTTATTAGGGGTGACACAGTGTTCGCAGCGCTTGTCGCCAGCCCCTCCCCCCATGCTTTTTTTTTTTTTTTGTCTCTTCCATGGCTGGGCCTCTTGTGAAAGTGCCAAATGAAACATTTTCTTTCAACTGAACCTCACTCACCACCTCAGCTGTGATTTATCAGTGTTTCTTTGTAAAACAAACCCTGTTTACACCCAGGCAGGCAGCGGCAGAACACGTAGAATATTTATCATCGTTCATTACATACAACTGTGCATTTGTGTGTTTGATTCATACAACCTCTCCTGTTGTTTCACGCTGATTTAGAACTTGTTCCCGTGCACTATTACAGTAACAACTGTTACAGTCAGCTGAAGAGGTTCATTTGAATCTTTAAATTCAGTCTCACCTACTACAATTCCCATCCCTTAACTGGTGATCTCCAGTTTCCAATATATAAAAAAGAGAACAGTGAAATATGAATTGTGACATTTAATAAATGTAAAAGATTTGTCTGAACATTTCATAAAGGCATTTTATTTCACGTTGCTCTTCAATTTATAATGTCACATCTCAAAACAGTGGAGTTTTATTGATGTCCTTACTGCAAACAATAATGATGTGTGTGCATGTAATTTATAGCAATAATAACAACAAAAACAACAACAACAACAATAATAATAATAATAATATCAGAATAAATATGTCAGTAATGCTACATGATACTGACTGAAAGTGTCACATTAATGAGAAAGATCAAGAAAATGAAGGATCCAGATTCAAAAGCAGGAAAAAAAGGGAGGATTACTCACAGAGAAGAAAGAGGAGATGGAGTAAAAGAAGAAGAGTGATGCGTCTTTATCAGTTGTTACTATGAGATAGTGAGCCCTCCTTTTCTTCACCTTTTTTAGACGTTTTACATCTGCACTGCTGTACATCACTTCTCCTCCGTCTGCCTCTCTCCTTCCTCTCAGCACTTTTCACCCTCTCCCTGCTCTCTTTTCACATTTTTGTCTCCTCCTGTTCTTCCTCCCTCTTTCATTCTGCCTTCTTCTTTTCAGTCTCTCAATCTTCACTTATCTTTCCCATCTCTCCTCTTTCAGTATTTGATACACCGCCGATTTTGCAAGTTCTTCCCACTTACAAAGAATGGAGAGGTCTGTAATTTTCATCGTAGGTACACTTCAACTGTGAGAGACAGAATCTAAAAAAAAATCCAGAAAATCACATTGTATGATTTTTAAATAATTAATTTGTATTTTATTGCATGAAATAAGTATTTGATTACCTACCAAGCAGCAAGATTTCTGGCTCTCACAGACCTGTTAGTTCGTCTTTAAGAAACCCTCCTATTCTCCACTGGTTACCTTTATTAATGGCACCTGCTTGAACTGGTTACCTGTATAAAAGACCATGGGCAAGACCGAAGAGCTGTCTACGGTCATCAGGGACAAAACTGTAGACCTGCACAAGGCTGGGATGGGCTACAGGACAATAGGCAAGCAGCTTGGTGAGAAGGCAACAACTGTTGGCGCAATTATTGCAAGATCTCGCCTCGTGGAGTATCAATGTTCATGAGAAAGGTGAGGGATCAGCCCAGAACCACACGGGAGGACCTGATCAATGACCTGAAGAGAGCTGGGACCACAGTCTCAAAGGTTACCATCAGTAACACACTATGCCGTCATGGATTCAAAATCCTGCAGCGCGCATGCAAGGTCCCCCTGCTCAAGCCAGCACATGTCCAGGCTCGTCTGAAGTTTGCCAATGACCATCTGGATGATCCAGAGGAGGCATGGGAAAAGGTTGTGTGGTCAGATGAGACCAAACTTTTTGGTATAAACACCACTCGCCGATTTTTCTATTGTATCAAATACTTATTTCATGCAATAAAGTACTTATTAATTATTTAAAAATCATACAATGTGATTTTCTGGATTTTTTTTTTTTTTAGATTCTGTCTCTCCACAGTTGAAGTGTACCTACAATGATGAAAATTACAGACCTCTCCATTCTTTGTAAGTCAGCGGTGTATCAAATACTTATTTTCCCCACTGTATCACTCTGTCCTATCTCTCTCTACCCTTTATTTTTTCTCCCCCCCCTTCTTTTCATACCTTCCTCTAACTATCTCCCTCTCTCTCTTTCTTTCTGTTAGTGCTCCACCACTGGAGCCCAGCAATGTGAATGACTAATGGGAGATTATTACTGATATCAAGACAAAGCAGAACACTACTGAGCTTCCTCACCGTTACCTCTTCACACACACACACACACACACACACACACACACTATACAGAGGAGTAAATAAACAGTTTAAACTGGGTGTCTGATTTTTCTAATCAAAAAATCCACAGTGTGGAACAAAACAAACACTTTTGTTCATTATTGTTTATTACTTTACTTTTTCTTTCTGGCATTAAGGTGAAATTAAATGTCTAACTAACACTGTGGTTCCCATTGTGTTTATTGTGTTTGTATTATCTACTGCTTTCCTTCAGTCTTACCAACAGAAAGGCTGTGTTTGTTCCTTGCACAGTGTCATCCAGGTGACTGCTGCATGTTTGTGGATTCACTGGTTAATCAGTTAGTCAACCGACAGAAATCAGGAGGAGCATTTGTATTATTTTATATTATCTGTGTAATCATAAAATCCTGTCACTTTTTAAGCAAAAGTTTACTCTGTCTAGATTCTCACATGCAAATGTTTGCTAGACCACACAATATCAGTGGAAAATGTATTTGCTTTTGTATTCAAATATTTAAATTTATTTTCTCCTTAAAACCAAACAAACCATCCATTTTTTACATAATTTTTTGCTTAAATGAAATATTATTGACTAAACAAGGAGTTTGATCAAATTAGAGGTTGATCAGGGAAATAATATATCCATAGCAAAGAAATGTTGTTAGTTGCATTTCTTCTGTATCAGAACATTTGATTGAGCTGCTGTGGATTGTGTAAGAGCTTTATATGGAAACAGCATCAGAGGAACACTTCCTGCTGTTCAGGAGACAGTCACTGTTCATTTGATTCATCCTGCTAATGGAGAAATGCCCACACTGAACACCAAGGATATAGCAAAACTTCAGATTCTTGATTAGTGAGGACCTAATCCTTTTTTTTCTGATGCAGCTTCATTTCACGATTCAGGCTGAAAACGTTTTATGAAAAAACGTTGGGCCACTGCAGCCTTAATGTACACACCAGCATGTGCAGCAGCATGTTACCGTCACCCACCAAAATTCAAAGAAATATTGAGACTAATAAAGACAAAATAAAGACTGCCTCCATCACGGGAGGGTATTTTAATTTTGATAATGGTGTGCTGTGGCTGAACCGTCTCTTGCAGACTTCATTTACCGTCCTTGGAAAGAAAACGTCCCATCTGCATTTCAGATTCCTTTGACACAATGGATGGCAGATTGCCACTGAGTCTGTATATGATCTCCTCCATCTCCCCAACCTAACCACCGTGTGATTGAGCAAACATCTTTACTGCTCCAGAAATCTTTATAGCATGCACTGTGATTTCACTTCAGCTATCATTAACATTTAAATGCTACATATTCATCATCCAGTATATCTTGGCTTAACAGCCGACTTGACAGAAGACTCGGCCCACATCAACCTGTGCGCCCACATCCTCTCTTATCCATACTGATGGAGCAGTGTACCAGGCGGTGACATAGACTCAATATGTGGTTGAATTTGAGTGAATGTTCCTCACAAATAATCACGTGTTTTAACGTGTCCTTCCATTTCATCTCACAGATGTCCCTCACAGAGGACTGACAGATACCTCACTTTGGTGTTGGTAATAACGCGTGTATTGCCTCCCAATGACATCAATATTTCAAAGCCCCGGACATATGTATGCCATATGATTAGAATCACACCTTTTGTGTGTTTAGGTTACAAATGAGAGAGCAGAGACACACACTCTTTTTTTTCAAATGATGTGTTGCATACGTTGCTGTACTTTCAGTGTTGTGCTTCAGTGTTACACATTAAATCTGCTTAGACGTATCACCCAGCCTGGCAGATGGTCACTGATCTCTGAATTTGATACCTGTTACACAGAGTGTGTACCATGGCAACGCGTGTACATGCAGTGGCTTGGTGCTCCCGGCTTTTCTTTTTTTGTTTGTGTTTGTTTGTGTTTTTGGTGATCTTTCGGTCGCCTGCAGCAGCAGTTGTGTGGTGGGGCTGGACTGTTGGACATTGGGGAGAGTGCGCACCTGTGAGCGTTTCCAAGGCTGAGGCGGAGCCGTCTACATATCACTGCATGAGCTAATGCTAAATTAGCACTGGAGGAGCTGTACTGCATGATCAGTCTGCAGATGAACAACAATCCAGAGGCAGGCTGTGATCGTGGCCGGAGACTTTAACCACGTCGAGTTAAAGGCAGTTTTACCCAAATTCCATCGACCCACCCCCCCATTGTACATTGATGCTTACAACTTTAAATCTTTAGATATTTATGTACATATTACATATTTTTACATTTATTTATGTTTAAAGCTGGAAGTCACCAATCTTAATTTCGTTATGTTAAAACATGATGACAATAAAGATGATTCTTGATTCTTACATGTGAGTGTGTGTGTCTGTGTACATATTTGGGGGATGAGATCACTGTTGCGCTGTCCTTGAAATATACATGAAATCAATATTTGGATGTCAAGTGTGAGAAAAATACTGATTTTCTTTTGGTACATAGGTTTATGGCTTTAAGCATGAAAAAGGTTTTTCTATAAATTATTTACTGTGGTGTAGATTTGTCATATTGTGATATGTATCAACTTATTAATATTGGACAGCCTCACACTATAGTGTTCCCAGTTTTTGGGGAACTGTAGTGTGCAGCCAGTGAAGCCTCAGGGACAACACACTTATTGTCATGTATTGAAAGTAGCCACTACACTCCAAGCTGCTCAGACAAAAGTAGTTTAATACACAGAAGCAATTTCACATCAAGGGTTAAGAAGCATCAGCATTAAGTACCCTGCCTTAGAAGCCATGTTACAAGCTGTGTGTTCCTCATCTCAGCTTCAGTCATCATTTTCTTACAGTTTTGTGTTGGCCGAATATACCACAAAATGTTTTTCAAGAAAAAATACTTTTTCAAACTGAAGGTCGTCTGATGTTTGAGGACTAGACAGTTTAGTTTTCTCATAATCAGACATCCTTTTTGTATGAAGATGGTTGTTTTAATCCTAGCTAGCAAGTTACTTCAAGTCTCTTTACTCTTATAACATGTTTTGATGCCACAGTCAGAACAAGTTCTAAATAAATTCATCAAATGAAAAGTGTCCGTCAATGTCTTTACTGCAGAAATTAGCCGTAAACTGTCAATCAGCCGAGAGCTGCAGCTGTCAAAGATGACGTTTTTATCATCATGGTCGTTAAATATTTGAGCCAATGGGGTAATATCAGACGTGTGCATCCTAAACAGGAATTACAGATGCAATGATGTACAGTAGCCCCCTATACGTTTAGTATGTAAGGTGAAAAGTATTGTAATGTCAGCATCAATGTCACCCGCCCTGATTCCTCCCATTTGTGGCTGCAGATAAAGGGAGGAGGAGAAGAAAAAGAAAGAAAGAAGCGGAAGGAGAAGACACAGGGATTGGGAGTCCCAGGGTGACTGGGTCTAATTGAAATGAATTCTGACTAAAGCAATGACTTTAATGACATTTTGAATCCAGGACTGGAGTAATGACATGGAAAGGCCTCGGGGGAGAGTGGCACTTTAAAAAGCCAGAGTGAGAGGGAGGAGAAAGAGACATAAGGAGAGGAGAAGAAAAATGGAGGGGAAAGAGAGACAAAAAGGGAGAGGTTGGAGAGGTTAAGTTTGGATAGAGGGCATTTATTAAGAGAGCCGGGGGAGACAGAGAAAAGCCAGAGAGACACACAAAGACAGAGACGGACAGATAGAGACGGAGGAGTTTAAAACTGGAGAGAGGGGAGAAGGAGACTTTAAAAAGACATCCAGGGAGAGAAGAGGTTTTCTTTTCCCTTTTCATCAGGCTGTCAAGCGGTTTCTCTTTTTAGCTCATTTCCCAGACTGCAAGACACTGTCGATAGGTCAACCTTATGAAGTCACTATCTAAGGTGCAGTCAAACCAACCGAGGCCTCACCGCCACATTATTTGGTAAAAACTCAATCCAGTGATTAAATATTAACCGTCTAATGACATATTTATGAGCCTGAAATCTAATATTGCTTTCCTCTGAAGGACTTATATCACCACATTGTTGCTGGTGAAGTTGCATCTCAGAGAATGAAGCACTTTGTATTCATAAAGCACATCTTCAGGCTGATTTAAAAGAAGCAAAACGGGGAGGAGAATCTCCATGGAGTTTCCATGGAGAAAAAAAAAACAAAAAAAACATATGAGGTCAGATTGTTTGGTTTTGTGTTGTGTTTGCTGCCAAATGTGGAAGCTGAAATTAAACTTAAGGGAGACAAAATAACAAACCAACTGGCCGTGGCTAAAAGAGAATTGAGAATGCCAATACCCCCAGAGCGTCCTGTCAAGGGGTTAAGATACAAAACAGTTCAAAATAATTAGCTGCTCAATAAATTTAAGAGCACAAGCAGAGCCTTCCTGACACCAAACTGGCAACAAAATGCAAAAGAGGCACTGTGTGGGCTGATATTCTGATATAAGTGTAGTGCTCACAATGCAAATGATCCCGTCTTAGCAGGCGGCAGAAAATGGCCAAGAGGCCCAGCTCCAGCCTCAGCCTCTATGTACCTCCAAATTTTCTGATTCGCTGCAGATCGCCACCAGCCTTAGGCGTCAGTGCAATGAAATCTTTCCAACATCACACTTAGTGGAGCTGCTTCAAACATGTGTCGTTAATTTAGTCGAGCCCAATAATCGGATTACAGGTAAAGCAGTGATTGGCCAGATATGAGGAGGTGCGTACATCTGTCACTTTCATCATAAATTTCTACTAACAAAGAACTCTGAAAATGTGTGCTGTGTTTCAGTTTGTACCATTCACAGCAACAAGGCTACAAAACCCCTCAGAAAGACAGCTCTCTCTGCCTTTTAGAGCGGGAATAAACACTTTTTCCTTTAGACGAGTCAAGTCAGTCTTGGCAATATAATGCCTATTGCATATTAACACATTAACGTGATGTAACAATCTTTTGAATCACTCATTAAAAATTCAGATGCTTTAGTGCATTTTTCTGATGTCTGTAAAAGAGCAAATGGCATATTTCTGTCCAAGCATGAAATGTGTTATAAATAGAATTAGTGTAATCAGGATGAAATACATTTAAGATTATTGCTTTAGAACTTCAATAAAAATATAATTAGAATATGTCTTTAATCTGCATCTCCGAGCCTCACTTACTGCTTAACTAAAGCTGGAAAAACACTTTAATAACTGACTACTGAAATTCATAAATTTCTTCCCTTCCTTTTTTAAATAAATGTTTAAAAGAGGATTAACTCTGTATTTACTGTATATCAATGAGGGCACATCATTAAAAATGAACTGTTTATACTCTGATTCAGTGTTTATTAGCTGCACATAATTATTTTTGACTCCAATGATTTAAAACAATTTACCAGCACATGAGAACATAGTTTTCACTGGTCTACTGACACGATGAATAATGAGGACGTCAGTGACACATTAATGGGATTAGACAGTGGCTCTTGAAAAATCGCGAAAGGTTGATGCAAAAATGTAAATGGTCTCCTCAATAGTGTGGAAAATACCCACAAATTAAAGCTGACAGTGTGCACTTTATCCTCATAATGATCATGTCATTTCATATTAAAGGTTATACGAGTGTGCAGCCAAAACATGAAAAACAGTGTAGCCGTCCAAATTTAATACAAATCTAACACGAGATGTGCTGTCTGTGTACAATATAATATGTTGTAATATACACGCTTCATAACACAGTCAGATGCAAAGTCAGTCGAAAAAGCTCTTAGAGAAGTCAACAAAAACATCTACCTTCATGCGCTAACATATAACAGTGTTATATGGAATTTGTATGATGAAAGTTGATGGGAAATGCAAATGGAGTCCTTGGCCTTGGCCAGTTGCCCACACATGTTGCCAGTAGCTGTTTTAGGGTGGCAAAAGCGTTTAAGGGTGGATGGTCCTTTATAACTGGATCTTAAGCTTAGATTAGTGGTTTGGATTTGGAGTTCTGACACGAATTACAGTATTTATAATGAACTGGGTCCCAGGGCAAGAGTCTAAATTCATCATTAGTGCGTCGGCCCAGAAAAGGTTTAAGACCAAGGATGTGAATTTCCATCATCTAAGGAAACAATTTTTAATTTTCAATTTGATTCTGAACACTGCTCAATGGATCAGTTTAACACGGATCAGAGCTTAATGTCGTCGGCTTTGTGTAGCTAAAACAGGATTTGGATGTAGATAGTCAAGGTCCACAATTCTGTCTTTTATATTCAGTCAGTACTCTGACAAAAAAAAAAAAAAAAATGCCACCCACCACTGAAAAGAGAAAAAAAAGGAAAATTTGCACAATAATTCAACCATCAAATATCATATTTTACACTATTTAATTAAATTATGTCTTTGTGCTAATGTACTGCATCTTTCCATGTACAGTGCACATAAAACACCAGGAAAGAAGACAAAAGCACAGTTTTAAAAAAAAAATGTGCAGAACTAAAAGAGCTGCTGTTTTAATATCATAATAATCACATAAACATTTCTGAGAATGATATTTATACGAATAACATTTATGAGAACATTGTCATAATATTACAAAATGAAAATACTCTGCCAAAGTAAACCAATGAGCGCCTGTCAGCTTTATGTGTCAGATGAGGGATGTTTCAGCAATAAGCACCTTATCATCATAGATTTTAGAATATTGAAATGAAAAAATCCAATTACATCCATAGCCCTAATGTGTATTGAGGCGGCGGCTGAAGCTCAGTGGGGATGGACTTTGTTTTCCTTCAGACGGAGATAAAAACGCAAGTTCGTGGCTTCAGAAAAGTGGGTAGTGGGCTTTATGACTCTCTGCAAATGATATGAAAGACAGCCAGAATGAATGCTGTGGTATTCTCCGCCTTGAGTGAACATTAATGCCCTGCTGGTGTCTGCTGGTACGCTAACAGCCCATCCACACCAACACAGTTCCTATCTTGCTCTGACAGACGTTGCCCTGTGTGGGCCTGTCTCCGGATGCATCCCATGGAAAACTTTATGGAACATCAAGTTGTGTGCCACACTTGGAGATGGGGAAGTTAAGCAGATGTACTTTTCTAAAACAAACACCTAATCCTTATCCTTGAAGCCTTTTTGTGAAGCCAAAACATGCTGTCGGAAAACACTTCTCATTAATATGTGGCGTTTCCTCAGAAATGATGTACACACAAAGTGATGGGAGCTTAAAAGTTAGTATTAGAGGGATATTTTCACATTTTCTGTGACAGACTACATCTTTTTACATACATGTTCACTGTTATTCAGATGAGACAGGAGCGCAGGTGGGATTTTACTGAATGTTGCATTCAATGGCACTGGGAATCGCTACTGTCACCACCTGGCTGTTCGTAAAAGAAGCCTGTTACTGACCTCAGCAGAATATCGTCACTGAGATGCAAATTTCCTTAATATTTGTATCATTTATGACCATATTATGTGTGACTCAGTCATCCTCAATTAATAAAAAATAAATAAAGAAAGAAATGATTGATAAAGGATTTCAGCTTTATTTAGCTCTTTTTAAATACAACAGTGTAGGCCTGTCACTTCTCATCTCTAGTCAGTAGTTTCTTTCTTTCCAGTTACACATGAATGGCCCCCTAGAAGACATATAACAGCAATGTTTTGATTATAGTCAACTTTAAAATGTAGATGGTGCAGCTACACAAAGTGACACATTTAGTGTGAAACTAACAATTTGAAACACAGCCGTTAGTGCTCAGTTTAAACATGTAAATGGGCTGTAGGAAATGATAAAGCGTGCACACAATATCTAACCTAAACTAATTTAGGTGGCTCCAATAGGATTTAGAAAAAAAATTATTGTCTTTTACCTTTTGATGATGAAAAGAAGAATTCCTGACTTTTGTGCTCATAATGCCTCTTTTTTCTTACTTTGTTTCATCACAGATCTACTTTTGCACAGCACCCGATTTTACTATTGTCCTGTTCTCTGTTTGTTTTTTTTTATCAAACTAATTGTTTGATACTGGATGCCTGAAATTGTAAAATGGTAATGATGGTGATGATTATGACAGTGATGAGGGACGTAATTGTACCTCAAATCATCCTCTCTGTCTTTCAAAATGATATAAGATCCACGGGAAAAAAAATAAAAATAAAACAATCACAGGATGATGACAAATGCCAGCGTTGAAGTGAGTCGTATTTATCAGTCAGAGCTGCCA
Organism: Scortum barcoo; assembly: GCA_023238725.1. Classification (NCBI taxonomy): domain Eukaryota; kingdom Metazoa; phylum Chordata; class Actinopteri; order Centrarchiformes; family Terapontidae; genus Scortum; species Scortum barcoo. Next base: position 24,823,345 of record CM041554.1, read on the forward strand.
CTTGTGAATGTTCTTGTTTGATGAGCTGTGTTTTGCTCAACAATCAATCCCTCCCTTTTCTCTTCAGTTGTCTCCTCCAAGAAAAAAAAAGAAAAAAGAAAAGAACGTCTATGTCTTTGTGCGTGTCCGTGTGTGCGTTTCTGTGTGGATTTCCTGCGTTTTTATGTTTGTGCGATGGGATTCCTGCTTGTAGCTGCACTCTAGCTGTCTGACTCTTTAAATGACTGGAGTGCCGCTGTTTCCAGCATAGAGAAATCCAGTGAAAGTGACAGGTCACACAAAGACGACGTTGTGCTTTGGTATTAATAGCTAGTCTGCCTTTTATGGGGTGAATAGAGAAGACAAGGAAGGTCCCCTATTCAAATAGTAATTGCTCACAGTTAATCATTGGTGCCTGTGTGTCATGAGACTGGGCAAATTTTGCTTTGGGGGGAAATTAGAGTGTGATTGTACAACAGTGGTCGCCACAAAAAGTCAGGCGTCAAATTAAAGATAAAGGAAAATGGTATGGGGATTTTATTACACTGGATTCATTAGATTTCACAGTTTGACACAGAAACCAATACACCTGGGAGGACCTTTTCAAGAGCTTCTGGTTAAAGGGGAATACCGCTTAATTTCTGAATTCCCACATCATCGGCGGCTGCCATGTGTTCCCCTCCTTTGCTCTTTAATTGATATCAGGGCATTACCCCCTGCCTGAAAATGTTTCAGAGCTGCAGAAGTTGAGTTTCCTTCTGGGTGGGGGGGACTGGAAAGTGATTGTAAAAGTGGAGGTCGCACAGAAGTCAGGTGTCAAAGAGAAGATGGAGAAAAGGAAGCCGTGTGCGGAATGTAATTTATTCAATTACACAGTTTAACGTGGAAAATTTCGATCCTGGGTTCCATTTTCCCATCTTTGCCTGTCATGTCTAACGAGCCAATGAAGACAGCACGAATCAAGGCCAAAAGTCTTTCGTAAGGTGACAGCGTAAAAAAAGAAAAATCCCTCTCCCATCTCTCTTCGGCTCATGAGACTTCAACTGAATCTTCTGCACAAACAAACTGCTGGTCAGTGTCTATGGAAATTCATCCAGGAGTCCATGTTCATGGTTCATGAATCTCAGATTGGACATTGATTGTATGTATATTTACTCCATCTGAGCCACTTGGATCACGCTCACCCTGTCGAGCACCTGGGAAGTACGAGTGTCCTTGTTCTAAACAAGTGACTGCCGCTGCTGATGGAAACACTTAGCGGCACCCGGGCTCACTGCAGCTCGGGAGGATGTAAATGGCCGCCTGCTGAATGGAAGTTGGTGGATGACTCTTCACAGAAGCACAGCTGCGAGCATGTAGATGCTGCCATATGCACAGTACAGTAGTAAACACTGCCCTATCAACACCTGCCACACGCTGTCTCTCACTCTTTCATATACACACATACGTCATATTTCTCTCTCTCTCTCGCGCTCTCTCTCATGCACACACATACATAAAACCTCTCTCTCACTTCCATACCATATGTTGATGTGCAATGATGTGTTCAAGAGACTTACACAAACACAAAAAAAACCATTGTGATTATAAAAATAAAAGAGGGATAGAAAGGTCGCTTAGTCAAGGGATGGTAGAAAGACAAAAAAAATTGTCTGAAATATTCAAATAGCTTTTTCAAATTTTTCAAATCGTCAAACATCTGTTCAATTTAAGTGTTAATACATTTGTCACTGAAATTTAAATCAAGATTTTCAGTTATTCAATAGTTTCTAGACTTACTGAACCCACTACAAATAACATATAAGTAACCATCAACATGTTGTGGTTTCTTGTGTTTTCTTCACTGAATGCAGAAGAAAACTAGTCTGGGCTAAATGTCTTTACAAGTATACAAACAAGTCATTTCTAGCAAATGATCGGTGTATTTACTATAGCAGGCTTTCTGCCTCCTTAGCTTCATTTATTGCACTGCGCCCCTAATGAGGTTGATGATAAATCTCAGGTTAATGAGCCATAATGATCATAAATTAGCATAAATTGATACATTAGCGTCCTCCTCCAGCAACCTCTTAAACTCTTAGATGTGGTGACACCAGATGAGATATAAACTCTGGCTCTTCTAAAGCCTGCTGCACGGGTTTGGCACAGTTCATAATGATGTCAAATTATAGACCTGATTCAGCGCCGCTCAGCTGACAGAATCTCTCCGGTCGATGATGATGGCAGGCGACGTGGGCTACGTGAGTTTCTAGTTCATGTGGAGCAAAATGCCTCTGTGACATCATCTGTCTTTAGATGCTCGCTGCATGGATGAACTAAATATATAACACTGAATACCCGGCCTGAGCTCTAAGAGAACTGAATCAGACTTAATCACATTTACCAGGTTTAACCATTGCAGTTTGGCCTGTGAATTGGTTCTAAAATTAAGTATAGGTAAGGGTAAGGGTAACAGAGTTTTAGTCATTTAAAGGTATTTGGTCATTTATTTTGTATTACCACATAATGGGGCTAGAGGAGAAGTCAGAGGTCACCAAAGTCCTCCTCAGGCCCTCAAGGGACCTCTAATGCCTGGAGCCAATTTTGCTGTAAAGATTTTTCAGAGAAAACTTCATGTTGTAACAGGCTGGTGGTGCTGGAGAAAAAGTCAGGAGATAACCAGAGTTGTTAGGATTCACCCTGGGTGTCCATACCTCTCCTCTGATGACCTTCTCACCAACTGTTCATGAGACAATGGTACAACACTTTACAACACCGCTTTACAAGTCCACTAAAGACCATATATTTCATACCCAAAGTAGCAAAGATACTGAAAACTATCTGGATCACTCTTAATGAGAAGAGACAGGATGGAGACAGATATTTGAACCATATCTTACAATAAATTCCAGATTTTTGTTTAATATCATTTTTTATTTATTGGGATCAATATCTAATTTAGCAAATAAGTTTAGGTAGTCAATCACTTTCTTTCTCTGACAGCAGGAAAAAAAAGTCAGACAAAACCACTGTTCATCACATCTGCACACACCATCGTCGTCATGTCTGAATAAAGCAGGTTTAAACATTTGATTGTACCACTACAAAGGAAGAACAAAGGCTCACAAATAGATAGCAACCAAAATAACTAAAACCAATAAAAATGGTTTGAAAACAGGAATAACTGAGGTAACATGTATGTGAAATCTATCAAATTCTTGTTTCAGTGACTTTCTGAAAGGAAATCTACTTTTGTTCTATCTGATATTGGTGCAGAGTATTAACAGTTAGCACATGATGTGTTTGTGGACATCAACTGATGACAAGCACTCACTTGACATAGTATACCTCTTGCAAAAATAATATTATAGCGGTTTTTCCACAAAAGACTTTAATGAATGCATCTCACTTATATGTAGAGAACAGTGAAGATGAAATCTGGCGTCTCTGTTCTACAAAATCTAAAGGTTTTTTTTTAGATATCACTCAGCTGCATTTTTGCTCCGTCAATCATTACTGAAGATGGAACATGCACTGTACATTTCCTTTGAACTCTCCCACCATGGAAACAATGTGATCTGTCTGATCAGACCAAGAGAGTAAATTATCTAATTTACCACCCAGTAATTTGGTTTTACTGACCTGAATCCCATCTATTATATTGTACTGTAATTCTATATTACAGTGGGGGAGCAGGCCACACACACAGTGTCTCTCTCTCTCTCTCAGTCTCCCTCCCTTACCCACACACTCACACGTACACATTTCAATGTGCACTTAGTGTGCTTTGCATAAAATTAGCATTGAACTCTATAGGATATTTCCTGGATTGCTGCGACCCAGATGGATCCAGGGTTTGCTGGCCTCTCCGCTGAGGCCTTCATTATTTATGAGCACTGATCTCGTTTCTGTCCCCCTTGTGATGATCACTTTTCTGTTAAGGAGTTAAGAGTTTTGGGTGATTAGCCAACTGTAAGCTGTCTGCCTGAGATACTGACCTCGTGGCACTCGGCTTCATACTTCAATGGACTAATTGGCCTGTAAATCTTTTAGGATTCAAACGATGACAGTCAGCGTCCACCCGGCACAGCGGGGAGCTGCGCTGCTGCCTGGTCGGAGACAGCGCCATGAAAATAAATGCCAACAAGTATGACGTGCAACAGCTTGATTTCAGGTGTGTGTCTGTGTTTGTGTATACTGTTTGGGTGGATCAGTCAACCCAATAACAAAAACAAAAAGTTCCTCATTACCACCTTAAGTTGTTGGCCATATCAAAGCAGTTTCTCTTTATTTTTGCATTCTTCTGTGGACTAATTAACAAGAAGATTAAATGAACATAAGGTTGAGGCATAAAATTCAAAATACAGGTTTCTTATACATACATATACATGGAAATTCCTCATTATTTTGAATCTTTTAATGCTCTGCTGTGGGCCCTGGTCTTTCCACCCTTAATGTCTTTGCTTATGACTCCTGTGTCCTGGTCATCAATCAGTTGCCACGGCAACCAGCACGACTATCTGTCACGACAGTCTCTCCATCAGAGAATTTGCAAAGCATGTAACGGCGGTATTTGACCAATGTCTGTGCGGCTCTTAACCCTGTGCCCATAACACAGCTTACATATGTTCCCCAGAGTTTATGATGTTATTATACTGAAGTCAATGTGCACTGAGGGATCGACCAGGAATAATTAGAAGCATATTTATTGTGGCCATTACATACCGGCTGCATAGTGTCCAGATTTAGAGTGGAGGGGTGATTAGGAGGCAAGATGGCAGTTGTAAATTAGAGGAAGAAAGTTAAGATGTAGCCATAAAAATATAGAGTTGCTCCTTGTGATTAATAGTCGGCTTTAAATGTTTTTAGGTATTTAATGTATAGTTTCTATAACATTTCTTTCACTTTTTGCCCTTTCAGTGAGTTAAAGCCACTTAAGTGAATATTTTTTTGTTTCACCAGAGTGTCTTTCTAATTATTCTGAGACCATCAGTTTGTGTTTGCAGACAAGCAAGGCCAAAAAAGTAAAAACTGGTCCAGGCTATGTGTTGTTGGTGCCCATTCATCTCTGTCCCCAAGGATCATCCTTTCTGAAACAACCACTGCAGGGCAGCAAAGTTAGAATTTTTCATTTTCAAGAAGTTTGACTACTTTTAATTTGATCAGCACCTTGCTGGTCTGCTTCTTCTGAATAACCCGTGCAATAAAAATACAGATATCAATCAGTTCTCAGATGGACTGCTATGAAATTGGGTACAGATACAGAACGTGGCCAGTGAATAAGGACTTTGGTGATCTCCTAACTTTTTGTCTTGCACCACCAGTTTTCATATATCCACTAACCAAATACTTGCAAAACGAATGACATTTCCATCAGCCTGAGCTTTAGTTTGTGTTTAAAGAATAAGTTCACTTTCTGTCAAGTCTGTCTGAAAACAATACTCATATAACACATACAATAACTTACAAACTCAGTTATGTATTTGAACTATTTTAAGTCACTGTAATTGTACCTGCTTTCTAAAAAAAACAAACAACCCAACAACAATACAATCCTAAAATGATGTCAATGTAAGAGATGTGAGACTAAGCCCACTGCCCTCATCCTGCGTGATAATGCATTCAACCATAGCTCTCAGGCTTTACCAGCCTGAGTCGGTGGATTCAAGTGCAAATCTATCAAAGCTGACAGTCTTTTTTTAGCAGAAATTCCCGCTTTGTGTTAGTATTCAGCCATAACATCTCTGCAATGAAAAAGAGTCCAGGGAACAACTGGATTTTGTGTTAAAAACACGTTATGAGAAACAACTTCAATCCCTTGATGTTTCTTACTCAGACAGCTGAAGCCTCAAGTTGAAGCTTTGGATAAACTTTAGATGGCATCCCTGCACAGAATGAGGACGGTGGATTTATCCCCCATCTCTTCTGTATGTGTAGAAGAGATGGGGAATGTAGGTCTTCAAGGTCACTTTCAACAAGAGGAAATGACCACAGTCACAAAAAACTGTTTCAGTGTACACCTGGGTATGTACAGTGTATTGCTAGTACATGCCAGCATGCTAACACCTTATTCATCTGTTGTGGTACTTTCCTTAACAAAACACTTGCTTTCTCACCGTAACACAACGCTTTTCTCAGGACATTTGAATGTGCAGTAACAGATTCAGTGAACTGTTTCTATGTGACAACAAGACAAAGACACAAAACATCATTCCTCTGTGTGAGCAACTGAATACCAGCAAGCTCGTATAGTACGTTTAACCGTCTTTCATTCTGCACATGGAGGAATTGAATTCTCTCATTATAATCATCTTTGATAATTCCCTTTTATAACTGGGGAGAGTAGTTCTTGACAAACAAAGGCCAGTGTTTCTTTGTGCATTTCCCTTAAAAGGAACCTCTCCAACAAAACACTGGAAATGACAAGGAACAAGTTCACAAAGGCTTCTGTGAGGGTAGAACATTCTTTGCTTTGTGATGCACGAGCACACTTCATCTTCACTGGGAATCCTCTTTATGGAAGAGTTGAAAAATGTTTGTAAGATGAAACCAAATTAAAAATGTACGCACTTACAGAAGCACCCGGGTCAGTAAAACAGTCTACAGTAGGCTCCTCCACCAGTCCTTTTAGGAATTCAGACTTTAAAATGCCCACTAATCAATATTATCTAAATAATGCATCAAATCACTATGGTGCTTATAGTGATGAACCCACAAATAATTATCACCGAACTCTGCAGTTCCCCTCATCTCTAATAGAGCTTTATAGACTGTTGGTTGTTCGCCCACCTTTGTTTCAGTCTTATTTGTCAGCCACAGCAGCGAGCGGCAGACAGAAAAAGTTGGCAGTAATTTGGGGAACACAGTGGAGCATTAAGCAGCACTAAAGCCAGGTATTTCTATAAGGAGTTGGAGCAGAATAGAGAAAAGTACATTAGAAGGGTTGCTGGGATGCCTCCAAATGAATGTTAATGTTGTTTCATGTTGGCTGGATTTGAAAATGTGCTGCTTGCTTTCAACACCATATCAACTTCATAAGGCATAAAAATGATTTGCATAGAAATATAGTAGCACAGTTTTCAAGAATATACCCATTTTAAATAAGAATTTAGAGAATATACTTATTTTGTATTAAACAACACGGTAAATCCTTTGCAAAGACCAAAATCAACAATGAATTGTGACAACAATCTATTTTCTGTTCAACCTAAGCCTGACATTATTCCAAACCCTGTATTATAAAAAAACATTGTTGTCCAAAAAGAGGGTGACATTTTCCTTAATCTCCATGATGGCCAGCTTAGTTTATTCTGAATCAAACCCACATTCACCTTCCTGGTGCTATAGCACACCATATGTGTGTTAATCTGCAGCCGAAAATAATCCCCAACAAATGATTGATCTCCTCCTGTTTGAGTAACGCTTCCTAAAATGTTCAGTGCCCTGCTGTTGAAGGACATCTTTCATTATTGAAAAAGAAAAAAATGTAACTATATATTTTTGACCAGTTTGTAAAGATTCATTTCTTCAATAGGGACCGATGATCCCGGGCCTGAATGCCACAGACTGGACCTGCATTAATTCAACCGCGCGTGCATTACTGTTTACAGTGAGAAAACCTCTTGGCAACTCACTGTCAGCCATTTTGCCGTTCCCTGTGTTACAACAGTGCAGTTGCCATGGGAACTGGCTACATGAATACCATCTGTATAATTAGCCCCCACCATACTCCGGCTTTAAAGAAAGAAAGACAGAGAGATGAATGAGAGAGCAACAGGAAGGAGAAAGGGAGAGGATGGAGGAGAGAAAAAGACAGGGGCCAGGGGGTCCCTCTGCACCTCTCACTCATTTTTACACTGGAAAAGATGGAGAAGAAACAAAGCTGTTAGGACAGGGCAGAGAGAGAGAAAGTGAGCCAAGGACAAACGGAGAGGAGGAATGAAAGAAAGAGCTAAGAAAAAGGAGGGGAAAAGAAAAGGAGCGAACAGACGGGTGGATACAGGAGGAGGAATGTTTCAAAATGTGACAGCGAGCATGCGTGACAAAATGAATGAGTGTGTGCATGTGAGAGACGGGAAGATGGAGGGAGAGTAAGAGTAAAAAAGTATGCACACATCAAAGAATGACAAATGAGGGGTGAGACAAACAAGAGGAGGAAGAAATGGAAAAGGATTAAGGAGGAAATCACCACATTCATGTTACAACTGTCTGCTGGTTAGAAAGAAAGAAGTAGAAGAAAATAAAAATCTGTGACAGTTAATAATGAAAAATAAGTTTTTCCAAGTATCATTAACACTATTTTATCCTACAATTGATGAATGTTGTTTCAAAGAATTCTCAAATTTCAGATTCATTTAAGGCTAAAAGTCTGTTTGGGAAATGGGAATAGCATCAGCATTTGAAACGTGACAAAGCGTCTTTAAAAATTCAACACAAACCATCGCCTCATCTGTCAAATCCCACACAAACAAAAGAGATATGACAAATGTGCTCAATGAGAGACAGAGGGAGGGTGTCTCTTCCTGATTAAGACTTATAACTTTAAAAGATAAAGTGAAAAACAAAAATAAGAAACTCTGACTCGTCCAGCAATCTCATCCTGAGAGACATGGAGAAATAAATCTTTATGTGTTCTGTTGCAATACCACATGTTCAGCAGCACTTGAGCTTTGTTATTGTCATTATAACACAAGCGCTATGTGGATCTGAAAGGTCACACATAATACTGATATAAGTAATAATAATATGATATAAAAACTTGGAGTGTGTTCTGGAAGTTTAGATTTTTTTCTTATATAAAAAAAAAAGGGTTAAGCTCAAAAAAAGTAACACTATGTTGTCTAGGCTCGCCAGAAATCAAACTTGTTACATGCAGAGAGGAAGGTAAGGTGACATTGTAAATTCGGCGATAACAACTTACTTTTTTAGACCGTCTTTCCTGGAAGACAGGCCACAGTGCTGCACTTGGTTATGAATGAAAAATGACATAAATTGCTGTGTCAAGGATGAAAAAAGAGAGCTAGAGAAAAGTTCAAACCCAGCTTACTTTGGTCAATCATGGAATGAAAGAGGTGTGAATGTCTGATTGCCAGTTTCGGAAATGGCGGCTGGGGGGTCCGTGACTTGACTGAGCATCCGACAAGTGCTTCTGATTAAGCTGACTGACAGCTGAAGAGTCTACAATCATGCGGTCGACTCTAGGAGGCCACGTTACTGCTGCTTTGAGAAAAATGCTAACTTGTTCACGATACCAAAGCTAACACGTAGATGCTGAATTGGTGTGATGGCTTTTTTTTTATCAACTACAATGTTTACCATACGTTTGCGGTGCAGTATCAAACTGAACTTTCTTGTGTTGTTCCTCTTTTTCTTTTCACAGTGTTCTTTAATTGTAGCCAATTAAGGAGAAACCCTTAAATCCTCTCAATATGCAGTCAAATGTACCATAAAATCTTTCACATCATGACAGCTTAGCACCAGATTATGTTTGTTTCATGTTGTTTTAGAGACTGCAGGTTCTTAATTTGCATGTATACTTTGATTCTGTCTCAAGCCAAAAAGGTAACCAAAGTTTTCTGACAAAACATGTGCTGTGTGTAAAAACTGTTCAAAAGTAGATGTGTAGAAGTAGCATGTGTCTTAAACCATTACAAAAGAGGAGAGAATCTGAGGTACATTTTTGTGCCAAGTATGAATATCAACACTGGCTGAGTATAGCAGATCAGTGCCTTTATATAAATACAGTTACTATAAAGGCAAATAAAAGCTTAGAATCAGGATGTGAACCTCAGTCTCTGGTGTCTCTTGTGTCAAAGTCTGGGTAAACAGTTCAACTCAAACAACATCACATCAGTTTGACTTGAAGATCTCACATCGTCTTACCCATCTTTGGTTAAACAGGATGTAGGTGGTTTGCTCACAGACAGAGACCCTGGTCATCTGTCTGACCTCTGTATTGTTGAATGTGAACCAGCAGTCAGCAGGGTCACCCAGCTCCACATCTGGGTGCATCCCATCACTGACGTAGTGTCCTAACAGGAGACAAATCACTGTTTTAACATGTGGAGTTTCTAAATCTGACAGAGGACTACAGAGTGAGACACTTCAGTGTGATTATCTTACCTGGGTTCCCTCGAGAGCTGAAAAGGCTGATGATGTTCACCAGACTGAACCAACCATCAGCCTGAGACAGAGCAAAGTTAGCAAGTTAGCTACACACTGTTACACTCACACATAAAGCATCATTGCACACAGAGCACATGTTACACTGGGGCTGAACTCAGGTGAGTTATTTCTTACCTGTTTGGAGGTCACCAGCAGCTCCCTGAAGAGGCTGAATGGGACACTCAGCTTCTCCAGCTGCAGGAGTGAAGTGACAATGATGCAACATCAGCACTCTGTGGAGCGCAAAGCAAAAGAAGAAAGTGAGCTGCTTCCGAAAGGTTGTTGTGGTTTATTTCTCTCAGCTACAGTACAGTGAATTCAAATCACATCAGACATTCAGTGAATGCTTTGGATACTGCGACAGCCATATTTCAGATGGTACTTTAAACTGTTGAGGTTCAGTTTCACCCCTACTCTTGTTATTCTTGTGCTTTTCAATAAGAACTTTGAAAAAGTGACTGTTTTTGTGGATTGACCTGTTGGAGGACGACTCCAAGGACGAAAAATGGGCCCCTTTTTTTTCTACTTCTGGGCCTCCACAGCCTCCTTCTGGGCCTCCACAGCCTCCTTCTGGGCCTCCAGGGCTTCCTACTGATCGTTGTTGGGAGCTTTAAACCCAATCACCTCATCGACTTCACCTGCAGGGTGAGGCCCCTCCTCCTCTTCCTCCTTGTCATTGGTGGGAGCAATGAACTCAACCACCTCATCGATTACATCAGCAGTCGGAGTCCAGTCGGTGGCTTTGCCAGGGCTGAAACACAGAGGGAGAAACGGGCTCTCATTCTGTAGTTGATTCTCATTTTGGGGGTGAAATGAGTCTGGTTACCTCCTGCATGGTCTCTGAGGGGTCTTCTGCTGTGCCCCCTTGGATGGAGCTGGAGTGACTCAATTTTTTCTCTGTTGGAGAGAACCAATGCTCACAAGGTTCAGTATTACAGTAACACCCTTTTGTCTCTAATGTACACAATGTGCTCACATTGGTAAACTTTGTTTCACACGTACTCTACAGCAGTCAGAGACTCTTCTCCTGCAGCCACTCTTCTTCTCTGGTTTTCTAGATATTGAATATTTTTACTTTCAAAACCGGCTGACTTAAATATTATATGAGGGATTGGACAGAGATGTCACAAATTATTTTATTTAATTCCTTCTTGTCTTGTTTCTGTCCTACCTTTTAACTCTTTGCACGAACTCAGCTTGCATCAACTTTCACTGGATTACTGCCATTGTTTCTTTTATAACTCACAGAAGTACATATCTGTTTCACCAGAAAAGAGTATAAGAAATCATGTCCATACAGTTGTATTGATGCTGTGGGAAATCCTTCACCTTTTACCTGAAGAGAAGTCCTCACTGTTCTCTTCAGAAAATTCAAGTCCACACAGTCATAAGCTGCACTGTTTGAGTTCACACACTTTATGGACATGAATGTGTTCAGACTGACACTCTTCTTTATTATTTCTAAAATAGTTGTGCTATTGGATATTCCGTGTCTGTGTGCAGCTCCTCCTCATCACAAGTTTCCAGAATCAAATGATTGTTTCCATTTTAGTGACGCTGATGTCGCCCACACAGCTACAGCTCACTGTGGCTGAAAAAATTCATCATGTTTCTTATTGGCTGAGCTAATGTCATGACCCCAGGGCCCACTAAATCCATTCCCACTGTAGAGGTATCATGGGCATAACTGGCATCATCGCTGGTGGTGAATGTAACAGTGCAGATTTTGTAATCTCACTATTCATTGATGACCGGAGTGTATAGTGTTTCCCCATTACAAGAAAATGAGTTGTATAAATGTAAAGGTGTGTATTTAAATTGGGCATCCTAAGAAAACAATACAGACCATTTACTTTCTTTTGTTTAAACATCGGAGACAAGAAGATTCCAGCTGATTATTCCGCTTTAAAGAAAAGTTTTAGTTTAATCTGATCTAAATCAGAAGATGGCAATTAGGCAGTTTCTTGATGTCACTGCATTTGTGGTGTTGAATGGTGTTAAAATAAATCCAGTTCTTTTTGTTGGTCAGTTGTTAGACCAGGCTAAGACCTTCCAAAAGTGGTCTCCAGACCGGTCTACCACAACACTGCTTGCAGGTCTTTGGAACAAACTCTAGTCCTCCACATACTTGTGATGAATTGATGGACAGTTTGGATGGCCTTTATTTGTTGCCTTTGTTTTTGGTTCCATATAATTTTGGGTAATCTGAGGCTCTGTTTACAACATGTATGATTATCTGACTTGTGTTTCTTGCCCTTTCTACCATTAAGCCATCTGACCCATAACTGATGGAGCCAATGTCTACAAAATGGCGTCAGATATAAAACCCAAGTTGTTAATATTTGGAGTGTCTGAGTAGTGACTGACCAGAAATGACCTTTTCAAGAAAGCAAACTCATCTGGTTCAGTTGCTCACTTCATGACTTGTTCACTTTTGAAGACACTGGGCTTCGATCCAGTGCCCATCCTCTGTTTCCTTTCAGTCTTCAGAACGAGAAGTCCCTGATTAAATTCCTCCTCTTTGGAAAGTTGACATATTAGATGCACTTTACAGCCTTCGACTGAGAAGTAGCAAAGAAAAAAAAAAAAAAACCCTTTTGGCTGTTAATCTTGCCCAGCATGCCTCACTGAAGCTCCGAGGCATTTCTCTGGTGGCTGCCTTATTTGTTTCATCATCAAAACCCCTCTTTTGAAGGATTTGCTCCGTTTGGCTTGACTCTACAGGGAAGAGCAAGGGTAGAAAGGAGAAGGAGAATGAGGAGGAGAGAGGTGGTCAAGCTTTAGAAGACAGGGAGAAAGAGGAAGAGATTTGGATAGAGCTGGAAAGAGATGTTCACGGTCCCCTTTTTCAACGACTTGAGCGGCATTGAAAAGATGGCTCAGTCTTAAAAGAGGGGGGAAATAAAGAGAGGAGGAAATTATGGGACAAGCGACAGAGGAGGTCAGGAGTGGAGAGATGAGCAGGGGGAGAGTGGAGAGGGCTGGCCAGGCTTTAATAGAAATGAGAGGAGATTTTGGCAATTGGTAAGACAGGCATAAAAAGTCCAGACCAGAAAGACAGTTGTCTGCTGGAAAAAAAATTAGATTTAAGATGTGAAACATTTCATTTTATGGTGCCTTTAACACCTCCCTTAAAATGATGCATTTTCAACATTTTTCACTTTTGGCTGATTTTGGCATGAGGCGCTTATGTGAGCCTGCTGTATCTCCATAATAAACACATTTCAAAGCCTTTACTTTTCATAGAGCGTCCATTATCCTCTGAGAGCAGCTTTTTCCTCGTAATGTCAGAATTAACAGACAAAGAGCAACAAAGATGAAAATCACTGGCTCGACAGTGCTTCTCAGTACGAGTACAGTAAACTCTCCAGGGAAAAAAAAAAGCACGCTGATAAAATTACAGCATGTAATGTGCAAACAGTTGACTAACATTTCAACACTATGTCGTCTTCATCAGAGTCAAAATGAGCAGAGACTTATACAGCATATATAGTGAACCACTGTAGATCTGATGCGGGTCTTCACATCACAGAGACTGAAGAAGTCCGCTCAGCTGTGGTATAGTGAGGTAGAGACGTTTGCACACCTCACTGAAAACACCTGCTGCATCTCCCGCCGCATCTCAACAATGGTGGCACAGAGCACAGAGTTGCAGGATGCCACAAGGCTTGTCCCTGTGTGCAGAGCCTTGCCATGCCCATGTCTCCTGTGTACTGGAAATTATTACATATGTTTTTTTTTTGTTTTTTTTTTAAGGTCACAGCCATCAGAGATGGTCCCATTTACATTTTAGAAGACTTGTCATTACTCAGAATAAGAAAATAACAGTTAAATGTATCCAGTCTGTGATTTGGCATCCACCACCATCAAACACACCCATGTACACCTCTTATAGGACATATTTGCAGAATAATCATGTCACCCCTAAAATATTGAGTTAGAGGGATGGCTTAGTCTGAGGGTGTATTTTCAGCAGCACAGACACTAGTAAATGATCATAGACATATTAAAGGAGAACTATGGGGATACTACAGAGAGCAGTGTATCTTTCTCTCCCATGACATGCTGCTATTTGTGAATTTGATCTGTATACTCTATAGAGTATATGGGTTAAAATATAGTATTGAATTGAGTATTTATAGTGTGTCGTCTACAGATTATTCACAGAGAGCAGATCCAAGACGCAACTAACAGAAAAGCACAATTATAAATCAGTCGCTGACAACAGGTCATGGATTTATTTTGGTAATTTTGCCTTGGCCAAGATAGGTAAAAATGAAATTTTTTTCATCTTTGGTGTAATTTATATAAAATAAATGTATTTTAAATGAAAATACAGGTGAAAGTCAGCTACCAGGAACACTGCATTTTTTTATTTCAATAAAGTACATGGACATATAAAGTGTGTCTATACTTACTTGTTTACAGCAGCCAGCAGGACTTTTTCCATGTGAGACAAGAGATGCAGAGTGGGCAGGTCAAATCTAGTACCAAGGCTAGTTCAGATGTGAACAGGTCAAGCACATCAAAGAACTGGCTTCTGTACAGCTCCTCAGAGCTTCACCATCCATGCCTTGAAGCATTCATCAAGGCACTTGCTTACACTGGACTGGACAGTTTCTGTGGACATGTCCTTTGTCTAAAGGACTCGCACCAGCTCTTCTGCAGTCATCAGTGCCTTCACCCCAAGGGCTTTCCACTGATGCTTCAGTATTACCTCCTGTGGAGACTATTTCATCCAGTGTGTGATACACAGCCGCATAGCAACTAGGAACTCAGTGTCAATGTTCTGCAGGTTCAACGGGTTGTGCAGAAGGTTTTCAGGCAGCATCCAGAAGCACAGGCAGAGGGAGAGGCACCCATTCTTTCAAAGATGTGCAGCCTTTTTGATGATGAGGAGATCATAAGTGTCAAGCACAAGAGGTAAGCCCTCCTCCTCACCACTGATGCTTTGTTAGGATCTCTTGTAATATCAAGTTGAGCCTGTGGTTGATGCAGTGTATTGAAATGGCTTTTGAGTTTTTATCCTTAATTTGTTTAGCCACTCCTGACACCTTCCCCTGCACAGACACCATGTTGTAGGTCTGGCCCCACATCTGAATAAAACATCTTCTCTAATCATTTGTTTATAGTCTTGTGGGAGGCAAACTTCCCCCTTAGCATGAATTTCACAAGGACCTTTCTTGCCACCATGGTAGCAAACTAGTGAAAATTTGACTCTTTTACCTCATGCCCCCCTGACGGCAAGCCCCTGCCACACCAGAAACTGCAGATGGTGCAGTCTCTCCAGCATGCCCTCTGGACTCTGCACTGGTTAACAGCTGCACGAGTGAGTAAGGCAGCCACTTCTGCAGCTCCTCCCTGTCTGCAGCACTCCTCCTGCAGTTGATTTTTCCCTGTTGTTTACCACCACACTTGAAAAATTTTCTTCGTCACATCTCGCCAATGTATTGAGGTTGTGGACCACAGAGGAAGAGCACATATGACTTATCAGACGCTTTTGCATGCTGCACAGAGCCAGTCTCTATTGGAGCATCCCAGAATTGTCTTCCCATATGTCCTGGCGGTGTTTTCTTTGCAATGTCTGGGTGAGTATGGGTGTCGGCCTGAGTTCCCAAACAGCATGCGTCCACATATACTGTAGTGGAAGCAGCGGTGGCAGCTGCTCATCAAGAGCCGTTGTCAGAAGTGGTCCCACATCTGACAGCTCCGCGGGAAAAGACACTTTAGACACTGCTGGTCTCAGAAACAAGTTTGGCACAAGCTTTTTAGCCACCAGTTTGTTTATTTTGTTAGCTAGCTAGCCTTGCCTGGTACTTAAGCTACGTAATGTGTACAAACTGTGACTGACAGGTGGCGGTTTTCAGGTTGGAGGTCTGTTAGCAGTTTGCTCAACAGCTATACTATTCAACAACTGGCCTCACAAGAACTCACTACATTACATGAACTTCAATGTGCCACTTTATACCACAATCAGGGCGACAAAGTCCTGCTAAAGTCAACCTATAATCATTTTGTGTGAGATCGTCTGGGATTTTTTCTGCTCCAGTAAAGTCTCAGTAAATATTGGATGCATGTGTGAACTTGCTTTGACTTGAGTGCATTGTACAATACAGTGAGTACTACTCCTTTTATACCCACGGTTGTGAGGGGTAGGGAGAGATTTACAGCAAGGAGAGGGATGTAGGTCTTTTTTTTTTCTTTTTTTTTCTTTTTTGCTTGCACAGCACTAAAAATATGGACAGGTCTTAAAAGAAGCACATGAGAGTGAACTGAGAAGAAATGATGAGAAAGGAAGTGACAGAAAGAGAGAGAAGAGGAGAGGGAGACAGAGAGTCACCATCCCCCTAATGGAGGAAGCTTCTGCAATGCTTTTCCCCCTGATTACACTAATGACCAATTTGAAGCAGTTTAAGAGCCACTTTGGAGGCTCTTTGCTCTTTCTCTTCCCCTTTTCTCCTCTTCTCCTCCATCCTCTCTCCATCTTGCTCTCCCTCATTCCTCATTCCCCCTGCCTTATCTGTGTCCGCTTTCCTTCATCTGTTTTATTCCTCGTCTCTTGGTCTCCATGTGTCTCTCTGTGTGTCTCTCTGCGTCTGTGTGTGTCCTCCAGCAAGCCGCCCATTCGTCTGTATTAAATACACAAAGTGAAGCTTAGAGAATATAGAGCACACATAAGAATATGGAGAGAGAGAGAGAGCATAACACAGTGAGAGGGAACCACAGAAAAGATCTTACACACAGAAGTACATGCAGGCGAATGCAGATTGGAGTTTACTAAAGCAAATAGTTCCTAAAGGCAGAGCTCGTCTGGATGTAGAAGTGATCTAATTGGTTGAATTAGATCTCAAGGGGTCGAATCACAGTCTTTTAAAAGTTGACTTAGGCAGCAAGCAAACAAATTCCAATTTAATAATCTGTGATCGACAAATGCAAAAATCAATATTTTCAAGTTCAGCCATTTAGCAGGCTAACTGTGGTGACCACCATGAAAGTCAACTTGTTTGAAACCAAACATCCCGGGTCTAAGTCTCGACAGGGACCTTTGATTTGTCTCATTTTTTGTCATCTCTCTTGAGTTTGAGTCGAGGAATGAAGACTTCAAAAATGTCCCCCAAACGTATTAAAGATATTCATGTTTGATCATATTTAAAGACAAATCATGCTGTTGATGTAAAACAGTATTTGTTGTTTTGATGAATTCAGTATAATGCACATATTAACCACTACACCACTCTCATTCACCAGTTGACGGGAGTAAGTGCAATTTTTTCCACTTTGCTCATTATTTTGTCACGCTACTGCCGGGATAATTCAATGCTTCCAACATAGTTTGGAATTAAAAGCCTTTCAGTGACTCGAAAGGCATAATCCCTTCCTTTTTCTTAGAGGCTTTTTATGTTAAACATCACTGAAAGGAGCTTAGCACTGATCAAAAGAGCAGCATAGTAGGAGCGATTAGAATTAACTGCTGAACAAAAACATTTCTATTTAAAAGAGAAACTCAACAAAGTGAGTAGTATGACATGACTATTGTACTTGTGGAATTAGTATTGTCAAAACATATAGTATTTATTGATCAGCCTTTATGTGTTATTATTTATGTGCCATTATTTGAATACCAGCATTTATTTGTGAATTGTGAAGTGTCTCTAACACATTGTGGCATACGGGATCCTTTCATTAATTAGAAAAAGGCTATGGCAAAAAAAGACAGACAGAGAGGTCTGTCACTAGATATTAGATTCAATTAAACTCTGTTGAATAAAACATACTTATGAATTAGACTGGCCTTTTTGTCCTAAAACAAGTTTCAAGTTCAACAGCCAAGGGATATTGAGCTGGAGGCCAAGAGTTAAGTTCTAGTGTACACATTACTCATGCTGTTTGCTCTGCTGACATGACAAACTGAGCTTATGATATTAGCTCTGTCCTCTTTTAACCTCTCTCATTTCTGCTTCAGCAAAAACAGTGCTACTTTAGTTTTACACTGAAAAATGACAAACTAGAGTATGCAAATGTCATTGTTCTTACCTGCCCGAAGGAGCCAGTCTGAAAGAGTGAAGAGAGTGTTGCCTGATAGAGGAGGGCGGCGAGAGAGGAAAATGGGGAGAGAAATTAAAATAGCAGAGACAGAGCTGGATGACAGGGATGGGTGTCTTAGTGCAGATAGGACAGACTGAGACTGAAGTTACCCACAGCATGAGACAATCTGGAGAGGTAGAACAGTTAGGGAAGGAGAGAAGTCCTGTAATTTCACTTTGTTGAAGTTTTCACAAACATACAACATGTGTATTTGTATTGTAAATATTGTAAATTATTTTATTTTTCCAGGTTTCCCCTCGTTTTGGAGAAAGTACATTTATACTGCATACAGTAGGTTAAATACTGAATGTTTATACTATAAGTGAAGAAGTCCTATAATATTAATGAAAAAATCTCTTAAATTGTTTGAATTCCAAATCATATGATCATGTTGATGTTGGGTTGATGTTAAACTGGCCCATCTTATGTGCATCATTGTCCTTTAAAATGCTTTCGATTGGCACCTTATTCTGTACTCACAAGCAATACACACACAAACCGACTCATGCTGCAGTGTGACACTTCCCTTAAGCTCTGTGCCAGATATGTCAGCAGTAGAGTAATTGCACACCCAAACCACGTGGTAGCGTCACGCGCTAGGTGAGCCACGTCTACCGGAAACAGGAGGGAAACCTTTCAGTTTTCTCTCCTCCTCTCTTCAATGTCGTCTCATTCTGTCATTCTGGCACTCTCTCGTCTTTGTTCGTGTTCCAGTTTTCATGAGCCTATTCTGTGTCCCCCTCTACTTTTACTAGAAATAGTTGGAGAAACCATTCAGGTTTTTTGTTTTTGCTTTGCCTTTAAATTGTTGGTGTGTCCATGTTAATCACTTGTGTACCTTTGCTGGCAATGGACAGTTAACTCTTACCACCACTTTGGTCCAGGATATAATATATCAGCTATTGGATTGTTATGACGTTGTGCAGAGATTTCCACAGTACCCAGATACGACTCATTTTTTTGTGATTGATGAGATGTTGAAAGCATACCAAGAATTGCATCATATGAATGTCTTTTGTTAGAGTAAAATATCGCCTTATGATTTCAATGTTCACATCCATCCTTTAAAATGTGTGCAAGGACACTGCTTAGAGTAGATCACAACAAAAACAGGAAATGACAATGAACCGTCACCATGGACTTGGGTTCTGTCCAGTCACAAACAAGGAAATTCCCACCATATCATGTTTTGTGAAATTTATTTATTTTTAGTTTTATGTTTTTGTGTTTTGTGAAAAGTTGTGTGTTTTGACCTTCAGAGCCACAATAGTTATGGGTCAGATGGGTTAATATCAGATAGGGTAAGAACATTAGCATTTATTTGAAGTTGTGTATCCATTTTCCCGAGCGCTGTCTTTTGAACCCTGTTTTTAACATCAACCAATGGGTAAAACCTCCTGACCAACACTGGAATATTTCTTAGCACCCTTGTGTCACGGCCAGGGTAACCAACAAATATATCCAGACATTTGCCAAAGCTGTCACAGATTGCCTGAAGCTGGTCAGAGAAAAAGAATCTCGTGCTTGTGAACCATGGGGAGCTCCTATACAGATATGGCATCCATCAGTGGCTCCCACATAGTGGCTGAAGGCTGGACTGTTGGCAAGGTGTTGCAAACCATGGCCAACTTCAGCACACTGTGCCAGTGTGCGGAAGCAGACCACTTTATTCAGGATAGACAGGATTGTGTCACAGAGCCGTTGCACAATGTCACATCTTTGGCACATCAAAGTCACGGGAGACAGCAGGGTATGTGTCAGCCAGTATACCACCAGAGGAACCTCCAAACAGTGTACACAGCCATGGGTCTTTACCCTCCTAAGAAGAGCAGTCGATGCCTCAGTAGATGGCCTAGGCAGGCCGAAGCATCTAAACAGATCTCTGCAGTAGGGACATGAGTGTGTATATATTTTGTTAATGTAAAGGAGAGAAGAAAGGGTAAATACATAACTAGTGTGCTGTTTTTCCAGTACTGTTTTCATTTTAAAACCTAATTATGCTTTATTGTATGCAAGTCAAACTGAATGTACC
Organism: Scortum barcoo; assembly: GCA_023238725.1. Taxonomy (NCBI): domain Eukaryota; kingdom Metazoa; phylum Chordata; class Actinopteri; order Centrarchiformes; family Terapontidae; genus Scortum; species Scortum barcoo. Next base: position 24,843,584 of record CM041554.1, read on the forward strand.
ATCAAAGTACAACTGAAGTTGTTCCTGCATATCTAATGTGCTCCTAGGTAGAATCTAGCTGATGTTTTAAATGCGCTCTGTGATCTATGTTCAAAACCATATCAGCATACCTTTAACATACGTGAACACAATACCATGAGTAGAAGATTTAGGAAATAAGAAGCTCATTGGAATATATAGAAAACAGCTGAGTAGGTGGCTTTAGGTCCATTCATTGTGTGTAATTGTGTCAGGATATTGTTGGGTCCTTGATTATCTGAATCAACTATTTTGTCACATTACACATTGACAGTATATTTCCACCATAACATTTTTGTGACTGGTAGGCTATATTTATTTTTTATTTCTATTCCAACCTTAGCAAAGAAGTAATATTTTTCACTGGGTTGTCCACATTTATATAGCCTGCATGAAACAACATGGTGAGAACACACAGGGCAAAGTATCTAAGGTGGACTTTTCAGATCTTCAGATCATTTTAGTTTTACCACAACAGTAACATCTTCTGCCGCCTAATGATAGCCTAGTTTAATTCCAGTCATCTCCAGTTGTCTTAGCATATTTTTCCTTGACCTCATGACGTCTTCCATCGAGGTAAAGAAAAACAAAAAAAACTTAGGACAGCACTATTTTGAGTACCAACTGAAATGTAGCTGTCACAATAGCCAAAGCAGCCACTGAATGTCTGATCTGATTTTAATTCGCTGTACTGCAGTTGGGACAAATCTGCAACAAAGCTCACTCCGTTTAAACAAATGTTCAGAAAAAAATCTTTCAAAGAAAATGCAGATGAATTAGTGTTTCTATTCACAACTCTTAAGCAATTATTAGGAGTACAGGCGCAATTAATGTTGTTCGCTTTTATCAGTTCATTTTTTTTTTTTTGAAAATGTCCAAAAAATCAAGGAGGTGGCAGGACACACTCTTAGTTCCCTCATGCATTAATTTTACACTTTACATAGAGGCATACATAATTTTGACGTGTACTGTCCCTTTAATGTGCAGCTGTGAGCCCAGTCCACACATGAGCAGACTCACCAACCTGTCTCTAAACCTGCTGCTTGGAGGATCAGTGCAGGACGTGCTGCAGGACTACCAGTGACACACACACACACACACACACTCACACACAGAACTAAGTAACTAAGTAACTATGTGTAAAGGGTTAGGGGTTAAAGTTCAGGATGGACCAGCAGCTCATCCAGTGGTGATCTGGAGATGTTTAAACTTGGCTTGCTCTCTGGGAAATACTGAACGTAAATGATGATAAGAAATAAGATCTTTTTTTTTCATATAGAATATAGTTTGCTAAATGAACAAAATACACATACCCACGTAAGTGTGGTAAGGACAGGAAGGCAGGCTACATCAGTAATGTAACAGTTTTGTCGTTTTGCCGCGAGGCAGGATCGAAGCATACATGCAATTTAAGAACCTGCAGTGTCTAAAATAACATGAATCATCCATAATACTAAGCTGTTATGCTGTACAAGATATTATTGTAAATTTCTCTGCATATTTAGAGGATTTAAAATGTTTGCATGATTTTCTCTGTGCAATTAAACAACACAGTGAAAATAAACAGATATAAAAACAAAATGTTTTTATGTTGTATTTCAAACTTAAAATGACATCCTTAAAAAAAAACATTGAACTTTAAGTATGATTATAAAAATCAGGGGGAGTGTGAGCAGTTACTCAGAGCCATCAGTAAAGTCTCTGGAGTCTGAATAATGTCTTCTGAGCACCAGTAACATTGTGTTAATGTGTCTCCATTAGACACCGCTGCCAGCTCCCAGTGTGTCTGTCTGCTCTGTCTGAGACTGGAGAGAGAGAGGGAGAGAGAAGAAAGGGCAGAGAAAGTGACAAAAGGGAGAAAGAAAGGGAAACCAAAGAGGGTGAAAGTAAACTCGAGAGGGCAAGACAGACACAGCACTAGTGGGGTGGGAGGATGTCTAGACAGATACCAATATAGGGGAAGACACAGGACACCCAGAGGCAGACAACAGGGAAGTAACAGAAAATGGACAAGAAAGGACAAAGTGAGAGGTAGAAATAGAAAGGAAGAAGCTGAAAACAAGTGAGGGACGGATAAAGACAAGGACACGAAGAGGGAGTGTCAGAGAGGGACAGAGAGAGAGAGACGGATCAAGCAACAGAGAGAATTAAAGGGCGACGCAGGAATCAGAGTGAGGCAGAAACGAGTGAGGGACTAATTTATTTAACGGGGTTGCCATGGGGAACAGCATCTATGATGAATGCAGCCAATTGACTATAATTCACCCAGCTGACAGAACATCATGACCAGTGATCCACAGGGAAGGGAGACATTACTGAAAAGGAAATATGGGTTGTGTGTAGCCCAAAACAACCGTGTAGTAGCAAAATAATGATTGCCATTGACCAACATATATAAAACAGTGACCAGGTTCATCGGAGAAAAATAAAACCAGCTGCATGGTGGACACCAAACTACATCATTTCAGTAAAGTGGTTGAAGAGCTCAGCATTTACTGTGACTGTGAGCGGTGGTGCTTACTATGGGAGTAGGTTCTGTGAAACATTTGTATAATGTTTTCTGTGGTTCCGGAGGAGCTTAAAATCTGAGAAAATAACCCTTGTGATGTCATCTCCGTTTATGATTAGTATATTGGAAATATTTTACACAAAACCTACATTACTGTGCAGCACAGAGGCCATTTTGTGCCATCAATGTGATAACTTGAAGGTTAAATCTGGACTTGGTTTGAAAAACACTGACAGAGCATTAAATAAGACCGTTGGCACAACGGTTTGGGAAACAAGGCTACTCACAAAGTTGCTATTGTAACTTTAGTTCATAAACAGTATGACCTAAATGGAATTAGTTATGGTTTATCACACTTCAGAGGTGATTATACAGAACAGAACTTTTTTTTTTTCAATTTAGCCATGTTATGTTCACATAAAGTCTGCAGCAGGATATAACGTATATTAGCTCATTCTGAAACACTTGTTTGGCTTGTTGAAACTGACTTCAGATATGGATAAGAGGTGGACACATCAATGCTCACTCATTTTATTATTGATTTAGTTTTTTTTCTTTTATGTTAAGACCTCAGCTGTATACTGTAGGGAGGCTGTTGAAGCTCGGTACATGGATAGGTATGTAAAGAGTTGAGCAGGGACAGTATTGGTGACACACGTGGTGAAAACTGGACCCACTGAATAACTGATCAATAAAAAACAGTGTTCTTTTTTTTAACCTGATGAAGATCTGACTTAGATGAAAACATTTGATTGTGTTGTCATTTATAAGTTTTTGTAGCTCTAATTTTATTGTTACTCATAGGAAGTTTGCATACTTTTTGAATGTGCTCATTACCTGTAAGGTTAACCTAACTCTGTTTTAGCTCATATTAAGGCAAAACATAGCAGACGCATAGCTCTTCACCTTTTCGAGTCACTTTGCCCATTATCTGTTAGCGTTTTTGCGCACTAACTCCATTCACTTTCATCTTGCTGTAGATTAATTTTGCTGCAGTGCTATAAGGTATGTAATGTTTTATTTAAACACCTGCGGAGATGATTGTGTGATCCATTAGGGTGACAGTATTATGTTAACGTCCATGTTTCAGGACTGTGTGTGCTCACACTGAGTGTGATGTGCACGATTCAGGACAAACTTTACAGTTTCTTGTATATTCTGTGTTCAGTTCCAGGTACTTAAATACCTGTATTATGAACACAGTTTGTGCCACTTGGCGGCAGCCACATAGGCCAGTGGAACAAACTGCTAACCTAACCCCCCTTCAGCTCAGGAGTAATGATAAAGAGTAAGCAGAGAAGAGATTTTGCAATGTCTGAGGCTTCCAGGTAAGACTCCATCAAGCCCTGCAGCTTTTTCTGACGCGTTGCTGCCGTGAGCACTTCATCTCCAATGATGAAGCTTTGGAGCCTCCACGGTCTGAGGACTTCAATAGTTTGGTGGTGGAGAGGAGGGCTCACTGTTGCTGGGAGGGTTTGAGGGGAGAGCAGACTACTGGAAAGTGAAATGGATGACAGCCTACCAGAATATGATTCCTATTCATTTCTGGGCCATCCACTTTTGCTGAAGTGAAAACGCTATTCCACCGTTTTAGGTTGGAGAGTCCAATCTATGATGTGGAGATAAAAAAATGTTTTAAAAAAGAATAAAGGATTCTGTATCCTCCAGGATAATGAGATAGTGGATGTGATGCACATTATCATGAATGCTCTAAGCCTGGATTTGTCCATGATATTGCTCCAAAGTGAAGTAGGTGCCTTTGTATAAAACAGATCCGAGGGCCAAACTGCGCTCTCCATACAGATTTTGACTTATTTAACACCCAGCAGCAGAAATCCATAGGTGGTCCTCTCTGTGATAGAGCTGTCTCTGGTTTTAACACTGATGTAAGCTCTTCCTCAGAACCTCAGCGCTTGTGAAAGTGTGTGAGTGTGTAGCGGGTCATTGTTGAAAAAAAGAGTAATAGCAAAGTGATGCAAGGTCACTGTCAATGATAGAAAGGCCTGATGCTATGGCAACCAGATATGATTTCTGGAGCACAGTAATTCATGTTATATAGCAATACAGAAAAAACATCTCTGTTACGCCAAGAAATGTGTTTATATTGATGATAATAGAAAGCACTTTCATATTCAAAGTGCAGAAACAGGGATAGGTGTTTATGCTGCATTAATGTTACCTTAAACTGTTTATACATCAAACAGGAGCATATTATGGTGCAGATGTATTAAAATGTTTTTCTGTTAACAATCATGTCACGTGTCTTTATTTCCCTATTATGTATAACATAAAACATAAACATGTTTTGATGCTGCTGTACATTCAAATAAAAAACTTAAATCCACAGAACAGTTTTTTTTTTGTATTTTTTTTTTTTTTTTATCAGCCACGTGAAGCTTATGTAAAAATGTAATTATATTGTGGTGAGCTGAGTCTCCAGGCAAACAATGCATTGTAAGATGATGAATGCACATCTCTTTTTGGGTATGAATATCGTTTCATTTTGCCAGCTTTTCTTCACCTCCCTGAGCTCCTATTGTTAGCAGCAGAGGGTTGGAACCTGACACCATAATATAGGGGATGAAATAGGAAATAGCAAAAAACAGCCCAAAACTGAATGAAAGGCTTTTATCCAAATTTGACACATTTGTGACAATGAACTATACTTATGTTTTTGTGTTGTGTGTTGTGCTCTTTTAGTGAGTCATTTGATTGGCTTCGGTCCAGACAGAAATATCTCAACAGCTGTTTATTGACAGATTTCTATTAAACTTGGTTCAGACAGTTGTGGCCCCCAGAGTATGAATTCCCAGTGTCTTTGGTGATCCCCTGACTGGACTGACATTTGAGGTTTTTCGTGAAAGGTCTCGTGTCTCGACAGACGTGACATTTGGTGAAGATTTTCATGGCGCTCAGATGATAAATCTTGTGACTTTTCATGCAGCACCGCCAGCAAGCCCAAATCAACGTCTGTGCTTTAACACGGTGGTTTGGTAAAACAGCTGGGTACAGACAGTCATTGTCCCCAGAAGATGACTCCTCCTCTCTGTGGTGATTTCCTGAATTTTCCCCAATGTGTGACGTGGTTCAGAGTAAAATCTATCCTTATCTCTACTTTGTATTTAGTGCTGTTCTGCATACTCCCAAGAACTAACATGTGCTCTTATTACTAAGTCATGTCCTGTGCACAACATACCAAAAGCAAGAGATGTTCGCATTAAGGTGCCCTGGCTAATGATAACACCTTAATCAGCAAGTATTGACAATATGTGTCCACAATGCATCCCCAAACTGAAGTGAAATAGTGCAAAATGGAGTCAGCCTATAGACTGGTTGAAGTGGTTAATGTGAATACTCTTATATGTCCTGTAAAGTGCATGTTACTGCCGGAGCCCTGGTCCTCTTTGTTCTCTCCAGTCTTGCAGGTTCCTCACTGATTCTGGTTGTGGTCCATCTGTCTGAGGTTCACTGGCCTGGTGGGGACATGATCTGTGTCTGTGCTGTGGAGAGAAGGTCGAGTGGCCCAGAGCTCCATATGAGGACATCTAGAGATGCACCTGGACTCATGGACTCATTTCCATTACCTGTGATACCTTCACACATGGACTAAACCCATGAACTCAGTTTATCTACAGTTTATTACGACCCATGTTTAACTCCATATATGACTGACTGATGATGTTCTCTGTACATGTGGCATCTATTGCACGTCTGTCCATGTCCCAGGGAGAGGGATCCCTCATCTGTGGCTCTTCCTCAGGGTTTCTTCTTTTTCCCATAAAGGCTTTTTTGAAGTTTTTCCTGACCCGGTTTGAGGGTCTAAGGACAGAGGGTGTCACAACTGTGCAGATTGTAAAGCCCTCCGAGGGCAAACAATGTTTGTGATTTTGGGCTTTAAATAAATAAATTTGATTTTGATTTGAAGTAAAACTTCATTAGGGTATTGAATCCCTATCCATATTGATGTGAAAGAAAGAAAAAAAATGTCACAACTAACTGTCTTTTCAAAGTTGCCCCTTTCTCTCCCTCTGGTTTTATGAAACTGGGCAGTGAGATTTCAGTTTTCTAAGGCCGCAATTTACCAAATGAGGACACATAATGAGTAAAACGTGTATGATTCATTAAAACAAGCACAAAAACTGAAAGGAAAAAAAATGCTGTGATCAAGTGTGTAAAATATATTATGAAATACACAAACACTAACAAATAACTATTACAAAAGATAAGTGAGGTGAGATAAGGAGGTTAGATGCATCAGGACTGTAAGGAATTTGTGGATGCCATTTTTTCAGCTAACGTTCCTCACTGACTACAGGAGAGAAAAGGTTGATCAATACAGGTAGAGAGAGCGTCGTAACAGTACTTTCCAGGTCACGAAACATGTTCTGTATTTATGTTGGAGGAGAGAGCCAGCTGTTAGATACATTCCAAAAATGCACATCCGAGGCATTGTGTTTTTTTTGTAGGGATATTGTATTCGGCTGACATGGTTGGTAAGGCAGAGTAACCCTGTGATAAGATCAAAATGGAGATTATGTCATAATCACCAAAATGGACATGAGAAACACGGACGAAAGCAACACAATTATAAAACCAAAATGGAAAAAAAAAAAAAATAAATAAAAAAAAATAAAGGGTAAAGTGTTAAGTACACTATTACCATAATATAACAAACATACTTTTTTCTCTTCAATTCACCAGACCCACACGTTTTTTTTTTTTTTTTTTTTAAGTAAGGTGTTGTGACTCACTAATTTACGTACATTTCATCTTCGAGCCACACTCTATTTGCATGGGATCAGAAACCTAATTAAAATGCAATGTAATGCATAAACAAAGAAGCTTCCAGCAGTGAGAAACAGCCTTGATGAGCGACTGAAAAGAGATGTAGAGCAGGAAAAATGTCCCGAAGGCAGCATGCTGTGAAGGAGAGATTTACACCGTCCATACCTACATTGTGCTCTGATAACAACTGATGCAGCAGGACCTGCCTTTTCCCCTCTCCCATCAGGTAGCTTCCAACCAAACCAACAGGAAACCTTTCTGCTTCTGAAATACCACATATAAGAACATTTTGTCTGCGCTGTAGCTGGTTGGACTATGAATATCATCCAAGTAGAGAGCGGCAACAGAAAGAGTGACATGGAGAAAGTGTCCAGCCAATTGAGTAATTGATAGATGAGTAATGCCTTCATTTTATATCTATTTAGGCTGTTTGTTTTATGCCAGACTTTATGTAAGACCTGAAAAAAACGCAGATACTACACTCTGACATTGTAATGCCTTTAATATAAATTATATTGATTCAAAGGTCAAATGCAGTATCTGAAAACAAAAATGTATTTTCTTATCGTTTTTTTGTCCGTCTGTGTTTGGTCTGAGTAAACTAAACACATTCTTGCATTGTTGGTCTTATGATACTATTATTTAAATTAATTAATAATAATTAATAAATAATAATAATAATATTATTTAAATTGGATATAGAAATAACTGAAGCACAGATCAAAACTAGACCCTTAGTCTGATCGATACCAGTGCAACGTGTATTTCAGTTGTTTGGCTTTACAGAATCGTGTGCAAAGGGATTATTTCTAGTTATATTTATTCACCCTCTGCTTGATCAGTGATTCATATGAGTCATTCAAAATTAATTCATACCATTTTTGACACTGCTTTGATATGAATAACTTTTGAATTTGAAGAAATGAACAATCAGAATTCCTTCTTTTTGATATTTAATCTAAATTAATGGCCACAAATACTGACATCATGAATTAACAAGCGTGGGTGTTTTTTAGTCAGTTTTATAGGTTGTTTGTGTGGTGTCTGTGTGTGTGTGTGTGTGTGTGCGTGCGTGTGTACTGGCAGGTTTTCACAGAGTTGCTGCTGGTGAGGTGGGGCATCAGCGGACAGAGCTCGTTCCATCAGCTTCATTTTGTTTCTCGGCAGCCTTACCATGGCTGCGCAGCTCCAGAGGCAACTCCAGCTTGACCTTTGTCACAAGGATATGCCTGAAATCTGCATCGCGCCCTTCTGCTCCCCCCGGCTGCCTCTCCATCTCCCTGCCCACAATGTGACAGAAACCATCTCCACTAAATATAAATATAAATAAATGAGCGTCCTGGTTCAAAGTACTCAGCGGCGGTGCCTCCGAAAGAAGTGTCAGAGTCGACAGACAGCATGTTTTATGTCACGCTTGTGTTTAGAGAGCACTGTTACAGGCTGATGCTTCATGGGGCAGCACTACCACCTTCTGAGGGTCAACACCTCTACCTCCGTTTCCTCCTCTGCTCTCTCCTCTAGTCACAGGATGGACGGGCTGGAGCTGAGCCGTCTTTGCTGCTCTCCCCCCGGTGCTCAGCCTTCACGTGGATATCCTGCTGCAAACACAGCTCACGCTCCTCCTCACCCAGCTTAGTGAAGCTTATGTTTTTCATCCTTCTCTGCCTTTCGATGGGACTGATAGGAGCGTTGATTCTTGGGGTTAGACACATAGCGGATCCTTGGCGCTGATGTCAGGCAGCAAATATCGTCGATATGGAGCATGCCCTTAATTGTTGAACAGTTGTTATCCTTGGTGTGCCTAATACAATACTATATGGGTGATTGAGATCATCATTTTGAGCATTATACCCAAAAGTTGTAGGGAGGAATGTCTTGCAGAATGTTTCTCTCCTTCACTGTCACAGGGAAAGTATTTAAGGGACTGCTGGGAGCCTCTGCTGTGAAACGTTTCAATAGATGCTGTGAATGGGATATGAGGTTCCTTTTCTCAGAGCAGGGATTTTGCAGTCTGTGTTGAATATAGTTCTTCCTCTGTCCACTTTTATCCTTTTCTTATGTTTCTTTTTATAAATAGACCCACATGGCCTTCCCTGTAGCACCTTCTTTTTTTGCTCTGGCTTATGGGTGGACCTTTTCCTGCTTGAGCATCTGACACTGTGCCAGGCCTATCAAAGACCACATCACCATTTTCAAAACGCTCATCATCATCATCATCATAATCATCATCATCACTAGCTGACTCTTCTTCTGGCTCGAATGTGCCTTCGGTGTGTAAATCTGGACAGTGTTTTTCCAAGCTGCTCAAAAGAGCCTCTCCATCATGCATAAAATCAGAGGAACCTTGAGATTAATTCCTCTGTTTGTTCCCTCTCAGACTCCAGAGAAGCAAACACTCTCCTCAGTGACTGCAGTGATGGTGTCCTTGTTGGTGCGAGTTTGGCAGAAATCATGTCATCCTCATCAAGACAATGTTCATTTTTTAATGTAATGAAATTCTCTCTGCCAGTGGAGCTCTGTCCTTGTATCTGTCAGTTTACAGTTTATTTATTTTTTATGTAATGAAATTATTAAGAATTTGATACAAAACATGTTTTAAATGAAGCTCTACCACAAATTATATGAAACCCAGTGGAGCTTGCAGTCCCTGCTTATCCTAGCATCATAATAAAATTTTCATTTCTATGAGACAATGTTCTGAGATGTTATCATGGATGCCTCAGATAAATGGAACAAATATAAGATTTTTTTTTTATATTTTCTTTTTCTTTTTTTTTAATTAGCTTTATTAGCAGCTTTGTTAGGCATGTTTGCTGTTTTTATTGGAGAAACAGCGTCCACAGTTAATTGGTATCTTTTAGCTTATGTATCCCTTGGCACCCGTCATGGTCATGAGTATCCACTATCATTATTATTATTAGTGTGTTCAGCATATTCTCATAGGCGTTTTGCAGTGTTTTGCAGGTGGTACCAGTGTACTTGTGTTATGCTTTTTTATTTTGTAGTCATGGTCGTTTTGAACCATGCTCCAGGTCAGGAGGGGTAGTGTAACATCCAGTCCAGTGAAAATGCTTTTTAGTGACTATAGTTTAACTGCTACACCATGAAAGCCCCAAGGTGGCCTGGTCAGTCCTCTGTCTTGAGAGACAGTTTCCATACAGATAATCAAATCATTTCATAGAGATGGTCACACTGACAGATGAACAGCAACCTGCTACACAACACAACACTGGAGGCTGGGGTTCATACACTGCATCCAGAGTGTGCTGAGGCTTAATGTGGGCTGGTGTCCTGCAGTCTAACATCGACCATCCACCCTGACCATCTTCAGCATGCCCTGCCAGAACATTTAAACATAACACTTCCTTTACTGGAAAAATGTTCACCACTGAACATGATGGAAGCAATGTTTTTCCCTCAAAACAATTTGCTAAAACAAATTAGTAGTATATTAACACCACTTTAAGTGGACATGGGTGTTAATGGTTTTTTTTTTTTTTTCCACTTACACTTCCCAGTAACCCTCTCAGTTGGAGTGCTTGATCAGTACTGGTTCACGGTGATATTGTGGATTTGTGCTTTAATTTATCACACCCTGTATTGGGAGGGAATTCAAGAGTCTCCAGTATTTCAGTAAGGCACACAAAGCACATTTATGGTGTCTCATTTAGGTAGGCTGAAACACTCTCCTGTGATGCCGCCTTTAGGCTAAGAAATAAGTGCATTTTGAACACAATAACCTTGTCTCCTGCAGCTTCGGTTTAGCTGCATTTTGAACTAATAAAGAATAAACTTTTATTACAGAAGCAAGCCACCTTTCACCAGCTGTGTCAGCCTCAAGGATGCAACATTCTCATCAAAATGTCAGTTCTAATGACGTTGTTTCCTTTATCAGAGATACAAGCGTTCAAGCAACTCCTGTAAGTCTTAAATAGCTGGTGGAAAGTAACAACCAAAATACTCCGACTCCCTCAAATCCCCGCCATCAATCCCTACTTCCCTGCATCTCTGTTTACCTCAGCCCCTGTGAAAAGAAAGTTTCACACAGCAGAAATAAAACAGCATCACTGAAATAAAGTTCAAATACACCAACACACACTGCTACAGTACTTTATCCAAGGTGTCTGGAAACCTCGTAGCATCAGTTTTTATCTCCTTTGGACTGAAAATGAAAGGTAACGTTGCCCCTTACATGTATAGAAAAAGATTCAAGCCAGCCCTGTGGTAATGATTTGTAAAATGCCACCATTGCAGAGGTGTCAGTGGGGGGGAAATGGTCGTCTTTCTCCATTTCTGTAAAGTTTCTGTAGATAAAAGAGGATTTTGCGGGGCACTGGCATTATACACTGACTCCTTTTTGCTTCCCTGTAGTCAGTCCCTGTGTCGCCGGCCGTCTGTCTCTCTCTATCTACCTACCTATCTATTTCCAGCTGCATATCTCGTGGTAGCAGTGCTTTGCTAAAAGCTGGCATGAATGCTCAGTCAAAGCACCTTCGGCAAACAAAACAGAAGGCAACAACAAAACCAAACTTGCCTCCAATCCTCTTTTGTCGCACCCCAACTCCCCAGAAAGATGCAAAGACGGAGCGACAGGAACAAGTGAAGAAAATAAGAATATGGAAACAGCAGCCCAGACAGCAACCCAGCCTCACCAACTCAACCCATGAAACCTGTGGCTCGTCTGTTCCTCCTCTGATCCTTGAAAGGAAAAAAAGTTAGATTTTCCCTCTGAATCTCTTTTTATGTACTATTTTCCTCCTCCACAAGGAGGTCAAAAGTCATGGTCAGCTACAGAAGTGCAGCTCTTGAGCTGGGAGGGATTCAGCCTCACTCAAGGACGCCTCATTAGGATGGATTCTTCTGTTGTGGCTACACTGCCGCCAGCCCTGTAACCAATAATGCATAACACGTTATGTATTATTGTTTTTTAAACCCATCATTATAATCAGAAACAAATCATATAAATCATTAAATAAATAATAATGGTTTCCTTATTTTTTTTATGACCTTGTCATCGACAGGTGAATCTGCGCAGAGCTAGTACCATGTACCATTAACTGACTGTTAATGAAAAGGTATGTGAATATGAGCATGTTATGTCATGTATGTATTAATGATTATAATCTTTAAAAAGAACATCTCATGGAACATGGTGTATGAAATGTGTGTTTGTATTTTCTTACCTTTAAAGCATTTCTCAGGGTTCTTATTCTTCTTTACTCTGCAGGGCTTGCTGGATCAGAATCAGAAGGTGATTGTTTTGGGGTTGTTGGCTGAGTTTTCAAATCTGATTAAACCACACCTACTCAGATTATCTCTGTATTTTAGAGTTGATTTCTTGCGAAATAATATGTAACAATGTTATTGGTTGCCCAAACTTTATCTGTTGCTTATTTAGCCATGCATATTTAATTTGGTTGAGAATAACTTTTGAGACCATATTTTCAGGCATCCATACCTCTCCCACCACATCCTCACTTTCAATATCAATAAACAAAATAATAATACCTATGATTGCATTTCTTAGTATTATCTGTTTATTCCAGAATCACCCAGTTCTTTCTATTTCCACCTGAAAGTAGAGGAAACACGGGTTCTTATTTCTTGGCCACAATCTTTCCATGCAGACACACTTTCACAAGAAAAACATGGGGAAAAAATCTAAGCCAGGTGGTCATTGAGAAAAATATTAAACACAATCTGACATGCAGGACAGGTGAACACCTGCAGATACAAATGTTGTGAAATAATTGACCCAGTTTAGTCAAGAGGAAATCTAAGAGCAGCCAGAAGTCCATTTAAAAATAATAAAATAAGTGTGTGCCCACATTAACACAGGGATCATATGAAAAACCCACCGTGACATGTTAAACTGTAAATTCCATACCTGTACAGAAATCAGTCAGTCCCATGTACACAGACACACATATTTGCAGTATTTTGCTGTGAGGGCTTTCCTAAAATACATTGTTAACCTTGGACATAGATTTTCTGGGGCACCAGGCCCATTGGTCAGCTTAGCCATTTAACATCTTGAACCCAGGGCTTGAACCCAGGGCTATTTTTGCACATCTTTCTCTCCCTTTTTTCTTGGCTTATGATAGAGTGTTTCACACCTGGCTGAAACATGGAGTGACTATGTTTATTTTGAGGACATGTACATACTAGAAACAATATTTGGCATGTGCTACTATAATATATACTAAGTGGTAGTGACCCATTATCACTGATCAAAAGGGTAACTCTAATGTTTGAGAATGTTAGTATAATGTTTCAGAGAAAGCAGAGCGCTATCCATTTTAGAAATGCAGAAACAATAAGTTGTTGTGATATTACTATGTTGTCCACAGAGAGACGTCCTACTTTAGACACTTTTGGCAATTATGAGTGCTTATTCATCCGGATGGAGAAGTTGATGACAGCATGGAGCCTTGCTGGATGAAAAAGTTTACACTTCCATCAAACACTGGGTTATACGCCCAGCATGCTTCTGCTGCACCACTCTGCTCTGCACTCCCCTTCTGGGACAGAAGACACCCACAATCTATGCTTTATGAGTCCAACAAACTATCTGTGAGGACAATGGAGAAGCACGCTTACTGAAATGAAATGAGCTGCTGCACAAAGGAGGACCAGATGGGCAGGCAAATTACTGTGGAAGTTCATGTATTGAAAGCCTAAACTTGTCATAAAACCTTCTGTACCTTTATTCTGAAAACTGCAGTTGCACTGAAGATGGGCACACTGAAAATCAAGTACCAGAGACCTTCACTGAACAAGGCAAAGACCTCTCGTCTGCTGATTTCTCCCACTTTTTTGAAATTCACATCTCCAAAATGACTAAAGAGCTAACCCAACAGACACCATACATACGCACAAAACACTGTTCACTGGAAGCTCAGCATTTAACAGTTCTTTGATGGCCATTGTCAATTGTACATTTTATGAATGCAATTATGCACTCAAAACAGCAATTGTGAGTACGGAAGAACAGGAATTGAGACACAGCCACTGCTTTCAAAACCTTGACTAGTCAAGCAAGTTGTTTGGTGTCAAGGTCAAGGTCTAATGGACTCAAATGGCAATGGTAAAAGAAGATCTACGTTACGTTATATTCAAAATAATACAAATGTTGAATAAAAACAATAATGAAATAATTGTGACAAGTGGTAACACTTCATTTAACTTCTACACCCCAGCTTCATCCCATTGTTATGCATCTGCATTGACACTGTTATACCGACGATGCACACTTCTATGTGTCAGTCAAACCTAAAAGCCCTGAAGCAATTATCTTAGCTCAGACAACTCAGACTAAACTCTCCCCACAATGCTTCATTACAAGCAAACCCCATCTACTTAGAACATGAAGAAAACTTCACAAAATTGGAGAAAATATAAGGAATAAGAGGAAGAATAGAGATTTCATCAAGGCAATAACATCCAAAGCCAAGTACACAAGCAATGAAAATTCAAATACAAAATACCACATTACCACCAAACCACATTAGAATTATGATCCAGCAACAGAATCACTATCAATACAGTGCTTTTGTAATTAATATAATGTACCATGTCCTATTAAATGAGTCTACTGAAATTGAAATTAAATGAATATAGACATCAGAGATAAAAATAGAGGACTTCACAAAAAAACTGAACCTTACAAGAAGATTTTTTTTTTCTCACCTCTCACACAGGTAGGCATTCAGCAGTACAATGAAAGCACTCACTCAGAATGGTGAGGAGAATGTGAGGACATTATATCATAGTTATAAAACAAAGGGGAACTCACACACAATGAAAAAAATAAAGGAAAAAATTGGCATGAAAGATGACAGTCTGCAGGGATTACGTCTTGCCTGACCCGATTTTAGCATCCTCTGAAGAGTTTAAATCAAACTATGTGATGCCTGACAAAATGCTCTCCACACACAAACAACAAATAGACAAAAAAATGTGTTAAGAAGAAAATGGTATGAGACAACATGCCCGTGTCTCTTACAAATTTAATTTTATACTTCAAATATTTAAAATAAACATGCTGCACAGCATTTGATAGGGGAACAAAAAGGATATGTCAGGATATTAATGAAGTAAGCAAAGCCAAGGGAATGATACCAGCAGAGTCAGAGCCTGATGCAACACTGTATGTTCATGTGCTAGTGTGTGTTTCCAGGCGAACAAAGCAAACAGTCAAAGAAGTGTTTCTTCCCAGTGAAACGCTCAGAAAGTGCCTTCTGATGCAATGTATGTATAAATGCATGATATGGGCGCAAAAACACTTCCATGGGGCCAAACATAATCCTAAAAGAGTTTGTGATGCAATTAGTTTTCACCAAAAATACTGACTTATACACAGACACACACACACACATCCACACATCCACACACACACATAAAACCCTATAACAGCTTTATTCAGATTAAGGACCCAATGAGATATTGTCCAACAACAGCAAAACAATGTCTTCCTGGCAAGTGACCTCTTGTGGTCACGCAAATAATGACAGTCCTCTCTAATGACACCGTGTCACACAGTATCGAGTGCACGTTACCTAAGAAGGTGCTAAATGGATAAACTTTGTGGAATAACCCATGTTATTACAATTAACTCTGTTGGGATCATGAAGAACAGTACCAATTTTCATCATAACCCACCCTGAATGTTTATACAAAATTGAATCCCTTTATTGTTGAGACATTGCATCCTGAATTTAGTGGTGGACCAACCAATATTACTATTATTATGCACTTGCACTGATGCACTGTTAACAGAGTTTTCCTCTCAAACCCATGTAAATACAGGCCCATGTACAACCTGTAAAGAAAGAGGTCTCACCAAACCCTATGGTGAACCCATCTACTACTCTTTAGTATGGTTAAGAACAAATTTACCATTTAGAACCTTTTTTTTTTTAAATAAACAGCTTGTGGAAAGTCACTATTCATTTGAACTGCTCACAACTGGTCGATGGGCACATAGAAACACAAAGCGGGTTCAAAATCCAATCTGAGCTACAAACTTTGACCACATCAGTACCTACAACATGCAATGTTAGATGTTATGTATAGATGTACTGTAATTTCATAATTTGGTCCATCTTCCCATCTAAAATTTGCTGTACCTTGACATTTTGTTATCGCCAGATGATGAATCATAGGTCCATTTTGTTCACAGTATGGACATTCATGGTCCCCAGGAGGTCTACTGCATATAGTGTCCCCATGGCCTTCTTCAACCACCACCTTTATGTCAAGATTTCCACATGCGCACAAGATATTGCATAATGTAACAGCCTGAAATGCAGTACAGAGCAGCAAAGCTCTAAGAATAGCAAAATCCTCTATGTCATTTGTTTCTTCCACAGCTTATTCATATGGTGAGGTATAATAAATATTGCAGCTTCTAAGATCCACTTTCAAGGCTGTAAGATTTTTGGTTTAGTCTGCGACACACAGAGACACACAATCACGCATAAACACACACCATCTTCTTCTGTGAGTTCCTACTATTTGTAGGCCTTTAGGCAGGGCAGTCTTTAACCACTGTGAGCACGACCAAACCTGCTAACTGACCGCCCACGGGTGTTTGTGCATGCATACATTGCTGTGCATGTGTGCATTGCTGTACTACTGTTTGTGCATTTGTGTGTCTACGAGTGGGTGGGTGGTGGATGGCTGGAGTTGACATAACATGACTCTGCAGTGCAGATTTAATGAGGGAAAAAGCAAAAAAGCTGCTGGCATTTTGTGGTGCGTCACCAATCTGAATGTCTCCCCAGTGGAGCTTGATAAAGTGCAGTTGTTGTTGTTGTTTACCCTTTAACCACAGTGAACACATTGACATCATCTATTTTTATTTCATCCTAAATACGTATATACTCCCTTCTTTACATTTCTGAGATGCTTAGAAATTCATATTTAAATATATTACTATTAGCACTACATCCTACAGAAGTTGTCAAGAGCACTCTGTTTATTCTATGTGTGGACTGTTTTCAGTATTAGCAGTGTTCCCTTTGAACCTCTTTGTCTTTAGTCTTTTGGATTTCTCATATTTCAGGGTTTCAGTCTCCACCTGTCTATATTTTCCCTTTAATATTTGTGTTGTGGAACAGTTTTAGACAACAGCATCATATTGCCTCCAACTGCAGCTTTCCCTTTCCCCTCACAGGCCTCACAGTTCCTGCTGAAAAAAAAAAACAGAGAAGAAAAGAATATCATAGGATTACTCTTCAGTCACGCTAAAACTTTCTTCCCTCTACAAATATTTATTATAATTTCTTACATAACATGTAGATGTGCGCTGTGTATTTTCCTATTTTCTCTGTTATTTGTAAATCCTAAAAGTTGTGCTAGTCGAAGGAAACACACATTGCTGTTTACTCAGAGGCCTACTTCTTGTTGTTTTTGCTCATTTTCATGTCACATGGCAGAGCATGTTTACTGAGACAGGTCACATTGAAATCCCTCAGGGGTCCTCAGGAAGTGAAGCTAAGTCAGCATTAACAACAAACACTGGGAGATTATTTGCACTTAGCAAAGAAACTGAAAGAACACAGTGAAATGAAGAAAGATGACTTTTGCCTTTTAAGAAACACAGTTTGAGATTGTAAATATCACACTGTAAGTAATACAACTATCCATGTCATAATATGAGTGGGTTTTAGAATGATTATTTGTGGCTAACCATTCCTCACAGACAGAGTCTTGAAAATGACGTGTTAAACATACTGTAGCTCTCAGATGATCAACTTCACCAAGGCTAATATGCCACTGAAAACGAGGCACCGGGGAAGAAAAAAAAGAATAAAATGCATTTGATAGATATCTGTGTTTACTTAACTCAGAGGAACAGCTGATTTATCAGAGGACAGTGTTCTAGCCAAAGCATAGTGTGGCAGTTTTGTTTCTTAAGATGCGCCACAAAAAATCATTTTCAATATACTGTGGCGAGCTTGGGTTTTGTTCCAAAAGAACAACAGCAGCAAAGGTCTTCAATAGGAAATGCTCTTTAATGACAACATTTACTTTTAACATGCCCCTTAATCATCAGCACAGGTAGGTAGTCAATAACTGCACAACCACTTTAACTCAGGGTGCCAGAAATTATTATAATCAAAATGATCGTCTGCTGCAAGAACACAACGGAACTGAACATAACAAATCTGGTACACAACAGATAACATAAATGATTTTTGTACTTTAACAGTTACAGACTTAAAACACTGTTTTTGCTTACAGCAAAGCACCCTGGGAAACTCCACGCACACTTCCCCAACACGCTACACAGCCCCCACCTAGCTGGTTAGCTGTCCCCAGCAACCCATGTGTCCACAACAAAGTCCTTGAGGTGTTGGGGGAGCTGACGCCGTCGCCGAGTCCGCTCAGGTGCTCCCCGAATGTTCTTTGGTAGTGTGGTGGATGACTGAGGTTGGTCCTCTGCCCCTGATTCAACCATGGAATGAACCAAAGGTTGGTAGGGTGCAAGTCGGTCTCGATGGAGCACCACCACCCGATTTCTCTTCACCAGCCGCACCCTGTACACAACATCCGAAAGTCGTTCAAGCACAGTACAAGGCCCAATCCAATGGCTCATCAGCTTGGGGGACAAGCCCTTCTTCCTCTCAGGACAGTACACCCACACCTGTGCTCCTGCAGCGAACTCTCCCCCGGAGCAGCGAGAGTCATAAGCCCGTTTCTGTCGGACTCCTGCGGCTGCAAGAGTCTGCCTGGTCAAGTTGTGTACCTCATTGAGTCTTTCTCGAAGATGGTACAGATAGTCCAGGCCAGGCTCACCCTCCACCTCTGGTTCAGGAGGAGGTCCGAATATCAAGTCCACAGGAGTGCGGAGTTCATGTCCAAACATGAGGACTGCAGGGGTGCACCTGGTGGACTCCTGAACAGCCGTCCGGTATATGCCCACAGGACCAAGGGTAAATGCAAATCCCAGTCTCGCTGCTTGCGGTTAGTTAGAATAGCAAGTTGGGTGGCCAGGGTGCGATTGAAGCGTTCAACCAGCCCATCACTCTGAGGATGTAGTGGTGTAGTCCTGGTCTTCTTAATGCCCAGCCGTCGGCAGGTCTCTGCGAACACCTGAGCCTCAAAGTTCCGCCCTTGGTCGCTATGGAGTTCTTCTTTGGCACACCGAAACGGCAGAACATCTCGTTCACCAAATGTTCAGCAGTGGTGGCGGCACTCTGATCAGGTACCGCGTAGGCCTCCGGCCACTTAGTAAAATAGTCCATAGCCACAAGTATGTAGCGGTTACCCCGTTCTGTGGCGGGAAAAGGGCCCAGGATATCCACAGCCACTCGTTCCATGGGAGCCCCCACCTGGTACTGCTGCAGGGGGGCATGTGAGCGCTGGGTTGGCCCTTTTTTTGCAGTGCAAGTGTCACACTGGTGAACATAGAGCTCCACATCTTGGTGGCACCCTGGCCAGTAGAACCGGGACCGGAGGCGCTGAAGGGTCTTGGTAATTCCAAAATGACCTGCGCCCACTGAGCCATGGACAAGCTGGAGTACTCTGGGACGTAGCCGACGGGGCACCAGGAGTTGGAGGACATCACGCTTTACTTACCCCCAGGGGTCTGCCAGCGGCGATGGAGGAGACCACCCACAGCTGACAAGACTGGACCACTGAGAGTAGAAGGCATTTACTTTACTTCAGTGTCCAATGCTGAGACTGCCGGCCATTTTGGTCGTTGACCAGCCCCCACCAATTCGTGAACACGGGAGAGGACAGGGTCTTGGCTCTGGTCGTGTCGAAGTTGCTCAGGGTCAATGCTCTCAAAACAGTGGTTGAGGTCCATAGGTGATGTCTGAGGTCCACCACTGCTGCTGTCTGGGGGTCTGCCATCATCAACCACTGGGGTTTCTCGTAGGGCTGCTACTCTTGGAGCTGCTGTGTCCTGGTCCTCCATGCGCTGGCAGTACTTACAGTCATCTCCTTCACATGGCCGTCGAGACAGAGCGTCTGCGTTGACATGGAGGCGGCCAGCCCGATGGCGAACCTCAAAGTTGTAATCTTGTAGCGTCTCCAACCACCTGGCCAACTGCCCCTCTGGTTCCTTAAAGTTAAGGAGCCAAGTGAGTGAGGCATGGTCTGTGCGCAGGAGGAACCTCTGCCCATAGAGGTATGGTCTGAAATGGCGAAGACTTAGAAATGACCGCCAACAGCTCTCGACGAGAGTGACACAGTAATTCCTCTCTGGTCGGCTTAGGGAGCGGCTGAAGTAAGCAATGACTTGTTCACCTTGCTCTCCTTCTTGAGACAGCACTGCTCCAAGGCCCACGTTGCTGGCATCAGTGTCCACAATGAAGGGTCGACAGGGATCTGGGTAGGCCAACACTGGGGCTTCAGTGAGTGCTGCCCGCAGTTGTGTGCAAAGGCCTGGGCGCAGTCCTCACCCCACTGGAACACTTGCCCTTTCTGGGTCAGCCGATGTAGTGGGCTGGCGGTGGTGGCGAAGTCCCTGACAAACCGCCGGTAGTAAGAGGCCAAGCCCAGGAAGCTTCGCAGCTCCCCAATGTTGCGGGGAACAGGCCAGTTCCGTACTGCTGTTACTTTTGCTGGGTCGGTGGACACCCCTGCTGCACTGACCACATGTCCCAGGAAGGATGTCTCTCGCCGGAACAGATGGCATTTCCTGGGATGGAGGCGTAGGCCAGCCTTCCGGATGGCAAAGAACACATCTCGCAGGTTGGCCAGTGCACTGTCAAAGTCTGCAGCATGGGCGAGCGAGGAGATCGTCTAAGTACACGACGCGCAGCGATCTCGGGGGATGTCAGCCAGGACCCTCTCCATAAGGCGCTCAAAGGTGGCTGGGGCATTGCAGAGGCCAAAGGGCATAACTTTAAACTGCCACAGTCCTTGGCCAATGGAGAAGGCAGTCTTTGGGCGTGCTTCTGGTGCCAACTCCACTTGCCAATAGCCACTCTGGAGGTCGAGAGAGCTGAACCAGCGGGACCCAGCAATGCAGTCAAGGGCATCATCCACCCGGGGCAGTGGGTAGGAGTCCTTGCGTGTGACATTATTGAGAAGGCGATAGTCAACACAGAACCGCCAGGTATCATCCTTTTTCTTGACCAAGACCACTGGGGCTGCCCAGGGACTTGTGGAGGGCTCAATGATGCCCGCCTCCACCATCTCTTTTATTTTCTGCTCAGCCAGAGCTCGCTTGGTGAGTGGTAGACGACGGGGATGCAGGCGGATAGGATGTGCATTGCCAGTGTCAATGTTGTGCTGCACCAAGCTGGTGTGAGTGCAGTCCTCATCCTTGGCTGCAAAGATGTCAGAAAACAGATCCAGTAGTTCGCGAAGCTGAAGTCTCTGACCTTCCTCCAAGCCCTCACAACTCCTATCATACAGGTCATCAATGGCTTGCTTGGTTTCCATAGATGGTGGCTGTGCTGGTGGAAAGGTCACTTCAGTTGCTGGCAGTGGCATGGAGGGCCCTGCCGACTGTGGCAACAATGCTGCTGGTTCTTGGGAGGGCACCGCTGCAGCGAACCCTCCGGATGGGGACACCATGGCATCATTGGCCCCAGCAGGTGATTTTAATGGCAGTGATATGAGGCGTAGCCCCTCTTCACCAGCAGAATGGAGTGCTACAGCTTCACCCATCCAGATAAAGCGTAGCTCCAGGCACATCCACCACTGCTCTCAACTTGCTCAGCAGATCCAGTCCGATAATGCAAGAATCTTGTATGTTGGCCAACCAGAACTCATGACCAACAGAGCGCTTAGCAACAGTCACAGGAAGGGATCTTTTTCCCAACATTCTTGCACGTTCACTTGTAACTGTGGTGATACGAAGCTTGGTGGCCTTCCAACCCCGTGGTTTTGAGACAGCTGTTCCAGGCAAGGTCCCAGGACGGATGAGGGAGATGGTAGACCCAGTGTCCACCAGGGCTCTGCATTGGGTGCCATTGATGCAGCAGTCCACATACAGACCACGGGTGTGTGCCCCAGACGTCCGAGTCGTAGGTGTGACAGGGTGATGGAGGAAGATGTTGTTGCGGGTGGCAGTTCCCCCATTGTGCCGCCCCGTTCTAGTTTAACGGAGGCTGGGGAGCTGTACTTCTTGGGGATGGTGCTGGGCAGTAGCGTGCAATGTGGCCTGGCTCTCCACACCGATAACATCCCTCCATAGACCGCCAGGCATCCTTCCTAGCTCTCCGTCGGCGTTGTTGTGGAGGTGTGCCAGTGGCTTGGCCCATAACTTCTTCGTTGTCGCTATTTTCGTAATTGACTTGACGGGCTTGGTGTCTCATGCTGTGGCGTTGACTCCTTGTGCCCAAGACATGTTCAACCCGTTCCGCTTCAGCTAGGGCCTCAGCTAAGGTCTTTGGCGCACACAGGCGGATGTGCTCTTGAAGTCGTTCTGGTTGGAGTCCCCAGGTGAAAGCTTGGAGGGCTAGCTCCTCCTGTGCAGCAGTGTCAAAGGTGGGGTACCCTTGCCGTGCATGAAGGCGGAGATCTGCAGTGTAGGCACCCAAACTCTCTCCCTCTCTCCTCCAGCGGCTAACCAGTTTGTCCCGGGCATCATCAGCATAGGCACGGCGTCCAAACCGATGTTGTAGCGCTCTCTCAATAGCCTGCCAGTTAAGTCGTTCCTCTGGCTGAAGGTCAGTGAGAATCTGCAGGGCTTTTCCCTTCCAAGGCAAGGGCAACTTGGACTGCTGTTTCCTCTGTAGACCAGTTGTTGAACTGTGCGGCTAGCTGCACTTGGATGAGATAAGTCTCTGGTGGTTCCTCCCCGTTATAACGAGGTAGCTTCATAGCTCCCCGCTGTGGAGCCACCAGTGGTGCTGGTGCAGTTGGCAGTTGGCTGAAACAGTACTGGGGGTAGTAGTGCTGGCCGCTACTGTTTGAAGGGACGCAGAGGCAATACCTCCATTCGCTGCTGCTAGCACCGGTGGGTCTGCGGTCTCCATTGCCTCTGCCGGTGGTGGTGGGCCAGCCATTCCACAGCGGAGTCCTCTGCGGCGAGCCTCCACTACTGGTCTAGGATCACTAGCTCCATCTGGCTTTTCTCCAAGGTCTCCTATCACTGAGATTTCCCTTAACTTCTTAGGGCGGGCTCCCTCAAGGTCATGCAGGCGTGTGATGAGTTCTTCAATCTCCTTTAACGTGTGGCTGCCATTGCAAATCCCACTTCTGACACCAGTGTGGCGAAGCTTGGGTTTTGTTCCAAAAGAACAACAGCAGCAAAGGTCTTCAAGAGGAAGTAGCTCATTACTGAAACAACATTTAAAATGCTCTTTAATGACAACATTTACTTTTAACATAACATGCCCCTTAATCATCAGCACAGGTAGGTAGTCAATAACTGCACAACCACTTTAACTCAGGGTGCCAGAAATTATTATAATCAAAATGATCGTCTGCAAGAACACAACGGAACTTAACAAATCTGGTACACAACAGATAACATAAATGATTTTTGTACTTTAACAGTTACAGACTTAAAACACTGTTTTTGCTTACAGCAAAGCACCCTGGGAAACTCCACGCACACTTCCCCAACACGCTACAATACTATACAGTCATTTAGCATGCCTGGATAATGTGCTGATAGCAAAGTTCCAGTATGTTATCATACTTAGGGTTGGAAAAATATTGATGTTGTAAGAACGTTTCATTTTATCTTCTAAATTACATAAGTCATGAGCAGCTATAGGAGATCAATCATCATTGTCTAAGTGATATATATTATCAAATTGTTAACATTTCACCTATAACTACTAACATTTCTAGTGGTAAGTATTAATTTATTATTTTCTGTGTTTTGGTTACCTTTACCCTAGCCACATACCTTAAAGTGGCTGCCATGTATGGATCGTGTAGGTAGAAAGGATCTTTAAAAATGTTGGCAAAGAACGATCAAAAACACCATCATGGAACATTAAGCAGAATCACCCACCACCAACATTTTGTCTGGCAAAAGGGTTAATAAATATTCAGAGTGTGTGGGTACTCATACACAGTGGGTGCTGGAATTTGCTTGGCTGCAGCAATGGCCTTTTCAGCGGATCATGCAATGTTTTAACAGAGTAATCAATAAAGAATCTATGGCTCTGCTCATCTCTGAGTCAGCCTGTGTGAAGCTCCAGCATCGCCACCACCACTGATTAACTGTATGTGTTGCATGTCCACCATTTATCCACTAACTATTGCTCCAGTTTAGTAATCTTAGCAGAGAGAGTAAGTATAATGCTTATCATGTTCTTGAACATTAACGTATTAGACAAAAGTGGAGGCGCTGAAGCAGAAGTTGGGGATCGAAGTTATTAAAAATAACCTGAGAAGAATGTCTGTGGGCCACCATATATTTCGGTGATCCATCCATGGAAATATACTGACCAGACACAGTAGATATGACATGTTGTATGTAATGTGGTTAGAGTGAGCAGCATGTACCCTGGGGAAGATGTTACTAGTCTAGTTACCTCTAGTTACCTAGATATTTGTCATGTTCACTACTCACACATTTAAAGCATTAACTACCTCTGTAAAAACTGATGGGATTACGTTTTTCTCACAATAAACGGAAAATATCAAAATCGTTTTTTTCATGATTGTAATTCTATAAAATTATTCTCAATGAAATAATATATGCAACACCATTTATTATGGGGAAAACAGACTTAACACATTACCACCAACAGTGTTAGGTATATAGATTTGCAATCATAGAGGTGTGAATTATTATGTGCTGAAACAAATCCCAGCATAGAGATGCAGCCGACTGTGGCCTACATGTACCAGTACTTTGCAAATGGGCAAATATACAGTGATACTGCCTGGGGACTTAACTAATGCTAGAATAAATATACAAGTGTGAATGACTCATAGCCAGGAAATCATATTGTAGAGCAGATCCACTGTGCTTGTGTGCTCACTGTTAGCAAACATTTGTTCTGCTTGTTCATGTGTCTTTTAATGCCAGTCAGACCAGTTTTTAAAAGTGTTCAAGATTACAGTGCAATCTCCGTGTATAGTACAGTCAGATCGCAGTTTCCCTACAAAGAGGGTAAAAGGCAACATACCCTTGAGCAGGTAATAGATTATCTATGTTTTGTACAGCATTCAAAACTTGTATAGATAAATTGTATGGAAAGGTACAGTGCTTTGGACTGTGACAAAGTCTTCTGAGAAATTGAAAGCTTATAACTCATAGTGAAAGGTCAAGAGCCAGTTGTGTTAACAGAAGAAGTAGAAAATAATATGATGAAGATACTACCTGGAATTGAACTGTAACTGCAACAGTGCGTTCTTTCCATCCACTTAAAAAAGATTAAGTAGAGTGACATTGACAGCAATTTCCACCCTGCTTTCAAAGTATTTAGTGAACACTAAACTCCCAGATGCTCCAGCTTGTTTTCTTTTTTACTTCTGTCCACTTTGTCCAAGATAACTCTTGTATTCCGAAAACTGACCGACAAAACAAAATGGCGATAGTGAACAATACTGACAAACCCTGGATTGCATTCAATGAGTGAGTGTTGTAGGACATTCACTGTGACTGTAAGGTAAACATGATTAAAGTTAGCTAACATTTATCATGGTGATTAAATATTTCACCATGCCGTGTTGGTAAAACTGAATGGTTAATTAAAGATGTTTCCTAGCAATGTGTAAGGATCAAGTATTATTATATCATATTCAGTAATTACAGAAAGCAGTTACTAAACCGATAAACGAGTACATATCATTTTGAAACATTTTGGGTCGATTGCTGTTTAATTGAGAGTTGGCTGTGAGACGATTGATGTTGATGAATAAAGAATAACTCTGGTCAGTCTCTGTTGATTTTATATGAATGGATTGTATTTACAGTAGTGGTGACAGGAAGTCAATATCACACATGAAAATTACGCTACAGTGTCAGGTTGATTAAAAAAAAAATTCTTTTCTACTTCCTTATATGCACATACACTCACAGAAGAAGTTCATAAAGAACATTGTAAAGACTCTTCTGAACTATCCTGAACTCAGCTCCTTCAAGCATATCTCATGAAATACAAGCTCTTCCAATCTAGAGTCCGAATTGCTTCTCATATCAAAGAAGTGGTTGCTATGAGCCTTTTGTGTTATTTAACGGATGATTGAGCATTTTCCATATGGCCATGATGAGTTTCCTCTAAAGTGTGGCTGGGTGGCCTTATAGATAGGTGACCCAGACGTCCTGAGGGAGCTCGGAGTAGAGTCGCTGCTGCTTTGCGTCAAAAGGAGCCAGTTATGGTGGTTCAGGCGTCTGATCGGGATGCCTCCCGGGCACCTTCTTTTGGCGGTTTTCTGGGCACGTCCGACTGTCAGGAGACCCTGGGGGTAGACCCAGAACATGCTGGAGAGATTATATATCACTGAGGAGGGGCTGGGAAACAGTTCCAGCCTGCTGCCACCACGGATAAGCAGCAGAAAATGGATGGATGGATGCATTTCCTTTTTATTTATGCATTCTGTGTCATAATTAAATTAAAAAAAAAAACATATGCATTACATTTCTACACCTTGATGTCTGCATTGTGATTTGATTTTAATGTGGTATGGAAAATTCATTGGTTATTGAAAATAAAAAGCTTAATAATTTTTCATTTAATCATGCCACAACAGATACATACATTCATACATACATTACATAGGAAGGCAGCTTTATTGTGAGGACAAAACTTCTAACCTAACTGGCCTTTTTGCATTTCAGCTGCATTATCGGCTGTTTGAATTCCACATTCTAGACATTGTAGTCACTGTTTGGGATTTGAATAAGCAGTCATTGTAGCCCTCAGTCTGAATGTGCACATTTTACACATCGGGCAAAAAGGAATCCTGGACCAAAAGCGCTCAGACATATTCGGTCAATATCACTCATATTTGAATCCTATTACATCGGCGCCGTGGAGCTGTTGAACAACCTTTGCTCAAAATAGGATCCAGACCATTTCCTCCCAAACTGCTACAGTTCAACAATAACAGCCATGGAATTATTCTCCCTTACAAAGGCCATGTTCTTCAGCCCTCAAAGGAGATTTAGCAGCTTTTCAGAAATGCTTCCACCATGACTACTGTACATCTGTTTATATCCCAAATGACTGCAGAGGAGATTGGAGAGGAGGATGGGCACTCCCTCCTGTGAAGGATACAGTCCCCTAGGTTGCTTTGGAAGTGGGTGCAGAGGAGATTGAGTGGCCTTTCATCGTATAAGGTGAATTGATGTGCCAGAACTACTAAATGTGATGTCAGAACAACCTGAACCTTAAACTAACTTATGCTTTGATGTTATATTCTACCCCAAAAGTCAATCTGACTTGCAAACCATATTCTAAAAATGATCTGTCTCGCCTCTGTGGTTCTTAGCAAAGCTTATGTTTGCTTGTTTATGGAGTAATGGTTGAAAACCCTCTTTTTTATGCATCGCCCACAGCAGCAAAAAAAAAAAAAGTGAATCTTTTATTATAGCATCTGTATTTATCCCAAGTGCCAAGATACATGATTTTAAGTCAGATTGTGCCCTGTTGAACACAGTCCCTGGGGATCATGAAGTAGCTAAGCAGAAAAGATTGTGTAGCCTGTCGTTCAGGAAAGGTCAAGTAGTATCAGTCGTAATATCTGGTATCTTCCATCAAGCCAACTTAGCCTGCCTTGAGCTATAATGACCTGAGAGGCGCTCCCCACCCACCCATTTCAAGTGCAAAGTAATGGATAACATTTTGCTTTGTCCACTCCATCAAAAGAATCTGATGCATTGCAGAGAACCAAATTAACCGAGAGGCAACCACGCCATTTTAGATCCAAATAATTCAGCTCACACTGGAGTACCCTAAAAGGATAATGCTTCATTTCATGTATGATACTCAGATGGCTCTTTGGGCTGAGAGCCGGTAAAGTACTCAGAGAAAATTGGGCTGTGCTTGCTGCTACATAATAAACTTTCAAGAGGTACGTACACCCATGCAATATACAACTTTTTAATACAGTGCATGCATATTATGCTGCCCCCTTCATTGGCCTCTTTGAAGAATACAAAACACAATTTTCTTTTTTCATGTCCAGCCTACTATTAATTCTCCAAAAAGCTGTCAGGCAGCTCAAAAGAGCACTGCTGCTATTTACAAACTGAATTAATGTATTTTTAGAGGAACATCAAGGTGGCTTAAATATTTCTATATATATGATGTTCTAATTTTCACATTTTTATTTACAAGCTGAATGCAGTTATGTATTCATAGTTTCCTAGCTTAATAGTCTTTTGCTTTTTTTTGTTGTTTTTCCATGCAAGCTTTCATGCACACCTTTTGATTGCTGATTTTACAACAATGTGTCCTATACCCCCCTTTCCTAGTGAGTCTTCTGCGAGTCCTCTTTTTCTTCTGTTCATGTAACAGTTTTTTTCATATTGGATTACGTGTTGCAGTATCTTAACCCCTGTTCCACCACTGATCATTATTCATGTCTTTCACCAGTTTGTTACTTCGCTGTCTTCCCATGCTGGTGTTATATAGTGGGTGACAGCATGCATGGATTCCGGGTGTCTTCAAAGTGTTGTTATTGTTTATTTTGAACATATATATTTTTCTCCCTACTTTGTGAGATCTTACTCTGTTTTATAGCATATAGTATTTCACTGGACCGGGACAAAGCTGGATCGTTTCTTTTTCACTGAACCTCAAACAACAAACTATTAGTATTCTGGCACATATAGCTACACCTTTTCAGCCCAGGGGGAAATCAAAGAGAGGGAACTCCATTCCAAAACTGCAATTATGTGTCAGTGCTTGCAACAGATAGAGACAGACAACAGACAAGCGGGTAAGAGATTCAAAAATAACAAGAGGAATGTTGAGAAATGGATGAGATGTTTATGGGGGTGTGAAGGTGCAGATGGGATGAGCAAAAGGGAATAGGTGAGATGACCTGTTAGGAAGCCCATATAGTGGATGGGCGGAGGATGGGAAGGGCATAGATGAAGGTAGGGCTGACGGAGAGAGAGGACAAAGTATGGAGGAATAAGAGAGAGAAGCTTAGTGACACACCTTGCAAGTAATATAAGGATAACCTAGCAACTGCTGTGCGCTCAGGAGATTCAGGTTCATTTTTTATTATCTGTTCTTTTGCTGCTCCAATGGGAACGGCTCCCATGGATTTTCAATTGGACATGTCAGCAAACCTTATATATAGTACATATACAATATATTGTGCTTTCCTGAAGATACGGCCGCAAAGCAATCCCATCTCAAAGAGGAATTTAGAAATAGTGTTGCAATTGGGCGCTTTTTGTAAGTGTCTGAAGTATTTAGCAGTATTCTCATAAGGAAAATGGTGAGAATTAAAGTTCCTTATTTTTGATCTGATAAAAATAGTGTTGTTGCACTGTTCTGTTTGGAGTGTGTCATCTTATTTTTACTTGATCGATTTTAGATGTAAACCATATTACTGCATAGCAACTCTCTTTCTCTCTCTGTATTTCTCAATCAATAACATTATTCACTGTAGAAATATAATCGGCCTTCAGCTTTGCACAGCAGTAAACAGAGCACATTTTTCCCCACTGATGGTTGTAATGATAAGAAGTACAACCAAATTAAGAAGTTGAAACCTGTTTTCAGGCCTTGAAACTGGAAATCAAGGCAGAGCTGAGATCAGGGAGCTTAAAATTGCTCTGTAGGACTTTCTTGTAAACCAACTTTTCTTTCTGTTTACAAAATACATTTTGTGCATCCTTAAGCTTTAACATATATGTTTATTAAAGTAGTTATGAAAACTGAACTTTTTTCATCTTCATGTATGGTTTATTTGTGCCTTTTGCTGGCACACTGCTTTGTTTCTTGGCACATTCCTGGTGGTACAGATCAGTGGGATAGTGTGAAACCTTTTGCATTGTATTGTGTCATGCTGTTGTTTGCGTGCATGCACAAGACGACAAAAGAGGAACCTATTTTATTACTTGTGATTGAAAGAAATCCACGGGGTCCCTCTTTTAAGACAAAAAAAAAAATCAAACTGACAAATGCAAATAACTAAAATTGTTTCTGTGGAACACAAACTTTTTAATAAGTATGTTGTATGCTTCACTTCATTTGATTGGAAAGAGATGGTAAATTTTAGGAAACATGTATTATTTACTGAATGGTTCTACTTTTAGCAGCCTTCAAGGAAAACTATTTCCCTCAAGCCCAAACCTTCCCTGATTGAACATCAACAGTTCAATAGCTGTACCAAGTCCAGACATGGTTGTAACAATAAGAGGATAGATAAGGTTAGAAGCTTTAAGATAAGATAAGATAAGATCTTTTATTGATCCCACAGTGGGGAAATTCCACTGTTACAGCAGACGTCGTGAGGATTGTCACTGCTGTTGTACAACCATTCATTCTCTGTAAAAGTATTCTGACTTAAGGGAGATCAGTTTGTGTATGCCCCAAACTGGTTGAAGGTTGGTTTGTCTCTTCACATTCTCCATAGCTTTAGCAAGATAAGTGAGGGAGCTCCAGGACAGGTTGGTTGGTTCATTGTCAAACGTGTAGGAGGTGGGACAGGCAGAAATATAATGTTTCATTTAGATACTTGAAAGTATTTGTGTATGTGTGTGTGTGTTTAAAATTACACCTATAATTACTGTCAAGAAAATGATACGTATTCAAGAAAATTGGTACCCTGAAATCCATGCCACTGTTACACTTAGAGCTCATTGAGAGTCACAAAACATTTTCAGCACACCTTTTTCATGTGTACCATCACTGTGGCAGGCATATTTAGCTTAAATAGGATAGAAATTTTGGGAGTGATACTTCTATAAGCCTTCTGCTCAAACCATGTGTTGCTGCCAGAATCCCTGAAAGCTTCCCTCCATTTCAGGTGGAAGAATCACATTCATTTCCATTTTTTAGCATCAAAACAGTACGATTTCTTGCCAAATTTGTTTTGTCGGCAAACAGTGTAAAACTCACTGACATGTAGAACTCACTGATTTAGAAGCTGCCAGTCTTCTTAGTGATGATCTTGCTTGTTACAGTAATGATGCTGTTATACCATTCTTAAAATAAGGATGCTATTGATTTATTGATGCTAAAATGCTACTCATACCAGTTTTTATATGAACTCCTCATTCCCTTAAGTGCTTCCTTTTTATTTAAAGGCACCTGTGGGTCAGCGCTTGCTTTTCTCCCCCCCTCATATTGATTTGAGATTGAATCCTCGCTGTGTGCAAGCTAATTAACCATAACTGCAACAATTACAGTAAGCCCCGAGCAGCAGGGCTATTGAGCTACTGGTACGGTAACAGGCCAGTGTAAATGTAATCCAATATTTGTTGTGTGAATATTAAGACATATGCAGGTCACAATGGGCCCAGGTGCTGCTGCAGAGAACTCACATCCAGGTTTATGCACATGTACATCAGTAAGCTCTTGTATATGCACTGATTTACACTATAGGTGCACATTATTGCACACATAACACATAAATTGGGGTCTGCTGCACAAAAAAGCTATTCATGGCTTTTCTCTCTCCTTCTCTGCTTCTGTCTAGCTCTCTCTCTCTCAAACACACACACACACACACGTCCACACACACGCACACAGATTAGCTCAGCTAGGATATAAGGCAGCTTGTTGCTAAGGTAATCACATAACCAGGCCAGGCCGCGCTGCTTTCTAGAGCAAAGAGAAATATTACTGACATGCAGTGTGTGTCTGTGGGTTGGACAGGTCTTATCCCGTTAACGTGTTGTGTTGTCTGCATGTCCATCCGCCCCTGATGAAGTGTGTGCCTGCCCGTGTGTCTTTGTATGATATTCTACACTCTCCATGCAAATCCCAGAGAAAAGGCCAAGCACTGCCTGAGTGGCTCGCTGGCAGTAAAATGCTGGATTTCATTTACGGAGCTGTCAACATGTCAGTCATAGCAGCAGGATTTCTTGGACTTAACTTGGTGACAGGTCACTTAATCAGCCACTCACTCACTTAGCCAGGCAGGAAGCGTGCATTTTGTTTTTTAATAATTCTGCTTTTCAGATGCCGCCGTGGATTTTCCGAACTGTAAGCTTTTCAGCGGCTGAAAACTAAGCTCTTGTTTTGCCAATTGATTTTCCCCCCCCCAACCCTTTAAAATTTTAAGTGGGTTTGTAATGAGTCTGAGGATTACAGAACTTACTCAGCACATTGAAGGCTATGTAAACTTTCCATTCAAGTGAAAAAATGGGGAAAATCAGAGTTACAAGCTTTCCATGCATCATCATTAGTATTTTCAGACACTGTGTCTCTCAGCCAACTGTTACTGCTACTCCACTGTCAACTGCAAAGAAGCAGCACAGCTTTGTTAATAATCTCAGAGCACTTGGCAATGCAATTTGAAACAGCATGGCTTTGCAATAATCTTTAAGAGGCACTTGAGTCCGACTTGTCAACAGAACAAAACTGTGCAGTGCAGTGTGTGACTTAGAATTCAAATATGGTTTAAAAAAACACAAGTGTCACGCTGAAAGCTGCTGTCTCTATGCCCACAAGTGATGGGAGGCCAAAACCCAAAACAAGTCATGGAGAGCGGCTTCACACTGCAGTTCTTAACAGCTCACTTAAAGTACTTGTATGCATGACCACTTTAATTGTAACATTAGATTTTCCTCACGTCTAGAATCTAAAACTACCTGGTAAGGAGTAAAGTTTGACTGCATGGTTAAAAGTCGCCAACTTTGACTCCTGATAGGAAACTGAAAAAACATGAAAAACAAGGTCTCACACTTTCTTGCACTCCTTGTGCCATTTGCATAAATTTGCGTTTGTGCTCATTCACCCCAAACAACCAATGTACAGTGGGAGCTAGTCAAAAATGGATACATGTTTGTACACGTTTGTTCAGGGAGGCCCGAGAAGAAGTTTTTCTGGTGTTGACGTGTCTAAAACAGATTTCTTTTCATTTTTAGCTAGTTTGGTTTGTTTTGGAAAGTCTAGCAGCACATTATCACATTAAAATCCCACACAAACTCTCATTTTATATGGCCCCCTCTGCATCTACAGTCATTCATTCAATTATATTTGTGGCTCTCCTCACATGAGGGTGCTAAAATGTCAGTCTGTACATTGAAAAGTCATCTCAGGGTGAGAAGCAATGCTTTTTTGCAACCATGGCAACGCGTGTACATGCAGTGGCTTGGTGCTCCCGGCTTTTCTTTTTTGTTTGTGTTTGTTTGTGTTTTTGGTGATCTTTCGGTCGCCTGCAGCAGCAGTTGTGTGTGGTGGGGCTGGACTGTTGGACATTGGGGAGAGTGCGCACCTGTGAAGCGTTTCCAAGGCTGGATTTTGTGCCACCGGAGATTCAGCGGACCACCCCTGAGGCTTTCACGATCCCTCTGTTGCCAAGGAGAGGAGGAGGCGGCGTAAACAACAGCCCAGGGGCAAGAGGGGCGGCCCTGCGTTAGGGGCTAGGCTACAAGCTAACCCATACAGACCGGCTCTTCCCAGTCTCTTCCTCACAAACGCCACGTCACTCGTCAACAAAATGGACGAGAGGAAGCTGAGGATCGTCTCTGCAAAGATCGACAGCTGTGTGTGGCGATCGTTACCGAGACCTGGCTGGATCCCAGACGCGGCGGTGGAGCTAGCTAGGGGCGCTCTCTTCTCCGGGCGGACAGGACTGCAGCCTCAGAAACACAGAAGCGGAGCCATCTACATATCACCACGTGCATGAGCTAATGCTAAATTAGCACTGGAGGAGCTGTACTGCATGATCAGTCTGAAGATGATGAACAACAATCCAGAGGCGGCTGTGATCGTGGCCGGAGAGACTTTAACCACGTCGAGTTAAAGGCAGTTTTCCCCAAATTCCATCGACCCCCCCCCCATTGTACATTGATGCTTACAACTTTAAATCTTTAGATATTTATGTACATATTACATATTTTTACATATTATTTATGTTTAAAGCTGGAAGTCACCAATCTTAATTTCGTTATGTGATGTGGCAAACATGATGACAATAAAGATTCTTGATTCTTGATTTTTTCAATGAGAAGTCAGGTGAATGTGGAAACAGCCTTCAAGTGTCAAACTCTACACACACATTAGTTTGCACAGAGAACCTTGAACAATTAAGTGAAGTAACAATAAAAGCACACATTTTTGTGCTAAAGGGAACTTGACTTTCCCTTTAATGTTTGCATTGGTTATGAGGTTAATCAGTTCAGTCTTGCCTGTCCAAGGTGACAATGTCCTATGAGAACATTTCTGCCAGGAATGTGCAAAATAAGCAGTTAAAAATAAGTCAGTAATTATTAATCAGTAAAAAATAAAAGCCTTCCAGCTACCACAGAGATTTGACTTTTTTTAAAGACAATAAAATTGCAAAAATCCTTCTGGTCATTGCTATCAGACTGTACGCTGTGCTACTAGTTTGACAGCATCATATAAATGTAAAGGAAATTGGATTTGCAGCTGCAGACCACCTCACAGATGCAATCAGAGCCTGTTGTGTCCCCCACAATCACCCAAAAATGAAGAAAACAATCATTCCAAGATGTAATTTGCTGTGTAAATAACATATACAAATACAATCACGCCAGCAGTTGTTTTTCTGTGATCTGACATCCGAAAATATCAGGGATCTGCTATGCGTATGTGTTTCAGTAGTTTATTTGTAAGTAAGGTTTATTTGTATGGATTTAGTCTGGTGTAGAAAATGTTGCATTACATGGAAGCTGTGTATCTACTTTGTTTTTGATATAACCTCTGGCTTGAGTCTAGTCTGAGTCTTTTTTGTGTACCAATAAATGTGTGTTGTATAGTCTCTATAGTTAGTGCAGTATACATATTCTCATTCCCACACACACACACACACACACACACATTGCACACTGCACGTTTGTTTGTAGGAGGAGAATTCCCTGTGTCTCAGCAAACTCATGTATAACCCGAAAGCACATTTAAGCTCCAAATTTCTACACAGGTTGGCCGCTATTTGTTGGACAAAAATAAATCAAAATGATGATAAAATCCTATCTCCCATGTAATGATAAAACTGTACTCTCATATCGTAAGCATATTGTAGAGCAGACCTCAACATGGGTTTTATTCAGTGGCACCTCTTTATTTCTGTCCCTCTTAATCTCCATCCCGAGAGGCCTGTTCCAAAACCAGATAAGACAGGGAGGGTGGAAACAACCTCAGTTTACATTGTTTTAAACAGAGGGGGACAAATAATCGCTGCTTTCACAGAAAAACCACACATATACAAAAATACAAATACAAATACAAATACAAAAATACAAAGCGGTGCAAAGTGATTCTTCCTGTGGTCATGTATTATGTCGTATAAAGAATGTCAACATACAAAAATCTGAAAATTACAACTATTTACTACTATTAACTCTGTACCTGTGAGGACACAGAGAGCCATGACTGTTGCTGAAACAGGAAAAGTCCTCCCACAAACTAACGCCACAAACTGCAAAACACAAGGTTTCTGAAATATCACTGTACACTGTGGCATTAAGATTCATAGACATCCCCGTCCCCTTAAATTTGTCCTCATAGTATATAAAGACGGCCTAACTGCCACAGAGAACAAACCTGGGCACCAGAACAAGGCTGAATTTATTTCAATTAGAACTGCGTCGTGAGTGAAGGAAGATGGCTCGACATCTTACAAATGCATACAGCATAGACTTTTTGGCTTGTTATGTACAAACACAGAGGCATTTAGAATATTTTAGAAAAACTACATCTCTGTTGATTCTTTGTGATATGAGAGGAAGAGGCTGTCATATAGGAATTAAGAGACAGTGAAGCAAAGGAGCTGAAGTCTAACAAAGAGAGAGCAGGAGGAGTTGGAATGAACTGCTTCAGTGAAGATGTTTAGACTACAATGATCTGTCAGGAGCACTTGCTTACTTACACTTCAAAATAATTTTCACATACTCTGCCTTTCGACTGTCTTCCCCTCATCTGTCTCCTCTGTCAGTACGTATGTCTTATTTATCGCTCTCTCTCTCTCTCTCTCTCTCTCTCTCTGCTCTCTCTCTCTGCACCTCTGGCACCTCTCACCATGAATTCACAGCACAGACGAGTTAAGCAGGCTATTGTCACTGTGGAGACAGCATTCATTTTAATCACGGCCCGAGAAAAAGCTTTCAACAAGGACAACTTTGTTTGAGGCACTTTCAAAAACTTAGTCATTCATCCAAGATTGATGATGTGACTGTGTGCCAAAGATCAAATATGACCAATATAAAAGCAGACTGTGAGAAATAATATTTACTATACTGTCTCTGGTCACAGGATCCTAGTCACAGGATCAATTACAGGCTAACATGTTTGGGGTTAGCTCACAAGCTACAGTAGTTTGTGAGTAGTCAGTAAATTATTTTATAGTTCATTCATATTTAATATTTATATATTCAGTCATAGTTAACATAATAGCTCCACCTAACAGAGGTCTTCATCTGACTTGCATGGCTGGGTTTCCATAACAGAGTAGTGAGAATAAGGGACAGGTTTAGAAACTTTTGATTGGAGGGATCAGATTGAGGCGCCATTATAAATCTGTAAAAGAGTACATCTCAAATTAGGTCAAAAGATATAATGCCAAAGATTTGCGCTAAAATATATGTCTGTTAAGTTACTATATCTGTTGCCAAATAAGGTAGCACAGTGTACACCAGCCCCATTCTGAACATGACACTGGCCCGAAGCTGACCTGAGTTCTCCTAACTGGATTTTACTTTCAGCCCTATAATCCCCCCCTATCCCAACACACTGCAATAAACTATGCAAAACTGGGAGCCATTTAAGGTCCAGAGCTGGCTCACACTTTGTCCTCCAGTAGCAGAACACGCTGTCGTTGCATACATCGACACTCAGCTGACTGCCTCAGACACTCGGAGTGGACAGAAGGGGTGGAGGAGAGCAAGTCGGGTGGTAGAGTTACACTGGAACAGATTGTTTTTTTCTATTAACGTCTTTGCAATTCTTACCATACCCCAACAGTGGTCAATAAAGGTCATAGATTAATTAATACTCCTTTAAGTCCTGCCTATCACTGCGGCGTCCTTGGTGCTACAGTCGGCATGCAGCAGCTCTAATCAGACAGACAGCAGCTCGGCGATGCTGTTGCTAGAGGTCAGAACACAGTTAATCTCCTGTCTTACTCGGTTTCGTTCCCTCCCTGCTCTTCCTCCCCTTCATGTCTTTCCCTCCTCATTTACTAGTTCTGCCACTCTTATTCCCTCTGTCCCTCATTCCTTATCCCCTTTTTCTCTCCATATTTCCCAAATTATTCCTCTGGCTTGATCACAGCTCTCTTTCCTCTTACTTACTTGCATTACTATATTACTATATAAAGTGTGGAGGTAGAGCTAGTCTTATTTTGCATACAAACTGAAGGCAGAGGGAAATGGCTGACCTGGCACTCTCATGAGATAAACACACACCTTATGTACCTGCACAACTCCAAAGCTACCCAACATTACAGTGTGCCTCGGCACAGTCAGAGATACAGAGGCGCACATGCACACCTTCAGTTTTGTCTTTTGTCTTAGAAGTGTCAACTACTGTCTGGGGGAAGTGGACACATAAGCAATCATTTTCTGCTCACCTTTGCGTTGGAAAGTTAAGATTTTGTTTGTAAAATTAATCGGTTTACATGGAGGAAAAAGCCCAAACTGTCAGAACACATCCCATTGTTCCAACCATGACCGCTCAGTGGGACTCTTGTTGGTCGGCCCTCACAACCTCAGACCTGTTACGTAACACCAGAGTCTCATATCCAGGCACACTGGAGTCTATGGGAGGACGGTTTCCAGGCAGGTGTGTGAAAACAGTGCACAACAAGTAGAATCTTTCTAAGAAACAATGTAAGACTCAATAATCCCTTTTGAGCCAGTAGAAGTGTGTGTTGATGTCTGTATCTGTGCCTGGGTTTTATTACTTTGCTGTGTTCAGGACGTTTCTCAGCATCAACCTCTGAGCAGTGTTGTGTGGCATCCAGACAATAAGAACCTGCAGAGTGTGAGGGGCAGGACTCTATAAAAAACATAGTGACCAGTTACCAGATTGAAAAGACTGTACTTACACTTACATTTCACTGTGGCTCTGCATTCAGCTGAGATACAAAACAAAGATGGGAGCTGCTGTAAGTGAGTGAAAAAAATGATGCACTCTGTAGAGAGAGATACACTTAAACCATTAACATCTACTTATAAAGATCCAATAAATTCTCTTTATCAAGTGTGAGATGCCGTTATGCACCATGGCCAATTAAAAATATATTTATTTTTATAGTTACAATTTTTGTACACTTTCACAAGGGTAAACTGAAACAAAATATACATCCAGGATGAGAAATTATTCAAAGGCCCTCCATGAATGTTCTCGCAAAAAAAGTATGAAGAAGTTCCAGAGACAGCAAACTACTGTGATGAGTCAGGTCATTAAACCTCTGTTCTACACTTTGTCCTTTCTGTGGTCAACTCTGATGGGTTTTAATTCACCCAGACTCACAATATTTGTCATTTTGTGTGGTCAGACAACCAAACAGGGATGAACTAAGCTGCTGTGCTGCAATAAGCCCATTAAACCTCTGTGAAGTCTCCCTCTGCTCTCAGTGACTGCCTGTTCTGTGTTGTAATATAACTAAATTCACAACATGGTTTACCCAATTTACACACCCTTTATTTTTTTATTATTTTCTACATTGTAGATTAATACTGAAGACATCAAAACTATGAAAGAACACATGGAATTATGTATAGTAAAGAAAAAAGTGTTAAACAAACCAGAATATGTTTTATATTTTATATGAGGTGGTCACCTGGAATAGTTTTCAGTTAACAGGTGTGCCTTTCCAAGGGTTCATTTGTGGAATTTCTTGCCTTCTTAATGTGTTTGAGACTGTCAAATCAAAAGGTGGCTACTCTGAAAAATATAAAATATAAAACATGTTCTGCTTTGTTTAACACTTTTTTCTTTACTACATAATTCCATATGTGTTCTTTTATATAGTTTTGATGTCTTCAGTATTAATCTACAATGTCAAAAATAATAAAGAAAATAAAGAAAAACCATTGAATGAGAAGGTGTGTCCAAACTTTTGACTGGTAGTGTATGTCCAAATACAATTATAAACCAAATGAGCTGCAAATAAAAGTTTCCCTCCTTTTCCACCTCCCATCTCCAGTTTCCATCCGATGTCTGTCCATCACACTGAGCATCACACCCCTCCCCCCACCCCTCTACTAACTATAACTATACATCTCCTTTTCAACTGGGTGCCATTGTATTGTTCTACATGTGTCGCTCTGTGCCATCGCTCCCTCCTTCTTCCTCCTTTCCTTCGCCCTCCGTCCTCCTTCACCCTTCCTTCCGTCACTCTCCCTCCGTGCTCTCTCCCTTCCCGCTGCGTACGTCAATGGAACATCACTGTCACGCTGCACTGTGATGCAACCAGCCATTCGGAAGAACACGCATTCCGCTTTCGGTGGTGTCTCACGCACACAAACATCACATGCTTTTTCCTGCTGTTTCTTTTTCTCTCTCCCTCCGCACTGAGGTT
Organism: Scortum barcoo; assembly: GCA_023238725.1. Classification (NCBI taxonomy): domain Eukaryota; kingdom Metazoa; phylum Chordata; class Actinopteri; order Centrarchiformes; family Terapontidae; genus Scortum; species Scortum barcoo. The sequence goes on from CM041554.1 coordinate 24,883,446, forward strand.
ACTCCTCCTCTTCCCTCAGTCTTGTTAGTCAGATATTGAGGGATTGGAGTCTCCTCTCAGGGGGGACGAGGGGCCAATTAAATATTTATGGATCAACATCCATTCAAATGTTTGGCAATGGAGAGAGCCTGTGACCGGAAAACTGACATGACTTGTTTGTGCACAACATGCAGCAGGGGAGGTACAGAGCTTGTCCTCAGCATGTGTCCGTGTGTGTGTTTGTGTGTGTGTTTGTTGTGTGTGTGCATGTGTGTGTTCTGTAGTGGCTGTGTAGGCAGATGATGTTATTGTGGTGGACACATTTTTAGGCTGAGGGCTTTTCTACTAAAATCACATTCCTATTATCTTATTGTCCAGCTGGGGGAAAGTTTGGTTGCAGTGTGTAGCAGTGGCATATCCATGTATGAAGTCCCAGTCAATGGACGCTGGTGGATGAGTCCTGGATCTCTTAAACCTTCCAGTGACACCTCTGATACCAAGTTCAGAGACTGTCCATTAGCTGAGTCTGACCCATGCAGATAACACAGGCTCAGCGGCCTCAAGAAGTTGCTGCAATTTATTTGCATGCATTTGCATTTTGAGTCTGCGTGACCCTTTCACATCCTGACCACTCTGGGATTAAGCAGCCACTTCATCTTCTGTGCAGAGTACAGTGCATGCAAAAGAGACAAAAAGTGAAAACCAGCCCCACAAATGCAACAAATTCTTGAGATCGTGTGGTCTACCTGATAATCTTAGCAGAATTATAATGGAACACATTACAATAAAAGAACGTCATTCAACATCATTTTTAAATATCTATATTCATATGAAAGTTTTGAGAAGTGGTTTGCTGGAGGACACAGAGTCAGCGAGCCTGATATCCCCAGGCAAAATTCAATCCCATTTGTCTTTAATGATGTAGAGCCAAAAAAAAGATGGGCTTTTTCAAGGTCAGAGCTGGACAAAGATTTAACTTTAGAACTTTGAACGTTTTTTGGTTGGTAAAAATTGGAAAGCTGTCAATGTGTATCCTCTTTTAATGCAGCTACAAAAAACGAAAAAAAAAGAAAAGAAAGCAATCGTCCTGAAGGGGATCAAGTGTTTCTGCCGTCATCTTCACAAATATAGGCATGATGAGAGATAGAAAAGCCTCTGGCCGGGAATTATTTATTTGCACTTGGTCTTCATTTTCTGTAGATTTTTCATCTCTTGCCGGATCGTTGAAACTGTCGCCCCAAGTGAAAATGACAGCATCAGTCATTTCAGCAAATGCCTCTTGTTCTTCAGGAGTAACAGAGGAAGAAGGTTGATGCTGTAGAAGAGCCCCAAAGTCCACAGAGGGAGGAGGTCAGGGGTAGATCAACACAACCACAGGAAGTCACTGTCATGACACTCAGTGTTGGTTATCATAACCATGGCGATAAAGGACCTCTAACCCTAAGTCCTAATTTTAACCCAAACCATGACCTTTCCCCGAACTTGACTAAAACTTCACCATAACATTGTAACATCCCAAAACAGATTTATTGTTCAACAGTGATTTGTGACAGTTTTTGAAGACACAATGTTGTTTTGCTGATGGAGGTGTCAGATCATACGACCCTTCTGTGTGTCTTTTTCTACCTTCAGCGCCGACGCGAGTGGCAGCCTCCCTCTAGCAGCTCCGTGTGTTCTCGCACTTTTGTCTCTTTTTCTCTCTTTTTTTTCCTCTTCTCTTTCCTGGAGTTTCTTGGAAAGTATTATTCTATCCTATGGATATGGATTCCTCAACGCCAAGACTCAGTTTACTCGAGCAACTTTTTACACACTCTGAGAGCAAAGTCCTGCATCGGTGTGGTTCCGTGTTTACCTGTGGATCGTAAGGAAGCCGTACCGGGGCTGCAGAGCCGGCGCTAAAAGCTAAAAGCGGCTAGCGGCTAGCAAAGAAGTGGAGATTCAAGCCCCGGTACCTTCGATGATCATGGGAAACGTGAACTCACTACCGAATAAGATCGACGAACTGGCTGCGCTGACAAAGAACCTAAAGACCTTCAGGGAGTCAGTTTACTGTGTCTTACTGAAACGTGGCTAACAGCTAGCATCCCGGATGCTAACGTGGAGCTACCGGACTTCAGCACAGTCAGTTGCGGGACAGAGACACAAAAGCCTGCGGGAAGCGCAAAGGAGGAGGACTCGCACTGTATGTGAACAAACGGTTGCAATCCTGGGCATGTGAACATTAAGATCTCCACCTGCTGCAGGGACATTGAACTCCTGGCTGTAAGTTTACGTCCCTATTACTTGCCCAGGGAGTTCAGCCACGCCATTGTTGTTGTTGTTTACATTCCCCCGCGCGCCGACGCGGAGGCAGCGTGTGACGTCATCCACAGCGCTGTGGCTAAACTACAAACACAGCATCCTGAGGCTCTTCGTGCTAATCTCTGGGGACTTTAATCATGCCACTCTGGACAATACACTGGCTGCTTTTCACCACTACGTGGACTGAGTAACACCAGGGGGAAGAGGACTTTAGACCTGATGTATGCAAACGTGAAGGATGCATACAGAGCCACCCCCCTGCCTCTGCCCTGGGGAAAGCAGACCACAATCTGGTCCTGCTCAAACCTCACTACACACCAAGAGTGAGGAGACTACCAACAACCACACGCTCATTTCAGGAAGTGGTCTCCCGAAGCCGAGCAGGCTCTGAAAGACTGCTTCGAGACCACGGACTGGGAAGCATTGCAGGGGTCTCACAATGGGAACATGGAGGAGATGGTTGACTGCACCACAGACTCGGACTATATTAACTTCTGTATGGACACTGTTGTTCCAGTAAGATCTGTACGATGCTTTGCTTGCTAACAACAAGCCCTGGATAACGAGTGACATCAAAGGCCTTCTGAACCAGAAGAAGAAGGCCTTTAAAGATGGCGACACACAGGAGCTTAAGCAGATACAGAAGGAACTCAGAGTCCAGCTCAGGGAGGCGAAGGAGCAGTACAGAAAGAAAATAGAACAAAGGATGCAGAACAACAACATGAGGGATGGTGTGGGAGGGGATGAAGACCATCACTGGCTGCAGCTCCAAGAGAGGTGCCCCCATTGAGGGGGATGTGGGAAGGGCAAACCAGCTAAACCAGTTCTTTAACAGGGTTTGATCACCCCAACCCATTCACACCTCTGATCACAGCAGCCCCCACCCTCCTACTCCCCACAAGCCGACAATATCAGCAAAAAAGAAGGACACCTCCCCTCCTCCCCCCCCCCTCACACCATCCATGACATGATCACAGCTGCTCAGGTCTGTGGAGAGCTGAGGAGGCTGCGCCCCAGCAAAGCTGCAGGTCCAGATGGAGTATCACCGCGACTTACTGAAGGCCTGTGCGAGGGAGCTGGGACACCCCCTCCAGCGCATATTCAACCTGAGCTTGGGACAGGGGAGGGTTCCCCAGCTGTGGAAGACATCCTGCATCATTCCAGTCCCCAAGAAACCACATCCTGGTGAGCTGAATGACTTCAGGCCGGTCGCCCTGACGTCGCACGTGATGAAGACCATGGAACGGCTGCTGCTCCATCACCTGAGGCCACAGACCCACCACGCTCTTGACCCTCTGCAGTTTGCTTACCGGGAGAAGACGGGAGTGGAGGATGCCATCATCTTCTTGCTCCACCGATCTCTCTCTCACCTGGACAGAGGAAGTGGTGCTGTGAGGATTACATTCTTGGACTTCTCCAGCGCCTTTAACACCATCCAGCCACTGCTCCTCAGGGACAAACTGACAGAGATGGGAGTTGGATCACACCTGGTGGCATGGATCACAGACTACCTGACTGGCAGACCTCAGTATGTCAGGCTGGGAGACTGTAGGTCCGACACTGTGGCCAGCAGCACAGGAGCACCGCAGGGAACTGTGCTCTCTCCGGTCCTGTTCACCCTGTACACGTCCGACTTTCAGTACAAGTCAGAGTTCTGTCATGTACAGAAGTTTGCGGACGACACAGCCATCGTGGGCTGTATCAGGAGTGGACAGGAGGATGAGTACAGAGAACTGATCAAGGACTTCGTCACATGGTGTGACTTGAACCACCTGCTCCTCAACACCACCAAGACCAGGGAGATGGTGGTGGACTTTAGGAGACCCAGGCCGCACCCAGAGCCGGTCATCATCAAAGGGGACTGTGTGGAGGTGGTACACACCTACAAATACCTGGGAGTGCAGCTGGATGATAAACTGGACTGGACTGCCAACACAGACGCTCTGTGCAGGAAAGGACAGAGCCGCCTGTACTTCCTCAGAAGGCTGGCGTCCTTCAACATCTGCAAGAAGCTGCTGCAGATCTTCTACCAGTCTGTGGTAGCGAGCGCCCTCCTGTACGCAGTAGTGTGCTGGGGGGGCAGCCTCAAGAAGAAGGACGCAGCGCGCCTGGACAAACTGGTGAGGAAGGCAGGCTCTGTCGTTGGCACAGAGCTGGACAGCCTGACATCTGTGGCAGAGCGACGGACGCTGAACAGGCTCCTGTCCATCATAGACAATCCAAGTCATCCACTGCACAGCGCCATCTCCAGGCAGAGGAGCAGCTTCAGTGACAGACTGTTGTCACTGTCCTGCTCCACAGGACAGACTGAGGAGATCGTTCCTCCCCCACGCCATACGGCTCTACAACACCACTCGGGGGGAGCGATAACTCAAACAAACTCCGGACTCACTACACACTCTCACCACACACCTTGGACACACGCACTTTATCACACACACACATACATCTATATTATGGACTCAAGTGTGTACAAACTGACTGTTGCACAACTGTATGTCACACACTGCCATTTTGCACAGCTGCACCTTTGTAGCACTACTAGATACTTACTTTATATTTCATTTTTTTTTTTTTTTTTTTTTTTTTTAATTTCATAGTTTTAATTTTCTACGGTTATTGTTATTTCACATTGTACTTTTACCTTGTATTTTATTTTATTTTATTATAGTTTCTTTTTGCATCTTACTGTACTTACTGCATGCCCTTAAGTTTTCTACCTTTCAATGCTGCTGGAAATGTGAATTTCTCTTGGAGATCAATAAAGTATCTATCTATCTATCTATCTATCTATCTTTACAGCGCACCAAAACCAGTCAGATCCACCCATCAGTCACCTGTTTATTAAAGAAATTCATACATTCATTGTTTTTTATTTCAGTTTTCACTTATTTTGGTTGTTTGTTTGAAGCACTTTTCCTTTTGAAGTATGTTTGGAGACAAGAGGATTCAAACTTGACATTGCTGTTCATGGCTGGCACTGTAGCACATCAGGCCATCAGAGTGCAGTGGCAGAGTGCAATTCAGAGTGAATTTCAGGGACATATACAAGAAACCAGGAATACTTTATCTAGCTAGTACCACAGGATCTTCACAATGAGACACACAGCTGCACACAGTGTCAGTAACCTTAACCCCAGCAGTCCAAACAACCCCATGGGATGGAAGGCTTGTCCGGACTTCAACCTGATGCTTTAGTGTCTCTTCTCAGCTTAGTGCGCTCTCATAAGCAGGTTGGCAGCACACTGTGTTGTGATCAAAGGGCCTCTGTGGGGACCCCGAAACAGATGCAGGCCCCCAAGATGCACTGCAGCCTAGCTATAAGTATATTGTTGGGGAGTTGATGCTCATTTATACTCGTGTAGATAGTGAAAAACTACCACTATGATGGCAGCGGCAGATTCCCTTTCAAATTGCAGATGTGGTGAAAGGTAATGTTATCGTGGCAGGTACAATCGGCATTTATGGCACAAAATGTCAATCTGCTGTTGCTCCACCGCCTGTACGTCATAGTAAAGGTGTTCACCCTCTCCTTGGGATTTATCACTGTCCTGATCCCACCAGATTGAAGATCCAAAGCCACTGACATCCAGACTAAATCCACATCCACGAAGAGGCAGGTGTGACTGAATGGCGCCAAACAGGAAGCTCTACACTCACACAGATGGCTGACATTTATTTGCAAGTGTTCAATACTCCTTAGGGACTACATTAGCCAGAACCATCAAAGGTAGGGGAATGGCAGTGGAATGCAATTACTCTGCTGTTGTGTTCTTCCCCACTAACTAATGCTCCCTCTCTTTTTGACTCAAAGACATCCCAGCATCCCGATGTTAGCGTCCTGAATACTCCACATCAGGGCTTTTCAAACGGGTCCCATTGAGGCCTGAGAGTCTGCTGGTTTTTCATTCCAGCCAAGTACTACAGCAGCTGGTTCCACTGATTAACATAACGCCAACAAAGGGGAAGAGCTACATAGTGAAATGAGCTTCTACAGTGTTTGAGTGGAGTCGAAATCAGCAAAATCTTCGGCCTTGATGGGTCATGACTGAGACCTGCTGTTGTAAATGTAACCATCTTACAATGGTTGCTTGAGAGGAGGGAAATATTCCTGGCTGTAACCACGCAACAGAGTGACTCTCATTCTGCGTCTTGGGGAGAGAATCTGTATTTAAAGTTACAGGTATGAAATACTGCACCAACAATGTTGGTTTAGAAAGTGTTGATGCATACATACTGTACCTTTGTTCATAACTGATACCAACACTTTCAGTTACAGTCACCCATATATGCTGGCTCAGCAGAGGAAGACTGACAGTGTCCTATAGGGTCTTTGACTTCTTCTTGGTAATTCTATTTTGGTGTCCCTGTGGGCCATAGTTAGCTGGGGGACAGAGAGTGGGGGTAGAATCTGGAGGGCATCCATAGGGTTTAGGGGCAAAGGGAAACAAACAATAAAATGACACAACCTGATGAAGATGGTTGCAATAAGCTTATCAAGTCTTGTAGTTTATAATTCTGGTGTTGATTTGACGTGATTTGCCATCTTCTCACAATATACAGTCGAAAAAATATCTGAGGGTCTGCGTGACCGTGGTTCAATAGGTAGAGATGATCATAGGGTCCACATATCAAAGTGGTATTTGTCAAGACACTTAAACCCAAATTGCTCCTGATGATTACGCTAACACTCTGTGTCTGAGAATGTGCAAAAAAAAATCACTTTGATAAATGGCTGCGTTTATAAAACTTTAAGTTGGCAATGAGTGAAGGGGTGTTGGTACTAAGTACTAAGACTAAGTGCTGCTGAAAGTAACACTAAAGTATACTGAACTGAAGCTTCACTTGTTATCTTTTTTGGGAGCTTTTGACCTTATCCATCCGCTGCCTGTCCACTGATTCCAGCTCGATAACTCTGACTTTGCACAGCATGAATCTCTTTGAGGCAGTAGATGTTGTTACCGGTTTTGGGCTGATATTCACAAAAAGCTGATGGCACTCCCCAATCAGCTCTTATCATGTGAGGAAGGCCATGTGTGTCTGTGGCCAAAGTCTTGCAAAGCAGGCTATTAATTTAATCTTGACTTTATTTGATCACAGATAGAGACAGATATTGTTGTTTATTAAATAGCGATGATGTGAAAGGTGATGAAGGAGACTCTGCTGACACTGTCCTTACTTGTATGTAAGAAATGTTTATTACAAAGAAGTACAGCATCAAAACAAGCATCCGGATTGCCTGTGAGAGGAATCGAAGCCAATATGAATCTCCTCTGAATATCATCTCTATCTGCTTATATAGGTTTAGCTGTTTCATAATCCTCTATGACAAAACATATGGTTCACATTAAGAAGGGCTTTAGGTGAGAGGCACCCAACCTGAGACCCTCACTAAGCATAACAAACCCAGGACAGTCAATCAACATATGGAATTTCAGATACTACAATATCTTGCGGTTCTTTTAGGATTGCTCTTGCAAGCCCTTGTTTGGCCATCGTCAGTGCATTATTGTGATTGTGTAACTGGTTGAGTTTGGCTCTTTTAAATGGATGTTTTCTTGTACCGTAATTATAATGCACTTGACCTTAGATTTCTCTAAATTGTTTCCCAACCTTGTTACAGTAATGTACAACATCACTTGTTGTGGTCGGGGAGGGGGCAGCAGAGACAAGCAAAGAATTGAAAATGCTAATTTTGATGTTGAGATTCAGTCTACACACACTGCTCTGCTGAATCGGGATATCTACATTACTAGAAACAACTGTTTAGCATACCCTTTAGAGTTGAGAAGAGGTGTTCCTACTTTCAACATTCATAGCTTAAAAAGTAGCTTTAATAACCCTAAAAACACTTACATTTCTGGAGAGATAAAATTTTGGACATTAAATTATTTCTGCAGGATACAAACAGATGCAGATGAAAGTGTTAATTTATTGGAAGCGACTTCTCAACACGTGCGGTGTTGTGATCTCTCTCCTTTGCTATTCCTGCAGAATAACTGAAGGAACAGCAGAAACAAAACAGCATGATTTATTGATGAAAAGTATTATTGAAAAGCTGCTCGAGCAAACAGACCTTTTTGATGTTGCTCAGCAAAATGGATTGTTGGTGTGTGACTGGGTGCCAGAGCGTGTGAGTGTGTGTATTTATGTGTGTGTACTGTGCCTTTGAGATGCCGGCAAAAACCGCTAAATAGGGCAACCCACATGACCCAAAAATACTCACTTCCTCTCTCCAGTTCTGTCTGTTTCCCTTCATCTCTCCCTCCCTGTCTCTCTCTATCTCAAATGGGAACATTGTATGTGGCCTATCTACAGCCCAACAACCTCCTCTGGGCATTATGGCACACAGGCGCACACACACACACACACATGCACACACGTCACCCGATGCTCTAGGCATACAGCAGACCGGCAGCAACTTTCAAACTGGCTTAGCGCGGCTTACTACGGCTTAGAAAGGCAGATTGGTTACAGAGAGTGTCCCTGAACCAGAAAGGCACTCATCCAGTCCCCAATATGGTCAACATTTCTATCAACAGCTGATAAGCAGCTATGCAAATAATATTAAACACACAAACACACACATACACAACCACACACTGCCCTTCCCAATGTGGCCTTACACGCTTAAAGTTTCAAGAATGCCTCAGTTTCCTGTCATTCGGTCCAGGGATGAAAATGCACCACTATGAGACCCGGACTCATCAGAACACACTCCTGCTCTTCTCTCATGGGGATCCACCAGCACCCGGCCCGTGACCTATTTAGCCTGGCCGCACTGTGGCCTGGCTGGTTTACAGACACAATCTCCAGTGTTTGTCCCGAGCTGGCTGAGCTGATGATGGTCCCGTCACATTTCCTGCAAAGCCAGATTTGACTAAAGCTATTAACGGGCTCCCATATGAAGATGGGATTCTGTTCCCTGTTTCACCCACCATCCAAAAAGTGATTATGCTAGGAGTTTCTGCAGGTGTACACCCAAAAGAAACACACTCATCACCCATTTTGGACACTAAATCGTGTTAAAGTTGTAAAGTACAGTGTTTTCACAATTAAATCACTGAATAAGTGGATTATACTCCTCTCTCATATTTTTGCGTGAGCATGTAACTGTTTGGCCTTAATCCTCATTTTTGCCAAAAATCGGCTTTTTGGCTTCCGGGCATTAACCATTTACAGTTGGCATGTTGTTCACTGAGGGTGTGGCAAGTAGTTAACTAGCTGTGGTTATCGTAAGGCTAGCAACCACAGGAAAGACAGTAAAACAGTCACAAAAAAAAAAAAAGACAATGCACGGACACAGCAGACACATCAAGTTCAAAATATTTTGCACATCAAAGTTGATTTTTGTCATTGCAGACTGAGCGTCTGTTCCTTCGGAGCACACAGAGGCGTTACAGATGTGTGTTACCTCGGCTGTAGGCTAGACAGTTTCACTTTCGACAGCTCATCCAAATGAGTGACAAGCAGGGCTGAGACCAGCTGGGCCTCACAATACACTCCATCGACAAGAAGGTGAAAGTAACTTTTCATAGCCCCAGACAAAACAGGAAACAACATGTCACCTCCGTGGGCCAATCACAGCACCACAAGGTCACTGTTACCCTCCTTAGGCCAATCAGTGTTAGAGTTCATGGGTGTGGTGGACACAATGACATGAACAAATGTACAATCTTATGCAGTCATTTCCCTCACCCTGTAACTGATATTGCACATTTGTTTTCAGCAGTGTCTGGGGTACTGTTTATGTATTCATTGTAATTTTTAATTCCAAGGTTGTGACCTATCCTTTCCTATCTGAAATTTCCAGCCACATTTATTTATTTATTGATTTATTTATTTAGAGTAATGCCATTCTCTAACACACTACCACTCAGGCCCATTTAGTTACCTCCATTTAAAATCATCTCCAGATCCACCTAAAACCACATTTCTGAATATTTATGTTTACTGCCAGCTACAAAAAAGAAAAAAAAATCCACTTCCTCATTCTTATTCCTTTTTATTATATTATATATTTTAGTTGTTTACAGTGGGGGAAAAAAAAACATGGTTAACAAGTTTGCTGATTCATATTCATAACCCAGTCAGGTTATGTGGAGGTCAGACATTTTTTTCTGTTTCTTTTCTCCTGAAGCCAACCAAATTTTAGACAAATAACATTCACATTCAAAAAAGTCCAATTGGAGGAGGTGAATGCTGAACAATTCAGGCGAGAATAAACCAAAAGATGAGTCTTTGGATTAAAAGCAGCTGATTTTTGCAACGTGCTCCCTCCTTCTATGCCACCATTAGCGGGGTGGAAGAATGAAAAAAAATACATTGTCAGTACAGTGGCAGCAGAAACGTTTGGGTTAATCGCGGTCAGCAGTCACCTCCTCCAGCAGATGAAAGGATTGTATTTGAATGTTGGAGCTATTCAGTCACAAAATAAGTTTGAAATTGGTTAGGACAATTACGACTGGTTAGGAAAAAAGGCTCTGTGACTTTGTGTGTCAGCTAAAGGCACATCCAGTTTCCCTGAGCCACAGTCAGAGTTTTCCTTCTGGCTACGCTGCTCTTCTTCAGGAGCTCCTGCACAGTTTTCTTGGCCAAAAAATGAAATCCTTAACATACATTACTTAGTTGTATGCAGGCTTCCAAGTGAGGTGCCTCCGCAGCAGTGGTGGCTTGTTTATTTCCGCCTACAACTCAGATTTGTCCATAGCAACCTGCCTGAAGACCTCCACAGAGTATAATACCATGTGAGCCAGATCACAGTGATGGATCTAGACGCCGCACTCACCAGCTCTGCCTTAAATTTAAAAAATAAACTTTGATAAAAAATTTAAGATGCTGATATGTTTTCCCTTATGCTCACTTTATTTAATCTCTGTCTTTAATTGTTGTTTTTTTGAGCTATTGTTAACAGTGTAATTTCCCCACTGTGGGATCAATAAAAGATCATCTTATCTTATCTTACTTGTTCCAGAGTTCACACTTATAAATGCATAGACTGATAAATGTCAGCACCTTGAGGATTCAGTTCCCTCTGGAGCTCCAGCCCTGCAAATCTATATGTGTCCAACTGCAAAGACGCTTTGGATAAAACAGCAAAAGTTCTGCATGGCAGCGTGGAAAGGTTACACAGCGGGGAATCAGGGATCGCGCACACTCTTCTCTGCTCATTCACGTCCTTTCTCACTCATTCTTTCCCCTCCAATACCTTCAACACCTTTTCTCGTCGCTGTTTCTCAGTGTGTTCATCTCAACATTGCAGATTTCTTTCCCATTTCACCCTTTTTTCTGCAGTTTCTCCTCCTCCTATTTTTTTTTTGCCTTGCCTTGCCTGACCCATGTTGATTTTCTTCTTTCTTTCTCATGTCCCTCTTGCACTTTGCTTCTTACTCTAAATTTCTCATATTGTACATTCCTTGCCTCTCTTCCCCTGCTTCTCCTCTCGGTTGATTTTTCTCTCCCATCCCCTTTTCCTTTACACAGATTGGATTTCCTGCTCGTCTCCCTCATTGCGTATAATTTCCTCTCATTTCCCAGATTGCTCCGCACTTTCCCTCCAACATTTCCCTCTGTCTCATCCCCTCACTTCTTCTTCATCACACAAACAGCTACATTATTCAGCATGGGAAAGAGAGAGTCGGGGAGAGCACGAGGCCCCGTGGGTTAATCCATCTATTTTATCTACCAATCACAACGCTGCCCTGTCCTTATCTCGGTGCCCTGGTTGGGCGGAGGAGCTGTCCGTCCAACTACATTGCGGTCAGGATGATTGTGCATGCAGACGAGCAACCCTGCAACACCCTCTCCATCTCAATCACACGGGCTTGGCAAGTGAACACACACACACACACACACAGATATGCACACACACAGAGATATGCACACACAAACAAGCAGCATGCACATAATACTCACTCTTGCTTTTCTGACTAATACACACACACACTCTGAAAGGGACTTGGGAAGCTAACGAGCATGTGACATTGACAAGGGTGAACAAGGCAACACACACACACACGCACGCACACACACACACACACTACATGTGTATGCATAAATCAATAGGCGTTCTATGGCTGCATTTACTAAGGTCAAATGGGGCTTGGGCTGAAGGACGGGAAATAAGAGGACAGTGTGTGTGTGTGTGTGTGTGTGTGTGTGTGTGTGTGCTACGTGTGGGTGGTATAACGGACAGACTGAGAGAGAATAATGAAAGCATCTCTGAAAGGAAAGGTTGGGAGGCTGAGAAAGAGGAGGCGAGAAGAGAGTAAAAAAAGGAAGATGAAAAGGAGAGATGAAACGAGCGAGGAGGAGAGACAGAGGGAGGACAAGAAGGAGACGGGGCGGATAGATAAAGGTGGAGGAGAAGAAGAGGCAGGCGTGGAAAAGGAGGATGGCTAAATGGAGGCTGCGGTGAGTGGAGGTCAATAGGAGAGATGATGGAGAGATGAGTGGGAGGAGGGAAGGAAGGACGAGAGAGGGCGAGGAAGGGGCCGTGAACCCATTTGCTGAGCTCAGGTGTTTTGGTGGCACTGTCATGTCTCTAAAACAACAGACTATTTGATTTCTCAACTGCTTTGAGAGGCCTGCCCGGGTCAGAGAGCATGACTGGCATTTACTTTCCCTCTGCTGCGTTTGTCACTGACGAGGGAGGGGATGATACCGGCGCTCGTCTCGTCTTCGTCTCAGGTCACACTGGAGGGCTTTTCAAGGAAAAATTCAACTCGTCCACAACCTGGGTTTTGTGTTTTTAAGTGTGGTCATCACTTATGTTATTATGGTAACATTTTCATAAGAAGAACACCCCGCTTTGTATATGTTCCCACTGTACCTAACTCAGGTAATCCCTCCAAAACATATTTGGTAAAGTATATTAGCATTAGCACACACTGTGAACTGGACTTTTAGTAGCACATCGAAGTGTCAGAAACATTTAACATACCTCATACTGTCAGAAAAAGCACTTTGTTCTCGACTTTGCTTCTGAATTTCAGCAAAGACCAACTGGTCTCCATCCTTTGAGAGAGCGTGTCTGAACATCTGAGAAAGCGTGCCTTCCACCGCGTTTTGTGTTTACTATGCAAATATGACACCGCCATGTCACTCAGCGAAAGGACTGTTTGCTCCAACAATACCCAGAAGTCAGCAGGCGGACAGACGGCAGACAGTGTTTTTTTATTTATTCATACCCTTCTATTATTTCTTTTTTTCTTTCTTTTTTTTTCTTTTTTGAATTATGTTCCCCATGTTCACGACAGAAACAACATGTTTTTGAGAACAGTAGGTGGGGAGATGTGCAATACTGGAGAAAAATGGAATGCTGGGTGTTTGTACCACCTAAAAGGCACTGTGGTGGACACCTACGGCAGCCACTGGAGCGCAAAAAAAACAAAAAAAAAACATCCTATATAAGTTTTTATAATCTTTTCTGCAGGCTGAAAGAGAACTACAGTAAATGATTACATCCTGAGCATATTGAGTTCCAGTCTTCAGAAGCCCACGATTTGTAAGAGTACAAAACAAAGTGGCTGACCTCTGCAGGGAAATCAAAGTATGTACGGTACAATATGTCATAAATATTATCTCCAGGGCTGTCAGATTTTTGAGAGAGGGGAATATGACATATGATTTAAAGGGAAAAAAAAATAAGGAGACAACAGATTCAGGAAAGCCAAAAATTTAACTGTGAATATGTCTTTGTCATATCAGAATGTTTTATGGCCAGTCTTTGAAGGTGTCTTCACAGGTCTAAAGCCATTATAAATGCAGAAAGAGACTAGATCATTTCCTACCTGGATTCAAACAGAATGTCCAATTTTGGCCCTTTTGGATCTGATGACCTGTAGTAGTTAACAAAGTCTCTCTGCTGACTGCCCCACTGTAAAAATGTAAGTCTTCTCACAGCTATGTGGCCCAAATGGTGAAAATAATATTACTTGGACGAGGTGAAAAAGAAGTGTACGGGATTTCAATTTGAAACAAAGACATTGCATCACAGTTACTAATCCCACTAAGATTCACTTCTACAATTTGGGGGTCGACTCATTCATTGTCTTACTGGGAGTTTGATGGGGGTTGCTGCACAGTTGCTAGTTCAGCCTTTAGATAACAAATGATTGTTTTCACAGGTTGTATATTAAAGTGGCTCTGAAGGAACTTTGTCAAGTTTGAGAAAATGAGCCCTGTTGATATCATCAGGGTTAGGCTATCTCAGAATGGCTTGTAGACAAATTTTAAGCAAATGGAGGGGTTGGGGTTTGAGAGACGTGGGCATTTACCCAGCAAAAAGTTTGATTTTAATGATGGAAAGTGTAGGTTTGAGTTTATTTGGAGGTTGACTCATGCTAGGAACAGATAATCAGCATACCTTAGCTCAAGCTATACCAATTTTGACCGTTCTTTTTCAATATATTTAATGTAGTGCGATACCAGATAGCTGGAATGGGGGCACCATTTGCAGTCCATGATTTCCCCAGGCTCACCCATGCCTGTTTAGCTTTCTAGAAATGTGCCAATAATTATACCAATTATGCTGCTATGTAGGCCACAGTAGATTGTACATTTACATTATCTCTTGAGCTGATGTGTTCTGCACATAACTCTGACAAATCTAATGTGAAGTGAACTGTTGCCTAGAAAAACAAGTTTCTAAGGCAACAACAGACTTCCATTTTATCCTTTCGGTGCCTAGTTACTGACAGCGAGCAGAGTGAAAACTGAATGCAGCACTGATATGAAAAGGCTTCAACTCTGACACAGTTAAACAAGAATAAAACAGTTTTGTCTTGCAATGATGTATTAGTTTGCACTGTAGACAATAACAGCAGCACTAGAGGGGAAGCAGCCAACCATGACATACTGTATCCACATCGGATGTAGTGTGATTATAAATGCCAAAGATTTAAACTAAGCAGTCTCACAATACGTGAGGTATAACATGAGAACCTCTCTAAGTCAGCATTAGGGCACCTACACATCAGTGCAGTGAAATCTAAATCTCTTTGGCCCACTTTGAGAGTTATAATTTTAGATGCAGCACTGCAGCGAGGTGCTAAAGCCAAAGGCCTCTTCAAGTGCCAGTGAGAGGCAGATGAAAGAGGTGTATCGAGCAGCAAATAAAGATTAGCTTGGAACAGGAGTTACATTCAGTTAAATGTGATCTGTAATCAAAGTAATGACATGAGCTGGGCTCATGTCATAATGGTGTTCATAAATTCAATTAATTTTGAAATGTTCTGTTTCACCCGAGAGTCATCATTTATCATACAAGATATTTATAGCGCAGTACAAAAAGAGTCATGTGTGGTTCTCTGCAATAATGCTGAATATTTCTGTTATCTTAGAGCGTGTATGTGGCATTCCACAAATGTGTTGAGATTCTGTATGATTGTCACACAGAAAAGTCAAACATCTCACAGTGTCAGATTTCATGATTTCATGAATTATTGGTGTGATTTTGAGGAGTCAGATCCAAACTGTTTGCAGTGTGTGGAGAAGAAACTGCTGTGAGAAGACTGACTGAACTAATACTGACTTATTTGGCATATGGGGACATTTTGTAATTTACAGCCAGAAGCCCTAAGTTCACATATAATATCTGTCTCTACACTTCCATACACTTCCATGGACCGAATGCAGTGTCTCCTTCTGATGTCATCAGTTGATCTTGATTTAACACTTAATTAACTTTATTAAATTAAGAGACTTATTGTCATACTGCTGACCCATATTTAAAAACAGTTTTATTTAATTTTATTGACTATAATTGTAAGAAACCTTTTTTTCCTTAGGAAGAAACAATATTATTGATTTGAGACAGAGCCATGGGCCCGGTGAGCTGCAACAGCCTTCTCATCAAGTACATTCACACTTAAGAGCTGCCGATTGCAAGTTCACTCTCCAGCTCTCTACAGTTATGTAGCTAGGGAAGCTGAAGCCAAGAAAAATGAAAAGATGATTTTTGAGATTGTTTTGACAGATTTGAGTGATTTCAATTCAAATGTGTCGCCATGATCTTCCGCAGAGAAGCCTCCTGTTCCTTAATGTGAGCACATCTTTACTGCAGTCAATAGCTAAAGTGATTTTCTTGATAGTTGTGGTTCAGACACACCATTAGTACCTTGTACAGGTAAATGAACTGCAGCTGCTTGTCCTCTATTCCCATCAAGCACCAGGAAGAAAAGCTTAACAGGAAACAATTCTGTTTAAAACTGGGACAAAGCAAATAAATGTTTAGCCTTCAAAAGAGAACACACAGCAAGAGTTACTTAATTAAATAGTTGTTTTATTTCATTGTCACACAACACAGTTGAGTACAGTGATGTAAGAAGGTGTTGGGTTAGAAAAGACTGGAAGTGAATACTGTTCTGACAAGAACAAAAACAGGGAGACAGACGGAGACAGAGACAACAGACACTGTGTGAGAGAGAATGAAAGTCTGCCATGTTAGCAGCTCTGAGGCTGTTCTGAAGCCCAGCTGTACTCAGTGTTGTCATTTTCACCATGTTAGCACGCTGACACAGGCAAACATGCAGCAGGTTGAATGTTTACTGTGTAAATGAATGGATGAGACTGATTGTAATGTTTTTGCAGGTATCTGCTCATAAAACTAAATGCTGGTAAAATAGTTTTAGATTCAGATTCAGATTTTAACCTGATGATGGCAGATAATGATTCATGTTATACAGTGTATCCTCTGGGAATCAGGAATCATGAAATTTTACAGTAATCCATCTGATAGCTGTGGTGATATTTTGATCAGAGCTTTTTAAATTGAACATAATCTGGTTTTCATGAATGTCTGAACAAGGTTTTGTGCCAGTCCATTTAGTCTATACCTAAGAACTTTATTTAAAAGTTGAGCCCCAATTAAACATCAAGTCCCTTTTACTGGTCAGGTTTAACTACACATTTACACACAGTGAGAAACAGTGAGTACCAAAATAAAATTGATTTAGATTTACCAGCATGGTAAACAAGAGAGACGAAAAAAGGGGTGACTCCCTACCTTAGAAGTTGTTCATGAAAATGAATCCAAGTTGTGAATATTGTCATGTGAAGTCCATTGCTCACTGTCTGCTAACTTTGTTCATCAAACCAAGACTGCATTTTAACTGACATACTGGTGATTGAAACAAAATAAAAGAAATATCTTCACTTTTCTCTGACATGCAAGAATGAATGGTAGAATGGTAGAATATTACCAAATGTACCTGGCAATTAAGGTTGGCTTTAATCATAGCCACTATTAACTTGATAGGATTTCCCGTCATTGCTGAGAAAGTGGTTTGTGCACAAAGAATAAGAAGCCTGCCTCAAATTTAGGCAGGTTGATTTCAGTGATTGCAGCGAACATTGTAATATGGTTGACCTGCATTATAGAGCTCGTCAGTATACTGATGTGCATTATGTATATTTAACCCTTTGGTTGAAGTGAACTGTGTTCACGATCGTCTTCTAAATTCCCAAAATCATAAATTGGCACAATCAGTTTGCTGCATTGTTTTGTTAGCCTGCTGGTGGTTAGCAACCACTCAATGGAAATGACTATAACTGGCTATAGAAGAAGCTTTGTTGACTGATCTCACCACAATACAGCTGCTACAGGATAAAGATGACATGTTCAGTTTGTGATAGTGTGTGCAGTATGTGTTACTTTGACCACACTCCCTAAACTCAAGCAAGTATAACACTGAGACAAAATCTGTGTCACAGCTCTTTTCCAATATTTAAAGTGTACACTGACTTTTAACCCTGATTACCAGTGAAATGTACAGGATGCTAAGGTCACAGCACACTGCCTCCACAAACCACAACATCGCTGAGAGAGGTTATAGTAGTATATAGTAGTAGTAATAGTATACTTTTTAATAACACCTTCACTTCTATTTATATTCTGTGTATTTATTTTTCTGTTGTATATATTTTATTGTATATATCTGTTAGTTGTATAATACTTAGTTTATATTTATAGTTTATATTTTATTTGTATAACTTATATTTTAAGGTCTTTATTTATTTTATTACTCTAGTTTATTATTTATCTTAAATTTGATTTTATATTTTTATTTCTTAATCTGTTTTTTTCTTGTTGAGTGTCTCTATTCTTGTTAATATTTGTTTAGCATTATTTGGGGAGCCTGGGATTTAATAATTTCATTACCAATGATTGCTGTTGTAAATTGTTGTGTAATGACAATACATTCTTGAAATCTTGAAATCTAGTCATTTCCATTGAGTGGAGAATGCAGTCTAACATGCATGACAATGAATCACTATATATGTGAAATTATTATATGGAAATTTGTCATTTAGATTGCATGTGGTATCATGCTCCTGAATGCTAAAGATTATTTTGTGATATATATCAGAACCCACTGCTTCTATATTTACTCTCTTTATTTCTCCTCTCTCACACACATTTCTTCATGTGATTTATGTTCAAATGCACAAAAAAAAGTGATTGACTGAAGAATTTTGCTGTAAATTTAAATCACATCAGTCACGTGGATCACATCATTTAGGCCTTTGATGTGCTTATCTTTTCTTACCCTTTTATGGCGTCACACATTTGCACACACTTGCACACACAACATATTCTCCGTGGCTCATGTGAGTTACGGTTCTACAAATGTTCATTCAGCCTCTTTCCCACGAAAACAAGCACATACGCACATATTTACAATATGTAAACACAGAAACACTTGCACATGAGTTCCTGCTTACAGACGTATGCGTGCACATTCTTAAGCAAACATACGCTCATTGATTTCGCATATCTGCATATTCGAAGATGAAAAAACACACAGACTGTGACGTAAAATTTATCATGCATGAAACTTCTTTCCCAGGGCTGTAAAAGGCAATAGGGCAGCAGTGGAACAGATAAAAAGGGGGATTTCACATATGCTGTGTTTTACTGCCTATGATCTTAGCCTTTCATGTGCTTCTGAATATGTGGATCTATGTGCATGTACAGATCAGTTCCTTGTAACAGACTCTGTTTTTATGTGTGTGTAGCCACATGCTGTGTGTTTAGAAACATCTGTATATTAAAAAGTGATGCTGTGTGAACATGAAAAAGGAAGAGTGAAAAAAATCTTGCAAATGAATTATATTTTTCTGTTGTCTAACGTATATCGGGTAACTATTATACTGTTACACACACCACTGTGTTAAGGCAGTGGTAGGACGTAAATAAGTACATTCACTTAAGTTCTATATTTAAGTACTCTTTTGAAGTACTTACTTCTACCCAATGATATTATATAGCTTATGATATTTTAAAGGTACAGCTTTAGCTTTTGACATCACTAAAATGTTCATTTATTATCCATGTATTACTTACGTTGCAAATCAAAATTTTCATGACGTACAAACATATGATCATTGTATAAAGCATTATTTTAGTTTGAACTACCTATCAATAACAGGTTTTAAAGAAAAATGAGGAGCTGGCAGGTACTGAAATGCTTTGTAGATCTGAGAGAGTCAGACAATAACACACTATGTGCAACACCTTCATATTCTGCATCGTCATTTGATCTTTAATTCATACAGAAATATTGATAAGAGCAGATTTAAGTAAAAAATTGAATGGAGCACATTTAATTATAATGAAATACTTCCATGCTGTGTTATTGATTCTTTTTCTTACAAAAAGGACTGTAATTCTTCAAGCACTGGTATAAGGTTAGACAATAAGCAACCAATAGAGGATCCTCACAAATACAGCAATACACACTTGTGTTAATGCAGATGCATATCAAATCACAGCGGGGGATAGCAGAAAGATAACAGCTTGCAGGATATGTTGTAATTCCCTGACTTTGTTATGCTGCATGTTGTAAAAAGACAATGGATTAAAGATCTGCGCTATACAGCACGTCAGAGGATGAGCTACAACTAAGAGGGAATGAGAGAGAGAGAGAGAGAATATGGGATAATAAGGCTGAAAGATGAAAGAAGAGAGTGAAAGAGAAAGAATGAGGGGAGCATTGGAGGACAGAAGTGAAAGAGAAATGTGAGCTGCCTCTATAAAACACAGAGAAAAACACTCGTGCACACTAGAGACCCTGTTCACATGCGCACAGCTTTCATGCATGGGCATGGGCACACACACACACACACACACAGAGCATTTGGAAGCTTGTATAATTCTCTCTGTGGGTGTCAATTAAATCTCTCAGCTCTGTCAACACACACACACACACACACACACACAAACACGCACACTCGTTCTCTTTCAACAGCTAGTGCATCGTCAACACCGGCTGGCTTGGCAAGCCAGAGAGAAGAGAGAGAGAGAGAGAGAGAGAGAGAGAAAAAGAGGTGTTGGAGAGAGGGATAACAGATAGAGAACTGGTAATATGAGAGCATGAAAGCACTGCAGGTAAGGAAACGCACACAAACACACCGCATACTTACACAAACACACACATTGGTCTCATTTCATGCTGCAAATGTCAGCTAAATAACTGTAATAATGTAATGCAAAGGCCAGTATGCTTTATATGCTGTAGTCAACAGCAGATACTCACACACAGAGAACATTACATCACTAGATGGAAATCAGTGGATTCAAACACACCTAAAAACAGAGATGTTATCATGTTGTTCATCCTGGTTCCTAAGGACCCACCGGCTGCATTTTAAATGTAGAACTGACTGAACAAACAGCAGCACTAAAGGGCAACCTGTACACACTGCATAACTATGTGGAACTAGTTTTACCGCACGATGCCAAAACACACCTTGTGACTGAAAAGGCAAACTGTGTGTTATGAAAGCAGCACTCGACAGCACTGCAGCCTTCTGAGCCGAGTGATCTGTGGCAGCATGTTCAGAGGTTCGCTCCCTGCTGAGGTGTCCTGATAAATTCTTCAACCTCACACTCAGCTCCGGTGAGCGATGTCACTCAGCTAAACACCCCAATCATTAGAAAAAAATACACAAATATAAACAGCTCTAACCTCACAGTCTAAGGACAAAGACTGTGCTCACTGCATTTATCTGACACTCAGGTGAATAAAGTGCACTTTTTTCTTTCCCAGCATCATGTGTATATCTTATATAAATCAAATGTATTTCTACTTTTGTCCAGTTTCTTTGGATAAGCTGTGGTTTTATATGATGTCACAGGTTTTTAGGGTCAAATGTTCTTGAAATTTATCTCAGTTATCTCAGGTAAAGTAAAATACACATGCAGTGATCTCCAACAGAAAGCGAGGAGGAAAAGTAAAGTGTGGTTTGAATTAGTAGTTGTGCTGTTTATTCCAGGCCCATATGAGGCTCCTGTTTGCCATATTTTCCCTGCGCAAATCAATATCGTCTCCCTCGGCATTATTAATGTGACATTCTGAATATGAAAACCAAACAATGATGGGATAGACAGAGAGCAGGAGCAAATATTGAAGGTGCTGCAAACTTTCAGTGACAAACACGGCCTCTCCTCATCTGCCATCCTAGGAAATGAAACACACACGCAGACTGAGAGATTGTCCTCTGGCTTTAGACAAGATGTATGCTGACATTGATCTTCATCATGATGTGCTTCCATCTGCTCGATAGCAAACGGCACAGATCCATATTACATTTCATTGATTGTCACCAATACTCAGTGGTCTGTATGGATGTGGATAAACGTTTCTGATGATGAACAGGTTATAAGGCAGGAAATAAATCAGCGGGTATTAGTATTAACCATCCTCATGCTGTTGTTTGACACAAGACAGAAACAACCTTTTTGAAATTAGATAATAAAAGTGCCCTCTGTTTTCTTCATTTGAATAATAAGATGTGATGTGTTCAAATGCAGCAGTAGAAACACGAGCACTGTAAAAGCTCAATTAAAATAACTGAAATCCATCTGCTCCTCATCATATTTTTCAACACCTCTTTTTGCATGACCAGCCATCACGGCAGGTGCTGATTCAGTTTGTGCTCTGGAAACGTGATAAACACACAGAGGCAGATGATGAATGCATAAAATACTTTGATGTATCGCAGCAGTATAGCATAAAAGAGGCAGTTCACAAAAAGTGAAATCCAACACTGGAGCCAAGTTAGACCAACTTGTCCTTTTTGGCCTTTCGTCCCATCACTTTACCCCAGTATGTGACAAGAAGACTGCACCGAAGGCAGAAAATTATAACATATAACTTTCTAGTGCCTTCTAGGACGCACATCCACTTCAGACTGGAGTTTGTTATAAGACGACATTTATAAGGCATGGAATAAAAGAACAACACCAACAATGGACTGCCAAGACAACATGTAACACAAAACACAAAACACATCCCTGTACAAATGTCAATAAACATTTTGTAGACCTGTAGGATTAAAAAGTTCAGGTTTATTTTCCCTATGAATCCCTTCTCATTAGAAATAGGTTTAACTTTCACCATTTGTAAGTAACTTAAGTTAATGATAAGACAGATAATATAATGCGGTGCTGGTGAAGTTTCTTATTTTATCCAGTGAAAGTAATGGACAGTGCTGGCTAAAAAAAAAGGGAAAGTAGATATGAATGTATTCTCTGTTGCTCTTCACGAATAGAGAGTTGAAATGTTCCACAATAAATCCATTCAGGACAGTCGGAGCTTAGCAAATCTGGGGATTTTGTTAATTGGGAACCAGATCAAAAATCCAACATTACCCAGAATGTTTCATGGGAACTTCTGATGCACAAACTAAACAAGATGCAACACTCGATGAGGTTACTACATAGCCAATGTTAATGTCACAGCAGAAAATGCAGCAGAGTTGACGTCTCTGTTTTACATCAGAGTGTTAGCTGTTGTGGTTGTGGAGGTTTGTTTGAAGTCTGCTGCTGATTTTATTTCATTGGAGTTTCTGAGGAGGCTCTTCATTAATGCACGAAAGGAACACAGGATATCCAAACTAACCATTTTGCACATGCAATCATGTGGTGGAAAGCAAATAAGTGCTCTGAAGAGTCACTTTAGTCATTTCATGCTGCATTTATAGTGTTTTGGCCTTTTTTGGTGGCAGAACAAGCTGCAGACCTATTATATGTTTGTTAGGGGCTAACCTGTTAGCAAACACTTGCCTATTTACACATCCAGCAGACGCAGAACAACATTAGTATTCACATGGAGTTCACTAACTCCTGAGGAAAATATCTGGCTCTTTAGCTGCTTAATGCTCCACTATGTTCACCAGCTAGTCTGTGATTTTGTCTTTCTGCTGTGTGGTGCTGGCAGGTAGTGTACAGTTGGTTTCTCACCCATTTTTAACGGATGACAGCGGGCTGTTGCAGTGAGTTTTGAGCCTTAAGAATAAAATAGAAAGCTGAAATACACTAAAGGCGTTGGTGTCTCTGTAGGTGTGTCATCATGGGGGACAACTTTCACATTGCACATGAGTCATTAGACTTCTTGTTAATGTGAAATTATTGATTAAAGCAGCTTTAAGTGCTACATATACACAGACAGTGCATCAACCCTTTCACCATCTGAGAGGGAATATACAATTTCAAATGGGCATCTGAGAAACATGTTCCCCTCAGTGTGTCACTGAGAGATTGTTGTGCTGTTACCTGTTTATTAATACATTATTTGCCACATCATCACAAAAAGAAAGAAAGACCATCACTTCCCTGCAGCATGTCCCTATGAGACTAAATGCAAAAACCAATTAGAAATGCAATTGGTAGCTATTTAAAAATTAAACCCCAACAAACCCCCTGCTAAAGCCAAATCCAAATAAACACTGTAAGCGCTAAATCTGTGGTGTCAGGAGTCTTTGAGCTGCCTTCAGCAGAGTCCACATTACTACCAAAGCTGGCCCGCTACATGTCCTTGAGGGGCCAATTCATTAGTTAGCTGGAAAGCCCAATCAATCACAATGTATCAGGGAAGACTACGGATCATAATTCAGCTCAGGTACAGCAAAGAGAAAAGACAGCGAAATGAGACGATGGATGGAAAGAAAGGCAAACAAGACAGACTGGCAGGCAGGGAGAAAGGAAGAGGGATGATTGCGGCTGTGACCGCGGACAGTTTAAGGTGCTATCTCATGAGCTGCTTGGTGTTGCAGTCATTAGAGATTGACTGTCAATCATAAAGCCTGCCGCACATTGTATCTTCCTGTTTGGACTTTTTCTGGTTTGATGGAAAAGTTTTTTTTGTTTTTTTTTTTGTTTTTTCAGAAACAGGGCCATGACAACAACATAACAATGGACAGAATCAATTCCATTGCCTGGTTACAGTGTCGAACCTTACTGTGTTACAGAAGCAAAAGGACTTCTACAGCATGATGTGAACATTTGTGTCTTTATGTGAAACCTGAAGCTGCATCCTCACTGGAGCTCAGGTTTCATGATAAATTAGCTATTGATTGGTGGAAGAAAGAGCAAAGGGAAAGCTGATGTGCTCCCTTGGATCTCAGCAATGGAAAACATGCTCATATACAGGCACACAAATACACACACAAAAACCAGTGCACAGCCTCTGAGGGCAGTCCCAAAGGTCTAAGTATGTCTCCTCTACTTGTCTGCAATTGTTCCCTTGCCTTCATTGATCTCTCATAGATCAATGTAATAAAATGGAAACAGGTGTAGGTTTGCACCCAGAGGAAACAGCAGCACATTAATCACAGCCTCTGCTTAGATGTGCAGCTGCTCCTGAGCTAACATGAATTGGTTTAACAATGATTTTCAAGGCTTCATCTGTCAGATTATAAGGGTTTTAATGACTTTCAAGGCTTTGGCTGCTTAAATGTGATGATTCAAAGTGACTGTGATTTGGAGCTTGAGAGGTGTGAAGAAGCAAAGTCCATTTAATCAGTTAGTTAGTGAGACTAATCACTTTTTACTCCACCACATCTTCCTAAAGGCAGTATTTGCTACTTAAAAGTACTTTGCAGAACATGTGATCATTTTTCAATGAAGCCTTATTAGAAAGGCTAAACTGTTAGTAGTACTAGCCCACATTATGAGCAGTTAAATGCTAAATGTTAAATGAGCAGTAAAGTTGTGTGTTACATTTTCATGCTAGACACTAATTTGAAGTAAGTTTCTGCCATTTAATCATACCTATTTTTTGCTGCTGATTTAACACAAGTCACAATTTGTTTCAGTTATTGTCACATTTTGAGTGTGAACACAATAAATACACAAAATCTGCTCAAAATGAGTATGTACTATGATGGGATGGAACTGGACACTAACAGGACATCTGTCAGTAGCCAACATATCTTTAAAAAATGTTTAAGTGAAAAGGGCTAACCCACATCAGTGTTTTCAATTGCTCTGGCTGGTTAGACCTTCACTCTTCAGTTGAGCTGAGCAGAGATTACACAGTACATCTCCTTCACAGCAGACATTTTGGCGTGTCATAGCAGGAAAAGCACAGGAGTAATCGATAACATTAAAAAATGACTGTGCTCCATTTAGGTGATCTAGTTCCTGGTTTTGTGCATGCTGGCTCCCTGTCATGGCTTACTGGGACACTTGATGGAGCTGAACCATCTGAGCAGACAAAATGCGCTGCACCTGTGCTCCCCCTGCCACGACAAGTCAAAATGTCTGCCATGAAAAAAAAAAAGCTCTCTCTGTGCACCAACCCACATGATAACAGGGGAGGCTGTCCCGCCCAGAGCAGATGTGAGTGGAGGCCGAGGTGGATGTCAATCAAGTGCAGTTTGCACACGCCCACACAGTCTAGATAAGAGGTCTAATCAGGCAACACAAGTGAAAACACATGATTAAATGGACTGTGGGTGTGCAGTGGCTTTAAGCTAAAAGTCAACGTGCTGTGTGGAGTCAGAACATTTTCATACATTTTGATGCAGGTAACAGCGTATGCGTTGACATTGGCAGAGAGTGCATAAGGTATACAAGATTAAAACTTGACCTCAAACTTAATCTTGAAATCAACACTAACAGGCTTTTGTAATGTGATTTTGTTCCATAAATACCCTTTATGATCTGACACTGATTTGGCCCGGTGTTACAGTCCAAATTCATGGTCATACATGAGAACATTACACCAACGTGACGCAACACAAGCCAATAAATACACCCATTGATTGAAAGTGAACACAGCAGTTAGTACCAGTCATTCAACAAAGGTCATCTGACTTCATGTTGTAGAAGAAAAAAAGGAATATATAACAGAGCAATGTTTTTATAATGGATGTCATTAACACAACACAAAATACAGCTGCATATATCAGCCTCGCAGACAGGTAATAATAGAATCACTGAATTGTGACTTTTACTTTCAATAGTTCTCTCAATTATTTTGTGAGAGCAGGTGTCACTTTTTTAGAAGGTGGGTATCTCAATTTAATCAGGAACTCATTATCCTTTTCAGGCCAAGTAAAAAAAAAAAAGTATTCAAAGGACAGAATTTGAATGAGAAATGAAATTAATTTAATGGTGTGGACAGGGAGGCCAAATAGGCACTGGAGGGGCTGTGAAATTCTACTAGAGCGCTGTCCTTTAATATGTGGCCGCATTCAATTAAAACCAGGAAAAAAGGGAAAAATAGAAGATTTTAACGTAGCACACTTTGCTGCTGTTGTGTGAAAAGATGACGTGCCTTTGCTGAAAGTTTGCACATTGTTAAGTGCTTAAGTTTCATGACCTGAGGGGCTAAAGAAACACGCGCAACTCCCTCCGTTTATCAAGAAGAGTGCACGTGTGAAATTATCCAAATGGCATTTTTGATTTAACTCTTGAGGGGTTGACTCTCCGCGGCTGTGACGGCCTCCGCAGACAGGTGACGGGACATTTCCTCTGATCGGCTTTTGTGAATGTCGTTAAATGGTGTGAAAATGGCAGCCAAGTAGCTACAACAGAGCAGCACTGGTGGATTTGTCCGCGTTTAATGAGGCAGCTGGTGGGGAAGCGAGGCATTGTTTTCCTCTCATTGGGGATGCATTGAGTAATTTGCGGTTACCGGGGAGATGCCATCCCCCTTTCATCCCCCCTCAAATGGCCGCCTGACCGCAGCGGATGCTAGGAAATGCTCCGGTACCATTCCTGAGCACATTGTTGGCATACAGCAGACATGTTACACTGTTACAAATGTGCCCCCACAGCCTAATAAGGTGTCAGAGAGAAAATAACAGTGTAATTAAAGCAAACAACACATAAACACAACCAAGAGTACAAAGAAAACTTCACTGGTCAGTGGTGTTGTAATGAAATATACACTTGAATGTGAAAAGTTGCATCATTAAAGCCAACAGAGGAACCAATGGTAATAGATGTACAACCATTACCATGACAGAAACATTGTATAATAGTAAGAAAACACTTCAAAAGCACTCTTAACTATTTCAGTGCTGGAACCAATGTTAGATCCATCATTACTAATGTATGTTTTAGAGGAAGGTATTTCCAGACAATATAGAATAAATAACTAAATAAATAAAATACAAATAAATAAATAAAAAACATGAGAAATATGTTCTCTTGACTCTCGGTGACTCTTTAAATTTGCTTGAGTTGTCAATCCATCACACAGAAAATCAGCTCTGCATTATGTTTTTGTCAGTGTTACATAAGTCATGCCATCATCTCTCATCAGACTGCACGTCTAGAAGTCCTGTGTGCAGGTTAGTGTTTCTGCCCAAATGTGGGAAAATGTGGGTGTTCCACAGAGAATAATAAAGTCATTCTTCCTCTTCTTAAATGTTATAAGGTAATGAAGTGCGACATTTAATGCAGTCTGCATGATTTAGCATGGCACTTTTTTTTATTTGGGGGACTCACAAGAGAGAAAAAAAAATCATTCGTTTTGAAGTGGCAGAAGATGAAATAAACTTTTGCCCAAATTAGGTCAAACTTCACAAAACTTCTCCAGAACTGCAGAGGACATTATACAACTGTTTTCACAGGTCAAATAGTGCTCATGTAAAACAGGTGGAATGCAACTGCTCTATGAGTCCAACTGCACTGTGATACAACAATAATGTAACTTTGACAAAAAATAATGCAGACTCTACGTTAACTGTGACGAACAACACAGTCAAGCCTCAAGAGCTTCTGACTGTTTTCATTCATCACAGAAATGAATGAAGGCTGCCTGGGATAGTAGAAAAAAAAAAAATTAAAATGGTGCAAAATGGTAAAAGTATGCATGATTTCTCATTCACACTTTTTTATCATTATCATTCAACTTTAGCTCAACATTCAAAATACCAGTAAACACAACATTTGTATCATACATAAACATGTATTTATGTAAAATCATTTGTATATTTGAAAAGCAATCTCTCCTGTCAATATAAAAGTAACCTCATCAGTCTCTTGGGGTAAATTTCCAATTAAAAAAAGTGAATTAAAATGATCTTAACCATCCCAAATGTAATTTTGACTGAAACTAGTTCAGATGTCTGCAGTGTTAGACAGAGTTAAATGCAAAAATGTTCTCATTAAATTACCAGTAAAATAAAAAATGTTGATCCCATCACATTTCCAACTTTTCTAGCTTATGACCCTGTAAAAGAAGGTAATTTACTTTTAATGTATCGTCGCCTGGTGTTCTCTTTGGTTGACAGTTCCTCGCTGTTTTTAAGTTTTATTTTTAGCACTGTAGACAGTGAAGAGAAAAAGAAACAGATTATGTTTATCTCACCACCATTTAGATTGATCTATGGACTGCATCTTTGGAAAGCACTGCTATAAAGCCTTGTTAATCTTCCCAGTATTCTTTGTATTTGTCTTATTTTATTGAATGTGTTAATGATTGATTTAGTTACTTCTGTAGTTTCTCAATTAGGTCCTGACCCCAGGTCACATTCATTTTTATGGCTCATTGCTGGATTTAATAAAATTATCATCAACATTGCCTAAAAATAGATGGAACAATGATACCTGCTGGACAATGTGAACATTGCCAAAAAAAAAAGAAAAAGAAAAAGTATTAGATTTAGGCATGGAAACAACAGAAAGACAAAAAAAGACATGCTGAGGAATGTGAATGAGGTTACATTAACAAAAGCAGAATTTGGCAATGGTTCTTCTTTGAAATATGACTTTCCAACACTTTTAGAGCATCATGAAGAGATCCGAACCACAAAGAAAATGTACAGAACCATGTTAAAATGAGAAAATGAAAATTATTTTTCCAGTTGTG
The DNA here is from genome assembly GCA_023238725.1 of Scortum barcoo. Taxonomy (NCBI): domain Eukaryota; kingdom Metazoa; phylum Chordata; class Actinopteri; order Centrarchiformes; family Terapontidae; genus Scortum; species Scortum barcoo. The sequence goes on from CM041554.1 coordinate 24,912,836, forward strand.
TGCACAACATGTGTTTAATCTCAAAATGATCCAGCACCAATCCAGAAATAAATGAAGACAGGTGATGGAAAAACAGAGTTACATGTACTTGCATGCAGTCCAAAATAGAAAAAAATTCAGTTGAAGATTTTGAGAAAACATGTTTTTCCAAAAACAATCACTGTATGTAAAGATATTTCTTAAATCGTTCTTGCACATTGTGTGTTCATTCTTTAATGTAGTCACTTTTCTTTCATCTCTTCTTTCATTTCTTTTTGATCAGCCTGTTGATACTGTCCTCTTTTTTGTTGCTCCTTCTGTTTTTCAAGTAGACCTTGACCAAATGTTCACATTTGCTCTTATTACTCACTCCTGAAAAGAGTAAGAATCACCATCATCATCATCATCATTACTAAAAGCCTGCTGTGCAGCCTCTGGAATGTCCTTAAATCACCAGAAAAAGAGGCAAAGTTAAAAGAATTCTTCAAAGAGAATTAGTGAAAATGCATTTATTTTGTTCATTTTTTCTTTCTTTATCTCTTTCCTCATTTCAACCAAAAGCCTTGAATTAACTGTGGTCCTCCTGCAGTCCAGTCACACCATCTCCCTCTGTGCTGTGTTCTTAGCTCACAGCGCCCCTTGTGGCCGGTTCTAAACCTCGCGCATTCCACCTCCCTCTTCCAGCAGTGCTTTCCAAACACTTCCCCCTGCAGTTCCCCCCTAATAGATGCGCATTTCACCGAGCAACATGATCAGATAAGAATATACTCAGAGGCACAACACAGATGATTTTACAGTTAGGAGTCAGAACAAAATTGCATAACTGTCTCTACAGCTGGTGAGATGATAACAGAGGTGAGGAGAGAAAAAAAATACCATCAGGCTCCTTGTACATCTTTCATTGTACTAATGTCTAGTGAGTTAAATTACATTAAAAGTAACCAACTTCTCCAATTCCTAGTGGTGTCATGATAGCCCCTCAAGGTCCCCTGAAACTTCCAGTTACGGACCCCTGCACAGATGCCAAGTCACTGCAGTAAAATGTTGGGCTGAACAGACACTCGCCCGGCCAATTTCAGTCTTTTTTTAAGTATTCAAATGGTATTTCTTCTATTACAGAGTGGTACAATTGCAGAAGATGACAGAGGAGGGAGAAAGGATGGGAGAGAGACAGAGAGGGGGAAGTTTGGAGGGGGTGGACATATCAGATTCACACCCCCCCCCACCCCCGACACACACATCCCTTTTTTAGTTCATAACTGCCAAGGGTATTAATAATTAATGAGGACAATTCTCTTGTGTCTGGATGAGTCATACTTTCTGCTACTTGGTTTCCCAAAAGCCCAATAGGTTGGATTAACACAGAAACAGGAAATCTGAATTTTTAACCCTAAAATGGAACAGGCATGAATGTTTGATAGGAGCCTAAAAGCAGATGGAGTGATGATACCTGCAAGACACTATGGTCAGTGCCAAAAAAAAGCCTCACATGTTTGAAAAGTACGGGCAAATTTTATGTTTTTAACCTGGGAATAAAGTAAATGGAGACAAAAAAGAAGGCGTTAAGGAATGTGAATAACGGGACATTAACACAGGGTAAATCTGGTGGCATTACCTCAATAAAGTATGACATTTTATAGAACATTATAAGGAGATCTGACCCCCCAGAAAAGAACAAAGACATGTTTAAGTGCTTTCAGGCGTCAGATGATTAGTTTGGCACCAAAACTTTGCTCAAGGTTTCAACTGAAAAGTAAAGTAAAACCTGTTTTTGATGAAACGCACACAGAGCACACCCAAGATGTGCGTCTTAACTCTGTTTCAAAGCGCCGACGGTTTCATGGCCTTAAGTGTAACAAGCTACGATTTCCACAGCCGGTTTCCTCGAACTAAGCAGACTAAGCAAACATATATTGTGCTTGAAGGGCAGCCAGTGTTTGTACATGAACAAAACAAGTACGGCATTCTGTCACTTGATGTGGAGTCTGTCCAACCCTGAGCTGTCAGACAGTCCCACTTGTTCTGTGAAAAACTCGAAGCGGGGGTATAAAGGAGCCGGCGGTTTTCAGCAGAAGAAGCCGAGAAAGGCTAAGAGGACGTAAACTAAAAGAAATAGGGGGACACAGTGCAAAGAGGTGCTGATTTTAATACCTTGATTTCAACATGATTATACAAGAGAAAATTAACCAATATACAGGAGATTTATGACCGATAGAAAATTGTATTTATTATACTTTCCAAGGTACATTCTATTCATTTGTAATGTCAATAAACACTCATAATTTTAACGTAACAATACTTTTTAAATAAGGACCGGATAGAGTTAGGTTGATAAAAGAATTTCGAAATAGAACCTGTCTTGACAATATAACCTCAAACTAAATAAATTAAACAAAAATTATTTGAAGCCATCATGACTGAGCATTTTTACTAATATTGCACATGGTGTTTTATGATATGATTCTGCCCAGATCTAACAATTTAGAGCTTCAATTTGCAGCCTTGCTCATCCCACGAATGTCTCCATTCCCATCCCAACAATTCTGGAACCATATCAAGTTTAATGCACATTTATTTTGGTTGCATAATGTTAATAAGAAACCTTTTACAAGATACTGTGGGAGAATATAAGAATAAGGAAACTGCTTGAAACTTCACAGACTCTATCAGGCCTCGGCTTGTCGTGCGACACAATAAAAAGGAAACATCACAGATCACATTTCACAACCCTCGTCCAGCGGGTCGAGTTCTTCAGTAAACTGAGAGAAACAGAAACCCTTCAACTGACTCGACAGTCACTTCTGGTGGCCTGAATTAGCTCTGATGCATCACTCTCTCAAGTCCTTTCCATTCTTTGCGTATTATTCTTTTTAAATAATACCAATAACTCTTTAAATAATCCTGCATAGAAAAATAAATTAACTATGTTGTTAAATTTTTTTTACTACGAATTGAGAGCTGACAAGGGGAGATGGATCACCGATTGAATTATATTAGCGGTTGGTTTGACAATTCTGGCTTGTAGTCTCTTGATGATGATGCTCCATCGTACAGTATGTGTGCGCATGTGTGTGTGCATGTGTAGATGTTTGTCCTTCCTTTGTATTTTACAAACCAGTCCCACAGATACAAATAATGTAAGACTTACAAAATAAATTCCAGGTTACGCTTACATGGCAAGCAGCTTTGTAATTTTTTATCCTTGGGTTTTCATTTTTCAGAAACGTCCTCTGACAGTGTATGTGCCGTTAGATTTCACCCAAAACATACAGTTACTGTAAGTAGCAATTTTGAAGAGAAACACAACTCCATTCAGAAGACACTATATTTAACATGGCTCTTTACACAAAGAGAACAAGTCACGAAATCATTCCCCAAAAGAGTTTTGCAGTGCCTCCAATTCCCATGAATGGAAAACAGGAGCCGTTTAGCCTCCTGGCAAAGAGCAGGTGTACTGCTACTGGTGTGTAATCCAGACAAGATGGCAGAGAGTCTGCAGCCGACTCCAGAGAGCATCCCCAAGAACAAACAGATATCCCCGCAAATAAAAAAAAGCAAAGTAGCATCCATTGAGTCCCCAACTCTGTTAATCTCATCCCAGAAGAAGTGGTTTTGGATACTTTCCAGAGCAAAAGAACAACAACCAACGTGCCCTCCTTTTTCTTTTTTTTTTCTTTTTTTTCCTCTTTTTTTTTTTTTTAAATGAGGGTTGAAGATGGCGAGGTACATTCTCAAGCACTGTTTTCAAGACCCTTTGATTTGGTTGGAAAAACAAATAGAGGAGAAAAAGAACAACAAGAACAACAAAAATAAGAAGATAAGTACCCATTTCAATAGCAGCAAAAAATACTATGACTGTCTGGTTGCTTTTTAGGGTGTCCTGTGGTATGTATGTGGGATTCATACATGTAGTGGCATGGATAATCCAAACAGTCTTTTACTGTGAAATAGATCCACGCTGATTCTAGTAATAGCTTTTGTAGTGTGGAGCCATTTTGTCCATCTCTGCATTGGTCATTAAGGATTTCCAGAAGGCACTTTTTTTGCTGTGAGTGGGAGTGTGTGTGCATGTGTGGCTGCAGAGAGGGAGATGAAGACAGAAAGCGAGAAATCTGGGGGGGGGATCTGAATGGCGTTCGTGTATGGCCAGAGGGGGAGAGAGAACCAGAGAAAGGCAGATGTGTTTGGCTGTCTGTCTGCCTGCATGTGTGTCTCACTTCCTTTTGTATGTGTGTGTAATCAATGCACTAAATCAAACACAACAATCCCTACATTTTACTCAGCGCAGTCTGCTCCTCGAGCACCTGCAGGTAATCAGGCGTTCCTTGGAGCTTGGCTTTCAGCTCGTAATACTCACTTTTTCTCTGCTCCACCACGATCTTACTGTGGTTCCCGCCTATCAGCGACGACTTCTTCATCTTTTTATCCAGCGTTTTCTCCGGGTAGCGGATTTCGTACCCGCCCATCCCTATACTGTTGAAATCTCTTTTGCTGTCCAGGAAGTTCTGGATGAACATGCTGGGCTCTCGGTGGGGGAGGAATTCCTCGAGTTCGTCGATGGTGCTGAGGCGTTTGTTCCGCTCCAGGGTGGAGAGCGAGTCTTTATCCTTGTCGGCGCTGTTCCGGAGGATGATCTTCTGCCTCTGCGAGTCGGCAAACTTGAAGCCCGCGTCCATGTCCGAGGAGCGTCCAATCCCGCAGGTGTGGCTCTTGCCGATGTGTTCGATGGTCTGGGGGATGAATGTCTCGCCTCCCAAGTCATCTCCTGGGATGGAGCCTTTTTTGCCAGATTTGTGGCTGTGTCTGCGGAGCTGCAACGACATGGAGCCGCACTCCTGATTCCCAAGCCCCTCCTGCCTGCCCACAGGTTTTTTATTCCGCCTCAGGACGAAGACTAGAAGGCAGAAGGCCACGAACACAGTAAGAATGAGTACTACGAGGATGCTGAGGATCATGATGGAGAGAGGCACCGGCCCCCCTGGTGGTGCTTTACCAACTCCGGCAGGTGACACTGAGGTCAAAACAGGGGTGGCGCTAGTGAGAATAAACGGGGGTCTTGCAACAAGCTTAGGACACAGGATCTCATTTTTCAAGAGGCGCAGTTCTATGTTGGAGAACTGCACAGGGGAGGCACATTTCACCTCTTTGGCAGCCACTCCATCATTTAGCTTCTCTAGCCAGAGTTTTAGGGCGACAAGATCGCAGGAACACTCCCACGGGTTCCCTTCCAGGTCTATCTGGGTCAGTGATCGCAGCTGGTCCAAGACACCACTCACTGGCAGAGTCATGAAGTGGTTGTTTTTCAGATTCAGTCTGGCTAAAGAGACACCCGAAAACACGTAGGCGGGGAGACTCCGCAGAACGTTGTTGTTGAGATATAGGAGCTGTAGGTTCGGCATGGAGTCAAAGGTGCCTGCTAAGATTTCCTTAATGGCATTGTATTCCAAATATAGATACTGTAAGTTTGAGAGGCCCAAAAACATCTCCGGGTGTAGCTGTTCGAGCTGGTTTCCGTTCAAATACAGTCTCCTCAGGTTAGTGAGGTTAGCAAACACACCTTTCTGAACTGTGACAATCTGATTGCTGCCAAGATGTAGCAAATCTAAGCCCTCAAAGCCTTGGAAATCAGCTGGGCTTATGTCACGGATGTAATTCCCACTCAGGTGAAGTTTCTTGGCATTTGGGGGTTTGGGAAAGAGATCAGCTAAATTTTTAATATTCCTCTCCTGACAGCTGACGCTGATGCCAAAGTCAGACGGGTGGGCTTTACAGCTGCAGGGCTGTGGACACAACAATGGGGGGGTCCGTGTCTGAAAGGAAACTATCTGGGTATTTCTTCCAAACGGTGGCAAACCAGCAACTATACCATTACCGTAAATCTTAGATGAGTCAGTGGTTTTTGGCGCTTTAGTGGCTACAGGAGCCACGGTGGTTGGGGACATTTTGGAGGGTGACTGCCCATTGTCAGGCAGTGCGGGCGGCATTCTAACGTCAAAGTCACTTCCTGTTCCCATGGGACAAAGCTCCTGTTTGTTGGTTTCTTTCAGGAGCCTCCCGTACAAGTCACTTGGTGTCTCGCATATGGCCTCGCCAATGAAAATATTATAGGGCATGTTTTCAAGCCATGCCTTCAGGGGTGCTAAATCACAGGTACAATTCCAGGGATTGTCATCCAGCTGAAGCTCTACAATGCGCCCAATATGCTCCAGAACCCCCAAATAAGGGAGCTTCTGGATCCTGTTCCCTCTTATATCCAGGTGTGTGAGTGAGGCGAAGCGAAATATGTTGTCAGGAAGTGCCTGTATGAGGTTATCATTCAGGATGAGCACTTTTAGCTTGTGCAGTTTGTTAAATGCTCCCTTTTCAATGTATTTTATCAAGTTGTAGTCAGCCTGAAGGTACTCCAAGTTTTCTATCCCTTGGAAAGTGTCTGCACGCAGCACCTTTAACTCATTATTGTTCAGATGTAGCTGTTTCAACGAACTCATCCCCATGAACGCTCCACCTTCGATGTTCTGCAGTTTATTGTTCCCCAGCTGCAGTGACACAGCGTGGGTGAAGTTGAGGAACGAGTTTGGGTAGAGTATGATTAAGAAGTTGTTCTGGAAGTTCAGGTGGTACAGGGATGAGGCCGGCGGGATGAGCTGCGTGGGTCGATAAACCGTGATCTTCTCGCAGTTGACATACAGCACATTTTCCACCGACATGCAGGAGCAGGCGCTGCAGGTCTCGGCCATCAAGTCCGAGGCGGATGGGTCTGCCATCTGGGGTCCGTCCGACATGGAGGGAGAGGAGAGGGAAGAGGAGAGGGTGTCGGAGATGGAAGAAGAAAAGGCTGCCAGTAGGAGTACGAGCAGCATCTCGCCGGTTAGAAATCCTCCCCCAGAAAACCATTTAGTAACCTTTGGAGAAAAAAAAAGACAGGTGCATGCACAAACATTCAGACACACACACAGGCGTACATATGTGCAAAAAAGCCCAGAGACGCACCGTTCCCCCACACACACACACACACACACACACACACACACCAAACCATCAAAATAATTATTTGATATTAATAATACTTAATTTTCAGTATTAAATAATTCTCTAAAATCTTAAATCTGCCATTTACTGCACATATAACGATAAGCAAAAATCCATGCTAATGGTTTCCACACTAATGAATGAAACATGTCTAATTATTTACTTTTCATTAAAATCATTGCGGCGAGCAGCTTTGGCTTGGTCACAGTGATTCAGCCTAATCACGGGGACAACACAAATGTTTGGTGCAGATTATTCAGTACTGCAGGAAAAGTACCATATGCTCTGTAAAAATTACTCAAAGCCACGAACTGCTGCACATCTCCGAGACTTATTCTGACATCCAAAGCAGGGAGCATCGCTTTGGAAAATGTCTAAGACAGCAGCAGCACTCTATTTCTTCCCCTCTCAGCATATTCAAACACAATCAAAGTCAAAGGGCTGCAGCTCTCTCTCTTTTTTTTTTTTTTTCACGGAGGTCTCATTGGAAGCCAGCAACAGCACCCACCGCCACCACTGAGCAGCACATTCAGGTTATTTAGGAAAGCAACTGTGAGTGCGGGGGGGGGGGGGATTGGGACTGTGCCCGTTGCTGACATATTGAGAGGGGTTTGAGCTGCACGCATTTTTCACACTGAGTACCATTTTTTTTCCCACCTTCACATTTAACACCAAATAGAAAAAGACAATTTAAAAAATGTAGGAAACTAAAAAAAAAATGGGGTGATTTTAAAGGAACACAGATGGAAGCTAAATAAATTAGACTTACCCAAAGCTGAGGTGGTAATGAATGCGGCTCCCTCTGGAGACACCGGGCAGCATTGGTGAGACATGGATGGAGACGTGCGCAAACAGTCCTCCCAGCTCAAGTGGAGCTCGGACACTTAAGGTGATGGTGTGTGTGTGTGTGGGGGGAAACAAGGTTTCTCCAGCCTCTATATTCCCATGTAGGCTACTGTACATCAACCCGAGCCAGGCGGAGCGGAGGGAGTGCGGCGGAGATGGAGAGAAAGGAGAGGAGAGGAGGAGGGAGCAGGAGGAGGAGGAGGAAGAGGGGAGGGGGGCTCCATTGATTTCAGCCGATGCGCCTCTTGCTGATGGGCTCCTCTTGCTTGGAAAAATCACCCCTCTGCTCGTTCGGTCCCCAAGGTGGCTGTACTACCTCCATGGGAGAGCGTTCATTTGGTTGCAGGAGAGTTGGAGGGAAAGAGAGAGAGAGTATGGAGAAAGAAAAAGAAGGAGGAGGAGAGAGAGAGAGAGAGAAAGGGAGAGGCAGACAGCTTTTAGAGATCTTGACAGCGCGTCCGGAGACTCCGAGGCGTGAAAAGGGGCGAGAGGCGATGGGTGATGCGGTTTAATAAGTCCCTCATTCTTGGATTTTATTCTTGTAAAAAAAAAAATTAAAAAAAGGAGATGGAAAAGGAGCAGAGGAGATAAATGGAGGTGGTGTGTCTGTGTCTGTGTGTGAGAGAGAGATGGCCAGCACCGTGCGTCTGGCTTCAGCTCGGCTCAGCAGCCTCCAGCGATCCGCGGAATAAACGCTGGTTTGTTTCGGGAGAAGTTGCGCACCGGGAGGGCGAGAGCGGCCAAAACGCTCCCATCAGGATGCATGCGGATCACTCTGTTATTCCCCATAAATCCACTCCTTTTTTTTTTTTTTTTGCTCAGAACAGTTAATATTTATTCTCTTCAGGCGATCAGTTTTTTTTTTTTTTTTTTTTTGCACGCAGCGGAGGAGAGATGCTTATTTCAGTCCTCAGCCAATGATGGGGGGGGGGGAGAAAAAAAAGAAAGGTGGAAAAGGCTGTGGTGATATTGTAGCTCCTTTCTTGGACGACTAAAAATAAAGAAAAAAAAAAGCACAGGAGAGAAAGTGAGCACAGCAGGGAGCAGTGCGTAAAAAGATGAATAATGCAGTTATTCAGCCTTCAGTCCGCTGCGGTGCAAGTGAGGAGCTGCAAACTCCGCGCGTCCTCCCGCCGCCATCCGTCCGCGGAAAATAGAGTCAAAATGAACTTGGAGAGGGGACTGTGGATTTTTTTTTTTAAAGATGAAAAATATCCAGTTGGAGGGTGAAAAAAATGCAGGTTGTTGGGTGGTGGTGGTGGCTGGGGGCTCGTGTTTCCCCCCTCCTGTAAGACAGAGGAGTATCCGTGTCAGGCGCATAAGTATGCTGGCTCCTTCTGCAGCCGCATTCACTGAAGCTTCCCACACGACTAACAGAGGAGAATGCAGAGATGTAGAGAGAGAGAGAGAGAGGAGGAGGGAGGAGGAGGGAGGGAGGGAGAGAGAGAGACAGAGAGAGAGAGGGAGGGGGTCTCATCGAAAAGGGAAAAAAAAAAAGACTTCAGACCTTGAAACAGATCCGTTATTTTGAGCGCACACTTTAATGGCTGTATTCCTGACAGTTTATTATGATCTTCTTCTACAAGGATGCTCTCACCTGTTTTATTATTTTTATTTTATTTTTTTTCCTCCCGGTGTAACCTCCGATCAAGATGAAAGCTGATGAAAAGAAGCAAGGAGGGGAGACTTTGTGTTTTTTTCGGTAGGTTAACAAAAAAAAAAAAAAAAGCTTTACCTGCCAAATCGTCGCATTGGACTTGACTTGCGCGACACGACCTGAGCGCGTGCACGAGAGAGAGAGAGAGAGAGAGCTTAAAACCGAGCACGGGAGCGCGCCTGTGAGCGGCATTTTAAATAGGAGAGAGAGAGAGAGGAGGAGGAGGAGGGGGTTATTATTCAAGAGTGCTGCAGTCAGACGGGCTGCAAGAGGAAAAGGAGGAGAAGGAGGAGAAGGAGGCGGCAAATCAGTCAGTCAGAGGCTGATGCGGCTCACATTTCTCTTTTTGTGTGTGTTTGTGCAGGAGAGGACGGATCGGAGCAGAGAGGAGAGCAGATGGATGGAGCGAGGAGGAGGAGGAGGAGAGGAGAGGAGAGAGAGGGCTGAGCGCCTCCAGGTACATGGAGACACCCCGTTTCTGATGTTATATCTCCAAAAGTGTTCCTAAGATGACTATCTATCTATCTATCTGTCTGTCTGTCTGTCTGTCTGTCTGTGTGTCTGTCTGTCTGTCTGTCTGTCTTCATTTATTCATGTGGGATGAGTCCCGGGCTGGGCTGAGCGGCCGCGTGGCGCAGCGCCCGCGCTCTGCTCCGTCCAGCTGACACCCATGGGAGAAAAGGGAGTCGCACCTGAAACCCGACAGCGCTCGGCCCCGCCGGAAGCCTCACCTCTGGTTTCCTCTTGCAACAGGTGACGGAGCCAAGTGACGCACAACTTAAAAGCAGGCTGGAGAAAGGGAGGATGGGAAGTATGGATTTCAGCAGCCGTCAGTGTGTGTGTGTGTGTGTGTGTGTGGTATGGCGGTGCAGCAGCGGGGATGGAGGTGCTCTTTTTGTCAGATGAATCCACAGAAAGTTTCCTTCAGCTGACTGAAGGCAGAGCTGAGTGCAGGTGGGACTGACCTCGACATCATTTCGCATTTCAAAATAAAAGCTGCTCGTGAATAGACATCATGTGGTTGTTTATTATTAATTATTGTTATTGCCAGTGTTTATTTCTCACATTCTAACTAAAATCTGGTAGTTTAAGTGTCTTTTCAATTCTAACATGCAGCAACATAACATTTGACATTTGACATATGACAAACCATCAATGTCTTTTTCTATTAGTGTGATAGTTTGATTTACAAAACCTTATTTCTGTGTCTCATTACTGCCTGGGAACATTTCACTAACTAACTAAACTAATGTCCATCTTCATATGTTGAGAAAAAACACTATTTTAAGCTGCAATTTCAGAACTTACCTTTATAGTAATGACTGACTTTGAAGATATCACTGTGCAGTAACAAAGAAAAGATACATTTTTCAGCACACGTTTCAGTGACATTTGGTACATCACAGTTACACTTAACATGCATAATTATGCTGTCTTGTGCCTTTTGGTATGTGTCAGTCATTACAAACCGAAATGATTTTTGACCAAAATTTCAGATCCAATTAGTGGCTTTTTCTGGAGCGTTTGAATTACAGAGAACATGGACATTGAGTTGGAGTTGTTTTCTCACTCTCCTGTTTTTGAGATTTAAAATGAGCTGGACTGACTGTTGCCAGCCTGCAAAACATTTGCTTATTCAGAACACTCTAACCTTTGAAAGACATAACTAATAAAATGCAACATGTGTCGAAAAGTCACATGCTTAAAAAGAGTGTTTTTCCTTATTAGAAAATGGAAAAAATACAGCCTATATACTTCAGCTGTACTGGATTAAATCTGATGAATTTAATTTGATTCAAAGGCGATCATTTTCTCGTAACATGTCCATTAAAAGGTGAAAATCATGTTGTTGAAAGTGCATAGGCTAATCGAGTGTATCACATTTAACTGAGGCTGTATTCATTTTCTGTTTGACAGACATATTATGACAGACAATAATCCATCGCACAAAAGAGTGTGCGCATTAAGGCAAGCAAAACGTCGGAATCGTAAATGCATTTCTGATGCTTTTAGAGCCATTTCCCTTTCATGCGATCCCCTCCACTCCACAAAGCCAGCTGCTAATTAAAGATGCTTCAAATTCAAAGTTATCATGTTTTGATAGAAAGCTGCGTCTCAATTATTTCTCACTCAGCTGAGTCCAGCCGCCTTCTAATGAAATGTATTGTTCAGTACTGAAAAAGCTCCCTCACACGATTGATTGATTCACAGTAATGTGTGCAGACTGGGGTGTGGTCGAGTTCTTCTGAGCAGCTTCAGAAGTTGCCATCTGCATGAAAAGAGCAAATTAAGCATTCCTCCTCAGGCCTGTCATGGAGGAGTGTGTAGATTGTGTGTGCAGATTAATACGTGGGACTGTGAGTGTGTGTGTATGAGTGTGCTGATATTTGACAGTCTTGGACATGTTCCTTCACTGGCTGTGAGTGGCCTGAGGGAAGCAGGCCTACTAGAGAATGAGCCAGACAGTTGGCAAGGCCCCTGCTTCCGTCTCAGCTGTCGTTGGTAGTCTGGCCATGTGGCTGAGACTCTGCTTCCTGTGTCCATACACTGGAAAAACCTTGAATCTCGTGTGCTCTAATCCCATTTGTTGGATTAAAATAAAGCATTCTAATGTGTGTTTTAAAGGGATTCATGTGTCGCACTACTCATTTGCTCTTGTTTTGTCCCTTACAGCCACTGTGAATGCTGGGAATGTCTCCTGAACTGAGAGTTTAGTGTTTGATGTGTTGCCCCCATCTGGTGAGATATGTAACTGCAGTGCACTCATGAGACAGGTAGGTAATGCTGCTCAGACGAGGCCTGTTCAAACCCTGTTTCCTCATTTCAATAATGATCTATGGGTTTTATTTTTATTAGCAGTGTGGCACATTGCCACAGTCACTGATCAATGGCTTTGGCCTGTTTGGATCTCAGACACCTGTTGTCCTGCTGCAGCTGTTTGCCAGCAGCAGCACTGATGCAAAACTAATATTGATGCAAATCTGGTATTAGTGAGAAAACCAATTTATTTCTCTTTTACCAAACAAATGAAAAGGCATTTATCTCCTAACAGGCCTGTGAAAATCAAGATTTCTCTCTCCTTTTTCTTTCTCTTTCATTAAAAATCCTAATGTACAATTTAGTTGGAAAATGGGACCCTAAGTTGTAGCAGAGGGCATAATTTCATGCCCCGCTCACTCGTCAAAATCCTCTTTTTGTCCCCCTCATTGTTATTGTTTCAGGCTGATTGAGGAGTGAGGAAAAAAGAGAAGCTGATAAAAATATTCATACGCCGGCCTGAGTCATCTCCAGTGACTACACTGCGCTCACAGCAATAAGCTTAAGGAGCAGCGGTGACTAATTGGTGGACACCTCAGGCCACATGCACACTACCCCAGGCCCAAACCCTCAGATAGGTGCAGGTTGTTCCTGCTGTGTGAGCCTGCAGACAGTAGTCAAGGCAGATAAAACACTCCAAACCCCTTTTAATCCCTTAACCCACCCACTCATTATATTTTACTCTCAATATTGTACTAAAATGCTTGAAATGCACACAAATAAATATACTGAATACATACAGATACACATACACATATAGATAGATAGATTTAATGAAGGACAGTGGTCCTTTGAGTGAAAATGCACTTACAGTAGTTCTGAAGTATGGTCTCATATAATCACAAAGGTTTTAATATTAGTGCATTGATACTACTACTACTAATAATAATAATAATAATAATGATGATGATGATGATAATGATAATGATAATGATAATAATAATAATAATAATAATAATAATAATTCTGTTAGAAAGCATGATTTGACTCATTTAATATTTTCTAGACTGATACACTGATATATATTTAAAATGTATTACTTTTTTTAATAACTTCTGACATTTTTATACCCCCACCACACACACACTTCTGAAATCAAACTGACACCCTTAGCTGTAAGGAGTGAAGATAAAATCCTTTACGATGATGAAGAATAATGTAATACAGTGATGTAAAAATTAGGCGCACTGTGTGGAAGTCATCCTCAGTAGTCTTTTAGCCTGCAGTAAATCTCTTCTCACTACGAGCCGTATTGCCACGTGATGATCCGGCGAACGGAGGCCTGCAGTCTCTCACTCTGAGGCCTAGTCCGCAGTTTATGAAAGTCTAATGTAAGCAGTAAAAATGGGCCGAACATGATGTAGTATTAAGATCACCAAGATTTCATTGCTCCAAGCTGTAAATCTGAGGCTGGTGTCAGTGGTGCAAGTGAGGTAGACACTATTCTGTAAGCAGGGGACAATATGACAACAAGATCAGTGCTTTCCACTCTGTCAGTACTCTCTGACTCACCCGAGCCTGTTTGTTTCTACTGAGGATGGAAACCAGCTCACAAATATAGACTTTAATCTTTTTTTCAAAAGACTCAGCCATTTCCTAAAACAGCTAGGCACTGTAGTTTTTAGCAAATGTTACGCAAGCAGGAGGAAATAGTGTTTTTGTTTATGACATCTGAGCCCATGCACATGAATGGAAATTTAGAACCCCAGTGCAGTCATTCCCTACCACAGGGTTAATTCTGCAGTTGGCAGGGGGTATGTGGAAATTATGACGTATATACATACTGCATCCATATATTTGTTTAAAGAGGAAAATAAATGTAGAAATGATGTGATTTATTGTCACAGTAACCAATAAACCACCAGCTATGATGAGCTGACTGCACAGGACACACCCTCCACCAGCCTGCAGTCAGAGGTGACACCAAAGGAGTCAGCTCACGTAAAGATAAGACAAGTGGAGAACTTAAAGTCACAGAGAACTGGTTGAAACTACCAGCTGCTGCCGCTTGAAGTGGTGATAGGAATGCAAACTGACCAAAGTCGCTACAGTAAGGAAAAATATCACCTGCTGCAACCGCGTGGCTCTGATGGGTCTTTAATAGTTTCTGGACAAAGAGACACAGACACTTAAGAATAATTGCATTCACAAAAAGAAAAGAATATAAAACATTGGTGTCCTGGTCTTTTAGAGCCTTCACAAGGGGGGAACATGAATGATGAAATCAACGTGAATCATAGAATCTGAAAAATGTATCAATATGAAGCGACATGAATGCAGAAGAAACATGTTCCGGGTTTATTTTAATAACATAAAAAGCACTGTGCTTACTGAGGTTACATATTTTAACCACTTAGCTCTGGTTTTAGATTTTCTGTCCAACCAGAAAATTGCCCTCACCAGATGCCCTGGGTCATTTTTATTTCTCCTCCTCAAGATGTTTCCATGGTCATTGTGTACCTTTAACAGTATTTTGAATCACTTTGGGAGCAAGCAGAAAGTGACAACACACGTGAGGGCAAGATCTGAAATGGAACTGTCTTTGGCTCTGGAGGTCACAAATGGACACACATTTGTACTCTTGGAAAAGGAGATCAGCCCGCTCTGTGATTTCTCCTCAATCAACAATCACCACTGGTTTGAGCAGAGGTCACTGAACTCGTGGTCTCCATGTAGCCCCCCGTAGTCCAGATGTGTCGTTACACTTCAAAGGATGGCCACAACACCTGCAGTGAGGCCTTGTATGTAACCAGGGAACATTCACAACATCTCAGGGGAGATGTATGACCTGCCTTAATACCTGACTGAGCACCTCTATCACAGCTGCCCTCAATCTGTGTTTCCTTCCAGTCTGGACCAGTGAGTCCCAGCTGGGCCGGGTTGGTTCACTGGCTGATCCAACTGTTTTGTCCTGTACTTCCCATGGGTAGGTATCGTTGAAATGACCACAATATATATACCTAATATCTGATCTGATCAGTTACAGTTGATAATTGAAGAAAAGAACCATACAACCAGCTCAGAGTAACACACATGCAGGTTAGCCTTGAGTGCACACAGAGAATCATTTTTCATCTGTGAGGGGTCACAAGATAAATCTGATCAACACGCTTGTTGCACACCAGTGACAAATGAACCTTTGAATTTTTAATCTTGGACCCTGTCTCTTGCATATGATGTTCATGCACTACTAATTTGTTTTCCAGAATACACTGAGGAAGGAAAGTAATCGCTGCCTGGATCATGTTCCCAGGAAACAAGTTTTTTTTTCTGGTTTGGGAATTGCTGCATTTTTGTCCCAAAAAAAGGTGGTGAAGGTGGTGGGAGTACACAGCACAGGACTATGATACAGAGACTGAGGTTCAGATCCAGAAAGTGTGGTTAGAGTGAGACACCAAAAGCCCTTTTGTTAGGAAAGGATCATATAAACATTAAATGAACACATTGTGTTGCATGTTTCCTTAACCAAGTGCTGTAGGTGTGTAAACATAACCATTAAAAAGTTGATAATGTTGATTTCCTACACATGGATACTGTACTGCAAGAGCATATATTGTAGCAAAACAAATTGAATACATTGTCATTTACCATTTAACTGACTTTCAGGATCAATCATTAATAAAATGATTACTCTGTGGTCAGCATTATGTTTCTTTCAGAACATAGCGTTTAAATGTCATTTGTAGGAGAAAGGGCTGATTTGAGGGGTGGTGTTTAACAGGATAGGAAAGAAGAAAAAAAATGTGATTTGTTTGTCTTATCTGTATATTTTCTTTGTCCTGAATGGTTAATGTACTTGTAACGAAAAGGAATAAAAACACTCTTTGTTTCAGCAGCTCAAAATTGAAGAGTATACAACATGCAATGAGTTGTCGCAAGTAATTGTTGTAGTTTCTCTTTAAAGGACCATATGAAAATGTAATATTGCTGAATGCACACCTGGTAGGTGGGCGTGTAGGAGAATAAAGTAAATGAAAGGAAAGTAGCGAGCTCCTGCACAAAGCTCACATGCTTAGGAACCACTGGTCTACACCTACTATGTCTGTCATATGGAGTGAGAGTGATGTACAATGCGTGAAAACTGATATGGGACTGAGGTCAGGGCGGGCACATACCAGTGTCACGTTTAAGGCCACTGAGAGCTGAAAATGGCAGATTCAATGTGACTTTTTCCTCTTTCCATGCTCTGACTAAAAGAAAACAAAAAACAGGTCAGTGCCAAAGATGACACAAAGAATCGTGTCCCTTCTACCTGCAGCCTGACCAGAGCTGCAGAGACAGGGTTAGAAAAAGACTGAAGAGAGATGCTTATACTTTATTTGGCCAGCCTTTTGTTTGTTAGGTATCAGGTGGCTTAAATTAGATATTTAACACTTCAATATTTGCTGCACCTCTACAGCCTGATGTAACCCACACCCTTAAAAATAAAGATGAGCCCTAACAAGATCTCTTAATGCGTATGACAGACTTTCCACATCACTCTGACATTATAATCAGTTGAAATTAATTTGAGCGTCGGCTTCTGGCGAGCCAAATAAAGTGTGACACTTATTTTGGGTGTAGTAATCCAGGCAGAATTATTGCGCGGCATCAGCACCGCGGGACAGCTTTAACCCTGATAGTGACACCCTGTTCCGAGCCGAGCGTGCAGCCCATTCCCATTACTCTCTCAACCATCGATGAAAGGAAAATAACTGCTTACAATGCCGGCTGGTTTATATAAATCGGCGGTGTTTCATAGCTCATTATTTATTTAGCATCATGCACCATAGCGTGAGGTGCTCCCCTATTAATTACTAACAGCTGAGGTGTACGGGGCATGTGGAAATATGCAAATGCAGAGTCACGGGGAAGCTTAGAGGGACTGTTTGGAGTCCTGGAGAGAGGAAGAGACGGGAGATGAGCTGCCTCTGCCGTACCAACCTTAAATACACACCACCTGTGCTAAAAAAAGAAAAAGGCTTTCTCTGTATCCAGTTGTCTGTGGTGTTTTTTCAGGGTGCTGTACTCACTATGTGAGCCTGTCATGGTTCAGTCCAGGGCTCATCTACCCCGTCCACCGAGACACGCAGGGATATAGACAGAGGTTAATTGGGCTCAGATGCACCTCGCTGTCCCGATGGGCTCGGCCTGTCGCTCAGCCAAGACTCAGTCCAAGCCCCAGTTTACAAAATGAACACAGACAGGCTTTGTTCACATGTGCACTGTACTCTGATAGTGGGTCACAGTCTGGCTGAGGCCTGTTGTAGGAGGGGCTGTTAAGATCCACATCTAACACACGGCTCTGTGCGACTACTCAGCAAAAAATGAATTGTGAGGTTGATATTTGCACCCACCACCTGCACTGTGCTGCAAAGCCAGTATTTCCTTTACATTTCCAACCAAACGACCTGTCTCTGATTTGCTGATGCCTCAAACTGTCCAAAATCAGTGTTCAGGGTGCATTATGTCATTTTGCAGGTAACCATAGAAACTGAATTTAAGCTTCACAGTGCCTTACTGACTACAGGAATGGTTTGACATTTTGTGAAATGAAATTAAAACAACCAGAATCGATGTCTTCATTAGAAGTGCTGGTATCTTTGAACAGAGCCAGGCTAGCTGTGTCTCTGTCTCTGTTTACAGCCTTTATGCTAAGCTAAAATAACCAGCTCCTGGCTGTAGCTTTATATTTTGTGTACAAATATGAAAGTCATACCAATCTTTAGCCAAATTCAAATAAGAACAATTCCTGAAATTTTGAACCGTTCTTTTCACATTCTCATGTAAACCAGGTATTTCCACAGTTAAACTGATTCTAATCAAACTAGAGAAATAGACAGATTCTCTTCTCTTCTTTTGGCAAACACAAATTGGGACAATATATGAGAATCTGTCCATTGTTTTGGGGTATCAGGACACCTGACCTGTATTACCTTTCTAATTGTGGGCAGTGCTGCCAGTCTGTCTTTGGCTATTTGCAGGCTTACAAATGCTTCTAATAAACCAGATATCTGTTGTGTCTGTAAAGTTACTCACTTTGCGATCAAGATTCCTGTCCTGTTCTAAATTTACCTTGTTAAGAAAATATCAAACTATTTTTTTGTGCTTCATAACCTGCTCTCTACAATGCTGTATCCAATTATTAACCAGTAAATTTGTGTTCTGCAAACATCTTGCTAAACAAGTACATGCGAGAAGCTAACTTAACTGGCATGTTTTTCCAGTAAAGACCTGGAAAAAATGTGAACATTATGCTATCTAAAAAGGATACAACATCGTCTGGATCGTTATGAAGAACATTCAGTGTTTATATGCAGCAGCTCATCAACAGAATCTAAGTGCAGCCTGAGACACAGAGACAGACGAATGTGATGTGTAATCCACAGGATGCTCACAGAGATTTCAAAACAGCTAAGAGGCATTGTTAGGCGTGATGACTCCAAGTGTCAGATGCCTTGTTAGTTGTTCTAAATGACAGTAATGCAAAGCCTTTTATAAGCTTTTACACAAATTGCTTGAAATTCACATTTTAAATGTATAATATCCAAAAACCATATCCACATGTGATTTCTAAGTACATGTGAAAACAGACATCAGTCCATATATGAACGTATCAAGTATTGTGTTTCACATGTTAACACAGTAGATTGATGTTTCACATATGACATTTTAAATTTCAAATGTGAAAGGTGTGTATATAGGATTCTTCTTACATACAGACGTGTAGTAGATGTAGTAACACAGAAAGGCACAAAAAATGCAAAACTTTAAAACATGAATGTTAAGCAGTTACCACCAACATATAGCTGAGTGGTTGAATTGAGTATATCTGTTTTTTTTAAAGAATTACGTTAGGAATGAATGATCAGTGATGTTACTGTGGCTCAGTATATTCACTGAGTTGACACAACAGTCTCACAAAACTTCATGCTCACTTCACTGAAAAGGAGGCAGATGTGGATTCCCATGTTCCTGAGCACTTTAGGAACATGGGTCACTGAGCACTGCAGATATCCAATATATTAACACACTGACTGACTGACAGTCCAGCAGACACCTGACTTCAGAAACTCTCTCTGTGTGACTCTCTTCTTCTTCCACTCTGTCTTCCAACATCTTTAGTCACTTCCTCCCTCTCTTTCTACATTTGCCCCCCTTCTCTCTCTCTCTCTCTGCCTACCTCAGTGTCTTTTGATATGCTAAGCAGAGCCCTATTTATAAATCATTGTGAGAGAAAACATAGTAGGTTAGGGGACAAATAACAAATGCCCCGTGTCTGCTGAGCGAGAGAGAGGAATAAAAAGAAAGAGGAGAGAGAGTTTGAGCGAGGAGAGAGGGGGATTGTCTGCTTGGTGGCTCTCTACGAGGCATGTCACCCAGGTTGAATAGATGTACATATCATTATCTTTCCCCAGTACATGGCGATAATGATATAAGACAGGGTAAAGGAAAAGAAAGGAGCCATTGTGCGGTGAGGCTCAGAGCCAGTAAGTGTGGCTCGCAGGCTGAGAGCCAGAGCTCTGATTCTCTGACACTGTAGTGTACAAAGGCAAGCCAGTTCGCTGGTGATGAGGCATATGGTGGCCAAAACACTCAAAGCCCTCAACTCCAGTCGTATTATGGGTAATATTTCTGGCAGTCTGAGATTTTGATCAATTCAGTAGGGCATGACAATGGTCTGTCCCAAATCCATATATACTGCATATACAAATATTTTTCCTAACTGTGTTTGGAGTGTGGTGTCGTTGGACACATGTGCCACAGTGCAATGATTAATGGAAATGAAGAATCATACAAAGTGAGTAACATCATGTGCAGCTGCTCTGGCATTACAAGAAATGATACAACACAACGTAGTAACGATGTTTACTAGAACCTAACTGTCAAAGAAGTGCACACACCAGAGAAACCTTCCATTTGTTCAAACGCCTTTAACAAGCCATGTCTCCCTGACCTCGTTTGGCCATGCAAATAAAGATCTGTCATCTCTCAGAAGCAAAGGCAGAAGTAGCATGACACTGCTGCAGCGCTGCAAAAATTGTGGAGAAGGAAGTCGGTATAAACGCTTTCTAAGAGTACAAATTGGACACCAGAGACTGTAGTTTGCAAATTGTCTCATACCAACGGCGAACTTTGGTTTCCTTAAACCACATCCATGTTTCCCCACCATTAAGTAAGTCCATTCAGTTGCCTGAGTGTAACTTTGAAAAGAGAGAGACAAAGGATTTGATTCTACCAACTTTGTGGAAATTTTTCTTCGGCTTTACAATTTGTTTGGAGTCAAAATAAGACGGACTGGTTGGTTAGCATGAGCAGTTGTTCATGCATGATACATGTGGTCCAGAAACAAACAACTGAAAGAGCGCAGCCTTCAGAAACTCAGATTCAAGAGTTTATAACAGGAATTTATTTAAAGGAATTCAAAACAATTCCTGCCAGTCAACACTGGTTTTGATTGACAGGTGACCTCCGGGAAATGCTGGATCACTACAGCAGTAAGTGCAAGTCTAAAAAATATATTATTATTATTATTATTATTAATAAGTTAGAAATAAATAAAAAATAAATATTCCCTCTGCTATTAATGGTTAAAATATCCTCGACAAAAAATGTGTAGTACAGCCACACAATCCTGCGTTCACTGTTCTCCACCATCATGACATGAGGCAAGAAATCAGACAAACAAATGTGTGACTCACAGAGTCAGCGTGCTCGCTGTGTAACGGAGCAGTGATGCAGATGTGGACATATAGTATAGTAAAAGAAGAATCTCACTCAAGGAAAAATCATAACAAAACAATTTTACTGAAGCAAAAAGCAGTCAAGTAATGTGTCGGTTGGCTCCGTTTCCCTCGAGGATACAGCAAAGTGATGTTGAATGGCAACAGTGAGAAAAAGAAGGCCATTGTGTGCGAGCTCAATAATCACAGAAGAAAGAAAAGGTCACTTTCTTTTCTATTACATAGATTTCAGAAGTCAAGTAATCCAAAAAGGAGTCACGTTAGGCCACATGAAAGATTTGTGTGTGATTGGGATTTTCTGCTTGCTCACCGAA
The DNA here is from genome assembly GCA_023238725.1 of Scortum barcoo. Lineage (NCBI taxonomy): Eukaryota > Metazoa > Chordata > Actinopteri > Centrarchiformes > Terapontidae > Scortum > Scortum barcoo. Next base: position 24,934,201 of record CM041554.1, read on the forward strand.
TACAATGATTTGACTGCCTTTCAGCCCGAAAGGAGACGCAATCTCTTTGAGGTTAGCGTGCTGCCACAGTCTGACAGGCCACACTCCTTGAATACGTATGATCAGTCCAAATGTGAGTCTGTATATTCCTTCACCTTAGAGCCAAACACTTTTCATTTAACATTTCAACCTTTCCTCTGGGAGGATTTTTTTTTTCTGAGCATACATGGCAACAAGCTAATGTCAAGGCTGTTAAAATGACCCATTTTGGGAGGCTACTAACCTACTAGCCTGCAGTGTCTTTTTGCTCTTTATCTTCCATTACAGGGACATCAAATGTTTTGGCAGAAGCGCATAGCCTGTAGCTTCAAACTAAATTAGACTTTTTCTAGTTAAAACCCATCAACTGTTTCTGCAAAATGATTTAGGGATTCAGTTTAATCTTCCCGCAGCCCACTCGTTGGGTGCCAGCCCAGCTAGTGTCTGATAAGCACTGCTTTCGATCTGCGCTTTCCAGACACTCTCATGGTTAAAGACCCTGAAAAAGATGTTCTTTTTGACGGAGAGACCTCCACAGAGTCACATTATTCTGTGCACATAATATTTTCTAATGCTGTCTCTGGATGCAAGAACTACATGATTCGACCCGTCTTACTTTTGGTGTTAGCTAGATTTTGTGTACTTTTTGATCAGCGCTTAATTGGAGTTAAATTGAGAGAAAAACAAACAACAAAAACGACTGGGAGCAAATTCCCCCACACCTTAAACAAGCACTCATCTTTCAGCAGAGGCATCCGAACAGTTGGAGTTCCTACAACCTTTTCTGTAACAGCACCATCTATCTGACCCACAGGCCATCTCATCTATTCTTCAGAGGCTGAGGACACACTATAAGATTATCAGGCCATTTTATATCCTGACATTTGGAAGTGAAATCCTGATCTGAGGCTTGGCTGGGTCGATGGTCTGAAAAGATTATCCGGTGGCAATGTGTGACGGGGTTACAGATTTGGTCTGAACACACTGAAAAAAATAATATAACACCTGACAGCCTGAGTCCTGAGCAGTGCCATAGAAACAGCAGCAAATCAGTGCCTAGTTTAGCGAGGTGAATCTCTTAGTCCCTCCCTTAGTCTCTCATTAGAGATCAGAGATAGATGACTTGCGATATTTAAAACCCCCATATTAAAGACTTAAACATCTCTTCTCAACATATAAAAGTGGCGTTTTATATACTGTATTTCTTGTTATTCTTGTGAGGTTATTTTTAATCAGTAATATCTTTTAATGTCTGCTCATGTCATCCATGCTTATCCACTACTTTAGTGTGGCAATTTTTCATGAACGTGGCTAGGTAGTCCGCTTTTTCTGCAGGAAGGTAACATCCCCTCTTTTAATCCTGCCTACTGAGCTCTGTTTGGTTGACTATTTGTCCAAAACATGGAAGCAGCTGAGCTAACGGGATGTTGAGATGTGTGAAGAAAAATCTGCTTGCACCCTTCATGGCCAAAGAACAAAGGCCAAGCTGTAAAGTAAACGTGAAGATTACAGTCAGTAAACCATTGTCACGGATGAGCGTGTAAAACTGTGTCTCCAGCTTTTCCCTTCAGGTGACCACTTAATCAAGGCTTAATCAAATAGACTGAATTTCGCACTCGCCTCTTGGTGCTGCAAACGCGCTTAACTCGGACACTTTAATGTGTCACACGGCACTCTGTACTTCCTATTTATTACATCTAAGTGTGTCTTATTGCGTCTAATTTGCCATAAATGCATCTGTATTTCATTCATGTCTTTAGTTTGGTGTAGAATTAGTTTGCCGCTTGGTAAATTTCCCACTCGGGGGGGAAGCCTTGAACTTAAAGCATCAGCTCAATTTGAAAGCTGTTATATGCCTCTCAGTCTGTCTAGGAATTTGGAATGAAATATGTTTAATTATAGCAGTGAAAATAAAATTGACCTAAATGTCTTCGTTAAGTACATTGGACTCCCTCACCTCTCCTTCCCTGGCTCTGCCTCTCTCATCGCCATCCAACAATGTCCTGAATACCTCAGTAAAGAGCGTATAACCTATATTTCTGACTCAAGTATATCTGTCACACTGTTAATTACCCCATCAGTCCCACCCTCCCTTTCCCACTATCTCCTGTCAGTCCCTTATCCAGCCCTGTTGTGTTGAAATCAAATTTACATTACCACTAAAAAATCCCAGCACTATAACTGTCTTATTCAAGTGCAGTTACACCCTTATTAATCATGCTCCACATCCCCCCCCCACGTCTTACTTAACTGCATCTGCCACCTTCTTAATCAGCCCATTAGACTTTTCTCCTAATCTAAACAACCGCTGAGTTTCCACATCAGCAGAAACAATGATGGTGTCTGTTTTGTTTGTAAGAAGTAGCGCACCACATCAATTATTAACAACGTGCCCGCTGGAGAGGAGTGCGAGGCGCTTTGTAGTGAGGACTTGACAATGTGAGTGAGGAAATTGAGTTGGAAAGGCCAGTGTTTTCTGTTTGAAGGGGGGCTTGTAATCAGCGTCTGGGTTCATTAGGGTGAGATGAGCTGGTGATGAATCACCGATCACAAAGAGCTGCAGGGTTGGGTGGAGCCGCTTAGCATTTCAATTACATCATCTCGTCGACGTTCAATTCCTACATCTAAGGCAGCTCCGATTTGATAAAGCATAAAAGATGAATGATGTGCAGAGGAGAGTGAAAAAAGAATGTCGGTCAGTTGCAGCAGATTGGCAGATCTTCGAGGTAAAAAGTGTTCGCTCTTTAAGCTCATCAAGGAAATGTCTTATTTGTCTGCTAACAACAAGACATCTGAAATGTGACAAGGGACCCCAAATAGACACTTTTTTGCAAGGGGTTATAAGACACAGAGGTCTTGAGCCACTTATTTAATCTAACAAGGAACAATTTAACAAGGAATATTATTTTATAAGCGCATAATATGTTGTTATGTAAAATGTTTATCTGAGAAGTAACCATAACTATAGCTGTCAGATAAGCAAAAAAGCTAAATATTTGCCTGTGAAACATAGTGGAGTTTTAGTAAAGGGAATATAAAATTAAAATACAACAAAAGTTCAAGTGTCTTAAAACCTGTACTTGTGTAAATGTACTAAGGTCAATGTCAAATTCACGGTTTAATAGTAGTGTAAAGTAACTCCTGTTTTTATTTGTGCTCATTTGTGTTCTCATCAGCCTGGGGAAAATGGAAATCAGCCAGTGATTTGAGTTCTGATTTCTCTGTTTTACATTTTTGCATAAGAACAAAACATTATTATAAAAGGACTTGCACCATCTTTTTTCCCAATCAGTGTCATTTGGCCCTGCTGTGTCTGATTGCACTTAAATCTGTGGCCTTGACATGGTTGACCTTTGTATTTGTCGCTATGTAACAAAAAAAGGAAGCCCTTTGCCACCGTGGCGAGAGAGATTTGAAGTGAGCACTAAATTTGCATCAGTCCAGGGGTGTGATTCAATAACTGATGACATGTTCAAATGAAAGGAGGCCTCCACAAAACCCCACTGATGCCACTTTAACAGCTAATGACAGGAAAACAGCTTGAGAAGTGCTTTCCAAATAAGTATACAATCAAAATACAGCAGGGAAAAAATATGCTCTGTGGAGAATTTCAATTGGGTTGCAGCTTATGTGTTTGATTACATTTCCATTTTATTGTGTTATGGAAGAAATGATGAAAATGGTTGATGAAAACAGTGGAGACACTCACAGGTATGATTAAATTTGGCTTTGGAATTGCACTGAGGTAAAGTGGGTGTGCATATTTTACACGCCTTACATTCAGGAATAGATTACAGGTATTTGACTGGCATGCTTCACTATGGTTGTGTATATCTGCATCCAAAGAAAAACACCCACCATGCGTTGAGAAAACACTACCACAGACACGTACAGAACAAAAAGATACTTGGCATACAGGAGTATAGAATTCTAACTGGCACACTGAAACAGAAGTATGTGTCTGAGCCAAGGCTTTATGAAGCTATGGAGAACAAAACTGTAGCACCGTAAAGGTCTAGCTGCTCTCAAATCAAAGTAATGACTACAGGAAGGAGCTTTGTGCTTTCAACAGGAACTCTGTCAGCCTTCAGAACAGTCAGAATTCTTGATGGCATGGATTCAACAAAGTACCAGAGATAGGTCTTTGGGATTCAAGTCTAGTAGACTCAATGGCTAATTGGAGTCACCATTCACCTCTGGGTCTGGACCCGCTCAATGAATCAAGTAATACATTTGTGGGTTAGTGAGATGATTAAAAGACAATGGAACATGAGAAAGAAACACGTGCTATTCGCAGTTATGTTTTTATACTTCATTTTACATACCATACTGTCTCAGAAAAAGATCCATCTCTGTCTTTGCGCTGTCTCCAGATTGGACTCGGATTGCATCAGCACTGAAACCTCCTGCTGTTTCTCTTATTGTTGGTGGTGGCGTGGCAGTCTCCTCTTCTCTGTGGCTTCCTGCAGACTCTCCTTCTACCTCCCGAATGGTCTGTTGCTGTTGCAGATGTTCAGCCAGGTGCACAACTTTAAAATCAAACATAATTATGTCAGTCAAATCTTCACATGCAACATGCACAAGATAAAGTAGTGTGGAATAATAATGGTACATTTACTTTAATTTAATAATTTGACTATAAAAATCAGTCTAACCTCAGTGTAGATGACGTCCGTCTTCTCTTTCTTGAGGAACTTGGGTTGCTTGAAATGCTCGTCCTGTGCTAAAGAAAGGATGTAGATGCTGCTGGGTTCCAGACTTAACAGTTGCCATCTGCTGTCGATCTCTGTAACTGTCATCCTCCTCCGGTGACAGGTGGCATTTCTTCACTTTGAAGAGCACTGGCACTGTTGCAGACAACAACAAGTTCCCCTCCTGTGATAGCAGAAGTGCTGGGGCCCCCAATCACACTCACAGAACTGCTGTCTCCTGTGCCAGTTTCCGCTGGTCTGCTGTCAGGTCTAGGGTGTGACCTCCTTTCTTCATGATACTGGGTTCTGACTATTGAGCGGTCATTGGCCATTGCTGTTCCACCAGTCAGTCAAGCATTTCACATGTAGCATTTGCCTTTAACTAGGTTAATGGGTCTCATATCCACACAGATGAACTCTGTCTGTCTTTACTCTGTTATCATGTTTGGAACTGTAGGTTCTGCTGTGTAGTTTTTGGTGTGGTTGAGGATGTCTGTGCTGCCTGGGGATGCACCTATGAACAAGCTAAGGGTTGAACAATTTAGGCTGGGATACTCTACATTTTTATTTCAGTAATTGTCTTAACCCTAGATGTTCCCACATTACTCCATATGTTTTTTTGTTTGTTTTTTTAGCTATTCAGGTACATTGCAACTACTTTCCAAGCAAGTGCATGCTTTTATTTTGTGTTATGTTACTGTTTAATTGGCAGATAAAAGCAGCTTATCATGGCAACTGGAAAACAAAAATGAGCTAAGCTAAGTTTGCTTGCTAGTATGGTCTAAGCCTATTACTTATAGCAATCAAGTGACATTACATGCCTGTCAAAAAAGTAAAAAGTAGATATAATTCTGAAATGATGCATTGCACTTTCCCAGAGTTACAGTGAAGGTAATTGAGTCCAGTTGGCATTGGTGTCAAAGTCAAGCTCCCAGTTCCCTGATGTCCATACTGTGATTGAGTGGGGATGAATTGGAAAAGTCTGATCGCAGTGGAACACCTTGGGGATATCAGTCTTTCTCAGCATGTCGTATAGAGGGTGGAGGACGTCATTCGGGATGCTAACCAACTTGAACGGCATCCGTCTCCATCTCCAGAGAGCGCAGCTCAAGTCCACCACGACTCAAGACACTGAACCAGCCTTTCTAACAAACTTATTGAGCTTGTTTGTGTCTCTTTCCTTCACGCTCTGTCCCCAGCACACAACAGCATAAACACTGTGCTGGCCACCACAGACTCACAGAACACCTGTAGCATCCTATTAGAGAAGTTGATGCCTCTGAGTTTCTGCAGGAAGGAGGTGAGGAGGACTATCAGCCTCTCAAGGGTCTTCATCACGTGTTGTCAGGGCCACGATCTGTAGTCTGTGGTTGCTTTAGACCTTGTGGTTCCCCTTCTAGGGTACAGGGACCAGACATGATGTCTCCTACCTTTTTGAGTCTGAGGCTCTGGTTGATGATGTGCTGCAGTATTCTGCACAGAACATGCCCTGAGCACGGAGTCTTTTAAGTCCTCTTCACACCTGCCAGACAAATGTTTAAATCTGATTTGGTAATGAAGAAGAAACATGAATGTTCTGATAAAGGTTATTGAGACAGGGGTTTGACGTGATGTGCTTCTATATTGGCATGGCAAAAAATACAAAAACAGGGAACCACTTTTTTAGAGGCCCTGTTACATAGCACACCTACTTTTTTAATGTAGTGCTTGTTGAAACAGGATGCTATGCCAGGAAGTGTCAAAGACAAAAACAATGTGATATCAGTTGATTAGAGAAAAAGCAGTTTTATTGAAGAGTAGGGGTGAAACGTGTAGTGGTACAGAAATAAAGCAACCTTATACTATATGTTGCAAAATTAAAAGCTTTTTGGATTCATAGTTTTAGGAAATTGCTTTTATCCTGCCTCCTGAATTATGACTAAGTCTTTGAAATTTTTACAGAGAACAATTTTCTACATCTTGGCCCTTAGAGATGGAAAAATAAATAAAATACACATACACAAAGGCAGACATCCAACCGCCCACTCACACACGAGGAAAATCTACCATGTCCACTTTAGTCATATCGACTCACCTGCTCTTCAAATCATGCATAAAATCACACGTATACTAAGCCTTGTCTTAAAACATTCATGTGGTGCAAAACACAGGCACACTCGCAAGTAAACACAGACACACACAAGACGCATTACACGTTTGCTAGCCCCCCTGCTTCCTACAAAGCCATTCTGACTGACACCGTAGCCTGATGTTTATAGATCAGTTTATAGATATATGAGGTGTTTTGTTCATTATTTACACTTTCTGCCATTCTCTCCAACTCTAATCCCAGCGCGATCTGAGCTACATGTCAATTAAAATAAAACTACCTGTAGTCATGGCACAAAGCAGATATTCAAAATGGACAGCAGGAGAGAGAGAGAGTTATCTGGAGAGACATCCAGCGTAAGACAGATGAAAAATGAGAGGTGAGGTTTAAGACATGATTGGACTGGGGAAATAAAAGAGAAAGCTGGGGATGAAGCTTTCACTTCACTGTGTTCAAAAGAAAAGAACCTGAGCCTGTAGATGTTGCATTGTGTATTTTCATTTTGAAAGTAAGGAAAACCTTTGGAAACAACTATAATTCGTTCAAGATCTGACCAGGAGGTATAAGGGGTAATTATGAACTAAATTGGTCTTTTTATCACAACATGGAAAGTATCATTTTAAAGGAATTGTTCAAAATCTTTATTTCTTTAGATGAGAATATGTCAGTCACATGTAGGTGTCTTAACTACAGAGGTGGAGTCAAGACATTTGTAGTCTAATCTAAAACACACATAATGAAAATCAGACATTGCTTTTAACTTGTGGTTCAACAGAATCATTTTAAAAAACAAACTAATGAAACTGGCCTGGACAAAAATGATGGTACCCTTATCTTAATATTTTGCTGCTCGATCTTTTGAGGGAATCACTGCAATCAAGCGATTTCTGTAACTCTCAATGATTCTGCACCTGTCGACAGGTATTTTGGCCCACTCCTTGTGAGTAAACTGCCCCAGCAGTCTCAGGTTTGAAGGGTGCCTTCTCCAGACTGCATGTTTCAGCTCCTTCCACAGATAGATTAGATTACATCAGGGCTCACAGTAGGCCACTTCAGAATAGTCCAATGTTTTATTCTTAGCCATTCTTGGGTGTTTCTTGGGTCATTATCCTGTTGAAGGACCAATGACCTGTGACTGAGACCAAGCTTTCTGACACTGGGCAGCACATTTTACTCCAGAATGCCTTCATAGTCTTGAGATTTCATTGTACCCTGCACATATTCAAGACACCCTGTGCCAGATGCAGCAAAGCAGCCCCAGAACATAACTGAGCCTCCTCCATGTTTCACAGTAGGTACAGTGTTCTTTTCTTTGTATGTTTCATTTTTGTGTCTGTGAACATAGAGCTGATGTGACTTGCAAAAAGCTCCACTTTTGTCTCATCTGTCCAAAGGACATTGTCCCAGGAGCTTTGTGGCTTGTTAATTCCAGTCTCACTTTTTTATGATTTGCTTTCAACAGTGGTGTCCTCCTAGGTTGTCTTCCAATAAGTCCACTTTGGCTCAAACAGCGACGGATGGTGCGAATCTGACACTGATGTATCTTGACCTTGGAGTTCACCTCTAATCTCTTTGGAAGTTGTTCTGGGCTCTTTGGTTACCATTTGTATTATCGGTCTCTTCAATTTGTAATCAGATTTTCCTCTTGCGGCCAGGTTGGCTACTGTCCCGTGGACCTTAAACTTCTGAATAATATGTGCAACTGTTGTCACAGGAACATCAAGCTGCTTGGACATGGTCTTATAGCCTTTACCTTTAACATGCTTGTCTCTAATTTTCTTCCTAATCTCCTGAGACAACTCTCTCCTTAGCTTTCTGTGGTCCATGTTCAGTGTGGTACACATCATGATACCAAACAGCACAGTGACTACTTTTCTCCCTTTAAATAGGTAGACTGACTGATTACAAGTCTGAAGACATCTGTGATGCTAAATATAGGACACACCTTAGTTTAACATGTCCCTATGATCAAATTACTTTTCAATCTTTTCTAGGGGTACCATCATTTTTGCCCAGGCCAGTTTCATTAGATTGTTTTTTAAAAAGATTTTGTTGAACCACAATTGAAAAGCAATGTCTGATTTTCATTAGTTAATTTTCAGTAAATTTTTATTTATTATTACTTTTGTCAGTTTCAAGTTATTTCAATGACCACTTGTGGGTTTTTCTTTCTTCAACTGAAGGGTTCCAACTATTTGTCCACGTGTGTATATTGGTCTTCTCATTCACTCTCTGAAAGATAGCAAATAACAGCAAAGTGTTTTTTTCTCAAATAATAATAATGATGATTTTCTAAGTGTTCTAAGTGAATTAAGATGGGGAATAAAATGGGGAATAAAAGTAAACTAAACATGTGATTGCTCCTGTAGTCTCAGGTAAGTGTTTGGATTTGCAATAAGTCCTGTTCATATTTCACCTGATTCAGTCATACGAGCCTCCTGTCAGGCTTGAGACAGCACAAGCAGGAATCAGTGTATCAATGTCGGATATTTTCTTAGTAGTAGCCTTGCAGAGTGTTGGCCTAACCGGAGAGAAAGACGAAGGTAAAATTGGCATATAGATGAAGTTACAATGTCAGCAATCCTTTTTTGGAATTGGCTAATAACTTATTTCACCCTCTCAGGAGAAGAAATGATTTTCCTGCTAACATCATAACAAATCAAATATCAGCTGTTGGTGTGATGACTACATTTTACAGTGTAAACAAATAAACCAGCCATTGTTGCTGGCTTTGTTTATATATTATTCTGTGCTGAGGACGATTATAATGCAATGTATTACTTTGTTGCTTTATTAAACACTTAGGAAATCTAGTATCTATTTTGTTTTCAAAATAATTGTATTTTAGTACTTGGCTACAGATTGGCCTTTTATCTACCTCCTGTGTATGTGTATGTCTACAGCTTGGATTTTCTCTTAAGAGCACAGATCACACATACACACCAGACACACACATACACACACACACACTCACAATAGTACAGCTTGATGAATGAAAGTTCAGCTCTGCGCTCTAATAGCTTTGACTTGCTGACATTTTCTGTTCAGCCTTGGATAAAATAGCGGGATTAGAGCACGCTTACACACACACACACAAACACACACATGCAGATACAAAGAATCAACCCACATACTCTTAAATACTAACATATTCTGGCAGACATATGCTTTTCATACTGGACCCCACAAGGATGCACAAGCCAAGAGACACTACATCCTATACACGTACGAGGAACAGAGACGCTCATATAAGGATGTAGCTGTATCTGTGCATCCACTGGCCTGCAGATAATTATCTGCATCATTGTTCAGTCAGACTGTGAATCACACACGACGCTTCCTTCAGGGACAGAGGAACTGCATTAACAACACAGAAAGCTTGTAAAAATGTGTCTCTAATGTGCCGGGTGTTTCACAAGTTTCACAATTTAATTATTTTCTGTATTAAAATATGATGCTTCAGAAAACAGGTGACAATGATGGAGAGGCGGAGAGAAAGGCGACTCCCCGATTCCTTCCCCCGCTCTCCCATCCCTCGTTCTCCTCCGATGTATCACAGTAACCGAAATGTCAAATCAAGCATCGGCGTTGAATACTGAAGTGCCTGTGAGCTGCTTCCTGTCGTCCCCTGCTCCTCAAGTGTGACCTATCATTCTGCCATAAAGGAGGACATCTAGAGAGCTGAAGATACTTGTTGGAAATGATGAGAAATGTGAGCAAGAGGCACACACTCCAGGGCTAGTGCTTATAATTCCAATATGTCGCATTAATTTACCATTAATAGTGGTATTACGAAAAAGGATTATGCAACTGGTCCCATGTAAAGATTAAACCAGTGATATTTTCCTTCCATAACCATAGCATCTTCATAGTAAATAATACAATCCATAAAGTCTTTTAATTTGGTAGATCAGGGAGTGTGTAGGTAGAGGGTCCATACTGACATCACACATGGAAGGGGGAATGAGACAATGCAGATAATGGGCTATTCCTAACTGTGTGATAATTTGGAGCTTTACCTTTCATAGGCTCCAATAGGAAACAACTCAAACTGCCAACATCAAGAGAAGAGCAAGCCAAAGCCAGAGGATATGAGACAGAGATACCTGTGTGACACAGACTGCAGTCTTAAGGTTTCGAGTGAGGATGCGCCCACGGGGGACAAACAGAAATATCTTTACATCAAACATGCAACATGCAGGGCTTGGCTCTCAGGTTTCAAGTACATGAGGTGGAAGACGGGCCGTGTTTCTTTTTCCGATTCCCTGCAGTAAGACACAGTCAGCATTTAAAATGGCAAAATCAATTCATTCCTGTGCTGACCTTTGATGCAACAGGGAGCCCTGAGAGTCCAAAATGTAGGAAGCAATCACCGCTCGCTTTTATTAGTGTGCTCACCCCGGCGATGTACCCCCTCTGTCGGAGTATAAACTGTTTCACAGAGGAGGAGTTGTTTGTTGACAGTTGAGACACAAGTCAGTGGTACTCTGAATACATTTTTTTGTAGTTCTTATCCTGTTAGTGACCAACCAACAACAACTGAAAATGAGCCTGCTTTCTGTCACTTCCTACTCACCTTTAACAAGCTTGCTAGTCTGGAAAGCTTTTATCCTCCCGCTGTGCCACTCTCTGGTGCGACTATCTTAAAACATAATTAACATTTAACTTCAGTGCAGTTTAGTGCTGAAACTGACAATTATTTTCATTATCAATCAGTCTGTTTAATTATTGTTACCTATGAGTTTTGTTATTATTATTATTATTGGTTGTCATTGTATTAGTAGTAGTATGAGTATTGGTATTATATTCATTGCATATTGCATATTTTATATTGCACAATTCAAGGAGCAAAGAAACGTACATTTCACCATGATTATAGCCTGTATGACTAAGTGTGACAATTTAATTGAAATGTGATAACAATTTCTTGTCAATAAAATAATAAATAGTAATAATTTATAATGAATGAAAATCTTCATATTTTACAGCAATATAAGACCAGAGAATGGTAGGCATTTTAAAGGAATGACTGACTTTGGATTTATCAGTTAAAGGTGCAGTTGGCAGCGTTGAGCAGAGCCTCTCTCTGCCTGAACATTTGAACCAGTACAGATTTAAGGCCCCTCCCCCTCCCTAACACTGTTAGCACGTAAGCTTTTAGTTATTTCAGTAACCGAGACAGCGAGTCAGTAATTTAACTGCTTATTTACGTGTGTCTTTGCAAACTGTGACATTTCTGCCCGTATATGTTGTTACAGTGAGAGTGTAGAGACTGAGAGACCATGACGGCGACTTCAGCAGCTCCGGAGGGGGGAGACGACGACGATGGAGCCGAGCAGAGGAGAGAGGAGGCCGCGACGTCTGACAGAGAAGGCCAGCAGAGAGAGAGTCCGCTGGGCCAAACACCGGAGGAGCTCGGTGCTGAGGACGTCTGTAAACTGTCTGAGTGCTGTGCTGTACATCGATTTATTATATAGCTTCACAAATGTGTATTTTAATATATTCAAGTAACATAATTAATTTATTATACAATAAAGTGTGTTTTTTCTACAGTGATTTGTGTCTAAATGCTTTAATGTTAAAACAAATATACTGTTAAAATGTATTACTGAAATATCTTTGGACCAACACTATAACCTTCATTCAAACCACAGAGTCAACACTGTACATGAATGTCTCAAAAGTAATGTCTTATAACTTATTAAAAATGAATAACACTTCAGAAATATTGAAGAAGCTTTATTTTGCATAGGAATGACAGAAAAGGTAAGTTACTGCAGATTAAAAATGCACATTATTTATGGTCGACATAAACTTTGATTAAGTGATAAAAACAGGATTCTTGATTCTTTGAAAGTGCAATAACAAACCTCTGTCAGACCTGAGGAGAGAATAAAGAAATGAATATGTGATCAGACAGTTTCATTTATTAATGATGATCTTGGAGGGACACAGTTGTTCTAGAATATTCTAAATTAAAATCCTTGAATATAATAATATTAAAAGTAACACAGAGTAAGAAAAATGAAATTGTTCAATCCTTTTTTATTAGCTTCTTTTCTTCTCTGCTCATCTTGTGTTTCTTCTCTCTCAGTATCAGCAGTAGTTGTCAGAGGAGGGAGGCTCACTTTTCTCTCTGCTGCTGCTCCTCATGTTGAGGAAAACACATAAGCTCGTGACCCCGCAGTGACCCGGAAGAGTTTAAGCGTCACCTATGCTGACCGGGACGCCGCAGCATGTTCACGAACTGCGTCAGACACTCCTCCTGCTCTGATTGGTTGTTTTGACCCGGGCATGGTGGATTATTAGAAAAACGGCTTTAGAGGCCGAAGGTGGGGTCAGAGGAGGCTGATTATTATCACAGATGAGCTGTCTCATATTCTACTATCAGGACATGGTGACAGTTTGAGTGAATATGACTAAAAGTAGTGTTTGAAAATGTTACCAACTGAACTGAACTTTAATTGCTTATTAAAATTGTTTTGTTTTGCAGTTGGTTGCATTGTGGGAAATGTGGGATCCAGTCTTTGTGGAGCTTCACCTATTATAGAGACCAAAAGTCACAACATTGTGGCCTTTGATGCATCAGTACCCCTTCATTGCCGGTACCTGCCTATGTTAAATCCAGGAATTACACCACTACCAAGAATAAAAACTCAGTTGCGTTGAAGCACTTGCTGTGCTGCCCATGAATATTTTCATTTTCATCCCAGTGACAGCCTCTTTTAATTATAGACACAGTGACTGATTCGTTGAGATGCATGTATTTGGGTGGTAATACATTATATTAATAAATAAATGTGTAACCTGTCCCTTTGAAGTAACAGGAAAGAGTGTCCGCGTGATTACGACAAAGGAAAACAAAACGTCAGTCTGTTACCTGGCTCCCAAATCTTCCCGTATTCCATTTGATGTATTCAGCAGGGTCCCGCGATTGTGTAGGAGAATTCACAACTGTGCCATCGCTTCTTCCTTCCTCTCAGTCCCTCCTGTCAAACTCTTCCTTATACTTTGTGTCACTCCTGTTCCTTGATCCCCGGCGTGTTGTCGACAGGTCCCAGTCTTGAGTGGGTGTCTCCACATCCTGTCACTTAACTGGAACAGCACTTACTTCTCCTCTGTGACAACTATGTCTTTCCTTGATCCCCCTGCCCCCCTTTGAAAACTGTACTAACATATACTGTATAATCTTTATTTTAACTTCCTTCCACTTTCTAGGATTTTTACAATGGCTGAATGCGAGCCATACCAAGGAGATTCTGCAGAGGCATCATTTTAAGTAAGTCTGCCAAGGTCCTCTGTCCTACTGTGGACATTAACAATCATTTTAGCAGAGGATGTATTCACAACACTTTCAAATCCAACTCAGTCATTACATCCAGATTATTATTATTTATCTCAGCAAAATCCCTCTCAGAAAGATCCTGGGTGTGATAACTATCCATCCATCCATCCATTTTCATCCGCTTGGTCCGGGACCGGGTCGCGGAGGCAGCAGTCTGAGCAGAGATGCCCAGACTTCCCTCACCCCAGACACTTCCTCCAGCTCTTCCGGGGGATCCCAGGCGAGGCGTTCCCAGGCCAGCCGAGAGACATAGTCTCTCCAGCGTGTCCTGGGTCTTCCACGGGCCTTCTCCCGGTGGGACACGCCTGGAACACCTCCCTAGGGAGGCGTCCAGGGGGCATCCGAAACAGATGCCCAAGCCACCTCAGCTGACTCCTCTCGATGTGAAGGAGCAGCGGCTCTACTCCGAGCTCCTCCCGAGTGACTGAGCTTCTCACCCTATCTCTAAGGGAGCGCCCAGCCACCCTGCATGGAGGAAACTCATTTGTCAGCCGCTTGTATCCGCGATCTTGTCCTTTCGGTCATTACCCAAAGTTCATGACCATAGGTGTGAGGGTGGGAACGTAGATTGACCGGTAAATCGAGAGCTTCGCCTTTCGACTCAGCTCCTTCTTCACCACGACGGTCCGGTACACCGACCGCATAACTGCGGACGCTGCACCAATCCGCCTGTCAATCTCACGCTCCATCTTTCCCTCACTCGTGAACAAGACCCCGAGATACTTGAACTCCTCCACTTGAGGCAGGACCTCTCCACCCACCCGGAGAGGGCACGCCACCCTTTTCCGGTCGAGAACCATGGCCTCGGATTTGGAGGTGCTGATTCTCATCCCAGCCGCTTCACACTCGGCTGCAAACCGCTCCAGCACATGCTGAAGGTCCTGGCTTGAAGAAGCCAACAGGACAACATCATCTGCAAAAAGCAGAGATGAAATCCTGTGGTTCCCAAACCGGACTCCCTCCGGCCCCTGGCTACGCCTAGAAATCCTGTCCATAAAGATTATGAACAGGACCGGTGACAGGTGACAAAGGGCAGCCCTGCCGGAGTCCAACATGTACTGGACTGGGAACAGGTCTGACTTACTGCCGCAATGCGAACCAAGCTCCCTGCTCCGGTGCCGTACAGAGACCGAACAGCCCTTAGCAAAGGCCCCCGGACCCCATACTCGCAGGAGCACTCCCCACAGAATACCACGAGGGACACGGTCGAATGCCTTCTCCAGATCCACAAAGCACATGTGGACTGGTTGGGCAAACTCCCATAAACCCTCCAGCACCCTGTGGAGGGTATAGAGCTGGTCCACTGTTCCACGACCAGGACGAAAACCGCATTGTTCCTCCTGAATCCAAGGGTGGGCTATAGGTCAATTCTCCTCTCCAGTACCCTGGCGTGAGACCTTCCCGGGGAGGCTGAGAAGTGTGATCCCTCTGTAGTTGGAACACACTCTCCGGTCCCCTTTTTAAAAAGAGGGACCACCACCCCAGTTTGCCACTCCAGAGGTACTGTCCCCAACCTCCATGCAATGTTGCAGAGGCGTGTCAGCCAAGACAGCCCCACAACATCCAGAGACTTGAGGTACTCAGGGCGGATCTCATCCACCCCGGCGCCTTGCCACCAAGGAGCTTACTGAACTACCTCAGTGACTTCGGCTCGGGTGATGGACGAGTCCACCTCAGAGTCCCCAGCCCCTGCTTCCTCACTGGAAGGCAAGTCGGTGGGATTGAGGAGATCCTCAAGTATTTTCTTCCACCGTCCGACAATGTCCTCAGTTGAGGTCAACAGCTCCCCACCCGCACTGTAAACAGTGTTGGCAGAGTACTGCTTCCCCCTTCTGAGGCGCCGGACGGTTTGCCAGAATCTCTTCGAGGCCGACCGATAGTCCTCCTCCATGGCCTCACCGAACTCCTCCCAGACCCGAAGTTTTGCCTCCAGGACCGTCCGGGCTTGCGGCTTGCTGGCCTGCCGGTACCTGTCAATTTGGTCTCGCGTCAGGAGTCCCATGAGGCCAACATGGTCCGATAGGACTCCTTCTTCAGCCTGACAGCATCCCTTACTTCCGGTGTCCACCACCGGGTTCGGGGATTGCCACCACGACAGGCACCAGAGACCTTGCGTCCACAACTTCGAACTGCCGCGTCGACAATGGAGGCAGAGAACATGGTCCACTCGGACTCAATGTCCCCAGCCTCCCTCGGAATCTGTGAGAAGCTCTTCCGGAGGTGGGAGTTGAAGACCTCCCTGACAGAGGGCTCGGCCAGACGTTCCCAACAGACCCTCACAATACGTTTGGGTCTGCCAGGTCTGTCCAACTTCCTCCTCTGCCAGCGGAGTCCAACTCACCACCAGGTGGTGATCGGTTGATTGACAGCTCAGCCCCTCTCTTTACCCGAAAGTGTCCAAGACGCATATGGCGGAGATCAGATGAAACGACAACAAAGTCGATCATCGACCTCCGGCCTAGGGCGTCCTGGTGCCACGACGTGCACTGATGGACACCCTTATGCTTGAACATGGTGTTCGTTATGGACAAACTGTGACTAGCTACAGAAGTCCAATAACAGAACACCGCTGGTTCAGATCGGGAGGCCGTTCCTCCCGATCACGCCCCTCCAGGTATCACTGTCGCTACCCACATGAGCGTTGCTGAAGTCCCCCAGTAGAACAATGGAGTCCCCAGCCGGAGCACTATCAAGTACCCCTCCCAGGGACTCCAAGAAGGCCAGGGTACTCTGTACTGCTGTTCGGCCCGTAGGCACAAACAACAGCAAGAGACCTATCCCCAACCCGAAGGCGCAGGGAAGCGACCCTCTCGTTCACCGGGGTGAACTCCAACACGTGGCATGGCTGAGCTGGGGAGCTATAAGCAAGCCCACACCAGCTCGCCGCCGCTCACCCTGGGCAACTCCAGAGTAGTGGAGGGTCCAGCCCCTCTCAAGGAGCTGGGTTCCAGAGCCCAAGCTATGCGTGGAGGTGAGCCCGACTATCTCTCTAGCCAGGTATCTCTCAACCTCCCGCACGAGCTCAGGCTCCTTCCCCCCCAGCGAGGTGACATTCCATGTCCCTATTGCCAGAGTTTTGGTCCAGGGATTGGGTGCGTCGAGGCCCCCTGCCACGACTGCTACCCAAACCATACATTGCACCGGCCCCTCATGGACCTTCCTGCAAGGGTGGTGAGCCTACTGGAAGGCACGGGCCCATGTCGCCATTTCGGGCTGAGCCGGCCGAAGGTCCCGTGGGCAAAGACCCGCCACCAGGCGCTTCGCCTGCAGCCCCAACCCAGGCCTGGCTCCAGGGTGGGGCCCTGCAACGCCAATCCGGGCGACGTAACGGTCCTTGATATTCTTCTTTTCATGGTGGGCTTGTGAACCGCTCTTGTTCAGTCTGGCCCGTCACCTAGGACCTGTTTGCCATGGGAGACCCTACCAGGGGCGTAATGCCCCCGACAACATAGCTCCTAGGATCATTCAGGGCACACAAACCCCTCCACCACAGTAAGGTGGCGGTTCAAGGAGGGGGTGTGATAACTAAAGAATTACAATTTATTTTTATTAATCTATTTTATTAATATTAATAGATTGATACACAGAAAAGAAAAAATAAAGATTGAGCAGCTAAGACTCTGGCTATGGTTATGAACGTTAAGTTTTGGGACAGGACTCACTGGATTATATATTCCAAAGCCTGGTGTGGGAATACCTCAGGATTGCCTAGCAGAGGATGTAAGGGACGTCGATGGAGAGAAGGGCATCTGGGCTACCTTGCTTAACCTGGATTTGCTGTGACCAGGATCTGAATGAGAAGTAGAAAAATGGACACTTGGAAGGATAGTGCCATACATGTTCGGGTTGGACTTTCTTGCTTTAAACATCTTTAAAAGAAGGAAAAGAGAAAGGAAATTGTTGTTTCAGATCATATGTATTGTTTGAGTAAATGAGTCAAACTATGCAGTGGTTCATAATGGACTTGAAAACAACCAGGAGGTGACGCAGCTCATCATGGTGACATGGTGAGCGTGTTAGCGTGCTGATGTCATAGAGGACATGGATGGACGTTACACTCTCATTTGTTTCGTTCTGAGGCTTTTGTGTTGGTAATTCCTTGGTTATGTTTTGATTTTTAAACTGAGCCCTGTACAGTAGAAGCCCAGGTGACCTCTGTCCAAAAGCCCCCACAGTAATATTCAGTCATAGTCCACGCTCACTTGCCAAGTTCATTCGTCTCATACAGTAAATTGTAATGGGCATTCATTTCTTGAGTCAGCTAAACCAAACTGCACTGTCCTGGATATGGTTGGTTTGTTTTTATATACTGATGCACCCCGCTCTCTGTTTATGCATTCACAGCCTCTATACCTGCATCAGTTGATACTTTCTGCCAGAAGTAGTAAAATGCTTTGCCAGCATTTCTCAGCTGATGATTTAAAACTTTAACTTTAAAGAGCTAATATGCAGGGGAGCTCTTAAAGAGGTTGCTTATGTTGAGTTTCCAAGGAATGACTTGGTAGTGTTCTCGCTTCAAGTATCACTTTTAAGTGTGCAGTGCATCCAAAAATATGAACTCATTGCCATTTTTACTGCAGAATAGCAGTCCAATTTGCTGGGGGAAGGCAGCTGGAGTGTGGGCTCTCACTAGTGCTATTTATCCTTGGTTATGTATTTTTGCTGTCTTAGTTGTTTTTGTTGTTAACTGTCAGTTCTGTTGTCACATTACTTTTTTTTTTTTCATACAGAGAGATCAAGTTGAGGTGAATAACAATGTTCACCGTGTAGCTGAGATGCAGGGAAAGCTTTAGAGATCGGCTCAGTTCAAACATGACATCTTCAAAGAATGTAGTTCTTTTTTAGAGACGAGGAAGGATGGGATCCCCCTAAAGTCCATGCACTTGTGGACCGGTAGGGACAGGATGTGCATGTTGCACCGTCTCTCCTTGGACAGTCTGAAAGGTAAAGGTAGCCATGGGGGGAGGAGATGTGCTGCCAAATGCTCTTGATAGGTTTAACAATGACATTTAAAGATCAGCATGGAATTTGTGAAGCTTTGAGCCCCAACAGGGTGAGAAAATAAAAACTGTACAGCAATGAGAGAAACGAAGACTGTAAAAACTCAGTAATACAAAGGGGAACATATAAAAATCTAATTGGGATAATGAGATAAATAACCAAATAACCTTTTTGAAGGAGCCAGTTAAAAAAAAAATGTTCAGCCTTTATGTCCCAACTTGTGTCTAGAGTCAGTGCGTTTGAGCTTGATGGTCAGTTTCACATCATTCAGACGTTTGCAATGCCTGAGTCAAATACAAAGTTATTCCTACAAATGTGGTACTGCATAATGACTGAAATCATCCACATTTTAAAGTAGCAATTAGTTTTTCCAGGCTATTTGGGAAGATAGATGTGCTGCTGACTACTTTATTAGGACAGATGTGGAGTCTTCTCCCTGCTGAGGCCACATGACCTGGGTTTACTGGTTATAAAACTTTAACTGAATGAGACTACATTGGAACAACTGTGTACTGCCAACACAAGCAGACATATTCTGAAGACGATTCAGCTTTTATAGCGTACTATTGTTTGCATATATATATATATATTTGCATACAGTATATACATTAAAGCAATAGTTCATAATGTGAAAACCAGATATTTCATATAGAATAAACAGAAACTTTGTGTATTTACAGGTAGATTAAAATCAAGCATTTCTCAGCACTTAATCACCCTCTGCACCCTAAAAACATGTTTTATATTCTGACTACATGAACACTGAAAGAGGTAAGAGTTGAACTGAAGACTGTGGGCTCTGCCTCCACAGCTTTTACTGTCCTCTGCTGCTTCTCTAAGACATGCCTTATTCTCCCAGTACCTTCCAGATTACAGGAAGTCTTATACTAAATAATTGATGACTTACAAGCATTGTGCATGCCATTAGCTGATCGGACCTTGACTCATCATTACCTGCTGACTGCTCACAGTCTCTTTTGTCCCAGTAAACCCACAATAGTGAGCCACCATGCAACAAACCAGGACCCTGAAGTACCTCACCTAAATGGATTATGATGAGTCTTTATGATATTGGTAACATTTTGGTGCTTTACCTGTTATGAAAGGTCAATTAAACATCATTGTTTTACACTCAGCATATATGCATTGTACGTCTGTACCTACAACCTTCTCGTGCTGTTATCATGACACACTCTTTCTGCAAGCTATTTCTGGATTACATCTAGTTCAGTGTTTTGTTTTTCACAGTACTCAATGAAATATGTCGACTGTGCCTGGGTTACTTTAGTGCCTTCCCAGCAGAGCCTGCCTAATGCTGTTTGGATTCATTTAGGAAACATCATCCAAAACACAGTCTCCTTTTCCACCAAATAAAACTGGAGAACAATTTGTAGCACCAAACGGTCCAAACTTTGATGGGTTTATGAGTTTGGAGACAGACTTGAAAGTGACAAACACGACGTGTGTGGAGAAGAAAAGATAACAAAAAAAAAACCAAGAGAAATCTGCATCTTTCAACTTTTTCTGTCTTCTTCTTTTCCTTCCTCCCGCTCTGACTGTCTCAGCATTTACCGAATACTCCTCACCATCAGACGGGTCCTCCATGACATACGACCGTACATAATTCAAGATGATTTGAGTACATGTTTCTGGGATTTACAGTGGCTGAGATGCCGTTTTTACGGTCATAAATCCAATTTGAAAACTCCAGCTTCCTAAGCTCTTGATGCCTTCGGAATTATTCTTTGGCTTAACTTTTTGGACGTACACTCCCGTTAAAGAAGCCTATATGACTTAGGAAATACTGTTGAAGCTGTGATTTTGGAGTATGACATGTCAGAAGTGGCAATTTTCTTATGAAAAAAGCTTTAGTTTACTTAGTTTTTTAAAAATGTATTTCTACAATGTTTTAAACCTCTGGGGTTATATCATAGTGACCACAGCTCTAATAAAATACTTTTTAAAAGTAACAGTTTCACTATAGATTTTGGAGTCTTCGGAAAAGGACCAGAGAGACTTCATAAACAAGTTTAGCTGGTAACATGATCGACTTTGATGAAGACATTAATCATTGAACTCATACAGTAGTTTGTGTCAATAATTAATTTTTTTGGTTTATGCATCAGTGATTTTATTCTCCTAAAAGCTCAGTCAGAATTCCCTATCTTTGGACCAGAGATAGAATACATTTACTTTCCATTCCGTTCTGACTGCATTAATAACATTTAAGGAGTAGCATGGAGGCTCAGTTGTTACTAACTGTGTCGACTCACAGCAAGAAGATCCAGGGTCTGAATCCACCCCGCAGTTGGAGTTTAACCCTTTAACACCAAATGTATCATATTTGATACATGAGTTTTTGAGAGCTCTACATCATCAATGTGGTTTTATGTATATGTATACAATCAAAATGCTGGAAAATATAAAATAACCACAAAAAGAATGTGCTGAATGTAGCAAAAATTATGCAAATTAAAAATCATATATGCAAATATATGTATATATATATATATATATATTGAAAATATCTTAATTTGTCAGAAGGTTCAATAAACACACCAGTTTTAAATTACAATTTCCTTGCAATTATTTGATGGTTCAGGCTTTACAGGGTTAAACTGTGGGGAACTGGGGAACTTGGACCCAAACATGAGAAGAACATGCAAAGATAAGCAGGTCAGGTAAAGTAGACATCTGTGTAAATGTGTTTTCTTTCTTCTTTCTTGTACTAAGGCTGAATTCATTATACCTGTTCTGAATGGTCACAACCAAAGGCACTGAGAAAAGCCTGCTGCTATAGCTTCCTCCTTACAGCATCACACTACCTCCTGAATGTCTCTCCAACAACATAAGTGGAACACAGTCACTTTTATTGTAGTAAATGGCGCCTGGGCTTTTCCTGCTATGAAAAGCACCTTGCACCTATGGAGAGGAGATTTCAGATAGAAAGTTAGACAACCTGACAAACATTTCAATGTCTTCCTTGTATTTATTTGGTGTAATAATTTGTAATGATTTTTGGGGATTTTTGTGAGATGTGGATTTTTAATTCATCTTAAAAGCATTTCTGGTTAGGAAATTGAAAATGGTACTGGTTTTATTCTTTTTAAAGCTTCATCGTTATCAGCTGGACACCTAGCCAAGTAGTCATTATTTGTCTCATTTGAATTTAATTAACTGTACCCTGCATGTCCAAGCACCAAAACATAATTTTCCACCAAACTAGATTTGAAAAGAACAATTGTAAGTCGGCCCCTTTTTCCTTTATTGAACAGTTTATCGTCTTTGTGATCTGAAGCCTGGTTTCATTGCTTATATGCCTTCTGGTCACGGCACAGCACAACCACAGCAATGTCTTAGTAATAAAAGGACAAATAAAATGTGTGAGAATACAATCTTCATGAAATAATTCACACGTACTGAAGGAAGAATACCTCTGCATGACTTGTAGTGACGTCAAGGCTGTGTGGCGATGCAGTGGGCCTAATGCTTTGTTATGTGGATGAGGATGTGGATTCAGCACTTCATTGCAGAGCACTATAGATGGCACCAATGTAACTTGCCCACAATTGTAACCAAACAACATTCATCCTGAAAAATACTGCAACATAAAAATATCCCTGCATAAACATACGTACCTAAAAATGCAGAGAAACAAAGCCTTTGCATGGTTTGTCTTGTTTTACATGCTACTCATGCCTCTTTACCACCATTACATTTTTCTCTCACTTTACTAAACATCACATATGCCGCAAAAATACTGAACGTGTAAAGGGCAAAGAAAACATGGACCTTCTCTTGAAAAGCAGAATGTGGACAGGCTCGTGGCGAGAATTCAAAAACAGGCTGATTAAACAAGAAGAGGAAAGAAAGGTGCTGAGAGGAGCTGGTCAGCTGGGCAGGCAGGCTGGAGATGAACAGGACGGATCAGGCAGGATTCATGGGCGAGAGTGGACCTGAAGCAGAGAAGAATGGCTGGGTTCTTTATTGAAATCAATAACATCCCCTCTACTACAGTTTCAAGGCAACGAAAGGAAGGAAGGAAAGGCATGTTGGAAAAAAAGGAGCAAGAAAAAAGGAAAGAGAGCAGAGAAAAAATCGAAAGTGACGGGAGGAAACAAAGATGAAACACAACAGGGCAAAAAGCAAGGTAAGAAAAGGCAAAGAAAATTAATGGAGGGCACAAAAAAGGAAAGATGATGGTAAAGAAACGAAGGACTAGCCAGGAAGAGTAAAGGACACAGGAAAGAGATCCCTGTCAAAAGATCTAAATAAGATAACAAATAGGACTGGATTAGAGGCTGGAAAGGAAATGAATGATGAAAGAGGATAGGAAGGATGACACAAAAAAGGAGGGGTGCATAATAGAAAAGGAAATAAAAGAAAAGCAGTGGGATTGGGTTAGAGGGTCAGCACTCAGCATTTGCCACCCACAATGCTTCATAACCTCTACATCGTTACAGGGTTTTCATTGGAAACCAAATCAGCGGTATAGGCAGAATTGGACACACAGCCCAGTGGCCATGAAGAGAAATCCAATCACATCAAAAATCATTAGAGCTGATTGTTCCTGGAGCATGGCGCTGCAGAGACGTGTGTGTTTTTTGTGTGTGTATCTAAATATTATCACACATGGCTGGGATTGAGACACTATGTATACGCTCTGTGATGAAGAGCATTGTGTCAGCATAGTCTATTACATTAAGACAGTTAGGATCAGTTAGGAGAGAGGAAATGAGAGTGTCAACCCAAGTGGTTTATGGGTACATAAACAAGAACGACATTCAAATGAGAGAGTGAGCTCTGGACTCTGTGTCGTGTACAGCCTATTAGATTCATAATAGGCAAACAATTGTGAGTCAGAGGCTTTTTATTGGGGATTGCTGATGCTTGTAACACTCAACCAGTGGCCTTTATTCAACTATATTGTATTATTTGTCCACTCCAGTGCACAAGGATGAATATAATTGAATTTGCCTTTCATTAAAAGTAAATCTCAAAGTAAAAGTGGCTGGGTTCAAAGGGGCAAGAAGCCACACGACCTTAGTTTTTGCTATGTCGCCCCTAACTCGGGCGTATTCAACATTCAACATTTGGTGCAAGGCTGTGTTTGTATTCAACAGTGTAAAGAACCGTACACATCATTTCATTCTGCTTGGATACAGCAAGAAATGATGTTCCCCTGGAGGACACTCTGGTGAAAGTTTTCTTATTGAATCAAGTCTAGTTTACTGCTGCTCTGCAAGGCTCTGCTTACACAACATGCTCACAGTGGTACTGATGACCCACTGATGTTTAGCAGCTCTAATTTTTACCACGTCCATCATCAGTTCAGTATGCTAACATTTTCTAATCAACAATCACCATACAGTACAGCTGAGACTCACTGGACTGTCATTTGTTTTGCAGGTATTTTGGTTATGAAGTTTTGGACTAATTTAAATCTTGTGCCTGATGATGACATCAGAGTAAAAATTGAGTTCTCCAAAATCATTTCAGTCCCACTTCTGGGGACCATGAATGTCTGCATGAAGTTTCATAGCGGTCCATCCATTTCATACTGAGGCATTTGACCCACAACCATAAATGGCAACCTCTTCTAATGCTAGTTTCAGAGTTTTACAGTTGGTAGGTGTATTTTCTAATATGACTTTAGTTATGTTAAGTTAAGCTACATTAATCATATCATAGCCCTCTCTTCATACTTACTTTGAGATTGCATTGATTATCTTTTTACAAACATAACTCTGCACTAGGTATTTTTCAAACTGTTGAATTAACCATTTAATTCACATGAATTGTTGCTGAGATACTTAGTCAGAATTATTGGAGTACATTTTAAAATTGTACTTAATAGGTGAATCTAATCTAATCTAGTCCTCAAACACATTAGCAAAATGACCAAACTTACCAGCGATGGCTCTCCAAGGCTCAAATTGCAAAGGAAACCAGTCGAGAGCTATCCCACTGCATACACTCATTTCCTTGCTCACTTCAAACTAACACAAAGTCCCCTGACCTTAAATTTCCAATCACTCAAAGGCTCCAGAGGCAATGTCATGACACAAACAGCTTGGCTTTCGAAGCAAGATTAATTTGGCCCATCGGTTGCATTCGCTGGCAAATGTTTTAATAGCATGTTAGTTAATTGATATTGCTGCTTAACCTCGTCTGACTGGCATATCTGGCAAACATTAAAGCGTCCCGCTCGTGGGTTGAATACCGCCGCTGCACATTGTTATCAGTCTCAGGTTTCGAGCTATCACCTTCCACCTACTGATGGATGGGAAGCTGGCAGCATCAAGGAGCTTCATTGGACAGTTAATGGCTAAAAATAGCAGCTCGGCTACAAATGGAAGTCCAAGAACTAGTCCAGTGTCTCCATGTCACCATACAAAAGCACAATACTGAGTGAAAACTGACCAGTTTGATGTGTTCAGAGGTTTGTGATTTTGCAGCAACTGATTAACTTTAATTAGCCTGCCTGGGAATCGTGAGCAACTGTAACTAGAAGATTAAGTACTTCTGGATATTTTACCAGGTCTAAAGTGAAACAGGGAAATGAAAATGCACCATTGTATGCTTTTAGGATTATCTTGGAATACAGCCCAAGGACTCTTTCTCTTTGCTGTCTCTCTTTCAGTTACTCTTAACAGTCAGCATCTGTCATCACGCATTTACAGGAAAAAGAAAAAAACATTGACAACAGTGCTAAAGTGGTAAAGAGGTGGTGTGCACAAACATTTAATAGGGGTTCAAGTATAGATTTGTTACAAGCACATATAGAGTTAGATATCATGAAGGAAAAATATTTCAACAAGCTTTCTGTAGATAATCTGAATATCATAAGAAGTCCATGTAAATGTACAAATCCTGCTTTGAAGTAGGACCAAGCATTTATATGCCTTCAATTGTTATTTTGTGTCATATGTAAATTATTAGAATTATTCAGTTTTGGACCACTTTGAAGCAGCCACGTGTTGGTTGATGAAGGGTTGTAGCTATGAGCAACATTGCAGGCGCTTACAGAGAGACAAAGAGAGAGACCGAGATAAGTCCAAGTCAAAACAGCCTTCAGTCCAGTACAGTAAAAAACTGGACTCACACCAATCTCAAGCATTACAGGTGAAGGTAATATGACTTCATAAAGTGACAGAGAGCATACCCTCTAGTGAGAACTATGATGTTAACCAGAATAAAAGGAAAAAGTAATATTGAGGGAATCGTACCACATGGCTTCCTTGCTTTCTTTCAACACTAATCAGTATTGGTAACCATGGTGATGTTAGCCTGCTGAAAACACTTCACCATTTCTATTAATTCTTCTTCCTGGTCCATCTTTTGAATTGAATGTGGAATTTCTTGGTCGCCCTGTATTCATCAGCAGTGCCGTATTATTGTCAGCGATATTGTGAGCCTAATTGCATCTTGAGGGGCCTTGAGATGATGTGCAGGACAGAGATCTCATTCAAGTACAGTGAAATGAAGGAGAGTCAGTTACACAAAACAGACAGAAACAAATGCTGGGAAATAAAGATGCTGTGAAGGAGCAGTGGAACTCTTACAGGCTGGTAGGTATATGCCTCCAATCCAAAAAAAGGAAATGGAAATCTCAGGATGACATCCCCCAGACTTACAAAAGTACATCAAAATAATATTCACATAATGATTGAAAAGTGCAAAAACTGTAAAAATTTGTAAAATAAATAAATAAATAAATAAAAAATGCATAAAAAAACAAACAAAAAAATGCCCCAAAAAGCTTAAAAGCTGCACTAACCAGATGCTCTTTAGTTTTGTGGCCCAATGTGACCTTAGTCTATCTGCTTTTATTAACCTTGTTTCCTGTAGCAGCAGGCAGCTGTTTTCAGTGACAAAGCTCTTATAAACACACCATACACTAGGCTACCAGTGACAGAAAATGGACAAATGTGAAGACCAGGAAGTCTAAGTGTGTGTGTATAAGTCCTTGAAAAGCATAAAGTGACTTCTGGTGTGCTTTATATTTTACTCTAAAACACCAGAGTAGGAGTGCAAACATAACTCACAAAGGAACTATATTCATATAGTGCAGGGGACAAATATCTTGGTAGTGTGAAGATGACCTTGCTGATACGAAGACCAAGCACAGGTGGACAGCATCGCTAAGTAGCAGTGGTGGGATCTGAATCCACATCTGAGCAATGTAAGCCACTCTCATGTAACCTTGTCTGTTGAAAGGTTAACATGTAACACAAGTCTGTTTCAGTTCATCAGCCCCTGTGTTATTGACCCAGCATGCATTGCTTTGCTCTCGCTAGACAGTGGGATGTTCACCGATAGTGCCCAGCTAACACACTGATTACTTATCTGTCTGGCCACTGGTACAAGCCGAGACAACCAGAGTTTATCAGAGGAGGAGCAGATAAGCAAATGACCAGATAAGCACAATTGGAAATCAATGCACCGCCATGTACACTAATGTGTCTTAAAGCTTACCTTAACACAAGGACTGCACACTGCATTCATCCTGACAACATTTGTGCTGTGGCACAAAGGAAAAGCACACAGGAAGAAAATGATTCATTCTGCAGGAACTTTCAAATGGACCATAGATAAAATTTTGCTTTGATATCTACAGCCATTGAATATTGAATAACACCTGAAAAAATACACTGAACTGCAATGACGAGTCTTGAAAGCACACCACCATGAAGATTCAATTCAATTCACACTTACAGACTCATGTGGACAATAACATCCATCTATCTTCTAAACCTGCTTATCCTGAGCACACACATTCATTCATTCATTCATTCATCTTCTAATCTGCTTATCCTGAGCACACACAGGGTGTGGACAATAACAGTAAAGTACAAATTACAGGAAATTTATGGTCTTAACATTTTTTTCCATGCTGTTTTCTATGTTTCCTTTTAATCCATTTAAATAACAAAAAAGTGGACACATTTCAAGGGTCACAAAAAGACATTCCTTCACTTTCGCATGTTTAAACGGTTGGGACGCACTTTGTTTTTTTCTGATGATTAGTTGGTACATCAGGATATCACAATGTCGGCATCTTGTGTTGGAGTCACAGCAAGTCACACTTTTACATGGTCATGGTCATAAATATCATCATAATACTTTTCACACACCCAAGGCCAAATTATGAAGATATTATTCATTGTTCTCATTATCATTCATTTGTTGTACTCTATTTATGACTCATCTTTGTGATTCAGTCATGTAGCTTACACTACACAGGTAATAGCACAAGCTGTGCTTTTGTTTTCAAGTCCACTTTAATGAGCGTAAATCTGTCAAGAAGCTTGTTTTCCTCAAAGCTAAAATGCCATTTCACCCACTAAAGCAGATTTTATGTTTTGTCGTCAAACCAGGTATGAGGAGGAGACAGGAAGAGGAGTTAAAAGATGCAACAGCACGTCCCCATCCAAATTTCAATCATGAGAGCCGCTCGTGGGCATTAGCAGTCTGGGTGGCGGTACCTGTTCTATGTGAATCAGATCATGCGATCAAGTTTATGATTCATCAACCCCGGTGGATCCTGAAGCTCATGCAGTTCCCAGCTTCTGATGAAAACATGGGGCTGGGCTGGGGACTGGTGCGTCCAGGGTAGCTGACATTTTTCTTTCTCTCCCACTTACTATTCCTTCCTTCACATATATGCTTTTTTTCTCTTTAGTGTAACACACACACACACACACACACAGGGATTCCCCTAACCCCTGAGCTCCCCCTTAGCTCCCCCTTATCTCTGCACCTCTGTGTCTCTTTAATAGTGAGGAGGGAGGTTTCCAGCCTGCAGGAGGACTGAGTAACACTGTGCATGAATGACTGTGTGTCTGCTTCTGTGATGGGGGCTGAAAGAGAGAGGAGGAAGGAGGGTTAAAAAGATAAAGGAAGAAATATTTGTACCACCAGTGTTTTATGCTTTGGGGTTTTACTGGAAATATCTATTTTGACTAAAAATGTTTATTGTTCTGATAAGGAGCTAATAAGGAAGTAGTTCACCAAAAGGTAATCACCTTACAGTTATTACTGTCCCATTACTTTGACAACATGGGAGTCAGGCTGCTCATTGTTTTAACAGGAGATTGCGGGTTAATTTCACTTTTGTCACTGTGTGCTTGTGGACAGAACCAGTCCAGGACCTGCTAGCTTGGTTAGAGGTGGGGAGGCAGCATGTGAGTTTTTTATTTCCGTGTGTGTAACAGGCTCAGTAACATAATCCACTGGCATTTTGAACTGCATCTTCTCTGTTAGAACTGGATTTTTGTAAAGTCATGTGTGCTTACTGTGTCTTTCTTAACCCCTTATGACCTACCATAGAACAAGTCTGCCAGAGCATATCTTTACATTTTTACATGCTGTAGTGCCAGTTTTTGGAGCATTTTAATTTACTATACATCACTACAGCCCTTATATCCCAAATGTTAATAATATGTATAGATTTATGTCCAGACTGACAAAAGACAGACAACCATTTACACTCACATTCACACCTAGGGGCATTTTAGAGTTGTCAATTAACCTAACCTTTTTTTTGTGGGAGGAAGCTGGAGTGTGTGTGTGTGTGTATATATATATATATATGTATATATATATATATATATATATATATATATATATATATATATATACACACACACACACACACACACACACACATCAATATGCGTTTGGGTTTTTGCGGTTCCATAAATGAGTGTGTGGGGGTGTGTAGGGAGTGTGTGGTGAGTGTCTGGTGTGTGTGTGGGCTGTGTGTGTCTAAGTGTTTACGTATAAAAGCAAGAGATAAAAGGAGAGCGAGAGTTCAGTTGCAAGCTAAAAGTTTTTACCGAGGGAAAACTACAACTCCCGGGAAAACTGACGTCTCTTCCGGTTGTCAAAGGTGGTGTCGCGGGAAGTGACACACAAGAAAATCACAGTTCTTTGTCACAACGTGATGACATGTATGCCAACGTAAAAAGCTCTGTGAACACCCGCATTTTCGCTGTGAGCGCTTTTTACTGTATTTGTGCAAACACATTAGCGGAAGGAAAATGCGCTCTGGGATATGTTGAATTTGTGATATGAAAGAGTAACTCCTCTGGTTTTATATGCAAAAAGAATTATTGCTCTATCTTATTTGGTTGGAGTTAAAGCTACCCAGGTTATGTAAAGACAAGTGAAGTAACAATTAGGTACTTCAAATATCCAAATGAACTTTCCAAACTCACTTTCCAAAGACAGCATTGTACTCACCAACATAGAGATCTGGACAGGAGTACATGGGCAACCACATGGCTCAAGTGGCAATGTCCACCTGTCATTTTAAGTCCATTTTTATTCATATAGCTCTATATCACAAATCACAATAAGCCTCAAGACTTTACAATATGTACAGCAAATGCCAACCTGTTCCAGTGGACACTTGAATTGAATAAGAAAAACTTTAACGGGGAAAAAACACAGGAGGGATCCCCTCTCCCTGAATTATCTGGACAACTTTTGGATGGTTTTTTGAATGCATTCAGTTTGGTACAGACATCCTGTGTGCCCAGAGTTAACATCTAAAGACTTTGGGGATCCCCTGATTTTCCCAAAGCAACACCAACAGAGCAAAGTTTTCACAGTGGGGAAAGCAAAACCGAGAAAACCAGGAAATGTGACTGTCGAAATGCACGTTGGTTTGTTGCCATCAGCCGTCACTCTTTTCTCTGACCCCTGTGAAATACCTATTTTGGTTGTGAGCGTCTCTCTGTATGTGTCCATGTGCTGTCACTTTGTCATGAATGTGAAAACGCAGTGCCTGGAGATTTCTCGTGGGTTTGTGTCATACACTGGTGAGACTCCGTCCCGTCACTCAAGCAGATCTCAGTGTGCCTCATAAACTGTTTCTCCTTCTTTCAATAACCACGAATCCCTTTGCTTTGACAGCTCAACAATGGCTGCAATGGAAGACGCCGGACAGCTCTGTCTGCAGCCCTCACCCAAGTGCACAGGTACCTCTGAATTTTTAATGGAACCTGTCTCTCTCGCTCCCCCTCGCTCTGTCATAGCAATAACAATAATTGATTTCTGCTTTAAAACCATTGAATGCTTTCCCCCTTTTACTGCAAGTTCACACATTTCAATTAGTTGAGCAGAGAAGGGTTTTTACCTTGCAGAAATGCATAATAGTACCTAATAAGTCGTGTTGTGTGTGTGTGTGTGAGAGAGAAAAAGAGAGGAAATGGGAGATGACATTAGTTGGCTGTTAATTAGATAATTACCTAATGTGGACACTGCGGGGGGAATCTAACAGTGCAGTGGCTTTTTAGTGAGCGGTGTTAAAAACACAGCTGTGTCTCAGCGGAGCAGTAAAATGAAAGTTTTGACTCTGAGCTCGGTCATTGCATCATGGGAGGGGATAAAGTTGTAATCCTCGAGTCTCTGCTTTTGTTTTGTCTGCTGCGTGATCCGTTTGCTGCTCTGCGTATTCATCTCCATGCTGCCCTGACTTTCATGCTCTTGTCACTCTAAACCATGTAGAGTTATTCTCCACACCCAACAGATGATTTGTTAACCCTTCAGACCCCGGACTGCTCAGTTTCAGTCCCTTTATTTACAGCCTTTAGGCATATTCATTTTATGTCTAAGTTAGGTTGCTCAAAAAGGCCATTATTTGTTATCACAGTCAGCCGTATTAAACATGTTCCAGGACACATGTTTATTAAAAGTGGAAAAAAAGAACATTTATAAAGTATTGTTTAGGTTTTTTCTGTTGTATGTCACATTTTTTAGTAGTAGTAGGTGTACATGTCAAGATTCTAAGGATGTAAGAACCCTGTTGATTGGACACACTCAGTCTTACTCGTACCAAGCTATGGTAGTTTCTCTGTGAGGCTGTAGCCAGTGAAGCTTTGAGCAAAATATCAACATCAGCATGCTGATGTGCTTATAAGCTGTTAACAGGAAGACCAGACCAAAGGCTAAAAGCAAACTGATAGTAACTTACAATACATAAAGGCAAGATAAGATACGATAAGATAAGATAGCCTTTATTAGTCCCACAGGGGGAAATTCTCATTGTTCCAGCAGCAAGACACAGTGGAAATAACAAGAGGAACAATATTAAGATATTAATATATAAAGATAATAATGTAAAAATTCTAAATAAATAATTACACCTTTACATAGTACAGAGAGGATATACTTGGGAAAAGAGTGAACAATCAGGCTGAATCACGTAAATTTGTAACATTACATGTCTTAGTGTCGAGTTATGTGGTGGTGGCATCTCATTGACTTTGGAAGCAATGTATTTCACTTGAAGTATCTTTCATGCCTGCACCATGTTTTCTTGTTCTGTCAGTAGTATAAAAAGAGTCAAGGTGCATGCAGGAAGGAGGTCAGCGTGGATGGGTTGGTCAAACAGGACGTACCCTGGAGTCCTTTGCTGGGTGAGTCTTTTCCTCAACCTAATCGAGACATGTTATTACCTACATATATCCAAACTACAACCATGTCATGTTAACCATGTGTCAGAAAGGCCTTCTTCTTCTCCCATATGCAGTTTGCATTGGAAATACATTAAATGACCAAACCTGTTAACACCGCATTGTGGCTTTCTGTGAGATCACATTAGAAATAAATCCATTCAAATGTGTTTTGACGTTCTCTTATTTCCATTTGTGATAAGTAATAGTTTTGGCTCAACATTCAGCATCATGTTTTAGATGGTCTAACAAACTGGACAAATGATGTTGCCATTGAGTCAGCTGTGGACAACATCTTAGGCTATGTTATACATTTAGATGAATTTGATCCATAGAAAATCAACTCACAATAGCTACTAGAGGTTCTTATCTGCACTGCACATGGTTTTACAGACAAAAACTGAAATGCTATACATAGAAAAAAAAATTAATTTCAGTTTCATTGGCATTTTAAATTTACCAAAGACAATTCATTGGAAGGTGCACGTTCCATTCACTTTAGGTAAGTGACAACATATTGTAATGATTTCTGCCTCTGAGAGTCTTTTGCTGTCTTGCTGGCGTCACCTGTCTGCTGGCATCAGAGTGGTAGTCGGCTTCACACACAAAATCTATAATTGAGTATTAATGATGTGGGCTAGTACAAACTGCGCTATTATCTCCCAGCGCAGCCCATAAAACATCAATCTGTCAAGGCGCTTTGTTTCTTCTAAGCAAAAGTGCCATTCCACCTACTCCAGCGGGTTTTATGTTGGTTATTATGACAACTGGAGAGGAGAGATGGGGAAATGAAGCTGAGAGAAAGCCACAGCCGCAAGTCTTCATCCAAATTTCAATCACAAGAGGAGCCTTGAGAGCGGCGTGTGGGCATTAACAGATTGAGCAACAAAAATGCCTAATGAAAAGCCAATCGTGACTGTTCACTCTGTAAGTGACGGCTCTTTGGAAGTTCTTCGTTTCAGTAGGATCAACACTATGAAGATATCTCAAAGTGCACGCTTCCCCCTCTGAAGTGAATCCAGAACCGAGCACAGCCGATGTCACAACATTTCCTCACACGACTTTGTTTGACGGACGACAACTGTCAGTTCATTATTGTGTTAATGACAGTCAAAGTGTGTTTCCCTCCAAACATTACAAGAAAACCTAATAGGCTCATTTTGATTGAAAAAAGTTAATGCTAATCTGAAGTGGAAATGGTTTTGCCAGTAAAGCACCTCTGCAGTAACAATGATGCAAACACATTCTGCTGAACGCTCTGTGGCATTTTAATTTTCAGTTAAAGTTTGTCTGTAAATTTTCTGTCCGCTACAACTTCCCAAATTTGTCACATCCATTGACTCTCCAGTGTAAGAGGCAGCCAATTTAATCAGGTTGACCCAGGTGACAGAAGTGCACCGTGTTGGCATTTTACATCCTGTGTGTGGCTGTCTGGGAAAACAAACAGGTCATTATCATAATAATTTGTTACCCGCCAACACCTCGCCATTTATTCACACCACACAGAGTTTCTGTCATAAAGTAGAGTTAACAGTGGAGGAAGTGAGCGTGGCATCAGTCATTGCTGTCTGGAGGATGGTTTTACACAAACTCTTTTATACTCTCCACAGTTGTGTTGTAAAGTGGAGGTAATGAAAGACAGGGCAGAGTAGGGTGAGACGGGTGACACCTGACTGGAGCAAGGTGAACTGTGAATCATCAGGTCATCATCAATCTAAGGCCCACTGGAAATGGAATTATATCAGTTTCAGTGGGACTGTTTTTAATATTACTTGCACTGGTCATTGATTTGAATCCCATCTAGAGCTCTTACGTGTGTAATTTTACACCACCGCACCAAAACTCATTTCAATTGCAATTAACTGACTATTGGTCAGAGAACTGTCTGATCCTCCTGTAATTTAAATCCTGCTCTGCCTGTATTTTTAAGTGTCTCTATGAGTTTTTTTTTCTTTTTTACTTCTTAGTTAGAGCTACTTGTCCCTCCACTATTTTTTTTCTTCTTTTCATCTCAGCTACATTTTCGCACAAATTGGCAGAAATGTCTTAACACTAACACACAGACCTATTTGGGAACTAATATTATGACAGAAAAATTAAAGCCAAACAAGACCTGAAGAACATCCCATGTGCTGTTGTAATGTCTGCTACAGGAAGCCACAGGTAGGTGGTGATATCCTCTTTTGAGCCAGTTAATCAGCCTATTTATTTGGTTATATTTTGGCTACAGTAATTGGCACCATGTGAGCAATTAGCACTTCTTGTTTGTAGAAAACTATCGCTGAAATACTTTGATTGATACGTTGAATCTTTTGAAGCCTTTTTCTACAATTTAATTAATGACATCCTGAGGAAGTGAGTCACTCTGAATGATATTGTTTCATGTCAAACTGAGTTCTGATTCCAAGAAAGAGTATGATTTGTGACTCAAGTTCACCTCACGCAGTATCTTTGACTCCCGTCTCCCCCTCAACTCTCACTCCCTTCTTAATGCCTTTCATAGGTTAATAATTTGTCATTGTTATTGGTGCACTTGGTTTCAGCAACCAAGGAGTAAACCGGATATAAAGCCATGACCTTTTGCATGACCTGATACAATAGTGGCACGCCTCTGGCCAGTGTCCTCTGACGTTTCATACAATTAAGTTTTACCCAGAGACACTTATCTTATCCTCTCCTGGAATTAATCCATATTCAACAATTCAACACCTCATGATTCATGTCCAATACCAACACTAACTGATTAACTGCTAATGGAAGAAATAATGTGTCCCATCTATAGCAAGGCACAACAAAAGAGTGAGGATGCACGAGAAAAGTTTTTTTTGTCTTACATATCTACAGTGTATGCACACTTTTTAATTAAAATACTAGATTTTAGATATGGAGTAGTATTTGTACAAGAGGGGCCCCATTTTGATTGCTTTCGCAAGGACAAATCGAGTGATGCAATATCAGGATGTACTAACAGAGCTGGATACACTGACTCACCAATAAAAACAAATCTCCTGCCGCCAAAAAAGTAAGCAAGTAAGAGAAATGACAATTAAAATGCAGGTAGTGTAAAACAGGGCTATTTGTTGTGGCAGAGTACAGTGGTTGGGTAGCTCTCCAGATTCTCTAGATACAGTTGGTGTTTACTTCTGCACTCACTAGTCTCATTTAAACTTTAATGGGTTTTGTCTATAAGATGTTGTTTGCTTGACCCCAAAATGATGTATTAGAGCAATAAAGACTGTGACCCACTTTGCCTTAACTTTACAGTGCAACAGGTTCAAGGTGTGAGCAGTAAAACAAAGTGTGGCTCAGAATACAAAACAAAGGGCAAAACAGACACAACCTTCTGAAGACAGAACGAGCCACGGACCCATTTCTGGAGCCATAAATCAATCACGTGGCACCCCGAACGCTCGAGAGCCGATGATCAAACCACCGAAACATTCTGCGGTTACTTTTCACAGGCAAGGGGGCTCGTCACAAAGAGATGAATCAATTAGTTCCTTGCGCGAAAGGCGGTCGGACTCGGCTGCACATCGATTTTACACCGAGAGTCGTCTTCCACTATTAGCCGCGTCCTCTGTTGTGTTTGTGCCGCGGTGACTCGAGCAAATGAACTCATATTTACTCCACTGACACTGAATGTGCACGGCTCTGCACCGGAGATGAGAGGAGACGTCGGTCACAAACACAGAGACTGCTCCTATACATTCCACCCTTGCATTAGCGAGTGAGAATAATAATGGTAAACTAGTGAAGATGAATGCAGACTCACACGCACACTTATTCTCCGGGTGGGTCATCGCTGCATATGAGTCGCCGTGGTTGAGTGATGCAGGACACCTAACTACAAAGCGCAGACACACACTGACACGCCTTCATCTCTACATGTGTTAAGAACCTGTCACTGTATCAGTTGATGGATCGAGTCCCTCATGGGTTCAAAACACAGGGCTCACCTCTTTCTAAAGCATCAGCACTTCAATCAGGCCCTTATTAGTGTCTGTGTGTGCGTGGGGGAAGAGGAGTCTTTCATGATCTGTGAGCATGTGACGGCGTGCGTGTGTGTGTGTGTGTGAGTGAGGGGCGAGATATAGAGCAAATGTGTGTGTAATGAGATGGATATAAGCGTCTTTCAAGATACTTCCCTCAGTATGAACTCCCATACATCTTGTTAACTGACAAAGCTTTGAAGACGAGTCTCTTTAACCGAACACGGCGAGGTGGAGATCACAGTCACGACACGCGTGTACACAAACACACAGCCACCACGCACACGCGCTCGCTCGGGCACGCATCCTATGTAACGCAATAGGTGGGATCAAAACGACGACAACAAGCATAGCCAGCAGGTGAATCACTTTTTGAGACAGATTTGGGCTGTGCCACAGAGAGCGACGACAAGAGTCGCTTAAAAGGAAAGGCAAAGGCAAACATGGAGAGGAGGCTAAAGCTGAAAGAAATCTAGAAAAAAGAGTGAAAGGAAACATCAACTTCAAAGAGCAGCAATCACACTTTCTACTCACTGGAGGAGTGTGGCTAAATCAATGCTGCAACGTTCATACTTCTAACTCACTATGTTTGGTGAGATTAGTTGTTAAGTAACAAGGAATGTAAGTATTATATTCGGCGATCAAAGGATGCTAAAGTTGCTGCTAAAAATCCTGCTGCCACAGGAAGTAAAATGGCAGAGCAGATTTTTCATTGGTCGCTCACCTGAGATAGTTCCAAAAACTGAATCAAAAGAAAACATACAATAAAAGAAAACCAGCCCAGTATTCAGTATTGTAGGACTGACATCCATTTTGGAGGATAACACACCTTATGATGTTCAGTGATCATACTCAGTGCCAGTACAGTGAGGTGGTGTCTGTTCACTGCACTTGTCTATTTTGCTAGTTGCTACTTTTTTCTTATTCTATTTTATAATATTTTGCCCAATTCTCGTATATTTTCTTGTATTTTTGTGTACCTGGCTGCTCTATCATGTCATGCAGAAGATCAGAGTGTACATCAGACATGCAAGGTTGCAGTTATGCCATGTTAACGTTATTATAACGGATTGATTGAGGTGTTAATAACCTGTGAGAGTTCACGTCATTAGACGAGGCAAGACAGCTGTCTCAAGACAACGACAACGAGGTTGTGTGAGCATTACAGTTTTTCTCAGTCGCTTTGGTGTATTTCTCACATCACTATTAAAATTTGCACAACAGTTAGTGCATTTCTCAAAACAATTAGTACAAACTGCAAAACCTAGTTGATAACCTGCAAAAGCGTGGTCACTTGCTCAAAATGGATAGTTCATTCCTCAAAAGCAAGTATTCATGTCAATGAAACTGGTCAGTGTCATCAAAATGAGAAGTCTTGTACACCACTTGTTTATGAACAAGATAGTCAAATGGTTTTGTCATGTTTTCATTATGACAGTTTACTCTGTGTGTTTTCCAGTGCAAAAAAGTCAGATCTTGGTGACACTACCTGAAAATGCTCAAGACAGCACTATAGACTATTTGTACAGCCATTTGAAAACTACAGTAAAGTTACACATTACTGTATTGTATTACTGAGTACAAGACACTGAAGACTTATGTTCATTTTTACTATTTACATATTTACAACAAACATAAGAAACAGCCTTTGGGTAGAGCTGTACACAACTGTAAACAATATTACAGTACATATTGTAACTGAACATACAGAGTACTGTAAATCATTCCTGCACATCCCAGACGTTCCTGTCTGTCTGGCCACATATTTTCATCTCTACATCACAGCGAATATCATCCCTTGCAATGCAGCGAGGAAAGTATCTCCTCTAGTAGCGGCGAATCCACCCTCTGCAGGACTCTGCAGCGATGTCATCACATGCTGCAGGGCCATTTGGGTATGTGGACGCCGGTCATATACCTTCCACCTCCAGGCAGAGAAAAACTTCTCTATTGGATTTAGGAATGGGAAGGTATTCCTCCTCATCAGTGAAAGCTGAGAAGATTCACCGAGAGCAATTGTTCAATTTAAGAGACATTTCCAGGAAAAAATGATAAAGAAATGTATAAAATTTGCTTGACAGATTTTGACAGCTAGTTCAACATTTTTGTATGTAATGACTCAGTGAAATAAGGCAGTGAAATAAGGACTATTAGTTTTATAGGGAATGACTATTCAGCATTCATAAGTATAGTTCATTTTGACTGACATGACATAAGCAAATGATAATGTTATAAAACATCAGAGAATTGTATGAAAGCAGTTGATGCATGTTTAAAAGCATTTGCAATTTGTTCAAAGGATTGAGAAACTTGCTACTATGATGTGCACAAATGATTACATGTTGTGGAGGTTGAACTAATAGTTATGAGAATTTTCATTCTGATCAGAGAAATGCAGAGAAAAGTAACTGAGAAAAACTGTAATAATACAGTGCACTGACAATAGGAAACTACGTCCAGAAGTCATTTATAACTGGGTTTCAAACTGGTTTAAAAAATTGGGTCTAATTACACTGAATGATGAACTTTGTCTGCCTTTAAGTATCGAGTCAGAGATATCGACCACACTTTAAAAGAACCGAGGTGATTTCACTTATTTTGGAAATTTAGTTGACTTCTCTGGGCTTTGTGTGCATGTGTGGACTGTTTGATGAACATCTCTGTGAATCAGCTTTTATGCACCTGTTAGTGTAGGAAATATTACAGCTCATTACAACATGGGTCAAGTGACCTCACATCTTTCTCAGCAGAGATCCATTCGTCTTTTTTTTATGAATGTGCAAAGGGAGGAAGCCGACCTTCAAACAAGGAGACAGTTTCTACAAAATGTGGTGGATCCTGACTTTAAGATGGGTATAGTCCTGAAAACAAAATTGATTTCTAAGCTGGTCTATTAAAGAATAATACATGTCTAAGCTGTCCAGTTACAAAACAATGCATTTCTAAGTGACGTGCTGACAGCTTTTTTTGTTCAAGTAATCCATCATTGTTTGGTGTTCAACAAAACTTATAAAATGACACTGGTCAGAGGAACGTGGCAAGCATGAAGTCATTATGACTTAGATTGTGTTTGTTTGTGTGCGTGTGTGTGTGTGAGAGAGCGCAAGTTGGGCGTCATCCATACAATTTCACATACAGTTTTGCCAGTCAAGGAGCTGCTCAAAACATCATCTCTCCTTTTGCTCTTGCTCACACATGAAGAAACACACATTTACACACACACACAAAGAAACACACACACACACGTATCTCCATCTTTAAAAATCTCTCTACTGGGTTCAATTCTCCACTTCTTTACGATGCTTTCCCTCTCTTTTCCTCTTCTTCACTTAGTCGAGTCAAATCAGATTTGCTGTCATCAAGCGCACACAGACACACACACACACACACACACACACAGACAGACAGGTTGGGGCTGTCTGCACTCTATTAGTCTGTCTCTTTAGGTCACTTCAATCAATGGGGGGAAACATTTTCCTCATCGTCAGCACTGAAACGTGATCACACGGGAACATAAACCAATGCACGCTTGTGCACATTCACATTCACATGCACATACACACACACACAGTCCAACATACATAGACAGTCTCTCCCTCTCCCCTTTTGTCCCAGGTTAACTTAACCTACATACATCAGTCATCCATCAGCAAAGCCACATTGTACAGGACGACCAAGGAGGCCATAAATATTTAACCCTCCATTAGATGAACCATGTTTCACCGTGCAGTGTCCACCCCCCCCATGCTCCACCTCTGACACTCAGACCCCCCCCCCCTCCCCTCCCCAGCAGATGTGGCGAGTGAGCAGCAATTTGTTGTTGTTGATGTTTGCAGGTTGATGAAAATTCAATGGGGACGTGGAGGCAGTGGAGGGTGAGGGGCGCCTTTAATTTCACCCCTCTGCTTGTCTCAGGTGCCAAGGGTGCAGCCGGAGCTTAATTAGAATGCGTTTTAAATATTGATGGGGGCTGCTTGTCCCTACTGTAAGGCCGCGCAGGGAAACTGGAGCGCAGGAGTAGAAACCTGATGAGAGCAAATACACACTCTGACAGTTCTGAACTGACTGGCTTATTCATTAATTAAAATAAGACGGATGGCTGAAAAGAGGGAAGAAATGAGAGAGCTTAGACCATCAGATAGAGATAGATAGATAGATAGATAGATAGATAGATAGATAGATAGATAGATCTTCTGCTATTCTTCTTCTTCTTCTTCTTCTTCAGAGCTCTCCCACGGCCTCCTGGGTTCGTCTCTGTTAGCCGAGTGCAGGCCATCCGAGCCACCACTCTTGCTCGATCATGTTAATGGTTTTAGGCACAGGCTCCATGTAGTCTGTCAAGTAGCTGAAGAAAAGCCACAAAAGGCCCAAAAGAAGATGAAAAGATTGTTTGACCGTCGTGCTGAGCAGCAGTTCTTCATCGGGCTCTGCTTTTGCTGCCATGGTGGATTTGCCATTTTAAGTTCAGTTTTTCTGCTCCATGTATGCATTTGTGTGTCAAGATTCTGACTGTGACTACATTATTAATATATTATATATATATATATATATATATATATATATATATATATATATATATATATATATATATATATATATATATATATATATATTACTATATTACTATATGTATTCAATATATGCACAAACATAAGACAAACACAAGACCAAATGTTTTACTGTGCATATATCTTTCGTCCTCACACTGTTGAATGGGAGGGGCAACTGTCACCTGCTGACAGCGTTTTGCAAGGATGTCTCAAAAATTCGGAGGCACTGAAAGCTTCGCCTTCACTTTTGGAGCTCTTTGATAAGTGTGAAGGAGTTGAAATTGACTGAACTCATTAATAGTTTTCCTGACAGCGAGACAGGTTTCTGACACACATGCTTATCTGGTTGAACGTGCCATTGATTACATGACTGCTGT
This sequence comes from Scortum barcoo, assembly GCA_023238725.1. Classification (NCBI taxonomy): domain Eukaryota; kingdom Metazoa; phylum Chordata; class Actinopteri; order Centrarchiformes; family Terapontidae; genus Scortum; species Scortum barcoo. Next base: position 24,975,724 of record CM041554.1, read on the forward strand.
GTCTCTCCTGGGAATCGTGAAAGGTTCGAGAGTCTGGTAATTCTAATGTCGAACATGTACTGCACCTCCTTATCTACCTGCCTCCTGACTCCACTTTCACACCAATAGCAAACCTTGGAAATAACTATCCATCCATCAGCTTTCTGCTCTGCCACAGCTATGGCTAATGTTTAAATATGGAAAACTAAAACTAACTGATGAAGGTTAGTGAAGAATCGTTCCCAGGGTTAAGCACGGGAGACTATTACATCTGGACTTTCTCCCTGACAGGTTTTGAGGTGCTACTTCCTCCTTTGGTGTCCTTAGACAGGCCAGACATTTGTATTGTCAGTCAGAAAAACAGATGGCCAACAAATGGCCAATGTTGTCATTTTTCTGGTTAAAGCACTCTTTATTTTAGATCAGAATAAAACACAAACTAGTCATTCAAACATACTCAGTATACTTATCTAACACTCTCTCTTCCTATGGCCTTCATGCATTTTGAGAGCCTGACATGGAAAAAGTTTCAGAATGCTTGTTTTACCATCAGATCACATGCTTGTGGTATTCCTGTGCTGCTTTCACGGGATTCTTTGGGAACTCTTCGTTTAGATATAAATACAAAGTGTTTCTAGGGAACATACACACGATCCCAGCAGTTTGGCCAATGTCATCAAGGAGCAAATTTTGCAGGAAGTAAAAGTAGAGCTGCTGCAGGCTTTGAAAAGTTCCAGACCACTCAATGTCACAACTGTTGTAGAAATAAAGCTTCGCTCTATTGTGCCAAGACACGTTTCAGTAGGAGAAACAGAATGGAAGGAGGTCAAAGTGAAAAGGATAATATATACATATGGACTCAGAGAAAGAGCAAGAGAAGGGCCGTTATACAACGGCATAAAAAGAAAAGAGCACAACAATAAATCAGAAGTGTGTTTTGCCATTAAATTACTATAATGATGCCATGGCCATAAATCTGCTGAAACTGAAATCGAGGCAGTGAGTGGGTGAGAAACAAAATCAAATTCTAAGAAGTTTGGAATGAGGCCAAGAGAAAGGAGAAGTGGGGAGAGAAACAGTGCAGAGGAGAAGAAAAAACGGTTTTGACAAGTGACAGGAAGAGAAAGAGAACAGAGGAGAGGAGGAAGAAAGTAAAGGACAGAGGAAGAGAGGATAAAAATCTAAAAGACTGAAAGAGAATTAAACTGGTAGAAAAAAGGCAGTGAAGGCCAGAGAAGAAAATAGTGCCAAATCTGTTTTAAAGGGATATTTTTTCATGTGAAAAGGAGAAAAAAAATCCATTTCCAGTACAGTGTGTTGTGACACAGTGGCTGTCCACAGTGGAAATGCTCTGTTTGCCTCATGTAGGGTCAGCCAGGTTACAGCTCCGCTCAAGCAGAGAGAAGTTAAAGAGCTTCAACAGCTAACACCAAAGTAAGGCTCCTGTCATCTGCAGTTGTCACCGTGTCAGTCAAACCTCCACTCAAGTTCATAAGACCAACAAACACAAAGCCGGCTGAGATATCAGAAGCTGAAGATGAAACTTTAGTCATTCCGGTAGGGAAATCTAGATCAACAACTCTCACAACAAAGGCTCAGGTACAAACATAAAAATAAATAAAAATAATCTTAAGAATATTAAGTTGTCAAAAGAAGAGATGCCAAGATATTACTGCAGAAAAAGCAGTAAGCATCCGTCTGATTTACACAGGGTTTAGTGTCACTGTTTATCCACTTTATAGTTGAAAAGGGACTACATGTGGCCAAAATCTGATTAAACAATTTATCATTTAATTAACAGGCACAATGTGCAGAAATGCAATGATAATAATAATTATTGTATTTAGTTAAGTCTGCATTAATTGATATTTTGGCTATTTGGGTCAGACAGTTGTCAACACAACAGTGACATACATATTGTCAACACATAAGGTTACAGCTAACTGTTGTGGGTGGAAACAACACTGATGAGAGCTGTGAGACTGAACCAAAAGAGAAAAGCTGCCCTAAAACCAAAACTAAAAGGAGCTCTGTAGAGATAAGTGAGTGATAATTATCTTTGGGTTGTAACTATGTAGCTCCTTTCACATTACACAGTTATAACATTGTTTATAAAAAAAAAGGTAGTTAATTAGAAATGACCACACTTGGCACAGTGTACTCTGACATTGCTTACAGTGGCTTGTGGGCTGACTGAATGAATACCAAAACATGAACCATTTTTTGTATAAAAATGGTGAGGTGAAATGGTTAAACTTCTCTTGTGATGTGAAAGAGTACTCGAAGGCGTGTCAGTACACTGTGACATCACTGTTGGGTGTGCTTACAGGTACAACAGAGCACATCTCTGATCACACCTGGATATAAATATACATTCAATTTAGAGGTCCATAATTCCCTTGAAATAACTTGAAATAATCTGATACTAATTATAAGAACATAATAGACATTGACACATTCAATAAATACATTTCAATTAAATACTTTAAAGATTATGAATTCAGTGCAAAACAGATCAGCTGAGGAGAATTTCAGAAAATGTGATATTTGTCAACAGTCAGATATTGAGAATAAAGTTTCCAGTAATTAAGAAATAAAATATGAATAGCAAATGCCATTTAAATCTCTTAAGGTCATTTACATTCAGTCTATTTTTAGGGTCTAATTATATAGATCTTTCAAGGTAATCACTCAGAAATGACTGACCTGTACATAAGTTGTCCACAGCCTCCTGATGTCCTGATTCAACTCCCACCTTCTGTACATAACACTGTGCATACACTTCTACAGTGAAATGAGAGCAGCATTTAAAGTCTTCTAACTTTCTGTTTTGCCCACAGATAAAGTGCTTTAGATCACCTGGATAAACAGCTGGCTCAACAACCTGTTTGATCACCTTAATGCATTTCATACCTCTTTAATCCTAATGTGGCAATGATGCCATATTTCAATTCTGACTTTTTCCTAAGAAAACATTTTCTATTCAACTACAACTGACTTTATTCTCATATGTGTGTGTAGTGTGTTATGATGTGTTGCAAATCACTTATTCAGTGATTATAGTGTTTATATGCTAAATGTGCCTCCAGTATTATAATCAATGGCAACAGTGGCTAAAATGATAGCAACACAGTCCAAGTTGTGATAAAAAGTAAAACCTGCAGCAGATATTATTCTGTCATGAATGGGCTTAAAGTGATTCATTCCATTTCCTGGAAACAAAGACATTGTTGTTTCATCACTGAGTCGCCAGGCAGATAACTTACAGATATATTGCACAATGCTGAAACTCACTGTCTGGTTCAGGTGCAATGAAAATGAATAATTTGTCTGGCTGATCATGTCAAATGTGTCTCTGAAGCTAGTAATTTCTTTAGCAGCAACTTTGTTTGCACCCCAAGCAAGCACTAAAACTTTCCTTGCAGTGCGGAGGAAACTTTATGGAGATGTGATACATCATCATTTGCATAAAAACGATTGGATGGAAGCCCAGTTATTCTCACAGCCCCCTGGTAGTATTGAGTTTATAGTTCTGAGGTAGCAAAGAAGTTGTCAAATCGTTTCAGCGCTCAGGTGTGTGATGCAAAATGAGGCAAAGTAGTGAAGGCGGGTGAAATTATTGGCGAGCAAAGAACAGGACAACAGCGGGAGTGCTTTGTTCAGACATGAGTCCAAATGAGTTTTACAGACGGGAGCTAAAGTAATCAGTACTGAAGCATGTCTGTCATTTCTCACCACTCTTTGACCTGAAACATTTTCAGTTTTTATCAACCTCCTGAACGATGCCCAGTAAAAAGTAAAAATAGTTAGGAGGACATTCCCAATTTAATTGATTATTTGATGATTTGATGATTTTTTCCCAAAAACCAATCTTGGTCAAAGAGAGTTTAACAAAGGAAACAACAAAAAAACTGAAAGGCTGAAAGAGGATGACAAGCTGTCAGGAGACAATGAAACACAGACACGGAGGGAGAAATCAAAGTGGAGAAGAAAGATTACATTCTGACATTTAGAGAGTAGAGAGGTGGTGACAGAGAGAGAAACAGTCCAGAGGAGGAATAAAAGTGATGGAGAAAGTTAAAAAAAAAAATTGAGTAAGGGTGGAAATGGAGTAAAACAAGCGGAGGGGGGTGAAAAGAAGAAAACTTTCAAAAGGAGGGCAAAGGAAAAGAAAGAACACTTTAAAGGTGAAGGCTGTGGCCTTGACTAATCATCCATACATGGCTCAGTGTCTCACACACACACACACACCAAGGCCAAGTGGCTCCCCGTGGTGCAGGCTGTGTGTGTGTGTGTGTGTGAGGGAGAGAGATGAATATGCATAGTTTTCTGTAGCACGTCAGGCTGCCAGCAGGTTGCCAGCTTGGCCCATTATAGCCAGGGAAGACAGCTAACATGGATCATGCCCAGTTAGACACACACAGCAAAGGTGGATGTAAAGGGCAACACAAACACAATGCTGACACACGTACACTGACACATGACTGCATACATGTACGTGACTGTACGTGAACATACAAAAGCACTCGTACAGAAACACACAGTACCACCTAATAAAACACTGACAGGCCAGGGAGACGTCTATGTGCTTCTTTTCTGTTTCCTTTCTCTGCCTCATTACCTCTTTTCTCTGTCTTCTGTCTGTCTCCACCCCCTCCCTCCCTCCATCTATGCTATCCATATGTAGACCTGTTCTTGATGACAATATTGTGGCAACACTTCCAACATGGTACCATTTTCGATGGGAGGCTCTGAAATGAACACAAAGCTGACAAACACACAGAGACATGTCTTCCTCCATTTATGGGGAGAACTTTTACTTTTGTCACTTAAAGCATGAAGTAATCATTACTTTGGAGGCAGCAGAAACAAGTGCTGGAAAGAACACATATACATATGACATATTTTCACGTTTTAAATTCATTTGGCAAACCGTTGTTTATTTACACATCCAGAGCAGTAAAGCGATGTCACCTGATGTATGCGAGTCCAGCACTCTCTCTTTCAGCTCTGTGTTTGGTCTCTACCAGCCTCCTGAGGGAAAAATCTGTCTCTTTAGCTGCTAAACGGCCCATGATGATGCTCACCAGCATGTCTCGTACAGTGTCTGCCTGCTGTTTGGTGCTGAACAGATCGTTTACAGTGAGTTTTGGAGATTTTTCTTTTAAAGTAGCTGCTTGCTGCGGTCGAAATCGATGCAATGAGAGCCGGACAGCCACACAGTGAGCTGCAGTTCATGATAAAGCTCTGTAAAGCTGAGTGGAGCTGCAGATTCATCACTGTGATGGACACCTTTCACCTTTCACATCACATTTGATACATTATTACAAAAAGTACTGATAATATATATATATATATATATATATATATATATATATATATATATAAACCAATCCCAACATCTCCCCCCTCTGTGCGTGGGTAATGTCAAACAATAGAAAATACCAACAGTATTCTTTATTCTATCTAACATTTATTTGGGGATCTAAGCAGCTTGGTAAGACCTATAAAAGTAATGACATATTATTGTCTGGTTGTATCATGAAGGGCAGGTTGCAGGTCGAGTGTTTGATGGGGAGGAGATGGAGTATTTATCTGCAGTGTACAAGTAGCAGTAATTGTTTCTTATCAATAACTTAAATAAATTAAAATTTATAGACCTAAAGATATGTAATGTTTTGTTTAATTTATTTCCTCGTTGAGCTGTAGATCCGATGGGCATAGGATAATGTATTTTTCTTTTATGGCTCCTACAGCCTTTAGCAAAAAGGACTGCTCCTGCATAAGCTGTCTCAAAAGAAACGCTCCAACATGGCATGCTGGGATTTCTTGCAAGTGAATATTGACTGATTGTGTTATGAATGCACAGAGGACCCTTGCACCACACAAAGAGAAAATCATGGGGAGTGCAAACAAAGCAGGATGAAGATTGGTTTTCATTCAGTCACACCTGAAAACTCTTTTCCCCTTTTGACTTCAAAGGTGAGCATTTTTAGGTTCATCTGCTGTCAGGTCCACAACTACGGACTCTTAATTAAATCACAAGAATGACTCCCTACATCTGATTTACTGGAATGTGCAGTTTATTTAATTCTTAGAAAAAAAAAACCTTCCTCATTTTCAACAGCAGCGTTTGCAAATGTCAGCACTCAATTTATTCATAACTACAGCAGACGGGGAGCAAAGGGAGTGTAAAAACGTTCGGCCGGCCTCACAGAGGAGACTGAGAGCTGAGGCCAGGTGTAGCCTGTAGAGGTGCTGTCCATCAATAAGCACAAGCACTCTGCATTAAATGAAATACATACATGTGTAAGCAATAAAAGAAAGCCTTCTGATGAGAACCAAACGTGAACGTCCAAATCAACTAACAGAAGCAGAAGGGGAACATCAGAAGTGTTGTTAGCTGTGGTGGAGCTGGTAGACTGAAGGACAACTGCAGGGGGGTGTGTGTGAGGAAAACCAAGAGACAAAGAAAGAAATGAGGAGAAGTTGCAAGTAAGACGCTGAGATGGACAGAGAGAAAACAAAGGAGAGCGGACGTCTCTGTGACAGATGGTGAGGGAGACGAGGAGAAAGGCAGCCTATTCCAGCGCTATTCTCTGTCCGCGTAGGTCAGCAGCGCTCAAATTTTGAGACCAGTCAGCTAAGTTTCTCCCTTAATGCAGCCCAATTAAAAAGTTTGTCAAGATAAAAAAAAAAAAAGTCTTTGAAACAGTTTGTTGCTCGACTGCTGAGCAACGCGAGGAGCAGGAATTCTGTCTGATGAACTCAGTCTGATGATATTTACAAAAGAAAAGTGAGACAGTGAAGAAGCGGGTAAAATACTCTATACGTGGAGTTTTACTGACTTTGGTGACTCTTGAGTTGATGTATCAAATAAAGACACTTTAGCATGGCCAAGATTTGAAGAGTTGAGGGAGCAGCTGACTGTTCTCGGATACCTTCTGACCCGTTTGAGAATATCTACTTCAGGGAAGAGTGAATGCTGAGGGTAAAGCCTCACTCTGTGTTTTCAGCTCTGAACACGAGGCTTTTGCTACACTCTCTGAGATGCGTGGCTCAGGGAAAAGCCATCAGCGACAAAATAAACAAACAGAATGGGACTCGTGCTCCTCTCCCGTGTGTAGCATCTGTCACGGACTTGACAGAAAACACAGAAACCGGCGGATTATGATGGAAATGAGTGACAGGACCGTTCGTGGTGGAGACAGGAGATTGAAAGGAAAATGTGTGCCTTGTCGTCTGGAAGTATTGCCCCCCCCTTCTTCTCCCAGGCTCCCAACGGATAATGGATTTGACTGCACTATTTGGCTGGAATGAAAGGATGGTGTGACAGTTTCCGTTTCTCCCTGAGGAGAAAGAATAATCTCCAAGCATGAATTTACACACGTCTGTCATCTGATAGAAAGGACGTTTATGGTCGGGTGTTTGCATGGAGACTCTTATAATAAGATTGGTTAGGTCATACAAGCATGTCGTATAGTCTTTCATGTGGCTTACAGTGAGGAGCTAAACTGATCTCCATTTCAGACACCTGCTGATAAAGCTATGATTCCACTTCCTTACGGTTAAGTCTACATGTTGGTGCTCAGTTTTACGCTACTTCCACACTCGTCAGTCTGCAGACCTGCTGCAGACGTGCGGGGTGCAGTAGTACCGCCAGTGAGGCAGTATTGATCTTCTGATTAACTCCTGGCAAGAAAACAAATGAGCACATTTCCGAGAATGTTCAATTATTGCTTTACATCTTGATTTCACGGAGATAGCAATGGTGAGTGACGGCACAAATTAACTGAACATGTTGCTCAGTTTACTTCCCCCTCATCAGCTAATGCATTCGGTCCTGAGTCACCTTGTTCAGGCTGACCCTGAATCTGGATAGCCTTGCTAGCATGAAAGTTTGCTCATGTGTTTGTTGTTCCCACATGAAACAAGAGTCTGGCCCGACTGTCTTCAAGCACACCTGCTTTTTTGTCTCATATGTGCAGCGGTGCAAAGTACAAAAGGCCTGGGTGAAGTGCAACACAGACCAGAGGGTTTGGTGCTTCATAAATACACTCCCAGCCACGCACACCATGGTCTCATCACTATGAAAAAGCTGAAGGGCACGACGTGAGCACCAACCTGCAGCCAGAGCCAGATGGTGTGGGTGCTTTTTTAGCTTGTACAGTGATGATAGAAAAAGATAGAAATTGTAAAAAGTAGTGATGAAGCTGTAAATGGACCCGTCTGATGTGTGTAGAGGTGTGGTTGTTCTGTAGCCGCCTGCACTCTGATGCAGCACTTAATTTGAGGCAGCAGACTTTTCGACATATGTGTCCTGCTGTTTTGACAGCTGCAGGTATTTAATGAGCTGGAGGGTGTTTTTTATACAGTATATTATACTACATATACTACATATATCATAGAGCAGCTGTGGATAACAGATACTCACTTATAGTAATTTGTATTTTAATGCAGATAAATTTATTGAAATTTATTGAAGCTAACTTTTCTGACACCTCCTGCTTAAAACCCAAAAAGTCAGAAGGATCGTGAGGCCCCGCTTTCACGGTCTGTATTCATACTGAAAATCAAGATCAAGCGAGCTTTTGCCCTTCTGCTCCACGGGAGGTTTCTGTCCTCCCTGAGCTCACCTTAGGACACCTGCGTTACCACAGTAAACCTTATTTTTTTCATGTAGATTTCATGACGATTCAACTGGCTGGAGAGTGATTAAGTGAACTGGTTTATTTACATTTGTGACTGCTGCCTATTTGCTCCAAGTTTTTATTTATTTTTATTAATGTTTTGCTCCTCTTGATGAATTCACCAAACTGATTCTGTCAGAAGGACAATCTGCTGCCAGACTACGCACTGAGAATCTTCAGAACCATGTCTAAGACCCGATTTCCAACTAAATCCATCAACAACTGGCTTTGCGCTGCCTCATTTGAATGAACCTCCCACCTGTCTGCACCTGTACTAAATACCACACAGACGCTGTGTGTGCTTGTCGTTGCACCGGCATGAAAATTGAGCCCTAATTCTAAAAATAAATAAATAAATAAAAACCTCCATGCCCTCACAATTTAGAGAAGATATCACATATTATGCTTGAGCTAGAAAGTGTACATTTTCAGTCCAGTTTAATGAGATTTTTTTGTACAAACTTGTGACCTCGCTTAAGTAACTTCTCCCACAGTAACACAGACATTTTCAGCAGATAACTGATGCAAAATGCATCAAATATTGTCACAAGGAGAGTTTGGCAAAGAGAATGAATAGTGTAAAGTATTAGATTTAGATTCACCATGTAAAATAAATGGGAAAAAAATGCAGAGCTTTAATACAACTTCTGTCTCTGTTTAAGAGGGAGGAATGGCTCATGGGAAAAGTGTCGGATTTTAACCCACAAAATTGCAGGAGGACAGCACACGTCTTTGCCCAGCAAGCCACCGGGATGTCTCTACATAATACGATTTGACTGCTGAAATCCATATGAAGGGAAGGAATATAAAGAGGGTGAATGGAGGATTGTGGCAGGCAGTTTTTGTGCGAGGAGAATGGATAATCTATAGGTATGGATTTACATTCATCTCCTCTTCTGTGGAGCTGACTTGGCACAGAAAACACAAGACTTATGAAGACATCAGCTATGCGGCTTTCACTCAGACTGTATGGAGATGAATCTGAGTGTGTGTGTGTGTGTGTGATTGAAAAAAAAAAAATTTAATGATGAAGACATCAATCATGATTTGGTTAGTCAGCATCCATGCAGATTAAATAGCAGCAACAGATGACACTGTGTGTGTTCGAGGTTTAGCGTGTTCTCATGGCCTGCTGTACACTGAATGCGAAAACACACACTATGAAAGTTTCTGATAAATACTGGAGCATTCACATACATTACACACAAATGTCCTCATATGTTTGGAAAATGCGAGTGAGCCTGGGCTTTGCATACTGATGATGATGCTCATGCTTCAACAGAATACAGTATATGCTTACTTAGCTCCACACCAAGAAAGCTTATTTTCCTCTAAAGATTAAGGCAACAATTTGCATCTTAATCCCCCGTAACATGTAGTCAAAAGCACATAAGCACTGGAACAGTGACTGGTCAGGGGTCTTCAAATGCAACAAAAGTGCTTACATGGCTTGTATGAATATTAATTGCTCTTTGCCAGAGTCCTGAAAGTTTGATAAGAAGACTTAGCACAGTGAAAAATTCTTGGTTTCCCTCAGCCTCTCAACCAAAGTGGGATCCTATTATTACTGTCCATGCTATACCAGATGAAAACAAGATCAAAAGCACCAAAGGACAGCTTAAGCTCACTTGTCATATAGTTAAAGGAAATACACGTCTCCAGCTGACAACATCAATCTGCAAAACAATGCAGCCCAGGAATGCTTTTATCGCAGACTTCATACGACTGCACTAATAGTTATGTAGTAGTTTTTGTAGGAGTCAAAGCAGCACGCTAAAGATCTAACAAGGAGAGCAATCAAACCCCCAGGGATGTACAGAAAGGAAGCAGGAGACATAAATCACTGAGATATGAGAAATACATCATTTCAAAAGACAAGCCTACTTAGACATACACTGTACTCTACAATCTGTGGCTATGTTTACATTAGTAACCTGATAGAGGGAGGCTGGAGACGAGGTACGCTTAGACAACAATGGCATGACAATGAAAAGGCCACGTGGCGTAACACATGATCATCATATTGCTCTACTACATTTAGTTAGGCCTAAAACAAAGCTGGGATGCCGTTGGCTGATGAATCCTGGCTCAGCTGACCAGGCAGCTCGGTGGCCAGGTAGAGGAGAGGATGGCTCAGATAAATTCACTTCATCGTCACTAAAGGCTCAAGTCAGCATCCTGTTCCAAAGCTCCTGACTCGAGCCAGGATTCTGCAGTAAAAAGGAGTCTTACCCTTCACACACCTTTCATTTCCCTACATAAAGAGATACATTTCTGGATCCATAAATTCAATTTGATCACTTGATATTACATGCTATAAACCTATTGCAATAAATCAGATTTTAAAGGGGACTTTTAAACATTTGTGAATTGATCTACTACACCCGGCTTTGTGTCTGCTTCGAAAAAAGGTAAACCTGTGAAGCTGAATCAGCTGACGAGAAGGCTGACTCATGACTGCTGATCCAAGTTCTCTGGTTCCCACCTTTGTAGTCCCTGTGATCTTTCTTAATTATCATTAAGGGAATGTTGAAATATTGCCCCACAGACAGACTGACCAACAGCCTGACATTGCCATCCATGGCTAAAAACACAGAGACAAATAAGGGTTTCTATTTTATGATGCACAATGTTTGTCAGTTCTGGACAAAGCAAAGGAGACAAATGCATACATGGAGCAGAAAAACTGAATTTAAAATGGCAAATCCACCATGGCAGCAAAAGCAGAGCCCGATGAAGAACTGCTGCTCAGCACGACGGTCAAACAATCTTTTCATCTTCTTTTGGGCCTTTTGTGGCTTTTCTTCAGCTACTTGACAGACTACATGGAGCCTGTGCCTAAAACCATTAACATGATCGAGCAAGTTGAGTGGTGGCTCGGATGGCCGGCACTCGGCTAACAGAGACGAACCCAGGAGGCCGTGGGAGAGCTGAAAGAGAGAGAGAGGAGAAGAAGAAGTGGTCAGCCTCATCAGCCCAGGCGCCTCTTAACATCTGTACTCTGTCAGCATCTGTCCTGCAGGGGGAGGAGAAAACACAGCCAGGCCAGATTATCCATCCATCCATCCCATTGTGTCAGTGTGAGCATGGAGCACCAGCTGGCCAAACCACATCATGTTTGTTTAGTCACAATTGTTGAGGGTTGTATGTCAAGCAAGGCATTAAAAGCTGTTTTCTCAAGCAGGTTCTCTTATACACCACTTTGTAAAACATCCTATTTTAAGGCTCATATACTCACAAATATTATTTCAGTTTGAGAAAAAAAAAAGTATTTGATGCTAACTATGAGAAAAGATGCTAAAAATGAGAAAAGCCTCTTCTGTCAGCTGACGTCCTGACATCAGTCTCTGGTCCTCCTTTCATTTGTCCAATCACCCCCCTTTATCTTAATTCCTTTGAGCTGATCCTCTATTCCTCTCCATGCTTTCCCGCTGTCAGTCGATACAAGTGATTAATAAAAGTTAACTGACCCTCATGTCTCCTTTCTCTGTTTTGTCTATCTACTGAATTTACGGTATAAAAGCACTGAGTTTACGGCATAAAAGCACCTTTAGACCTAAGCTTAAGCAGTGTGTGTGTGTGTGTGTGTGTGTGTGCATTTGTGCATGATGTTAATACTGCATCAATAAGGGACTGAAAACATCAATTTCTCAGACAATGACTAATGCTGCCTGTCATTTAGAGTAGCTCATTCATCAGACATGCCTTTAAATATATTTGTATGTATGTGTATGTGTGTACTGTTCACATATCTTGATAATGCACTGCATTTTGAGTGTGTTTACACATATATCATAATGTTTGACCCTCCTCATGTTTTCCCTGGATGTGTTTTTGTGTGTGTGTGTGTTGGGTGTTTGTGTGTGTAAATTATATATGTCTAAGTTATATAAGTGTCAGGGGTCTTCATGTATTATATATGACCATCAGATGGCTGCATACATTGGCCAGCCCTGAAACATTCATTGGCCCTCATTATGTTGGTGTTGGTGTTCCAGACTAACACTGACCAGTGCGCTTCTCTTACCCATGACAGGAATCAGTTCACATTCTGTGTGTGACTGGAAAAGTCAGGTTGTTATGATTCAGATGGCTGGACACACACTCATACTAAAGTCTACAAATGAGTTCAGAGCTGCCTGTCGTGGGCAGTGTGATGCTGAAGCTCGATCAAAGATGATCCTCTACATCCAACCTTTGAGATGTCTCCTATATGTGATACCTGCAGCACAGATTTAATATAATTACTCTTGGAGTTGGGGCGGCTATTTACCTTATGCTGGTTTGTATCTGAAATAACTACTGTAATAGATTTATTCATCAAACTTAAGGATATACCTAGAGATGATTGTAGACTTACAAGTTACTTACTCATTGAAGGTTGAAGTATCTTGATAGCTGTCAGTTGTTTGTCTGGCTTTCAAATTGATTAAACAGACTGGGTTTCATGTTAACTACAGCAAAAAGTAGATCTGAGATCATTATGAGCAAGAATCTCTTCATATAATCAATAAATCATTAATATACCCCTGAAAGCACACCCACTGACTTAAATACCCCAAATAATTTTTTGGATGGTAGCCAGGTATTTGTTCATGAAGTTTTTAAGGAAAATAATTCCTTTAAAACACATTATTTAAAGGCTCCATGAAATACAAATTAAGTCAGTTTTATTAGAAGGCAAAAATAAAAAAAAGGTTCCCAGATGTAGTATACATATGTATATATATATATATATATATATATATATATATATATATATATATATATATATATATATATATATATATATATATATGACCCAGATTTATCTATTATTATATTATCTTACTATGCATTTAGCTGTAACTCGCAGCTTCTATCTGTGTTTCTTCTGAAGCAGACTCAGAGGTGTTCACCATGAAAGCTGTAGAAATATGCACTGTTATCTGTGAGTTCTCATTACAAGTAATCTCTACAACAAATGTGGAGAGTGCAAAGTTAGCACCAGCCACAGAGACTCAATGACCACATTTATGGGAAATACGCAGGATGAACTAAACTCGAAACTGCCTACTCATTTTTTCTGCGGCTGCTAGATTATTATTGGCTCCAACCTTTGAGTTTCATCTGAGAGACCATTAGTGCCAAACCTTTGAAAGTGTCTCATTATGTTTTTATGTTCCTGGCATTCTTTTAGATATTCTTTGGTATCATAGTGACTTTTTCAGAAATACTCACAGAATTGTAGCTTTCATTAAGCTGTCAAGTTCCAAACCACACTGAACAACTAACACAGGAATGAACAACCGTCTGACTCTTAACAGTGACTTGTTTTATTGTTATTGTTTTATTCTTTGACCATGTAAGCTACAGTTCACTACACAAATGTGTTCATGTTCACCACCATCAGAGATTTTTGGTCTTCCAAACTGACTTTCCAGTATCAGAGTACAGTCTATAAAATGAGAGTTGTGGCTGTTTAAATCTCTCTCCAACTGAATCCCAATTTGTCTACATGAGGTTCATTCAAGGTACAACCAGTAAGTAGCCAAGTGCAAGGACATTAAGCAGAGAGGACAATTGGACCTGCTGTAATCTCTGTGTCCAGGAGATAGACAGCAGTAAGCAGAGTGACCGCTCTGGGAGAGGAGGAGATGAGATTACTGATTAGTCTGTGTGTGTGTGTGTGTGTGTGTGACAGAGAGAGAGAGAGAGATACAGTGAGTGGGTGTGCGTAGGCGTGTATGCGTGTCTTTTTATTGTCTCCTGAGACCTGCATGCTAAAACGAAGTTACTCACAATATGATGTTAAATATGTAAATTATGTAACAGCTAACACAATTGTTGCAACCGTAGCCATGGTCCGTCTTCAGTGACTACTACCAAACATCAATACATCATTGTGTTAATGATAATGGGGCAGCATTTGGTTGTCAAACTGGTCTTTGTTGTTGCAGCAGTGGCGATAGAAGCTGGAAAGCCTACATACAGTATAAAGTGTTACAGCGTTAAAGGGAAAGGGAGCATACGGTAAGTTTGGTGAGAAAAAAATGCTTTTATTTTAAAAAGGCACCTTCAGGCTACACAATAATGGTAATACCCAGACACCAGTGGAATTAATAAAATGTTTTTCTCTATTGAAATATGCAAGTAAATGATGAAAACTAATTTAAAGTTTAATTTAAACTAATATATAGTTACAGTATTGTAGCTATTCTTAACATTTAATCATAGATGATGAAAATAGTAGTGAAAGTACCAGTAGTAATACCAGAAATGGCTGTAGCATGAGCAGAAGTACAGTAGCAATTGTTACACTTTAACTGCAATGGTACTACAGCAATATAACTGTGATAACAGAGAATAAGAGATGCAAAGGAAAATACCTCATGAATAGTCCACACAGACGGAAAGATTGTATGTCTCCTTCTGGTCAAGCCCCTCTAAGGCAAACAGTGATATGTGATTCTGCTCCATACAAATAAAACTGACTTGACTTGCTAATGTCATCAATACTGTTGCATAGAAAGTCTGGTATCTGTAATACATCAAGCTTTGAAAGGCACAATGTCTTTCATTTATGTGACAACTCGCTGCTCTGCAAAATGAGAAAAAAAAAAAAGCTGACATCACCAAACCTGTTTTAAATGCATGGACTGTAAGGAATGACAATAGGTGAGAGAGTGCCCTTTCAAATTTACAATACGTATCTGATTACAGCATATCTTAGATTATTCTGATGACAAAGAAAATTGTTCTTTGTTTTAAGTTGTATGTCTATACCTAATCATTTTATTCACATTACTGTTTAAATATGATTAATATGATATAATTAAATTGTTAATTCAATCATATATTTATTGATTCAGGCTCTTCTTATTCAGTCTATGCTCAATTCATGAGGAGACAGTGTCAGTGTTGGTCGGAGATGTTTGGTGTATCATGGAGCCTTAAGGGTTGGAAAAAGTTAGCAATGATTTTCGACTTATTGACCTCTGGATTGTGGGAGAAGCATATTTCCACTGTCCCACTCAGCTCTATTGTGAGAGTTTAAAAAAATGAGGTTATGCAAAAAATAGGACAATGTGTTTACATGCAGCGTAACAACCCAAATAGTGTAGATCTGTGTATACATGCAGCAACCCCAACTGTATTTTTGAACCATGGTGTGCCTTTTTCAAGCCTATTTTAAAGGCACAAGCTATAATAAGCTCTGACACAGACCAGCCGTTCTTCACAATGGTGGCTAAGCTGTGATTTAAGATCTCTTAGTAGTGTCGCAGTTCACAGAACCCAAGAAGCATTTAAAATGAGTAAATGAGTATTTACATTAAATACTGTCTTACAGGGGACATAATTCTAACACTCTATAGAGCTAAGAGGCTGAACAGCAGTAGTGGGAAAACCTATAGAAGCTTGTTTTTCACTCGATTTTCTTTTTCTACAGCCTTACTTCACTTGTGGACACTTAAGCATGCTAATTTACTCCATTTAAAAACAGTATCACCAAGGCAAGTCAAATACATTTACAAATGAGCATAAAGAATATATCATGTAAAAATGTGATTTATAATTTATGTGTACAATATGTCAGACTCAAATGTTTATTCCACCTCTCCATATGGGGATGGTTTTATACAAATTAGTCAAAAATCACACCAATTTTCAGATTAAATCCACATTTGACAGCTGTATTATTCCAGGTTTGAGTCGGACATTGAGGAGATTATGATTATACCTTCCCTTTGCACATGTCCTTGTGTTTCTTTATGGAAGGACACGTATTGTCTCTGCTCATTAGTGTGTTACATTTTTAATTCCTATGCATATTTAAACAGCCACGCCTTCATGCTAATTTTCTCCATTTGATGGTTTTTCACTGCAAACTACAATGTCAGTTTGGTCGTTGACTTATCTGCACAACCTATTAATTAGAAAATAAGGCTGAGTGGCTCTGTTGACCTCTGGCATTCAAAATGAAGCAGCACACACTAAATATGCCCACACTGCAAACATGCACCAATCTCAGGAACTGAACATAAGAGAACAATAAGAGGAAGTACAACTATGAGAGCTGCTTCCAGGAGAACTAAAGGGTGTTTCTCAATGTCATGGATGCTTCCCTGGTATGACGGGTACTTCCATTCCCTCTCCTACAGAGGCAAGGCAAGACTCCCTCCTAGCATTGTGGCCAAACTGCTCCACACTCCAGTCCAGTAGGTAGCAGTAATCCCTAAGCGTAGTTATTTCGCGGGGTATGTAGTTAATTATTGATAGGAATTTTTATTGAATTTAAGACGTTTTGCTACACTTTGATGGAAAACATTTATGGTTTCAACAAATTTACAGGGAAGATACTAACATTTAACATCAACCGTCTCTTCTCTCAGCCAGGAACCAGAAATGCATCAGTACCCTTGCCTTATGAAAGTTTGAACAGATTTTTAAATTACACCTTGTAGATCAAATGTGAATGAAAATTTAGCAACTGGAATGCTCATTTCCCACCTCAGATTTGTTCAGAAACAGATTTTGGTGAACAGCTGAGGTGAAATAAGAGAGTTTCCAAATCAGTGGACAGGCCTGTGCGCAAACCCATTGCAGGACTGTGAGTGCCTCAGGAGCGCTGAGGGAACACAACATGCATCCCCGAATACACTCTGAACAAAGTACTCAGTCTTTGGTAAAAATTGAAGGATCCTTGACATTGGAACGGGGCTTCGGTTGGGTTCAATGATATAGTATCCTTGAAAAATGGCTATTTGAAAATCCTTCCTTGACTCTGAGGAACAACAATAGTTTACTGAGGGTAGAGAACAAAGTTTGGGGTCAAAATGTCACTGGTTTAAAATGGAAAAAAATCTATCAAGCTCAAGGAGCTGTGAATGAACTAAGCTGAATATTATTAATAAGATGTGCTGATGTGTTGAGTTGTGATTCTGTGTTGTGTTGTGTGTCACCCATTTGTTAATGTTAGCTTAGTGGACAAAATAAACTGAATTTAATGTAACTTAATTACAATAAACAGGTCAAAAGGATGCTGAAATAAATACACCATTGTGTTGTAAAACATCATAATTCATTCTTTGTCAGGTCTGTCTTAAAGACAACAAACAAACAAATTTAATAATGCTTTTTTTCTGAATGGATTCTGGATTGATCTTGGCTATGCTAACACTGTAGCTGCTCCATCATTTAAAATGACATCGTCTACATTAAGCATAAATATGGTAGCAATGTTATTGTTGATACAATTATATTGATATTCAGATTTTTTAGAATCAGATCATTAATATCATATGACATTGATTATTAGTGTGTTTTCATGCCAGATTTGTTTACAGTGAGTGGAGAAATTTAAACAGATGCCAAAACCATCACTGCGGGCCACGAGCCATCAGCGGAGCTCCACGCTACAGTGCTTCCTGTCCTGATTGGTTAAGATGGGTGCTGCAAGATAGCAGGCAGCCCTCTTATGTGTCCCCAGTGTTAGGGTGAGCTCTATTTCTGAACATATATGTAGCACTGATGTCAGCTAACACCACTAGCTGTGCCACTGGACCAGTTCTAGGTTCTAAGGAGTGGCATAGCAAAATAAATAGAACAGAGACCACAACTTTAAATGCAAAAGCTGGCAATTTACTTTATGCAATAAACATAACACACACTACACAACAAAAAATAATAATAATCCTGCAGTATTGTAAGAGGTAAGTATAATTCACCCTTCATTTTTATCCACCTAGGTTAGAAATCATTTTAGTCAGGCTTCGTAGATCAGGGTTTAGATTTAATTAGACTGGTCTTTTAATTATACCTATTTATGTAGATAGGTTGCACCTATTTTGGATCTCCTGTTTTCTTCCTGAGTCAACTCTGTTCTCTTTCTTTCTCTCATAGGTAGAAAAATACCTTCACAGTTTCAGAATCAAATTAAAGTGGACCACAATCATCTCAAATCAAAATATTAACAATCATGAATAAAGAATACAATGAAAAGTGCAATACTTCCTAACAATTCAGGTGTTCCCGTTGTACAGTCCAAAAAGTTCAGTTCGAGAGAGTTTCAGTTCGGTTCAGTTCAAAGAAAAAAAAAAAAAGTTCACTTCCTAGTACGCAGAAGATCGCCTCACTGGTGTGATGATGGATCACTGGATCTGGGTCTGGCTCGAACATCTTGAATCCTGTCTGTGTGACTGACGAAGCTTCCAACCACGCAAAAACAAAAACCCTGACCTGTATAGCAGGACACAAACAAAATAACTTAAAACAAGAGGGTTTGGAAAGTCGCCACATTTAGCGAGAAAGTCGTCAACACTGCCAGTGCTGTTGAAGTAGCAACACTGCCACGTTTGATTGCTACAGCTGATTCTGCATGAACACATATTTTGTTTTGATGTTACTTGTATGGTCTACATATGCATTTATTACATACACTGACAAGTCATATGTGTATTTATTCATAAAACAAAATAAACTTGACCCTGTTGATTTGTTCCTGCTGATGTATCTGCCTACTATGAGGGAGGTCACTGTTGAGATGTCAAATGCATATTCAATGCAAACCAAAGGGATGGCACTTGATCTGAGCATGGATGAGACTTTTCATGGGATTCGGCTCACATCTAGCTACAGTTCTGTGCCACGGAGGCACATGTATTGGTCATATGACCCTGATGTCTACAATGAAGCCATCAAATACAATGAGATGAGATAATGGCCTCAATTCATCTGATGGATAACTCAAAGGCCACATATGACCCTTTCTACAAAGTGTGGCCCATCTTCGGTGCACTGAATGACTCCTACAAGATGATGCCATACACAAAACAGCTATCAACTGATGAACGCATGATACCCTATTATGGCAAGCATGGCTGCAAGCGGTTTATCAGGGGCAAACCAATCCAGTTTGGGTACAGGTTGTAGAGCCTTGCTTCACCCACAGTGTACGTTTCACATGGAGCCCTATTGTGGAATCTACACACATCTGCCTGAAACTGGCTTAGGACAGGGCCCAGGTGTAGTCCTTGGTCTGGCAGAACAAGCAGTTCCTCCAGAATGCACATTTGTGCATGATAACCTTTTCACCTCACTTAACCTCATTGATGAAATGACCAAACATGTTTACAGATCCATTGGCACACTGAAACAGTGCCGTCTGCCTGACATCCCTTTCACAGGTGTGAAGGATTACGAAAAAATGCATCCTGGAAGCACTGAGGTCCTTACAGAGGGGGAGAAGTTACTGGTGCGATGGAAGGATAGCCATAGAAAGCCATAGGAGCCACAGAAAGATATTCAGAGGGTCAAGCCTCCATGTGGAGCAAAGAGAAAAAAGCCTTTGTCAAAGTGCCACAGCTTCTGTGTTTCCTTACATACAACCAAAATATGGGCAGTGTGGAGCTGCATTTTCTTCTTGTGTCAAGATATAGATTTATAGAGCAATAGAGCAATAAGGGCATAGAAGTGGTGGTGGCCAGTCCTGACTTGGAGACTTTACAGTGCAGTGGTGAATAACTGGCTGGTCTTCAGAGATGTTGTTGGCAGTGAATATGACCTCCTGGCCTTTCAGTAGGTTTTGTCCGTGGATCTCCTTAAGAGATATGGATGACCTCTTGGCCAAGGCAGAAGATCATCCAGTGGCCTCTTTAACACTTATATCTACACAGTCTCAAGAAATCCAATACAACAGCTCTGTCGCAAAATCTGCCTTTATGAAGCATAAAGTGTTCAGTCTGATGTGTTGATTCATACTGAGGTGTTTTTTAATATTTTGCCCCCCTACATTATGGACAGGAGGCCTCTTGCTCTGAATCTACAGACACTGAATCACTGTCTGTAGCTGCATCTGTCCCTGATGCACCTGCAGTATCTCCAAAACCTGATAACACACCAACATTAACGTTACACATGAAGATAAATTATTATTATTATTATTATTATTATTAGTCTTAGCTGTTTAAATAAAGTCACCAGACCATGTAAATAGACTTAAGGGTTCTCATGGTCACAAACTTGCCTTACAGATTCTGCCCTCTCATATAGTAGCTTTTATAATTTGCTAATGCTAGCTAACAGTAACATTAGCCTCTGTCTTAGCAGGGCACTACCTTACAACAAACAGCCGCGCACGTGCTTTTGGTTAATGAAACTATTATCCTGAAGAATTTGGAAGTTAGCAAACGTATCTTATCTTGTTAATTAAGACACTTTATAGTTGTATTCGTATTTCTTATTCTCTTATTTTTATATTCTCCTATTTTTACTATTTAGACTATTTTTATTATTTATTATTGTTATATTTTTTTTCCTGTACTCTGGCACAACAATTTCCTTCGGGATCAATAAAGTTGTTCGTATTCGTATTTGTTAGAAACTGTGACTTATAGTGCACAGTTGACGTTTTCGTCGAGCTGTATCTCTGACCAATCTGTGACTCCCGCCAGCGGCAGACCCAGCAGCTGCTGCTGAGGACGGACCTGATGGAGCTGCTGTGTGCACGGAGGGACCTGCAGCTGACAGTCTCACATGGTCTGGGCTTCATAATCCCATCCTGAACTCCATCATATCGCTGTGAAGTTAATCCTCCGGTCTAAAATGAGCACCACAAATGACTGCGGTTTAAATAACAGATACAGCAGTGAAGTCCCATCTCTTCACCTACCTGAAATGCACCGCTAGATTTCCCGTTAGGAAAACTGTGGACTCGATGTCCTGACAGACTGGTGTTTTTGCAACCTGCACAAACACAATAATAAACCACAATGATGAATGAATGCTATATTAAAGTACTGAAAAAGACTCACTCACTACCACCTCCTACTGCAGTTCAGGCAGAGCGTTGAACGATGACTCCCTTATGTGACGTAATATGATGCAATGTTGAAAAAAAGAGCGTTTTAAGGGGCACTGCTCAAAGCGGCGACTTTTACCTTTTACCTGTTGTGTAAAACATGTTAAATTCTACATTACCTTTTCAAATACTTATTTTCAGACAAGATTAAAGAGCAACTTGCAGGTTATAATTTTTTTAGATTTATACTTAATCTTGTTTGAAAATACGTATTTGAAAAGGTAATGCAGAATTTAATAAGTTTTACCTAAAACATACAAGGCACAAAATCAAGTGGTCCCTTTCAGCAGTGCCCCGAAAAACGCTCTTTTTTTCACCATCGCGTCATATTACGTCACATAAGGGAGTCGCTGGCTGCTCTGCCTGAAGTCAATGAGCAGTAGGAGGTGGTAGTGAGTCTGAGCGCTGCCTTTACTGCTGCGTTTGTTATGAAAAAATGCACGGTCATTTGTGGCGCTTATTACAGACCGCATGCGCGTTGTCTTCACGGCGTGATATGATGGAGTTCAGGATGGGATTTTGAAGCCGTGTGAGACTGACAGCTGCGGGTCCCTCCGTGCACACAGCAGCTCCATCAGGTCTGCTGCTGCAGGAGTCACGGATCAATCAGAGATTCAGCTTGACCAAAACGTCAACTATTCACCGTAAGTCACGTTTTCTAACGTTTGCTAACTTCCAAATTCTTATTCACCATAATAGTTTTGCTAACCAAAAGCAACATGAGAAGCTGTTTGTTGTAAGTTAGTTAGCACCCAGCTAAGACAGAGGCTAATGTTAATGTTAGCTAGCATTAGCATCCTATATTATAAAACCCATCACAGTCTGTAAGCTAAGTTTGTTAACATGAGAACACTTGAGTCTAGTTACATGGTCTGGTGACTTTATTTATACAGCTAAGACACTTATAATTTATCTTAATGTGTCAATGTTAATGTTGGTGTGTTATCAGGTTTTGGAGATCATCAGGGACAGAAGCAGCTACAGACAGAGGTTCAGTACAGCAGGTAAATATTATAACAGTGAAGAATAAAAATGGCTAAAACTAATACTGTCTAACACAGCAGCCCAAACCTTATTGATAAAAACTGGACAAATCATAAACATGTTTTCATTAGCATTACTTAATCAAAGACCATACATTTTAATAATAACCTCCTGAAACAGTTTGAACAAACATATTTTAATCTTCATAATAGAAGTTATTGTAGGGCTGTTGTATTAGACTGCATTAGTTGGTTGGTGTACCAAATAAACTGGGAGAGAGAGAGAGAGAGAGAGAGACTTCAGGTCACCACAGACTCTACGAGAGAGACCAGCACTGTGTTGTCTTCCACTACACCTGCCCCCCTTTCCAGAGCCTGCCAGAAGATCAACAAGGATGAGGCAGTTAGCCTCTCTCTTACACACAACCAGCGATATAACGCAGAACATTAATGTGGCACAAGCACAGATGTGGTTTGATTGACTCTTCTGTTTGTTTTTTAAAAAAGTTTTCTTAGTGTTGAAAGAGAGCAACTGTTTATAAAGTACTTCAAACACTGATGCTTCAGTATTCATAAACTAATGATGTTCATATATAATAATACATGTCAGAGGTACCAAACTAATACTTCACATTAATACTTGAAGTTTGTTTTGCTGCTGACTTGTGTACTTTTACTTAAGTATTCCTATTTAATTTATGTATATTATACCCTTAAAGTACTCCTATAAAGTTTTTACACAGTAAGACAATGTGATTGTGATGATCTTTTTATTGACTGTCACCCAAATGAGGCCATTCAAAACCTTTGTAAATCCTTCCTTCCTCTGGAAACTGTCCTCTGATGGCAGACAGCACATGAAGGTAAAGGCCTTCCTGCCTAAAGTGCCCTGGGCCCAGCAGACAACCTGCCTGTAAGAATATTCAAAGTCTTTTATTGACATTAAACAGTGTGATAAAGATAGTGATAATCTCGAATATGGGCAATGTGATGGAGAAGCCAAAAAAAAAAAAAATCATGTTTTCTGTTTTATAGTCTATCGTCTCCAATTTGCTATTTATCTACATGTAAATGCTTTACTTAGCTGTACTATTTACTATTATTATTATTCAAATTCAAGTTAACATTAAATATAAAATATATGATTTAAAAGCAGTGACTTATAGGTTTCAAAAATCTGCTGGACACTCAGAATCAGTATGTCCTCCATTATATTAGCCCACAAACTTAATTGTATTCACAGAGAAAGTCGGATAATTGAAGGAACTCCACAGAGTAATAGATTATTTCTGCCCTAAATATACTCATTTCAAAATCTAAAACTAGTGTTCTTATAGCCTGATACGTGATAGCAAACTTTACAATGTGATGTGATGTGAACACAGTAATAACTATCGTTAGCTAACACCTGTCCACACACAACTCAGTTTCTCTCCTCTGACCGTTGTTCCTCCTGATCCTGGTCTGTTCCTGCTCTCTTGGACACCTCACAGGCTCACAGGCTCATAATTATAAGACTGTTGTCCGTCATACGTGTATGAATAAATATTTACAACTTATTCAGTGTCAAAATTAGCTTCAGATCCATTCATTACTATTGTTCAGTCTGACCGCTCTCCCTTTTGTTACGTCACTTCCGGTTCGGCTTTTTCAGATGCGGAAGTAAAATTCTGTTACAAAAATGACTCTAGAAAGTCACTGTAGTGTGTATTTAAATATATTTTAAGCAAAATCTAGTTCCTACATCATTTTTACATGCATTGATTCACAGGGGTCTCTAACCTGCAAGTTGCTCTTTAAGTTAAAATCCAAAAAAACTACTAAAATCACTTTACCTTTATACTATTTATTGGTTACTAGCTGTTTACATCTCTCTTGCTATTTTTAACTTTCGCACCAGTTTTTATATCTTATGTTCTCTTTTGACTTGTGTCACTTTCTTTTTCAAGCATTGCTACAGAGAGCCCGAATACTGAGAATTTTTGCCATGTTTATATTAAATACTACACATAACAATAAATAATTTTAATCTGAATATGAAACATCTAGGTGTTTAGTGGTTAGCACTGTCGCCTCATAGCAAGAGAGTTCTGGGTTCAAATTGCCCCTAGGTGTGAGTGGTTCGTCTGTCTTTCTATGTGTCAGCCCTGTGACTGACTGGCGTCCAGTCCAGGGTGTACCCCGCCTCTCGCCCAATGACAGCTGAGATAGGCTTCTTCTTAGCACCCCCTGTGAGCCCTGTGTGTCAGGATAAAGCAGGTATAGATAATGAATGGATATGAAACATCTACTGCAAACTAAAAACACTGACTTTCCTCACCTGGAACTTCTTACATTAACTTAAAGCTGCTCCACCTCCAGAGTGCAATGTTCCTTTGAGATCTTTAATCTACAACCATGAAGTCTGGTCTGTGTCCTAACTGTGTGTGTGTGTGTGCACCTGTATGTTCAGCTTGTGTATGTCACAATGTGAAGTGATTATAAATGACTCCCAAATATGTTTTTAACTTTATTGAAGTTCTAATTGACAAATGAAATGCAGATACTTGAGTTTTTGTATTTATAATTGAATAGGGTTGTGGGGAGTAAGGGGGGTGGTAGAGAGGGTGGAGCGAGGATGTAGGGTTGGTGGGGGGGAAGTAGCGGGGGTCAGGGTTAGAATTGGGGGAGGAGGAGTTGAGGTTGGGTGGGGGAGGGGAAGCTGGCTTGTGGTATCAGTAGACGATGCCGAAGTTGTATGGCTTCTCCAATATTCTGGCCGTAGAAGTGATCAGGTTCTTTCTTCTGACTGTGTGGTGGTTGCGCCAATGTGATGACCGGGCTGGTGACTTTCCTGTGAGACATTGATGTTGTTGTCTCACAGGCTGGAAGAACTTTACTCCTCTGTCCGCTGAAGACTCTCCACAACCTGGTGAGTAAGCTGCTGTTCTTTCTTGATTTGTGTCACAAACTTGGTCTTTGCTCTTGGCTCTTTCCTTGGCTCTCAGTGAGAAGGTCTGTGTAGATCTGTAAGTGTTTCTCTTGAGGTGGTTAAGTGATAATAAAACAAAATGCTGCATCAAATGTGGTTAGAACACTCTATGTACTTTGATTTACACACACGCACACACAGAAACACAAATACACACACACACACACACAATAAAATAGAAGTCAAAGACTTATCAAGTATCTTGTAAAAGTGTGTATTTTATGTGCTGAAGAATAAACTTTCATGGCACTTTAAAACCATTCTCAAAAGTTCAAAATTATCAACACATACATGTGCACAGCAAAACAAAAAACAAAGGTTTAAAATAAGAAATGTGTTGAGACAAATTGTAAATTATTAACATGAATGATTCAGTGTAATAAATACCAAATAAACTATTTTAAAGAGCAACTTGTAAGGTGGAATATTTTTCTTCGTGTAAACTTGAAGAGAAACTTGCAGGTTGGAGACTCAATGAATCAGTGAATCAATGTATGATGTAGAAACTAGATGTTTATTAAAAATATATTTAAATACACACTACAGTGACTTCTAGAGTCATTTTTGAAACAGAATTTTGCCTCCCTATCTGAAAAAGCCGAATCAGAGATAATGTAACATAAGGGAGAGTGGTCAAGTTGAACAATGGAAATGAATGGATCTGAAGCTAATTTTGACACTGAATAAGTTTTAAATATTTATTCATACACGTATGGTGAACCACAGTCTTATAATTATGAGCATGTGCGGCAGGAACAGACCAGGATCAGGATGAACAACGGTCAGAAGAGAGAAACTGAGTTGTGGTGGTCTCTGCTCCTGCAGCGTCACTCAGGTGCTGTGACCAGTCCCTTAAAGGCATATTTTTAATCTTACACATAAAATTATTGTTTCAGTAACATTTTATCAGACTTGGATGAATTAAATGAACATTAAATGAAACATTTTAATGCAATTATTTAATTATTTATTGTCATTTATATCTGATTTTAATATGGGTTACATATAACTTACAGTTATATTAACATATATCTTGCCTGACTTTTGGTTGAAAAATCCCCGCAATGAAATGAAGTTGTTGTTGAGCATTCATTTCTGAATAAAACGTTAACACTTGGCAGAACTTAGACTCGAGGCTCGTCTCACACTATAGACTATGAGTAAAGTTTAAATTACAGAATTAAAGATTAACAAGGAAAGACTTGTTTGAATTATTTATAAGGTGTGCGTTTGCATATATGTGCCTCTGAGTGTGTGTGTGTGTGTGTGTGTGTGAGAGAGAGAGGAGAGGTCAGGTTCAACTATACATGTCAGGAGTGTTGAATGAATGTGTGTTGAATGACTGACTGCTCCTCCATGAATCAATCACATCCACATGTTGCACGTTTAGAGAAATGCTTAAGCAACTAATCGCTGCGAAAGAAAAAATAATTAAAGCATCAGCAGTCAATTATATTTAAATTAGCTATTATATATAGATGCTATTACAAATTTTAAAGGCTATCATTAAATTGTATTAGTAAAATATTAAATTTGCCACATCCAGTTAACCTCAACCAGTTTATCTCAAGGACTGGATTTTACTATTAGGCAAAATAAGTCTAAAATATTTATTAATGTACATTCCTATCAAATAAGCACAGACCTTGAAGTTTGAGTTCTAGTCCAGGTAAAGCTTTAGCATTAAGATTTAAAGCCTCACATTATCAGGACATAAGAAAATTTGATTCCATGTACGGTATATCTTTGTGATTTATTATATACATTTATTCAGTTTTTTGTTGTTGTTGATGTTTTTTACAGACTGGGTCCACAAACTGGAATAAACTCACCCTTTGAATTCACTTTGACTTAAAAACAAGGTTAAAATAGTAAAGTTAGATAATTTCGGTGGTGTCCTTTAAAAAAGGCATCAGTCAAAGCTCTCTGTGATATGAGTGCAGTGCAGGTAATAATAACTCCAATAAGGTTTGTGACACAACAGTCAAAGTAGGACCCAAGCCAATTTCCTAAACTGTCATTGTACCAAGTCAAGCGTGACAACAGTGTAATTTTACACCACACAATGCAGCTTTGTAAAATCTCTCCACTGAGGCAAAGGTGACCGAGCTCTGGTTCACCTCAGTGAGTGGAGCCGTCTAAACGTGAGTGTGTGTGTGTGGGAGTGTGTTTACTGTGTGTCAAAGTCACGTGTGCTATATGATCTTTGCCTGCCAAGTCGGGGTGAAAAGCATCAATAAACATGCTTCAAAGATTATAGCGCAAGAGAGTGACACACACACACACACACACACATGCTGAAGGACTGTGGTTGAGGGAATATGAGAGAGAGATCATGTGAGTTGTATCAGTTTGCAGAGCCTTGAGTACACGTGTGCCGAAGACCTATACGGTGTCAGTAGGACTATAGACTGTAACATGCATTAACCATGTGTGTAGTCTCTTCCTTTCTTACAGTGGCTGATTGTGAGCTGTTTAACTGGACGTAACACAATACAGTGATTGTCTCTGTGTCTTACTTGTGTGGATTTATTTATACGACTGTGTTATACCTTTAGTATGCTGCTGTGTGATTTGTTTTTTATCAGTTCTGCATGTGTGGTTGTGAGAGCATTCGTTCATTTAGAGTGGCTGGTTAGAATTAGTGTGGATTAAGTGCTCAGTCACCAGTGGGTCTAACCTGATGTTTCTTCCATTGACAGATGATGCTTTGGTTAAAGTCCCACATTTTGAACGCCTGCTGCACTGCTGCTGCTGCAGCCCAGGAAGGCATGTCGAGTGTTTACAACAGGACAAACAAGGAGACATTAAATATGCATCTCTGGTAATACAGGGACATATACATTGTGGAATCAGGAGCAAAATAGGAGTGATTTATTATTTCTGTATGAAATATTAATGGTGTGAAGAGCAGGATTTGCCGGCTGCTCTTTGTAAACATTCAGCATTCAGAGTTGGCCCCTCTTCCTCTTCAGCTCAACATGTATATGTTTCTGGAGATGTCACATGAACTTATATCTGGTATCTGGTGGTCACTACGATTTTATAGAGTCTGATCCTCACACCCTCCACTCTATTATTGACTGTAGGCTGCACACCACTGCTCAAAGGTTGACACCCAGAAACGTCGCACAGCAAAATAATCAAATCCAGACAGAGTCTGTGCAGATACACACACCACCACACACTTCTAGTGGGTCATACGTGATGACTGATAGAGATTAATATAGTGTGAATCTGTGCATTGTTTTCTTTTTTTTGGAAAAGCCTACTTGTTTAATGAATATTCACAGATAAATTTTAATAATTGATACAAAACTTTAATTTTCATAATATTAATATAAAAAAATATGTAGATGTTCTTTGTAATGCCAAAGGGTGTAATACTGTAGATTAGTTTTAGTAGAGTGTTTGATTCAGCTAAAACAAGTGCTCAGTATGGATATTCCATTCATTCTATCATGTTACCTTACAATATGACCTTGTTTGGATAAATAACCTTTTTTTTTCTTTGGTCTCATTTGATAACAATGTCTCCCAAAAGGAGTACGGAAAAGCTGAAGGGTGGCACAGAGGGACAGACATGAGGCAAGGACACTGTGTGAGGTGAAAGTGACAAGTGCACACCAGTGCTCTAAAAACAGATTCGTTGGAGAGCCTGGTTCATGTAAAAAAAAAAATCTTCTTAGAGTCAAATATGAACACAGAAGCATGATACACAAATAGTTAGATTTAATCTGACTCTGATTGTCATGGCAAACAAAAGCATATAAATCTGCTTGGAAATCATGGAGAAAAGGACGCCCCATGATAGTGATCATTGTCTGTACATGTGTGGATGGCAAACACTAACTGCTAATAGATGATTTTGCGTACTTTTAGTGGTGGCAATTTGCGAGAAAATTCATAAATAAGGCTGAAAAAAATCTATGCTAAAATAGCTGACTTGGTGATTTAATTACATAAAGACACATCATGGCACTGCGTCATTTGGACAACTGGAAAGGAACACACACCAGCCACATTGTACTGCATCGTATTGTTTTATGTGCCTCAAACACATCACACAGCCAGAAGAACTAGTGAAGACACGTTAGACTAGATATACTCGTCTGAGAAGATGTAACTCAGTGCAATACATAAAAGTGACATGTATTGATGCTTGACTATATCCAACGACCTGATATGTACCTGCGATTACTCACATGGAGGAATCACCAGTATGTGGACATACATAAAACACAGTGGGTGTGGGTCCTTCAAAGGACATTCATATGGTGTAACCTGGTTAAATGTTTTATTTCAGCATATTACATAAAAGTCTCATTTTAGACACACTGTATCTATGATAGTTATGCGACAGCTATAGTATGGCTATGACCTAACTGTACGTGACCACACCACTGTATGTTTACTACCATGACCTGTGTGCCATATGAATTTCAAACAAATGACCATGTTACAAATGAGTTCATTACTCCTTGCACATGTTAGTTGCATGTGATCATGGATCGTAGCAGATTGAATTACTTGGTTCTAGCCAGCTTCACATATTTAGCCCTGTTGCGAAGTTATAAATCCTCTGAATAATGATTGGTTCTAACTCAAATTAACTTAGAGCTGCAAATGTGATGAATTTTTATCTCACCACCCAACTCTCTTTGTCTTCATTACACTGATGGATGCTCAACGTCTACCTTCATCTGAGACATTCATCTCAGAGAAGGTAAACTGTATAATTTTTGAGTGTCCTTGTGTTTGTCCTATCCCTGATGTCTTGGGATTTGAAATAACAACTGTTTTCAACTTGAACAGAACTCGGCACTTATTTAATTACAACAAAATTTTTAAGGTTAAGCAATTACTACTAAAGGGTTTGCAGCGGTGGTGCTCAGTGATGCGTTGTGGCTGGCACATTTACATACTTCTGTATAAACAAGCACATTTACATACATTAACACAACAACATTTATAAAGGGTGTTTCATTTAACATTTATAACTAATTATAGTAATTAACAGGGTGCATTCATATACATTAAATTACAAAATGAATTGGATTTAATAAGTTGATGCATGATGTTTATTGTATGCGCAGTCCCATTATTTTTGATATTCACATTGTTCTAGTTGTTTTGTGCAGAACCTTTACAAATGTTGTCTGGTAATTTTATAAATTATGTCCCTGGTTAGTAACAGCCATTATTACTGAAGAAGAGCCCCATCTACAGAAAAACAAACTTTTTTAAACATTTGTGGTCGGTAATTTTAATATAAATAAAGATTTTGTTCTGTTTTTCTTTACAAAATGATAAGTTTTTTATTTTTTTTTTTTAGTATCACTAAGTAAAATACCACAGATCATTGTACAAAATGGAGGTATTTGTTGAAGCTTACTGTCATCATGTCCGATTTTAAGGCTCCTTATGATGTTAATAAGCAGAAAAGACTTTTATTATATTACAAGCTATTTGCTTATACTTACTCATTGTTTGTTTCAACTCTCACTAGCTAACTTTTGCTAGCTGAACTACTTTGGCTGTGGGAGTTCCTAATATCTTTATATCCTATATCTTTATGCTGTTAGCAGTGTACTTTTGCAGTAAGAGTTGAATCTGTAAACAGTAGACCAAAGAGATTTAGAGAAAACTTTCTTAATTTCATATGGAGAATAATGAATAAGCTAATAAATAATAAGAGCCGTCATGTTAAACGCATAAGAAGATAAGAAGCTGAACTTTTGCATTCTGGCAAGCTAATCTAAAATTAGCAGGATGCTAACTGGAGGACGTCCGTAAGCTATTTTCCTCTGGCGACGTTGAATGTCAATGCATCCATGTTTCTAAGACACTTCACTCCATAACAGGTCACAGCAGGTGTTAAACTGATGGACGGACAGGGTGATGCTTTGTCAAGCCCCACGCTGCTAGCTAGCATAGCCAAAAAAACCAAAAACAAACTGGCAAATGGTAGACACACGAATTAGATCCCATGTAACTCAAAATACATGTCAAAGTTACTGATGGGACGTTCTTGAGCTGGACATGAATACATCTCAATAGGTTGTAATTGCAACTGTCATAGATTGTCAATCTGTTTAAGAAAAGCTTCATCAATCAGTTTGACATACAGTGGAAACTTTAAAAGTCTCCAGTCAAAAGAAGTGTCAGTCAATCAAAATATAAAGTAAGAGTGGGCAACGTGTCCAAAAAGTGTTATTTATATATATTATGAAGGCTACTGAAAACCTCCACATAAAAGCTGACAGTCTGTCACTTTTCATTTATCTTGCTTTAACTTACAGACACATATATCTGGAACAAATGTCCTATTTACTGATTTGACTGTATTCTCCAAATGTCTATTTTGAATGTTAAGTTTCAAGGTTTGTATTTTATTGGAAATTGAAAAAAACATTACCTACACTTCCCAGTCTATTAAACATATTTATTCACCGTTTTATAAACAGTGACTGTACACATAGCTCTGCTTTTTCTTTAAATGCTGCCCTGTTCAAAAGCCTTTTAGTTTTTGAAATTATAGTAGTTTATCTAACAAGTGTTAATGTACATGCAATGTGACCTCTCGACCCTGCATTCATGTTTTCACAGCAGTGTTGAGGGAACATTACAGAGCCCTTGAGGAACACATATCTAATATGACATGCAACCAAAGCAAAGGGAGGCTTTTGCTACGCATGGTGAGACATTATCTTCCCCATCATGAAAAAGGATATTGGTTTTGCATTACATACAGCTTTGCATGTGGCTCCAGGCCCCATTCAAAGCAAAATACTACGTCTTTTATCTGAGCCGAGCCAGAAAAATAAGGCAAATGATGAAACCTGAAACAGACATAAATCAGTTTAAATGATCAGAATATAAAATGAGCATGCATATCAACTGACAGCTGCTTTGTTGACACCTTCAAACATTCACAATGAGTCAGGTATGTTATTCAGCTACTAAATTCTGAAAATGTCTGTATTTATTCAAAATACAAGAGTTCACATTAAGTGAAACATGGTGAGATAATATAATGAAATTAAATGATCTTTGGGATTTTGTTGTTTTAAAAATAGAGTAAAATGACCTTCTTTAGTATACCTTGAATCAGAATAAATAATATAATAATAAACTGGACACAATAAAGAGGAATAGTTTCAGACTAATGGGAACATTTCCGATGTATTTAAAGAATTGAACATGATACTAACATTCAATGAAACAAGAATAAAATAATGATTCAGTTATTATTCATTATTCATTATTATTCATTAAGTTATTCAGAGGTTCTTAAAAGGCACAAACTAAAGTCCCTGAACTCATTTTGATTTGAAATTAAACAGAAAACGAATAAGTCAGCACAATCTATTAACTTGTTTATCACTGGTCACCCTAAAATGCCATAGAAATACTGTAATTTTATCATTATGAATAGGCTAACTTGTTTTTTAATGCAGTGTGATGGTTCTCAGCTTTTTAGTGTTAAGTGGACACATTTTTTTTTCTTGTTTGCTTCAACCTCTTGCACGATTCTTCCTCGCATTGCAGTATTTCCTGCGGTAAGTTTCAGTTAATCCTGTGACCAGTTCAGGCGACTCAGTTCTCTGTGGATGGGAGGGATGTGAACTCACACCAGATGCATTAAATTCCCCTGAGGATTAGGAACCAATATATCATCATCATAGCCAATATCCTGCCTGGATGCTCACACCCAATAGACATGCCAGATACTCAGACACTCTCTCTCACACACACACACACACACACACACACATTACTCATTCTCTTGCACATACATCTTTACAAACATACGTGCTAACATATTTACCCTGAAGCATTTCAGTATGTTTAAGTGAGTCTGACATGAAACACTCCTGTTGACTTATTTATTCACATCATCTATTTTGAAGGATAGTCTCAAATATGTACAAATATGGATACTGCAGCAGCTTTCAATATTTATTGGGCATTACCTAGAAACACATATGTTTAATTCATATGTCAATATGATTGTTTGTCTTGTATACTAATACCCACCGATATATTCCTAACCAAAAGTCAGAATGTGTAAAATTTTTCGATTTGCCAGGAGCACATGGTTCGTGTTAGTTGGAAATTACATGCCCCTAAACCATGAATCTTTAATGGGCAGTCACACAAATAAACACACCTGTACCCTGAAGCCTGGCAGACTCCTCATCTGTGCACTTTGGCAAGATGTCACATAAACAGGAATCCATAAATGCAGAGAGCCTAGCCTCTTCATGTATGCACAGGCATTCATTTGAAAATGCAGCTGCTGACAAACTGACTAAATTAACACCAAGACATTCACAACATGTTACTGCAGAAGAGCCAAAGGCTAAAACTGAAGAGAGTCTGTTAAATTTTAGCATGAAAAGAAGACAAAGAAAGACACAAAGAACACACAGCAGCCAGTGATCAACTTAGAAGTGAACCATTTTTTAATAAACCAAATTCATTACATTTAAACAAAAAGGTAAAGGGCAACCTTCTCTCAAAATATGTACTAGCCTTTAAAGATTTTGACAACATGGATTTCATAAAGCTTTGCATGCTTTTTTAAACTAAAGGAGAATTTTGAAATGCAGAAGCTTGTAAGCCATACATTAGTGAATACACTGTATGTATTATATAGTATACATTATAATGTATGCTCAGCAGAGAAAACTCAACATTAGACAGCTTAGACTTTTTAATGTCAGGAAAAGCTGAATCAGTGGAAACACATGAGAAATATAAAGGCCCAAAACTGACAACCTATCAACCACTGACAGCACAATCTGACTGCATCGCTCCAACAGATGTTTGTAATCTCACTGCCTCCCTTTACATTTGGCATTAACATGGGATCTGTATTTGGATATTCTCTGGATATGGAAAAATCAAAGTTATGAAGGTGTATTGTGATCATAAGGTGAGTAAATCTGTCAGACATCAAATGACTCACTTTGAAAATCACATCTATACACTTTGTTGCCTTCATAAAAAGAAAATCAACACAGCTAGTTAAAATGTCACCTAACTTTACCTCTTCATGCTAACAAGCCTGAAAAAGGTACAGGTAGTAGCAGTAGTTAGCAAGTCTTCCATGCAAGTCAGCCATGCCTGCATGAGTAATCTGTATAATGGGAAGCTGGGAATGGGAACTGAGGAAATGTTTGTTGATGCTCGGTGTGAATGCAAAGTGCTGCTCTACATCTCAGAGCTGCCACCCATGTTTTATTGAACATGAATTTAAAAACACAGATTCTATTTTATTGGTTGTATTCTTATTTCACATCAGTACAACACGGTTTAAAAAAACATCAATGCATATAAAAAATGTGGTCGCTATTGACTCTTCTCTATGAAACTTCTGAAGCAGGGGCAGATTAATCACCTTGGATCAGATTTGGGTTTCTCTGTGAAAAATCTCTTTTTGTGACATTGAAAAGTTGAATGATGTATGAACATCAATATCATTAAATGATTAATTTCCATCCCTAATAGAGGCATCTGCTCTCCAAAGCTGGGCAGCCTCCAACTGCCTCATCCAGACTCATCCAGACAGACCCCCGACATCCCTTTGACCTGCATCACGGTGTCAGCCTTGCCATCCTCACCTCTTTCAGTTGCTGCTCAATTTCTGAACCCACACTTGTTGACTTCAAGAATTTACAGGTGAGGATGGCATGAGGGACTGTACCTTTATCTCAGAAGCTTGCCAAATAAACAGCGAAGCGTGATGCTATAAAAAAAAAAAAAAGTTGAGGCCCGGGTTTTTAATTTTTTTATTTATTTTTTTTCTAGAGCTGTCTGTGGCACTATTGTCTAGCTTTGGGTAGGGCGAGAGAGACAGAGTGAGAGACAATGAGAGGGACAGAGGAGCAAATGGGAACAAAGCCTAAGTGATATCAGTGATGGAAAGAGGTGAAAATGTTGCAGCAGAGAGAGAATGCAGATAGAGGGAGAGAGAGGGATGAACGGAGGGGAGATTACCTTTCGGGGGGTTGAACTTTCTGTCACCTCTCATGGAGATAAATGATTGGCCCCCGACGGGTAAAAATGAATGGATGGAAAGAAAAGAGAGACAGAGAGAGGGGAAGTGCGTGCAGCAGATAACTGAATGGGTGGGCAGGGGTTAAATGCATGACTGAAGTGAAGTAAAAAGGCAGAGAGTGAGAGATGGGTTAAAGGTAGCAGAGAGGAATAAGAAGACTTGCTCTGCATGTAAATGAGTCAGGTGTCATATATTTATACTACGACAGGATATGAGCAGGTGCCAGTGTAGCAGAGGGCGTATGGAGATGTGTTAAGTATACTCACCTCTTTCTCTGGGGTCTAATACAGCAGTGATGGCTAAGCCTCTGCCAATGATCTGCTCAGGGTTTGTAGTTATCTCTCTGCTGTAGCAGCTGATATTACCAGATGTACACGGTTACCTCAGCAGCACTATAGAGGTTCCTGAAAACATGTCTGGATTCAAACAATGCCTGACATATGACAACACTGGGAGAGACAGAAATGAAAATAAATGTTAATTTTTGGGGCGTATGTTTGCCATTTAGAATTTTAAAAGAGTACTCCACTGATTTAGCTCATTGTCGGACAGTTCATTTTACAGCTTCACAGACTCTGGACCTGTTCAGACTGCATTAACGTGTCTTTGGTGATCCGGTTACGAGTGGACAGCTCTAATTCGTCAGCTCAGACCTGGTGTTAGAAAGTGTCTCAAGTGGCTACTTATGATCAGATCCGACTTCAGTGCTCCATACACAAAAAAACAAAAGTTGCATTAATTAAATTACATTTAACTTATCAGGCTATCATTATCAGACCAACTTCTGATACTGTGTGAAATGACACACAGTAGTTTATATCAGCTTTAGTAGTTGGTTTAGCTGTGCTATTTGGACCACATTTGAATTTGTTCTGAACAGTCAGATCTCTATGTGTCCTCAATGTGTCTTGGGTGCTTTCACACCTGCACTTAGAGCTGTCCACTTGTGATCGGATCACCCAAGCCGCATGTTAATGTAGGTCTGAAGGGGGCCGCCGGCTCTAGTGACACTTGATTTGAGAACATTTATCATACTTCACACACAGCTCCTTCTGCAGACACAAAAAACCTTCTTACAACTTTTTGGCAGTAATAGTCCTGACGACCTGTAAGCAGACAAATCAGTCTAGCTAGGTGAACTAATTCAGTAACTAATTGATATTTTGTATACATTTTGATTTAGAAAAGTACCAGCTCTGTAATTACTTAAATGTTACCCTTTTTATTTGTACCGTGCAGCATCAGGTATACTGTATTATAACTGACAAGTGTCTGCAAGTGTCAGAGACCTGGACCTCTTATCTGAGAACTTAAAATATTTAGACCATATAAAGGTCATGCTTCCCTTATACAAGTCCTTTGCTTGTGCCATTTTGCATTGCCAACTAAATCTCAGGGCGAGGTGCCGCACAGTGGCATATAAAAGAGAGCTATGACAGAGCTGTCACGTCCACTTTGAAACATTTTTGCATCAAAACTTCCACAAAGCCGCCAAAAATGTTGCTGTAAAATGAAACGACACTGTGAAACATTAAGAAAGACATCATAACAATAAAGTCTAAAGTTGGCAGCTGGTCTTTGAGATGTTTAACACAAAGCCTCTGATGACTGATTCATCTAAAATCCCCTCAGGTTGGTGTTGTCTGCACACGTCTCATAACCCCAGTTCAGACAGCGGGTGGCCTTGTCAATGTGTTGAAGTCATTTCATTCGCCTTCAAATCACGTCGTTGGTGACGCCATCATCAGACAAAAGAGTGAAGCCTTTCCTGAGAAGAATACGTGATTTTATTGTCCTGAAAAGATTTAGTCTCCTCTGATGTCCTCTCCATTGTTGACAGGCTCAACATGTATTGTGTCAAGTCATCGATACAAACGAAAGAGCCACTTGTGAACTGAGTACAAATGCCCTTATCATTTCTTCCAGGTTATTGTGTTAAGTCAGGAGCTGCCATTATAAAAGTCAGGGAACTACTTTACTTATTCTCCTCTCACTCAAATGTAGATATGACATGAAAAAGTCTGCTGTTATACATAAACTAAAGGTTGACACTGTTCACAGAGACTCCTGCCTGCAAATGTAGTTCCACAAACATGGCTGCACAATGTTAAATTGGTAAAACTCCTTTCTCTGTGAGCAAACAGATTGAACAGCTGAACTTTTTTACACAGCTTCATTCTCACCTTCCCAATATAGAACGCCAATGTGAAACCAGAATGTCCAGGTTGCTGAACAGACGGCAAAGACTACAGCTAAAAAGTGGGAAAGATGACATCAGAACCAACACTGACCAACTCTAGTGGCTCCCTGAATCCATATTTACAGTGGTGCTGTGAGAGAAATGCTGGTGTCCGCATGCTAACATACTCACAGTGACAATTTTAAAGGTTAAAGGTCACTTTACACCTCAAATTCTGTTGAAGGAGCAGTGTAAGGTCTGATACTTGTCCTTAGATGAGGAGTTAGCATCAGTTAGGGCTGAAGACTGCAAGATTGAAGATGAAATGAGACCCAATACAGAGAGGAGATCCAGCACCTTACTCAGTGGTGCTCAAACAACAACCTTGTTCTGAACACTAGCAAGACCAAGGAGGTCATAGCGGACTACAGGAGGTCCAGGAGGACAGAGCACACTCCTCTCCTCATCCACGGGGAAGCAGTCGAGCGTGTGTCAACAATATCTTCAAGTTCCTGGGCATCCACATCACATCTGACCTGACCTGGTGTATGAACACAGCTCACCTGGTAAAGAAGGCTCAACAAAGACTCTTCTTCCTCAGGAAGCTGAAACATTACGTGCTGGACTCTCCCCTCAGCTCCTGACAAACTTCTCTACAGGGCCACAATAGAGAGCATCCTCTCCCTCAGTGTAAACAGTGTAGTATGGCAGCTGCACTGCACAAGACCAAAAGGACTTAGCCCGGGTGGTGAAAACAGCACAGGGGATTGTGGGAAGTCCTCTTCCAGACCTGGACTCAATATACGCTGGCCAGATGCAGAAGAAGGCCCATGACATATTGTTGCCGCCGACCCTACCCACCCGGGAAATGGACTGTTTGTATTGTACCGCTTCCATCTGGAAAACGGTACAGAAACATAAAGACAACAACTAGCAGACTGAAAACAGCTTTTTCCCCAGAGCTGTACAATGCATTTCCCCCTATTGACTGCACTTGAACAAGTGACCCAGCCCCCTACTGTGCATTGCGGCTGAAACTTTGGACTTTAGTTAGTGTGTACATATATTATTATTATTATTATTATTATTATTATTATTATTATTACTTACTGACTTACTATTATTACTTACTATTATTATTCTTTTTACTATATTTACATTTAAAGCTGGAAGTCACCAATACCAATTTCGTCATGTGAAAACACGATGACAATAAATGATTCTTGATTCTTTAAATCTGTGGAGTTCGAGAAAAGAGGATGTGCCAGACTTCCATATTCCATTCCTCATGTCTGCTTGTGTAGCAGGGTTGATGATTCCACTTGCCTTCCCTTATCACTGCTTTCCATTATCTTATCATTATTTTACCATCATCTTTTACAATGTTGTTTATATTTCATTAATTGTAATTCATTTTCATCATGTGCCTTTATTTGGTGGTGTTTTGTTGTTTTCCTGTCTTATTTTTAGCATTGTTTGGAGTCTGTGGTCCACTGGGACATTTATGTGTTTGGGGTGGCCCTCTAGCAGGACCCCTGTAATATTTGGGGTGCAGCCCGCTTTGTGCGGTGAGCCTGCTGCATACTGTCCCCGTGGTAGGTCACACTATTGTGAGCTTCATGAAAATATTGTATTGTAATTTCCCTGTTGGTTGAAAATATTAGTTGTTTGTGTTAATTGCTTGTATAATATTCATTGTTAGATTTTTGTGAGGGGTTTTGTTTCATTAACGAGTGTGTCATTGACCATGTTGTTCGTGATTTTGCGAGCTAACCTCGTGTGGAAGCTACGCATTATACTGGCTAACCGACAACATGGACATCATTTCTTTGCTTATTTTAGTAAATAAACAAAGAAATGTTAACACCGACCGCGGATGATCTGTGTTACCAGGTACATTTTGGCATTGCTTCATTTTTAAATAGTTAATTTGCTGTTTTAACGTGGTAAATCTGCTGTACACTGTCCCAGTGAAATAAAGTTAAGAGTGGGAGATTGGTGACTGTTTTCACTACACAACGCAAGAGAGAGAGAGAGAGAGAAAGCCGCCAAACTGCCCCCACTAGCATAACATGCTTGCATCTCCCATCAACCTGTCTGCAGTCTAGTTGTATCGTGGGTAATGTTGGCAGAGGATTATGACAAAGAAGAAGAATGTGGATTAAAAACAATAATGTCTCTGATTCTGATAGATCAATTTTGATCACTGTTTTATCTGCCCATTGCGAGGCCTACAGTGTTATAGTGCAGGGTGTTGTGCTAAATTCGTAGAGTGCTCTTCTAGCAAGTTTACATTTTACATCGGTTCAGCATGTTAGCATCCTCATATTTGCTAATTAGCACTAAACACACAGTACAGCTGAGGCTCAGATACTTTATGGTAGACTAGAGTGGAATTTCTTTTTGGCCTCATGGCAGCACCAGAGGAGAAGTCAGGGAATCACCAAGGCCAGTAGGGTTACTGTCTGTCACAATTTCATGGCGATCCATCCAATAACTGTTGAGATATTTGAGTTTTGCCGTGAATCAACTTGCCATTATCTGAGCCACACCGCTACATGTTTAAAAGAGTTGTGCCCGGATGTTGACATGACAGCAGATCAGTGGATCCTGAAATGTGACGTCAGTCCTCTGAGAAAGCTCTCTACCGCTGTTCGTAAATGACACAGTTGAGGAGAAAGCAGCGCTTTAAGTGCTGTCATTAGTAAGGTCATCTTCCTATTTGTTTATTTCTAGTGAATGAAGCAACAGTGACGATAAACTAAAGGACCCCCAAAGGTCCCACACCGTCTCTTCAAAAGCTCTGGATTATTTTGGACATTTTATCCCTCTCTCTCTCTCCAGGGATGAAGTCTGCAATGGCATCACTTAAACCATCAAAGAGACACCTTCCACGGACAGACGCTAGATTTTATTGCATTACAGCTGTATTAGAGCTGTAAATCAGCCTCACTGAAGCTGTTGGATACAGGCTACACCTCTCTCCCCTCCTTCATTAGACAGAGTGTAATATTTATTTTATTACAGGTTTGTACTGGAGTTATAAATCCAGCTCAGCGAAGCAAGATGAAATACAAGGCAGGGCAAAGAGGAGGATATTGCCCTCTTATAAATCCTCATTTCAGAGGATGAGCATGTATGTGTGTGTGGGACCGGGGGGTGTTTTGGTGGCATATGTGCTTCACCCTCACTTAGTCTCCTTGTTCGTGTTCTTTGTTTTTCCTATTTTTAAGATAGTTTCCATTCAACTGTAAAGTTAATAAGAAACATTTCATATGGAAAATGGCAAATGAGGTACACTTCTTTGGGTGGAAGGGTTTAAAGGTTTGGTTTTAGTACTGTGTAGGTTTTTATCAGCAGTTGCATTTGCCCATAGTGAAAGTGTGCAGGGTTGGGAGGCTTAGTACTTAAAATGTAATGTGATATGATTACTAATGACCTGTTAAGCCATGTATTTTCCATATGAGGTCTCATTATTGTTTGAAATCCGGCCAATGGTGGTGGTGTGGTCTGCAAAAACTTCACACCAGAACGCTCTCTGTGTCGCGGACTGCAGTCGTGGGTGTGCAGTGTTAACAGGAGGAGGCTGAGCACAGAGCCCTGAGGGGTTCCTGTGCTGTTGCATGTACATCTGTTGTTTACAGTAAGCCGTGCAAGTTGATTTTACAGCCTTGTGGGAATGGCATATTGGTGAATATAATAAGATATATGTTAACTTTGGCATTACACTTTGCATACATAATAAATAACTTAAGCTTTATAGTGAAGAAGGAGTGTTGTAAGTCTTATGACAACTTTTAGTGCGATTCTTGGGAGGGATTCTGAAATGCTTTATAAGTAAGCTCTGCACTATTTTGCAGTGCCTTTAAAGCATGCGTCAGGCTTTCCTTTCTCTTCCCTCATCTTCTTTTTTTCCCCATCCCCTGCTCTTCCCTTCATCTCTCTTTGTTCCTCCTGTACTACCCTAAAGCTCAGAGGTACACTTTGGAAAACAAATATCTCAGAGGCCTGCACGCCTCTCTCTGAAGGGAAACTCCGATACAGCACTTAGTTCAGTTCAGCACCATCATTATGTCTGTCGTTTTCCTCTGCTTCCTTACTTTCTTTCGCATCTGTTTGGATAAATATCATTTCCCACCATCGATCACCCCCTACCTTCATCCTTCCCTTGCGTTTTTTTTCTTTTTTTCGCCCTCCTTGAGGTGTGGAAGTGATGCCTTTGAAAACAAATATCCCAGAGCTCCACTTAGTTCTCCTTTCTCTAAAGGAAAAGAAAAATCCTTCAATAACGATGTCAGATCATCTGCTGCTTGGGGAATGAGGGGAACCAACGGCATATAGAAGAGAAAGTGATGAAAGGACGAAAAGATGGAATTGGTTGAGAGAGTGAGAAAGTGTGAGGGAGAGAGAGGCAGGAAGACAGACATGTAGAATAAGAGAGAAACACTCCCAGGCTTCTAAACCATCTGTTTTATGAAGCAAATTTACTTACATGCTTTCCCTTGAGGACTGGTATGTATATTGGTGTGTGTGCGCACACTAGCAGAGAGCCACCGGCTGTGTGTGTGTGTGTGTGTGTGTATGTATTTGTGTGAGGGTGTGTAGCTGGGTTCTCCATCCCTGTTTCTAACTGACATCAACCTGATCTTTCTTTGAGGACTAATACATCATAACACAGTATTAATCCTCAAAGTGAAGTTCAAAGCCTCACCAGGTGTGACTTTTATGCAAAACACACTCTGTCTCCTCAACCTAAATCACAAACATAGGCGGCAACGAGGAAGAAGATCACAGCTCCCGCAGCTGACATTTAGAAATGGAATCCAAATTGTCTTCTAAACAGAAGAAAGCAAACACTCAGTCTGAAACAAGCTGGATTCAACAATTAGACTTTTGCTGTTCTCGTTCCTTTGTATTGAGCCATGGGGATGTCATGGGGAAGATTATTAATTCATGCTCTTGTAGTGAAAATGTGTGCAAGCAACACTCACACAGCTCTACTCTGCTACACTGATATTGGCATTGTGGCATAATTTAAATGCTCCAAAAAGAGGTAGACAGTGGATTTAGTCAAAATATTAAAATTTAATACATATTTATAAGGCATCAAAGATGACAAAATGTTGTTTCTTAACTGGCAGTGATATTACTATGAAGAGATGAGTTCAGTATGTGCTGCCGCCAACACTCTGCTGATTATTTGTGACTACTCTGTTGAGCGTGGGAGCAGCAAAGTAAGCCATGCACCCCACCAAAATTGAAGCATGGCTTAACATAAAGTCTGCAAAGTCACAAAGCCACTGTTCCATCATGAAGGACAAAGAGAAGCCAAACCTTCAATAAAATGTATCTTCCTCAGTCTCCCTTACCCCTCACTGTATGACCCCGACAGGTACAGTCCCAGTGCCAAACCACACCCCTGCTCCTCTGTGCCCGCCTGCGCTCTGTCCACATCTTTAATATGTACTGATTTGCATTCTTGCCCCTACAGGATTTACATCTGGGAGCTGTGGAGAAATGTGCAGCAAGCACAAAGGAAGTCTGCTCTTGAGGTTCGATGAAAGCAGAAAGATCTGATCTGTTTGTTACATTGTTTACAGTGGCTATATATTGGCATAGTACAACACTTGTTTTTTTTTTTTTGTACTCATTCTTCTCACCTTGAAGAATATGTTGGCTACCTGGGTGCTGGTGTATGGTGGAAGAAAGCAACAGAAAAACGGACAGTGGTTCTTCATTGGTCTGTGGTACCCATTGATGATGATGTGCTTATAGCAGCCAATATCACATTGGCCATAGAGAGTGATGTTCCTAAGAGAGACACCCACCATGTCCACACACCAGTGTCAGTTACATATGGGAGAGTGAGGACTGACTGCTGACTACTGGAGTTATAAAAATACCTTGATATAGCTCACAATCTCCAGATGCGTGACAAAGGAAAAAAACAACATCCACCATGTGCCTCCAGATGCTCCTTGGCCTACTGGAGGGATGAACACCATTCTTCTAAATATATTCCCTCATTTGGTGTTTTGATGATGGTGGTGGAGAGCTCTGTCTAACACGTCACTCCAAAATCTCCCATAGGTGTTCAGTTCGGGTTGAGATGTGGTGACTGTGAAGGCCAGAGCATCTGATTCACATCATTTACATCCTCATCAAATCATTCAGAGAGCCCCCAATGGATGGAGGCATTGTCATCCTGGAAGAGACCCCTCCCATCAGGGGAGGTGTGTCATCACTGTATCATTACTGTTACAGATCCCCACCAGAACCCCTCACTGTAATGGTCAACCATTCAGGTCTGTCACCCATCTATCTATTGGATATATCCATCCATCCCCATGCCCATCCTTAAATATGGCCATGGGGCTTTTAAAATACATATTGGACCAAATCAAATATTTTTTTTATTTACAGATCACAACGTGAAGTGAAACAGTGTAGTATCAACTCTTGGGGTGCAACAATATGCCTTCAGTGTGCTCTCTGCAGGGAACACGATAGAGGGAAAATA
The DNA here is from genome assembly GCA_023238725.1 of Scortum barcoo. Classification (NCBI taxonomy): domain Eukaryota; kingdom Metazoa; phylum Chordata; class Actinopteri; order Centrarchiformes; family Terapontidae; genus Scortum; species Scortum barcoo. The sequence goes on from CM041554.1 coordinate 25,019,950, forward strand.
GAAAAATCTGTTGCACACTTAAATCAAACAAACCAGTGTGGTTAAAGAGAGCACCAAAAATGTCATAAACAGTATATTTCAGCAGTGGGTATTTTTTTAGAAAAACAATGAGCCACCACGTTGTCCTTTTTTTAATGTCACACCCTTTGGAACCACAAGCTCCTCACACTCAACATAAATCATTTCCTATGTGTTTATCAAATCTGCATACTAGACAGAAACCACAGACCTTGTGACCAGCAGCAGAATCGTACAGAGAGCTGACACTTACACAGCACAAATACACTGAATGGTTATCACTCCATTACCTACTTTTTCACTAGCACCTACTCGGCTCGACTCGACTCGGTTTGTACGCTGTTTCCATTACGTGTTAGTACCTGGTACCAGGTACTTTTACCTACTCAGCTGGGGTTCCAAGCGAGCTGAGTCGAGCTGAAAATGTGACGTTGGCAGACGGCAGGCCACTGATTGGCCAGAGCGTGACGTCACTAGATGAGTCAGGAGAGCAACTCATTCATTAGAGTCAACCCCGCCATTTTTAAAATGCAATAACAGCAAACACAATCAGAAAAACAATCAGAGATGGCTGTACAGAAATCAACCCGGTGGAGCAACGACGAGGTGCAGACATTTCTTTGTCTGGTGGCCTCCATAGTTGTTTTGTGTTTGTGTCGCATAACAAATGACGTCGCTGGAGTTTTGCCGCATTGCTATTACAACCCCACCCATGCTGAGGTGGTACTCTATTGTAATGGAAAAGGACCGAAACTGAGTTGAGTCGAGTCGAGTAGTGCTAGAACTGTGTAATGGAAAAGCGCCATAATAGACACAGTGTTTGTCTGGGTTAAACAAACAAGCTATACAATGTCAAGTGTTAAAATAACACTCCAATATTTTATGGTGGGGTTAATTCACGATTGTGTCACTTACCTATATAACAGCACTGACTTGTAGTTGTATGGTTTAGTCACAAATGCCAAATCCTTGGTGTTAAATATTATCATAAAAGCTTTTAGAACTCTTTCAGGAATTAATGTCTGTTGAGGACAAAGTAATAGCAAACCACCAAATCTGCATCAAAACCATCACTTAATGTTAAGTGACCAATCTACGCCATCTGCCCCTGTACACACAAATATGTCCCAACAGAGTTTATGCACTCTCGACCTCACTCTCTGTGCTTCTTTAGGTTGTTGCAACATTGTTGCATGAATGTTGCAGTGTCTTTGTCACATTGCTGAAGGACGTTTGTTCTTTGAAAAGTAAGAAACAGTAATACCTGGTAGGTCATGCCCCTCATGCAACCTCACACCTAACAAAACTGTGATTTAGCTGCATCACTCTTCAGCTGTTGGCACATCAAGTTTTCAAGTTTTCTTGGGGCACAGTTTTTGCTGCACTGCTGGTAAATTCTACTTACTTCTAACCACAGACAGCAGAGAGTCTGTAGTATTGCAGGGGTGCATTAGTTTATGTAGCCTCTCTATGCCTAATATCTTAAGGTGATGAGGGGTTTCTATTAGCACTGTCAAAGCATGATGCATCAGCATGCAGATGCTGTCTGAGGTGCAGAGGGACGTAGCATGCCTCCACTGGAATTGTTTCAACTTTGGATGAAGTTCATTTCCCCTTAAACAGCTTCAGAGTTAAGTAAACAACCTAATCTGCGTCACTGTCATGCTCATATTTTTGGATCTGTGGATTCTAATGCTTCATTTGAGAATTGGCATGTCTACACTGAGAGATATATACAAACCTGAGGCACCGTTTTGCCATGGCAGACCCAGATTGAGATGCCTTCAGTCCTTTATTATCTCCATATTGCTCTTAGCTGCCATGACGTTTGATACCATTGAAGGCTCCCAGAATCCTTTTTAAACAGTGTGTAGATCTGAGCAACACGTCTGTGCAGTCTGTCAGAGTTACGTTAGATTACTGTGTCTAAATACTGCATATGTTAGAATTGAAAGGAAGCTCCAGCAGTGCAACTTGATTTAAATTATTTGATTGTTTGTTCCTGGGAAAACAGTCACAATATAAGCACCCATGTTACAATGGTACCTCCAATCGTGACTAGACTAACATGGTTTGCTACAGACACACATGAATATCTGTGTGTTCAGACAGAGAGAAGGGGTTTTCATCACTGTACTGGTTTTGTAAAGCAACACTGATATCTAGTGCACACAACTATCAATTACTATTAATTACAATTGAAGCACACGTTACATCTCCACAGGTCTGCACACTCTGAAGCATGCTTAAGGCCTTAAGTACAGAAATACACAGGTTAACACTCTCTTTAAAAACACTCTGTTTAAAACTGACAAGAAAACATAATTTGTTCTTGTTTTCAAGTTAAGTTTCGGATGGAAAAGTCCTGAAGAACAAATTTCTCTGCCATGTATTTGGATAACCAGGTCTCTAATGGAGAAATCTACCCTGATTACAGAAAGCAGGTTTCTTGTTTACAAGACGGCAAGGACATCAGCTTACTGGAGAAAACAAACTTGGTCACAGTAAAGGACTTTGGTGGCTTTTCCAGCGAGTGCAACCAAGGAAAAATGTCCACTCCTTTCTTGACAATATACTGCTATCCCAAATTTTTCTCAGCCTCAGCTGGGCCACCATGTTGTTTCACTGAGTATGTTACTACACTATTAGAAAACTAATGAGATGACCAAATGTTAAATACCCAATTGTAGCATGCTAACCTGCAAGTTTTTTGGAGTGGGTCACAGAAAGACACAAGCATAAGCATGAATTTATCATATATCATGCATTAATAACAAAGAGGACCACAACCTCACATTAGTCACAAAACACATTTCTGCATTTTGGATGAAACCATGCATTTTAAGCATATAGCTGCTGTCTCACCCATCAGCTTAACCAACATCTCATCAAAAACACTGGCTGATACATCACATTCTGAAATACAACGGGTGATCCCAGTCAGTCGCTCATGTTTGCTCTGGGAGAAATTTTTGATGACATTTGATTTGGACAACAATCACCTCGGCATGTTTCTGTTATTTTCCCCCGTTCCTTCAGACAGTGGGGACCTGGAGTGAATTTACAGGTACTAGTTCAACTTTACTACTTCTTATAATGTAACCATGTTCGATATGGAATACTGTTGGAGTAAGTATGCAGGCTCAGAAGTCATGTACAAGTTTGAATGGGAGATCATTTTGGTCGATTGCATACCGCACACACCCATCACTTCAGGTGTAAGAGTTAGTATCATAAACTACACACATAAGTGAAAGCTTCACTACATATATCGTCAATATTTCTGTCACTGAACTGAATGTGTTAGAAACTTTATTTAATAAATAAGTACGCAAAAACTTATTTAAACTACAATACAATACAAAGTCAATATATAAAACTAATAACCCCTAACAAAAGTATTATACCATTTAACTACCTTGTCTTGAGAGCTAAACAAAGCAATTAAACTGACCTGACCTTCTGTCTTTCTTGATAAAAGTTATAGCAGATTTTTATTGAAAAAATAATCATTTTAGACCATTAATCAGCAGAGTTTTTAATTTCCATTGACCACAGACCTCAAGAAGGATTTGGGGGCATAACACAGAATGGCTGTGTTATGCCCCCAAATCCTTCTTGAGTGCTGATATCAGTCCTGCCAGAATAATTTGAGGATTCACTTCAGTCTTTGTCATCTGTTCCCAGTCCAGCTTTACTGAAACGAGCCCGGCATCAAAATGAAAGATGGACTCTGTCAGCCAGGGACTCGGGCTCATTTACACACATCATTTTCATAGATATCTCTTCATAAGCCACAACCACAACAACGCAGAAATGCTCTGGCTTAGCGTATTATGAAGTTTGCGAGCACGAAGGCACATTATGGATAATTTATCTTAAATTAATTGGCCCGTTTTAACAGATTCATTTGTGTTGTGACGAGAGCAGCGTTTTGAATTGTATTGAAGAGATAACTCATCATTGACTCGTTATTGTCAGAGGATATGAGCTTTATTTTACAAGAACATCATAAAGAGCACACAGACACATCTCAGACTGGAGTAGAACAGAAGCAGCAGGGTATATTTGTTTTTAGATTTCTTTAGTCTTTGTGGAGCGGTTTATTGTATCAGACGCACATGGACGCTGTCTATCACAGGCACAACTAGCTCACAGCAAGCCATTTATATACATTGTGTTTATGTTGTGTTGGTGTTTTATTGAAGGAATAAATCATGCGTCGCTTTGTCGTTTTATTAGATGATTAGCTTTTTATCGCCTGGTATTAATTCTCTATAGGGCCACAAAGAAGTGTGAGTTAGGACATGGCCTCTGGCTGTAGTGGTCTGTGGCACGCCTGTGTGTGTGTGTTTATCCCCTAAAGCTTTACCAGTGTCTATGATGGACAGCACGACAGGCTCAACAGCATTAAAGCAGAGTGGGAGATGAAGCCTTCTCTCACTCAGAAAGAGGGATACTGGCAGAAAGGGGCTGTTGTTGCCATTTACAGTAAGTCACTTTTTTACTCTCTGTGTGACACACATTCATGTTTCTATATCTAATCTTTCAAAGGCTATTTGGGAGGCAATCTTTTTTGTGTGTTTTACGACGGGTGGGCAGGGCTACAGTTTGAAGGGTTTTAAGAGTTTTTCAGTTCCCCATAAATGCATTTAAGTGATTATGAGGAGCAGTGTTGCCAGGTGTGCATTAGTTATTGCAGCAGTGTTTAAAAAGGCTCAGACGGTTGTTTAAAAGATTTACTGCTCTACTGAAAGTATTTTAAGAATCCCCTGCACAAGAAAATTAAAGACAAATGAATTTTAAAAAAATAAAGATGTACTTTTTTGGACAAACAATTATTCATACATTCTAGAAGTAAAAATGCGATAATATGATGATATATTACACTATAGCAAGAGTAAAAGCCAGTCCAACCAGTAAAAACAGGTAAAAACAGTGAACCTGATGAATAAAACCAGTAAGGGTGTTCTTTTCTCCCTGTAGCTCTCATAGCAGCGTGATGCTAGGATGAACAGTGTGTTTTACTGCCTGGATAATTGCTGGCCTACAGGTGGAGCTCATGCTGTCAGCTCATTTGTACATATCTCAAACTCAGCTGCGTAAATTTAAATGAGCAATAGTTTGTACAGAAAAACAATAATACATTTTGTATGGTTAACTTGTTTTTTTCTCCAATACTGTCAACGCTGACAGCGTGACAGGAACACACCAACTGGAGAGGGAACGGTTCAGAATCTGTTCTGTTCGTATCTTATGTATCTACATGGCACACCAGCAAGACTGTATTCTAGAAAACAAGTAAATCACTAACTTTAAAGTAACTCTGGGAAAACTGAGAAAAACTCTGTTAAACTGAGAAAGATCAAATTAAAGCCCTGTACGTCTGCCGCCGGGAGCAAAATTATGGAGCACATCCATGAACAGTGTCCAACCCACCAGCTCAGCTGAAGCTACTGAGCCTCAACACAACTGTGCAGGCATCGATTTGGCTGGAGGACATAAATATATTCACTTGATAGATTCTCCTGCTGTCTGGTTCCTCTGTTTCTCTTTGTCCGCTCTTACATTTTCCAATTTGCTCATCTTTTTCTCTGTCTTTTCACCCACATCGTCTGTCGTCCTGTGGTAAACTGTTGTAGACGTTAACTCTGAGAACACACACTCAAGGTAAGCATCAGACACAGAGGAGCCTCGACGACTTGTGTTGTTTACAACATAATGCAACAGCCAACCACTCACAAAGCAATATGCTCTCAACAAGCTCTGTCTGAATTTCAGTATCAGTACTATATAGCTTTTATACAGTGCTCAGCATAAAAGAGTACACCCCAATAGATTAGTCAGAAAACCTTTAGTTTCCTTTCAGAATCAACATTTTCTATGGGATACTACACTACAAAATACTCTCCACAAATCTGGGCCATTGTTTGCAAACAAGATTAGTTAATTTGCACATATAAAAAAGTAATTTTCCTAACAAATTCATTAAAGACCATGTTACAAAAATGAGTACACCCCAATGAAAGTCTTAGGAGCAAAGCTAAATTTTAGACTACAAAATTCTAATCAAGTCTAATTATTCATTAAACAGGTGTCCAGCAAACAGCTGACTATTAAAGGGTGTTACTTAACAAAGAAAACCTCTTCCCATTTCATGCTGTCAGCAATGGCACCACACGCAAGATAAATGTCACAAGACCTGAGAAAGAAAATAATTTCTTTACACAAGAAAGGTGAAGGCTACAAGAAGATCAGCAAAGCTTTACTGATTAGTCAGAATACTGTAGAGAAGATGGTAAAGATGCAACTGCAACCATCTCACACAGACCAGGCCGTCCACGGAAGTTAACACCTCGACAGGAGCGTCTTCTGTCGCTCCTGTCTTCTTGTTTTGTGTTTATTGAGATATTGATTAAAATCTTACTTTTCAAAGGGGGTGTACTCATTTGCTGAGCACTGTATCTACACCTTTATATATAGATATAAGCAAACACACACTCAACACACGCAGTCTCCCACTCAGCTAGTCACTGTGTTGACATTTAATGATTTGCGACTACTGGCTGTGGGCATCGGCAGATGTGGTAGATGGTCTACATGAGTGTATGTGAGTGTGCGTGAACATGACGTCAAGAGAAAAATGAGAAAAATGACCTGAACGAAACTAGGAGCAAGGCCAGAACTTGTGCATGATTGTCAGCATATGAGGATGTTTGCCCTTCATTACCCACACAGTGTGTTATATTCAAATATAAATGAACATAAGTGTTCATAGCTATATGTTTGTGAAATTGTGAAACTGATGTCCGACACTGCAGCCGCACGCTCTCCTTCTGTTATCTACATGTACAGCTCTACAGTAAACAAATGACCAAGGGCATGAGAGAATATCCCTGCTCTGAAGACTGGCATTAAAACCATTAGGCGTCAAAAACAATCTGAATGATTTCTGACAGGTTAACACCTGGTTCCTCAGCTGCCGTACAGTTTGGTTTTCTAATGTTTTCTTTCCGAGTTAAGTGTGTATCCGGGGGCTTGGATATGGATTACTTGTGTAGTGTGGGAGGAATCACTGCCTTAAGGGCAAACTCAGGGAACTAATGTCCTTTGCCTGCTGTTGTTTAATAAAGCGCAATTTACATGTGGGGGTTGTAATAAAATAAAACAGTAGTAGCTAACTAATTGAGCAAATACAACCACAAATATGATGCAATGACAACAATGCGCTTTATTAAAACTTACAAAACAAAACAAAAAAATGTTTCAGTCTGATAAAGGGAGGAGCACAGGCATTAGTTAATGTTACACATGCAGCTGTGGCACTGCAGAGGTGTGTGTTTATCAGTGGTGGAAAAATACATATTATTACTGTACAACTGGAGTAAATGAAGTAATACTGCAGTATTACATATGAATATAGTACTCCATTACAAATAAACTTTTTGAATTAGAAATGGATCCAAAGTAAAAGAACAAATTGCTTGCACAATTTACTTCAGTGCCAAAAGTCCTCATAATGAAAGAAAATGGCCTCTGTCAGTGTCCTGCTCCAAACCTCCTTCCAAGAAAAGCCTTCACTGCTGCTTGAAACTCTTATTCTCGCAACTCAATGAATTTGACCAAACAATTAGAGATACAACTACAGATGCAAACAGAAGTTTGAATTTCAGCCATACTCGAGTGAAACTGCTCAGAATTTGTCCTCCAAGTGTCTGAAAGTGAAGTATTCTCAATAGATCCTTTTTTGAAGAGAGACATTTGGATATGACACAGAGGGAAAAGCACAGGTGTAAATAATGAATGATGGCAGAGTCCCATTTAGCTGCTTCAGTTTCAGGGTCCTGCTGTTGTGCACGGTGCCTCACTGTCACTTTGTCCTGGTTTGCTGAGACACTTGAAAAGAACAGAGCTATAGTTACCTGCTATGATAAGTCAAAATATCTGCTGTGAACAGAAAGATTAACACTTCAAAAAAAAGCAAAGGAACACCCGTCGTCAGAGCCAAAACAAGAGAAAGACAAAGTAAAAGGGTGTGAGGTCCAATGGCAGCCAAAACTATGCGAGAAAATGGGAGAGAGATGCGGAGAGCAACAAAAAGGGAGATGTGTGAATATATAAGGCAGACAGATGGCACAGTGAAACGGCTCATTGCTTCTCTTTACATTCTGACCTTGAAGAGTGTGTTTGTGACTGCTTGTGTGTGAAAGAGTGTGTGTGCACGGGGGAGAGAGCGAGGGAGAGGGTGTTTGTGTGTTCAAGGGGGATTGAAATGGAACATTTCATCTCACTCTCCGTCTCCTTATTGGGTGAAATTGGTTCATATTGTGTGAAGGATGATGTCTTTTTTTTCCACGATGCAGGCTCACCCAGACGCACCCACTCACCCAGGCATGTAGGGTACATGGCAGATAGGAATGTATAGATATCACACTGGCCTGGATGAGATACACATCTAGAGCCGGTTGCAGACACATTAAGGACTTCACATGGCTATTATTTGTAATATTAATTGAATCGATACAGAGGAAATTATTCTTCAGTGTGTCAACCTTGACGAGCTGAGTGCTGAAATATTTGGCTCCAAAGTCATTATCAAAGCTATTCAAAACCAACCTTCTGGACTGTGCTGATACAAAACCTGCCATCCTCTGCAATCCCAAGCCACCAAAACCTCACATACCACAGACATATTTCAGCTAAACCCAGTTCTACTTATAATGCATGACCAGAGTCAACAGCCACTTCAGCTTGCGGCTACAATCCTTTGAAACAAGGTACACAAAGTAAGTAAGCTACACTGCTGTATTGATCATTTATCCTCACTTGCCAGAAAGACAAAGAAATAGCTGGTTAACTTAGCTCGGTAAGTAGCATTTCAACAACTCTCATGCTGTCTTATTTGCACAATGTATATGTGTGTGTATCACAAACTGAAGATGTGTCAGTGTGATAGCAGAATCTGTTATTATGGTACAAGTACTTCTCTATTGCATCGAGAGACAGCAGATAAATGATAATATCTACTGAAATAGTGTTCACAATAGATGTCAGGCAAATCAAGGCACTGTAACTCCAATATTATCAAAAAACGTTTATTATTATTTAAACATGTAAGCATTGGCCTCTTTCTGTACATTTTAACATGGAACAGTCAGTTACCTGTCTCATTATGACTGGCTGATCAGCAGGTCACATGGTCTTTGTTTGAGTTAGAAAGTTAAACTTCAGGACATTTCAGAAAAGATTTTGGCACAGCACTCTGAGAGATTTCATTTATAAACAATAGAAGTGAAAAAACCTTTAGTAAAAGCTGATATCGTTTGTCTAGCTGACCATTTTGTCTCCATCTGCAGTGTTAATTGCTTACTGCTATTTCCTCTCTTTCCAGAGATCACCTTTCAGTGAGTCCTGTACTGTCACATTTCTTAGAATAGCAGATTAAATTAAGAAACATCTGAAGACAAAGGGGTGGTTTCTTGGAATGTTTTAATTTTGTGTTATCACACGTAACACGATCAGTTAAGACCTTGAGCAACACAAAGGGGGAAATTAATGATTAGGGTAGTTTCAGTGAGTTTGCATATTGCCGGAGGCAAGGACAGCATGACAGCATTTTTTTTTACATCAGCAGTCTTGTTATTGGTTTACTGAAAAAAATAGAAAGTGCAGCTTAAAGATGGAAGTGAGAGAGCTTTGTGCTGCTGTTCAAATGTTAAATATTTTACACTGAGAGCACTGTCTAACAGGCTACAGTGCATTTAGTGAATTATACTGTATTGGATTCAGGATGTGTGTTTGGATTCCCATCCATTCTATTGTTTCACTTTGATTTAATGGTAATGTTAATGTATGCTGTGTCCTTAAGGTAGTCTCTTAGCTGTGTATCACATCACCCATGTGTGCAATACATGTGCATACAAGGGGCATTAATTCATCAGGGATGTCAGAAAAAACAAACAAAAAGCACATAAATTCAACTTTATTATTGTTATTTTGTTTAAGTTTTGAAACTTGGTTCTCGGGGAATCGTTGGTTTGTTATACAGTAGAGGATGGAAACGCACATATTTGGATTTTCTTTGATGATTTCCAGAAATGCTGATGAAATTTGCTTTATATTTAGATGGGAAACTTGACACTTTGGGTATTTTGGGTTACCTGACCCCTTTTCTAATAACTAAAATTTTGCAAACATTTAGTTATTAGCAAAATTGCAAACAGTTTTTCAGGAAATTTGGTCATTGTGGGCAGCAGTGATTTAGTTTTATTGGGGCATGCAGAATATGCTGTTGCTTGTTGACTGATAATGTCAACAAATGACCATGCACCCAGCACAACACAAACTCCGACACAAACTCCAAGAAATCACAAAAAAAGCACAAGTTTTAATTATGAAGCCCGTCTAAGAGAACTAGAACGGGGTCAGCCTCAGGGAAAAACTCCCAAACATATCACACTGAAACATCTGTGCATCAGTTCAGCTAAATGAGAGTTGTGACTGAAGCTATCACATGAATAATGAAATGGAGCAATGCTTGTTATTTATTCTTTAAATATTCTAACGAGTTCGCTCACCGTTAGCGTGTCCATCCCGCTAATGTGACTCTGCTGACGTCGCTGAGCCTCTCTGTGAAATAAGCGATCAACATTTGTTTTAGACAGTTTTACTGAAGCACAGACCGTCATCGTGATGCCTGTCAGTCACACACAGTCTCATATGTGTCGCGTCAGTGTTTTGGCTGTTAGGGGCTTGTGTACAGGATGCTGAATGTCCACAGGTGTCACTGTCAAATAGCATTCACTAAACGTTACACAGGCTGCAGGTGCTGGATGAAACAACTTTTACATATCTACAATGCAGTGAGGATTTTAGTGAGGAGTAAGGAGTCACACTTGAATCTAGTTCAGAAACTACACAGTGCTGGGGTAAAAAGCCAGAACATACATAAACTATGCAGGGCTAAAATGTGCTTTCCAAACACTGCTGGAATCCTTTTCCCATTTAATGCATTCATACATTAAAATTGTAAGAGTAGGGAATGTAGCTACCATCTATATTTCATTACATTGAGTACATTTGTTTAACATATTTCTTCATATTTATATGGTTTCTGTTTCATTCCCGTGCTGCAAACAAAAGGAAAGTTATGGTCTTCAGTAGCGTTTATGTTTTCACAATCGTTTACTTGATAGCAGTGTAACATCTCTACAAACAGCAGTGCTTCTTTTAGATGCATGCCTCAATAGAGTGCTATATAAAGGCTTCTGATCCAGCAGTAAGACTGTCTAAAACAAATGTTTATCGCTTATGTAGTAAAGAAAAAAGTGTTAAACAAACCCTTTAACACTTTTTTCTTTACTATATAATTCCATATGTGTTCTTTCATAGTTTTGATGTCTTCAGTATTAATCTACAATGTAGAAAATAATAAAAAAATAAAGAAAAACCATTGAATGAGAAGGTGTGTCCAAACTTTTGACTGGTAGTGTACATCTCTTTTTAGTCAGGTGAGTGTATAAAACTGCACACTCAGAGTATACATGATGCTTCCAGTGTTTACAATGGGTACTTCAAATCCCAAGCTAGATCTGAAAATACAAGAACATTCTTCACTGCTTACCCTTGATCTTTGAATGCTATTTTGTTCAGTTTGAATCACAACTCCACGAATAACCTTTATATTATTATATTATATCTTGGCCTAATTCTTTGGTGTTTCCGCATATCAAGTACATTATTGATTGTTACAGAAACCTTTCATGGATTATTTACACAAATACAAAATATCACACAAAACTGATTCTTTTCAACATTTCTGTAACTGTACCAGTGTTAGCCAGCTGGCTGATTTTCAAAAGCAGTCCTTTGGCACAATGTTCTCACATTAATGAACATACGACACAAATGAAAATGTATATTAGCTTTGAGCTGGGTTCAGGTTTCCAGTGCAGATCATAGTTCAGCCGGGCTGGGTCTGAACCACACAGGTACAGGAGCACCCTGGTGGCCCAGTGTTAAGCTGATGACCATGAACCACAATGTTGCTGTTTTTTGTTGGGCTGGGGACCTTTGTCACATGTTATTCCAATCTCTTTCTTTGTTCCTGTCGTCGTAATACTCTTGATCTAATAAAGACGTAAAGCATCACTAGAAAATATATACAAAAGTGCAGAAATTTAATTTGATGCTTGTCAGATAATGGATGACATCCCTGGTTGTCGCCAGACGCAACTATTAAGTGCCACAAACTGATGAATGAGCGACAGTGTGTGAGACTGAGGGCGGCTGGTTGAAGTTGCTGGTGAGTCCAGCATCAGACCAGAGCCACAGTCTGGACCACCTCCTTACGGCTTCGAGCAAAGTCACAGACAGCTGCTCAATCTGGATGTTACTCTAACTGGAGCGGCTTCACATTGCAGCTGGAAAAGCTCTGTACGTGACTTTCAAGGTCCGGTCCCAGGTTGTGCTGAGGACAGTCACGGCAACAAGGTGGCTGCTGGGCGGGCTCACTTTACTTTTAATAGAGAAGCGTAGCGCAGGTGTACAATGCAGGGTTATTTACTGTTGACATGTCTAACAGTTAGATCAAAGCATGTTGCATATCCTTTAGAGGACTGCGTTAGTGTCAATCTTTACACAGTGTAGACGGGGTTGACTAGAGGTGCTGCACGGCTGGTACGGAGAGACTGTTAATTGACTGATGGCTGACTCCATGCTGTGAAGTTTTGTTGAGCATGAGGGAGATCTTAATACAGGGTTTTATTTGGCCTTTTTTGGAGAGGACTGAGATTCGTTGAGTGGTTGGTTTTTTGTTGAATTAAGAAAAATTCTCCCAAAGCTTGTACACAGAAACTGTACACACACAGATTGTTCATCGGCCCTAAACAAGCACGTAGAAAAAAAGAGTAATGTTTAGCTGCTGGAATTAAGAGACACCAAAAAAAAAAACGGAAAAGGAGAGAGGAACTGAGGAAAGAGGAGACAAGAAGGGACACAAACAGGAAGAACAGAACAGAACAGAAACAAAGGGAAAGTGACAGGAAAGCATAGAGAAACAAAGAGGAACAGAGAAGCTGAATGAGAAAGAGGATGGAAATACAGTGTGTGTGTGTGGGCAATGAGGGAGGGAGTTATTTATGGATATTGAGTTTAAAAAGTGAGATTTTAGTCAGGTCCATTAGAGAAAGTAAGTGAGAGAGAATGAGAAGAGGAAGGACTATTTTAATGTTTATCTTTCAGCCTCGTGTCATCGGACTTGATGCACAATATAAGCGGTTTTCACCAAATAAACATCAATCCTCCGGTAAACTGGCAGATGTTCTCTGTCAAAGTGTAAAAAATTAGAGCTGTGGATAAGAAACCAGTTAGAAACAAATTACTGTGCATCGCTGCTCATTTAAAATAAAATAAAATAAAATAAAATAAAAGTAGTATTACTGATGATAAGATCGATACCTCATATCTGACCATTCAATATATAGCTTGTGCTGGACGAGATTCAGAGTGTGTCCACAGTAAACCAGGTAAGTTTCTCTGGTTTCAGCATTCTGTCCTGACTCAAACAGTGTGTGTGAAACTTAAAATGCGGGCTTAGTGTTTCAGTGTGTTCCATGAGGGGCCCCAAACAATTAAATTATTCACTATAAAAAGAGCACATGGAAACAACTTTCATGACCTCATATCCTTCAGGACTGTCTATGTAGAATCATGACTGTAAAACAGTCCTTTGTCATGCGTTTCCTGGAGAAAGGTAGACCCTAAAATTCCTTCAGGCTTCAGGTACAGCAGGCGTAAATAGTAACTCACTACTTTTAGGCACAGTTTAAACTCTGGCAATGAACTTTTTATGTACCTGTTCCCAACTTCAGCCTTTTAGTCTAAAGACCCAGATACATGTTCTTCCCAAAATCTTATGTACTCTGTGAAAAGTGAAGCATTAAATCCCTCCAGGCAGAAACAAGAAGGATGGCACCGGCACAGCTCTCTGAAAGATTCCTGTGAAACAGCATTCCCCCCTCTATTTATGCTTTATTTCATTTTCTTTCTCTTAATGTTGTGAGTGGGAGTAATTTCCATTTCAGCTCCAAATCCACCCATGGTTCAGTCGCACTTTTTTAGTTGTTGTGATGTTTTCAGTGTTGCTAATTTATGATTAAAGCCTTAATTGGAAATACTTGCCTTGTTAACGTATGTGTTTTGAGTCGATTCATACATTTACATATATTTGAATTATAATCAAACCAGGCTGGCTTTGGTGAGGATTTACTTCCACTTCACTTGACTTGCCAGCGGGTGTTTACATTGTGGTAGTTTGGGGTTAAGTGAGGAGGGAGCATTAAATATGGTGATGCTCCAGCCTTTATAACTCTCAGGCCAATGTGCATCCTCTCCACTTAAGGACACTTTTCAAGATTGCATCTTCCTGACAGAGATGGATCCAAACGTAACTAATTAGCGGCTGCCAACTGTTACTGCAAAATGTCCCCAGGAGGCATTCAATTCATCACAAATCTTTATGTTTTCAAACACCACACTCAAAGCTTATATGAAATCATGTCATGTGTTAAACACATCTTGGCAGTACATTCAAGGAAATGACTGGAATTTGCGTTCACTTTATTAAATATGGTGAAGATCTGCGGCGCGTTTTCTGAGGTTAGACTGTAATAGCTGTCAAAATGCCATCCCATGATAATCTGCGCTGTTTTAACCCAGGCTTTCAAACCACGAGGACTTGTTTCGTTCTGATTGTTGGCTGAGTCACTGTTAAAGTAATAATTTGACATTTTCTGATATACGCTTACTTGCTGTCTTGCCAAGAGTTGGATGACAAGATAAATACCACTTTCATACCAGCACAACTATGGAAATACTAACTGGAATTAGACCTGCAAGTCCATGAGCTGAGCTATATTTTGGTCTGTGTACTGATTAAACAAGCAATACACACACTTATTAGGGCTGGACCCGACTATTTGTGCGTTGGATAAATATTTGATTTAAATATCCTTTTTTAGAATGGCGTACTGATTAATTCACACTGACTGATGTGTTACTGGGGGAGCCTTCGGGGATGGTGGTCATGAGGTTGACATATATATGTGACAAAGACTGGCAGGTTTGTTATGAAAGTGCACATCTCTATGGGTTGTTAGGTTACAGACGTTAGCAGAAAGTGTCCAGATCAGCTCAGGTTCAAGTAAGTCAGGTAGTGGTTGGAAAAAGGGCCATGAAATGTCTTTGTTGCACCTTGTGAAAAAAAGCTCCAGTTTTATGCAACATAATCGCAGCGTCTCCCGAAAATTATTCAGAGCAGTTTGCTCAAGTTTATCGAAGCCTCAAAACCCCAAAAAATGTATTTGGGAAGTTTACTAAGATGCAGATTTTTCAATTAATGAGTGGAAAAATGGAAGGAACATGTCCTATTATAAAATAAATTCTTCAATCGAGAAGACAAATTGTGTTTCTGCTCTATCTTTCTGGTGAGGAAAGCCAATGTCACAAATGACAATGAAAAAACATGATTTGACAGTCAATCAGCAGGCAAGACTTTACTAATCAGATTATGCGAATTCTTAGTCAGGGAAGCCGCAAATATACATGGGTTTGTAAAAATAACACCACAAATACAATTGTCCAGTAGCTTTGTAAACTGACCCAACCCACAGTTCAGTCCACCTTTACTTCATAAAAAGCACTTAATTCCACCTCTACCCTCCGCTAAAGGGCTGAAAGAATACAGAACAAAGCATTCCTCCATGCAGTTTATACTAAGACTATACTAACTAATGATTTACTGGAAGTCCCACCTCACACAGTATCGTGGACTCATCAGTCATACGTCAGTCAGTCAGCTTAAACCCAAAATCAAATTTCAGCCCAGGAAAGAAACATTATTCCCCAAGAACACGAACAGTGAACAAAGAACAAAAACCAGGATACACTGTCTGCCAAGTCCCAGTATACAGAGAGAGCCTGGGTTCAAACAATGAGTTAAAGGGTACTCTATCGATTTAGCATTTTGCCTTCATGAAAGTGAGAGTCATTACTGAAAGAATTGATCAAACTCAATGCAAGAGAACCAGCGACATCGTCTTATTTATTCCATGCATCCTTCAATACCCACAATGCAACTCAACCACATAGGGTGAGAGATTTGAGTGTGCTGTTAGTGGCTAATGTTGCTAACCTGGTGCAGAGATGAGGACGGGGCAGCAGACTGACCCCACAAAAAAAAAAACACTTCAGGAACACAGGCAGGATCGCACAAAACCACGCACGCAACGCTGAACTGCAAACTAAACAACAATAACTTTTCACACAAGTTCTCTTTTGTGACTTTTGCAGCCCTACAGCAACCCCACAACAACACAAGGGGACCTCTGCAGTGCCTACGTCTGTATCAGCCTGCATCTCCGCCCTTCCCCTCTCCGCCTGATTATCTATTTATTTCCCATTCCCCCTCTCATTCCATCTCATTCTGCCTGCAATTCTCTTACCTCTCTCTCTCATTTAAATCAACGGAGGGCCAGAGAGGGTTAGTTGAATACCACTTTAATCTCTCCCCCTCTCTTTCGAGCCAGTCTTATGCTGTAAGCCTCTATTGGTAGGCAGCCAGTGACTGCTGAGTCTTGTTAGCTGTATCCCCTCTCGAGACTGTTTAATGTGTTGCATTGCTATTCAGTAGCCAGGGAGAGAGCGAGGGAGAGAGGGCAATGACAGGGGGAAGTATGGGAAGGGAGAAATACAGATTGTATAGGACAGTGTGTCCCCTGAAGCCTTACGCAGCGGTGAGGAATAGTGATGGTCATTTGTCCTTGTTTGTCCTCTCTCACTCTGTTTTGTTTCTTCTTCACTCCCCTCTGCAGTTCTCTCTCTCTTTCTCTCATTTCTTCCCACATGTCTCCAGTTGCAACAATAAACTTTACAGGATCTGTCTCATTAAGAAATTAGCTGCACACCTACCGCCATTTACGTAAGTCAACCTTGTTTGGCGCTGGATAGCTCGTTAAATGCAGCGATAACACACCATCTGATAAATTATGTGTGGCCACGCTGGATTTAGCCTGCTAAATGGGAAAGTTGTAAAAAAAAAAAGTGTGACTAATTGCTTAACTTTAACACGGAGCCACCTTACAGTAATTTCACCACAACAAAAAATGTGAAGTGGCTTGTCACTCAAGTGGGACAGCAAAAAAATACACAATTTGTTGCTAAATTAATTCTAAAGATTCATTCAGAGTCATTTATGATTTGGCTACATGAGCTGTTTCAGTAGATTCAAACATAACAGCTACTTGTGATTCATTTTGAAGATGATTTCATAAAGTGACAGCGCTAATGTGGTATTGTACACTCAGCATCAGTGTGCTCGTTGGCGACCAGAACACAAACCATTTATCCTCCACTCCAGTAGGTATCAAGTCTTCTCTTAGAGACTTTGTTTCTAGATTTGGGGACTTTTAATGCCCCTTAGGAATCATTAAAAATACACAAGTAAATGAATATATAAAACACACAGTTAGCAACTTTAGGGACAGACATTATCTGTGTCCTGAGCATCAAGTTAAACCACACCAACAGTTTTTTACAGACAACGTGGGCACCAATCTCTCAATCCTCTTTAATATCTGTACGATTGTTGTTAGAGAAATGTAAAACGTACTGAGTTATTACAAGAAAAGTCTGTTTCAATGAGATATGCCAGTTTTGTTAAATAAAGAGAAACTATATAACAAGATATAATAAGATAATGAGACGTTGTTATAGCAACAAAGTGCCAGAAAAATGCAGCTAATATGTCCAACCTATAAGTCAGATGTCATTTTAACTTATTACCCAGAAATGACCCCTAAATAGGAAGCTTTGTCCAAACCATGGCGTGACGCTCACTTGACATCACAGTCTTCCCTCTGTCAGCTCATTAAGATTTCAGTGCTGCACATCTCAATTAAATGTCAGCGTGACAGCAAACAGCAGTCAGTTTGCTGTTCTGTGGGAAAAATCTGAATCACATTAACATCTGAAACATCCACAGCCACGCTTGGCTGTCTCTGCATTTTTTTTTCTCTCCTCTCTTTCACGGCGCTGAATAGCCCGCAGTATCGTTTTAAGCATCACTCCGGAGCAGTGCAGCAGCGGTGCAGCGCTCAGGAGGCTGCTGGGAACTCCACACATGAGAGCCGGCAGCAGGAATGAGCAGTCTTACGCTGACAAGCTCTCTTTGACTTCCACGTTCGCTCCGGGGTTAAACAGCTGACAGGCGGGGCACACACGCACACGCTTTAAAATACGAATGCAGGTGGAGGGCGGGAAATAGCAATTGTACGGCGAAGCTCAGGCAGCCTGCGCACACACATTTCCGACATACGGCAGGCTGGAAGGGGCTGACACGAATGAATATGAAGTGCTCTGATGTCACATGGTGAGGCGTGAGAGTGACAGTGTGAAGTACCACGGTAAAAAGTCAATGTGAGCTGGAGGCATTTGCCATCCATCACTTTGCTGTAGTAGTTTAAAGCAGCAAGCAAGAATACAAGGACACACTTAGGGTACAACTAAGTGGGAGCGCACAGAAAAGGCAGCTGAGTTCATGAAATCTCTGGCATTCGCACGCTCACTGTGGCAAATGTAGCCCAGGTGAAAAAAAACACAATTGAATGACACCAATAAAAGAAGAGAGAGAGTTTTTATTTTTATTTGTATTTATTTACATCAGCAAAGTTTTAAATGTCCTATTGTATTTGAGTGCATCACTCAGTTCACCTGGCCCTCAACAGCCAATCAGGGGCTACGCAGGCAACGTTCAGCCTGTCAGCCTGCGGAGGTGTGAAGTGCAGGCGCGTTGTTCTCCGTTTTTTTTGGGGATTTCAGCCGCGAGAATGAGGGCAGCTGGGCGGAAAAAGGAGAAAAACCCAGAGTTAAACCGTGATAGGAGAAAGATACGGCAAGTACACTTACCTACTGGGAGTCTGGAGCCGAGTGACTGAACCAAAGAGATGCGTTACGTCGGTAAGACGAGTTGTTCATTGGATAAAAAAATGCTCGTTAACACTGACCGTCATCATCCATGCTGATGCTAGATCAGAGTTTCGCAGGCTAACCACTTACCGTCCATGTTGTGAGCCGCTGAAAGCCCCGATATCGACGTGCTCGGCTTTGAAACAGAGCAACGGTGAGAAACGTCCCTTTTAGCTGCTCTGGTGCTATTTTTCTGGTGTTTCTCAGTGTGCTAACAAAAGCGGTGGTGGTACTAAAGTCTATGGGAGTGAACTGAGGTGAGTAATGGCGCAATGTTTTGAACATGTTTATTGTGTCTATTATTTTATGCTGGTGTATATAAAAGGGAAATTGTTTTATTTTGCTATTGCCAATTTAAAAAAAGAAGTAGTTTGATAATTTCTGTAATGAGAGTGAAATTATATTTATTTTGTAAATGCAAGCTATTGAAGGAATTCATTTCATTTCAGTTGTGAGTTTAAAGTGACGAGGAGGGTCATTTTTGGTGCAGTTTCTCGCAATAGTAGGCCTATAGTGTATGATACCTCTGAAAACAACCCAGTATGTGTATTTACTGTTATTTTATTTGCATGTTATGTTATTCTGGTTTTGATATGGATATGCTATATGTTGGATGTTAATGGTTACTTACCATAAGTATTATTGAAACACTGTTCATATGAACAGTAACACACGTGTGAGTTCTTGAATGTTTAGTCCTCATATTTGAACTTTGATATCTTTGAATGTTTAATGTTGTACAACTGAAACTGAAGATTTGAGATTTGATAAGATTGAAGATATATGTATGAGGTTGATGCAATATGTAGTATTTTGACATATAAACCTTTAATGATGCATTGGAGAAAAGAGTATAATAGATATGACCTTGTTTATAGGTCAGGCTTTTTTTTTAGAGGACGGGAAAATTCAAGGACCAGGACATGATCCCGATTGTGACAGATGGCGAGCCAAGACCTTTGAAGACAAGACACAGACAAGGAGATACACACTCACACACACGTACATTCACATCACACTCCCATGAACATTTAATATCATCTGCACCTGCAACAATTTTCAGTTTTAAAGGGCCCAGCGGACACTATTATGTCATTTTTCGTGTGCACACTTTTTGTTTCTGGTCATTATTTTATATTGTTGTATAAACTGAACATTTTTCTTCATTCACTGTAAAAATATAAGAGTGGCTACTCAACATTTATTCCTCTGCCTGATTCATTATTGCTGCTCAACGTATTGGGTCCTGATGAATTTGGTGTCTTCTGATTCTGGCCGTGGTCTTATTGTTAGTCCAGCTCGTTATTATACTGTAGTTCACTTTTATATCACTAAAAGTTGGTTACACAAACAAAAAGTCGCAAGCACATCATCGTCGATCACAATTGCGTCCGGTGTAAAAGCGCACACACACACACACACACACCACAGAAAGTGTAAGCCTCCAGGCAGAATATCAGCCAGTCCAGTTTGACTCGGTACAAACAAATGTTGACACATGGTAACACACAGCTAAAAGGGTTATTACTGATGTGTTTATACAGAGGAATTTTGAATTGTAAAAATAATGAGGACATTTAGCAGCTCGGTTTATTTTACCATTTTTAAGAAGATGTAACGATATGTTTGTTGTGTTATGATGAGTGTGTGTGTGCCTTGTGTGGTGAATGGCCTCACCCCAGCTAAATGAAGGGAAGTTTGAATCTTCTGGACCAGTTGAACAAATATTCCCTCTGTCGTTTTGGGTTTGGTCACCAGTTGCCAGGAAAGCAGTGGAGCGTTGGAGGGAGGCGTCTTTGTGGCGAGGTGGTCATTAGATGTCAGCTCATGCCGGATCAGGAGCGCCCCCCACACATTGCACTTGAGTATTGGGCAGAGCTGAACTAACCAACTGGATCTGGAGACCACTCTGACTTGCCTGGCAATAATATCTGGCCTTACCCTCTAACGTTGGTATGAGGCTTTATTTTTGATTGGCACGCCAGTTGGACAGTTAATACAAACTAATGCTGTGCTGCTAAATACTGCTTTACTGAATTTCTGTTTCAATTTCCTGTGGAAGTCCCAAAGAATAATCGAAATAGTCATTCAATCTGTTTCCTGTTTGACAGAAAGTTCATCATTTTTATTATTTACATCATTGTAAACTGAATCTCAGTAAATGGCAAAAGTAATGAAGAGATGAAATAACATTGCAAATACCTGTTAGACTTATCCCAGAATTTACAAAGATACCAAATTGAATTGAATTATGATGAATTTTGTGATGCACAAGACATTAACAGAATGTCTGAGCTGACAAGTTGATACAGGATGTAAATGAAACTATCATACAGAAATCTGATTTTAAGAACCTTGGGTTGTTGAAGCCTGAACCAAATGACAGGCCACCTCACCCTAGAAATTAAAATAACATATATTTAGATTTATATGTTTCATCAGTGTGCTTTATGTTTAAAGGCGATCAAGGTGATGATGACCCTTATCATTACTTTGTCCTGGTGTCGACTATTAGAGAAACAGTTGAGTTGAAGTTTTGGAAGTACCTTCCCATCCTGAATTCATTCTCAATGAAGAAATTGTTTTACTGATCTCAGTAATGCTGGTGTTTGAATGGAAGCAAACCTCTGCAGCTAACATCTGGAGGAGATTAATGCCAGTGGTTAAAATCAAATATGTCTGACTGTCCACGTATTTTTGACCATGGATATATATCTATCCAGTTGCCTATGAAAGATGTGTTTTCCTGCTCTTGCTTTCCCTTTTTTATTCCTTTACACGTCTTTCCTCTCGCTCTCTCTCTCTCAACTTCCTTGGGGAATAATGGAGGTCTTGAATAAAGATGTGAAGATTCCTCAGATATTCTGTTGTGTGGCAGAGACCACCCCCATCCCACCTCCACCAAGCCAATTACTTTGACAACAGCAAGAAGACACACACAAACAGACACACAAGTCAGCTTAAACTTGTAAAAAACACACATATACATTTTACCCATGCTCACTTACAGACTTGGCTCTGTGTGTGTGTGTGTGTTTTGCGCGCACGCGCATGTGTGTTGTTTTCCTTCAGATGACACCCTGTGTGTGTGTCACAGAAGTGATAGGCATGAGCAGCACCTTGTCTGTGATGAAATGAGAGCGTGAGGAGGCAGGATAGAGATGCCAAGCATCTCTACTGAAGCTCTCACTCTGTAGGAGTGTGTGTTCAAAGGAGGCATACCTTGTCAGGTTTAAACATAACATGAATACAGACAACAGCTGAAATGCCAACTTAAAGAAGGGTTCAGATGCTCCCTGGAAGAGCATCAGAAGAGGTGTAGGCCATTAAAGGAAGACATGAGACCCTGGGGAGATACTTACCTGTGAAATGACAAAATTTAGAAAATATGATCGCAAAGTCAATTCAAATCAGAAGCCAGGAGGCCAATACAGGAACGTCTCATAACAAATACTATACTCTCCATTTTCAACACATGCAAGTCCACGTCAAAGAAAAATGTGTCACAGAGGTGTCAGTATGTGATAGCTCTGCTACCTCTCGGTGCAGTGTAAGCCCCACAGGCTGTGCTTTTTAACAACATAGTGAATTGTGAACTTGTAAACTTCTTCAGGACCACTACTTTTAATATGACTACATGAAACTTTGGACATTTTAATCTGTTGTACTATATTTTGGCTGTGTTTCTGACCATTGGCTGTCACTCTGAATCTGATTTTCTGCTGTCGTGCAGGTATTTTCAGAATTCTGAAATACTTAATGAAAAATATTTAATCTATTACATGAAAATAAATAAATAAATAAACCGTTTTCATAAATTGTCACTGTACTTCCTTATCCACATATACCACCAATTGTTAAAGTAAAAAACTATGTTTTACTATGTATGACATAATATATTAAAAAATATTAATAAATACCAATATAACTTACAACAAAAGGCTGAATTTGGCTTCATGTTGGGTATGATCTTTCTAAAAATATGTGTCTATTAGGTGATAAATACTCTTTTATGTTCACCAGCAATTCGCTAACTGTCCGTCAGCCATTTGGTGCCGAGCAGGCAGCACAGAGTCAGCTCATATTTACTTCTTCACTGAAAATAGCTGCTTGCTGCAGCTGAAAATAGGAGTGATAAGAGACACTGAACCAAACATTCACATTTTGGGCCAGAATCCCAAAAATGTCTGAAAGAGGCCAAAACACTGTCCAGCTGGGGAACTACAGAGACATTTGTCACTACAAGAAACCAATTTAACATTCCACAAAGTTGTGATACAGTCCATAAAAAATATATCTATAATAGAGCAACTCAGACGTGGATTTGTTCTTTGGCATTAGCGTTACTCTTAGCTTTGGTTAAGAATAAGCTGTTTTTCATTGTTAAATTTTTACTTTCAGCATGTGAGGGCCACAAATTTGTGGTGTGAGACAGCAACTACAGAATGACATTATGTGAACCCATAAAAAGGTGGGATGAAGCAGTCTGGAGACAGTAAGTGGGGCTTCATCGCTCCATGTATCTGTTTCACTTTGGGTTTGGGCGTAAATACTTCCTCCACTTCACTGTCCTTACTGTTAACGGTCTTCCTCACTTCATCGCAGTCTGAAGAGCACCACTACAGGTCTGTCAGGGTCAGAGAAAACATGCTGTACTTCAACAGACAGGCTGATGGAAAACCACCCAGGGGAGGCTTTGATCATTCCGATGAAAATTGGATAAAGACAAAATAATAAAAATGTCTTTGGCCTCGTTCCCACTGAGCACCAAACTCCTTTAAAGAAAGGGAGAAATCCCCAGAGAGGAATTTTAATTCCAAATTGAGATATCCAGCACTTTCATGATCCAGTATTCAAAAAATGAGTGATAGCACAAATTCTTCTGTCTTATGATAGAAGGTAACAAGTCCTCGGTTGTCAGGATGATAAGACTGACAGATTGGGTCCTTTAAATATAAGAGTTATGACATGATGAACTTCAGGTAATAATTTTGTCGAACAAAAATTGACACAGTGTTATGTAATAGTGAACTTGCAGCTATACAGATAACAGAAAAAGACTAAATAGTGCTTTAAAAAGTACCCCTACATATTTTACATACACAGGCTTGAAGCTAGTAGGAAAAACCCAATATGAATAGACTTTGAGCAGTTATTAAAGAGACTAAAAAGCCATAAAACTCTTAACAGTGTTCAATATGAAAGAGCTTTAAAGTCATTCTATTGCATCACGTGTTTCTCTTGCTATTAATAAACTTGAACAACTGTCAAATTAAAAAGTTCCTGCTCTCTCAGACAAAGAATAAGGAACTTGAGATGAATCACACAGGAGAGAGGAAGCATCAGATTTTTGAACTCTCACATTTAGCCAGAGGCATGTACCTGTTCTTTCCATAAATCACAGATGTTCTACATATCAGAGATGTCCTGCTGTCAAACACTGGATCAGCAGTGTGTGGGGAGGGGCGTGGAAATCGCTTGTAACTATCATTTTAAAATTATGGGGGGGGCCTCAGAGACTGCCTATGTACGGGGCCCAGAATTCTGTGCTACACCCCTGAGTCTGTCCTGTCACCTCTGCCACGTGCCACGTTTTTGCTTCATTTTCATTTTTTAAACTACATAAACACACCATTCAGTTCAATATGTAACAAAATGTCAGCGACCAAAGAGTTGCAGGGATCAAGGAGGGCATTCAAAGAACAGAGACAGAGGTAACTGTCTCCCCCAACCCCACACAGAACCACGTGTTATCTCATGACTGTAAGAATAATGAATTTTGGTGGTTTTATATGAAGTTACATACTGCACAAGGTTATTGGTCAACCACAGCATCAATGCAGACTTTGCAAAGAAGAGCTTGGTGAATGGATAAACAGTCAGTTAACGTTCGTCAAGTGGTTAGGCCGTCTCTGCAAAATGTAACTCAAAATCAGAATCAGTATCAAATACTTTATCCCAGGGAGAAATTTGGTTTTCCACACACATAAAAATACAATAAACAGAATGTGTACAGTAAAAAATAGAAATACAATAAACATAATGTGTACAATAAGAAATAGAAATACAATAAATAGAATATCTACAGTACAGATGATATACAATGGTGTGAATTGACATGCAACAAGGAAAAAGTTTGTTGTGATAACATGTGTAATAAGTTCAGATATTGTTGTGTCATCCACAGGGTGAAACCAGGCTGCTCTAAACACGCCAGCACCTAAATACATTCTCTCAGTTACTCATTTAATGTTTATGAAGTAAAGAAGCTTATCTTTGTTCTCTTTTTTGAGTTTTGGGATTTGTTACAAAGTACTGCAAGTTAATTCTGAATTTTACTTTCATCTTATGACCAAATTGCTGTTGCAGTTACAACAAATGTTCGTCCCAACAGAAGTCAGCTCTGGTATCTGCTCAAGCGTAAGAGCTTTCCTCACCCCCTCATCTCTTGCAGCACACGTTTCCACATCATTGTGTCCTTTGTTCTCTGTAAAGTGCAATGTGATGAAGTTGATTTGTTTGGACTGCTCTACATATAAATGTGACTTGACTGGGCTTGACAAGGAAAGTGTTGCATTTCTTGTTTAAACCCGGCCTCTTTGCTAGAAAGGGGAACTGTCATTCTCAACCAGTCCTACATCACATGTCAAAGGAAACTCACATGTCAAGGACGGGGTGGGAGATGAAGAAAGACGATGACAGCATTCATACATGGGATGATAGACATGGAGATGAGCAGCAGTATTCATGGCAGCACTGAGTCTATAGCATAGGCCTTCAGGGGACTTTGTTTGGTGTGGCAGGAGCACAAACCTCTTACTAAACCAAGGAATTCACCCCTTAAGGGACCTAAATGTGTGTCCGCAGGAAAGTAAAGTGTTCTTGTAATGGACGGTCAATGTCAATGGTGGTCTATTGTGTTTGCCTTGTGGGTGATAGCTACAGTGATGGGGTCAAATAAGATGGGAATAGGCAGTCCAATTCGCCCTGTGAGTGAGGTAGAAAGTGTGAATGTTTGTGGATGTGAAGCTGGAGACTGACCTCTACAGCTCATCAGGTTTTCTACTGGCCATGAGGAGTCAGTTTTCATTGTGTCTGTGTGAGTATGTGTGTGGTGTTGAACACCGTGTAAATGTGGCAAATTCAGCCATAAGAAAATGGTAGAAAGGGGCAAATATCAGTAGCAGCTCACCAGGAAGAGGTAGGTGAAAGCACGGTTTGAGCGAGGTTAGACACCATTAGGATGCTGGGGGATAGCAGTCAGACTAAATGAAAGTAACTGTGTTCTTTTTGAACTACAAGGTCCCCCAAAAGGTCCCTGCCTCTCCATTCATTACCTGAGTTGTACAACCAGGGAAGCTTACCCAACGCGTGGGTCCTTAATGCACACATCAACAAAAGTTTGCCTCTGCTGAATGTTATAGTCATCCCAGCCCTCAGGTTACAGTCAGACATCTGTGCTTGTCTGTTTCCCTCATGATGGGTCGGGACTAACTGAAAAGAGCAAAACTGATAAGTTCTTATATCTTATATCCAAAAGACTGGAGGAGCACATATATACATCTAAAACAGCTGTGCAAGATATCTTACTGCCAGGAAGCATTGTTGGCGTACTCATGTACACACTCACGTACTGTGAACTTGTCACTGTCTCATTGGATTGAGCTGTGGATTGATGATACACTGGAGCTATCTCTAGCTTAGCTATTTGAAGACATCCTGCACAGGTATTTTTGATTACTCTGACTAATAAGACTTTGGCTTACACTGTGATTGGAGCTATGCTGGGAACATTGCACAAGGTCACCAAAACTTCATGAACCAATAAAAATAATAAAGATGTCAGTCATTCCACCCTATATGACAGCCTAGCGAGCCAGATGTCAATCAAACAGTCTGTACACACCCAAACAGTCCAGAAGAGCTCTTATTACAATAAAGTAAAACAAAAAAATGAGGTATGAGGACCATGGCTAGAGGCTTTAAGAGATTTCATCATTTTACTGGAGTTATAGAGCCTCCCTTATTTTGAGACATACTTAGATGCTTGTTAGGTTTTGGGGCTAAAGAAACATAGAACATGAAACCACAGAGGGTAGAGTGTGAGGTCAAAGAAAACAACTGAAGATAAAAGTGAGCTATGACTGCATTTATTAATACTTTTAGCCAATTAGGAGCTGTGGAAATATCTGTGGAAATATCTTGTGTTGTTTGTGTTGGGCAGGTCACATGTAGTGGGTTTACCTGAGCTGTTATTCAGGAAATGGCTCTCTGTGGTGGGATTACTGTAGCTCAACCAAACAGCAACAATTACTTATGGAGGCGAAACAGCTCCTAGAGTGGAGCAGGGTGTATATTTTCTATGGTTTTGGCACAATGGAGTGACCCTGTCAAATTACACAGAGTAATTAGGTTTTTGGTTCATGTCATAAATATTAATAAATGCAGGTTTAAAGCTCAGCTCAGTAATACTGTTATAATAACAATGGCTTAAATGTGTGTGTAATGTGAAAGGGGTAGCTTGTAGTGACAAACACAAAGAGATATACATACAAATCTACAGGTCCCCTCAGTTTTACAGTCATACAGCTTTGGTTGAGGATCAGCAACCTCATTTGTCTCATTTTCAGCTGCAGCAGACTTCTGCTTTCTATGAGAAACTCTGATATGCCCACTGTACTCTACCTGCTCATCACCAAACAGTAGACAGAGTTGGAGTTGGAGACCATAACAGCAATAAAAGTTAGATAAAAGTGAATATTGGACTTTGGGTGGACATGACTCTAGATGACAATATTTCTCATGTTAATTTAATGTCAGCACATTGACAGTACTGCAGTTGTTCCTGCTGCCCCACTGATCACTAAGATATTTTTATCTCAAAACAACTGTCTGCTGTGGCTGGAGGTGAGGTTGGTGGATTGGAGTGGAATTCACAAAGATTGAGCAAAAGACAAACATAAAGCTGAGGGCAAATGCAGAGTTGGCTGATAATTTTTTTAGAGTGTTTATCATCCTGCGACCCTGTTCACATTACACAGTTATTTGAATCAGTGAAAGTACATAAAAAATATTTATTACTGCAGCTTTAACCAGTCAACCGGTGTTGCTACAGCAACACCTTGCTTCAAATGCATCCTCTAGCCCACAGTCTTAAGTCCCTTGTCCCCCTGCTGTTCATTGACTGGGGTTTGTTTTTGTTTGTTTTTAGGACATTTCTGAAATAGCTGACAAAATATTGGATACATGTAGATAGAAATTAGATGAAAAACCAGAATAAAGGAGTGGAGAAACATATCTGATGCAGATGCTTCTGTGCACCAGGGCTCACTAAATGGTTTGATGAGTATGAAAATGATGTGAATGTGGTGCTGTGGCCTTCT
The DNA here is from genome assembly GCA_023238725.1 of Scortum barcoo. NCBI lineage: Eukaryota > Metazoa > Chordata > Actinopteri > Centrarchiformes > Terapontidae > Scortum > Scortum barcoo. The sequence continues at coordinate 25,048,374 of CM041554.1, forward strand.
CAGTCACCACATCTCAACCCAGTTTCACACCTAGTGAAGATTTTAGAGCAACGTGTAAGACAGTGCTCTCTTCTACCATCTCCATGAAATGAAATTTTATGATACAAAGTTTTATCTTCAGATTTATTCATTGAAGTCTATGAGTGTGTCTGATGCTCTATGTCTGGCTTTGTTTTTTCTGCTGTACTCAGGTCTGAGATCTTGATCTTAATGATATTACTGAATGAGTAACTGGTATATAAATGAGGGAATTTTCTTCATCTCTCTAATGGAGTTTCACAAACTTTGCGAGGAGCAGTGAAGTTGTTGTGGAGGCTTGTGGTGGCCTTACTCCATACTAACACACATCATTTCACATTTAATCTGTCACCCTCTGTATGTTGCCTCAATCTCCAAAAAAACCCCAAGATTAAACTAAATAAGATGGCATCGACTCTACTGAGGATTTTAATACGGAGCGTGTGGCATATCTTTTTATTTTTTTTCCTTATTTTTTTCCCCCACTATTGTTGGCACCACGACAGTTGCTAATGGCAGACACCAACTGCAGAGGCATGACCCACAGCAAGCATCCCCTCCCAGCCAGGCAGATCCTAGCTTCTGTCAAAGCAGCAGTGGAGCTGCAGCCCAGCTGAGAGCGTCAGCTGGCCTCGTCTGAGCAGCGCAGGCAGGACTTGCAGCTGAAGGTCAACCTGGATAGACTGCACAAAATACCAGAAAGCATCGCTGACCACGCCTAAGTCAAACACTGTGCTCATCACAGAAACATCAAGCGAGGTGGTCCTGATTCTTTCCTGAGACCACTGCATGCACATAAGGAAGCAGCAGACCACCGATGATTAAACCTGGAGATAAAGAGCATCGATCTTCTCATTTTATCTTCAGGGAATGCGTGGTAGATATATTTGTGGCCTCTCAGCGATATGGAGGCAGACCGGAGCCAACAGTAAGCCCTGATCAACAGGCAGGCCCTGTTTGCTTGCCTTTCCTCTAATCTGATTCATCTTCCCATGCGAACGACTAATCCTTTTATGTGTACTGTTGTGAGACTGAGATGGTGCCGTGTGCCTTCATGTGAGCTACTTTGTATCAGTGCATGTGTAGTTTGCCTTTCCCCAGCTGATCTGATAAAAAAGCAACAGGAAAGTGTTGAAACACACACTGCATCACGGCATTTACATTCATCTCACATGGCTTTATAACACATCAATGTAGTCACCGCGGATGTCGCTCACTAATGTCCTGAAAAGGCATCTCTCTAAAAATAAGGCATGTCAGTAAACTGGAAACCAAACTTATTAAGACTACAGTTCAATGTGAGAGAACTGTGACATAATCAGTGTTTTTCATTCACATGAATTAATGCCATCTTTGACTCTAGTATCCAATCCTTCCTCTTATTTTTCATTGCTTAATTTCTGCTTTCCTTCCTGTATTAAATACAATAAAATAGGCAGCGTTAAATGTTTCTGTTGTGATTGGTCACTTAAATGCAGTCACAGATGTACCATGTTGTTTTAACAAATTGGATACCGACATTTTGGGACTGACACCGAGCACAAGCCTCAAAATGATTTCACAAGAACATTAAATGTTTCATCATCAACATTTCTCTGTGATAAGCTTTCATGAGAACGAGTCCCTGCATCAGGATCTCTATTGTGGTTAGAGGTTAAAAGTTTAACATGTTTTTTTTCCAGTTTTTCATGCAGCATGACCAAAGTTCAACCTCCATCAACTTTGGGCACATCCACAAATTAAGTGATCAAGCGCTACTAGACTGAAAACAGTAGATCTCCCTTTAGTCCTGTGAGTTTGCTGCCTGTAGTGCTGTCTCATTCAGAGGGCTTCTTTTTCAAAAAATATATTTCCATCCCTTTCCAAGGAGTCCAATTCATTTTTGTAAAACTTTAATTGAACAACGAAGAGACCCACAGTTTTAAAGTGTCTCACTGCTGAAGATCTTTTATCACAGCTTTTGATATTATTATATTCTGTAAGACATATCCTGAATTATGTTTTTGACTTTCCAACAAAGTAGAAATCACATGGGCACTTTAATAAAGTGTTTTAAATTGAGTATTACAGGTTATTTAGCCCCAGACTTTCATCTTCCTCCCTGAATGGAAATTAAGAGAAGAATCCCCCTTAATCACTGCTTTGGAATTGGCAAAGTTTCACCGTTGGGGGGTGGGGGGCAGCTTGGAGGGAGGCAGTTGAGTTCTCTTGCAAGAATATCCCCTAGATTAGTGGCACATTCATGGGCAAATCTTGGTTCACTGCTAAAATCTCGACTAACAGATGGTCTGTAGATGAAATATGGAAGCATTTTGTTATTTAAGCCTTCACAAGTTGTGAAATAGGGCTTGAGTGGACATAGCAGTGTTCCTGTGAAGCTGGCTCATGTGACAAAAGCCTTCAACATGCATGTAACCAGTGCTGTCATAACCTGCCCCAGAGGAAATAGTTTGCATGTCAAACTCATGTCACCATACGAAATGAGAAATCCTCCTGATCCTTTTGAACTGAGTGTAAACATAATCAGCAGTACAACTGTCGGCACTGGCACGAACCGTTTTTCTATGAAGAGTGTGAAGATGCCAGGGCTACCTCTAGCAATAAGCAACACTCCTGCCTGCCTCGCTGCTGAATTCACAAGTGTCAATGACGTAACCTTACAGCAAACTGCAATAGACAAAAAGGGCGACAAAGATTTATGCACCTAAACACATTTTCACCAGCATGAAATGGAGTGCTGTAACTATTACAGCAAACCATGTGTGAGGCAACAAGTGGAAGCATATGGAAAAATGATGGATAAAGGTAAGGCACTTTCCTGCAGTAACAACACAACCACAACAACCGAGTCAACTGTTAGCTTCACACTGAACAGTGAGATACAGCTCGGCATCTGACTGAGCTTTCTTTCTCTGATTTCCTTCTAGTCTCCCTTCCCTTTTCCTCTTGTCTCTGGATGATTATGAGGTAGATTCACCAAGTTCTGGAATAAGCCCAAAGCACATATAAATAATAAAACATATCCTGGTTTCAGAGGCCTGGATGAACCCCTATCCTCATTTTGAAACACTCGGGTATGTTAGCAGGGTCATTCCAATAGAAACCATGATAGCGCAGCATGTTCACCCTAACCTTTCCGATCTTTCTCTGTTAATAAAGAAATGAATGTTAGAAATTAAGTTAAGGGATCAAGACACAACTCCGCACAGATGATCCAAACCTGGTTACTGTTAAGATGATGTATACAGATATAAATAATAAGTTCAATAATAAGAATAAAATCAAAACAGGATAAGATTCAAAACTGGGAAATTTCATTGAGAGGCTTTAGGGGTTTAGATGAATATTTTTTGTGTGGACTGCAGAGGGACAGGCCAACAGAGGCAGAAGTCTGTTACTGAGTGAATGAGTGAGTAATGAAGATACACCATTGGTTTGCTGAGCGTTGGAGTTTCCTCTCAGGCCATTGCTCTTTCTAAATGAATAAGGGCGCTGCCCTCCAGACCTACTATTATGGGTGGATAGTGCCAAATAAAGGATTACCAGGAGAAGGACCCTTCTGTCACTGTCATACCATGTGGAGTTTTGAATGGGATCTACTGGGACTGCAGATGAGAGACTGTCTGCGAATGCACGGAAGGAACGTCCACTGGCGGTGACGCGGACGACAGCATATGTAAGACATTCCCATAAAATATAAGATAAGAGAAGATAAGATAAGATAAGATAAGATCCTTTATTGATCCCACGGTGGGGAAATTCCACTGTTACAGCAGCTCAAACACAATTTAAAGGAGACATTAAATAATAGAGACAAAATAAACACAAAAAAACAATATGTTCAATAAATAGTAAATAGTAATAATAAGAGAAAAAGAAAGAAACAGTATTTATTTACACAGCCTCACCCAGTTAGATGTGCTGTGGTGAGGTGTTATTGCACAGGTGAATATGGATATGTAGCAGATATGAATTAACAGTATAGTAAATGAGTGGAATGAAAAAAGACCATAAAGTGCATATAAATAGAGCTGCTGAGCCTCATGCTTTGTTGTTTGAGTGTGTTTGATATGTATCCGTCTCACGGTCAGACACTGAATTTCTCATGCTGCGAATCCTAAAACTCTCTTGTGATATAGTTTGTAAGGGAGGGGAGTCTTTCTAGGTGAGAGAGAAGTAGCTGCACGATGCCACAGCCAGTGATAGTTACTGAAAGGACGTGTGTTGTGTTCGCTGCCCGCAGATCTGAAAAGGCAACATATGCAATTACATTAATCACGTCAGAGCATCACACCTGTTCTCCTTACTAAAGCAACAAAAAATGTGTACGTATTGATGAGGTTGATCAGATGATTGATTAAATATTTTGTTCTCTTGTGATTTTATTTTTGCTGTGGTGGCAAAAGAGAGAGAGGTGGAGATGATGGTCACAGACAGTAACAGTCCCGCACAGAGCAGAGAGGGTGAGAAACAAGAAATCAGCTGTGCAGACAGAGTGGTTGTTCTTCGGGGTGTTAAACTTTGCACTGTCCCTCACTGACAAAACACCCAGCACAGAGTCAGAAAAACAAGAGACACCCTGCAGACAGAAACAAATGACAGAGCAGGGGAGTTCATAGATAATTACAATTATAATTAGAATGAGTTCTCTTTCAAATCAGACATTCAGATATGAGTGGAAAGTTTTATTCTTTCAAATTTTATATTGTTTTTTTTTAAGTAAAAAATAACTTAACCATGTCATGTGATATGCTGTGTACACTTCAAGAACAAATATCTCTGGGTCCACCACAGAAAATTGCAGATGAACATTTAATATCCAGGAATTCATATTACAGACAGGACCACAGACACAGCCTTGAATAGTCTGATCGCAGTATAGCATACAAACCATAGCAATATACTAGATTTTGACCCACCTCCTTATAGCGTTTGGGTTAAATGGGCCCCACAATATGTCCATTACATCACCATAGGACCAATAAACTTGAAACCACTCTTGAAATGTGTTTTTCACAGCAATGTAATTAATAACATGTACAACGACTCATGTGTGTCTGACCCATATGGTTTCATGTCAGTATGTGTTTATCCTCCTCTAATCTTCTTCATGCCACAGCAAAAAAGACAAAGACTTCAGTCACATGCACATTAAGTTCTACTCATGCAAACTGAATTGTATCAATAACTGATATAACCGATCCACCAGCATGCAGTCTTCCCCCACATACTGTGTCTCCATTGAATCAGATGATATTCTTTTTGAATACATGTGGTTTATTATTATTCAATGAGAAAAAAAAATCATAAACTCTACGTGGCTTTTAGATTTACATTTTTGTCTTCTGACTGCTACTCACTGTAAATCTCGTGGCATGGTAACATTCCTCTTACTTATGTTGATTATCTTTAGTATTAGTTCATCAATTACTTACAAATTCATATAGTATTTATTTTCATTTAACAGCCTTGTGCAGGCTGATTGGTAGACAGAAGCCAAAAACAGAGAGTATAATTTTATGAATAGTTCCTCTCCAGAGAGACTGATAATGCAGAATAATTAACCAGTGAGACAGATGCAGCCATGGTAGATGTCCCACTTTTTGACTTCACACTGGTGAACCGATGCTGGTTAATTATGGCTGTGCTACTACTCCCACCCAAGAGAATTCATTTGAAAAATTCACTTGGAATTGTCTTGTAAGGAAATACAGTAATTAAGGTGAAGAAGGAAATTGAGGATAAAAGCCCGGAGAAGTGTAGTACATGACGAGAAGAAGAAGCTGCCTTTCTGCATGGTTTTCACACTGAAATATCACAAGGTGTGTGTGTGTGTGTACTGTATATATTTCACTATGAACCATGCAATTTTAATCTGTCCAATAAAAAAGGTCTCCAGTAAAGCAGCGGATCACTTACAGCGCTGTAAAAGTTTGATGCGGCTCTTGTCAGGTTGGATTTAGCATCCTGGGCTCTGTAAATCGGCCACCACAGCAGACCGTATGGCCAAGCGCAGAGTGCCGGATCTCAATCCTGATTTATTTATCATTGTCTTATGTCTGCCAAGCCAGGCAGTGCAGTTTGGCCTATTTCTGTTCCTGCAGTATACTGGGAAGCCTCAGATCCTGTGACACTGATGACACGTATGACCATATGACCATACACTTTTCATTTTCACAAACAAGTCTAACGCTATCGTAATCAACAAACTTTAGCAGTCACAGTAGTACTGAAAATGTACACTTTTAGGCACGTAATATCTATTGTATAAATGGATTACTCTTTGTGTCATTATCTGTTTCGACCACAGGTTCTGTATATCCTGAAAACATGCACAATTCATCAGTGGGGTATCTCCTTTTTCTTGTCCAAACCCTTTTGAACAAGAGAAAGTAGATAAGATAATAATGTTATGTATCCCTGCATTAAACAAAGCACATTTGCCAAACACAGCCTATGAAGAATATACTGTAGCTCCATTTCCAAGGGGTTAGAAACATAAATACTAAAACCAGTATATGATTGTCTTTGGGACACCCTGTTAATTAAGCATCCTTCATATACATATTATCAGTCATTCATATTGATTTATACATCATTTTTCATTCAATTCCATTTTTAAGGCATTACTTTACAATGGCAAAATAATTAGACGGTGTTTTTTCAGATTCTACAGTGGTGACCAACAAAGAATTATTATCCAGATCTGTAGTTCTGTAGCTAGTTCTCCAACTACAGCGCACTGTAGCGTCAGTACGTTGCTTACTGTTACAGTTTTACCAATCTCATCAAACAAATGTTTCCAGGTACAACAGAAGGAGTTCTCAGTGAAATAGCTCTGATAAACCTGATTTTTGCCACCAGCTGGACACATAGAAGCTGACAGACACAGGCAGCGACTCAAGGACACTAACTTCAAAGCAGTGAGTTCTTATTGGGGTAATACATTTGTATATTATACACAACACTTCTGCAGTTAATGTGACATCCGGACTCACAGTATCACTCCAAGATTGTTCTGTAGTCCATAAATTACTATCAGGCATTTATTTCTTAGATTCATTTGAACCTGTGCTTGCATGAGGCATCGTGTGACTGTAATCTGAAGAGATGTCAGTTATAGGCATAAAGGGTATATATGTGTTCACACAGTCAACATAAGTTTCTAACCTTTGCTCAAGTAGGTTTTTACTTGTTACACAATCACTCTTGACCTTTTAAAAATGGAAGCATTCCAACTTGCTCCCCTGTAATCACAACCTTCAATCCTCTCCTTGCAGTTTATTTCAGACACCTACCTTCTTTCCTCCCTTTTCATATCTTTGTTATGTCCTCTTAAGTGGGTTCTGAAGGTCACTTTCATCAGAAGTAACAAGAAGTGTTGTGTTTTGCACTTAAAGTGCAAATCTAGCATCTAAGCATCAATCTTTCATTTTATAACCCAGGTATGATGATTTTCAGTTGCTCGATCTGTGGCAACTTCTATGCTGCGAATTACACTGTAAGGCACCGGGCCATGTTGGTGTGAAGAACCTGTTGTCAAGACATGACTGAAGGATGGGCTAGCTCTTCCAGTTGCAAACATATTAGATTTTCTAGCAAAGGTAGTGAAGGGACTAAAAGCTTGATAGATGATTCACTGGCAATTTTAATACTTACTGAAAAAGAAAATTAGATTTAGTCTGCATTCCAGTACATTATTTTTTATTTTTAGAGGTTGGGCGCACTAAGATAAACAGTTGATGGTGCTAATTTTCCAGTCTGGTGCCATCAAACCATTATCAGTGGTATGCTATGGATTTTTAAACCATTAGTATCGCTACAGAGGAATGTTTTAATGAGGCATCTCCATTGTATTTTTATCCCGTATGGAATAACAATAGTCAAACAATCAATTACACAATGAAGCAGTAATGACATGTTCGGGTTGGGAATGAGAGGTCAAAGGTTACCATCAACATTCAGTAAAAACTGAATCAAATAAAATTAAAAGCCCAAGTATGGCAGAATGTTCATGGGCTTTAAGATGGATGGATGTTCCAGCCTCTGTATTGTTTTATTATAGTTACTTAGTTGCTGATCTAGTATTACTTTTGCACATTAGTGTTAATATCTTTTCTCACTGTATTAGAGTGATACATTGTATTTATGTTGACAACTGGTTTTAAATTGAAAAAAAGTTGTAAAGTGCTGTGAGTGTGGTAGAGATGATCTTGAAGGTACAGGTAGTGTGGCAGAGTGATCTAAAGTGCTGGATTAAGGCACTAGTTGGACTGCAGTCTAGAAAGGATGAGTAATCAAAGTGTGTTCCAATCCCAATCCCGGGCTATATTCCACTGTTATGGCATGACATTTTAGAAGTTTCAGAAGGTAGAAATCTGATAAAGGGCTCTGACATTTGCTTCAATTTGTAATATGTAAATTCAAAACAATTATCATTGTGTTCTTCAGTGCAACTGCTGCTACATTTCTAGAATGAGCGCACCCAACAACTCGTTCATTCAGACACAAAAATGTTGATTGGTAGATTGTTGCTGAGTTCTTTCTGGTACTTTTTCTGGTCATTTTGTCATCTATGAATCAAAATTGTTAAATTGTCATTGTGCACCTCCTCAGTGCAGCATCTTCAGAATTAAACCATTCATGTTCAGCATTTGCAACTGTGCTTGCCCAACCTTACGGATTAATTCAATGAGCAGAGAGGGGAAATCTCCTTTTAGTAGCAGAGTGGCACAGCGGAAGCATGCTGGGCCCATAACCCAGAGGTCGATGGATCGAAACAATCCTCTGCTATATTGATTCATGTGATTATGGAGAGAGATGTTAAACAGCACCTCCATCCATGTCACAACATTTTAGCACCCACCCGAACTGTTTAGTCTTCTCCCCATCGTTCTGTGCCACCATAACAACACAGGCAGCTGAATATGATGGAACGTTCCTCAGAAGAAGCAAGGACTCACTTTATAAAAGCACTAAGCTCAATGGGATACTTTTTTCTATATATGCTGAATAACAATCCCACTGTTGGATGGAGGCCACCACTCATCAACTGTGCTGTTTTTTTTTGTGGTCCTAACAAGGTATCACAATTAATCAGACCCCTGATTCATGTCACAGCTTAAACTACACACTGAATGGCCAAAGTAACACAACAGGCTGGAACTGCACCCTCAAGAGAACAATCAGTCTGTGTTTGTGAGATAGGTGACAGACAGAGGGTGTGAAGTACTGTATGCATATATTAATGTGTGAATACATTATATCTGTGCGGGGCGTGAAAGATGGAAAACAATGTGCAGAAGTGTGCTTTCGAGTAGGAAAGAGTTATACTTGTTCATATGTTTGTGTGTTCATTTATGCATTTCTACCTGTGTGCATGTGCACTGTGTGTTTTTTGTGGAGGTGTGTGTTTCCGAGTCAACATTTTCCGTACCTTTAAGCGAGTGTGTAGGTGTAAAGTGTTGTTTATCTCTGATATAACCTCCTGTCTCTCTAGTCTGTTCCAGTTAAAACAGCTGCAGGTAGGATGATACATTATGCTACTGAGATCCTTCATTGTTTCCTCTCGTTCCCTTTCTTTTCCTGTCTTTCTCCGTCTTATAAAAGTAAACAGCGTGAATTCTCACCTTATTGTTTAGTCTTTTGATTTCACTCCTCAGCCAACATTAAATGTTGTAACTGTTTAACAATCATTTGTTTCAGTCAGCCATGTGTTGAAATGATGACTGAGGGGCGACTGATGTTCTAACACATTCACACTCTATATTGTAAAACGTCAAATATAAAGATAACAGGAGCAATAAACCGGTTATTAGTGACAAAATCAGCACAGCGGTAAGGAAAACTGTCAGTTTTCTACCACATCTGTTATTACTTGTATTTGGCAGAAAAAAGAAATCAAAGTTAGTGTGTGAATTGTGCGCCTGTGTGTATATATGTGTGTAGATTGGCTCCCTCAAGCCAAGCTAAATCACGGCACAGAGGTCTAAGTCAAAGAAACTAAACAAATCAAAATTCCACTCCACTTCCATTCGAGTTGGAACCAAAAACACAAACCCTTGAAGTAAAACTATAGTACTGTGAGCCCTGCAAAGTATATTTGTGTCTCAATTCTTAATGCATGATGGCGCAAAAGATTTTCTGCACATTCAGGAGTTGTATTTTGTGGAGAGATCTGAGTATCAAAAAGAACATTTCATTTGAGAGAAATAAATCCATGCTGTGCTCAGAAATATGTTTGCGTACCTCCTGTTATACATAAGAGTGTTGCTTCTTTGTAAAAGGAGATGTGTCCATGACTGGTTCTCTGTGATGATATTTCCCAGGAACCTAAAAACATTCACAAATCAAATCAGTTCCTTTAATTTGATTCTAAAGCAAATGTGTGCACAGACAGGCAGACAGGTAACTGGGCACAATACTGTGAGCCAGAGTAGTAGACACAAAAAAAGTGCTTTCAAACTTTGCAAGTAATCAAGAAGATTGCAGTTGATTTATTGGGCAATTGTGAGCGGCGCATTTAAAAAAAATCAATTAACTCTGACAGGTGGTTGCTGGTATAACTCTGACACAACTTACAAAACAATATAGTGGCCAGTCACAAGTTACTTGTTTTATGTTTCTTTCTGTCTAATAAAGCCCTAGAATAATTTTTCTCCTCAGCCACAGTTCTGGATAATGTGCTCAGTATTTAACCCGCCAACATAAAGCTGATAGGGCCTGATGTTGAATGAACAGCTTCATTAGAGCCAATGATGAGGACTTAAGCTGTGGTGTCACAAGTCATCAGCTTCATCCTGCTGCAGATAAACACTGAAAGGGTACATCTCTATGCAATTTTCATCTATTCACTAAATAATTAGCGGGATGCTCATCATCATGGAAACCTAGTAACTCCAATTTTAAAAAAAATAAATAAATAAAATTCAAATATGACCTTGTTGACATAATAGGATTTGTGTTATATTATGTAAACGTATCTTTATTAATTAATGTGCCTTGAAGGGTTGTATAGATCAATAAAGCTTGTGAAGTCAATCACAAACCATGGTCTAATCACCAAATAAATGGGACCACACATCAAATGACTGATAACCTTTTTTTGTCAAGTATTTGCACTGATACTTGTAAAAAATTTCAGATTTCAGTTAAACCATTTTGTTGTTTTGGAGGAGATTTTCAAGGGCATCTGGTGGACATGTTGACAAATGTTGTTACCATAACTGAGGTTCAGGAACAAGACCGTGCCTCCTCCACCTCACTAATCCAATCACACCAATCCACCAATCCAACCACCCGTGCCTCATTCTCCAATCAGTCACGTCACTCGTACCTATATAACCACTTCCAATCACTTCATCTACTGTTTACCTTAAATTTCTCACAACCGTATGTTGTGAGAAAAATGTCCTAAAAAAAAAAAAAAAGAAAAAAAAAAGATGAACATCCTCAGTCCCTCCAACAGTGACTTATTCTATCCTGGATCAGTGGTATCTGAATCTCCTTCATCCATCATCACCCCCCCTCTGACGCAGCCAACCACTTAGCATTCACATCCATGGAAACATCCCATATCAATAGAGAGACAATAAAGCCAGGCTATTCCAGCTCTTCATGGCCTCCACTACCACCACTGCTTGGACCAACCGCTCACTTCCACTTCCACTTCCGTTTCCCACTTGGTGCCACCCATTCACGGAACAGCCAATATTACTGCCTTCCCAGAGGAAAAGGTTGTATCACCTCCTGCAATTCCTAGCCCCTCTCCAGCCCCTACCACCCCCAGACACCTTTTCTTTCCCAGTTTCCCTGTGCCCAATGGCTACACATCCCACCCCTGCTCCTACATCCCTCCGTCCAAGCATCTTTTCCTCTTCCTTTTGTAGCAGCATAGAAATGTTATTTTCTATGTTTCGTGGCGCTGCTGTGAGTATCATGGGCAGCCAATCAGTGAGGGGAGGCAGGGTATAAGAGTCTCAGTCCTCCACCTGTCTCTCCCTCCCTTTTTGAATTATTTGTATTTTGTTTTTTTGTTTAAAATTTGTTTGATTCAGTTATCTGTTCATTTTCTTTTTTTGTTAATTTGAGTTTCTTTATGCAGTTGAGTTATTTGTTTGGGGTAGGAGGGTTTTTCTGTTATGTGATTTCATTTGATTTGGGTGTGTAGTTTTGTTTTTTTCTGTATAATTTAGTTAATAGTATATAAAGTAAGTTTATTTTTAATGTTTATAGATTTGTGTATTTTTTGGTTTCTTCGTTTGGGGTAGTGCTACCCACTAATTTTTATTTCCCCTTTCAGTTGCTGAGGGCCAGTGGTGGCGGTGAAACCGGTGATTCACTCTCCCCTCCCTTTTTGTATAAGTGCTGTTTTTTAGGAATTGGAGTATTTTTTAGTTGCAGACCAGGACAGAAGGACAGACAGAGGAAGAATAAAATCGAGTGAGGCAGCAGTTATGGCACATTTGATTTTGATTGACAGTCATTGTTCAGAATTTCGAAAATTCAGACAATTTGACTGTGGTGCACAAACACATCTGAATACAAATAAATGTCTGAACTCTAAAGGTTATTGTCCTAGTCCACAGGAAGACAAAGAGGACGATAACTCAGGCTGGGTTAGTGACAGTCATAACACTGACAATGCTCTTCTTGTGCTCTTTTTTTCTTTGGACTGCTGAACTTAGGTTTGGCTGTTATCCAACCAAACCTGCATTAGTTGATTCTTTGCCATTAGGTGCCAGTGGAATAAGCTGGAAACACGTCTGTTGACATACACAGAGACTTTCGTAAAGGTTTAGAGAATCAGCAGAGTTGGGTGATAATTGTCTGTGACAAAGAAAACCTTTCCCATCACATGTAGTCATTTGACCAATTGTCAGGGCTCGAAGTAACAATCTACCTTTACTTATTTACTCTTGTTACAGTAACAAAGTAGTTTTCTGTAATTTAACTTTTGCTTAAAGACAGAATGAGTAGGATTTGTCAGCAGCAGTTTGTAGACACAACATTCAAAGTTGGCTTCTCCTCCCTGGCTTCAAGAAATGAATGTATTGTATTTATAACTGATAATCACTGATATCCTGTGCCTTTTTGAAATGCTAAAAAAACAATTTACATAATGTTTGAATGGTGTTACTGATGACTGAAGGTATTTCTAAGTTTTTCATGGCTGTCTCTATGTCACCATTTCAGGAGTCACAGGATTCATTCAAAATGAAATGTGAAGCATGTTCAAATTCATTAACTGTGTGTCCTGCTTTTGTATTTTCTGTATCACAAGGTTGAACCAAAGGATTTTCAAAGAAAAAAAATACCTGGTGACTTTGGTTAAAAAAAAACAAAAACATTTTCAATGTGCTTCAATTGTATGATGGGGGTTGTTTCCCTTTGAAAAGTGATCGTACCTGATATTTGGATTTAAACTGTTGTGTGTGTGTGTGTGTGTGTGTGTGTGTGTACAGTAGCCTTGTGGGTGGGTAGGCAGATGATGAAGTAGGGGGTATCAATCTATCATACACATGTGAGTGAAGGAGACCTGTGACACCTCCAGAGGACTAATTAGTTTTCTCTGCTCCCCTACAACTAAACATCATCAATACTCGCTCTCAGCTTGCTACTACATCACACCCATGATTCAGTTAGGGGCATCAGTCTCAGTTAATGATCACACGATGGTGCCAGACTGTGTTCTTGTGTACAGTTACACAAGCGCCGAGGAACGCTTATTAAAAGAAATCATTTGTGCTTTTACATACAGTATTAGTAGGCTGACAGATTCAGTTGGTGAAATCACAGCATGTCGCTCTGTGTTTATGGGAACAGATTGCGTCTTGGAGCTGGGGAGCGCTGGAGCAAATAACTGTGTCTCTAAAGGCTTTCCATCATCTCTGTCAAAGCAGCTAATTAACAAGACAACAAATAGTGTCTGCAGCAAAGAGGAGGGGAGAGGGTGTTGTACAGAAGCAGAGCATAATCCTGCTGTTAAGGTATGGATTGTAAAAATTGATTTCAATTGTCAACAGTCATTAATTACACAGGCCGTTTGCAGTCTTGAGTCCTTACTTAAATATGGATAATTACATATAAACATACACATATACAAAAAAAATATTTTAAGTATTTTACGGCTAATTCAGCTGAGTTTTATTTTTGTACTTGTCCATTTTTTTCTTTGGTTATAATAACACTGTACTCTGCATGTTAATTACTGTGGTCTGAAAAACCCAGCAACATCACTTTAAGTAAGTCCAATGGGCCAAGAAATACAAGGGTTCAGATGATCCAACAGGTTGTCCAACCAATAGCAATATTATCTAAACCACATATTCAGATGTGTAACTCAGAAAAATGCACACATTTGCAGCAAAAACAAATGAAGGTTGAACAGCAAGTTTGATCTGAACATCTGGCTAGTGTTTCTTGCATTTCTAAATTTCTGTCTGACAATAGTGCAGTGTTTTCAGATCTCTGCAATACAATCAGTGTAAATAATTGTCAAAATGTTGAATATTAGACCCATGTGTATGAATCCAGAATTTACAGCTAAGGTAACATTAACTTTAAAAGATGGTAGATTAAGTGAAAAATAAATCAAATGATTTTAGTTGAATCACAGAAGTAAATCAGTGCAAATCCTTAGCATCAAGTTCAACTGGCAACAAACCTCAAACATCAACAGTGCTGACCTTTGACATAACGGAGCGGCAGAGACTCAAAAATGAAGAAGCTTCACTATCTGTGCTCTGTCCACTTTTATATAGCTCAGGCCTGTGGAGTTAAACTGCTCCATAAAGGAAGAATGAATCACAGACAGGTATCAGACAGGAGTCAGTGGTACAAATACATATGTTGAATAAATTGTGAACTTACTGTCCACTTAGTGACCAACCTATTGTGAATGACGAATACAAGCATGTTCCAAGCTGGCCAGTGCATCTAGTAACCCTAACAGTAGTCACTATATCAAGCTCAAAGCACATAATGTGTTTCACCAGGATGTGTGGATGACTGTCATAAAAGAACTATTGTTTTTGCTAATGTAAAGCCCTGGTCACAAAGTAAAATGGCACAAACTGTTATAGAGAAAGAGAAGGATAAAAGAAAAAGTCAGAAATTGGAGCAACTACAGAAAAGGACAATAAAAAGGAAGGAGGGGAGATGGAAAAAGAAGTATAGCGATGGACGTAGAGCTGATTAATAAATGAAGACATTTTATTAGACTAGGTCTACTGAATCCCCAGTATCATTGAAGCAGTTTAGCTTTGGGGCCAAAACCTTTCTGAAAGACTGTGAAGTACAAAGGCACATTCAGAGTCTGATCAGGGCACTGACTGAAACAATGATTCAGGCAGGGAATTTGACTCCATCCCAGACCGCCCTGTCCATGCACACTATTAACTCTGCGAGCTAACCCTACTTATTGATGTAATGGGTATAAGAGTTTTCTCACATCTTCTTTGTTTCACAGTTACATATTTACTGTGATCTAACAAACATTCCCGTATACCTGCAGACGCTGTACACTCACTTAGACTTGTAAGGACGCCAAAGAAAGCAGTTTTGTGTTGGCTCTGATAGCTTAGCTGATAGACATAGCTGATAGCTATGATAGCAGGGTGGTTGGATGGATCAACAGAATTGAGATACATTACAACAAGAAACAGTCTTAATTCAAACATTAGTATGGACCAAGCGGCTGAGCTGGCAGGAGTTAATAGAAATATTGTAAATCTACATAGTTTACAAACATTTAAATATATATTTTTTATCCATAATTTCCCAGAGTTACAGCAGATTTCACATAAAGCTTAAACTGAAGTAAACTTTCTTGCAACATGACTTCAGGAATTTTACCATTACCACTCTTTCATTGATCTGATGGATTGGAGGACACTTTTTATATTCGATATATTTATATTTGGTATTCATGGTCCCCCAGAGGATGAATTTTAGCGCCACCATGAGGGTGGTTTTAAAGGTAGATATGAAAGGTAGATAGTTGTTTGCTGCTATATTAATATTCTGAATCTCCTCTTTGCTACATAAAGATACAGCTGAGTAATGGCGTCCTGATCAGACACCGACTCTCCCTCTGTGTGTGTCTCTGTTCTTTGTTGTAGCCTTGCACACGTTAGTGGGTCTAACCACGTTCATAAAGAAATGGAGGGAGAGACCTCACACTCAGCTCTACAACAGAGAGCTGTTTGAAGTTTGCAGTTTGAAGCTTTCAGCTGATGATCCTCACAACCTTTACACTAGCTAACGCTAGCAGGATAGCTAGCAAGCTAATAGCTCCTAGTGAGTAACGACATGCACCAGCTGTGTCAGAGGGAGTGTGTGTGTGTGTGTGTGTGTCAGCTCAGCTTCTTTCTCTTTTTTACCTCCAGTCTTTTCCCCCTCTCCTCTGTAGTCTGAATGAAGTGTGTCCATTTGTGCCCATCTGCTTTGGTCTGAGAAGTTTTACTTTAGTAAGACATCTGTTGGTTCTGAATGTTGAATTTTGGACCTTCAACCCTCTATGGCATGACTTCTTTTTTTTTATTATTTTTTTGGGGGGTTTCACCCTTTATTATTATTATTATGGATAGGACAGCTGAAGACAGACAGGAAAGGTGGGAGAGAGAGAGGGGGGAAGACATGCAGCAAAGGGAATCGAACCGGGATCGGCTGCGGCCCAAGGCCTCCTCATATATGGGCAAAGCGCGCACGCTACCACTGTGCGCCCTGACTTTTCATTTTTTGAGGAAAAAGATATTATACCCCATTTTTGGGAGGTTGGGGGTCTTAATTAGTGTTCTCTTTTTGATAAGGCACAGTCTGATTTCATATTTGGTGTGGAACTTCAGGAAGCAGTTGCTGGTGGATGTGAAGTAACACCAGCATATGTTCAAAATTATTTGGTTTGTGACCAAATGCTTTCAAAGTGAATGGCAGTGTGACAATGTTAACATACTAATTGAGATGGTGTACATGGTAAACGTTATACTGGCTAAAAATCTGCATGTTAGCACTGTTATGCTAACTACAGAATACATGGACTACAGAATAAAACCATGTGGCATGTGGGTAAATGGGTTCAGTTTATACATTATAGGGAATGTGTTATCCCTTAACCTTCGACAGTTTGTCTACAGAGTAAATGTAAAAACAAAACAAAAGTATCTGAAGCTGGCATTGCAACGGCCTTGTGAGCACATTTGTCCAAATTAAAGAACCTTACAACATTTATGTGATTTGGCCTTGGTGTGTGCATTTGCTTGAGATTATAAGGAGGATAAAAGTGAACTTCTCTACACACACACACACACACACAGTCAGATTTTCCCTCAAACTAATGAACAAGTTGTGTTTCCCTAAAACTAATTAATTAAACATGTTTGAATAAAAGCATCAGAACAATTCCCATGGTTTATTCAAACAAACATTGTCATTTTTACAATGCAAATGTTTCTGGTCTGAATGGAAATATAACTGCAATGAAGTAATGTGGGTGGGGTGACAAAAATATGGCAATCAAGCAGTGATTAATGGCAGGATCTGATTTATTGTATGCCATCCTCTGCTTTTCAGATTATAATTGAGATTTTTTTTTTTTTTCAGACACTCAAGAGTGTTGAAAGTGGATATGAAATGCCCAGACAATAGAAAAACACAGAGTTTGAGAGCTGAAACTTTATTGAGGGATGATTTTATTTAGATCAAGCTGTGTTGTGTGTTGATATCCTTTTATTTATCTTTAAACTCACCTAACTTTACATTTGGAAAGTGAGCCCATAGAAGTAATGGATGACACTGTTTTCTAATATCTGCTGTCTCTGAATGGAAGGACAATATTTCATGGGCAAACAGTTGAAGTAGTCTAAAGCTAACACGCAGGAAAATGCAATATGCCACATTATGAAAACACCTGTCATCACTTCAGACATGCCTGCCGCTCCTTTGGCAAACTTTAAGAAATCATCAACACCTTATTACTCCTAATCTGCTGGTTGCATAAGACAGATGGGAGACAGAAAATGCTATTTATTGGTGTTATTATTGCATTCATGGTACAGACAAAAGTTTTTCTTTCCCTCAAAGTGTGTCAATTATGAAGTCATTAATGGAGTATGCCTGTAGCTGTTGTGATAGTTTCCACTTTTGTTTGGACTTGGCACAGTGATGTACTGATGGCACATAATTGGCTCTTGCACCTCCTGAATCAGCAAGGCTGCAGTAATAAATTGCTTCTAGGTATCTGGGCACTTTTTATCTTAAACATACTGATGTGTAAATGTTTGCTTGCAGGCCTTGAAAATATATATGATGTCTTTGTTTTACAGTTTAGACTTTAGTATGAAACTGATTTTTATTTATAATCCATTAAACTAATATTTAAGACAGTCATCACAACTGGACTGTTTACATCTAATGTAACTAACTAAAACTAATAAAAGCTAAAAAGCTATCAAACAAGTACAAAATAACTGAATGAATCAATAGATACTGTTAGTTAATAATTAAAATGGAGTGTAAAACATAGAAAGCTTTATACTTTACACCAACGATAATATGTCAATATGTTTTTTTTTATTAATTATTATACACGATCTGTAATAATACTAGAAGTTAATTAGGAAATCGGAGAGCGGAACCAATTAGTCTCGTGGCGTTGTCGCCGGGTCCCTAGATCTAGAAGCGGTTCGCGTCTTCTTTCCTAACTTGTAATTACCTGTTTTCTAGTTGAGTACACCATGAAAAAAAGACACAATAATAATTATTTACCAAAACGTAACTATGTTTAATATGAATATACCGAATATATGATGTAATTGAACTTTGTTGTGGTGAGTTAATAACTTGTAAAAACAAAAAAAAAATGGCAGTTTGCGTGAAGGTATCACTTTATTGTAAAAATACGTGTATTTTAATGAAATAGTTAAGCTTCCTTTGGCCACACCTGACATATATGTTTTCTGTTCATATATGTTTTATAAGTTCCAATTGAATGTGTATAATATCTGAGTTTTAATCAGACAGAAATTATTTTAAGTTCATTGAGTATCTCATAAGTGCTGACTGGGACAATCTTCTAAGGCTGAGAATGTCTAAATGAAAAATTGTAAATGCATCTGTGTTTCTAACACTAAGTTCTTCAGGGAAGCTGAAATTCAGTTTATTGTACTATTATCTAGCCAGGAATGTGTTTAGAAGATTGAATATATCAGTTTTATATTAAGATGTGATGTAATTGGAAATGAGACAAGAGTAAGGAAAACCATACTATTGAGACATTATTATATATTGTATATTTGACTTGTCATTATTTATTTATTTTCTTTTCTGTTGCCACTCTTTATGATGAAGCAGGGACGAGGACCAACAAATGGACATTTAACCAGAGACACTTGCACTAGGGAGAGAAATGTTTATTATTGTCATGATGTTATTGTGTAAAAAAAGAGACGGAGATCCGGAGGAGAAGAGAGCAGTTTGCGTCTCCTTTCCTAACTTGTATTTACCTGTTTTCTAGGAAAGTCCATCCTACAGATAAATCCAATCCAACAAATCTTTTTATTACTACGGCCTCAGCCATTTGTGACCCATAACAATTACATTTAAATGTTATAAACTGGTCTGAGCTCCTATATAATTATTGGTAAAAATGTGTGGAAGGTCTTCTCTTTCAAAATCTGTCCTTAAAATCAGTAAAGCACAGGTCTAAGAATTTAATGATTTTCATGTTTTAATGATGTAATGGTACAGAGAGGCAGTAATAAGCTACTTCTTTCCAATTAGCAATGTGTTCTGAGTCCCCACTTCTGATAAGAAAAATTAATGAATACATAAATATTACATGTATCTACATATATCATCATTTACATATATCAGTTGCCACTGCATAAGTAATTTCACACGTGTCTGTAGCATTAGCACGTCTCAGTACAACTTTCTGCAATCTGTGGTCTGAAAAATGTTATCAGATTTTAATTAACACTTAACATAACTAATTAACCCTGTAATAGTCTTCACAAATTCTGAATATTTTCAGTATTAAAGATAAGATAAGATCAGATAAGATCCTTTATTGATCCCACGGTGGGGAAATTTCACTGTTACAGCAGCTCAAACACAAAGTAAAAGATAAAATACTCAACTATCTTTCTGTCTGTATTATATATTTTCTGTATCTGCCTCATACCTATCCTATTTAGAAGTTCCTTGTAATGTTGACCTTGCTGAAGGCCATATACTGAAGTACGCTGGTCTCACAATAAAGTTATTCTGCGCACTCAAGTGTTGCTGGAGTTTTGACCCTTGTAAAAATACTATGCTTCCCATACCTTATTTATCCAGTACATGAATATCAAACGACAGAAAAGAGCAGCCGAGTTTACAGTAACAGGTTCTGATAAAACAGCTATATGGCTCATCTCTTCAGTAATAATGTTTTTACATGTGTTTACCCTGACCTATAAAATATCATTCATTTTGACATTTCAGTTTTCAGGATCCACCTGATTGACTTTAGTCTAAATAAACTGGTGGCAATCTGGTTTCAAACTAACAAGGTTTTCCATCACCTTTACACACGACCAATCTGTTAAGACCATAGGATGCAGCTGGATTTAGGCCGTATGGGGAGGATGAGGAGCACAGGAGGAGGTACTTCCTCTTTAGCCACACTAGTTTTTTCATGAATACTTTCCTGAAATGTTGTCATGTTTTAATTACAGTTTTTCATAAAGGCTACTTAGTTTTATCAGACAAGACTGCTAGACAAGAAGAAGATTGCTGAACTGAAGAAGCCTCTCGGAGTAGAGGTGAACTGCCTTCAACAACCTCATGCAAGTCCACTTGACTTTCTTCTAACTCTTAGAAACTACCATTACCTAGATGTCTGAAAATCTTCACAGACATCACTGAATATTTACCTATTAATTGAGTGCTCATAATCAACTAAAAGTTTCTTCTTTATTTTCAAGCTTCAGTGTTTCATTTGTAAAAAAAAAAAAAAAAACTAAAAAAGATAAATTTATTGATTTTTATCAGACATTAAAAACTCAATAAGAACTGAAATGGTGCCTCTGTCACTGGCTACATCAGCAAATGCATCAGTGACAACGTATCAGGGATTACTGTACACACATTCCTGAATCAGAAGCTCTGGGTTAACAGAGAAGTCCGTGCCAAACTTAAAGCATGGACAGATGCCTACAACTCAGGTGATTTGGAGGAGTACAGGAAGTCCAGGTACGCACGCTTCTAGGAGAGCCATCAGCAGCGCAAAGAGACAGTACAGGGACAAAGTGGAGTCTCACTACCAGGGCTCCAACACCAGGAGCATGTGGGCTGGACTTAAAAACCCTTAACGGACTACAAAAGGAAGATCAGCAGTGCTGTGGTAATCTCTGCATCTCTACCTGACGAACTGAACACTTTTTATGCCCGCTTTGAGAGCAACTCTCCAGCTGTGGAGGTGCAAAAGGCTCAGGAGGACCACTGCCCACCTGTGATAATCCAGGGCAGACATGTGCAGAACTCTAAAACGGATTAACACACGTAAGGCTCCTGGACCTGACGGCATCCCCGGCCGAGCTCTCAAGGTGTGTGCAGACCAGCTGGCAGACGTCTTTGCAGACATTTTCAACGTGTCACTGCTTCCAGTCTGTAGTCCCCACGTTGCTTCAAGGAGACCATCATTGTCCCTGTCCACAAGAAACCCAAAATCCTCTTCCTGAATGACTACCGCCCAGTAGCTCTCACCTCCACCATCATGAAGTGCTTTGAGAAGTTAGTCAGATCTTTCATCACCTCCTCCCTCCCGGACTCACTGGACCCACTTCAGTTTGCCTACAGGCCCAATAGGTCAACTGAAGATGCCATTGCCCTCACCCTCCACACTGCCCTCTCCCACCTGGACCAGAAGGGACACATATGTGAGAATGCTGTTCATTGACTACAGTTCAGCATTCAACACCATCGTGCCCTCCAAGCTCGTCACCAAGCTCAAGCTCAGACCTTCGGGCTCAACAGCGCCCTCTGTGATTGGATCCTGAACTTCCTGACGGGCAGACCCCAGGCTGTGCGGATGGGCAGCACCACATCCTCCACCCTGACTCTGAACACCTGGCGCTTTGGCCCCCCAGGGCTGTGTGCTCAGCCCTCTGCTGTACTCCCTGTTCACGCATGACTGCATGGCCACCCACAGCTTCCAACACCATCATCAAATTTGCTGACGACACGACCATCATCGGCCTGATCACCGGCGACAATGAGACGGCCTGCAGAGAGGTCAGAGGTCAGAGACCTGACATCTTGGTGCCAGGACAACAACCTCCATCTCAATGTCAGCAAAACTAAGGAGCTGATCGTGGAGAGAGGAAGACACACCTTCAGGTTCCTCCAGTTCAGGTTCCTCCAGTTCAGGTTCCTCCAGTTCACATCAGTGAGGACCTCACCTGGACTCATCACACTGACTTTGTCACTAAGTCAGCCAGACAGCGGCTCTTCTTCCTCTTCAGGCTGAGGAGGCTCAACATGGACTCAAGGATCCTCTGCAGCTTCTACAGGTGACCCATAGAGAGGATCCTGACTGACTGCATCACCGCCTGGTACAGCAGCTGCACCGCCCTCAACCGTAAGGCTCTACAGAGGTGTGGTGAAAGCTGCTCAGCACATCACCAGGATGGAGCTGCCATCCATGGAGGACCTCTACACCCAGCGTGTGTAGGAAGACAGGATCATAAAAAACCCCAGTCAAATGTTTTGCCTGCTGCCGTCTGGTCGATGGTACCTTAGCATTCGGGCCCGCACCAGCAGGCTCAGGGAAGCTTCATCCCCCAAGCAATACTCAAGAATTTCATTGTCAGCAACTTACTCCATGTAATTGTTGTGCATATGATAATAATAAATCTTGGATCTTGAATCTTGAATCTTCTCTTCTCTCATACTTTGCAAACATCAGTGCTGTTTGTCTGGTATTGGTGTCAGGCATTAAGACTAACTATTAGAAACTAATACAGACACCAAATGCATACTTTTCTGTAACAGACATCCAAAACATGTCATCTGCATGTAACTTCAAAATAGAGAGGTTGAAAAAAGAAATTTTCATTATATTAAAGTAATTAATATCAATGTGATTAAAAAAAATAATCTTTTCACTTTTAAAACAAGAATATTTGGTACATTATTAAAATTGAATACTGACCAATGCCCAGTTACAACTAAGCCATTGCCTTGTTTTATGTTCTGTATAAAATTATGCTTATTGGATGTTCTGAAATCACAAGTTTTTTATTTGAAATGTACATACCTGCTGTTAGACTGTAAGTTAATCCAAAACACAAGCAACATTTAGCCTTTTGTTCAGTTTTGACAACTGCTACCAATCTGGCATATCGTTTCTACAGACTGCCAAATTTGGACAACAAACTACATCAAGTCTTCTGCTGGAGGAAGTAAGTGAGAAAAAAAACAATAATAACAGGTTAATATAACTTTGAGGGTTACACTAATGATCTCTTTCCAATGTGTTGTTTCAGGGCCCACTCTCATTCTCACAGCCTGAGAGGGAGTGCATGCGAAAAAGCGAAAATTGTAATCATGTTTGAAAACTGCATATCATAAATCTGTGCAATCTGTGTGGGAGAGGAAATGAGCAAAACACATTAAATGTGTGTGTGTGGGAGTGTCCACATGTTAGTGTCAGAAGTGAACAGCAGATTTAAATACACACTCAGTCATCTTAGGAGAGATGTCATGATTAAAAAGAGAAAAGCCTCTTTAGGAGGTCAGAGATGAGGATCCTCTGTGTGTGTGTGTGTGTGTGTGAGTGGCGTGTTAACTTGATACGCTGATGACTGTCTTTTTCATGTCAGGATGCCTTTAGAGGTTGTCCCTTTGGAGGATGGTCACGGATACCAATTTAGATTGCGCTTTTAGCCTTTGTAGACACACACACACACACAGACACACAGCACATCCCAACATGTTCTCTCTATCGTTCTCTTACTCTGTCAAATTTAATTTCTGTCCAAGTAAAAGTTACCATCAGATGTGAAACACTGTGGGACAGGACACATTCTTCCCTCACATAGCCTAGACACAAACTTCAGCTGTTACAGTGCTATGTCAAGAGAAAATCTTAACCTGGATGAAACAAATCTTAAAGATGGATGACATTATAGCTCCCCCAGTGGCTGGCTACATTACAGCTCATAAATACCAGCAGCAGCAGAGGAAATGCAACTGAGTTTGTTAATATTCTCTAATTATTGATTACTGATTGAGACATTGGGTGTATGGGTGGGACCTCTTTAATGCAGCTCCTTCCTCCATCACTACTGTGCAGATCAACAACAACACCAATGTGAGGTGGTGTCACCTATATCTGTGATATTTTGGCTTCACCTTTGTACAGTAGGAGAAAGTGGAAACGTGTTGTCCATCTTTATATACAGTCTCTGTCTCCACCTTAAGTCAGCACATTTGTTCACATAACGTTTTTATGTTGAATGCTTTCATACGAGAGTCCTCCTTTGAGTCACCGTCTCCCCACTGCAGCTCAGGAGAAAATTCCAGTCTGTGGAAACACAGACAGGGAATTTTGTAAAGGTAATAAAAACACTGTAACTTCAGAAGATATGAAACTTGATTGGTCTGAGTCGGCCCGCTGAAGCCTCATATTTGTTTCATCTGAACTTCAGAATGTATTTCTGAACAGAGCAAGGACTGTGCTTTTCTCCTTCAGCCTCTTACACTGGAATTGCTTTTGAAGGTGTTGGTGTTACGTCATGGCCAGAACGAAGAGAAGGAATGACAACAGTGGTTGGGTCACAGTGCTGATACAGTTTGTTGCAGGACATATTTAATATCATGCCACTTAATGTAATGTGGCATGATATTAAATATGTCCTGCATTAATGTAATGTTAATGGTGGTAGTGTAACTTGATATAACGTACCGTAACATAATGTAATGCGATGTACAGTAATATGAGGTGACATGAAGAAGAGAAAAATAGCTGCATTATATTTAGCCCATGCTTTCTTGTATTCTCTACTGTCTTGAGTGTACACAAGTTTAATCTTAGCTAGCCAGCTGATTACTCTGATTACTTTGACAGCTGCTAGTTTTGACCCACTGTGGACTGATTATACAAGGTGATACGGAGCATTGTGTCTTGCCTGGCTTATGGCATTTGATGATGGGGCCTGAATATCTGTAAAACAGAAAAAACAAGCAAAAAGAACTGTGCAAAAATGAGAGAAATGCAACAGAGTACAGGATTGTTTCTTTTTTTAAGCATTTCTGCCACCTACAGATCCCTTACCACCAATCTAGGGACATTACCACGGCTGCCAAATTATAATCACAGGCACTCTACATTTACAACCACGTTATGAGACGATATGAAATGTTGGCAACTTAAAACCTTGGCAAGAAACTCTGCTTTCCGAGTCTTTGTGAAGCACTGGGGCATGTTCTGAGGTAAAAAACTAATTAGCTTACAGTTGGGAGCTAGTTACAAACATCAGTACCCAGCAGAAGCCAACCCGTCTATCTAAAACCTGATGCTTGGACAACAATGTAATGCCCCTTTTCCACTAGTACCTACTCGGCTCAAACGGCTCGACTCGACTCGCCTTGGTTTGTATGTGCGCGTTTCCATTACGTGTTAGTACCTGGTACCAGGTACTTTCGTAGTACCTACTTGGCCGGGGTTCCAAGCGAGCTGAGTCGAGCCGAAAAAAATGTGACGTCGGCAGAAGGCAGGCCACTGATTGGCCAGGGCCTGACGTCACTAGATGCGTCGGGAGAGCGACTTTCGTTCATAAGAGTCAACCGCGCCATTTTTAAAACGCAATAACAACAACGAACACGATCAGAGATGGCTGCACAGAAATCAACCCTGCGGATCAACGATTTCGAGGTGTTTCGTGTTTGTGTCGCATAACAAATGACGTCCGCTGGAGTTTCGGCCGCGTTGCCACGGCGACCCCACCCACGCTGAGGTGGTACTGAGGTGGTACTCTATTGTAATGGAAAACGACCGAAACTGAGTCGAGTCGAGGCGAGCCGAGCTGAGTAGGTACTAGTGGAAAAGGGCCATAAGCCAGCTGAGGCTAAGTGTTAAATAGGTAAGTCCACTCATCAGGGCAGAAACGACACATTTTAGTTTGTCAGACCATTACGCCCTGAGTGACGAACAGTTCTTTCAATCACCTTTATTGTACAGTGACAACCAGAAGGACCTTTAATCATCTTTATTGTTAAGAGTGACAGCCTGAAGTGTGCTTAATCATCTTTAGTCTGGAATCAAGACTACAGGACCGTCAGAGTGCTCTTCTGTCTCCTTCAGCCTCAAGTCTAGACGGAGGCATTGTCAAGGATCCTCCATCACCTCTAGAAGCCTAATACAGACTTCAGAAAATGGGTTGTGTGACATTTCACAGCTCAGACGCAGTGCGTGCTGATGCTCCGGCAAAGAAACAACACACTGTGGAGAATCTCTTTCACGCTGTTGAAAGGGAGAATGGAGAGGGGTGAGAGAGGTGACTGGTACATACCACAGTGAAGAAATGAAGTTTAATCAGTCTTATTGAGGGTCTTGCCATATGATCTTTTCAATATGTCAAAGTGGCAAGCAAACAGTTGCCTAGTAAATGGAGGTCCTATACAAATATAAAAATATACACTTTACCTTTTTTAATATTTAGATTTCCATTTAGTCGATGTCCTCAAAGTGGTTCATGACAGAGGAGAATCCTGGTGTAACTATTTTTACTCAAAATAACCTTTGATTTTGAATTTGTTTTCCAGTCCAGGAAACCCAATATCATTACTGAACCACAGCGGTATTCTTTAGGCCCTCTGCAGTCTGCTCAGTAGAGAGACTGAGCAGGTTTAAGCTGTGAATAAAGGCTAGAGTATGTTCAGCCGATATCCCAGTGGTGCTAACCCTAGACCAACGCTTCTGCTTTTCTTTTGTAGTGTTAACAATAGCTTTGCTTAATGACACTCCTGCTAATTCCAGCTTGTTAGAGGCATTATTGTGCACTTGACACTGAAACAAGAACCTGTTCCTTTCATATCGGCACAGCTTCCAACTTCTTCTTACCAATGATGATTTCTTCTATGTCTCAGAGATAACTGGTGCTCAGAGGCTCTACTTCTGCCCTTTCTAGTATCAGTGCGGTTCAACCATTGGACACTGTTTTTGAATTTAATGAAGAAAAAAAAAAAAAGATCAAACCCCTCTTAAAAAATTATATGTATTTCCAAAGAGGACTTTGTATGACTTTAAAGACCCTTCAAAAGATTAATAGTCCTCTCAGACATCTGTACCAAATCAATTTTGTGGCAGGCGATTCCAAACTTATGAACAGTCACGCATCACATATTGAAATGTGATCCTAAACAAACCACACAATCTTTGCATCATCACTGAATTTCAGGAGTTGAGAATATTTAAGAAACCTAGAGGTATGAGGTCTCTTGGGTATGAGTAAAACCCTGATTTTTTTGTGTAAAACGCACACGTGACTGTAAAATCTGATCAAAGCAGGGACCGAGGAAGCTATCGTCGGTTCAACAAAGTAAGAAGAAATCATAGATGAGCTCCAAAACTGGACAGGATATTAAAATGTGACAGTCAAAACTCAAATCAGCAAAAATAACTGTTCAGTCACTAACCACTGGAGGAGGACAGAATGTAGATTAACAGGGCTATTTCACCTTTATTACTGAGAGAAAGAGACATGTATGACAAAAAAAGTAAAGTTAATATCTTCTGATATTTTGGTTGGGGGCGATTCAAAGGCTCAGCCATTATTTCTGAGGCGCTGGAGTAATTTCCCACCAGTGACCAAATCAGAACCAAAAACGTGTTCAGGTTTGAAAAAGGCAAATCAGTGAAATGGTGAACAATGCAGCTCCACTTTTTCGGTAAAAAGCAGAGCGTATAAATGCCCGGTCTTGTGAAGGCAACAATACGAAGGAATTCTTTTTTCTTGGACAAACTTCATTTTTCAGATTGTCCCTGTGGAAATACCACCACAGAGAACAAGCGCCCTGGGGAACGAGACGGCACCATAACACTTTGTGGATTTTACACCATGTAGTGTGGAGGGTGCTACTTTGTCCCTTCACTGCTGCCACAGTGTGAGCTTGTCAAAGGGGCCCTGACAGTGCTGTCTTGTGCAGCCTTCTTCCATACAACTGATTTCACACACACACACAGCCTCTCTCTCTGCTTTTTTTTTCCTTCACTTTCTTGCCTTGTCCAAATTCTTACACACAGACACACACACTCGCACTAACACAGCTGGTTAAAGAGTGATTGTGTAAGGCCTGGATCTGGTCTAGGCCTGTCAGCAAGACATGCCGTCCTTCTCTTTCATCAAAAACACCGAACACACAAGCTTGCTCATGTACAGACACGTGCGCTGACTTTGAGGAGAAGAGGAGGAGAGCGAGATAGTGAGACACGCGTCTTTGTATTCATTTCGGTGCTGCAGATACTCAAAGGCAGTTAGCTGAGGAGATATGAAAATGAAAATCTGAAAGGTAAAATCCATTTGGTATCTTTTCACAGATTCAGAGCAGGTCATTCTATCATCTTGAGACTGCGGGGCACCTATTTCTGGTGTTGGCCCAAAACTCTGTATTTCCACTTCACCAGGTCTCAGTTCACTTTGAGCTGACTTTGAGTCGGCACAGTTGAAAATGTCAAATGAAAACACATTTCACACAATAATGATGGAACCTTCACTCTCAGTCACACCTGTGCTTGTTTTGTAGATTTGATATAGGTCTAAAAAGGTTTTTGTAATTTGAAGAAAATGAGTCCGAATAAATCGACTGTGCAGACCAGATCTTTTGAGGCCCAAAAAATAATATGCGGACAAATTTGGAAAGTGACACTAGTGCATTTCAATGAAGCTGCATGTGTTATTCTATTGTGAGTTTTCTAAGTACAGGGTGAAGAAGGAGGACACACTAAGGTAACTTTTTCTCTGTTGATATCTATTCTGATATCTTTGCTCAGCGTGTTTGTCAGAGTACTAACCCTACACCAGTGTTCGCTCTTCATTAACCTATAAACTCTGTATAACTCTGTACCTCACTATGTAGAAATCATGAGAGTATTTTTAACATGTAACATGAGCCAGTGAGAAGACAGCTGGGCCCCTGACGTGAGGTGCTGCACTTTGTTAGCTCTTTTTGTTTTTACCTTATTTACTTGATTTGACAACTGACAACTGTGAAGCAAGGCGTAAAAAACTAATTATGCTGAGTGATGTAAAAAGTATAATGTAACTGTTACATATATGCAGAGGATGTTAGTCTGTTGGAGAAGCTAACATCAATGTTGGCCCTGTGAAAGCATGTGAAACAGACTGTAAAATAATATAGTATCCTCCTATCTCATGTGTTGTTAACGACAGTATTTAGTATGAGGTCATTTAGACCCCCCTTGATTTGTGAGGAGAGTTGGACATGTAGCAAAACAAAGAGTTACACCAAAGGCCAGATAAACACCTGTTAATGGTAGAAGTTACTAGCTGACTGGACCTCGAGATGCAGACACAGACACTGCTCAGGGGGTGGAGAAGATAACAGTGGTTTATTGCGAGGATCTGACAATGAGTGAATTCAGTTTTCCTCTGGTGCAGCAGAGAGCTGAGCGTTCAGAGAGTCCAGGGACCAGGGACAGGAGCAAAGGGGTTAGGAGGTTTTCTGCCCCAGAGAAGAGAGGAGGAAGTCCAGGTTGACAGGAGAACAGGTTCCAGGAGCTCACAGGAGGGTAACGGACAATCTGGCAACAAGTGGAGGAATGAGCCGGTCTTAAATACTGCAGCAGTGTAGGTGGCTTGATTGTAGGATGAGGAACAGGTGTGTGATGAGTGCAGGTGTCAGGCTGATGAGCGCGGGGTGACCTCCTCGACTCCGCCCAGCATCAGACACAAACACAGACAGACAGGAGGAGACAGACAACACCACAAGGGGAGAGGAGAAATGGGAAAACAAAGGGAGAAGAAAACACAGGGACTCTGACAGTGAAATGGGACAGTAAATATTGAACTTACATGTATTAGGTGGCAAGTCACGTCACTCAGTATTTTTATCAAGGATTTCCTATTTAATTTATTTTTTTTTGTTCCACTGTCCACAGTTTGCACACTTATTTTAACTCATTCTGTGTGTCACCATTTCCTTTCAATCAAGACTCAATCAAGAATCTTTATTGTCATCATGTTTTCACATAACAAAATTAAGATTGGTGACTTCCAACTTTAAACGTAAATATATGTAATATGTACATAAATGTCTAAAGATTTAAAGTTGTAGCAGCAATGTACAATGGGGGGGTCAGTTGTTTAAGTCAAGTTGGCTCAAGTTCTCAGTAGGGGGAAATGCATTGATACAGCTCTGGGGAAAAAGCTGTTTTTCAGTCTGGTAGTTGTTGTCTTTATATGTTTCTGTACCGCTTTCCAGATGGAAGGGCAAGCGGTACAAACAGTCCATTTCCCGGGTGGGTAGGGTCGGTGGCAATATGTCGGGCCTTCTTCTGCATCCGGCCACAGCGTATATTGAGTCCAGGTCTGGAAGAGGACTTCCCACAATCCCCTGTGCTGTTTTCACCACCGGGCTAAGTCCTTTCACTTGGCGGTCTTGTGCAGTGCAGCTGCCATACCACACTGCTGCACTGAGGCAGAGGATGCTCTCTATTGTGGCCCTGTAGAAGGTTTGTCAGGAGCTGAGGGGAGAGTCCAGCACGTTTCAGCTTCCTGAGGAAGAAGAGTCTTTGTTGAGCCTTCTTTACCAGGTGAGCTGTGTTCATGGACCAGGTCAGGTCAGATGTGATGTGGATGCCCAGGAACTTGATATTGTTGACACGCTCAACTGCTTCCCCGTGGATGAGGAGAGGAGCGTGCTCTGTCCTCCTGGACCTCCTGTAGTCCACTATGACCTCCTTGGTCTTTGCTGGTGTTCAGAACAAGGTTGTTGTTTGAGCACCACTGAGTAAGGTGCTGGATCTCCTCTCTGTAGTGGGTCTCATCATTGTCCGATATGAGGCCCACTATGGTGAGTGTCATCTGCAAACTTTACGATGGTGTTTGTGGAGTGGATGGCAGAACAGTCACTGGTGAAGAGAGTGAAGAGGGCTGGGCTGAGCACGCAGCCCTGTGGTGTGCCTGTGCTCAGGACCAGTGTAGAGGATGTGTTGTCCCCGATTCTCACCACCTGAGGCCTGTTGGTGAGGAAAGTACCTGATCCAATGGTACAGTTACAGTGATGAGGGCAGTCCCAGGTTGTGGAGCTTCAGTATCAGCTTGTCTGGGATCACTGTGTTTAAGGCTGAACTGAAGTCCACAAATAGCATCCTCACGTAGGTGTTAGGAAGCTGCAGATGGGTCAGGGCTGTGTGAAGTGCAATGGAGACTGCATCCTCTGTCGACCTGTTCTCCCTGTATGCGATGCGAACTGATACTGATCCAGACCAGCAGGGATGATGTGTCTTTGATGTGCTTTAGGACAATCCTCTCAAAGCACTTTATGATTTATCATTTAGGCAGGTGACAGCAGATTTTTTTTAGGCACAGGCACAATGATGGAGGTTTTGAGGCTGACAGGAACTGTAGCAAGCTGCAGGGACAGGTTGAAAATGTCCAGAAAAACTCCTGCCAGTTGGTCTGCACACAATTTCAGAGTGCGACCAGACACCTTCCTTTCTGTTATTTGCCATTATTGATAGAATACATGGGGGAATCTCCCCGTCTAACTTTCTAGGTTTCCAATAGCTCTTTTCCTAGGAAATGTGAGGTTAACATGTGCAGTGGAAGCCACTGTGGCTGAAAAGAAACATAAACTGGACTCAGCATTTCAGAGTAACTCCCGGCCTGCCACGGTGTAATGTCATAACCATCTGTTGTTCACTAAGTGATGGTCTGCATGAGTGTTTGCATCTATTGAAGCTTTCATGCCCGCCTGCTTTCTTGTTTCTTCCACAATCTGCAGCTCTCTTCGACAGAGGAGTAATTGTTGCCCTTGCTCTCCATCAGTGACCTGTGTAATGTCTGGGCCGCTGCCGGGGTCGGAGGCCTCTCTGGGTGGAAGCAATGACAGGAGGGCGTTTCACCAGTGCATTGGAGTTGACCATGCATACGGCATGTCTATTAGAGATGCTCCAGTTCTGCGGAGGGGAAGACACAAACAGGAGGGAGGCAGAGGGAAAGTCACAGAGTGTGAAGGAGAAGTAAACTTTTCATTACAAGCCATTAAAACATTTAGTGTGTTTGCAAGAAATGCTTCAACACACACACAGACACTTAATGATTATTACAATATGCAGCGTGCCGTCACTGGCTTTTAAATCATTTGTATACCTCCACATTCCTGATAAACATTTCAAGTTTAATTCATACCTCATGCTGTCTCATTTACTTCCATTAATTTCTGCCTCTCTTTGCCTTTTTGTTCACGTACATACTGTAATATGTTTTCCTGACACTGCTTATTATCCCATCAGTCTAATATCACATAACAGAAATGACTGTATTAACCTGCGAGGGGTGCCCGGGGCAAAAATTAGCTGCTGGGTCTAGTCAGTGAGTTTGTTGTGTAATTAAACATAAATGCAGTTGGGAGAATGTACAATGTGAACATGTATCAATAGGAATGATGATGATGATGAAGGTCTTAAAACTAGATTTTGCCAAAGGGGCTTTTCACGGGGTACTTTAACTTAAAGTATGGTATAAACATTATTTAGCCATTTAGGGACCACAGAGTGAGCTGTAAATGACCTTATTGTGTATCACCTTATCAGTTTTTCAAATGTGTTATAAAACCAGTTTGTTGTTTGCACATTAAAGAGATGTGGAGCAACATAGCTATACATTTGGAGGCACGCTTATGTCCTCTTAGCAAAATGTAAGACTATTAATCACTTATTGTAGCTCTGTTTTGGTCTCCACCATCTCATTGGGGAAATATCTGGCTCTTTAGCTGCTGAACACTCCACTGTGTTCTCCTTCACAGATAACCTGATGCTGCTGGAAATGACACTCCTGCCAGGTGTGAAACGGAATCTAACCAAAACAATGAGCTAAAAGACGCTGAGAGAAATCTTTTACCAAAGTTCTACTTATCTTGGTAATTTTACCTTCAATTCAGTGTTTTTTGTTCATACATCTTCCCATGTGCTCTCATGTGAAGCATTTTGTATTTTGGCTATGCAGCATTCACTTTCACTGTAATTGTGAGTGTTCATGTATCTCTCAGTAGAGTATGAGGGGTGAATAGAAAATCTGTTTGCTGAGAGCATGAAGTATATATACGTGTAAAATGCTCATGAGCTCTGTATCCTAATGGGGACTTTGGAGACAGTCAGTCAGATACTGGAGACCTTCATACAGCATTCTTTTCTTCAAGTCTTTTTATTTGTAGAGTAGTTCTTTCTCCAGTAATCCTCTTGGCCTCTGTAGCAGAAACACCATTACTTTTACTGTTCTAATATCCTAAGTTGATAATATTTTTTATTGCAACATTAACATAAGAGCACAACTGGTAGTGATCCATCTTTTCCATTGAGGCTACTTGGCATATTTGTGAAATGGGTAGTATGTTTCACAAATTATTATTCATTTATTTATTTTGGTGCTGCCTGTCTTATGGTTGTGTGTCAATCTTTATCCTTTCACCAGTCCCTGTGAGACCAACTTTCCCCATGAGGATCAGTAATTTCATATTATTTTTACATGACATGACATGCATCATGTCAAGTAAATCTGTGTAAGCTTAGGACCTAGTTATTAAAGAGCCTCACCTTATATAGTTGATATGGAAAATCTGTTAGCTAACAGTTGCTTATTTACACATCCAGCAGGCACAGAGCAACATTAACATTGATTAAAAGTCGTGTCTCTGGCCCGCTGGTCAATGTAAATCCAATATTCATCCTTCCCCAACTCACTAACATCTTAGAGAGTAGCATGTAGCAGAAAAGAGCTAGATATTTCTCTTTGTCCATCACTTAGTTGCAAATACGTGCACCCATGACACTGAGCTTTCTCACTAAAAACAGCAGCCTGCTAAGACTGGAGATGAGCTTCATGAGTGTTGACACCAAAACAATACAGTGGCCTGTTGAGTTAAGCTTAATTAAGACAGAGCAGTCGAGGGCAGTCAGATTGTAGTAGCTTCTGTGAAAGACATGCCTGCATAAAAAATAAACCAGGCACACATACAAAGAGTAAAATATACAAAGAGAGTCAGAAACCTGAAGTTACCCTGATGACTCAAACAGATGAAACATTCAGGATTTGCCAGTGAGCCTTACAGTCACATCTTACAGCAAATAACACTGTACTAGATATTAAACTGAATCTATATGCAGTGGAGAGGGGATGAATGTAGTAGACTAAAAAAAACTGACACATAAAAACTGTTAACCAAGTTAACTATTTCTATATGTTGTAACTGAATGCCCGATCACCGCGTTAAAACCTAACTGAGCAGCAGTGTTTGTGACACATTTCTGAGGAGAGATTCTAAAGCCTGGTTTGTCTTCAGGCTTTACTGACATCTTTGTGGCCAGAATATCTGTATAACTTAAGGGCAACAAGCAACGAGTCAGATTACCAGAGGGAAAATAATCACCGGTGGTATCGGACATCACACCACAACAATAGTAAAGCCCACATACCGGCGCTGTTTTCAAAGCTTTTTCATTTAAAGAAGCTTCTTGTGGATTTGAGTACTCACCAGTCACCTGTCAATTAAACAAGCTTGTGATGTTTTTCTCCTCCTCTGATCTGGTGTGGTGGCTGTAAGTATTAAAGCCAACTAGCTTTTTCTACTTTTACTTATTTTAAACAACGTGAGTCATGTTTTATGCTACAGATGGCAATCTCAAGTTGTGTGAGGGGCAGGGGCGAAAAGTCTTCATGTGCTGCGGTATATGGCATTGTACTGTGTTTTCTCTCTGTTCTTATCATCTGCTCGCCCAAAGGTCCACCTGTGTCCCCACCCAAAGCCCACCACACACTGGCTATTTAAGACAGCGAATGTAAAAGGTGTGTGGTAGAAAACCCAGACTGACAGACTCACAGTGTACAGTGTGCTTTAAATAATAGCCTGACTGACAGCTCAGTGGAAGACAGAAGACATAAAAGAGTGCTGTGAGTTCGCCAATTTTCCAAAACAGCAGCTGCCAGACAAAGGTGAGCAAGTTACAAAAACATTTGCGTGCATCGTATCGTGGCACTGACATCAACTAATCAGACAGAGACAGCAGAAATAGTTTTCTTTCAGAGTAATTACTTGTCCTTTAAACTGTGAATTCCCCTTTTTCCTTTTTGCTCTTCTCTGTCAGTTTCTCAGTTTGGTGTGTGTGTGTGTCCTGCTGTGCAAAAACAGATCCAATGAGGGATACCAGAGTCCATTCAGAGAGTTCCTGCTGAGATAGAAATGAGCATCTTGATGTGCACACATAAATACGCCACACTTACTAAGCACATACTAAGCTCCTAAAGTGTGTGCTCCTAAAGTGTGTACATATGTGTGTGTGTGTGTGTGTGTGTGTGTGTGTGCAGTGCAACTTCCTCAGTGTCTTGAAACTGGAAAGTACTTCTTGAGTAGAGGAATGTGTTCTATCTCCCAAATGAGCCTTGGCTGGTAATTAAAACCAAGAAGGCAATAAAAGCAAAGTCATGTTGATGTCTTTGCTCTGTCTATGCTGCTCTCAGATGCTGGGCTGTGTTTGTATGCATGGACATTCACGGCCGTAGAGGAATTCCAGCTAGCATAAGGCACCGTTTGGCAGCCACTATATGTTGATGGTTAGTTTCTGGTTACTTTGGCGTGAAAACAAATGACAACTTTAGATAAATACATCCAAATGAATGGTACCCTGAGGAAAGCCACACAAAGGCCCCTGAGAGCCAGTTGTGGGCTCCAACCCTGTTGCTGTGAGGTGACCCTGCAAACCACTGCACCACTGTGTCGCCCAGACTTAAAATGAGTGTTTTACTAATTAGCTGCCCTGGTTGAAAGAACAAATTCATTACAAGCAGCCAGCTAGAATAAAGGAAAATTGTTCAAATCTAGATGGCCTTCTCAGAAAGTCTCAGAAGGACCAAATAAAATCCTGAATAGATTTTTCTCATTCGTTTCATTCTTTGCATTGCCATGAACATCTATCTAAAAATGAAAGTATTTCTTAATATAACTGTACTTTCAGAACAACACTATTATTTGGAATAAATGAAGCACCAATAAGAAAAATACTACTGCTCAGTCGAGATTTTTACAAGCAGAAAAAATAATAAAAGCAATAATATCAGTAGACACGCATGCACACTCATGTCTGAGAGCAACATACAAATTCAGATTCACTGTGTGCGACACACTTATCAAGCGAGTGGGAACTACAGACTAAAAGTGGATGGTATGCAGCAGAAGACTGAATGAGAACACAACAAAATCTGAACCCTCTCACATTATAAAGAAAGCATCTGCTCCTCCACTGTCATTTCATTTTTTAGTTCAATAAATTCAATATTTAAACAGAAGTGGTAATTTAGGGGGTAATAACAGAGCGTTCATTTCAATTTCTGTGAAGATCAGGTGCCTGATTCTTTCATTTCAGTCATAAATGATTTCCATTTTTGTCTAATGAAGAAAAGTGTCGAGTAAAGTACATCTGATGCAAATGGACAAGGACTCTTTATCAATGTAAATTCCATCCACAGGGAGGTTTGCCGCTTCAAGGTGTCCTTCTCCCAGCGCAACCTTCCCTCCTGCTCCTCTCTGTTCTCCGCACAATGGCAAAGTGTTTTTGGAGGATTTCTACCATCAACAAACCAGACAGCAGACAAAAAGCAAGTGGCCTAGTAATAATTGTGTCACACGGGCCACGGTTGGCTCGTCTGGTCATGTCTGAGGCAGATAAGGCCTTCCAAGGGCTTTCTGTCTCTGTCGAAGAGAAAGTTTCCAAGGTCGCGGCAACGCAAAGGTGAGATGTAAACAAAAGAAAAGTTGAGGTCACAGTATGTTGTTTGCTTCTCCTTGGGGGTTCAGTAACTTTCTCCATCTCTGACTCCATCGCTTTCATTCACAGCTTCTTTTTTCTTCACCCCACACTTCCCTCCCTTCTCTCTTACACCCATCCAGCTTCCATTTCATCTCTTTTGCTGTCTCATTCTCCATATTTTACACTCACTTTCACTGTGTAAACTTTTTTTTTTCAAATACTTGCGTGATTGTGTGTGTGAGGGCATCTGAAGTGTGCATTTCTGGGTTATTTTTCCATGGAAACCTGCAGCAAAGAAGGGGATAGAGGAGCAAAGCACAATTGGCTGAGGCTTAGCTTACTTTACATAA
Organism: Scortum barcoo; assembly: GCA_023238725.1. Lineage (NCBI taxonomy): Eukaryota > Metazoa > Chordata > Actinopteri > Centrarchiformes > Terapontidae > Scortum > Scortum barcoo. The sequence goes on from CM041554.1 coordinate 25,085,769, forward strand.
TTGTTGCCTATAAATGCATTTCCAACGTCAGGGGTTTAAGCGCCTGATATGCTTAACGGAGAGGGAAAGAGGGCTGAGGCTGTTGCAAGCCATCCTGACGATTGAGATGGAGACAAGGAGAAAGAGGCAGAGACAGGGGTGGCGTGGGGAGACAAAGAACTGAGGAAATGGAAAGCAAGAGAGCCAGAAAACAAGTGCACAGTTCACCAGCGTGTTTTGGCTGTTGCCTTCATCAAGCGACGCAGCAGGCCTCAAAAAGCGTTATTAGACTGTACAAGACAAATGACCTGCACCTTACCGCAGTGTGCACTTCCTAATCCTATTTACCTCATGCTGTTGCATGTCACACACACTTTCTAACTACGTGACCGCACACACAGCGAGGTGCAGATCAGTGTGAGCTGCTGTATTCACCAAACATTTTAGGTCCATCGTGCCTTCATCAGTATAGTGTCTGAAGCAATTTCATGTTTCTATTTACAGTGTATGGTCCATGTATCAATCATGTGACTATACAAAAAACTGTATATTAGTTCTCAGAAAGCACAGGCTGATGAAAATGTCATTAGTTTAGCAGGTATTTGGTCATAAACCAGTGACGGGCAGACTGAAAAATTGACTTGATTTTTGATTTGATGTAATGTTAAAAAAATAATAATTCTGAGGTCAATGTAAACATCTGTACCAAAGCAATCCATCCTCCTCCTCCCAACTGTTTGGTTTGTTTTACCAGAACACCAAAATATAAATCTGGTGATGGTGCTAAAGATCACCAAATTCAGTAGAATACATTGTCTATGGAACACAAATATCTGTGCAAGAAAAATTAAATAAATGTTAAGTGAAAAAACATGGAAACCCAACATAATAACACAACATACTTATATCAATCCAGAAGACTAAACCTGCAAAAGCCAAAACAAACCTTAACCACAGGCACAGACAAATGACAAATCATGTTGTCTTGTTGAGCATCAGATCAGAAAACATATCGGTGACTCCTCCATGATGGCGTGGACAAAGCAACATATTTTGTGCTTTAATGTGGAAGACTTGTTGAGTCCCTTAAATAGATTCTATTCTCCTCTGCTCCTACATCCAAGCTTATTCGCCAAACACTGACTTTGATTAATCATATGAGTGTTTGAAAATGTGCTGGTTTATCAGCAAGGAAAGTCATTTCTTTGCGTTCAGAAAATGGGCACTTAGCATTTGTGTTTGCTAGCCCTCATGACATTAACTGATAGATTTGACCTGCAGGAGCTGCTCTCCAAATGCAGTGTAACGAATGTGCCTTTTTTTTCCCCTTTCCACTCGTGTCATTTACATATGAGAGGAGCTATTAGAACACAGCTGACTGGTGTCAGGAGTAGAGAAAGTACTACAATATCCTTTGGCCAGACCAGAACTATTACTTTGCCTAAATTGTTCTCAAGGCAAGATGCCAACATGGAAAGAAAGAACTGACAGAGCAGTTTTTATAATTACATTCTGCATGTTGATCTTACCTCCTCACTAGATGTTTCTGCCTTAATGTCTCTACTTTAATTACCTGGCTTCCAGCTCTGGATTGTAAAAATATGACATTAGTATTTGTGTCAATTACAGACGGGTGGAATCTGTGCCAGACTCTTGTCAATGCCCCCGCCTTCCCTTGGTGGCTGATAAAGGTTGATTAAAGCCATAGATTACTTAATGCTTCTTTAAGTAAAAATTGAATTACTGACATCAAACGGCACTCCATTACAGTAAGGACAGAAAGTGTATTTCCCCTCTTGGCAAATGCCAGCAAGGACACATTCCGACAACAGAGCTGCTTTTCGCTGCCACTGCCATCAGCAAAGCTATAACCCCTCCTGTCGCCCTCCTGCCGCCTCCACCACCTACCGCCGCACCTCCACACGGGGGGGACATTGATCAAGTGTCATCCGTGGAAGAGGGCCCAGCGGATCAAGAGCTGCCGGAGGAGGCCGTAAAGTTGGAGCCCATCCACCTTCCTGTCTTTAAATCCTCCAGGCAGCTGGAGGCCGCTGGGTGTATCCTCTCCCATCCTGCGCTGGCTTTGTCCGGGGGACGTAAGCCCAATTATCCGGGTTGAGAGTCCCGCTCCTCCTCCTGGCTGCCGCGCTCGTCCAAATCCCGGCTGCTGCCTTGCTCCTGGCCTCCAGATAAGAGGATTTTCCCCGGCAGTGTTTTCCCACCTCAGACGCCAGCTGCTGACAGTGCTGAGGTGAGGTTGTCAAATGTTGTTTCACAGCAATGTCATGTCTTGTCAGGGGGTGTAGTTTCTCTCACCGAGTATTTCTGCTTCTCTTTCCGCCGCCACGGCCCGAGAGAAGCAGCGGCGGATCGTCCGGATGCCGCTCACGTGGAGTAGAGTCAGGAGGAGTCCATCCAGGATTGATGTACTATTGGATAGCCTCTCCACAGACTGGGCAACTCTACAAAACAGATTCTACACTGCAGTGGCCTGAATCCTGGTCCTATGTGTCCACCAGTACTTCCAGTATTATTCATATAGCTGGATGTTAATGGTCACGATATAGCCAGAATAAGTCCCAGTGTTTTTCGGAGATTGATTTTTTTGTTTGTTTTCTGAGAAGGAAGCTGAGTTAGAAAGCACAGAAGAGCCACGGTCTTATGAGGGCCCATTTACACCTGCTGGTTTCACATGATTCTGAAAAAGGTGCGAGTCAGTACATGCACATTTAGAGCAGATTGAAATCCCTTCAGGAGTTGGTCTAAGAAGCACTGTAGCTCGATGTTATAGAAGTGTAAATGGCTCCATCTCTCCTAGCCACGCGGAAAGGGTCCTTGTGAGGCTTAATCAAGAATCAAGAATCTTTATTGTCATCATGTTTTCACATAACAAAATTAAGATTGGTGACTTCCAGCTTTAAACATAAATAGCTCCACTGCCGTGCATGTCTCTGGGATGTTGTTATCCAGCCAGGTCTCAGGTAAGGATCGCCACACAGCTGTCGATCTTTGCAGAGACGATCCTAATATCATGCTGACAGACAGAGCAGAGCCTTTTCCCTCACAGCTCAAATGTGTGAGAATGTAATGAATAGTCAGAGGTTTGGTGGTGGAAATAAACTTATTCAGTCTTCTAGAACTACTTTGTGGTACTTTCTGTCTCAGTCAGACTTGCTTTGGAAGCATTTTAAATAAGGTAACACACTGCAGCCGGTTTCCTTTCATCCCACTGCTGTTTGCAGTCTTGTCATGCAAATGCATACTTAGGGAAAAAAAGCCAGAAACCAGGTTTCACGTATATACATTATACACAACTGGCATTTTCCTGGAGACATCTGGTGGGTTCACCTCATCCCCACGCTGATTATAGAAACCATGTTTAAGAAATCAGCTTGATGAAAGAAGAAAGCCGCCTGTAACACTGTTTATTCAGTTAATCAGAGAACTCTTTTCATGTATACGGGTAACCAGGAGAGGCTGGGTGAGGCGAGGTAATGGCATTTAGCGATGCGTTTATCCAAAGAAGCCTCCAGAAGTCTAAGTAACTATGCCTCCAGTGCTGACCACTGACTATTCACCACCAGACCACCACCATGTTAAATTCCTCAACACTCATGCTGAGAGGAGAAGCACCGCTCCATCTGTCTGTCTGCCTCTCTTCTCCAACAGGAAAAAGGAAGTCAGGAAGCAGCATCTTACAATAAGCAAGCTCTGTTCTGGGTTAGGGGAGGACATCTGGTTTCTGGCCTGCTGCATGTATACATGGATGTACAGTAATCAAGTTATTTTGATGAATTTAATCAAAGGACCATCGTAACTTGGTTTCTCTGAGTAACCTGGTTACCTGACTTTGAAACAGCTATCACACTTAAACCTTGCCAAACTGCAATAGATCTGACTACTGAGTGGATTACACCGGCCATGTAGTGACAGCAGCACGTCAGCAGTGCAGCAGCCTCAGTCCTCTGTCATTGTCACACAGGCCGCCTTCAGGCAAAGTTCTGCTGTGTACTTAAACACATTTTGGCAGCGCTCACAGCCCAACACACAATCACTGCAGTTATACACAAGAGTTTGATAAAAATAGACTTGAGCTGCAGGTTTGTTCATGTAAGCGGACAGTTATATTGATCAAAGCGGAAGCATATCTGTCCCATCAGACATGTGTGAGATGGACTGATGAACACAACATGTTCTGCACAGTGAGTACTTTAATTTAGTAACTTTAACTATATTTTCATGCCAGCACTTTTCTGAAGTACATCTATGAATGCATGATTTCTACAACATGATCTTGTTGCTTTATTGAGAAAAGCTGTCAGCTGTCAGCTGTCAGCAAAGAACAGGGTGGTGTTGATATTTCATTTAATTTTAAAGACTGATTTTAGTCTAAAAGTTTGTGAAAAGTTTTCAGCTCAGAGTTATCACGTTCTAACTGACTTTTTCTTATTGACACGGAGACCTCTATAAATCTTGGATCATTTTGTGGTTCTTTAGTCTAACTCAGTATTGTTTTGAGCCTTTTGGGGAAATTGGATGGGGAAAGTAAAAAGAAGTACAAAAAAAGTATGAAAAAGAAAACTTGCCAGCTAAAAAAATCTAATCCTGATGCTTTTTATCCGTGATCACACTCAGTATAACCTTCTCTCTCTGTGCGTTAAAGAAGCTCTTCTCCAACATGAGCACCAACAGGGCAGGTCCATGCTGCCCTCCCATATGCAGAAGGTGCTGTTGGGCCTGTCCAAGATAAGATGAGGCTTAATTGATCCCTGTGGGGTAAACGTGTGCAGCATTGGTCAGACACGCTGAGCGCTCCCAGCTTTTTGTGGTGCATCCCTGTCAGACACAGTGTTTTGTGTTAAGTGCAGCTGTTGTTGCACCTTGTAAAACTCTCCCATACTCATTACTTTTTAAAGGTCAGCGGTATTATCTCCATCTCAGCTTCATTTAGGGTTATCAAACTCAGTTTGTATCACGGCCCGCTCCGTTGATGTGCAGAAACACAAACACTGCTAATTACTCCTGTCTCTGTCACTAACCACTAATCAAGGCTGATGCTGGTAACAGCGGCACGCACACACACACACACACACACACACACACACACCACTCTGCCCACAGCGAAAGATATGATGCTTTAGTTGAGAAAGAACACACACACACACACACACACACACCCTCATGTGGAGTAAGGCTGTTGTTTTTCTGAAATGTTACATTTACAATTTAAAGTGAAAGCAAAGTTACTAATTGAAAACAATGGGGGATAGTGAGACGGCTTCAAAAAGTAGAGCAAGAGGAGAAGTGTTCAGATAAATAGAAGCAACGATAGAGAGATGAAAGAGACGTCAAATCAGACACAGATACGTAAATATGCAGGGATACACAACCCTCATCCATCTGTGGGCGTTCAGCCTCAAGGACCTCTGGCATCTCTCCCTGCCCAGGGGACGCTGCACCGAGCTGGGCAGAGGATGAAAACATGCCTGGATGATGCTCCAGAGCCTGGCTGGGTGTGTGAATGTGTGGGTGAGAGCTGAGAGGGGCAATAAAGCTGCCGTGCGGGGGCTTAGGGGAAGGAAGGGGAAAGAGATGTGAGGGTAAGAAGGGGGTTTAGGTACAGACATGAATATGAGGAAGGGAAAAGAACTGTAAAGAAAAAAGACAGATGAAAATAGAAGAAATAAGAAATAAGTAATAAAAAAACAAATAGGTTTTCTTCTCACCTATTTGAGTGTTTTTGGGAAGAATTAAAAGGATATGACTTCTGTAATTTTCTCATTGTCACCTAATCTAATCTCACCGAGATAATCATAATCTAAATTCCCTATCATGCTTGGCTCCAAGCCTGTTTATTCTTTTGAAAACATAAATCTTAAAAACCTCACAAATGTATTATTTTTATTTATAAAGAAGCCTCAGTAATTTCCTGAAACACAGACACTGTAGTCTTTCTCCACTTTCTTAAATAAAAAAAAAAGGTATAATAATTTATTTTTTATTCATAAATAAAGAAACTGGCATTTGATTTGTGGCAGCAGGTGTGTGTATGTGTTTGTGCGTGTGTGAGGGAGTCTAAATAACTTTTTTAATATTATTTATTATATTGTGTGTGTTCAAATAGTTTTTGGACCGTAACAACTATATATGAATCATTTATTGTTGCCTTTATAAGTATTTGATTTGATCTATAAAGACAAATTTACAAAATATCACTAGCTATCTTCTTTCTTATTTTTCTTACAGATTTACTTTGTGCTGCAGTCACAGGGAAAGACAATGTTACCCTGTAAATCACTGAATGGTTTCAGACCCCTGTAATATCATCATCCTAGCAATTCTTGTTAAATATATATTATTTTTTTCCTTCAGTGGCAGAAGCAAACCTCCCCTTTAAGACCGTGTCATGAGGTATGGGGGTTGTTAGACTACAGGCGATATAAGTCATCATCGGGCTCCACTTTGAACACACAGCCAACCCAACATGCCTTCTGCTCTCTTAATGTATAGGTATGAATATTCACACTGGAACGCTTTGATCTCTACCCCAAATGTTTAAAGCATTTTAAGGAGATTAAGGATTCATAACTTATAGATCGCTGATATTTACCAACCAGAAGCACATCATTCAGTCTCACAGATAGACAGCAGACTGGCATTTAGATATTACATTGAGGTCATTTAGACTGTGGTGCAGAGTTTGAGAGTGGTGCAGAAAGCGTTTTTTTCACCTACAGTTGGTTTAAAAGTTTGCAAAAATGGAAAATGTTTAGAAAATCTGTCTCTTTCACTCAAAAAGATAATAACGCAATTAACCCTGCAGTTAAAGTTACAAAGGCCGCGGCCCCGAACAACAGGAGCCATGACAGCACATGAATTACTGTGATTTTCCTAAATGGTCCTGGGAGGCACAGCAGCAACCTGACTGAAGCTTTTTCTAATAGCACCAACACTTACACATTGTTGAGGTGAAAAGACAGAATTCTAAAGTTCAAGAATAATTTCAAAACTTTAGGCTATGGGTGGTAGATGTAGTTGTAATAATGTCACTGTTGAGATTGAGGAGGACGAGCTAAATTTAACTATTTTATTCACTGCCCTATAATTTAAACCCTGACTAACATATTATAAAAACTGATCATAGGTTTTGTTTTTTGTTTTTTTGCTGTCAGATAAATGTAATGGAGTAAAAATGTCATCATTTCCTTATGAAATGTAGTGGAGTATAAGTATAATGTAAAATGGAACCACTTGTGTAAAGCTGATTTACCCCAAAATTGTACTTAAAACTGAAGAGTTCTACAAAAATTAACATCTGCTATACTCCAGCTTTTTGAAAACAAGTTCATATATTATAGTTTAAACCTGTCACTGCCATGTAAATCTGTCTGTCTTATAGATTTGTAAAATATCTGGAGTAGGCTGTGTGGCTAGATGGATTATTGTCTTTGAATTGTGGAGATTTCTGTATGTTTTTCTAACATCATAAGCAAGTAATTACTCTCTCTGCCAGAAGGGGAAACAAAAAAAAAGCACTCCAGATTTAGGTGCAGTACTCGAGTAAATGTACTTACTTTCAACCACTGTGCACAACAAACCCCAACACAAGAGGTGTCTACATCAGTACATAATCACAAATTCAATCCAAATGCTGCATGAAATTTAGCATTCCTGACCAAAACTGAACTGTTCAGGTAATTCTCTCTACACTCCTGTGCCTCTAGCGCCAGCGTGTGTGTGTGTGTGTGTGTGTGTGTGTGTGTGTGTGTGTGTGTGTGTGTGCCCTCTCCTGCTTTCTTCAGTCACATTACCACCCTCACAGAAATGTCACCATGTCCAACACCTCCTGAAATCTTTATATTGCATTTTCAGTCTTTAAAACGCATCATAAAATATATAAAATATCCCAGTGGCATACCATGCAAAGCTCGCCGCTCATAAGCATAAGAAGGCGCTTTGAGTGCTGACGGTAAAAATTACAGAGAGGAGCAGTCGACGCAGTGGCAGAGTTTGCAGCGAGTGCTAGATCCAACTGGCTGCCTGCTCCTGTGGGTTACTGCTGTTTTATTTACAGGACCATGCACACAGGCAGCATCGTTGTAAATAAATTCAGTAAGGTGACACTGACCCAGGATCAGAGCTACACACCCAGTCAGCAACATTTTGGTGAAAACATAATTCTCCTTAAACACTGGCCGAAAAGTTATCCAGTGTATCTTGTTTGTTTGGCAGAAGGCAGAATTTTCTTTGTCACACTTCTATTAATTAAAAAGTTCAAATGTTAAATCCTAATGTGGCCGAATCACTTATAAACAAACAAACAAACAAACAAACTGGGTTATCTGGTTATCTGTTTCAACATCAACGGTATGATGTTAATTGATGCACATCTGGCAATTCATAAAAAATGTTGGTACTGATTTCACTGATATTCAGTGACAAAATGTTTTATTTCTGTTTCTTCCCAGTGATCAATCTCCAGTGTCACAGTGCTGCTGCTGTTTGCACGCCCACTGTCCGCCCTGAAACTGTTGTGTGGTACATTATAGATGTTGTCTCTGCATTCACTCAAGAAAAAAAAAATCATCTGAACATAACCCAGCCAGAGCAAAACAGTTGTCATTTCTAGGAAACAGGTCACAATGTCAGCGAATGCATTTTGAAATTAAGGCAGTTGTAGTTGATGAAATAATAGTTCAGCTTTGTCTGGTTGTGAATGGTTCAAGCTCCACCTTTACTTTCAATTCTTTTTTTCTTTCCACCTTAGTAAAAGTTCCCAAGGTGAAGTAGTACACATATTGTATTTGTATGTATTAAACACGCTTTATTCACCACAGTTTAGAATAAGAAGTTGAAGTTCATACAAGGGTACAATTTTAAGCCTTTGAAGTTTTTATTACATTTGATTTAAAGGAGCTGCCGGAGCCTGCTGTATGTGTGTGGCTGACATTTTGTTGGACTCCTTCACTATTCTTAGTATAAAACTTTTGTATCAGGACCAACTGTTAAAATACAACATCCCACAGTAACCTCTCACAACCTGTTGCTTTTTATCTTTAGTACTAGTATAACCATTGCTATAGTTATTATTATGAAACTTTTCTTAGTGTGAAGGTTCATACAGTCTCCTGATACAAACTGCCACAGAGACACTGAGCACCTTTCCAGTGGAGTGTGTGAGCACAGCACGACATGCTGGCTTCAGGCCCTTTTTTGTTTTATAATGACATTATGGAAATGAGATTAAAGCAGGCTGCTGGGGCTCTGACAGAAGTGAAAACTTTTAAGCACCTGCCTTACATTTAATATGCGCTGTGGTGCAGGAGAGAGACTCGGCTGGACATCATCCTGACAGAGGTGAATAACAGCACGCTCTGCTTGGTTATGGTTGTGCCAGAAAGGGCACGAGGGTAATCCCAACGTGGCAACAGATCTACGATAGAGGAGGACTATGTGACAGCAAATAGGGAGAGAAAACTCCTTTAAAGTAGCTGACTGAAGATGTAAGGAGACTAAAATACACACATGGTTTGATCACCATTGTCCTAGTGGCTAAAACACTAGCTTTTAGCTGTGTGTGCCCACCAAACATCACTGCATTAATCAGTGAACATATAGTGTCACATATCCAGTAGCCTCTTAATATTTTCCAGGGAACGACTCCAACAGCTCCGACCCTCTAGGTTGACATGTCCGCCATCCCTCCCGTCCTGTCTCCATGCCACCCATTCTTCTTCCCCTCCCCTTCCATCCACCCGCTCCATCAGTCTGTGAGTCAGTGTTTCACAGCCGTGGGGAGTCTGGCAGCCTGTCTGCCACTTCATCACTGACCTTCCTCCTTCATCTCCTTCTCCTCCTACACTGCCTTTTTCCCTTCTGTCTCTCTTTTCTCCGCTTGCTCATTTGCTCGCTGTCTCCCGTCGACCTCTCCTGTCTCCTCTCCCTTTGTTCCTACCTCTCCCACTCTTTCTCCCTGACCTTTTCTCTCCTCCCCTCTTTTCTATTTCTTTATAATTGACCTCTCACTCTGCCTGATGGTGTCTATCTCTCTCTCTCTCTGTCCCACCGTGTCTCTCCACGCCCCCCCTCTCCGCATGCATGTTGATGAATGTGGCGTGCTGGCCGACACAATTACTCAGACTTGTTCATTTTCATATAAAGTGTCGTTCTGCAGCCAAAGTGTGGCGGAGGAGGGAAGGAACATATTCTCCAGACTTTTATTAGTGGAGATTGTGCAGCTTTACTGCAGAGAAGAAGGGGAAGGTGGTGAGTGAAGGCAGAGAAAGAGAGGCCAAGACAGAAGAGGAAGCACGTCGACAAAGACAATAAAAAGTATGATACAGTCATGGGACTTCAGTATATATATAAGTATATAAATATACTACAGTTCTGAGTAATAACATCTATTTGAACTTGATTGGACTAAAACATAATTGGATGCATCTTTCTTATTAAAAGAATTTTTTTCTTTGTTAAGTAATGCAATGATCCAAGTTCCCAGTAACAGAAAGTTTCCACGTCGTCCTTCATTGCCCTGAAAACAGTGCTTCATCATTTTTAGTCATTCCTTATTTAAACTAATGACTCCTGCTAGCTACGAGCTAATGAGCCTGTTTGCTGCCAGCGATGCCCAGTGGCTTTAAGTCAGAATGCCGTCAATGCCAACCAGCCATTTATCAAGTGAAAGGCAGAGGAGTGCACAGACCTTCACCTCTAATGAAACAGTGCAATTTGCAGTCAAGCTTTTTCATTGGTCTTCCAACAAACTAGCGTGTGAATATGAGTGTTTGGCAAAGGCTCTTCCACGAGTGTCGAATGCAGCCCACTTGATTGCGAAGAGAAAAAAATCAAAATCAAAAATCAAACAATTCGTGAAAAATAGACTCTGTGGCCTTGAGCGACGTGTTTGGTAATTTTCAGTCCAAGCTGCTTGTAAGATTTTAAAGTATTTGCTCAAAACAGACACCTTAATGGCTTATTAACCTCAAAGAGTAACTACACCCAGCCCATGCCTCTTCCTCACCCTGTGTACTCTGCAGTACAACACACCACACCTAACACACTGCATAGCATTAGAGCCCAGTTCAGATATGTTTCCTGCCTCCAGAATCTGGTGTGGGCTTGGTTCTTGAATACAGCATGACCTAATCATTTAGTTTGAACAGGCTTACATTACTTTATATTGTACTCTTTATCACGTGTGTAAGTAACCTCTGTATTTTCTGATGCTGTTAATGTTGTTTCCAAACTGAAAATGTCTTCTATACTTTCCTTTTACCTGTATTAGAAACAAGTATATTCTTCTGTACTCCAGCTGCCTTTTAATATCTTGAGTATTCACCTACCCCATCACAATGTGCTTTTATTTTTTTGTCCAATAGTCCTCATTACAGTAATTCACCTGCTCAGCAGACAGTACTAGCTGCAGGAGGGATTAATGAAACCACACTCACTTACTCTAAATCTCTCTTTTATGATGGCACTTTGATTTTTATAGTTTCCAGATATTTTAGTAAGACTCATGAAACCACAACATGAGGCAAGAAATAAGATGACAATTTAAAAGACAAAAAAATAAAGGTAGTTTAAATGGTAATTTTTACTTTTTCATGCTTCCCAATGTTTCCTATTATTTAGACTGCAGTTAAGTGTGATTTCAATCAAAGCAGAAAACAATGGCTTTGTTAGTGCAAGTATTTTTCAGTCTTCTGAAGAAGCTTCCTTGATAACTGGTTGGGAATTTACTTTTAAAATTGGATCCACAGCAGATTATCATTTAAAAACTTTAACAAAACTAAACACTTTCCACATTTCCATTGTGTTTGTCTGTAGCTCTGCCTGCTTATGGCACACCATCTGATGTTGCCTATGTATGTGTGTGCCGCGCAGTGAGGTGAGGTGAGCTGCAACAGCAAAGGAGGAAAGCTGTTGTTCCTGAGACACATTTCTGTCCAGACCACAGTGGCTAACTGACCCACTGTCACTGCCATCTCTAGAGCCACACCGTTAGCAAGCTTAAAAATGCTTCATGTATTTGTGATTTCCTTTTGTTGATGTGCTACAATTTTTTAAGAAATATTTTCATCCTCTAGTGCACAGGAAATGTCTGACAGTGGGCCTCCCCTCAGACAGCACTGAGACAACTGAGCCCTCCCAACACGAGCTTCACTAATATAAACTCACTTTATAGCCTCGTATCACACTGCCCACTCACAGAGACGGCTCGCAGCCAGAGAAGAACGCAGACATTGTCTGGGAAGTTGATGAGGCTACTAGGAAAGCTGATAGAGTAGCACTCCGACACAGTGGCGCAGTGCATAAGTGAGACGGCCCTGGTATCAAAGCAACCACCTGAGAATGAATCACTCAAGTCACTGAAATGAATTAAAAATAATACAATATTAAATTATTGAAATACATGTTGAACATTTACATTTGATAGAGCAAAGTGAAACATAATGAATGAACCGAGCTAGATAAAACAATGTAAATGAATATTTCCACTTGCTGAAAGGTATGCTCAGGGCTTGTTAGATGGAAGTGAAATTCTTACAAGAATAATAAATTGAATAATATGAACACAATAAAAGGTAATGCAGGTACATCTTGGTTATTCAACACCAGTTTTATCCAAATCAGATGGTGCTGAGTCTTGCACAGTATGTGTGTGGATGATAGCTTATGTTTGATTGGTGGGGGGCCCTGGCAGGGCAGTGCTCTATTTTGGGCATCCTTGGCATTAAAAAAGCTTGACATTCTCCGGCATATTGTAGTTTTTATTCCAATTTTACTCACTATAATATGTGAAAATTGTCTTATCTCCAACCTGGTTCTATAATGGATTATAATCACCTTTTTAAAACCTGTTTACTTTAATCTCATCACATCACATGTAATTGTGTGACCCTGGTTTAGATATTAGAAACAAACAAGGTGTGACGGAGCTGATATGGGCTCCTCATACTGAATCTACACAGAGCGCCCCCTGATGGCTCCCTAAAACTGAAGCATGAAACAGCTAAGTTTGTTGCTTAACACATGATGCATTAAATAACTCCAGTTAGACAAGTGTTAAAAAGAATGTGAAGTCCTCTCTTTTGAGTGACTGACCTTGGAGACATGTTTGACAGAGGACCTTGGCTCATGTAGAAGAAATCATTTCTAGTGTGAAATAAACAAGATAAGATCAGCCTTATTGTACCCAGGAGGAAAATTGTCTTTTGCTCTACGAGACCATTCTCCCACTGGGAGAGGACAACTTATCATATGTCATCTCAGATCGAGATGCTACTGAGGTTTGAGTCTCAGAATTCAGAGCTGGTGGGCAGTAGTGGATCAATAAAACACAGTTATGTTAGAAAAACAGATGAATAGCTGCAGTGTATCGCTACAGTCCGCTGCCTTTGTAGATGCTGTTTATGTGTCAGGCTGTGGTATGAAAACTTGATATGTGAGTGTGCAAAATACACATGAAGCCCTCTGACATAACCAGACATTAAAGTCTGGTGAAACTCTCTGTGCAGTTTTCCACACTCACTCAGACTTGACTGGGATCACAATGTTCAAATAATAAAGTGCTTCATATCAGGGTTTTTTCAGTCTGATATGCTGGGTCATATATTTAATGAACAAATGTAACAAAAAGAGGAACTTTGAAAGCAAAAGTTAAAGTATTTTCAACTCACATCCAACTCAACCAACTGACTGAATGAATTTGAACTGGTTGGTTTCCAAAAACATATTAGCATATTGTTTTGCCATGGCCAGTGCAAAAACATCAGACCTGAGGCATCACCTTGAGCCTCATGCACTGGATTTTACCAAGCCTCCTCCCACAGTGCTGGGCTGTGAGGTTATTTTGGCGAAGTACAGAGGCAGAGCTGTGTTCATTTTCTGAGAAAGAAAGTACAAGTAGTTCAGACTGCAACTTGACCTGGCATATCATTAAATAATGACTGCAAACCCCTTGTGTCCCATGGACGGGGGCACTGTCATCCTGAAAAAGACCATCAGGATAGAAATGTTTCATCACAGGATAAAGGTGATCACTCAGAACAGCTCTGTATTGATTTGCAGTGACCCCTCACTCTGAGGGGACAAGTGGACCCAAACATGCCAGCAAAATCCTCACCTCCATGGAAACGTCTGTATTTGATGTTTTTCCACTCTTTCTTCACATTTATTCCTTTAATTTGTCATCTGTGTGTGTGTGTGTGTGTGTGTGTAATGCTTTAAAAGATTAGCAGGTAAAATAAAAATTCTTTTTATTTTATTTTTATTTCATTTCATCTGGAAAACACTTGTATTACAGATAACAACCTGCCCATCATATACTGTCATACTGTACCTGTCGCATTATTATTTTACTCTTAACTGACTAATCCAAGCTTTGTCAGTCAACAGACACCCAGTCCAGCTCCACTCACCTGCTCTTAGCTCAGAGCTGAATAACCTGAACAAGCATTTGCAGGAATCTAATCTATCTACGGATTTAAAAAAATAAATAAATCAGCACGATAGTGGTGAGCTCCTTTTTTCAGCCAACTATAACTCTCCGCCAGGCAGAGCGAGAGAGCCTTGTGTGTAATCAATAAGTCTGCCAAACACTAATTCAACTGTTGGGACTTGTGACGCTGAAAGCAGGGGCGCCTGTGTGTTTGTGGGAGTGCAGCTGCTGAGAGTGCAAAGCGCTGTATGTAAACGGCGGTAGGCGTGCGTGCGACGTGAGCAGCTACCTGGTAATCCCCTCCCATGGTTTGCGGAGAAGTTATCTTTTCTGACAGAGGAAAGGCCCAGCAGAGGGAGGAGGTGTTCTAAATTCTAATCTCTCTCAGCGGTTTGTCGATAACGCTGCTGGCGGTTGCACAGCCCATTCTGCTCAGAGCTCCGTCGATTGGGTAAACCCAGCACAGGGCCAAGATATTGCTTCGCGCTCTCTCGCTCTTCCTCTCTCACGTACAAACTCAACGCTTTCTTCCTCGCCTTACTCGTGATAAGGAAGGAAGGACATGAAGAGGTTGTTTCTTTTTTTGGAAAACAGGAGCTGCGTGTGCGGCTGGATCGAACTGATAATCATGGCTGTTATGTCACCTATTCATCTTCCTTACAGCATCTGGAAAATGCTGTGAATGCAGCACAGTAAATATTTCCTATATAAAAAGTATGATTCTTGCTCTGCAGTTGAGTCTGTAATTACGAATGGACACCAAAAGTCCCGGAAAGATGTTCTACATGCTGTCTCTGTGATGAGATGTGTATCATAGGGACCCATTTATACCTGCTAACAAGTGATCTGTACCTGGAAGTCAGTATAAATGAAGTGATATAAATGAATAAACCAACACAGTGTGATGGTGGACAAAACAACATGATTTAGGAATATAAATAAAATTGGAGACATCTGTTACTGCAAATGGCCCCTTAAAATGTATGCATGTCTGTAGAATTCATCCATGGGATGTTTAATGACATCGAAGACCCCACTAGACGTGGTTTGTCGGGATCTATGTGAATCACAGATACATTAGGAAAACTGGAACAAGTGTCTGCCAAAATAACGGGTTATTCTGATCAATGAAAGTTGAACAGGATGAAAGAAAAACACCCAGTCCAGATGGAGGGTCACCCTACTCTCCCTGCTACCTCAGCCTGGATTAAAGCTACAGACCGGCCGTCCCCCCACCAAAGGAAATCTCAAAGAGCTGCATTGCTTCTATTGGCCACTGAGTCTTGCCATGTTTGCTGAATACTCTACAAGGTGCAAATGAAGAAGACATGTTAATAGCAGGTGAAAACAGGGTATTTCAGCTCATCCGCTTAATGAGAAATGAAGAGAAGGAGTCTGAGAACTGGCCAGTGAAGCATTAAATCTGTGTGAGAACTGGGCCACTTTTGCATCTTATTCACTAAAGGAAAAACTAAAAAACAAAAAAACATAAAGCTTGCAAAGGAGGAAAAAATGCTCTTAATGCTTTTGAGGTTGTCCGTGCCTGTAGGAGTACAGTGATGAGCCACCCGCCCAGATAAACAAGCCAAACGGAGCTTTTAGTCAGAAAGTACTGGTAAGAATGAAATGAAGGGTTATGGTCCAGGTCAGAAAATGCTTGAAGCTGCACAGCGCAACTCTAGTTCAGATTGAATGTGGGAGATAACTTACATTTCAAAGGTTTAAAAGTCTTACTTACATTATGTAGAAATCATTCCATTGATGTTCTGTGCCAAGCACTCAGTTAGAAATTTTGCCTTATTAAATGGCAGGTGGGCGGCGTCAGGGCAGGTTCCTGGACACTGCCTACGGACTGAATTTGTGTCTTACAGAGTCAGTATGCTTCAAAGAGAATAATTGTCAAATGATTTAACTGCATCTGAAAACGCCCTCTCCCCATATAATATCCCACATTGGGAATGGGGGGCTGCATACAGAAAATGATGTACATTTCTAGAAGAACATAACAATTTCAAACTATTTGATAGGCATACCTACTTCATGCAATAATTGGCCAGGTGATGGGAGGTGAAAAGGATTTGACCTACTCGCTCTAGCAGCTCAATTATTATTATTATTATTATTATTATTATTATTATTATTTACACAACTTTGTTTTGAGTTCGACCAAATGCAACACCATGAATGCCTCTGATCACGTAAACATCAGACACACATGAACAGAGCAAGTGGACACTGCAGTATATATTCCTACAGACAGTTTATGCTTCCAATACACAGCTGCCTGAAACAACATGGAGAGAAACATAACATTACACAAGGAAGATTATTTCAGGTTAGGGTTAAAATGTTTCGATAAGTTTTTTGGTGGAAGTGAATGCATCATTTGTTAGACCTCAAGGAATACGCATAGGTATACACAGAGGACAATAAACAGTAACAATGCTATTTAAGCAATATAGAATATAGAGTACATACATAATGAATATCGATAGAATATTATATTATATTCAACAAAAATAAAAAAAAAATCAATACCAAATTTCTACAGTCAGTCAAGCAGAATCTACTCTGCATTAATTAATCTTACATGCTGCGATCCTCAGACCTCTTTGCATTAGACAACTAAGCAGCACCACTTAGTATCAGCCATTCAGAGTTGTTATCAAGTAATTTGGGAGTCAACACATTAATATTTTTCCTAATGGTGCGAAAAATGGACCGGTTAGTTTTGAGAAATGAAGTCATCAGGGGATTTGAGAAGTCACTAAATCTAGCGAAAAAGCTGACAGCAGTGTCTTCCTGCCTGGAGACGATTCCCCCCCAGTGACCATACCCAACAGCTGAATTTAATTTGAGCAAATAGGATGAATGCAAAGTGCACACAAACACACACGTAGCATGTTAGCACTGAATGTTGCGTAGACTCTGCTGAATGGCAATGGCAGGTCATTCTCTCTTTGGACTCCAGACAAAACCTTTTCCCGGGAAACAAACATCCATTATCACCTGTGTGTCCCTAGTGGCAAATGGCAGGTAAGGAGAGAACAGGAGAGCACTGACACTCACACTGACAGTCATACAATAACACACACATACACACACACCGGGTCTCAGGTACATTATGGCTGGTATCGACGTGCAGTTAGAGGTATAAGCTTGTATTTCAATCGTAAGCACAGACATGCAGACTCACTCAGAGTTAACCTCATACGAGCTGAGCATCTACTTTAAAAAGGACCTCCATCAGTGAGCGTTAACTGCCTTGAGAGATTCAGTTGAAAAGCCAATGCTTTTACACATTACACATACACATAGACAGTACACATTTAACTAATGTGCACCAAGGGAGTGTTTCAGGCCATATTTCACTTTGATAAAACTTCTTTATCTTTTCAAACACTCAATCCAGTATTGCTCCATGGACAGTAATCTTCAAACAGCAGTAAGCTCTGAGGTGTGTATTCAGCACAGCTATTCAGGTGTTTAGATATAACTGGAAAAGGCATTTCCTCTGGACTGTGATTGGTTAAACCTCTAACAAAGATATGTTCCCTTCATGGTGTGTTGTTTCTGTGTATGACTAACCTCCTTTGTCTACATAACATGAACTGCAGAATATGTCTTTACCTACAAAACATCACTTTCGACTGTTTATATGATTGTAAGCCAGGCTAGTCCAGACTCTCAATAGATTTATTTATTCATTTTCATATTCATGGTCCCCTGAGGAAAGAACCTGACTGTGTCTTTAGTGCCACCAACAGATTAAAATTTGTTGTTTTGAGTGAAATGTCAATAATCAATTTTTTTTTTACACAGATATTCATACCCCCTCTTAGGAGGAAATGCAACAATGTGAAATGGAGGGAATGCAATAATGTGATCTCTGACCTTTTCATCCAGCACCATCATCAGGTCAAAATGTTACCGATCCAGTACTTTGGTTTATGGGTAAATACCTTTTAAACTAAACTAATGACATTCTCATCACAGCTTAGTGTAAATGTTAGCATGCTACTATGATAAACTCTCCTATGCACAGCCCTCTTCAGATCACCCCACAGATGTTCGATCGGATTCAGGTCTGGATTCCAAACCCTTCTTCTGGTGAAGCCATTCTTTAGTTGATTTGGATATGTGCTTTGGGTCATTGTCGTGCTGAAAGATGAAGTTCCTCTTTCATCTTCAGTTTTCTAACAGAAGTTGGAAGGTTTTGTGCCAACACTGACTAGTATAGTACTAGAACAGCTGACCTTTATTTGGGGTTAATCAGAGGCACTTTAAATGGTGACAGGTGTGTGCTGACTCCCATTTAACATGAGTTTGAATGTAATTGGTTAAATCTGAACACAGCCATTACCCCCTAGTTATAAGAGGGTGTGCACACCTAAAAGGTTTCAGTTTGTTGTACAGGTTATAGGTCACATTAAAGGTGGAAAAAGTTGTGAAATTATTTATCTTGGTGTCATTTTTTACATCACAAAAACCTGGCATTTGAACAGGGGTGTGTAGACTTTTTATATCCACTGTAAATCAGTTTAAGCGACAGATCCTTGAGTCTGAAGGTTTAGCAGACTCTAAAACACTGTACAGTGGTTGGTTAGGCTCCACACAGAGTTATTATCATGGTTGTAATTATCTATCATCACAACAGTCGCAAAGTAAACAGTACAAATATGACATTCAGATAACAACATAATCAGTCATCAGTCATTTGAGCAGCCGCAGGATTTTCCTGGACTCGTCATTCAAATAGATGAAAAGGCTGTGCTGTTTTCATGCAAGCTGACTGCCGGTCAGAACACGGCCTTAGTGTGCTCTACCCCATGAATTAGATATGAAGGGAATGGACCTCATGTCTACCAGCGTTAAAAAGATTAGTCAATCAATTGTTTAGTCACTCGACAGACAGTTAATCAAAAGCCGTTCTGACAGCAGGTTAACTCTAAAAGCCATTTGTCAAGCGAAAATGTGAAACTTTTGCCGGCTCCATCTTTTCAAAGGTAAGAATTTACTGATTTATCTCTCCTTTTAAAAGATCTTGTAAATGTTATATATTTGGGTTTTGAACTTTTAAAAAGAAAAATTACAAAAAAGTCCCCTTACATTCTGATAAAATGTGATTTTTCACTATTTCCTCATATTTTGTACACTTAAGATGAATAAAGGGACAAACAAACAAAGATACAGAAACAAACTAGTAGCAGTTACACCTTCTGGTTTGAATCCATAGTGTCAGAAAATGGTGCCTAAAAAAGATAAGATGATAGTGATAAAAAGATGAGATGTGGTGCAAATTGGATGGTTGGAAGAAAGGATGAAAAATGATTGATTTTACTGTCCATGAAAATATCTATACCACTGCTGAGTATGATAACAAAATCCAGCACATATACACATATTATCCCTTTCACCTCTGTTGGTACCTGTTGTACCATGACATCTATGTGGTAATTAATCACAGCCAGCCGCCCCCTCTGTATATGCCACTGTATCTGCAGGCAGACCTGACACCTATTACCATGTAATTACTAAGCTCACATTAACATCTGTGACTGTCACAGCGTACAATATTTGTTCAGGCAAGACCACCATGTTTAATCCTTGCTCATACATGCCCATCATCATAAAGCTGTCATGTGTAGAACATGTACTGTGACCTTGAGACAAAGTCAGTTCTTTTACAGCACGAGAAGAAACGTAAAAAAAAAATATGTGGAAAAAAAAGAGCTTTCAAAGGGAAAATGAGTCCTGTTCAGCGCTTTGCTTTTTTTCCCAAATAGATTTTTTAGTCAATGTAAAAATACTTAAAATGGTCCCTCAGAACAACACACTCCACCTGCGCTGATGACACTGACCTTGCAAAATAAGAGATTTTCCAGTGCAGTGACTTCCTCACCTCAACACAAACACACACTCTGACAGATATTGTGGCCCACTGGGTTATTAGCAGTGCTATTGTGTTTTCTTGTGATAATAGAAGCCATGCTGGAAAACAAAGAATGCCATTTTCATTTCTTTCTAAATATATTTAACACTCCGCTTGCTCTCAATTTGGTTCACCGGTTCATAGTTTGTATTATATTCAGGCTGCATCATGTAAAAGAAACCGCTGTTAATAAGGTGATCAGAAAAACTAAATAAAACTGCTGATACAACACTGTCATTTTCTATCCAGTCGGTGATTACAGTAATAACTCCCCATTTATATTAGGCTTTTGAAGTTATTCCAAATTTGTCCTTTGCCTAAATAATTATATAGACTGTTGATTCGTGGTCACCACTTGCTGTTTTGAAACCCGTAGTGCTCCTTGAGTTTGAACTTGTGAAGAAGGCAGAACAATTACAAAATGCAATCAAACAGTGTAATTGGATGTGTAGCAATGATCAGACAAAGACTTAAATGGACTGGAAATACTAAAGGTTAAAGGTTCAAGCTGGGAATGGAAACGTGTTGTTGTCTCCAAAGATGAATGTGTGTTAGTGATTTGAAGTTGTCCAAAGATACAGTAGCGAATTGGCAGCACTTGTATGACTTTGTAGGAAGAAAAATCAGTTTCACAAACAAAATACCTACAGTGACATTAGTGACGTGACTGCATGTTTAAACCCACAATGCATCAGCACTTTTTTCCCATGTTTCAGATGACACTACATTATATAGGACCTGAACTTGAGGAAGACAGTCCCTCCCCTTCTGTAAGGTGAGAGGGAGATTTTTTTTTATATATAAACATTTAGGTTTTCTCACCAAAATTCATTAGCCTGTGTTGAACGTATGTCCTCCCTCATAAAACATTTGCAAAGCACATTTTTTATGACTTTAACATTTGATTCATTTCACTACTGTTCATCACTATAAATACCTCATTACAGTCAGACCACCACTTAAACCTGTGTCACATTCAGTGTCAAACGTGTTGTTGTTGTTACAAATGTGAACAAAACACTGTGGCATTATCACCAAAATAAAAACTGGCTAATTATGAAAGTGTTTCTTTTGTTTTTTATTATTCATTTTAACAGCTTGAGATCAGGTTTCTCAACATCTGCATATTTCAGTGTAACTTTTCATTAGTCACTCACACAACTATAGTGAAAGGCAGGAGAGTAGATGGTTTTTCCACTTCAAATAAATTATACACAATGGAGACAGTAACAGATGAGTGCAGATGAGTTCAATAATTAAAAGGTTAAAGGTGTCAAGTGGGTGGCAAGTGTCAGCTCTACCTGTAGCTATCTTGGCAAGTGCATAATGTGTGTGTATTTTTAATGGTGTGTGTATTTGTGCGTATTTGTGAGCGTGTGTTTGTGTGGGCTAAATGATTCATTAGCACCATGACAATCTGGACAATTGGTATCACTGTTGGAGAGCAGGGGATCTGACACACTGAGTAGTAAAGCCAGGGCGCTCACACGCATGGACATGCACTTTAACACGCCCAATCACATGCACGCAGAGTGGTGTACGCAAATGTGTAGACAAGATTCATCCATTGTGATATGCACAAGTGCAAAGGGTGACCACTGGTTTGACAGTTTCACACACACAGACACACACACAGAACAACCACTCAGAGCCAGGTAACGGTGAGCAGGTGGAGACAGAGGCCACATGTGTCTGGCTGGGTGACTGATGAGTTTTTGTGTGACTCAGACACAGTGACATGTCCTCTAAACCTCAGCCCATGGTGTATGACTAATATGGTGTGTGTGTGTGTGTGTGTGTGTACAGTATGTGTGTGTCTTAAATGACTAAGACACTGACAGACCTATCAGTGTGTGTGTGTGTGTGCATGTGTGTGTGGCAGGTCAGGGGGATAGCATGGTACATGAATGAGACAAAAAGGGAGAGAGTGTGTGTGCACATGCGGTGAATAGTAAATCTGAGAGTGTGTTAGCATTATGCTCAGGGCTTTAGAAGAGCCTCAGGGAAATACAACAGAAGCAGCCCACGTTGGCTGCATGGGCGGATGATGTCATCCCCCTCACACTCAGCCAGGTTTCAATTGGTTTTTTACCTCGCGCTCCTGGCTGTGCAAGGCTCTGTTCGGCGTGGCTGCAGATGGCCGTAGTCATCATTTACACAGTGGTAATCAGCATGAGAAGCTACCTGGAAGAGTGAGAAACACCCAGTTACTTAATGTCCCACTGCTGGGCACCAAAAAACACATCATACAAACATTTAGCCCCCCTGTGAAAACACATTAAGAGCAAATAGGACATGTGCTATTGGTAGAAAAGAACATGGACACTGCTGCTTGTAAGACACTTATTTAATCTTCGACAATTCCTTATATTTTATAGATTTATCCTATGTGTTTAATGATCAATCATAATTTGAAAAGAAATTAGTAACACTAGTAACTGTCAAATAAATGTAGTGAAATAAAATTTACAATATGTACAAAATGGAAATACTCAAGTAAAGTAAAAGTGCCTTAAAACAGTACTTGAGTACATAATAAATAAAGATTAAACTGCTTTTATTGGAACTTTTATTGTACAGTTACATACATACTGAACGTATTGGGGAGGAGAGCTGACGGGTTTAAAACCACAGAATGCTGGAAGTCAAGCTTAAAAGTGTTTTAAAGTGACACAGCAGCACCAAATGACACACATGTCAGCTTATAGTATTTCTTTGTCTAACTGTCTAACCATCTTTGTCTAACCATCATCATCTCATCAGCCATCTGTCTTTTTAAATAAAGATTTATCACTAAAATCATGATGAGCTCATAAAACGCAGGCATTGTTAGGGATGAAACCGGTGTCTCCAAACCTCTGTGGTCTACATTTTGATAGAACAACCATCCTGAAAGTAGCTGAGAACACAAATATTATTTAAATGCCAATAGTGACATGATTGTTGGGAGAACTTAATCAATTCAGCACCTGCTATGCTGAAATGGCAATGATTAAGAGATTTAATCTAGATTGCACAGCAGCTGTTATCCAGCTGTGCAGGTGTGGTTGAATATCACAATTTGTTTAGGATTATTTTTTTCCAGAAATTACACTAGTATGGACTCTTATGGTATAATCCTCAAGGTTTAATGAAGTCAAACCTCATTTTTAATTCATTCACTACATACACCCTCTGGATTTACCTCTCTATATCATGTTTTTTTATTTGTTGGGTCAGCTGCTTTGACTGATATGCACAAGGGATATACAGGAAGCAATGCATGTGTGTAATCCATCCTTAATGTTTTTTATTTTATCTCACTGACATCAGCCACCTATTTATTCCTCTCTCTCACAACACCGTAGTTCATTAAAAAATATATGTCTACAAAATGAGAGTCTAAATCTACCAGGGAGTAGCAGAAAAAGAAGGAGCAGCCAAGCCCCATGTTGCTTACGCAGCATGAAATCAGATCACGGTTGCTAATGGCATCAAAGGTTAATTACTGACCAACTATAACACCATGAGTTTGTGAGGCTGTAAACACATACACCAGTTGCTTGTCTGTTATGTTTCTAACAGAATTGTGTCAACAGATCATCCAGGACTGAAACAGTTACATTTAAAGGATGTAGCATGAGCACTGTGTGTTTATTCCACTGTTGAATCCCTGAATAATTTACAGAAAGATGTTTGTATGTTTTTCTGTAAACATAGTATTCTTCCCTGTATGATCCTTATTAAAACAGGACTTTCAACAAGACACAGGGTAACAAGGCAACAGTTCCATGTGTTTGGTTTCTGTTGCTCTTGTTATTTTGTGAAGGAGCCTAAGATTGAAAATGACCCACTATTACAACCAAAGAGCTCTGCAAACCTTGTGTTCAGTATGCAGAGGAAAGGAGGATTATTAAACTATAATTACATGATGAGTCATGTAAACATGTATGAGGAGGGATTCACACATGTTCTGTGGAGAAAGTCATTTAATCAAAATGGCACACATTATCATTAATTTTCTCCCCATTAGTCCTGTATATCTCTTATGTTCTTTGCTAAAACACAGCATTTTTTTTAATACTGATGGTAAAATAAGTGAAAAGCTCTCCTTGTCTAAGGAGTGAAATCCTTGACTACTCATTGACCAGAGTGACTGCAGGCAGCAAAGACCTACATTTCTCTTACGCTGAAAATAACAATGTCCTGTATGAATAAACTATGTATATTGCTTATAAGCACATTCAAATAGTGTATGAAAACAATTAAACTCAACTGAGAATGAACACACATTTGTTACATTTAACTTTCAGTGTTAGAAAGTGACTACAGTTATAAAAACAAAACTAAAACTCAAAGGTCGATGGGATATATGCCAGACATTTCACCATGTGAGTCTACGCACTATAAGTATTTTTTAACAGTGTTTTGGATATGCAGGAAGTCAGTGGGAGGCAATAAGTCAGCTTTGACTTTTGGGTTTAAAGTGTTAACATACATCTTGAACATCTTGGGTGCCATGCCATTGTTCTGACCTATTAGTCCAAGTACACACTCACCTGTTCTTCTTTTCTGATAAAAAAACATTATTTTAACAAATTCATATGCTTTTATATTGCTTCAGACAGAGTCACCAGACCTTCACTGTAGGGGTCCAGGATTAAGGTTTTTCCTTTCATTTGCCACATGCACAAATCATCTGGAGCTGAATCCAGCACTCCATTATGGGCAGAGGTTTGAAAAGATCTAGCATGTGGCCCACAAGTGCTTTACTGTCATGTGTTGTGCTTGAGCTGCAGTTTCATCAGTGTATAACTACTGGAGTTTAACAGAATGATAGCCCTCTTTTTATTTCCATGAGATCAGTAAGCATTGCCTATCTAAAGACGGTTCCCTTGGGAAAAACACACCACTCTGAAAGAGCAATAGAAAGAACACTTTAATGACAAACAATGGAGGAGAGAGTTGTGCACGTTCCCACAGGGGGCATCAAGTATGCCAGCAGAAACATATATTCCTAAAGGAGAAAGTATGAGGACATAAAAAGTGAGGACATGACATATACTCAATGTCTGAACAAATTACGAAACAGAATCTAATTTACTTTGAAAAAGGCCAGTTTTATTGGGAAACTCTGTAAAATGTAGCTTCAGAGAGTTTATGGTGTTAAAAGGCAGTATGATGCTAAAACCACAGAGGTGTGCAATGTGTTTGAAGGAACAAGAACAATGGACTCTGCACAACAACAACAACCCACATTAGCATTCTGGTTAATGTCTCTGTGTTATCTGCAAACATGAACACGACTTGTGTCATGCCTTGGGTTTCTGCATAAGGTACCAAACACACATACACTGGGGAAAGAGTGCACTGCTGACTTTACCTTACAGTCTAGCTAACTAATGAGTGAGACAGCTGGAGCACTCTTAAAAACGTAAATACGATTGGCCTTATTCTTCAGTGCCACTGCTTACAAAATGCTTTCTTGTACTCATCAGTGAAAGTGTGTTTAACATTGTCTCTCCTTGCATTCGCTGGCTTGCAACCATCATCTTTACTGCCTCTGCTGGCATGTTACCTTTGATCAGTGGAATATCATGAAACTAATGCACAGATATGGGTCGTGCCATGTGAAAACAGCCATAAACTTCACGGGAACTTTCAGCAGAGAAAACCTAAAGAAATTCAGCTTTGAATGCAGACTGTTCTGGACTTAGCTAAAAGATTAGAGATAGAATAGTAATATCTTAATAATAAAAACAACTTGTCTGCCAGTGTAAACTGAACAAAATTAATATAAAAATTTTGTTTTGTTTTTTTTTCAAATTAGACTATATACAGTGAGGGTGTGATGACCATCAGTTAAGGAATTATTATAATATAGTTTTATAGTTTCAGCAGCTTTGTTGTACATCCAACATCATATTATCATTTTCAAATAAAGTGAGATCTATCTAAGGCAAATTCATTTTTTTGATCTCCGATACAGTGAGTGCCATCAGAGAGTTGACATGATGACACTGAACTCTTTGTACATGTGACAGTAGAAATGACAGTACAAAGTCAACAGCCATCCAGAGGGCTGACATTTGGATTCAGCAAAACTCAGGTTGGGAGGCTGGGACACATACCAGTGGCTGCAGAATAAAACAAAGATAGAGAAAAACAACACAAAAAGTTTCCAAACTTTCTTTTGTACCTGAATTTGACTGTAGATGGTAAGACAATGTGCAGCGCTCTAAAATGAAGCGTGTGGTACTCACAGTCACATACTGCTGGACCTCCACAGCAGCCGCTGAGAGGGCAAATGTTACTCATTCACTTCCCCCACCCACATCTTACCATGCACTAGGGGGATTTACACCAGTCGTGTTTAACCAGCGACAAGCCTGCTGCTCTAACCTCAACAGGCTATTGGCAGTAAAATGAATTCTGGATTATGTGTGCAAATCCTACAGAGAGAAGAATAATATTGCACCCACTTGTCGAAAGTGTGGCATTAACCTTTGATAGAGCTTTCTTATGTTGCTGTGGTGTCTCAGACTGTCAAGGGAAGTATACCTGTGTAAAGAGTTATTGTTCTGCTGTTAAACAATATACAGCTACAGCGTGGTACATACTGATTGTTGCTGTGTTTGGCCTTGAATCATATTGATTTTTAGGCCTATTTCAGAACTGGCGGCAGAGCCAAGGCTTTGTCTTTGTCAGAGGAGATGAAACAATCTTTATTTTCTCTCCACTAAACCAGAAAAGTCTAAAATGTGCTCTCGTGTTACTTAGAGAGAGTGTTGGAAGAGGAAAGGTCATGGTACATTCAAATCAACAGGGTTTACCGTCTTACAAGCTCTAATGTGCTCAGCAAATTCCATTGCAATCAGCCTATGAAGTTGTAAAAAAAAGGAAGAGGAGGCTATATAAAAAAAGCAGTTACAGCAGCTGTTTCTGCTCTCTTTATCTCCATATACACAACAGCCATCTAAATGGGACACAAAATGTAGAGGATGTCTCACTGAATACAATTTATGCAACAATAGTCAATTACAACACACACTGTTATGTACTGAACATTGTAGATTTGACAAGAAACTACCTTTAACAACCCATTCTGTTTTCAGATTTGTATATTTTTTTGCAAAACAAATGGACCTCTCTGCGATGCACAAAGCTGCATTTCTTTTCTACTTTGTAACATCCCCAGTCATCTCTCTCTCTCTCTATCTCTCTCTCTGTCACTTACTCACTCCTCTTTGCCCTCCTCCTCATCTGTGCATTATAGCCCACTGTTTATTAGAGCAGTTGGACAGTGGCTCTCACTTTCTTCATCTAGCTTCTGCTTTGATACTGCAATCCTTTCATCATCATATTATTTCTTGAGTGTCTAATTAGGGTATTACGCATTCATTTTGCTCTACCACATGGCCTTTATGTGCCAGAAAAGGCAAAAAGAGAGGATAATCTGTGCAATGATTCACAATCAGAATGAAAATGAACCCACTTATGTTATGTTAAAGTGGACTATGAACCCACACAGGCTATTGACAGCATTTGTGTGCCTCCTGCTTTCTTTCTGAACCTCCTTCTCTGGCTGGAAGCTCTAAGGCCCGTCTGAACTGCCCAATGTATGTAAAATGCATAATATATCCCTCTCTCATGAACATTACCATATGTAGTATCTTTATGTAGGGTGATTATCTGTAAATGCTAACTACTGTCAAGATAGAGCTTTTGGCATTATTGTTTCTAATAGCAGTCACATGCAAACACTAAAGAGAAGACTGGCAGGTTCTACCAACCTCTAATATGTTTGACATTTTTTTGCTCTCAGGTCAGATTTGGAGGGAAATCTACTTGATTAACAAAACAATCAGACAAAGGTCAGTGTAAATCCCACAGGGGATATTTGTTTTATATTTAAATTTTATTTGTGGTTTATTTTATATTAAGGACATCTAAAATGTATAATCACTAATGTGTGTATAATCACTATGTTTAGAGTAAAACTAATCTAGCACACACCACTAAACTCAGTTTAATTACATTACATACCCACTCTTATGCTTATTGTCTTGCTCCTCTTTCTTTCTCTCCTTTTTCATCCTTCTGTTGATCAAGACTGCATCTTGAGTAATTGTAAAAATATTTTGTGATATTTGCTGATGTACACACAATATATGTGTGAAATCATAAGGGAATCAATGTGCTTCTCAACGCACACCACAGAATAAATTATCTTTTAAGATAAATTGCCCTTATTTCAGCACCACCTATTTCATATTTGAAATTATTCATAAAAACATTATGTAAACCTAAAATGGCAGTAGGGTAGAGGCTACTAGGCCATTTTCGAGGTCAAACAAAAAAATTACATAAATCCAAAAGCCTTACAACACATCACAACATGATTTGGATAATTAAACCTGGTAAAACAATGTTGACCTGAGGGTTGCAGCTATTTTCAGTTCTCACAAGGACATCTTCAAAGTCTAACAGTCGCAACAAAATACAGATATTTTGGATGAATGAAATGGCTTCATGACAACTATCTAATCCATCCTACCTGTTTATTTTACAGTTTATTTTCCATCTTACCTGTTTATTTTACAGTAACAGTAACAGTTTAGTAACATCCTTGCAAATCGGTGCAGCATTTTTTCAATATTACAGACCTCCAAAATCCAAAATCCTGCAGTGTAACATCAGGAAACTTCACACAGCACAACCTGGCTGGTCTGTGTCACTTTATGACACCCAAATGATACCAAAGAGATCAAAATTTTAAACAGGACCTTTTTAATGCAGTATTATAGGTATTATTTAACTTTTGAATCCCATTCATGTGAGTTACAGATCTTTTCCACTTTTCCATCTATTCATACTTCTTCATAATAATTCAAAAACCTTAAAATATTCCACATTACTCATTCATTTTAGGTGTCATTCATCTTTTTCATTCAGCAATCCAGGATAGGGTAAGCCTTTCATTCAACTTTAAATATTCCACATTTTCAATTCATTTCAGGCATCATTCAACTTCATTACTCAGCTGTTCAGTTCAGTGTAAACCTTTCATTTAACAAATCTTCAGATATTCCACGTCTTTCATATATTTGTTCATAAACATTTAAAAACCTTCAAATATTCCTCATTTCAAACATGTTCAGGAGTTATTCAACATTTTACTCAGCTATCCAGTTTAGTGTAAGCCTTTCATTCAATATGTCTTAAAATATTTCACATCTTTCATATATTTCTTCATAAAAATTCAAAATCTTCAAATATTCCACATACTTCATACATTTCAAGCTTCATTCAACTTCAGCTATCCAGTTTAGCGTCAGCCTTTCAGCAGTCAGCATTCAAACCACAATTTTTTCAGAAATTGCATTCTCTGTTACTAATGTATTACTGCGTGAGCAGCAAAACACGTTGTAATGTAATGTAGCTGTGTAGCTCATATTCATACTGCTGGGTAGTTATCTAAAGTATGAATCCACAAAATAACAAATAACTACAGCTGTCAAAAACTGTAAATTCAAAAAGGTATTTGGTTTCTTTTCATTTCCTGGATATTCCTAAATATATTTATCATCATCGATGTATAACCGAACACAGTTAGAAATCCTGAGGGGCTCTGTAGGGGACCACAGCTCATTTTGGCCCCAGTGCTCCACAGATGGTAAATCAGGTCCTGGTTAAATGCTTGGCTTTAATACACTTTCACAGTTAGGTGTTTACTTGAGACAAAAGAGTAACATCTTCCTGGGTGGCTGCTTAACCTGGGATCCACCCGCACCTGTAGCTTAGTATACTATAGAATTAGTATTGTATATTAAATATATATTAAGTATGCAACAGTGCATAAATACAGTAATATGAAACACTGAACTCCTGTAAAATGTCTTAATGTGAATAGTTTTATTTAATTAAAGTATGTATTTAGAGAGAAGATTTTTATTCCGTCTCTCTGTCATCTAATGGCAGGAAGCAGCAGCAGGTGTTTTTCTGCAGCCACTTGAAGAAGCAGCTGAATCCACACCTTTTTGTCTTTTTGACTTCTGAAAAATCAAAGGAGAGTCAGTGCCTGAACTCATAATCACAGTGTGAATGGACTTGATGGCTCAAGTCAGTATGAATAAAAAGTCCTACCTCTTGTGGTGAGGAAGGATTCATCCACCCTGACTGATTGCTCCTGCACTTCAGCAATGACAGGAGGTTCATCAGCGGGGGTCAGAGGAGGTGGTGGAGTTGTAGCCACAGCAGAGTCTGGTTCTGTAGTGGGCTCCTCACCTCTATGCTCAAGATCCAGGACTGAAGGTATGACTTCAGCTGGAGGACTCGTAGGAGGTGGAGGAGTTGAAACCACGGCTGGACACTGACTCTTCCTCTGCTTCATCCAGAATGTTCAGCAATGATAATAGGGTCATCCTGCACTGCAGTGACAAAAGGGAGAAAGTGGAGTGACATGAGCTGGTGGAGCTGGAACCATGGCAGAATCTGGTTCTCTGGTGGGCTCCTCACCCCTATGCTCAGGATCCAGGACTAAAGGTGTGACTTCAGCTGGAGGGCTCACAGGAGATGCAAGAGTTGTAGCCAAGGCAGAGTCTGGTTCTCTGGTGGGCTCCTCACTCTTACTCTCACCATCCAGGACTGAAGCAGTCACTTCAGCTGGAGGTTCTGTGCTGGGTGGAGGCTGCTGATGACTGGAGGTTCATCTTCAGCTTTCACGGCAGGTGATGGCTCTCTGGTTCCTCCTCCCCCCTATGCCCAGGATCCAGGACTGAGGAAATGACCTTAGCTGGAGGGCTCATTGTTTGTCAGTCTGATACCCAGCATGGTTCCAGTATACTCCACTTCAACCAATCGAGGAGTCTCCAGTTTTTTTGTTTGAATTGTTTCAGCTTTTACAAAATAAGTCAACCATTTTCAAGATCTCTCGAAAAGTGTTTCTTATAGCTCTTATGGTAAATATAATCTATTAGGACAGGAAAATGGGATAAATGCTCATATTTGTGTGTGTGTGTGTGTGTGTGTGTGTGTGTGTGCATCTGCTGAGAGCTTTAGCATGTCTCACTTGACCGGGGTTCCTCTTAGGACAAATGGCAGTTTTCACCACTGCACACACCATTAACTCTCTATCCCAGACACAAGGCTGTGCTGCCACGTGAACACACACATACACACATACACACACACATACAAACACACACATATACACAACAGTGAAGTAAGGTAATTTTTCTATAATAGCCCACAATTTCTGCCACGCATATTTGCACACCTGACATGCTCGAGTTGTCGCACACCTTTCTACCTGTTAAGAGACACAAACACACAATCTCTACAACTTTCCTGGAGGAGACCTCTGGTGCTGCTGCTTGGTCCACAGTATGTCACTAAAACCAAATGAGGTGACTCATTACCACAGAATGAGGATGAAGGTCAGTATAATGAAATGATTTTACTACAATGGGAGTTTGAAAAACGAGTGCTTTCTAAGTACAACAGTGAATGCCTATTGAAACTAATACAACTCCACTCAGATAAAGTGGGACGCTTTAGTGTAGTGCTCTTCAGAAATGGGTCATGATAACAGTGCAATGCAAAAAAAAAAAAAGACTATATGATGACTAAAATTTAGATGGATCCTTGCTCTACTGGCTCAGCATGTTACTTCTGAGTCTGGGCAACAGAATCTGTTGGTCCCATAATGTTTGACTTTGTTTGCATGAGGAGATGAAGAAAGCATTGTGCAGTACATAAGTGAGCACATAAGTCTACACTTTAGTGA
This sequence comes from Scortum barcoo, assembly GCA_023238725.1. NCBI lineage: Eukaryota > Metazoa > Chordata > Actinopteri > Centrarchiformes > Terapontidae > Scortum > Scortum barcoo. Next base: position 25,117,893 of record CM041554.1, read on the forward strand.
TTTAAAAGCAGGCAGGCTATCTTCTGTCAGAGCTGCTGTGTAAGTTTTAATTCAGGTAGTATTAGGAAGCCTCATGGTTTTGTATGGAAAATCTGTCACCAACTTGCAAAGAAAAACAAATCACAGCTAATGTGTGCAAAGCTGCAATCCATTATCTGAAACCCCATTTTCAGTGCTATGTTTGTCAATGGCATTTCTTCTGCAGTAGACATTCGATGTATTTACATTCAGTAATTGACTCTCTATATGGTGGTTTTCATTGTTAATCCACCATTCCAACATGGGATTCCAATTACCTACGCAAACATAAGAAATAAACAGGAAATGGTTCATGCATACTTTTACTGCATATGAAACTTCTGTGTTACTGCTGGTCATTTTATTTCCTTGAGGTAAGCTTCTTTGCTCACAGATTGCCCTCCACAGCCGTATCAGAGCTGCATTAAGTTCTTGCTAATGCGAACTAGGGCTGCGATTAACCATGATTTACCTTTCACCAAATCAATCAGGACTGTAAAAGGATTACGACTTTAAACAAACTAGCTGACCAGACACTAAAACAAGTAAAATCAAGAATATGTGACATTTAAATTTATCACTCAAAAGTAGAAAAGAAAAAAGTTGATATTATTTTTTTTTTTTCTAAAAAGGACATAATCTCCAATACGGTGCCACAAGATGAGTATTAACACTTAATACTGATCACAGAGTACCTGAGCCATTGTGTTTTATCAACCGATATGACTGTGTGAAGCGATGAAATAATAAAAAAATATATATATAACAAAAGGTTCTATGTGACAGAATTGTATCCTTTTCCTTTGTAATGAAAGTTCAGGTGGTTTCAGTTTGGAGGTATTCCAGGCATGTCTGTCAGGGAAGACAATCTGACTCTACAATGTGTTTGGATTACCAGGAGGAGCTGGTGGGCGCGGCAAGGGAGAATGATATTTAGGCTGCACTGCTTATTCTGCTCCCAATGCTATCTGGACCTAATAAATGGATGAGTGGAAGAAAGTCAAGCCAGTCACTTTGTCTTCCAAATGAGAGCAGTTAATTCACTGAGAACTCTGAAGATGGGCTCTGTTGTTTTAACTTTATGGAGGATGCACATTGGAAATGTGGGAAAAGGTCAATATAGGTGGACTCATTTCTGTGAAAGCACCAGTCCCTTTTTTCCACAATAATCAGATACACAGTACCTGATGTATTATGCATGGTTTTAATGGACTGATTCATGTGCCATGTGCCACAGCTTTGGAGAGGTGAGGACACTCTGTACCACGCCATATTTAAGTGCCCACACAGATACAACATATACATATGTATATATATTCAGGGTCAACATGAACCTGGAGCCTATTTCAGTTTGGAATAAGAAATAATATAGACTCTTCACTGAATTACACATAGATGAATAAAACCACGTTTGAAAGCTAACATGACTCACTTGATGGAGTACCTGTGTATGAGTCACTGAGCATGACAGGCTGATTTCCTGCCTACATTCATGATTAAAGGTTATACATGTGACTGGATGCGTCAGTTGGTAATATTGTTTGTGTGGTTTTTGCATGTTGCATGAATTTTTTATACCATTTGTCCCTTTTATTAACGCCGTTTTTATGGTTTTGTTCACAATGTCCTTGTCCACGGCTATTATTTCCATGTCCATGTCTGATTAAATAATATGGTCGTCCTGCACAGCCAAACACACAATGCATTCAATGCACCAGTTTTTCTTCTTTTAAAATCTATCTATTAGTTTTTAATAATAATACTTAATACAGTTTTCGTGTGAAAACTGATGAAACACTGCTGGAGTTTGCTCTGCTTTTGCTTTCTTACTGAAGGTCCATCTTGGCAAAATCAACACACAAAAAAAAGTTCTATTGAGCTGCTTTAGAATTTAGACAGTTAAATGGTGAATTAAAGACTACAGTATACAGATACAGTATGTGATGTATATTTCATAACCATGTGGACACTCAAATATGCGTGATACAGAAAATCGGCTGTATCTCCGAGGCTGTTCAAACCCATGGTGCAGGAAACAGACCATTTAAATCATGCATACAGCAGCATGCACACATCTGCTGTCTGCTGCCTTTTCTTGGGTTATCAGTCAACTGTCACATCTCTCTTAAAGAATTATTAAGAACTATATTTTTAATCTCCTTAAAAACATTCAGGCCTAAATAATATCTGCAAAATCATCCTCTTAGGCTGCATACAACCAAAACAGACAGAGAGTAGGGGCAGTCTATATGTAGTTTGAGTACCCCCACTGGTGGGTTATTGTTTCAGGTAACAGGAAGACATAAAACAAGATACAGGAAGTCCAGTTGGAGCAATATGTGTGAATTTAAAGACATATCAGATTACAATCCTAAATCATTTACCATGAATCGGGCTAAAACTATGCATTGTCTGCTTAGCTTAAAACAAAACCAACAAAGAAAACTTCAAACTAATACTTAAACCCAGGTGCTATGATTAACTATGACCAAAGTAGAGTATAGAACCCCAAAATGTTTAAAATGACAAAGACAATGCAAAAGACAATATGAAATAAAAAATCTCATTAATATATTAAACAACCAATAGCTTGTGAAATCATTTTTATTTTACTTCTACTTTACATTGTGTTTTATTTCTTCCTTTAGGATTTGGTAGCTCCATGTGGCAAAATGTCTAAAATTATTGTCTCTGGCTGAGTTTAAAATAAAATATTACTTGATAGTGATCATCACATAACTAGTAACCTTGAAAAACTGTTTTGTGTCACAAGAATGAGACTTTCTCTGATAGGTCCTGCACATTGGCAGACAGAGCTTTACGGGCAAACCTGTTCTTAGTTATTCAGCTGCTCATGATGTTGACAGAAATATATGTAAACCTCCAAATGTTTTGACTCCTATAATGGAAGAAAATGATATTGCATCTTTTTATTAAAAATGCAACCATTATCCTTGATGTACACTCAGAGTTGGAAAGAAAAAAAAAGAACAAAACACAAAACAGCCAATCAGCTCTGCGTATGGTATAAATGCCTGCCCATCAGCATGCAGCACGAGTGTTCACACAGGCCTCTAGCATTGTTCCTAATCAGACAGCAGACAATACAGATGAGTTTGAATTCCTAGTAGAACAAGATAATGACAGATAACAGAATGACTCAGACTGTACTGACACCAATAATGATGAGCCTCCCTCCTCTCTCTCTCTCTCTCTCTCTCTCTCCTGGTTTTATTCCACACTGTTTTCTCCCTCTTTGTGTCTTCCTTGCTATCTTTTTCTCTTCTTTTCGCCCCTCACTTCTCTCATTTGTATCATATCTCTCACTCTTCCTCTATCGCTCTGTCAACACACAGACCCTCTCTCTATTAGAACAAGGCATCGATAAGAGGCACACTAATTCTCCATGGAACTCTAACATCAGTTTACAATGGTGTCATGCACCGCACACATTCATTATTGTTTCCTCAGTGTTTATACCCCAACGAGCAAAATGTTAATTTTGCAGCAGGGTAAAATTGAGCAGTTTTGTTTCACTGTCTCATCGCAGACAGTTGAATTGAAACCCAAATGTGGTATATTCATTCTGCAAACTGTTTCTAAGATTTCAATCACTTCATCACTATGTTCATTCTATGGTTATTTATCTGACGTTATCCTTTCAATCTGGATTGCACACAAAGGTCATGAATAAGTGAAGATGAGGAATGGAAGATGAGGAGACAGCAGCACATGCAACAAAGGTGAAGAGACACCCTTATATGTAAACTGGCTTGAAAAGGGAGGAGCTGGGACAGAAATACTGGCTGTTTAGTTACAATACTTCAGTGTGTGACCCTTGACTTTGGTTATGAATGGGCCATCCTTATGCACTAGATGTCCAAAAGTACGTTCAGACATTCTACAAAGTGAATATACACCTGGCCTAATGTGCATGACTTTTACCACTGTAGTTTTTATTTTGCAGCAAATGCATAACTTTGCAGAGTTTAGCTGTGGCTAACCTCCACCATGTGTTTGTATAACAGCTTGGACTAAAATGTTGTTATTTTGTCCTCCAATGTCTCTGTTTTCCTCTTCACTACTTTCATTCATGAACTGGAGTCATGAAGCATTGGCATATGCATCCTTGGTTTAAGCTGAAGCATTTTCATCTCCAGTGCAGGTCCTCTATCTTTGTGGCGTCTCAATCAAACTCAAGATCACATTCACTCACGTCTTTGCGTTCACTTTCAATCTCGGCACCTTGATGTGACTACTTTCCCAGCACCAAACAGCAGACAGATATATTTAGTACCTAACTGATGAACAAAGTGGAGCATTAAGCAGTGCAGGAGTCACATATTTCCTTTAGGAGTTGGTGGAGACCCAAACGTGGGGGTGAATATTGGACTTGATTCCCCGGGTGGCCAGAAACAAAACTCCAGATGAATGCTAATGTTGCTCTATGTTATCTGGGTGAAAGAAACTATTGCTAACACATGCAGCACATTAATGCAGCTTGTTGTGCCGCCCCTCAAGTGACCAAAAAAATTAATTGATAACGCTATGCACAGTTACCTTTCAGAAGATTAATTTAAAAAATGGCTGATAAACTTCAGATACATAGACTGTCTGAAGAGCAACATATGCGTCAGAGCAGCTCGACCCATTGTTCTCGATGAGCCCACACACCATCGGCATCAAGACGCACACCGTGGTGGGTTGGCACATCTCATAACATCAAGGCACCGTGTTATTCCTCTGAGAAAACAGAACTCACTGCCTGGATTATATACCCTGCTTTTACTATATCTGCATCTGCATTTAACTTAACCGTCATCAAGAGTCAGTTACGTCCACCATGATTTATAATAGACTGAGTCCAGTAGCAGTCTGCAGTCCAATCATTTCTCCCTGAACCACTTAATGAGAAGACAAATGAAGCTCCCTAGTACAGTTAGGTACAGGGTGAGGAAACTGTCAGAATAAAGTTGACTTTTGATTTTTCGTTGGGAGTCCTTGTAGCATTGATGTCACTAAACTGTCAGCTGAGTGAGTTACCAATCATGAACCCTTAGCACACTACAATATCAATCCACCAGTGTATCTGTCACTGGTTTGGCCAGAACCACAGGTGTGAACAAAACATAACGTGACACTGATTAAAACAGGACAGCGTGAGGGGAATCTGTGACCGCACTTGTACAGCTGTGCATGCCCAAGGCCGGGACAACCCGCTAATGAACGCAGTGTGACAAACAGTGAGTCAGCTAATTATATGACTGCGTTGTAGTAATGAGTCCATTTAAACGCTTAGGTGTTTAATCAGTGCTTAAGTAGTGAAGCAAAAGGAGGTTGGTCACGTTAGGAGCAACCAGAGGAGGCAGAGTGTTTATGTTTCTAACAGTTATATCAAAGTTAGACAGTCATGGAAGCAGCATATATGCCAACTTTTGTTTTCTCTGTGGTGTTGTATTGTGTTAGTTTAATACTTGCGTGATATAAAAATACCCATCTGAAACTACCCAGAAGTAGTTTAATGCTTCAGAAATCTTACGGTGCATGTGTGCGTTTGCGGTTGTGTGGGAGATGGAAAAATAGATGACACAGATTGTTGCACAGTTTGGGAGGAAAGTGACAGGCATGGTCCTCCCACATCTCCATCTCTGCCTCCCTCCCTCCCTCTGACAGCCTCTGCATACGTGTCTGTATCGGGTTGGTGAGTCTTAAACAATACGGGGAGCAGATGTGGCCCAGAAAACCAGGCAGAAATTGAGTTTGTTCTGTTCTTCACACACTGTATAGAGGCATAAGTTGTTCTTCCCAGAGGCAGATGCCACATTCCCAGGGTCTGAAACAGCTGGAACATCTCGAGCTGTGTGGGGGATTCTCAAAAAAGAGGCTGAAATTCACTTAGTGCATGGGTGCATTTTGCTGCACAGCTTTCCCTTATAGATAGATAGGGATAGAAAGTGATAGAAAGTGTTTTTAATATTTGGCTGATTAGAATGTGGTCTAGACTAATACAGTGATTAGTATGGTGTTGTGTTTATTTACACTTTATAAATTCTCTTGAATCATTGTGTCATTTTCATACCAGCAGGGAACTAATGGAAGTTGTTTAGGCAATAAGTAGGAAATAATACACTGGACTTGTAAATAGGCTACTAAAAAAAAAACTTACTCCCTGTAGCTGATATTATGATTGCTATTATTAAAATAACATTGTCACTGTGACTATACTGCCTGTCCAAATTACCCATCAGTGACTCAGCAGTCACTCTTGTTCGTCTTAATTAATTGTCTCCATAGCAGTTTCATTTGTGGCTAAAGTGAGACATAAGAAACAGAGTAGAGTTTAAGAAACATACATTTAGTAAAATTAAAAATCATTTTCACTCAATTGTCATTTATATAGACATGTGAAATTGCCAAAGATATTTAAATACTTGTTTGTTGTTTTTTGATTATTCACATTTACCTCTCATTAGCTAATAACCTAAAGTCTGTAGTGTGTAGACTACCGTCCTGTGGCACTCACCTCCCTTAAGTACTTCGAGAAACTGGTTCTCCAGCACATCAAGAACAACATCCCAGTCAAGCCAGTTCCTCACCTGTTTGCTTTCAGAAGACAGATCCACAGAAGATGCCATCATTCACTGCCACAGTCTTTACACACCTTCAACAGACTGCTCTTTGTTGATTTTAGCTCACTCAACACAGTCAGTCTATTAAACTGGTCAGCAATCTACCTGAAGCCCTTCAGAGCTATGTGTTTAGACCACTTCCTGTTCACGCTGCAATCCCCGACATGGAGAGACCTCTGCTGTAAAGTTTGCAGATAAAACCACCATCATAGGCCAGATCATAGGCCAGCAAATATGATTAAGCAAATATGAGACTTCATATAGGAAATCAACAAGTGGTGTACAGAGAACATTTTAATGCTCAAAGTCAGCAAACCTAAGGAACTGATTGATTGAATTGATTTTCGTGAAAAAAAACAAGACGAAGTCTACACAAGTGATGCTCAGGTGGAGCTGGTGAACACTTTCAGGGCCTGGAAATAAGCACCACAAAAATCCTGTTGTGGTCATCACGTATTTCCACCATGGTATAGAAAGCTCAGAGCTCCAATAGCAAGTCAACTAACTAACTTTTCTGTAGAGAAAATAAATAGGAATTTCATTTCTGGTATCCTGAAAAAACTCCTTACACTTAACAATTGGGTGGTATTTGTATGTCATCAGGAAACAGTGTTATGGGTGGCACTACTTAGTAAAGGCAGGTAGACACAATGTGGAAGGCTCTTGGGGTTCCAATCAGATTTTAAGTGTTTTTATGAACCTCTTTCAGTGAATTGTGTTCAGTTTTGAATGCCACACTTTCTAGAGTCTTAAAAACTTGATAAATGTTGCAATATGTCAAGACAAGTATCACAGTCTAAAACAGATATTAGATGGAGTGAGTACAATTATGTTGACAAGATATGAGTATTTGGCATTCAGCGTGACATTAGTGAACTGCCTACACCAAACACACAGTGTGTGACTAACCAGTTGGCTGGATGACTCATTGGCTAGGTGATTCAATATTTATAGGGAAGCTGCGTTTTCTTCTGCACTAACTCACATTGCATTCATTTCATATAAAACTTGAAAAAAGTCTCTTTCCAGCAGTTCCCTCTGCTACCAAAACAAATGTCAGATATATATTCCCTTCTCCTGCGCAGCAAAGCCAGCAGGAAATCAGTACTTGTTTTCTTATGTCAGATATATCAGGGAATTCTTCTCCTGCGTTATATCAGCAAAGCTTGTGATGGAGCTAGCAGGAGCAATAACAGTACTTGTGCAGGACTTAACAAATGTACTTGTTTTGATTATATCAAATGTCAATTCCACTATATATCAGAAATTCCCAAACTGGAGTTATACAGGTACGTGTGGAGTTATACAGGTAAGTGTGGAGTATATGTGGGGGTATTTGTGTGTGTGAAACAAGTGTGAATATCAATGATAAATTTAAGGGTCCATACATTGCATTCTAATCTAGTCCATTGACATGTCTTCCTATATTAGGACTCCTTCTCCTGAGATGACGCTTACATGTCAGATGGTCATCAAACTGGGATACAGGTACGCTAAGTGTGACAGGGGTATTATATAAATCATACAGTGTCACTAGTGACATGCCCAGGGATGACGCTTGTGGCAGCGGGCGACAGTAGTGTGTGAGTGTGTGTGTCAGGGGCCGTGCCTCCTGGCAATGTTGGCAGTTATATGTGGGGGTATTTGTGTGTGTGAAACAGAGTGACTGATTGTCGGGGTCTCTGTATGGGCCTGCATGCATGTGTATACTGTAACTGTCAAGTTCTGTCATATACTCCATTTGTGTAGGTGCATCATTGTATGTATGTGTCATAAGTGTCAACTGTCAGATAAATAGCTGCACTGTATTAACCTATTATGCCTTTTCTTTCTCTCTGTTCTGTAAATCTTTAATCCACAACATAATAAAGGTCATGGTCCACACAGCTGCCTTTTTCTTTGCTATTAATGCTGAAGCCATCAACATAGGAGTTGAGTGGGCTAAGCTTTCTCAGTCCTCTAAGAAGGCCATCACCTTTGTCAGAGCTAATGGGCAACTGAAACCTGCATCAAATACATCTGCAGGTACTTTGGCTTCTTGAGAGGGATTAAGAGCTGTAAACCTCAGACATCAGCTGAAGTTACCCCTACCACATTGCAGCCACCACCATGCATCCAGACATTGTCCTCCTATCCAAGACCACCAAAAAAGTCGTGCTGCTGGAGTTGACGGTCCCCTGTGAAGATTACTTAGAACAGGCCTTTGACAGAAAGCTCTCTAAGTATAAGGGACTTGTTAGCAGCTGCCAACAGACAGGTTGGAGAGCATGGTGTCTCCCAGTCCCATGTGGCTCAGGAGAGGAGTGCCTCAGGGACAGATGTAATTAGAAATGTGAACACAGGTCAGGGTCTGATTCACCCCAGCTAGGTCACCTGGAAGGGGGTGTATGATGCTGAGAGACCCAACATCACTGAAGATGTGTCCAGAGGCATCAGTAGATATATTTTTACTTACCTAACGATGCCATTTGGGAGGACAGCAAAATGCCTTCCCAGCATACATGTCTTTAAAAAATGACTCCCAATCAATAAATCAATACCAGGAGATGGGAGCCTTCTATTTGTGTAGGACAAAATGATCAGAATGTATTGTACACATTTCTGCAGAGAATGTGCATCACTAAATGCAAAGGGGATGGTAAGTGGAATATATTTTTTGCATCATTTCTTTTTTGGCATTTTTTGAGTCATTAAAGGCAGCACATACTCAAGCCTCAGAGCAAGTAAAGCTGTCTCCATAGGGACATCTTCATCTAGGTAACAATATTAGAATTCCTTCAGGCCATATGCATTCGAGAGGAAAAAAACACAAAGATGGGTCCAGTTGCAAGGCCGAGTGTCCTCAAATGCATTTGCATGATTTTCAATCTATTCTAGCTGTCAGATGGTCAGGTCAATAAACTGTTTCCAGCATACAAAATACGATTCAGGAGCTGTGGTTATTAAAAAAATGACAGCAGCAGCCACACATGCTACACATTCCTACATTACAGATGCAGATAAACACAGTCTACAAATCAAACTCAATAAGGGCAGCGTGGTATCTCTGAAGTGCATTTTGTAGGCCTGTATCCAATATCCACCACTAGATGCATATTCAAGTTAATTGCACTTTGGGGTAGAATAACTTTCTCTCTCCCAATGTACAGACATTGGATAGCTGCTGCAAATTGCTGCAACAAAGTAATCCGAGTGAAAATTCTTACTTACAATTTTTCTGTCTTTTATTAACATGCTTATCTTGACTGCCCAACTACGTTTGCCCACACAATAAAAGATTCACTCCATTGCAGGTGAGATGACACCTTTTTATGGTGACTTGTGACTGGAATGAGGATAATCAAAGCCATGGCATTTGATACAAGAAGTGCACTTGAAATTTCTCTCAGGGAAGAGAGGAATGTCACTTGGCCTGAAGAGGAGAAAAATTTAAATGTAACAGACCTTTTCTTTGATCCATGAACAAACCAAAAAAAAATAATAACAGCAAACAATACAGACAACATTTGGACTTTTTGGATGAGATCCTGTATATTTTCCCACCTCTACACACCTAACCAATCACTGCGTGATGTGGGCTTGCTTGCCAGGTTGTCACTTAGAAAAGTTACAACAGTCCTGAGACTTTGCTTGGTTGCACACTGAAGTCCACATAACTTTTTATTTTAGCATTTTTATCGCCACTTGGAGGCGGAGGAACACAAAATTGACATATTATTGCCTTTTTAGTTTATGTGATGAACTTGTTTCATTACAGTTTCTTATTTACATATATAAATAATAAAACCATAAAACCAAGTGGAGCTGCAGATTTGGTTAATAATCCTCAGTACTGCAGGTTCATCATTATGAGCCAGCCATTTCACATATGCCATACATTGTTGTTATCAAAAAATATTTGTAGCCACTTATTAACACTTATTTACCGTTGTTTACTTGCATCCCCTGGGCAACCCCTGATTAACACTGAAGACTAAGAATATTTCACTATTCACAGGTTCAGTCTTTACCACACTGACCAACTAAAAACAGTGTTTTTTCAGTGAAGTAAGGCAAAATTATTGAAGTATCTGGTGATTGTGATAATTCATTGATTACAGGGTTTCATGTCACCATGGTTCAACAATAAGTAAGAAATAAGCAGTGAAAATGTGTGTACCTTGGAGCACAGAGAGTCGGACCGAACAGGTAAGAGTAATGGTGTACTGGCGACCTGTGAGTGGAGCGTATCAGTCATGCAGCGTTGTGTTGCTCCCCCATCAGAGAGATCTTTCGCTTCATTGCCTTTCAGTGCTCTGATCCCATTGGGAGCAGCAGCAGAGCAGAGGCCGGTCAGTGGATCACTGCTCTCCGGTGAATTTCATTAGTCCCGTCCATAGATCCTTCTACTGTCTCTGCACCAAGAGATCCTGCTGCTCTCTGCAATAACAGCTCCTCTTTGATACGCTTCAGCTCCACATGAAGGTCAACTTCATTCAGCTTGTAGCCTTTTTCAGCTAACAAGCACATAATGAATTGCTGGATACACTACTAGCTACTGTATGAAGAATGACTTTTTCTTCTATTTCTAGGCTGACTTGATTTCCGTTTAGGTTGGACTCATATTACAGTCTGTACGTTTCTGTTCACTTTAATTTTCAGTTTTTAATAGATGTTCAGTTATTATAGACAAATTCATTATATATTGCAAATAAAAAAAACACAGTTTAAATACGATTTAGTTAAATTTTTCTTTTGAAATATGAACAATACTTAATACTAATTTTCAACTTACAGTTAGTTTATGTCCTGCCTTCAAGCAGAGGTCAGTAACCTTTATACGACCTGCTGCCTCTAAGGTCATTAAACAAGAATCCGTTGCACGTAAATCACAACAGCCAATCAGAGCAGAGTGTCTGATGGAGTGTCAAATCACTGCTCCTGCACAGGCTCTTCTCCACCGTGCATGAGTTAACTCTATGAAGCACCATGTCTTCAGTGAGCAGACACTACGGGGAATTATGGAACAACCAAGCAGTGAGAAAACTGCCCATTTCTCCTCTGTCAACAGTCGTTTACATGAAAGACAAATAAACAGAAAAAAAGAGCAATGAAGAGAAACAAGCTAAAAAGAGAGAATTAGACTGTGATGCCGCTGGGAGGGGCTTTGGAGAGAGAGGGGATGGAAGCTGGAAGTTAGGCTCGCTCAAATATTCAAGCGAAGTCCGCTATCTTCTCAATCTTACCGACTGCAGCTTTAATCTAAACTGGGCTAACCATGTGCTTACATTGTATAGCACCTTACTTAACACACAGATAGGACACTGAAATTATCCTCTGTCAGTCTCAGAAAGCCAGCATGAAGCATATTTCCTAAAAATGTTTATGGTTATTTCTTTAAATTCAAAATAGAGGAAAGAAGGAATTAGAAACAGCAGTGTTATTTTATTTTACCTTTTTTAAGCTATATTGTGCTTATTCTCATAAAGTGTTGTGATGGTTGACTGCAGCTTTGATGAAATACAGCAGGAGTCTCAACAGTGGTCAGAATACCAAAATTCTTTTCTCCCTATTTCTATTTTCGAAGAGATCAAACAAAATACAAGCAGACAAAGATCGCCTCTTGTGTCTAAATATAAGCCATCCAGATCCACTGTTAAAATAATACTGGAACAGGTCATAATGCTCTGAGCAAATGTATACACTAATGAAATGTCTATGTTTGGTCCGGACTGAGATTTCTCCAAATCTATTGGATGGATTGTAGTGAAATTTGGTTCATGAAATTTAGCAACTTGATGAATCTTTGACACTTCATCCAGTTCCATCATTGGGTCAATATATTAATGTGTTGAATACTGACCTAAAAAGAGATGACAAAATATAATTTCAGTTGTACTTTAACATGCTCATTATACAGTCAGAAATTAGTTCAGTGTGTTTTCTTCATGTACTATTAATATGTTTTTATGATTAAAATGAAGAAAAACATTGTAGGGGAAAAGATCAGAAATACTGATGTTTATCTCAGCTGACTGGAGGAAGATGTTGGTATCTGCCATATGCTGTTAGTCAAAGTTACACTGTAGAGAGAAAGAGATAAAGTGAACAAACCTGCACATGTAAGGTGCAGATAGCATGTTGTGAGCTGAGACTGTAGAAAACAAGTGGACAGCCATCATTACTTCACCCATTAGTTTTTGGACTATTTTCTCAGCTTCATATGCATGCACCATTACTCATACATTATCAACGCCTTCTACCTGTGACACAGATTTCTTTTTCATTATGGATGTATTTTTTCTCAAAGCCTCTCCACATGAGCCCTATCAAATTACGGTGGAGAGTGACAGGAAAGACTGTGGAAAGTCAATTACAACTGACAAGCCATCCAGCTAACGGCCTAACACTGCAGGCTGCCACACTCAAATGTGTTTCCAGTTCATTTCAGGTTACTTCTCATATGCATGGATTAAATTTGTGTTATGACTCTCTTAGATTTTTGAATGATTTTGTGAAAATTAATTTATTACAGTCTCTGTGCCATTGTTAGATGTAGAATGAAGAGTAACAAAGAATTTGAAGTAATGGGAGATACTAAGGGCTATAACAACCAGCATATCTGGCTTTTGAAAAAGAAGTCCAAACTTTTTTCCTGTCGACCTATCGATAAAATATACACTATAAGAAGGGGGAAGTCTAGTGTATTTGTCCACCCATGGGTGACATGTTAGGACCCCTTGAGCGAATGCCTCTGTGCAACATACTGTCCTAAAACAACAAAACAAGGACATGATACCCCCCCAGTCAGATCATGGCAAGTGAGAGAGGGTGAGCATGTGTCTGGTTTAATACATTTCCAAATTATGACAAACATCTTGGAGCAAGTGTTAATTGTAAACAAAAAACACACAGCAGGGCCACAACAAAGATCAGCACAGTACAGAAGTGACCAGACATGTTGTCCTCGCTTCTGCCCGGGGCTGTTTTCAGACGAAATTCAGCAGAGCACATGATAGTTAAATACTAAATCCTTTAAACGTGCTGCTATCTCTGAGCTCATTTTCCACGGGGTCCATCTGAGAACGTGAATGCTGTCTGAAGAGGGGAACCTTGATTAAAGAGCAACTTGCAGGTTCCTTTTAAATTTTTTTTTTATTTATACTTAATCTTGTCTGAAAATACGTATTTGAAAAGGTAATGCAGAATTTAATATGTTTTACAAAACATAAAGGTGCAAATTCAGAGGTAAAAGTGGTCGTTTTGAGCAGTGCCCCTAAAATGCTCTTTTTTTCAACATCGGGTCATATTACATCACATTTTGCACAGTAAGACACTGTGATTGTAATGATTTTTTTTATTGACTGTCACCCAAATGAGGCCATTCAAAACCTTTGTAAATCCTTCCTTCCTCTGGAAACCGTCCTCCATTATATTGGCCCACAAAACTTTATTGTATTCATCGAGAAAACAACACGTCCCCCCCTCTACAGGACACTCTGACAGCTCTGGGCAGCTCCTTCAGTGAGCGGCTGCTCCATCCACGCTGTGTGAAGGAGAGGTACCGCAGGTCCTTCCTGCCTGCTGCTGTCAGACTGTACAATAAAGAAAATGTCCCGCTAGTCTGCAGACAATAAACAAATAAATAACTGACTAATAACTGGACTCTTGCACAATACACTCCACTTCACTATTCATTTCACTGTTTCACTGTTTTTCACTTTTTTCTACTTGAGATATTATATATTCTTATATGTATCCTCAGGCACATCCTCTTTCTGTACTGTGTACAGGAATAATTATAATTAAAGTTATTATTTTTATGCTAAATATCTTATTTTATTATTTTTTATCTTACCTTATGTCTTGCATTTCCTACTATTTATTTTCCACTGTGTCTTAGCTGCTGTTACACTGTGAATTTCCCTGCTGTGGGACTAATAAAGGAAATCTGAATCTGAATAATTTTGAACTTTTGAGAATGGTTTGAAAGTTTATTCTTCAGCACATAAAATACACACTTTTACAAGATACTTGATAAGTCTTTGACTTCTATTTTATTCTGTGTGTGTGTGTGTATTTGTGTTTCTATGTGTGCATGTGTATGTGTTCCTGTGTGTTCGCGTGTGTGTAAATCAAAGTACATAGAATGTTCTAACTGTAGCGCCCTGAAACATTATTTCAATTATTTCATTATTTTCTTGCTGATTTTATATCAGTGTGTCCAGTTAAAACATTTCATTTAACTGTGTATCTTGGTTAATTCATATTTTTATTATTAAAATGTGTAAAAGTATTACTTACCTGTACACTGACCTCCTATGAAGAGAGAAAAGTTGTTGTACTTACCCTTTAGAAGAAAGCGCTGTCACTTTAAGAGGGAGAGTCACGGAGATGTGCGGTATGCAGGCTTAAGGAAAGCTTGTACTGAACTGAGGGATTTTTGTTAATAAAAGTTGCAAAAGAAGATGGACATGTTTTTTTTTTTGACAGTACATTTTAAGGATGCAACATAACCACATTTGATGCAGCATTCTGTTCTATTATCACTTAACCACCTCAAGAGAAACACTTACAGATCTACACAGACCTTCTCACTGAGAGCCAAGGAAAGAGCCAAGAGCAAAGACCAAGTTTGTGACCAAGGCAAGGCAAAATGGAGAAAGACTTTTTAATTTTTTAATTGACTGTCACCCAAATGAGGGCATTCACACCTTTGTAAGTCCCTCCCTCCTCCGGAAACTGTCTTCTGATAGTAGACACAGCACATGAAGATAAGGGTTTCCTGAATAGTCTGCCTAGAATGTCGGAGATGGACAGGCAGTAAGTTAACAGGTTATTTACATTTTGTCATTTTTCTGTTAATAAATTCCTTTGTTAAATCAGCCAACTGTTGCCAACAATGTTGCCTTCCTGATTGTCACAGACTCGACACCAGTGGCGCACTCAGTGAATGTAGTGTCAGTGATATCAGTACTCAGCTGTAGCTAATTAAATGCAGTGTTTTTGCAAATGGGGCAACTCTCTGCTGGTGCTCCTGGGCCTGCACAATCTTTTGATGTTTCCAGTAATCTGGATTGGGTTCACCTTTTTGTGAGCGAGATCTGGATAAATTTTTCTCTGTTTGAGCGGGTTGCCGAAGATCGAGGCTGGTCAGATTCTGAGCATACGTTGCTGCTGCTGTGCATCTTGATAGGTAAAGCGTAGGAACCGTACTCTGCACTCAGTGTAGCTGAAAGTAAACTCCGGGGGTGATGCTGGCTACAGCGGAGATGGTGTTAAGTTGCGCCAAACAGGTACCTGTTACAGGAAGCCTGAGAGGCTGTCAGCAATGCTATGATCCAGATGTAAGTCCTATTAATTCTTGTGATAATTTTTCATGATATTTCTCCTTGTGACAGGTCTTCCTGTGAAAATATGGAACCTGAAATGGATGACAACCCAGGACAGTCTGATTTTGCAGCCTTTGTGTCTGATGGCCATGTGTCACTGGTGGGGACTCAGGTCAAGGTACCGATAAAAAATCTTGAGAGATACAGGGGCCTTAAATTCATTTATTGTAAGCTCTGTGCTTCTGTTTTCTCCAGAGACAATACTG
The DNA here is from genome assembly GCA_023238725.1 of Scortum barcoo. NCBI lineage: Eukaryota > Metazoa > Chordata > Actinopteri > Centrarchiformes > Terapontidae > Scortum > Scortum barcoo. The sequence goes on from CM041554.1 coordinate 25,134,117, forward strand.
GGGACAAAACTCTGATTCAGGGAATGGGTTTAGTGTTGCTTTCTGTTCCAGTGCATAAGTTGGAGCTTGATTGTGGTTTGGTTCGGGGTTGTTCTCTGTTACAGCAGTATCTGATGACAGTGCACAGCCATTCCCTGATGGGTGATTCCCTGTGTTTCAGGTTGTAGTTCCATCTAAATTCCATGATGAGGTGCTGAGGACATCGCATGATCAGTCAGGGAGTTTTGGGGTCCATAAAAACATATGTCTACATTCTCAAGTGTTTTTTGTGTTGTTTGGCCTCATGTGAAGAGAGATGTGTCACGTTATATTAACACATTTGATACATGCCAAATGACTGGAAAACCTAGTGTGCAACAGCAGGATGTTAAACCTGCGTTAATGGCAGATACCGTGGGGAAGCATTTGTTGGTGCAGGAAGATGACTGTGTGGTTTTGACTGATGAGAGCTGGTTGAGTGGCCGGTTAAAGGACTCTGGGACACTGTATAACTTGGAGACCCTGTTTGAGCATCTATCTATGGAGCGGGGTGCTGAGTTGTCTGTTCTTATAAATGACTCTTTGTGTTTGTTTGGTGATGTTCCAACTCATACATTTAATAGAACATGACATTGATGTGGGTGATGTACAGCCAATCCATCAGCATTTTATAGAATGTCTGAGGAAAAGTGCAAAATAATGGAAAAAGAAATAAAGTACATGCTTGATAACAACATAGCTGAACCTTCATCTTCCAGCTGGGCCTTGCCCTGTTTGCTTGTGGATAAAGTGGACAAAAGTCCTCGGTTCTGCAAAGATTGTCGCAAAATCAACGCAGTTACTAAGCCAGATGTGTATGAATGAATAGAAGATTGTGTGGATCAGCTGGGCTCAGCCAAATTTGTCAGAAGATTTGATTTGCTCAAGTGGTACTGGCAAGTCCCGGTGTCTCAAAGAGCTAAGGAGGTTGCAACTTTCATCACTGCTTTTGGTCTTTTCTCCCATACAGTGATGGGTTTTGGGTTATGGAATGCACCAGCCACTTTTCAGTGATTGATGAACACAGTTGTGTCTGGGCTAGAGGGCTGCGGTGTACCTAGATGATGTACTGGTCTATAGTGATACTTGGGAAGATCACATCCATGATTTACTGAAAGCCAGAATAAAGTATTTTTGGTCAGCTTCATGTCAGCAAGCTTTTGAAAATATTAAAGCAATTTTGTTTTCTTCTCCGGTCCTTGCAGCCCTGCGTATGGACCAACCATTCATGCTGTAGGTGGATGCAAGTTACGTAGGTGCAGGTGCTGTGTTGCTTCAGTCTGACAGAAATGGGATTGAACACCCTGTGAGTTTTTTCTCTAGGAAGTTTAACTTTCATCATCTCATCATCATCACCATCGTTATACTGTATTATTGAAATAACCAATTTCAACTTTTACTTTCATTTAGAACAATTCAAACCACAGGGTCATGAAATGTTACACAAGTAAGGTCTGAGAAGCTTATTGATAAATTAATAACACATCAGAAATATTAAGAAGCTTTATTTTGCACAGGAATGACAGAAAAGATAAATTACTGCAGGTTAAAAACGGACATTATTTATGGTCGAACATAAACTTTGATTTGTGATGAAAACAGGATTCTTGATTCTTCAAAGTGCAATAACAAGCCTCTATCAGACCTGAGGAGAGAATAAAGAAATGAATATGTTATCAGACAGTTTCATTTATGAATGAAGACAGCTTGGAGGGACACATTTGTTTTAAGAATAATCCAAATTAAAATCCCTTGAATATAATAATAATAAAAGGAAATAAAAGTAACACCAAGTAAGAAATTAAATTATACATGAAAAATAAACACTAAATATTAACTTGTCTGTTCAGCATAACACTGACCTGGATTCAACCACATAATAGAGGTGTGAATCTTCACTGGCCTCATGATGTTGTGAATTATTAAGGCTAAAATAATTCAATAAGCAGTTCATTATATTCAGTTGTATAAAATGTGTTACATGGAACAGTAATTGCAATAGAAAATATGTATATGAATAAGTTAGTTTATTTCTGACTAATAATTTGTATTATTGACGTGAGCAGGAAGTGCTCTTATTTTGAAGCCCAATTTAGAGGAAGTGGCTTGCTTGTGTTGACGGTAGTTTTGTTTTTAAGAAATGAATCTCCGTGAATAGATGCAGATGTGGTTTTGTTTTGCATTACCTTTTTATTCTTTTTTCTCTTTGTAATACTGCAGCATATATTTAGTAAAAGTTCACAAAGACAGATACATGGTGGTCATTAATTGAAGCTTCCGTGACACTACACATGATTCAATAATGACTCACCTGTCTATCATTTACCAATGCTCTGACATATCCCTGCATATAAGAGTAACGTTTGACAAACATCCATCCATAACTAAAATACAAGTCTGTGATGCAGAATACAGCTGAGTCTGTTTGGTAAAGTACATGTTCATGTTCTTACCGATCTGAGAGACTCTCCAACAGCTCTGGACAGGATGGGATGTGTTGATGTTGGAGCTAAAGAACCTGTCTGATACCTACAAGAAAGCAAACAGCGCATAATCAATCAGTCTGCTCTAAAATGCTAAACCTAAACTAAAGAAAGACAACATTTGTCAGCTGGCAGTTTTTATCATCAGCAGGTTTACACACATTTGAAAAAGCTGCAGTGGTGATTTTCACTGAATTATTTAAGTATTTAACATCCTTAAATCAGCTGCCACATTACTGTTGTGAACACAGCTGATCAACAAACAAGCAGAAATAAATGTTTTCCACATGAAAAGTAATCTACAGTAATATCTGTTCAGGTAAAACAACGAGCACACACGTATTTCAGAGTTCAGATGTCTGTTTGATAAGAGAAACTAATAACCTGACGTGAATAATATTAGCTAAGCAGTGAAGCACTTCTGAGAACATTTAGCTGTGAGAGCACAGACACACATCGAGATCAGGACCAACATCAAACCGATAAGACTGTCTGGAAACTTCACAAAGAGATTTTTAACAACTTTCAGATTAAAACAAAGCTAACCATTAGAGCTAGCATTATCCTCGGGAAGCTAACGTTAGCTCTGCTTCAACGTCACACACAAAACATAAGGTAGTAGTTTTGTTTGTCTTTCAGAGCAATGAAACCCTGAGCTCGTAAACAGAGTTAGATTGTTTTACATTTCACAGTCGGTAGAGACTAATTCATTGTGTTCGATGACGTATGTTTATTCTGCCACATTTAACTTTGCTGTCAGTTGGAGCTCAGTTTTAAAGCCCACATTTAGATGTCATCATAACTTGTAGCAGTGAGGGGCCTATCCTAAACCACAAAGCACAACAGCACAAATAAAATGTATCTGTTGTGCCCACGATGATTTTTCAGCACAATAAGGATGTTTTCTTGTACTTTGGGTTGGAAAATATTCTTCCAAATCTGTGGTGTCCGGCTCTACTGGTTATATATATGTGACCGGTTGCACTAGAAGTAGTTTGTGAAACTTCATGCAGTTAAGCATGGTAGTTGTGTGTCATCTTGTTATTATAATAGTCCTGATGCAGTCCTCTATCCTCCAGCCTTATTTCACACAGGCTGGACAGACACATGCGCTCCACTCTGCTCTCTAACTGATTGGTGCGGGCTGCATCGTGTGTACTTTGTGTGTTTGCGTGTTTGTGTGCGTGTCATGATGAAATATTGGTTTCCACAGATAACACGCCCTGTAATCCGTCTTATTTGTCAGTATCCTGATTAGTGGGCATGTTTGCAGCACGGTTTGTGTGACGATGTCCTCAGACCCCCACTGCCTCTGGATGTTCCCAGAGTACATGTTGCTGACCCAGAGCATCATTTTTCACTGCAAACGTGCATCTTTGATCATTTTCTCTGTGTTTGTCCTAACGTGTTGGTGGGTGTTGGTGTGAGAAGATTGAGTGAGCAGATATGTCCTGTGTTTGAACGTGATGTGTCAATTTACTGTGACTGACAAACTGTGACTTTGTGGACAAAATAGGCAGTTGAGGAAATACCAGAGGGCTGTACCAGATCTCATGAATGCAATATAAATTGCTAATTGTGTGATGAATTAACTTTGATGTGGCAGTTAGCAAGTGGTCAGTATCAGCACTGTAGAAAGAAATTAAATATGTGAACATGAAGGATTGTTATTGTTATTATTATTAAGTTTGAGTTTGTATTCATATGTCAATAACATGACACAAAGCTGCTGTCCCTAGGTTCGTAGCTGCTCTGACACTTTTGATCTTAGAAGATCTCAGAAAAAGGAAAAAGGAAAATCTGTCTGCTGGTGATGATCACGTTATTAGATGGAAAGATTCAGAACATCCACTGATTTGACCTTGTGGTGGGATTGTTTTCTATTTAAGAGTTAAAGAGGTTCAGTTTTCTTGTGTTTTTAATCTCTCTTGATACAATGCTTACATGAGTGATGCACACTTAAAGAGTTATTGATCGCTGTAACCATCTCTCCTCCTCCTACATTGTAGAAAAAAAAAGATTAAAAAATCTTATCGATAGTCTTCATTTTGTTTCATTTAAAGTCAATTCAATATGAGGCTTCACCTGTCGGAGTTAGATAAGAAGAATATCACCCAAAGTTACAGTCATATTTGGCCTTAGAAGTGGAGTGCAAAAACTTTGCAGTAAAGTTGGATTAAATGTGTGTTGGACTGAAAAATCTGACTGTGAAAATTCCACATATTTTAGAGATATACCAAGAAGGATCCCCCCCCCCCCCAAAAAAAAAACCCCAGCCAGTAAAAGCATATGGTGTGAGCTGTGAGCATAAAAATGTATTAACAAACCCCACCTGTCATACCTTTAAATAAAGCAAGTCATATGATATATTAGGTACAAAGTTTCTTCTCTGGGTTTTCACTAAAAAGTGTCTCCTCACTGAGGAAGGGGGAGGGATACCTTCTGACAGTCACTTGCTGCAGGGATTAAACACCAGCACTACACAGTCAGTGTTGTCACACGGGGTAAGGATCACTTCACTAGTTGAACAGGGGCAGTGATTACCAAGACCAAGAACTTATTCAACACATCTTTAAGTGAATATTGTATTAAAACAGTGTTTCCATGGAGCACGTTGTGGTTGTGTAGACACAAATAAGTCTTTACCACCATCTGCTGTGTTCACAAACCCTAACCTTAACCAAGTAGCTTCAGACGACATTGAACCTGCATGTTTAAGAGACAGAAGTCTGGTTCCTTGTCAGTTTCCAGTTGTCATGGTAATTCAAATTGGGACTGGCAACACATCAGTCCATGCTGCTGCTTAATTTCCAATTCAAATAATCAAACTCATGAGAACAAAACTAGACAAAACCACACGGTGAGAGCGCAGATGTATGAGAACGAGCTGGAGGGAAACATCAACAGGAAGTAGTGCTTGCTCAGACTGCTCAACCATCAGGCCATGCTCTCAGTAACTGTTATGATGCTTGTGCAGCACAAAGTGAGACTGCAAGTTGCCAGGTTTGACGACCGAGGCCGTACACATATTACAGTACACACTCTGTACCGCAGTGTAGAGAAGTCTCTCCCTGCTTTTCCAATTCTCATTCTAATTGTCTCTAATAGCTATTATCGTCACTGTTCCGATCTGATAGTCATTTCAGTTACAGCTTGAAAGAACTAATTACAGTTGGCATTAACTTTGAGAGGTGACTTGCATGTCAAAGCCAAAATACTGTTTTGGTATGTGACAGTGGTGTGAAACAATGTTTTTTGCAGTATATGTTTTATACCCCAACCCTGCAAAGTGAATACTGTATGACTTATAATAATAATGGATTAGATTTATATAGCGCTTTTCAAGGCACCCAAAGCACTTTACATTGTATCCATTATTCATTCACTCCTCACTCATACCTGGTAATGAGCCAACTGCCCTGGGGCAGACTGACGGAAACGTGGCAGCCAATCCGCACATACAACCACCACCACCAAACAGTCATATCCACATTCATACACCAGCGATGCCAACACTGGAGGCAAGGAGGGTGAAGTGTCTTGTCCAAGGACACAATGACAGATGACTGGGGGAGTGGGAATCAAACCGCCAACTTTCCAGTTATTGGATGACCCGCTCAACCACCTGAGCCACTTATGGTGGTCTAATTTATGCTTTGAAGGTCTGACATAACATAACATCAGTTTTTCTACAATCATTTAACAGTAAAATTAGCTAGCCAAGTTACATGTTACAAGTTAAATGAAAAAAAAAAATCCACTTTATCTGTGACACGTTTGTGTTGTAATATGTTTTTCATTGAGTTAACTCTTTGATGCACAACATGGGTCAAAAGTGACCTGACTGGCTATATCTTTGCAATAAATTAATTTCATCATTCAGTATTCCAGGTATTCCTCAATTAACTTGTTTTTTATCATAATACATCTTTCTTTTATTTTTCTATTTCTTACTTTTTCAGTAAAAACACTTTTTGTATTACTACCCATCTAATGCAGAACATGGATCAAAAATGACCCATATCCATTTACTATGTTATTTCATGTATGGCTGAGTGTTTCTATGCTATATCTTTGATATAAATGTATTTTATCATCTACTATTCCAAGCATACAGTCAATATTCTTTTTGTTTAGCACAAATCATCATATTTATTTTTCCTTTCTTGCTGTATGAACTAGCATAGCTTTTGTATGTCTACATCTAGTTTACACACATGGGTCAGAAATGACCCACATGCATTTCTATGGTATTTGATGGGAACCTTTGAAATTTGTACATTTGCAATTAGGAACATATTTACAGCAGACATTTCACAGCTCAGCACAGCTCCCTTTGCACATCTGTCTTGTTTTACAGTTATTCTAATCTTACCTAAAAAAATCATTTGATGGCTTGTGAAAGATAAGTTTGCATAGTTAGTTCTAAAATTTATATTTTAATTGTATAAATTAGATTTTAGGTCTATATTCATTTTATTACTCTAGCACGATTATTTATTTTATATTTTTATTTCTTTAATCTATTTTTTTTGTTTGCAGTATTTCTGATTCTTGTTAATATTTTTAGCATTGTTTAGAGAGCATGAGATTTAGGAATTTCATTGCCAATGATTGCCCCCTTTGATATAAATTGTTGTGCAAATGACGATTCATTCTTAAAATCTTGAAGATCTTGAAATCTGTGTATGTGTGAAAAAAATAACATGTTTCAAATATTAAATGTATGATTGTTTGGTCCAAACAACTGCTAAAGTGATTATTTGAAGCAAATTATATAAATATACAATAAATATTATAACATTTAATTTAAAATCACACTTAAATGAAAGGGTCATTTTTGACCCATGTGTGTAAACTAAATACAAAACCTAATTTGTTCAGAAAATAAGAATGGAAAAATGGAAATAATGATCTGTACTAATCAAAAACAAGATACTAAAAGAATACTTGGAATAATCAATCATAATATAAGTTGATTTCAAAAGACACAGCAAAGAAACACTCACTCAGCATGAAATCACATAGAAAATGAATGCGGGTCATTTTGGACCCATGTTGTGCATTAGAAGGGGTGTGCATATGTTGTGCATCAAAGGGTTAAATCAGTCATTACCAGACTCGCGTGTTCATATTATGAGCTGTGCATACCAGCTCACCGAGGTGCTGACGGACATCTTCAACACCTCTCTCCAACAGGCGGCGGTCCCCACCTGCCTGAAGACTGCCACAATCATCCCCATCCCCAAAACATCCACAGTGACAGGCCTGAATGACTATCGGCCGGTAGCCCTCACCCCGATAGTCATGAAGTGCTTCGAGAGACTGGTCATGGCCCACATCAAGGACTGCGTCGACGTCACTGTGGACCCGCACCAGTATGCATATAGGAAGAACAGATCCACAGAGGACGCCATTTCTTCTGTGGTCCACACAGCCCTCACCCACTTAGAGAACAAAGACTCTTATGTCCGCCTGCTCTTTGTGGATTTCACCTCAGCGTTCAATACAATTATACCGCAGACCCTGGTCCAGAAAAACTCACAACACTTGGACTGAGCTCCACCCTGTGTAACTGGGTCCTGGACTTTCTGACAGACAGACCGCAGTCTGTGAGGATCCATGACTTCTCCTCCTCCTCCATCACCCTCAGCACCGGCTCCCCCCAGGGCTGTGTGCTGAGCCCCCTCCTGTTCACCCTGCTCACACTACGACTGCTCAGCGATACATCCGAGCTGTCTCATCGTGAAGTTCGCGGATGACACAGCTGTGGTGGGACGGATCGCTAACAACGACGAGTCCGACTACAGGCAGGAGGTGGAACACCTGGAGGGTTGGTGCAGACAAAACAACCTCTGCATCAACGTGAAGAAGACCAAGGAGATGATCGTGGACTTCAGAAGGGGCAGACACCTCCCCTCTCCCCTGTACATCGGAGGGACTGCGGTGGAAGTGGTCTCCAGCTTCAGGTACCTGGGCGTACACATCTCTGACGACCTCACCTGGAGCAAGAACACTTCCTGTCTGATTAGGAAGGCACATCAGCGCCTCTACTTCCTCAGGAGGCTGAGGCGCGCCGGGCTGGGGAGGAGCTGGGGAGCTCAGTCCTGACCTCCTTCTACAGATGTGTGGTGGAGAGCGTCCTGTCCTCCTGCATCATCGTGTGGCACGGCAGCTGCTCGGCGGCAGAGAAGAAGGCTCTGCAGAGGGTGGTGAAGGCTGCACAGGGACTGTGGGACGCAGTCTACCCACCACCATGGACATCTACACCTCCAGATGCAGGAAATGGGCCTCCTGCATCATGAAGGACCCCACTCACACAGCACACAGGCAGGAGGCTGCGGAGCATTAAGAGCAGGACCACCAGACTGAGGAACAGCTTCTTCCCCAGGGAAGCTGTGAGACTGTTGAACTCTCTGGAGGACCCCTGTAGCCCCTGCTGCCCCCCCCCCCCGTTCCCTCTTCTGACAGCCACCCAAAGACACATCTGCACACTGCAACACCTGCACATAATGCAGTTGCTTTTGTTTTGCACTACCTGAACATTGCACAACCACAAATTAAGACACTTTAAAATCTTCTTTTGTATACTACTACCTCAAGAGATATTGGCTGTTGTATGTTTGTCATATGTTATGTTGTATATATGACTTTGTACATTGTCATATCTCTATTTTCACTGCAGTTAATCCTATTTATTCTGTTTATTTATATTTGTCCACTCATTTTGCACTAGCTCATTTTTGCTTTTCTATCTTGTTTATTTTATTTTGTAATATTCTACTTTTTTTATACTTATTTATTCTACTTTTTATATTTATTCTTATTTGGGCTTGCACCGGGACCAGGGTAGCTAATCTCGTTCCATCCCATGTTTAACTTGTGTTGGAATGACAATAAACAATCCTTGAATCCTTGAATATTATTATTCATTTGATTCATTTCTGTCCAGTCCAGTTTTCACTCTTAGCTAATTGTTTGCATGAGAAAAAAAAAACTGTCTAAAATATGTTCAAAGTAAAAACCACCTTTATTCTCAGTAAACGTGGTTCTTTAGTGTTTCCCTTCACATATCTGAACCAAGCAAGAGTAATGGTGTTTTCTCTGCTCAGAGCTGTACTCGAGCCCGCCACAATTAGTTTATGTTAATGCAGCATAACACTTCCTGTTGCTGCTTTACAAATAAAGCTTCCCACCAGCCATCTGTTGGAAGGCTGTTTCTGTGAAGCAGCAACAGCTGACTGTAGCTTTAGTCACCAACTTTAGCAACTGCTAACTTCTTGGTCTACTTAAAGGCAATGACATTTTATAGCAGGATGGCAGTGTCGACCTGACGACCACTTACTGACTAAAATATCTCAGCAACTCTTGGACTGCCATGAAATTCTGTACAGATTTTAATGCCCCCACCTCTTGAGGATAAATGTTCATGACTCTGGTGATTCCCTGACTTTTCTTCTAACTCCACTACCAACTTGAGATTTTAGTTTTTATTTAAGACTTTCAGCAGCCATTGGCCTCACTGAAGATGTATTTTTGATAAACAATGGGTGAGGTATTGCCTGTTTTCTTTGGTATATCTGACATTTCAGAATAATTGTTGGATCTAAAACATAAGAGATTTTAATTTGATTGATTCTGAAGCTTTCATTTCATATTTTTCCAATAGAAACAGCAGACAAAACAGACAAAAATGACTAGGTCCTGAGAAACATTAAAACTTTACATTTTAACATTTAACAACATTTAAATTCATGTTATCATAATCTGTTTCAATCAAACTGTCATGTGAGATTCGATTCAGGTTTAGGTCATTCAACCTGTACACTGTTGGTCAATTCTACCACAAATATGCCATCTATCATGTCCATCTGCACCATATCAATCATTTCAGGGACAGACAACACTGACCCACTAGGTGTGATTTATTAAGAAAAGAGCCATTATGTGCCCCATATAGAAATCTAATCTTATAACACTCATGGACACAAGTGCACCTTCAGATAAAGGTACAGTGGACCTAAGCCTGTACTTGAGGACAGAACATCACACTCTGCTGTGTTTGTACATTCTGTGCTGCTGTACTGTATAATTTCATAGTTAATATATTACTCCAAAATGAGCTGTGATGAGACTGAAAACTGGTGTTTACACTAGGAGTGACAAGTACAATGCAGTATCGCCTGGCTGCACCAACTGCTCACTTAGACATTTAAAATTCAAAAGCCTGCATACTTTCACAGTCCCAACAAAGTAACTGGTTGCACAGCCTTTTCCTGCAGAGCTCAATAGCTATGGAAGAACTTTCTTGCTAATGTCAAAGGACAGGAGGCGGGAACGGACACACGAGGCTTGTGTGAGAAACGCTGGTGAACATGTGCAGCGAGCAGAATAATGCAACCATGGTTTGAACCTGGGATTTTCCACATAAATTTCAATATTAAATGCGACACGCATGGATGAGATTGATGCAGTTGTGCAGGTTGTTGCAAATAAACTTGCTGAAATAACAATTCTTGAATCAGCACATTTATTTGATCAAGTGCTGCTGCTGCAGCCTCCAGCCTTTCATGGGCCTCCATGAAATGGCAATTTGATCTGCTTTTCTGACTTTATAACATCAGTTGTGTGTCCCCCATTGCCTTTCCCAGCAGGCTCCAGCATGGTAGCACATTATTTGGCTACAAATTTGTTCTTCTTTGGATTTTCCCACTGACCATCATCTTATCTAACAGGATTATTTCTGCCTCCAGAATAACTTTGCCCCGAGGAAATGTTTGTACAACTCAAACTCCAATCTGCATTTACACCAATGGGCCCAGCACCATGAACAAACTAAGACATGAGTTTCAATGGGGCGTGAGCTGCAGCCACCCAACCAGAAGAAAAGCTGCGTTCAGTCCACTAAACTATTTCAACACAGCAGACATGAAAGCTGGCGTGGGATTCCTTCTAATGCCTCCACTGAAAGGGAAATATGGGTCCTGATCTGTAGTTTTTAGTGGAAATCTGAGCACAATCGCTCTGTAATGGATGTGAGCAGTGAACTGGTAGCTTAAAGAGCCGAGAGGCCTGGCTTACAGGCTTCACAACCATCTTTTCATAGCCAAGTCAGCACTGCAGCGAGAAGCCTGCGAGGTGAGAGCCACTTCTTTGGCAGCTGCTTCAGTAATGTGACATAAGGAGCTGGAGTGAAGAATTATTGAAGCACAAACATCAAAGGAGGTTTTCTTGAATTCTGTCAGCCGGGAACACCAATGAGAAATATAACATTGTCCAAGAACCAAGGCACACCAGAAAGTACTGCTCTCTCTCTTTCAAGGCACACATTATTCATGTCATGATTGTGTGTACAGCTGAATTATGTGTATGCAGCGTGAACTGACAGAGTGTGAACATGTGCTCTGCTGAGATAGATGTTGGGTGTGAGATGAGGATGGGTCAGTATCATCTAAAAAGCAAAGGAGACTCCCTCATATCCTCAAAGTGACACGTGTCTTGCTTGAGAGGCTGCTTTACTCTCATTGGGAATGAATTAAATATATTGCATGTTTATGACTGTGGAAATATGTTCCCTCTCTGCCAGGGCTTAGTTTTTGTCTGAGGCTGTTGTTGGCACAGAATTAAAGAGGATCCCCACTGCTTTTACACATCTAAGTCTGTTTCCAGGTGTTTGGGAGTAATGTGTTTTAACAAAGTCTTTTGTGGCTCCAGATGGAAATGTACAATCTGGAGTCTGAATGTCCTCCTGTGATGTCACTTGAGTCAGCGTCAGTTCAGGCTTCAGTGTGTGGGAGTGTTGATTTATGAGCTAACAAGACCTCTGCGGCCTGCTCCTCATCTCTCAGCATGAAACTAGAGACTATACCAGCCAATAATAGCATGACACACCTGAATCTCTAATCAAATTGTCGATCAGGTTGCATTGTAGGTTATGTAGGTGCCAGTTTTTGATAAGGAATAACAGTTTGATGATTATGGTATCTCTGGTTTTGCTGCTGCCCTCTGCCAGTCTGACATTATTATCGGAGTGAAATACTAAATTGGTGGAGTTACTTTTTTTAAGTATTACAGACTGTCTTTCCATTCCCTTTGAGAAATTCCCACCTGAGAAATGGTGGTTGTGGTAGGTGTGAGGTATAGCCGCATTGTTACATTGTGATGATGCTCAGTGCAACTTATATGGAGAGCTGCATGCACCCTTGAATCTGTGCTGGAAAAAGGCAGGCACAGGTCTGCAGTGTTTTTGCAATGATTAAAAGTACATTTATTTGGTGCAAAGAGAGAAGTGTGAGTAGCAGAGCTGTACATAGCTACAGTGCATCCGGAAAGTATTCACAATGCTTAATTTTTTCCACATTTTGTTATATTACAACCTTATTCCAAAATGGATTAAATTCATGTTCTTCCTGAAATTTTTTTGCATGTATTAAAAATAAAAAACTAAGAAATCACATGTACATAAGTATTCACAGCCTTTGCCATGAAGCTCAAAATTGAGCTCAGGTGCATCCTGTTTCCACTGATCATCCTTGAGATGTTTCTTCAGCTTAATTGGAGTCCACCTGTCATAAATTCAGTTGATTGGACTTGATTTGGAAAAGGCACACACCTGTCTATATAAAGTCCCACAGTTGGACAGTGCATGTCAGAGCACAAACCAAGCATGAAGTCAAAGGAACTTGTCGGTAGACCTCAGAGACAGGATTGTCTCGAGGCACAAATCTGGGGAAGGGTACAGAAAAATTTCTGCTGCTTTGAAGGTCCCAATGAGCACAGTGGCCTCCATCATCCATAAATGGAAGAAGTTCTGAACCACCAGGACTCTTCCTAGAGCTGGCCGGCCATCTAAACTGAGCGATCGGGGAAGGAAAGGGCCTTGGGCCTTAGTCAGGGAGGTGACCAAGAACCCGATGGTCACTCTGTCAGAGCTCCAGCATACCTCTGTTAGAGAGAGGAGAAGCCTTCCAGAAGGACAACCATCTCTGCAGCAATCCACCAATCAGGCCTGTATGGTAGAGTGGCCAGACGGAAGCCACTCCTGAGTAAAAGGCACATGGCAGCCCGCCTGGAGTTTGCCAAAATGCACCTGAAGGACTCTCAGACCATGAGAAACAAAATTCTCTGGTCTGATGAGACAAAGATTGAACTCTTTGGCGTTAATGCCAGGCGTCATGTTTGGAGGAAACCAGGCACCATGCTCATCACCAGGCCAATACCATCCCTACAGTGAAGCATGGTGGTGGCAGCATCATGCTGTGGGGATGTTTTTCAGCGGCAGGAACTGGGAGACTAGTCAGGATAGAGGGAAAGATGAATGCAGCAATGTACAGAGATATCCTGGATGAAAACCTGCTCCAGAGCGCTCTTGACCTCAGACTGGGGCGACGGTTCATCTTTCAGCAGGACAACGACCCTAAGCACACAGCCAAGATAACAAAGGAGTGGCTTCAGGACAACTCTGTGAATGTCCTTGAGTGGCCCAGCCAGAGCACCAGACTTGAATCTGATTGAACATCTCTGAAGAGATCTGAAAATGGCTGTGCACCGACACTTCCCATTCCAACCTGATGGAGCTTGAGAGGTGCTGCAAAGAGGAATGGGCGAAACTGCCCAAAGATAGGTGTGCCAAGCTTGTGGCATCATATTCAAAAAGACTTGAGGCTGTAATTGCTGCCAAAGGTGCATCAACAAAAAGTACTTGAGCAAAGGCTGTGAATACTTATGTACATGTGATTTCTTAGTTTTTTATTTTTAATAAATTTGCAAAAATCTCAAAAAACCCATTTTTTTTCACGTTGTCATTATGTGGTGTTGTGTGTAGAATTTTGAGGAAGAAAATGAATTTAATCCATTTTGGAATAAGGCTGTAACATAACAAAATGTGGAAAAAGTGAAAGCTGTTGTGAATACTTTCCGGATGCACTGTATTTGCTAATTAGCACTAAATACAAAGCAGTGCTGAGGCTGCAGGGAACGTCTTTCCTTCAGGGAACATCCATCTTGTAGCTGTTTAGATATTTCAGTCTGGATCAAAGTGGTGGACCAACCGGCTGACAAACTGACATTGCCATGGAGCCATGCCGCAAACATGGCTGAAATAATTAAGTCTTCTCCACCTTTGATGTATGCTGCTGGTCTAGCCAACCTTCTACAGTACCACTTTGGACTTGAAGGGAAGATGTAAACCTCAAGTCATAATGTAATACTATATAGACCCATGAAGGGGTATGTTCTCTCAAACTTATAAAAGACTCTAACTAGGATAGACTTCCAGACTTTATTTCAGATTCATAAAGTTCTGTTGTATTGTAGTGGTTGAAATATAGAGGGAGGAAAGAAGCAGGACAGATGTTGCAGTCGCACAGAGCAGTGATGGATGATGTGAAAGTGTGAAAAAAAAAAGGGTGAAGTGCCACTCCTTCCACACAGAAAATAAATCAGGTTTAGTAGCTGAATAAAATATAATGTCTAAACTTGATAATGCATGCTGAAAAAACCGCACGTTTTGTAGTAAGCGGGCTCTTGAGATCTGCACTGAGAGGCTGAAAACAAATAAAGTTAATAGAGTAAATATGGTAATATAGTTTGGAGGTTCAGTGGTGCAGGTCACGAGAGTGGAATAATATTAGATGAGGATATACTGCACGAGTACCGGAGATCACTGGATGAATGCATTTGGCATGTTAAGCGTTGTGAGGGTTTAATTTGGAGATAAGCTTCATGCTTGTCCAAATATGGATACAAATCACAGAAAAGAAACGAGTCCAAATGCAGACTAGTTTCCCAACAACTGTAATTAGTCAAAGTGTAGTGAGTGTAGATGGAGATTTGCATGACGCTTTGTAAATGAATCCCAATTTAAAATAACAGTTTGAATAGACAGACTATTGAGAAAATGGGACCACAGAGCGGCAGCGTGAACGTAACCTGAGCGCTCTCTGGATCACAGAACCGTGTCAGAAAGACTCGACTGTCAACATTCTCTGATATAGTGGCGCCGTCAAGCTTTTCTTTGTGTTGCACAGACAACAAACATCTGCTGAATGGCTCTTCAGCGGAGTCTGAGGGAGGGCGAGGACGGATGAGAGACGGCGAGGCAGACAGAGATGGAGAAAGTGATGAGATGGGAGGGGATCGTCTCCCCACAGCAAACACAGAGCGGGGCTTGATCGCGCTGCATGTGTTCTGAAGGCTGAACAATGCAAGGTGCTCCGCATCGCTTTTGTTGTTGAAGCCTACAAAGCAGAGCGCTCGGCTCGGGTTTTGTGCTGTTGTTAGGTGAATCGTGACGAGCAGAATCGTGACTATCAGCACACTGAAGAGTTTAGTGACTGACAACTAAGGAGAGAGAGGCTGAATTGGTTTAAGCATACAGTTATTAAACAAAGTGATGATTCAAAATGTTACAGATATGTGGAGGCACTCTGGTGGCATGTGGGTTAAAGCTGATCATAATCTGACATTTACAGGCCACATTTGGCTCTTTGTCGCATGTTATTCCCCTTTCTCTCCCTTCATTTCCTGTCTTCTCTATACTGTCTGCTATCATGTACCCTCAATGCAGAAATAGCTCTGATAAAGTCAAAGTACTGCGTTGTTATTACAGGACTTTCTCTCCCAAAGCACCGGAGCGACACTGAAAAGGTGGCTGTGCTCCTTTGGGCTGATGTGTGATACTTCCCTGATTGATCGCCAGGTTTTGGAGCCAAAGTACATAGTGGAGGACGAATCCGTTGTCCTCCACTTGATATGTTCTTGAGTTGATGGGGAAAGTATGATGACAGCAATTCTGCTTCGAGAAGAAAGGTGGAAAAGCTAATTTTGAGAACCCCTCGATTTCCTGAGTTAGGAAACTGCCCTTTCCAGCTCTATTGAGACTTGAGCAGAAAATCTCAAACATGAAGGCGAATGCAAGAGAAAATTAATATTGCGGTCTGTAGCGTCCTAGTTGGGTGCTTTGTAGGATTATATGCAGCTCTTCATTCTGAGCACTACCTAATGCAAATGATTTGCTCTTTTTTGTCTGAAAGCTGCAAAGTTTGCTGACATACAGTAGGAGCCAGTGAGAGGATGAAGCACAGCCCTGAAAATTCACTTCTGGGAAATACCAAACCACAGGATTTTATAAAGTGCAAAGTCGTAACCATGATAATTGTTTAAGCACTTTGTAAGGGTGGTTATGAGGTAAACAGTGGGATTAGGCCGTTCACATCACAAAGTATCAAGAATGTGGGCTTGCATGAATCTGACTGTCTGGTGCAGTGCACTATCAGGCTGTGCCGAGTGCAAAGCCAGGCTCAATTTTTTTGCCAGACATTGGCATTGGCCCCACTGATACCACTTTAATACCAAACAAAAGTCTTTTTTTTTAACTGTCTTACTATGCAGACAGTGGGCAGGCTGACATTGACTCCAGAGGCTACTTTGTCATTCTTTACTTTACTCTTTTCCCCACCACAAAAATAAAAGCATTGCTGTTAAAACCTTGCCCAAAGGCAGTACATGAGGAAAATTGTGATTCAGGTTCACAATCAATTAGTGGATGCAATAAGTACAAAAGAAAGGATGTCCACCTACGATGTTAAAGCTCTACACTGGTACTCTCAGAGCACCACACACTCTGGCCTTAGTGTCAATACATTAACTGCTAACCATAATAAATGACTTTGTTAATGAGAAGCCGAAGCCTTGCCGTCAATAAGCAACATCTGTTCTATTAGTAACACAGTCGATACACGACTCCTGTGACAAAACGCCCTCACTAGTCCTTGCTTTTCCAATTTCCATGCCATTCCAGTGACAGTGAAAAGCTTCCAGCCTGCTCTCTGGACTGAACCAGTTTTGTGACAGCGGGGCAAATGAAACCCAGAAAATTATAGCATTGCTCTGCTCCGTGTCAATCCAAAAATACTATTACATTTTCCATTTCTGAAGCAATTGTCGAGACAGGGTTTTCATTCATCCCTGGCCAGAAATGAGACCACAATAGGCTTTATTCACAGGGAAATCTTTTTATTAAAGCACCCCCTTTGAGCTTTTCATTACTGCCAATGAGACAAGTTCCCTTCTCTTTCCATTTCCATGCCTTCCACACCTCCATCCTCATTTCTTTTAGCACCCATTCCTGCCTTATTCCAGCTCTGTCTCTCTCAGTTTTCTTCCCCCTTCTTGTTCTCCTCCATCCATCATTCCTCATGTCTCCAGCTGTTGCTGGCTCAGCAGATCTGCCGTGGCCTCTTTAGATTCCTTTGGTAATGAAACTTCGCAGACAGCCGCAAATGAACTCGCTCACTGTGTGCATGTGTGTCGCCTGGCAGGTAGGGATGGGCCTAAATATATGCATAGCGCCGAGTATGTCCTATTTGGGTGTATTTTTAAATGATGGACAGTTAGAGCAGGGCAATAATTTTGATGTTTACTTTAATTTTCACCTCCAAATAAAAGTGCTTTAGATAAGTCCTATCTGATGGCTCATGCTGTCCATGATTACAGATATTAAAATGTGACCACAACTGGCAGAAATTACAGCCAGAACTATTAAAATGAGAAACAGGTTGTAAAAAACGCAGGATCAGGACAGTTTTACAGGACAGTTCCATATATTTTAACAAAAGGCAGTGTGACCTTATGTGTGGCAAACTGATGTCTGTAAACCCAGTCTGTTCAGACACTGCTGACTGAGACATATCAGCAGGGCTCAGCATGTCATTTAAAGGACAACAGAAATGATTAACCCTCGGGAGTCACGGGCTATTTAGACTCTTTTTGAAGTGCTTTGTGAAAAATTTAAGATTTTTTTTTTTCATACGAATGGTTGCTAGCATTTTATTCAGCACAGCATCATCAACAACAACCTTTATGACCTGACAGTTATTTTTTTTACTCTGACATGCTGTGCTGGAATAACAGATGCCACTGGGATATGGAAGGGTTAAACTGCTCATTTATTTCTGGCACAGCGCAGATTATAAATCATAGTATTGTTCTTTCAGATTGGCTGTGACGCCGGAAACATCTGACGTGAGTGTCACAGGCTCTTACAGACTGAATGCCACGCAGTGTTTCAGCATCCACCGTCATCAGATTCTAAGAATATTTCAAGTTATGCATGTAGGCGATTTCTTACTCTCCTAACTCATCCTGTTTCTCAGTGATGCTCGTTAACTCCAATCAAACTAAATACATATTAATGTCTAGTTTTAGATGTCTATGCTTCAGAGGAATATTTTTACACATGTCAAGAGTTCTTAGCCTTAACCTTGGCCTCAGTCTTCCTGTGCAAGATTTTTGTTTTCTTGTAGGCTGGAACACCCACTACTAATGAAAGAAAAGAGAAAAAAAATATTCAAAACATGTTCATTCAAAGGGGGGACAGGTCTATGTCATATGCATCCTGCAGCTTACATAAGGGACTTCTTTATGTCAAACAAATAAGTTAAATTAAGCGTTTTGAAAAATCTTCTCTCACAGAGTCGAATAGAGGGGCACAGGAAGAGTGAGTCTTCTTTCTTACATTTTCTGCCTCGTCACTGATCCCACTGTTAAACAAACTCTGTCTCTCCTTGACTCGAAGGCCACAGATACCAGCTCAGTTTTGCTTGCACCTGATAGCTCAGCTGCCTGCCCACTCAGAGGCTTTAATGCTAAATCATCACTTTTGATGGATCTCCGGAGGGCTTCATGTCCTTCCAATAAAAAGAAGCCTTATAATTTGGAAAGTTACTTTGACAGTTATCTTAACAATAATGTGTGACCCTTTGTGACCTTTAAACATTTGCCTTGGCATAGTCATAAAAAAAATATAAATAAATAAATTAAAAAATCAAATGTATTTATTTAAAGCCCAAAATCACAAACATCGTTTGCCTCGGAGGGCTTTACAATCTGCACAGTTGTGACACCCTCTGTCCTTAGACCCTCAAACTGAGTCAGGAAAAACTTCAAAAAACCCTTTATGGGAAAAAGAAGAAACCTGAGGAAGAGCCACAGATGAGGGATCCCTCTCCCTGGGACGGACAGACGTGCAATAGATGCCACATGTACAGAGAACATCATCATCAGTCATATATGGAGTTGAACATGGGTCGTAATAAACTGTAGATAAACTGAGTTCATGGTTTTAGTCCATGTGTGAAGGTATCACAGGTAATGGAAATGAGTCTGTGAGTCCAGGTGCATCTCTAGATGTCCTCATATGGAGCTCTGGGCCACTCGACCTTCTCTCCACAGCACAGACACAGATCATGTCCCCACCAGGCCAGTGAACCTCAGACAGATGGACCACAACCAGAATCAGTGAGGAACCTGCAAGACTGGAGAGAACAAAGAGGACCGGGGCTCCGGCAGTAACATGCACTTTACAGGACATAAGAGTATTCATATTAACCACTTTAACACTTTAGCCACTTTTACCACTTTAACCAGTCATAAAATGTTCAACTGTAAATGTGGCCTTGATATCTCTTCTCAATCGTCACACCCCTGCTGTTTACTGTCAACGTGGCAGCGGTCAGTTCACCGTATGGTTTGTCGGGTAGGTTAAAGCGATTGCCTCTGGGGAACCACATAGTATTTAACTAACAATGTGACCCTGCTCCGTTGGCCATACGGTTTTCAAAGCAGTTAGAGTTGTTACCTGTCAGGGGACGGCGCCCCTGCTACGCCAGCATCTGTCCCTCTAACACACACACACTGTACACACCCTCTCTCACACTGCCATACATTGTCATTACTGCGTTAGAAAAATCTATATTTAATGTATAGGCTTGCTTCCCTCATTTTGATTGAGTTTCTCTGAGGGGAGATGTTGAATTTCATAACAATATGATGCTGGTGCTGTGAGTTTAAGTTGTGAGTTCAAGGCAGGGTGATACAAATCCCTGAAGGGCAGTAAAAAAAAACTTTTGCGGGAAGACTTCATCAAGGTTAATCCCTGAAGGAAAACAACTTTCACACCTCTCTGAAAGGCATTATATTCATTGTGTCATTTAGTGTGTGCGTGTGTGTGTGTTTATTTTTTCCCGGGGTCAATCTACCGAGATAATGCATGCATTCAAGATGGAGCCATGAAAACTATAATGGTCGATGAAGTCTGGAACAAATCACATCCACAGTGTGTCCGTGACCTTGATGAGCCTTGGGATTGTCTTCGATGACTGTTGGGCCTCAACTAAATACTTTTTAGTGCCAGAGACACACCACCCTATATCATCCAATTGATTTTAAGGCCTGAAATGTGATGAACTTTACAGTTACCACTCCCTCACTTAATTTAGTCATATTGTTTATGGAGTTCAATGGTGTGTTTTTTTTTTTTTTTTTTTCCCAACCTCAGTTCTACTTTCACAGTCCTGGCTGTTAATCCTATCATTTGTGATGTCATCATAACCAGGCATCACAAGAACAGTATACAGGTTGTAAATGAGCAACTTTTCAGATTATACATACTTATTTGTAAAAAAGACAAAATACAATACCTACTTAAAGCCTCTTTAATTGGTGTTTTCATGTGTGGGTCACATGACTAATTGTATGGTGGTTTTTACTGAGAATTTTCGCCTGTCTCTGTGGTCACCCTCAACTCTAAGGAGCATTTCAGATTATTGCTTTTAAGCTTTTAATAAGCGTTGTTTTCGATGACAGCAGGCAGCTGTTTCAAGCAAAAAGATCTAAGTGCGCAAAAAAATAAGTCAATGCACAATTAGCATCATGATTAAAATGATTACTGTTACAATACACAGTTAATATTTATAATTAAGGATTATTATCAACATTTCAGGTGTTCCCAATTTCAGTTTTACCTATTAGCTGTTTAGATAATACACCTAAACCGTATTTCCTTTTTCTTTTTTGTGATGTTCCTGCTGCTCCTCTCTATGTCATGTTGGACTGTGGCTGCTGAACCTCAGAGACAGAGACAAAGTAAAATGTTAGAACTGGAAATGATGACCAAATACCTCTCGTACAGAAGTGGGAGTGTGTATATGATGTCAGTATGTTTGCAGCCATGGTGGTAACTCTCTCTCTCACACACACACACACACACACACACACACACACACACACACACACACACATACACACACACACACATACACACACGCACACACACATGCCACACAGCTGCCACTCAGCAGATGTTTGCTGACTCCGTTTGATGTGCAGCCGACTGTCTCTACATCCGCTTGAGTTAACACTGGAGTCATTTTCACATTAATATGCTTCTAATATGGAGTGTGTGTGTGTGTGTGTGTGTGTGTGTGTGTGTGAGTGCGTGTGTGGGCTGTAGCACCTGATGTAGATGGTGCCGTCGCCTTCAACTGTCATTTACCGTCGAGTGCTGTGGAATTGAGCGGAGCGCGGCACTGATAAAGTGGCTGTGATCAGCAGCTCATCACATCTGCAGCCAAAGGAGGAAGAAAGAGATGAAGAAAGCCTACTGACTCGTTCACCGTCCGTATGATTCAGACATGCAGGAAACAAATGACTCAGTGTTCAGTATTATTGTCTGACGTCTCACGTAACTAATCCCTCTGATTACTCTGAAAGGCAAAACAACACTTAAAATATTACTCCATTATATGATTAAGATAACCTCAGACAGCTCAATAAATAACAGGGGAAAAATAAACTCTCACAAACAAGAGTAATGCATACCACTTGAGGCAGACTGCAGTGAAAATCGAGAGGGTGTTACTTTGATGATGTACATGGATTGAATTGATATATTGGCTCTGATGGGGTAGAAGTTCAAGCTGTATTTCTCACGCAAGTCGATACAAGCCATATATTAACTATGCTGTAACCTCACTGATCTATATGAACTCTTCAACCCACAACTTGCCCTTCATGGGGTCAAAGATCAGTTTAGCCAATAGAGGTATGTTTGCATTTAGATTTATGTTCATATATTCATAGGTTGCATTTCTGGACTCTGCTCAAGGAATATCATATCCTTGCTATAAAAAAAAAAAAGTAAAAAAAAGTCTGTCATCAAAAGATGTTGGGAGGGTTCGCATTTTACTACCACAGATTTAAAAGCTTTAGCTCGAGTTGGGAATACACAGCACAGACAGACCGATACTGGAGACAAACATTTTTGGTATGGGTTGCTTTTTTATGTCTTTGTAGGAATTATGATGACGACAAGAAAAGAGGGGCATTGTACAGTTGAAAAAATGAGATTAATGGCGATGCTGTTTCTGACTGACACTAACGTATCTTATTAATTTCTGTACTGTAACTGTTACTTATTATATGCAATGAATAACAATTTGAGGTAGATATATACAGGCCTGGGCGATATTCATCGGTCTATCTCAAATAAAGAGATGAAGAAAATAAGTGGATATGGTAAGAGATTCAAAGGAAAAAGAGCATGGTGAGGAAATGATGGATAAATAGACAGGAAGAATTATGGTGGGTGAAGACATCTTGTAGACAACAGTAAATATTGAGAAAGCAGTAATGAGCACTGTGGGGGGTTAAAAGGTCAGGCACAGATCTTTGAGAAATAACTCATGGGCCCTATCACTTTTACTAAAGGTTTTATCTTTAAACAGGAGGGATATGAACAAGGTCGACATGTCACTTACTATTGGTCAGTCTGATGAATGTTAGAGCCACAGCTCACTTCATCAGGAGGTGAAAGCTCCCCTGATAGCTGCAGCTCAGTGTGGGACCACATGCAGTGGAAAGCTACACAAATGTAACGATAAAAGCCCAAAAATAAATGTATTTTAGTTCAGAATTATTATAGTTTGCTTCTTGTGGCAGACTGAATTATCTCAAGGAACATTTACAACAGGTAACGTTCCAGTATACATCACTTTTATGTGTTTCTGTGTTTTTTCCAGAAAAGTGATGTATACTGGAACGTTACCTGTTGTTATTTTGTTGTTGGTCTACACAACATCTATCACATGTCTGTCCATCCTGCAGAGGGATCCCTCCTAAGGACAGAAGGTGATGGATGCTTTACAGATTGTAAAGCCCCCTGAGGCTTATGATGATGGTGATGATTTTTGATATAAATAAAATTGACTTTATTTCACTTTGCTTGAATGATACATCCTTACTGCATAGATTGTACGATCAAAGTATGAGTTACAGAAGTGCAGTAATATGCTTCAGTAGTCTTTACTAAACTAAGGTAATTCCAGTAATGCAATATATACTTGTGTGGGATAGTACTGATATATACAATACATATAGATATATAACAGTGCTAGTAAACTCTGTCTTCTGCATTTGGCCACAGGTTTTCCTCCACACTTTGTCTTCTCTTGTACACCTGGGGAAGAATCAGCCTAACCCTAACCCTTTATTATATTAAATTTCAAATGCAAAATATGCAAATGAACTATTTTAATAAACAAACATTTACAATAGTATGTAAACACATGCAAAGTGGAGTGTAACGACAGCATTTTGGTGATGGTTGAATTTGACTGAGAAAACAGTTTTTGAAGATGTGGTCAGTAAATGCATTTTGTGTCAAAGCAATTAAAAGTGATCCACAATTTAGAATTCTGTTGTGCTACCTGAGTAAAAGGTGGTAGTTTTCCAATTTTCCGGCTTTTCAAATAGCAAACTCTTTTTAAGAGTAAATTGATCTTTGGGTTTTGTACTTTTGATCAGACATCAAGATGCCTCCTTGGGCTGTGTGAAGTTGTGATTGGCTGTTTTTCATACAGCCCACCTGTCTCAGTGGCTCCCACCAAAGCAAGCATCAGTTCAGATGGACAATGCTCAGATCACTTGCCCTCAGCCAGCTCGTTAAAGATCGCCCCAAAACTCAAAAAACAAAATTTCAGTTCACAAAGGAAACTGTTGGAGACTGGTTGATGGAGCAGTGTCTCTCAGGAGGAAAGACCTCCTCAGCCTTAGATGTTGGTTTCCAGAACAAGACCCTGGTCAGCATCCAGCCTCTGCACTTTATAGCTCTTTTCCAGAAACTGGGGGTCTGTTCTGTTGCCGGTTTTGTTTCCCTCACTAATTCATCTATTCTATTTTATTTTTATTTATGTTTTTAGTCATCTTTTTAGTTATCTTACAGTCTCCTACATCAGCAGCTGAGTACAGTAGGGCCAAGCTATTGAGATTGGGGTGAGTGCGCACCTGCAGGTGTTTCCAAGGCTGGATTTTATACCACCAGAGATTCAGCGGACCATGGAGGCTTTCACGATCCCTCTGTTGCCAAGGAGACAGAGGAACATCGTAAACAAAAGCGGGGCAGGGAGGGCCGGCCTGCGTGCTAGGCTACAAGCTAACCCATACAGACCGGCTCTTCCCAGTCTCTTCCTCACAAACGCCAGGTCACTCGTCAACAAAATGGACGAGAGAGAAGCTGAGGATCGTCTCTGCAAAGATCGCCAGCTGTGTGGCGATCGTTACTGAGACCTGGCTGGATAACAACATCCCAGCAAAACCAAGGAGGTACCATAGTGGACTACAAGAGGTGCAGGAGGATAGAGCGCACTCCTCTCCTCATCCACAGGGAAACAGTTGAGCGTGTCAACAATATCAAGTTCCTGGGCATCCACATCACATCTGACCTGACCTGGTCCATGAACACAGCTCACCTGGTAAAGAAGGCTCAACAAAGACTCTTCTTCCTCAGGAAGCTGAAACGTGCTGGACTCTCCCCTCAGCTCCTGACAAACCTTCTACAGGGCCACAATAGAGAGCATCCTCTGCCTCAGTGCAGCAGTGTGGTATGGCAGCTGCACTGCACAAGACCGAAAAAGGACTTAGCCCGGGTGGTGAAAACAGCACAGGGGATTGTGGGAAGTCCTCTTCCAGACCTGGACTCAATATACGCTGGCCGGATGCAGAAGAAGGCCCGACATATTGCCACCGACCCTACCCACCCGGGAAATGGACTGTTTGTACCGCTTCCATCTGGAAAATGGTACAGAAACATAAAGACAACAACTAGCAGACTGAAAAACAGCTTTTTCCCCAGAGCTGTACAATGCATTTCCCCCTATTGAGAACTTGAGACATGCACTTGACTGCACTTGAACAACTGACCCACCCCCCTACTGTGCATTGCTGCTGCAACTTTGGACTTTGGATATTTGTGTACATATTACATATTTTTACTATATATTTACATTTAAAGCTGGAAGTCACCAATCTTAATTTCATCATGTGAAAACATGATGACAATAAATGATTCTTGATTCTTGAAAATCTACTCACAGTCTACACAGAAACGTCATCACACATAAAAAGCACTTCACCCACACCCTCTGTTGGAACAGCTCTTATGTAAGATCTCTTGCTAATAAGTCTTTTATCTGCCAGGACTTTATCATGGCCGACAATATTGACTTTTTTATCATCACAGATTCTTGGATTAATCCTGATGATTGAGCATCTCTCATTGAGTCATCACCCCCAGGATATTTATTTTCCCACCAGCCAAGACCGACAGGTTGAGGCCTTGCAGGGATGCAGAGAAATTATTTTAGTTGCCTGGCTGTTTCTGCACCTTTGATAGTCCAGGTTTAAGTCTTTGTTTTTTTCTAAATATGTTTTTATTTTGATAACAGACATCTATCCACACATAAAATGTTCATTTCATGAATCTAATCTATACGTTCCCTAAAATCCCCTCTGTGTCCCACATTTCTTTCCAGCTTTTTTTCCCCCCCAAACACATCTTTTAAATACAAATAGATACAGAGCCTCACCATAGTGTCAGTGTTTTTAAGGGCGCTTGCACAAATATTTTAGATTCTATAACTCCAGTCAGACATAAAAAGTCAAAATTGTATTCTCTGCCATGGTTGAATGGAAAAATAAGAAATTCAAAAAGACAATGCAGGAAGGCAGAGTGGAAATGGAAAGATAAACACAAGACAGTTTCTCCCCTGCTTCTCTCAAAGATATTATATCTACTTATCAGTGGGCAATCAAAAAAGTAGAGGACTCCTATATTTCAGAGGTGATCGCTGAACAGGGTCATAATCCCAGAATCCTGTTTAAGAGCCTCTGTGATTGTCCCCCTTCTTAGTCAGCCAGCTGAATCCTCCCCAAAAAGATGTTAAGTATTTCTAAAATACTTTATGACAAAATAGCAGAGATTTGGCAGCGCATTAATTCAGAATTGAGAGAGCTTGATGTTGACTCCTGCCCACCTTCAGAACTGACTCACATCAGTGAAATCCAGTTAACCCTGGATCGCACCGCTGCACTTTCAAAATCATCCAGCTGCCCCTCAGACCTCATTCCCATTCGATTTTTAAAAGCTGCACTTAGGTGGTTGCAGCAGATATTTTAGCCATTATTAACTGCTACTGGCACTTACCCCCCCACACCTTTAACCACTGTTTACCCCTTCTTCAAAAAGTCCTGTCCAGATCCTGCTGTTTTTCCCCATCAAAGATTTGAGACATAAAAGATCATCTAAACTCAGATGATCTCAGATGAACAACTATCAGACTTTTGAAAAATTGCTCTCTGGGTTGCATTTGCTCTGGTCAAGGTCACCAGTGACTTTTTGCCTGCTGCTGACACAGGCATATGTTTCATCTTAATTCTCCTTGACCTCAGCTCGGCCTTCGACTCAGTGGACCAGTGTACTAATCAGCTGTTTGAAAACCTGGGCTGGCATCAGAGAGGAACTCCTCTTTTTTGTGGGGTGCCTCAGGGGTCTGTTTTGGGTCTCCTGTTATTTACCATATAAATGTTACCCCTGAGGAAAATGCCTAGGCATAATATTAATATTATAGATATAATACAATATGTGTTAACAATCTAGCCCAGGTGTTATTTTGTAGTTTTCCTTTGGTGCTCAGGTAACTAAAGGACAAGGTCAGGTCATCCCTCTATTTCACAGATCTAGGTAATCTCTGCCTTTATCTCCAACACACTTGACTACTGTAACACACTTACATCATAAAGAAACCATTCAAAAGTTGCAGCTGCTGCCAGGCTTTTAACATTTTGAAAGAGAGGGGCTCTCAGCACACCAGACCTGCCCGTCACTGGTTACCTGTGAGTTTTGGATTTGATTTCAAGATTTTACTGCTTGTTAAAGGTCTGGTTCCTGCCTATATTTGTGAGCTGCTAACTCCCTGTGAGCCTGAAATCCTCCAGCAAGGCCCCACTAATGGTTCCAAACCTGAAATTGTCTCTAAAGGTGACCAGGCTTTGCTGTCAAGGCCACTCAGCTGTGGAAGTCCCAGCCTGTGGATCTCAAACTTACTCCGTGTCCTACAGTATTTTAAATCCCTTCTAGAGATCCTATCTCATTTTATGGATTTTTCTTAGCTGATGGTATTTTTTTTATCTAAATGATTTTATCTTTTCTTATGTTTAATGCATTAGATCCTATTTACTTTAATTTTTTTGCAGATCACAATGCATTTGAAAGGTGCCATATAAACAATGATATTTTTATTATGATAGAGATCGGAATCTCCGTGTTCCATTGTTACCCCATGTCTGGTCACTTTTTGAGGTGCCTTCCTGTTTTTTGTAAGTTCATATCCAATTAACCATTTTAACAACACATTACTTATGTGGGTTAACCCTTACACCTTACTGATCCTAATACATATGTAATGAAGATAAAATGGCTTCCATTTTAACAGGGCGGTAGCGATATAATTGGCGGTGATTTTTTTCATGTCTGAGAACGATGAAAAAACTGTTGTAATTTTGGTGGAGTGAATTGAAGTTGACACAGTCGATGTGTTTGAGTGAATGTGCAGAAAAATCACAGTCACATAAATGACCTTTTTAGTTTGTCGTTTTGATTTAGTGGCATAAACAAAAAAACTGAATATGCACACTCTGCTGTCGTTTTTATTTGTAGGATTTTATTTGTAAGATTCAAAATGCACAGGAAGTAAAGTTTATTTGTTAAAGAACCTGTTGTAATTTGTAATTTTACACACGTACACACACTCTTATTTACATGCACCGTATACACACAGTTTTCTTGGGCTCAACAACCACCCTAGAAATGTTCTACATCTTTATATATCTTTACTACATCTTTCATAATCATGACAGCTGAGTGAGATTACTGTTCACAGAATCTAAGCGAATAACAGCTGTCAAATGAATCCCTTATATCCTTTTTGTCATGATAATGTAAGGAACAACACAAAGTTTTACAACACTAGAACTCTTTACACGGAATTAAAAAGTACACATGCAGCTTTCTAAATATAAGACATTTTCATTCTCCAGAAGTTTGGGAAATAACAGACAGCACCTCTGCTATTCAAACACTTTCAGTTTTCATTTCTAACAGGTTTAGTCATGATGGATTGGACAGCTATATATCAAATATAATCGTCTTAGTGCAGTTTTTTCTTCCTCTGGAGAGCAGAATAGTCAGACTTGATATAAAAAAAAAACACACCTGAAAGCGTTCCTTAAAAAACTGAGTGAAGTGATTGAGGTATTTAAAGTCTTTTCAAAGCGGCTTATTGCTTTCATATGGCACGATTCAGGCTGGATTTTCCCTTAAACTATAGAAATCTTTTACAGTGGACTGCTAAATGATGTTTGTGAGGCACAAGTAAGGAGAAAAAGTGCCAGCAGACTTCACGAAAGCCACAGGGAGATGATGTCTGTCGGGAGTGTTAATGATTGTTAAAAGCTTATTCATGTTTTATGCATTGAATTACATGGCAGGTCAAAACACCAAACAAACACCATAGAGCTTCATAAAAGAAAGTGTTTTTATTGTACATTTAACCTTTGTTGTCACAGGCCATAAACGTTTGTATTATTTTACTGGCTCTCTTCTACCTTCAGATGTGGATACATGGCACATTTCCTTTTATTTAAAAATAAAAAAGGATACAGATAGATAAAATTTCAAATATGATACCTCATTGGACAAAGGTAATCCAACAAATTAGAGGCACAACTTGGGATAAAAATCTTTTTTTCTCATACAGCAGACAGAATATTTTTTCATGCTTTAGCTAAAATAAGCTTTTCAAAGTGTTTTCACTAAAAAGACATGCAACAAAGGGGTGTCCACCACAGATGAAAGCTAATTTTGAACTTTAATGTTAAATTTGACCCCAATAACTTCATTATTAGTCACATTTTATGAACGTAACCCTTTCCTCCTCTTTAATATCCAGCTGTTGCACAAGACAATGAGTCCTTTCAGGAGTATTAAGAGTGTTCATATTTAGGTGTAGGAGGATGGTTTTCTGTTTATTGTCCATTTCCAGCTCAGCAGCCAGCACCAAGCGATGCACAAATTAACCCCGAGGCCAATGAAGCATGCCTGCTATGATATAAGGAAATTGGCTGCTCCAAACATATTCATTGATTTGGAGCAATCACACAAACGTATTCTGCAGCTGGGAAAGCTCTCCATCTCAATGTCACACTAGAGTAATCAGTTTTCAATGCTTTCTGATTATGTTTGCTGAGAACGTGTTTCCCAGCAAAACTACATGAGGCTGTAAATCAAGAAAAAGAAAACATGAAAACATTTCTAGCCATTTTTAGCTGCGCACAGAGAGATTTGCACACCGACTCCTGGCAAAGAAGAGGCTTTTTTCCACTTATGAGCAGAGACACAGACAGCAGCAGCCACTCACACTGATGTTGTGTTTCACAGGTTGTGGTAATATTCAGCTTCTGACTGTAATTTGTATTTTTCTATTTAATGAAGTGTTATGTAGACTACTTACTTAATTAAGATAATGAATGAGATATTTAATGCAAAAGGGAAACTATTTCACAGGTTTGTCAACAATTCTGACTTTTGTGGCAGCTTCCAGTTAAGTAATGTTCAGTATGACCTCCATCAGTAAGTGTGTGTACAAACCAGCTCCTTCTGTTCGTTTTACTGACAGTTAAAAGAAAGAAAAAGCAGAAGAGTCAAAGAAGAGTCAGCTTCTTCAATTCTGTATTTTGACATTAACATGATCTATTCCACATACATTTATTGAACAACATGCCAGAATACTGACATGTTTACCCACCAACAGTGGCTTCATGTAAATTGAACATACGGGGCAGCCGACACAGAGTACAAATTATCTCCGACAAAGGGATTTAAATAAATGCATGCATGTTAGAGGCATGCACAAATGTCAGTATATATATAAATAAAATGTAAACTAAACCAATCCATTTCAGTTAACACATTACAGACCTAACTCAATCCATAAACTATTAACATACAGGCTATAATTCCGTGACATTTTAAGATTTTCCCCCCATAGTCTGAACTTTATATAAATACTTGTCAAATCATATAGTTTTAAATAATGAAATAATTTAAATCACTAATGTCTAACAGTTTAAGTGTACTCTATACTACAACATTTGCCCTACATTAGCCCTTTGCTGTGGCACTACACTTGATGACTGAGTCAATAAGATTAGGAGATTCATAGAATAACCCATAGTCAAAGTGTCCCTGTTTTAAAAATCAGAGAAGATGTTCAACACTTATATTCCCACTCAGTTCCGAACCCCCTCCTCTCATCTCATCTCAATTTTTGTTTAAAGTTTTGACTGCACCCAGTAGTGCTTTCATGTCATAAGTAAGTTATATGGAGTTACTCCAAACCTTTGTATTCCTCTCAAGGGAAAAACACAGGGAAGTAGGTTATCGGAGCAGCAAGGTAATATGCCATGGTAGTCTCTAAAAAAACTGGGACCCTCTATATGAAAATATCACTCAATAAACTGAACCCTCCTACTGTAAGTTTATGAATGTGATTGTGAACATCATTTTCTTTAATGGTCTTAAGAAGACAAACTGCAACAGCCTGATAATGTCTGTGTTCTCCGTTCAGCATTCAAGATGTCAAGTCATGCTGGTCTAATGCGATCTGTATTATCATTAGTGAGTCGGTGAGTATGCATGAATAACAGCTGCACCAGTACTTAGTGAAGTATGAGAGTGACAAACTGGGGAGCTATTTGTGGTGCTTTTTTTCACTAGAATACAGTTAGAGAAAGTAAATACCTGACAGGTCACGTTTCAGTTTAGATTTTATCATAACTGCCACTCATTTAGATTCACATTTTATACTCACACTGATCTGTGATCCATGTCCATGTGAATTTTCCCACTGTGGGACTAATAAAGGCTATCTTGAATGTCCAGAAAAATTAGGTGATTACCAGCTGTCTCAGTTCTTCAACTTTCAAAGTAACAGAAACTCACAGTTTGTCGACCACTGCAGTGTTTAAAATATTCAGAGCTAAAATAAACTAAAAGTTCAATCTAAGTTCAGGTCATCAACAGCCAAATGCCTACAGCATGGGGATATATAATTTGTAAAGTTTCCCTATTTGAAATATATTTAATTTAATAAGCAGAATCAAATTTCTTTGGAGGGCATTGCTTATGCATGCAATTAAATGCAGTTCTAGTGGGGAATTACACAGCACTATGTACTTCCTATTTAAGTTTCATGCTTTATGTCAGATTTAGGAGAGAGAAAAGCAGATTAATAAAATGTGCGTGTGACTCCTATTCATAAATCTGATTTGACTCGACGCTTCAGTGCCCAAATTACACAGAAATACTAAAAATAAGACTTGGGGCCATGTTACAAAATAGGGACGCATGCAAACTTGTCTAGTCTGACCGCTTGTGTAATCCTCACATAGCCTTTGGCAAGTTGTGACCATCTCCCTCCCTCCACCTTAGACAATATAATACCTCTTTAAACATTTTCCCTGCAATAATAACTGCAACAAAACTAAAAGAAGCAGAAAGTTGGGAGATTTTCTGACTAAAAACTGTGAGGAAATGTTCAGTCGAGCACTATAAAGACTACTGAAATGCACTTTTATACTGGTATACATGCCTGGGAAGTGCTTTTTGAGCTTTATAGGGTATTTTCAGGCATGCGTGGTAGTTCCATAACACTGCTCCTGAAAAACTCCTCTGAAATGTGACTGTAAATGGCTCCGGTCCCTGCTACAACAGTGACTGATTCCTTGATATGTTGACATCTGATTTGCTGTACTGTCTGAGCTCAATAATGGATTCTGTCAGACCACACTTGTACACCACCACAGGCTCAAGTGAAACTACAGGTGAATATTAACCTGACAACCACCCACATTTATGTGAACCAAAGAAACTTGGGTCATTATGACGGAGTGAGAGTCAGATTTTACTCCAAAATAAAACCATTTAATTAATTTTTAATTAATTTTAGAAATAAACTAAATCTAAACACAAATCACCCCTTGATGTTGTGGGAACTTCATGAAGTGCGGTTAGCCACTTCCTGTATAACAACTCTACTTAGGCCTGACAAGATTCAACAGCAGCAACCTCAGAAACAAGAGATGGACATTATAGTGGCTACTGACTGTACAGAAACTAATTTACCAGTACTAAATGAACTGAGTATGATGTACGAAACAAAAGCTATGTATCATCATTTATCTGTTTACTTATGTAGGCACAGTGTGAATATAATGTGCAAAAGGTCTATAACAGACAGACAGAATGAACTTTTTATGTACATGATTAGAGATATTTTACCAACAGATTTATAATACTCAGCATGCTCATCATTCCGTGTTATGCATCTCAGTCGGCGTGAAATTGTGCACTTGTGCATGAGCCAAATGCTTTCACACAATTAGCCATAACGGATGTCAACACATACCTGTTTAATCTGGTTCAGCAACAGGTTCAAGAAACCAGGGCTGTTTTTCATTTTCTCTAAAAGGACTAATCTAATGGCTCAGAAAAACATGACACACAGACGCAGAGGACTGACCAAAAGCAAAGTTTACTACAATCAAGCAACAGGTCTGACAAACAGGTTCAAAGGGGCAAAAGCAAGACAGGCAAAAAGCTGGCTCAATAATCTGGAAATGGGCAGATAAATGCACTAATGGGGGTGACTGGGATATGAGAAGGGGCAGTGATTCACACGCAAACATGGACGGAAAAAGTTCAGAACACGATCTAGGCCTTGTGCATTATTGAGTGGCACAGTTATAACTTAAATCAATACGTCTGACAGAAGAGGCAAACATTCACTTCTGCTCTATTAAATCGTATAAGAAAAAAACAACCCTTGAAAGATACCAGGTTTTATTGTATGCAAATATTTTACATGAGTTACGCTGAGAGTGATTTGAGCACATGCACAAACACACACAGAATATTACTTTTATCTGTCAGACAGTTCAGTTTGAAACTAGACATGATACATAACACCACAGAGTGTAGCAGGCAATTTTAGATCTAAGAGGGCTTCATAAACACAAACAGCAGAATGTGCCAGAGACAGAGACCCATGTGTATTAAACAAATATGACCCACTGTAAACTAATGGCTTTGACTGCAAAAGATCTTGCCTTGCTTTTGACTGCATAGTGAGTCAGGGGCAAAAGAAATGAGGGCTTTGGGGAGCAGGAGAGAGGCATCTTGCTCTGTAGCCCGGCCGTTAGTTTAGAGATTTGGCGCACCTTGAAGAACGGGCTGACACTGAGAATGATCCTCATTGTAAAACCCAACATAGCTCTTTTGGGCGATGGGAAATTTATGAACGGTTGTGCCATTACATCAGTTGGTTAGCTTCGTCACCGTCAGTATTATAACTTGATTTGACTTCTTGAGACTTGTTGTTACCTGCTGGCTGACTTCACCCCCTGACACCCTCTGAGCTGATACCTTAAGTTACTCATTCACCTGCCCATTCTTCCAATAGTTGGCATTTGCACAGAACTTGGCAGCCCAGGTAGACTCATGCTTATACATATACACTACTGTGGACGCCTTAGATGATCGCAGCAGGGGGTCTAACCCACTCACCTGCTCTAGTTTACATTATGTTTGGCTGTACACTTAATTTATTCAGATGGCTGGATAAGTCTGTGCGTTCTGGCAGTATCCAAAGCATTTCTCTCAATTAATGAGATTGGATAGCCAAGCATCTGCTTACTTACTGCTCTTTCATCTGATTCCTCTAACACCCCCAGTAATGATAAGGCCTAAAGGCCTGCATACAATAAAGCGCTAGCATCTTTGGATCAAGGACAAGGTCTATGAGCTTCAGAAAGAACTGTTTATATCATGTGATCAGGCCCATGAAAGCAGCTGGTCCACACTAGGAATCATTAGCTTTGTGAATACTGACTACTGACAATTTTACAAACTGACTCCTCCAGTCCTCTTCTCCTCTACTTCAATTCATTCATTGATTCATTCATTGAAAAAGCTATCAAATGTAGTGAAGTCACTCACAAAGCTTTCCAAATTCTTTCCCCCTGTCAACCACCAAAAATGTAATAGTCTATTCTATATTACCCCCTCACAGACACACACTAGGATCAAAACCCATCCCCCACTCCATCTCCTGAACTCTCTGTTGCAATCTCTACCACCATAAAATATGTCCCGTCTCTATGTGTGAGATCCAATCAGATGTATGTGCTGCTGAAGTAATGAAACACTCAGTGTCCTTGTTTAGTGCGTCAGAAGCTGCCACACTGACCCTGTATGTACAGCACAAGTACTGCATGTAGCAGTGTTACAGTGACCCCTGTTCAGTGATCATCTTTCTTTGAGTATGATTTAACATGGGGACTAATCACAGCCACATAGTTGGCTGATGTCTAAAACAGATGATGGTAAGTGAGTGTGACCCTTCCCGGCCCCTTATTCTCTGTAAGACCTCGACTGAAGAAAATGAGTTCTGTCTTCAGTTGTGAGAAGCAATCAGGTCTGACCAGCCTTATCCACACATTGCATCATGTCTTTGTTGTGGTCTGACATGCCTATAGCTGGCAGCCAGCAACGGGTACACTGTTAGTATTAATATAAGATGATGAAGGATGGGAGTACACTGTGGTTTTCAACCTCTCATGACTCTGCTGAGGTTCAGTCAAAAGAAGTATGGAGCACATTTTAAAGAGAGTTACTCCTTGTGGTGTATTATGTTACTTTTAATCATTTTGTGTGAACAATTATATATTTTATATATTTTTAATTAAATATTCAGAATGTATTTTTCTGCCTTTTTCTTCTAATATAACTTTTTAATTTTTCCAAGCTGTGCTCAAGTTTTTATGTAATTACAAAAATCTCTATTTCATCACTGGTTGAAAAAATGGAGGATACACTGTGCAGCAGAGTTTTTGTGGAATTATACGTGAGGTAAATATATCTACAAAATGTATCATTAATGTAGGACAGACACAATGCACAGAGGGAGAAATTCCACCATTAGGGGAGCGACCATCATGACCCAAAACAAGGACACGGTGGAAAAAGAGCATACAAATATACATTAAACACAATTAAGCATATGTAAACTTAGAGCCATGAAAGTGTTAGTAGCTGAATCTGTGTAAAATGAACGCATTTGCCTAGTTAGAAGAGTTTGTTTGGGCTGGTGGAAAGACTGAGACCACCTTAAACAGAAGGTTATGTTTGGTTTTTTTTTGTTGTTGTTGTAGCTGTTGTTGTTTAGTAGGGGTAGCGTTGGTGTGATTTCAAAAGCTAAACTACTGATGAATCTATCTGCTAAGAACACATTCTAAATAGCTCATGACTGTGCAATTGATTTTGCAATGTATGTATTCATGTTAATGATTAGGTAACCATGGTGATACGTACACAAGTGTGGGGATTGATCCTGGTCAATCCGACAGTAAGACTAAAGTCTAGTGTGCTTGTACCCTACTGCATGGACTTTAAAAGTTCATCACTGTAAGTCCATTGAAAAGTAAGTGACGTAGCATCCACAGTCCGCCCCACTGTTGTTGTACAGGACACCTCTTTTTTATTCTGCCTGTAAATCATTATTCTTTACATGTAAGTAATACAGTTAAATAATACTACCATTGTTTTTGTCATTACTGTAGCAGTATAATACATTAATATATGCAGTATATTGATATATTTGTATAGCAGTAGATAGATGCAAAGTGTGTGGATAAAGAACTTGAAAACTGTAAAATTTCAAAGGGACCTTATAGGTTATCAGACCATGATGCACAATCCTGTCGATGCTCCTCACATCCTGAGTTCAGATGCACACCACTCTGTCTCTTTGCTGTCGCCCCCCTCTATGTTCCATCTAATGAAGCAGAGACATCATAAAAAATAATGTTTGAGAAAAGTACAGCAGTTCAGCTTTATTTGTGTAGTGGTTTGGTGGTGGTGGTAAAAACAGCCACTCTAGGGTATGAGCCTGCATCCTTGAACCAAAGACCATCACAAAGATGAGAAATGACTTCTGGGAAATGGGCTATTGAGACAGTAACACACACTGACTCACACAAACACACACAGACATACATACATTCACAAAGACGCCCCACAGACATCTGAGACACACCCAATGTGCCAGGAAATAAATCCTGAATCGACTCCGACACACATACTGTTGTTGGAGAAGGCCTGCATGAATACACAGACCTGGACAATCTCTCAGCTCACACACACACACACACACATAGACACAATGCACATAAACGGTAAGGACATAAACACACAGAGACACAGTCACTCGATTTGAAGCTCTATCAGGGGTGAAAGAGAATTTAATGGCGCTGCTTGTGAAGTTGCCCTCAGTAGAAAATGACCAAAACTTTTGTCTGAGTTCAAATGAGGGACGGTGTCAGCAGAGAGTTTATAGAGGCAGGTTTGTGACTTTCACTCTTTTAATACTTTGATTCAAAGGTGATATTCCCAAATGGGGAGCAGAATGAGCCACTTGGCCTCATTGTGTGCCTGGTATTCATTAAATGTGTGCCTGATTGAAACATCTAAACAACAACGTGTCCATCGACTGACTCAGCCTCACACAGTCTGCAGACTCGGAACAAAGCACGCAGCTGACCTTCTTTTTTATATGGAAAGATGCTGCTGTTTTTTGTGCCAATTGTGAACAACAAACCGTGTGTAAAGACTGAGGCTCCATTTGGACTGGATTTATTTTTCTGGGGAGGCTGGATGATTTTAATATTACCCAAAGTGGCCGGTGATTTTAATGTTATCTGGAGTGACAATCTTATGTTTTAAAGAGCTTTTTTCCTCTTTGTCAGGTTCAGTGTGAATTATGCTTTTTGTTTCAAAGTGGAGGACATTGAACATGTTTTTGCTAATCTGAAGGATAGAAACATATAAACACCACCATATAGACCTATTTGGAAATCTATACGATGATGGAGAAAATCAGAGCAATCAGGAGGGTAAGACATGTCGAAGTTCATCAAAGGGATGATGTGAACATTGAAAGTCTGCCCAGACTTTGATGGCAATTCGTTCAATGGTTGTCGAGATTTTTCAGTGTGGACCAATGTGGTGGACTGACCATTCAGTAGGAGTGGTCTATAAGGCTTGATGTTGGACACTTTGCCAAAACACATGCTGTTTCCAAAAGTACCTTGTGGAACTCCTTTAATGTAAAGTACTAATGCAGGACTGATTGC
This sequence comes from Scortum barcoo, assembly GCA_023238725.1. Lineage (NCBI taxonomy): Eukaryota > Metazoa > Chordata > Actinopteri > Centrarchiformes > Terapontidae > Scortum > Scortum barcoo. The sequence goes on from CM041554.1 coordinate 25,172,039, forward strand.
CACTGATGATAAATACACCAGTTTCTCTCAATGTCCCCGACAGCTTGCAAGTGTTGGAGACAATACAGTATCTATTGTATTCATCCACGACAAGCCATGTGAAAGATATGTGTTCACCAGCCTCTGTTGTTTACCCTGCTGTCGATGCACATGGCATGTACATTTCATGCCCTACAAGCTGTGGGCTCAGGTCAGCATGAGCAGCACGAGCTGTTTGGTGTGCTGGTTCTAAACCCATTCAGCACAAACTGGCACTAAGCTGTTCATCTGAAGTATTCCTGATCTAGAATCAGGCTTTTTTATAGTTGTAGATAGGTAAACATGCTGTGTGCTGTGCAAAGCATCTTAAGCTGCCAGAAATATTCAGTGACGCTTGAAAGTTACATCAACTCCTGTTGTCCAGTCTTGCAGTAATTAAAAGCTTTTCTGACAGAGGTCCAGATTCCAAAACATTTTACTGCTTTTTTCTCCATCGCTGTAGACAAATGAAATGAATCACAATGTAACAAATGAGACTTGTGGCTGAATTGCTATGGGGACATACTGGTTAACAATAATATACAGCAGTGATGGTAACAGCCAGATACTGTATGATTGTTATCAATAAATTCCTGGATTCTTTTTCTAAATCCAGGTTTTGTTTTTCTAAGTTGATTTCATCCTATTTTTATGCGACTAAACATCCAGAGGATGTGTACCCTGCTGATGTCCTGATCACTGAAGTTGACACTGAACTGAGTCATCTTGCAACAAGCGGAGCTCAGAAAATGTTTGCCGTGCTCGAGACACGAGGAGGAAAAATAATAGAACACACAAATGAGTTGCTGATAAAACCTCTCAACACTACCAAGAAGTCACCGTTCTCTCGAGTGTAACAAGCAAAGTAATGAACCTGTCAATCACACATCAAAGGTGAGAAAATTATTCCACATATGGAAATGTTTCTGTCGTCTGATGAAATGTTTTGAACTGTTCAAAACCAAGTGGATGAGCCCAGGAAAAACAAAAACAAAGGAAGAGCAGAGACTTTGGAACAGCTGTTGATGATATTTCTATGGTAACCAGCAGCACAGTGCATAGTGCGTCATTGTATAAGTCTTTGGTTACAAATTCATCATTCCATTTCAGAGAAACACAATTAAAATACGCAACATACATCAACACTGTACTTAAGTACAGTTCTGGAATAAATCCTCTGGTTGCTCAGCAGGTGACAAGTTTAGTCATTTTCTTTAAGAGACGTTTGCACCACAGATCCCAGCTTATAACAGAACAGCCCCTTTCGTTTAGCAGCGTATACTCTTGTAGAGCACACTTAATAAAACTGGATGGATGTAAAACAGCTAATAATCTATGAAAGCGTCCTCTGTGTTTGACTTTCCAGCTCTGTGTTCCCTCAAGGCTCGTCTACCCAGGAGAAATTTCGGCCGTGTATTTTTAATCTCGCATGCATCTGAGGGAACTGGCATGCTTCTATTTTAATCAGTCTGGCTGTCTGCACAGGCCACGTTATGGCTTGCGTTTTACTTGCCATACATGTGCATAATTGTAACCTGAAGCTTATCTTTGAGCTGTGTGGACACAGACCGCTGCTGTCATTACACAGCCCGTGTCAGAGGTCAGAGCTGTGAAGATGTTTTTTTTTTACTGGTTGATTCCTGAGTTGAAGTTCACCAAAGTTGAACTCAACACTACAGACTTTGAAGAGGATCTAATAAAATAAATTGATGCTGTTTCAAAATCTCACTTTTTCATTGGTTGTTCGGAGCGGGTCTCATTGCTTCTTTAAAACACACGTAGCAAATGCTTTATGTTGTATGAAGAGACATTTTAAAAATAGCAATTAAGCGCTGAGTCGACTTCCCCGGCCTGAATAATACATCAAAATAAAGGCTCGCATTGGTTCTCCACACGGCCTTGACAAATTACTCAGCATGTAAACAGCTCCACCACCACAAATCAATCTCATTCTAAAATGCACAGACACCAGCGCATCAAAACCCAGAAATATTTCATGGACTGCAGTCTGCCAAACTTTTCAATTTGTAGCAAACAGACAGGCAAACATCCCAAGAAAGTATGATGAATGTCTTATCTGTCTGCCTCTATTTATCTGCCAACCTGTGTGTTTATGAGAGATTTATGCGCTCCGGTTCCTCCACATACGGCAGCAGGTGAACAAAGCAGGAAGTTTTCACAAAAGAAACCAGAATATTGTGCTTTATTCATAAGATGCAAAGGCTAACACATGTACCTCTGAGTTTCTACATATGCATTTGCCGAGCTTTATCTGTTTGTTTATTTGCACCTTCAAAGTCCCCGGAGCACCCGGTAACAAGGAATAAAGAAAGGCGGCCTTCCTTCCACCTCACCAAGAGGAAGACAGAAGCAGAGTCAGAGAGCGACAGAGAAGCAGCTCTCCTTCCACACCACTCGGGAGGGTCTGAGAGACGCTGACAGCTCATTTCCATGAACTGTCTGACTGTGGGCAATATATATACCGGAGCCGGCGAGAGCAAGTAGGAGGCAGAGAAATATGGAGGTCCGTGTCGAGGTGAAGCCGAGTCAGAGACGGATAGAGGGAGTGTGAAGCAAAGACAGAAGAGGGAGAGCACAAGCAGACAGTTGCATCTTAAGACAAAGACAGACAAGAGATGACAGGAAGAAAATAGGAAACGAGCTGGAGCAAAAATACCCAGATCTAAAAAAAAAAAAATGTCTCTGTGACCGGCAAGGACAAACAGCACAAATATTTATGTCTGACACTCTCGCCCTGATATTCAGGCATTGCTGTGTGCAGGAAATGTTGAATTACTGCCCCGCTTTTGACATTCCATATATCTCAGAAAATACACACAAAAGAAGCTGCACTTCAGCTCATAGCGCCCCTTTTCACCGCTGTATCCCGAGGTATCACCTGAATCCCACACTCAGAGGTGCTGGATGGATTACAGCTGCACTGAGCTCAAGTAATGAACCAGTAAACTTCAAGTCTGGATTGGCAACAAATATAAACAGTGTATTATAAGACATCGGCTTAAATAACAAGTACCTCATTCCATCTCCATGAACTAACCTGACACGGATTTCTGGGAGGAAATCTTTGATGAACAGTAGAAAAACAGAATTTCCTCATGAAGCACTTAGTGCAACTTAAAGCAGGACGATGCTTTCACATGCCTTTGTCAACACACGGGACAAAAATCCCATTCTTATGTGTCTCATGACAATACCTCTCTGTCAGTGTGGGTATCTCCAGTCAGTCAGTATCTTGTGTACCTTGCCTTGTGTACTTAAGGCTTCAACTGATATGTCTTGCTGTCACTGCATTTTGTTCCACTGTCCAAGACGTGGGCCCTGTCCATGAAATCGACAATTTTAAGCTCCTTTTAGAGTGAGAGCGCTGAACTTCTCATGCCAAGGTAAGTTTTCAGAAATAGAAATGTCCTTGTCCTTGACCTTGGCGTAGTGTTTCTCAGTAATTTTAAGAGCACCAGTTGCTACTATGACTCCTTTTTGTAGCAGCACTTACACTTGCGTGTGCTACTTAATGCTATATAATTTTTCACAAGTAAACCACTCAAGTTTTGAGGTGAATACAGTTCAATCAAAGGAAGGAACTTGGCAATGTAATTCTCAGTTTTTCACCACCACTTGACTAAATGTGTACTCCCTGTGTGTTGACAATTATTCTATTATTACTATTATAAAATAAAAAAGGGATTTGTAAATGGCAGATATGCAAGCTCTAGACCATGCAGCTGAGGGCAGAGTGGTGCAGCACCAGAGGTGATGGATGAGCTGATGAATAATAATCCAGTACTGAGAGAAGTTACAATGTTGGTTTCCAAGTGACTTTGATAAAAGGTTTTTAAAGGTACTTTATAAAAAGTAGGACTTTCCTATAATGTATGTCAATGTACAATTTACTTTGTTTAAGTTATTATTTTATTATGTTTTTATTGTGCAGTGTTCCAGATGTTTCTGGGCATCAACTTTTGGACAGTGGTGTGTATCCCCCAGCCAATAACATGCATGCTGGGTGTGTCTAATCTGAGCCGTGAAGGAGGGGCCAACTTTAGCTGATGTAAAAAAGATTGCTGTACCAGCTTGTAACAACACTTTTCAGTGTTTCAGTGAAACTCTGTTGTCTGTCTGGATGCTCTTCTGGTTCAAGATTCTTAGAGGGAATTCAGTAGAAAGACACTCACTGCAAAGTCCACCAAATGCAAACTTTGGAACTTGTGAGCTGGAAGCTAGAAGAATCTTTGTGCTTCTCCATTTACTGTGCTCCAGTATGTTTACACATCAATGATTGATCAGTAAACCACAGATGTGTAAGCCTGAAGCTCTGAAATGTTGAGAGGAGCGGCACCTGCTGGGTACATAACACAGAGGTCGATGGATCGAAACCGTCCTCTGCCAAGAATAAATGTCGTTGGCCAGCAAGGCTTCATGTTGTGTCTGTCCTTTCCATATAGATATACACACACTGCCATTTTTACAGATTTACCAATCAAATAGTGAAATGTCTTTAGTCCTCGTTAGTGCTACATTATAAACCATATTTACCACAAGCAGCTGATGCAAATGTTGCTGCTTTACCAGCCTGTGAAAACTCTTTGGCTTAAAAGAAACTCTTCTGGGTATCTGGACACTTTTCTGGACATTCAACATTCTTGGAAGGATTTCACAAAAATCAGTAGAAAGTTACAAATTGCCACTGCCACCGCTTTCACAAAGACAAACTCCTGATTTGTCATGACTCTGGTCATCAAAGAAAGCTAGGGTGTTGCCATGGTAACTGAATTGTCAGAGACACTTCTTGGCAGGATGTTTATCATGTTGTGTTACAATAACAGTTGACAATTTACTTTTTTGCTTATGTTTTATTAAAAACCACAGACAAACCCAGAGAAAAGACTGGAAGTTGAGGTAGCATGCCTGATTGGTTGAAACATTTGAAAATAAGGCTCATTAGTTTTATCTTAAAAAGCAGCTGCAAGTGTTTTTATGCTTTGTGCGTCTGCAGTTAAGTTACTGTGCGCTCCTTGTATCTTCACACATAAATAATTGATTATTGAACCACAGATGTTTAAGACAAAAAAATTAAAATTCATGGGTTCAAATCCCACCACTGTCATTTGTATGATGTAAGCCATCTGGCAACGCATCGAACAGATGGCCAAACATAATTCTTAACTGCATACACTCATGAGCACAGTTAAGTGTATTAGGCTTGTGTGTAGCCGCCAATATTACCGAATGGATAAGTGGCAGATTAGTTGACTCATCATGGTATGAAAATCAATGTCAAAGGTAAATATCTGATTTTTGGTCCAAAGTTAGACGTCTCACTTCAGTCCTGCTAACACAGGACATTTCAGGAATTGATCATTTACTTAATAACTTCCAACATTTTATTTTATTTGCCTTCCTCACTTGTACACTGACTATGGAAACAATGGAAAAACACTTAATGGGAGTGTGGCTGAGTGGTCTAAGGTAGATTTAGGCACCAGTCTCTTGGGTGCTGTGGTTTCAAATCCCACAATGTAATCAATCATTTGTGTTGAAATCTGTAAGTGTTTTATGCAGGTTTGTTGCCAGAAGGTGCAGAGAATTAAAGTGCCACTGTGTCAGTGTTTTGAGAGACACCTGTTTTATTGCACAGTTTCAAAGAAAACACAGTCCCCAGGTGCTCCAGTGGAGTTGGCCACTGACCTACAGTTGCGGTAAAAGTCTGTGCAGCAGTTTTTAACTTTCTTTGGCATGTGAAGGTCGGACCAAATGGAATCTGTCTGCATAAACTGCTCATGTTTTGTTGGAGTGAAAAGTAACACCATTTAGAGGGCACACTCATATACCCGGCTACAAAAGTTGTAGCTTATAACTTGGTAAATCTTAAAAAATAAATCGCTGCTTTGAGCTCTGCAGGGGACTTTTTTTGTGCATTCTTCTTGTCGACTTAAATCATAAAGTGGGCCGTCATCCTCAACCTAAGTGAGACACCATTGATCCTCCTCGATGTGCTTAGATTTATATTATTATGTTTCGGTGTTGGACACGGCCTATGGCTTAAAACTTTGTCTCAAAACTTCACAGCAGTGAATGAGCACTTCCCTGAAAAAGCAGGTCCTGCCAACAATGGCTGAGTTATTTTACTCAAGTCAGGTTAAAGGACTCACAACAGTGCTTGGATGTTATATGACCTAATATGACACAGTGTGACCAAGATATAAATCTAAACGTTTGTTGTTTGCAGCAAGTCATTTCAAACCTCCCCCAGTAGGACACGCAAATGAAAAATGAATGATTGAAATATAGCGCTACAACCCGCAGCAGGCCCACTGCACATTTTGGGCCCTGTCAGCTGAAAAAAAACACAATTTATTAATTTAGGTAAACCAATGTCAAGACTGTGGTTGACTTATGAAATGACAGGTCACTCTCAGTGGCACACTGATCGCAATCATTATGTCAATTAGTCTGTCAGACTGTCAGTTAAATTATGTTCATGGTGAATAATGTATCAATGTCTGTGTATTTTCTTTCTCCCGGTCCCTCTGCCAGCTTTAAATTGTCTCTGATGATAGATCACCAGTGGCCTCTGTCTCCTCTGGTTAGCAGGAAATAACACGAGTGTGTGTGTGTGTGTGTGTGTGTGTGTGTGCGTGTGTGTGTGTGTGTGTGTGTGTGTGTGTGCATATGTATGTTTTTCTGAAATTATAAGATTTTAACAGAGTATTCAGGACCATCAAAATTCGTTGGTCAAAATATAAAGTGTAGGCTTTAATCCATAATCAAACTGTAGTAGTTTCACAGCAGACGCAGTTTAAAAGTTCACTGATAAAGGTTCACATACCACTACATGCTCAGATCAATGTGAGAGGGTACAGTATTGAAATTACAGTAATGCTTGACTGCAGGATTCTGCTAAATCAGTTGACATGTTGACATGTTGACAGAATTGACATGTTTGTAAAATGCATTTGCATAGGCATACAAACATACTTGATTTTCTTAATACCATCTAGCATGTGAGCTGTTTTAGATGACAGTGTCTTTTAAGACTTTAAAGATTTTGTTAGTGTCTGGTAACATCACCAAGTCATAATTTTTTCGTAACCAAGCTGTGAACTGTGTTCAGTTAGAAAGGGGAAATGTGGGTATATGAAAACCTATTTTTCGCCCTTTTATTGTAGCATCAATAACCTCTGCATAGAGGTTATTGTTGTTTTTAAAACAGCCTCTATTTCATTGAGTTGACTTTGATGTCAACAATGCCTGCTGCAGCGAGTCAGCAAATGCTTTGTGTAAGACTTTGAATATTTAGTCAGTGTCAGTGTGACTTCTTTGAGTGTGTCAAATATTCAATCGATACCCCTCACAATGTGTCTTCACTATACCTGTTTACAGTAAATGTTCTTGAAGCTGGAGGGAAAACCTTTGTCTTGATGCTATAACCACGGCAGTCTGTGAGCAGAAATATTTATTATTGACCTTGGAAATAGTTTGACAAAACACCCCAACTTGACTTTTTGTTTGCAGTCTCCCTAACCTTGTCATACAGTCTTCATGTGTGTATGGAGTTTGCCCATTGTTATGGAGATGGATCTATGACACGTAACCTCAGTTAGGATTTCCTCTGTAGCACTTTTCCAAGGTCAAAAATGAGCTTTAATACTTCTCTTTTACACCAACATGGAGGGGAAGACCTAAAAGTACTATGGGTAAAATTAAATCCTATTCTCAGACAAGAACGTTGAACATAACCATTACTTAGATTATTATGATGTTTCTGTCAATGCCAGCATTTTTACATTTAAAACTTTTTTAAAATATCTGTGTATTTATGAAAAGATGAATGTTAATTGCTGGTTTTCAACACAGACCAAAACCTCTGGTCTCCCTCGTGGAAATCAGATGGCTACACACCCATCCACTGGCCTGACCTCACCATCTGCCTCTCTGGATTAAGAGCACACTGCGTCCAGCCTGGCATTGAACTTAAATTGTGAGTTGCTAAAATCATCCAAACCCTACTGTGCTGATGAAATCCTACCTACTTAGTTCCCAGATTAAATTAGAAGGTTTTGAATTGTAACATTTGATAAATTTTAAGTTCATTATTGTGTGTGCATTTGTTTTGAGTTGATTCTGGATTAATTTGCAGGTTTGTTGTATTTGCATGCATGCTGAGTTATTACCTTTTGCTTGTTTTTACTTTACTGTGCTTTGCATATTAGTTTGCCTTTTCTTTTCCTTTGCATTCATTTATGAGTTTGATCTGCCTGTAGCGACTGACGAGCCTGTGAATAATATCCTACTACTACTATTACTACTAATAATAATTATAATGTTAATATAATAATACACACTCACAGATTAAGCCTTGAACACACCAATCCCTACAGGGCCTGGGAGGCATTGTGCCCATGATGTGGCTGGGGAGGTGAACCTGTTGACCTCTGGCACATCACACGTAGCTGTTAGCTACAGCATAGATGGCAGATCATGGCAGTGGTGAAGATGCTGGATTAGGACATCAGCTAAGGGCAACAACAGAGCTGAGAAGCAAGATGGCTCCAGGGGCCGATGTCTTTCGTACTAAAAAAGAAAAGCCAGGTGCCAGATGGAGAGAGCGAGAAGGACAGGAGCATGGTGAGGAAGGCTTTGTAACAGAGTTGGAGGGAGAAACTGGGAGACTGAATGATGCAAACATGACAGATGTCTATACTAGTACCGAAGCAAGCCAGCCAGGCCACTGCTGTGAGGGACAGGGAGTGCTAAAGGCGCAGAGCAGAGCTTTTTACACTGACAGACCCACAGCTTCAGAGAGAGAGTAGACCGCAGAGCCAGGGTGATGCCATCACAGTGATTATCAGAACTTTAACAGTAAAAATGTGAAAACTGCATGCAAGGTGCATGCAGTTTTCACATTTTTACTGTGCAACTGATTCCAGTGAGACCAAGCAAATGCAAAATCTTGTGGTTAATGAAAAAGTGTCCCAACCGAGCAGCCACCTGTCCTATAGTAAAGCCATGCAATCCATAGAGTAAATTCAAATATATAAACAGGATGAATGGAAAATAAAGAGGTTGTGCAACGTCCACTAAATCTGATTCAGAGAGCCACAGTGAGTCGCTGCAGACTGGGGTTAAGCAGACTGTTTTCTGAAAGCCAGCGGTGATAAGTTGTTTTCTCTATATAAGGCTCATAAAGGCTGCAGGGAATACCTGGGGGCGCTCTCTCTCTCTCTCTCTCTCTCTCTCTCTCTCTCTCTCTCTCTCTCTCTCTCTCTCTCCCTCCCTCACAAACACACACACAGTAGACATGGAGATGCAGACACATGCACCCACATAAGCAGAACCCACAGACATACATACACACAAATATAAAGGAAAAAACATTTTTTTCCAATCAAAAAGTAACACGTTTTTGATTTTAATATCCCATCTGCAAATGTAACCAAGTTTAGTACTCAGCTCACACATAGATACCCATAAATACACACAAAACTACACTTGCACAAATCTACACATAGATACATACACACAGGCAGCAAAATAAACCTTCAAAAGGCTTCTATAGTCACATTTACAAATGCACAAAATCGTGACCAACTCATATAAGCTCAATGACCTCACACGCTCCTCTTCGCTCCCTCAACCGCACACGACATGCACACAACACGTTGATTGACTTAACCTTTGTTAATGTCATGTCTGCCCTCTCCCAAGTCCTCCCGGGCCACCTGTGATTGGCTAATATTGCTGCAACACTCCAATAGTCTGAAATTTTAAAGTTAATGTGCCAGTTTCTGGAGACGAGGAAGGAAGATCAGGCGATTGACTGATACATGGATGGTTCGATGAAAACAAGGTGACAAAGGTGACTCTTTGTCAGTGTCAACACACACACACACGCAATCACACACACACAACACTCACAGTCACCCTCAAGGTGTTTGTGGACATTATGCACATAAACAAATGTTCTACGCATACCAGAGTGATTGAGTGTGTGTGTGTGTGTGTGTGTGTGTGTGTGTGTGTGTGTGTAGACTTTTGGAGGTGCAGTTAGCGCAACTTGGCATTTGTGTGTGTGATACATGAGCAGCTGTGCATCAGCATCACAGCAGTATACCCTATTTGGCACTAATTTCCCCTATCCATCTCTCTCTCTCGTGATCTCTTTCTCCCTCTGTCTCACACACACATAGATTCTTTTTTTTTTTAAGTGTGTCACTGTCCGTCTTTCCTGTCTACCTCCCTCATCACTCATTCAAGCTCTCTTCATGCGTCACGAACAAACAAACACAGCAAACTGCCAAGAGTCAAAATGAAAAATGTGCAAATGTCTGAGTGAGAGCACTGGTTCAGTGGAGAGTTGAGAACCAGATGAAATTTAAAACAGGAATTAATCTATTGCAAATTATATCAGAAAAGAATAGTTTAAAGAGCTGTTACATGAAACAACTTAGATACTTAAAAGTGAAACGTTTCCAAGAAGAACTAGCTAGGAACTAACTAAACTCTTTAGAATAACTCCAGCCTGACTAATTGATCTCAAATAAAAAAAACTAAAAAAAAAAAAAAAAACGGCACATACATACATTGTTTAAAAAACATAACAAACACAAAGAGTTTGAGGCAATGATCATTGAAACAAAAATGGAACCCTTTTTTAATATTATCATGTGAAGACTGACCATGCTTTGTCAAACCTAAACAGTAACAGTAACTGTGTCTGTTGATAAAAACATGTTCACTACTGTTTGTTGGCTAATTTACCATCCAGGTTTTCAACTGTTACTTTAACAGCTGCATTTAAAAATCCAAACACAATGCAATACTAACATTTGTTTGGTAACAGTGGTGTTGTAAAGAGCACTTTGCCGGACTTTGGTGTAGGCAGTGTTTACCTCCTGTTCAGTCTACAGCTATCCTCTGTTTGAGTTTCCCAAGTAGGTCTCATCTTCCTGAATAAAGAGTTGTACAGTGAAAGTATACTCAAGATGATTTTCTTTGACTGACATTGTCGCTCTATCAGACCACTTTACTGACAGCCATTTTTATCTCATCATCTCACAAACTGCTGTATGAATAATGACACAATGTCCCTTTGGAACAAACAATGGGCTTTTATTTGTGTAGGTTAGAGGTTCACATCAATGCCACTGAGGACAGGAATTCCCAAAGCCACTGTGGAGACCCAGCTAGGACACACTCCAGCCTTTCAAAAGTTAAACAGGGACCAAAAGTAACCATACAACACATCTTCACACATGAAGTTTGCACCATTAGATCCCCACAAATGTACAAATCCGTAGACTTTTGAAGGAAGTAAAAAGCCATCAGATTTTTGTGTGCAAAGAAAACCTTTTAGCTGCCTCAAAAATGAACACACCATTAGTTCTTATACACTGTGATTGATAGAACAGGAAGCACAGTGTTTCTTTTTCACCATGATGAAGCCAGGAGTAAATGTGTGGCTCAGCCCCGGTCCATCTGTCCATATTTCTAATTATCCATCTCAAACAGAATCTGAAATGGTGATGGTCAGACTTTCACAAACACTGATGAACATAACTTTGAAGAAAAGTTTTCTTGAAACCTGATTGCAAGCCTGACAACCTCATCTCTTCTGGGAGAGACTCAGCTATGACAGTGTATCAGCAAAGGAGTGCTTTCACTTCATCTAATTCCTTTGTCAACACAAGCTCAGTACAGGGATGCAGGCACACTCGTATCACTGGATGGAACCAGTGTAGACACTGTCCACATTGACTGTGTCCAAGGTTATAGCTACAGACACTTGCAGTGTAATATAGACATTTCTAGAGATACTACATCTTAATATCTGGAGTATCAGACACCTTCTATAAACTAGACTCCAGTATCACCAAAATTTTAAAAATCTCTACTTAGTGAGTTAATGTGTGTCTGTGTGTACAAGTTTGGTTGTATGTGTATTAGCTGGTTGCCTGGGGGTTGGAAAGAAAGAGAAGTCACTCCTGCAGCATGACAAACATCTCCACAATCCATCCATACACTCAGTATGGTGCAACAATCTCCACATCATGGTTAAATTCACAGTTTCCATCGTTGTCGAGCTTGTGTGTGTGTGTTAGTGTCATGGTTTGTGCACATTTTAAAACCCACTGAGTGGCCTGATGAGACCATGTTGTTGTTCTGTATTCCCATTGTTGATTTCTGATTAAGGCTTTCACTTCTTTGTCTCTCACTGAAGTGGTGGACTTTTTTGTAAGACTTTTTGAAAAAGGCCATCAAATGTATATTTATGATCCTTCTTTCTGATTTTTATACGAGACGTCAGCTCAAGACTTTAAAATGTCAGTCAGAAAATAGCATTATTAGAATTATAGTTAGCGAGCTAGGTATAGTCAACTTTAATTGAAAAGCCTTTTAGCCACTTCTTTCAAAAACCTTTTTTTTTTAAATGATAACAGTGTGCCAATGGTAAATCTGTGACTGTTATGATTGTTAACTGCATGCATGCTGATTGGAGAGCTTGACAGGTGAAGCTAAAGGCGTGTCTACACAGAAGACCTTTCAACTGTGCCCTTCAGTCGTCCCTTTCATACATGTCTGATGATATGCACTAATATTCAGATCAGTACAGCTGACACAGGGTGCATGATGGCCAGCACTTCACCTGAGTTATCCATGCATCAGTGTAAGTTTGATGCTCCATGCCCACTTTCTTCTGTTTTCCATGTTATCACAGCTATTGTATGCTGAGTGTTTAATACTGTAAATCCATCCTGTGAAGACACCAACACACACCCCTGATAACAAGCTGTGTGAGGGTTTTGTGTGAGAAATTATCTACATTTTAGTGAGAAGTTTAGTGTTGCTGTAAAAAAACATGCCACTCTTGAAATCCAGTGTCTGAGCTTGAACACATTAGTCCAAACAAACCACTGCCTCCATGATCCCAACAAACTCCTGTGTCCTTTTGGTATCTTGGGAAACCATCTGACCTTTGGTTAGGATTTAACCTTAAAGGGTCTGTCTGTTTGAACAGTGCTCCATCATGCAACACGTGTTTGTGATGAGAGACCCACAGATGAGTTCAGTACAGCTGCAGAGGTCAACGTGAGGTCAACACCCAGTTACGATCTGTCTGCTGATCTGCCGTGAAAAAGATGACACAAGGTCTACATTTGTGTGCTTTACACCGCAGCAGTAGAGGTTATTCTGGCTGCATCACCTTTACCTTCAAACATTCACCTCACTCTCACTGGAAGCCAATGGCAACTAGTCCATTTTCTGCATTACCTTAAAGCATTGTTACCTTTCTCCTTCAGAGCCTCTGGCTCTGCCAGGAGGGGGAAGAAGGGCATCTGGAAGATAAAAAGTCGAGGGAAGGAGGGATCGACGGAAAGGGAAGAAGTTAGGTTATTAATTTTAAGCATGAACACGTTCACATGCACACTTCCATCACTGACTGTGTGTTTGTTATCAAGCACACATTAAAGTCCATGTGACTGAGGTGTGTGTGTGTTTGTTTTATTTTGTGTGCAGAAAATGTGTGCAGGCATCCATTGTTTCAGTGCTCAACAGCAGCCCCTCCATCTCATCCACATTTCACCTATCCATCTCCCTCTCTATCTCTAATCTCACCCATGCATCCCCTCCTCTCTCTCTTCTTTTCTCTCTCTCGCCCAGTCATCCATCCGACGCGGAGGGCAGCCGTTTCGGCTCAGGCTGATCACCACATTTCATCACAACACATGAGCTAGGAAGGAAATTACCATAAGCCACAGTGTGTGTGTCTGTGTGTGTCTGCATGTGTGTGAAGGAGTGTGAGAGAGGGCACCGCATGTGTGTGTGTCCATAGGTTTTAAGTTGCACAGAAGTGAAGTTGAATTGATGGCTTTACTCACGATTAAGGAAGATTACTGCTCACGGGTAGTCACAAGTACTATTTTAGATCAAATATGTTTTTTAAAATCATAAAGGTAAAGAGAAATGAATTAATGTGTTGGATAAATATAAAGTCAAGTCTGAGTCTAAGTCTAAGTCTAAGAACAACACCAGACACCACTTGTGTTTTTTAGATGTGGCGTCTCTGAGCATGTTTGGCTCCATACTAATAGTGTTTTTCACTTGCTGTGGTCAGCGCACTTTTCTCTAGCAGTTTAAAGTGTGTCCTGTTACATAATGGAAATGATTAACTTCAGGTTGCACAGATCTTTTTAGCGTGACCAACAGGTCTGTCCCCCCAGGCTTTTTTCATGTTAGGCTTTATTTGAATGCCTCGTTATCTGATGAAACTAATTGCATCTTTAATATGCACGCAATAAAACAACACTAATCAACATTAAAAGATTTTAAAACATTAAAAACACAGTTGGACATCTTTTAAAATCAGATTTTCGGCAACTGAATAACATTTATTCATGTGAATAGTCTATCAAATATCAAATCTGTACTCAAGTTCTGCAGCAATTCTGAGCCTCTTTGTCCTTTCCTGCACCTTGTTTCTGATTCATATTACTGTGCAGTTAGAGCTTTTTAACATTTCATACATATCTCTCTCATCGCATCAGGTAAAGTGTCAGTCGTCCTGTATCTTGAAGCACTGGTTTGTCCTCTCCTGTAACTTTCTCCTGAAGGTCACTGGTTCGGCTGACATATGTTTGATGATGTTTTTTACAGTTTCAATTGATGTTTATGCTAAACACTCTTTATATTGTACATTCATGGTAAATTTAAATTACACACTTTAAAAGGCCCCTTTTCTGCGGCTGTGCCATTTTAGTTTATTTCCATTATTAAGCATTACAGCAGTACGGTCACTGATATTTACTGAGAAGTTTATGCATAAACTATAACAAATTACTGGTTTTGATGCATATTACAGCATGATCTTGTATTTACTAACTAATCTGCCCGTCTCTCATACTTAATGAAACTGTCTCTCTACCTGTCTTCACTTCCTGGCCAGTACGCTGCATCTAAGTAGAAAATCCCTTGTGACTGTTAACATTGTAAGAGCTTGTCTTCAGTCCCAGAGATCTTTAGCAGCAGCACCAAGGCGTTAAATGGAGAGTTACAGTAACACCAAGAGCACTAATAGCCACGTCATTCTCGCTCCGTCACTGCTGCAGTCTCTTTGATTCAGCTCCTCCAACACATCCCTCCTGTCAAAAGTGGACTCGTGCCTCTTTTACTTGGTTATTGGAGAAGGTCCAATGCCCTCCTCAAAAAAATCCACATTTCTCTTCCCTTCTACATTTTCACCTTTTGGAACAGATTCAATGAACTCTGTACTGATCTCGCTCCTCTTTCTCCCCCTTGCCGTGCCGTCTCCCTCTCTCTCTCTCTCTCTCTCTCTGTCTTTGCCCGGTGCACCTCAGGTTTTTAAGATCTCCGGACCCGGAGGGTGATTTCATCCTTCACTGGGCCATGAAAGCTCTTTATAAGTACATCGCCACCGCCAGCGCATTAATCGCCTCGGCCATATTGATTTGGCTGTTCTGTTGTGCAAGCCAGCATATGGGAGAGAGATGGAGGGAAAGAGGGAGAGGAAGGGGAGGGAATACAGGCTGCTAGAGAGGGAGAAAGGTTGGAGAAGAAACTAGAGAGAGCATTAGGATCTGTAATTAGACTTATATAATGAGGTGAGTGAGGAATTAATATATGCCTGAGAGTTTGCTCCTGCACCTCTTGAATAAAGCAGAGGAAGAAGACCATTTTTACTGCAAGTGTGCTGCAGCAAGTCATGTATGTTGGTGGTGTAAAGATAACCTTCAACCAATATCAGGTGGTGCAAAAATATGTAGCAAACTATTGAGGTGTGTTCATATAGAATGCAACACTAATTTTAGCAGTGGTGCATTTCCAGAAACAAATTATTCTGAGCACTGCAAAGTGAGGCGAAGTATTCAGTAAAATAGACAAATAATTAATCCATATTTGTTGAAATAACTGATTTAACCCTCGTGTTGTGTTCATTTCATGTTAAACGATTTTGTGTTCCCGGTCAAAAATGACTGTTCCATTAAGACTCATCATAAAAACTGTAATAATACATATATTATCACTATTTGTTGTGTCAGGTTTTTTTTCGCAACTTAAATTCTTGTGAATATTACAAGTTTTGAATTTCTTTTTGTTATTCATGGCCTGTATGCCTTATTGATCGTTGATCTGAGCTTATACATCTTGAATTCGAGTTCTAAAAAACATAATTTCTGGATTATTTTGACTTTAAGAAATAATCAGATGAAACATAGAATACTGTTTATCACAGACTACTTTGGGTCAAAGTTACCAACGACATTTGTTTTGAAACCATTTAAAAACAGTCACAAAAAGTAAAGTAACACCTTTTGTGTTCCTGGTCAAAAGTGACCGGGAAGATTTTATTTGTGTACAAAGGAAATTATCCCAACACTACACTTAACAATTTCACAATATTCCAAGATCAATATCTTAATACATTAAAGAACAACTGTTGTAATATGAGCACTATAAAATGGTTTAATACTGAATGTTTGGCTAGGGTAGCTGTTTGTGAGAGATGCTTTTTCCCGGGGTTTTCCCTCTCGCATTGTTTTGCCTCCATGTTTCACATTTTGAGCAGTGTCAGCCTCGGTGTACAAGACAATGCCTTTTGCAAGTTATAGATGGAGCTTATATGAGCAACAGCAAGTTGTCGAGTGGTCTTTTTCAAAGCCGAAGTTACCGAAGCCGAAGTGGGTTAACTCAAACTTCAATGGTGTTTTTTCTCATGCACATGTTGGACAATATGTGCAGATTGTTGCATGCACCTTGCAAATAAATGCTTTGCAATTATGGCATGTTACGCTTTTCACATCAGTTATTTCTTGGTCTGGATTATATTCTGTGTCATCTTCAGCTTCTGACACTTCCTCCTCTAATCCATCCTCACTGCCAGTTTCCTGGCCTCTCTCCTCCTCACCAGTGTGGTGATCAAATATATAATCAAGAGCCTCACTTACCGTATATCGGCCTGCCATGGTGCTGCCACATAATGAACCATGAGCAAGGCCTCATAAAAGCATTATATACCAGAGATACAAGAAAAGTTCAGTATTATTACGTTGCAGCTGTGAGAGCTGCCAACAGGTGTTGAAACTCTACTGGGCAAAGGTTCGCATAGTGGTTGAAAGGGAACCCAAAGTGTGTGTGTGTGTGTGTGTGTGTGTGTGTGTGTGTGTAGTGTGTGTGTGTGTGTGTGTGTGTGTGTCCATCTGACAAATGAGGATGTACCTGAGCTCACTTTTATACACTAATTGTTGTCTCCCCCATTCATTTCTAATGACCGGTCATTTTTGACCAGGAACACCAAGAGTGTACAAAAGTTGAATAAAACACACAAAATTGTATTTAAATCAATACAATTTATTTTGTGTGTTGAAATCCTCTTTGTGGACAAAGTCATGGAATCTTCTGTCAGTCTGATCAAATTAAGCTACATTTTTCAGAGATAAAACTTTTAAATCAGTCAAATTTGACTGGAACACAGCACGAGGGTTAATACTGTATATTATGAAATCAAATAGAAAAATATATTATTTTTAAAGGTAAAGAACTAAATCCCTAAATCAAATGAAAAACTAGGAAATAAAATGAACAAACAGGCAATGAAATATATGTATCAACTTAAATAAATAAATAAATAAGCTATTACCATAGAACTCAATTACAACTGTTTTAATACATTCGAAGTATCTATTGAAGGGCAGCTTTTATAGTCATTTCACTTTTTCCTCCTGTGAAGGCCTCTTTTATTCATTTCATGCACTGGCTTTCATATCTCAGTACAGCTGCAGGTCATACAGACAAGTTGAGGGAGTTTTAACTTGTCTTCTCAAATTCAGTCTGCTTAAACTTTTTCAAGTTAAAACAAAGAGTTTCCTCTTACAGTCGTCTGAATTCAAGTTTCTCTCCTTCACCGACTAACAACTAGCTTAACTGTTAGCTAACTCATAGTAAAACACACTTCATTCAAACTCCACAGAAACTAAATGAAACCCCCAAAACCATCTTGGTGGGCCTCTCCGCTGTTCCAACAATTCCCCACACTGCTTTGGTTGAAATCAACCCTGAACTCACGGAGTCAGATGTGAAAATATTCTGCCTCTACACACTGCCTCTCCCAGAGGCCTCTCACCGTGGCCCTCCTGGTAATCTCTCACTGAGGGTCTTTAACTAGTTCTTCAGAGGCAGAATAACTCATTAAACTAGTAGAATTAGCTGCTTGCCAGCCTGTTAACATAATGTATACATAATTTTTTATCATTAAATTTGTCATAATTTATTACAGAAAACCTTTCAAGCTCTCTTGTGGGACATTTGAAGCACTCTTGGGGGCCCTCTGGTGCCCAAGGGGTCCTCTGCAGGTGCTCAGTTCATTTATGCCTCCATGAGCCTCATCAACCGGTACTACGGTGCAGACAGCAAAATATACAAAGATAAATTCATTTTTATCTCACATTAGTCTGGTCAGACAGTGAGTTAAAAATGGAGGTAACATGTAGATGGAGGACCCCCGCTGAGCAGTTTGTTTGTCAGAACTGCAAACCAAAAGTCAGGCAGCGCAAAGGAGAGAGCTGCAGGGTAACCACAAAGCCGACGGCGAGGGCAAAGTCTGATCTGTGAGACAGAAGCAGAGGGCACAGTAAACAAAAGGACATGTAATCAAAAAAGTAATAGTTTACACAATTACACAAATACTGTTACACGTGGTAATTCTTACTTTTAAGGTCATGTTTTTTTGCTTCAGTGATTTGTAATCTCTCTCAAATCGTTATGTTTGATATTTAAGAAGTAATATGGTGTACTTTGTTGGAGCACTTCTGTTTTTGATATGGAGGGAAGTAAAAGAGCAAAGTGGTGATATTTACTTCCTTCACCATGCTGAAAGTAACACAGCAGGTATACTGTATTTGTCTTGTGGCCCCTCAAAGTTCATGAGCTGTTACTGCAGAGATGACCCAAGTTGGTTACTCATCTCTTTTTGCTTGAATTCTTTTCTCTCACTGACAGAGAGAGTCGGATTATTCCAAAGCGGGGTTATGGCTGATGGGAAAGGGATTATGGTGGAGATGTCATTTCCGCACTGTGCTTGAGAAAGAGGAGGAAGCATTGGTTTGATTTCTAAGGGAGGCATAATCTGAGGATTTACCCTATTATTTAGTTGTATGCTTTGATCTACTGTAGCCAGAATGAGAAAAAGAGGGTTTAGAGGAAAAGACAACATAATTAGATAATCACGGCTGTAAGAAAGAGGCTGATCTTGCTTTAGATTTCTGAAGTCTTTTTTCTCCGGGGAGGCTGTTTCACCCTCAACTCCCCGAAATGTCACTTCTGACATTTGTGGAGTTTTACTAGCTGCCAGCCGGTGACCTCTTACAGTGTGAAGGCTCTGTTAAGTGCATGAGTCAGTAAAAGAGCAGCGAGGACAGAGCTTTTACCCTGATGTTTTAGGATATTTCAACAGGATCACAGTTCAAATATTGATTTCAGAGAGAAGACTCCAACAACTCTGGCTAAAAATCAAAGTGTCCTCTCCCTTTGAAGCCTTATTTCACATCACCTTAATCATCCAGGATCTGATCATTATGCTGCTTATTTTTCCAGTGATTCCAACATTTTGTGAGGACCGTTCTCTGCTCTCGCTTATGGTAATTGGCCTTTAACAGACGGGCAAATGAGCAAACTCGATTCGAGTGATGAAACCATTACAGTAGATCTGAGGGATGTTCAGCAGGGTGGAAATAAGAGTTCACAGTGGATACTCTTTCACAAAGACCACAACCCTTCCTGTCAAATGTTCTCGGCATTAAAATGCAGTATTGTTAATATGCCACATCAATTTAACAGCTGCTGTCTAGAAATCCATATTTCATGGAGCAGAAGGCTCGGAGAGCGGGAGTCGGAGATTTAGCTCTATTTTGCTGTGGTGGCATTAAAAAATGCTGAACTGTTCACTTGAAGGGGAATGAAACTGAATGGAAGCTTTGAAATATGGCATTCCTTTACCCTTTACATGGACATTACAGCTCAAATTACTCAACAAACGGTGTTTCCAGTAGCCAGAGGGAAGAGCTTGTACCAGCAACCTCCAACTGAGGAACCATGAAGCTGGAGACATAATCATGATTGGCTGTAGCAGCAACAGAAATCCTCCACTATTCACTTAAAGTCCATCTCAGTTTGAATGTCAGTCCTGTGTTCTACTACAGCTCTGTGGAGGATTTTATATCTTATCTTTCGTTTTTAAGCAAGCGTGGCCTCTTCAGTTTAATATTTTGGATTATTTCTCAATGTTTCCTCAGAATTCCTATTAAAATACAGCATTAAATTATAAGTGCTGCTAATTAGTATTGTACTGAAGTCAGATTTAGTGTTATAAAGTGTTTACATCCATCAGTCACACATTCAGTTTACGGAAGAGCATTGGTGGAAACACTGAGCTGAGGTGGAAAAGGTGGTCTATTGATAAAGAGAATATGCCAAAAGTGCAAGTGTCACAAGCTACCACTGAGGAGGCAAAGAAATTCAGCACACAAAGAACATCTGTGCAGAGCGATGAGCCTGTAATTTTCCTGAATGATTACACATTCACTAGCTTAGCCACTGCAAGATGTCATTTAAAGGTTTAATGGAAATTCAGGAGGTATTGGATGGTGAGGACAGATAGATTGATGTTAAGGGGAGGGGTGAAGGTGGAAGAAGGATGTCGTCTCTCAGGCGGGTCTGGGAGGATCTACAGGTGGGAGTAGACTCAGTGTGGAGGTTCTGTCTCAGGCCAGTTTCCACCCGAGCTGATTACAGACTCCAGACGGTAACTAGAATGAGACGTGAGAGAAGTGTGCAGAAAGGGGAAAAGAGGATGAAGAGGGGATGGTGTGGGTGGGGATGAGCATAAGGAGGGATGGGATTGGAAGATCAGACCTGATTAGATCAAACTGCTGCTGTGTGTGTGTGTGTGTGTGTGTGTGTGTATTACAATTTAAACAGACAAATTGTCATCATTGTTAATGTGTATATGCATGCTCTACATATCCATCTTTTTTACATTTTAAATGTAAATTATCCATGCAATATTATTCCCTTATTATTCTGCAATCTTGCACTTTTGTCCTGTTTATATAAAAGTTTGACTTTTATATAAAGATTGCATGTTGAAGTATTATTTGCATTCTGTTTTTTCACCTACTTATATGCAC
Organism: Scortum barcoo; assembly: GCA_023238725.1. Classification (NCBI taxonomy): domain Eukaryota; kingdom Metazoa; phylum Chordata; class Actinopteri; order Centrarchiformes; family Terapontidae; genus Scortum; species Scortum barcoo. The sequence continues at coordinate 25,193,275 of CM041554.1, forward strand.
AGTCTATTTTTCTGGGTTTTTTTTTAGCCTAGCTTTGTCTTTATTTTAGCTCTATGTCTATTTCCATCAATCTTCCTGAAAATTGTTCTTGAAACTGTAACTTTGAAAACAACAGAAAACACATAGTCAGGTTCCTTGCACGCACTTGGCCAATAAAACTGATGATGAAGATGTCAATTAAAAACACTTCATACAACATCTTTATAGTTCAGTGAAAATCTCTGTTGTTGATTTGGCAGGAGATCAGAGAGGGCAGCTTTTAAATGTCTGTGCAGAGTCCTTTAGGACATTCCAAGAGAGTTAAGTATCACAGTTCGCTGTGAATACTCTCTCAAAGACCACAACACTCAGGCCGTGAAATTCAATAATGCTAACCTGTCACATCAATTCAGCATCAGCAAATCTATACTTTCCCACAACATCAGTTATGTCTGACAGAGCAGTGCATGGCTGAGCCAGTAACTCCAAACCTGATGGAAAAGAGAGACTGTTAGAGCGTCACACTGATGCTTTGCTGGTTATATAGTGAGGCTAGAAACATAGAAATGCAAATGCTGAAACAATGAGAGCAAAAAATGGAAAATGGAAACAAAAATAGTTTTCATAGTATTATTTCTGGGAACATGAATATGAATATCAGATTTTGTGCTCTGATTTGTAAAGATACCCCCATGAGAAAATCAAAGGTTTCACCTGATGTCACCGCATGCTGCTGGAGAAAATGTGTGGTCAACCAAATCAAAAGGTTAGTTGTTCCTGTCAGCACAAATGTGCACATAATTTTCATGCCAATTTGGCCAATCAATTTCCACATTTACAAATAAACACATGGGCGGATGCAATCACATAGAAGAGAAGAAATAAGAAGAGGGAAATAAGAAAGTGCTGGAGATTGTGAAGACACTGTGTTGTGAAACTATAATAATAGGTTTAAATAGTCCTCAGGACAGAAGTCACATTCTGGGCCTCACAGGGATGCTGAATCCTGCCTCTCTTTAAAGGAGGATCAAACAAAACAGAATTTCACTTTCAATTTCATTAGTAACACCACTGAAAATCAGATTATTTACATACATGTAAAAGTGTACTTGTTCAGTGTAAATACCTTTCACATTCAATGGTTTTGCAGCACAATTATTTTTTATGTCCCTTTAGGTAGTAAGCAAGTGAGAAGTTTTTCCTTTATGTGGCCATGAAAAAAAATAAGGCCCACTGTATGGTTCTCGCACTGGACACTCTTATGACTAGTCAAGCAATGGTAATAATAATCTAATTTAATCTTACGAACCTATCTCTAATTGTCACCAGCAGGGTCTAGCTCTGGGGGAACAGTGGTACCTGGTAGTGCTGACTCCTGGTTGCTGTGTGTGTGCTGGCTGGCTTGATGTGTGTGCTCTGTGTGTGTAGGTACTCCTCTGCGTGGCTCTGTGTGTGGCTGTGTGTTTCTCCTCTGCCTCTCAGACACTTGGCCAACACTGTGCCTAAACCTGGCAGCGGGTGCAGATGCTGGTCCTTCCTCTGTGGACGGTGCGACCACATCATGTTTCTCTCTGTCTCGCATTTTCTGTCTAACTTGAATGTCGGTGTCGGTTGCTGGAACATATTGCGGGGTAAGTCATCAAGGTGGGGGCTTTTGTAGGGATGTGTATGACTTACAACACGACATTACACTGTAAGACTGGCTTTCTATGCTAACATTGTTTGCTTCACATTTTCTTGCATTGTAATTTGGGTAAACAGATCCTACTGACATATATCTGACATTTTATTTCATATCACCTGGCTGTTTCCCTCAACTTGGTCAACCCAGAGCAGGTACCATCAGTATTGTTCACCAAACAGATTTCAGTGTTTTTAAAACTGTGTTGCCAATAGAGACATTATCCTGCTGGATGATAGATGGCACTTTTGTTCTTGTGTCAAAAATGCTTCCTGCCAAAGTCCACCCGATCTGATATGAGGGTGATATGTAAAGCTCCAGTAATAATCTTCTATTCATGGCCCACCTCCAAACATGAGCCTCTGTCTCACATTATCTGACTCAGTTCCATGCCCAGCAAGGATTTTGACAGTGAGCAGATATTGACTTGACTGCCTGCAGCTACTTTCAAAGCTGCTCTGCTGCCAAAATGGAAGCTGAGATTAGATTTTACCATACTATAGTATTGAGAAGATTGGTGTGTGTGTGTGTTTGGACTGAACTTGACCACTTGTTGCACTTTGCTGCCAATCAAAGGCTCATGGAAATCTCTCTTTCTGCGGACTGCAGTGAGGAGCGGCTTCATTGCAGCAGTGAAAGGAGTTGGGAGTAGTTTAAAGCTTTACTGCGTTGCAATTCTATAAAAATGAAAAGAGAATGGAAAGATTGCAGCGGTGCATACAAATGAAGCGGAGATCTGCTGGCATGAGCTCAAGGTGAGGTTATCTGGCTGGGCATGACCAAGCATGTTTTCTGCTGGAAACCACGTCTTGCTTTACATAACTGCTGGTGTAAAAGGCCAAACAGGAGTTGTGATAGTGAGGGCACTGTGTAAATGTCAGCCTGCTCTACTGCATATCAATAACCTTTAACAATTGCAGTTTGCAGTCTGGTGTGTCAGTGGTCCAGACCTGGTTGGTACAGAGGAAAGTGATTTTTGATTTTCAGTGTTTCATGTTTCATTAAGTCTGCATCATTTACTGGGCTGTTTCAAGCACACTTAAGACTGATGTATAATACCGCGTGAATCTACACACAGCTTACACCACAGCTTATGCAAGTGGTCAATGACATTGTGAGCATTTATACAGCACTAATGTTTTTGCATCACTGAGCAATGACAGCATCAAAACAGTAGTTGTCAGTGGGTTTTCTATGCCATGGATAACAGCTCGCTTCCAGGTTTACTTCTGAGGTAGTATTATGGGCAGTATTATTAATCCCATCATGCATCTGGCCCAGCCGGGGTGCTCATACACAGCTTCAAGTTTTAGAAAGATGAAATCCTCATAGCCTAAAAATATGTGATACAAAGAATAGTAAGAGAACATGTTTACAGCTGGAGGTGTCCTATCAACAGTTTTAGATGAATCTCTTTTATAATGATGGTCAGTGGGGAAAATGCTTTTTGGGTGAAAGGGAATTTTCATTGCAATACCACAAGTAGCCACCAGGAAAAAGAAGCAAGGCTGAGTGGTGGCAGCATATTCAGGTCTTATAATTCATCCATGGCTGGAGCTAATAGATATTGAACAACATGTTGTTAGTGTATCATAGCTCATTTGGAGACTAGTCAGTGCGTAAGTTGTACGCAGTGTGTGTGTGTGTGTCTGTGGTCAAGTGAGGGAGCAACAGTGATTGTGAATGCACTGTGAGCAAACAAGTGGAGTTAGTGGAGGAGAGGAAAGTTTAGCAGTAATCAGGAAGTAGTGAATGTACAGTTTGTGCATGAATAAATTCAGTAACTCTTTAAGACCCACAGAAGTCTCCCATTTCTTCTTTTCTAAACTGCAGAGTGGAGCAAAGGTTTAGCTTTCTACCAAGTCAGCTAATCACAGTTGTTGTGGTCTGCATCACCATGGTGTGTAGTCACATTTCTGAGGAGGTGCCATTCAGGCTGCAGCATAAGGAAGGTGGCGCCATAAAGTCAGCATAGTTTCAACACAGTATAAACCAGGCTTCATGCCTCAGGCCTACAGCCATGCCAGCATCTCTGTGAGGCTATAATGCTCATCGAGAGGAAAACCACAGACCGTATCAGTTACTGGTTTAACCTTTTTCCTAGCTAATGTTACATAACATGCTAACAAGTACATCTGAGGCTGACTGGAATGTCATCAATTGTACAAACCAAAATATGGAGGAAAGTTGAGGAATGCATTTTTCTGGGTACAATAAAAGTTGATGAGGCACGGCAAGAATAAATGACACCAGAGAAGAACAGTCAGTTCACACTGATTATATCTAACATGTAAAACGGTCTGAGGATGTGTTTTGCTCCTTAAGATGCAGAACAATTAGGCAAAACAAACAAGTACTTGGCAGCCTCCTTAGTTCCGTGACCCTGAGTAGGTTAAAGAGATGAGCAGCAACAGGGAATCCACTGGACAAGCAGCCAAACTCTGTCTGTCTATTAGCAGTTCTGGTGTCTGCTACCTTCCCACGTTTAAGCCAAATCGGAAATGTGTCTAGTTTCCCCTTAGTACCTCAGCATAGTCATTAACCTTGCTATTGTGTCTGCACACACTCAAACACTTATAGGATGCTCACAAACTGTATCCTGTTGTTACTGAGAGGCAGGCACACACACTCATGCATCTACTCGAGCATTTTAATGGCAGCGTGATCGCACACGTGGAACACTTACACAAACTTTGGAGGACCTTCGCTGGGCTCATGGATATTTTCCATTTCTCTTATGGCATTTTGTGATTGAGATGTTGTCCGTTACAACAGCACAGCTAATCCACAGGGGGTGTTAAAACATACCAAAAATACACTATATCCATATGTACTGTCAAACCTTTTGATTTGACACAAACACATTATTAAGAAGAAATTCCACAAATGAACCCTTGGAAAGGCACACCTGTTATCTGAAAACCATTCCAGGTGACCACCTCATGAAGCTGGTTGAGAGAAAGCCAAGAGTGTGCAAAGCTGTCATCAAATCAAAAGGTGGCTACTTTGAAGAATCCTAAAATATAAAACATATTCTGGTTTGTTTAACACTTTTTTCTTTACTATATAATTCCATATGTGTTCTTTCATAGTTTTCATGTCTTCAGTATTAATCTACAATGTAGAAAATAATAAAAAATAAAGAAAAACATTAAATGAGAAGGTGTGTCCAAACTTTTTACTGGTAGTGTATGTAAGTGTATGAACAGCCACACTCACAGATTTGCAGAGAAACCAATTATTATGCATTTATAAGGATCACACACCAAGACAGACAAAATGTCACTGGGTTTTCTGAGAGGGGTTTGTCCTTTGATTAATTAAATATACACGTGCATGCATAAATGCACCGTAAGGTCACTGAGTTGTACTGGAGCAGCCATGACCACACACACTAAGACTACTTGTGGCATTCGGTTGATGTATATTTTAGAAAATTAGCAGAAATTACAGTTAAAAACAAAAATTAATGGCTACACCAATAACTACAGTATGTGTCTGGCCTATATGCTTTTTATTCTCTGAAGGGAACATACACAGTCTGTCTTTGTGATCACTAACCACATCCCCAGGTGCTGAAGAAACCTCGCCTGGACATTTTATGCTTCATAGCCTTAGCAGTCCTCCTCCAGCAGCATTTGTCGACTTTGCGTCATGTTTCACTGAAATAACTTAAATAACAAAGTTCAGAACAAGGACAAGAGGCAGGAAAGAAAGATGTTGCTTTGTGTCTTTGTCACGTCTATTCTGGACTTGTTTTTTGTTGAAAGAGGAAATAGCCAAGCATTCACTGTGCAGCAATGTGCGTTTGAAGGGATGAAAAAAAGTGACACAGAGTGACTGTGTCCAATCTTCCCTCATTAATATAAAGGTATGATCAATGCTGTTAGCTGACTTCTCATTTCAGAATGTGTCAGCTGTATCAACAGTCATTTTATGAGTTAGTCAGACTGCTAAATGTACCTGTCATTGCAAAGCAGTGGTTGTGCATTTGACAAAGGATGGTTTGTTAAAATGAATAATCCCACTCTATATCATTTTGATATTAAAAAAGATTTTTAGTTTTATGTCTTTTGCTCGTTGTTCAAAAAGACAAACAGGGTGGGGAGTCTGTCTCTCAATCTCATAAACAATCCGAGGTTCAAGATACTTTCATTTATAGTTATTCACAAATTATGTGTGCATCTCTGTCAGCCAGATCACAACTTGGACAGCAAGGAGGATCCAGAAGTAGGTTGCAATGCACCTGAAGCTGTTTTTAAGTACCAAAACCAGAAAAATAACTGCTTTACTTCAGCAATTTGCTCTTAACTGCAGGTTGGGCACTTAATCAGACCTGCATTTGCCAATATAAATGTCTGTGATACTTAATATTACTTAGCTATAGTAAAAATAATTAGTACTTTGTTGATTGCCCTAGTTTTCATCCATATGATTTTACCTTTCCTTAAAATTGTCATTTGTGTAGTGTAATGTAAAAAAATGACTGAATATGATATGCAATATATATTTGCATATAATTTCAATATAATTTTTGCAGCATTCAATGGGCACACCATTTTCACTGTAGTCTTAATTTACCTCTTGATTGGAGCAGTGACTGGAAAAGTACTGGTGAGTCCACTTGATCCCTCCCCAGGTCGAACAATAGCTCAGAAAAGTAATTCGCATGCATTAAAGCAGCTCTTATAGTTCCAATTTGCTTGATGCAGAGTGTACTTGTTGATGGCCCTATGCAATACTTATACATAATTTCCAAAAAGAACACTAACGCTCTGTAAATGAGGCATGAAAAAATAGGTGCTTCCACACAGATGTGTTCCCTAAGATAATTACAATTTACATTTAGGCATTTGGTTGATGCTTTTGTCCAGAGCGACCTCCAGTAAGTGCAAGAGTGAAAGAGTGAAGATTCCTCAAGCATCAACTGGGTAAAGAGCCGAGCTGACTACAGAGCTGAGTGCTTCAGAGTGCAATGAGCAGTGAGTGCTGCATTAGTCAAGAAGGTTAAATAGGAACATCTATCCTGTCAGCAGTCTAAAAATATGGTAACAACAAAGATGCGAGCCTTTACAGTGTGTAGGGGGTGAAGCCAGAAGTTAGGGTTGGTTGAGGTCAGGGAGAAAGGTGGGATTGGAAGAGATGGGTTTGGAGAGTGCTTTGGAGTGTGCAGCCCTGATTAATGTAGGAACATCTTTCCACAACTGTAGTGCCAAGGGAGAGAAGAGCCGTGACAGGGCAGAGTTTCACGGGGAAAAGAGGCTTAGTTGACTAGCAACCGCAGAGTGAAGAAGCCAGGCCAAAGTGTTGAGTTGTATCGAGGCCTTTAGGTCGCCTTACAGGCGGCATCACTGTTTGCAAATGTAGGCGAGCAGCCAGTAGAGAAAGGATTGAGGGGAGTTACATGAGCGAAACTTGGGTCATTGAAGACTAGCTTGGCTGCAACATTCTGGAGAAGCTGTAAGGGTTTAAAAGTGGATGTGGGAAGGCTGACGAGAGGGAGTTTCAGACTCAAGCCTGGAGACAAGAGAGCTTTGGAGCTCTGGAGGTCCTGTTGTGTGTACATCACAGGAGTACGGATGGTCAAGAATAAAATTTGGGGCTTATAGGGTATTTGGTTGTCATAGTGAGTGAGGGGCAAATTCACAAAGAATGGATTGCAGCCAGTGATAACACAACAAATGCATCACTTGCAACTGCTAGCTGCCCTGTTGTCAGGTCCGATTCTTATTTTAGATTTTTCAGAGTAGCCACCTTTTGATTTGATGACAGCTTTGCACACTCTTGGCTTTCTCTCAATCAGCTTCATGAGGTGGTCACCTGGAATAGTTTTCAGTTAACAGGTGTGCCTTTACAAGGGTTCATTTGTGGAATTTCTTGACTTCTTAATGTGTTTGAGACTGTCAAATCAAAAGGTGGCTACTCTGAAAAATCTAAAATATAAAACATATTCTGGTTTATTTAACATTTTTTCTTTACTACATAATTCCATATGTGTTCTTTTATAGTTTTGATGTCTTCAGTATTAATCTACAATGAAAAAAATAAATAATAAAGAAAATAAAGAAAAAACTTTTTGACTAGTAGTGTACATATGCATATAGTGTATTTTTGGTATGTTTTAACACTCCCTGCGGATAAGCTGTGCTGTTGGAACGGACAACATCTCAATCACGAAATGCCATAAGAGAAATGGAAAATATCCATGAGCCCAGCACAAACACAAATTAAATGTACTTTTGGTTTTTACAATTTTGACCGAATAAGTAAACAAATAACTTAGGTAAAAACAAACATCAAGTGAATATATTTGATTTAACTTTCACTTTGAATTTATAAAAAAAAAAACATAAGGTAAATAGATCTTTTTGAGAAGCCAGAGACTGTCCCAGAAACATGGTACAACAATAGATGCATTCAAGCTCAACTTGATGCTAATAATTGAAAAGAAAAAAAAAAGAGCACAGAAGCTGCAGCATCTGGTGTTACAAACATGTAAAGGCACAATGGAGAGAGGCCAGCTCTGATATGCTGTGGGTTAAATGTGTGTGGGAGTCCCTGGTTCAACACAGTCCCACAGTAAATTATTTTACCATCTGGATGACTGGCTGAAATTACGGATGAGCTTTTCATCGGTACTGGTGAGTCTGCCCACATCCGGAGAGAGTTGCAGAATAATTCAGACCAGAAAATGCGAAGCAAGTCTGAAAGGCCTGTGAACATGATTCTGTCAGTCTAACCAATATCAGAAGTTGATTAGGAGCCCTGCAATGATTTCTAGTGCATACTACTTCGATGCATCTCCTAAATGCTGTAAAGAACAGCTTTTGTGTTTAACAAGCTGTCAGCGATTATCTAGCAGTGAACTCAATGTTTTCCTTTTTATCGGTACTTCCATATTCAATTTAATTTGAGAATGAATGCTAATGTCCCCCATTAATTCAGTGCTACTGCTGCATATTTTAAAGTTTTCAGCCATGTGTCATTAATTTATCCAAAGTGCTACCGACATTTTTAACGCATACAAACATGCAGATTAAGAGTGCACACCCGCTCGAGCTGCTCTGTGAGGCTGTAAATGTTGCTTTTGATCCTCAACAATCATGGTGAAGTAAATATGTAAATACGGGTCCACCTTGCTAAAAGTAATGCAATATAAAGTCCCATTTGCGCAGGATCAACATTACAGGGGGAAGTGGAGAATGAAATATTCACATCGGTCCTCTGTATTTTAACTCATGATTCTGGACAGCATTTTAACCACTGCTAAATTAGAGCATGTGGTTTGTGGTGGACAGGGACTTTCAGCAGGACAAAGCCAAAAGAGAAGGCCTAAACCTTCCCCACGGGGGAGCTGGAATGGGAGATAGGGAGACATGTGATGTTCTTCTGTGAATTATAACTCTGTCAGATATTCACACGGAGACATGAAACACACACATCGATACAATTCAGGGTGACTTACATTGTCACAGAAAACCATTATCTCTGATGTCCATTGTGACAAAAGGGCCATAAATTAGAAAACACATGAGGTTTTTAATTTTCCTTCAGTATCAAATATTTCAGTCGTAGTTGTGTGTTCATCCATGAGTACATTAAACTGGAACTGCTAATAGCTGATCCAGCATAATTTAAGTGGTGGCACTTCGGCAAATCATAAATATACATCAGCAAATGAAGGGGGCTAGTATTTATCTGTAGCTGAAGTTACAAGAGCACATTAAATGTTTGACAAGGTCTTTTTCTCATGAAGGCTTACATTTTTTCTGTCATATCTTGTTGGTTCCCAAGTAGAGCTGTACATTCGTGTAAACATGATTCCATATATCAGATTAACAAAAACATTGCTGCTGATGTTTAAATCACCCCACCACGTGGAGAAATGAATCCAGTCCAAATGGGGTTTAATACAACAGCCTGGTAATATTACCTACCTTCATGGTTATAAAAGTCTGCCCTCATCCACGTGAATTTGGTGGATAACTAATCATCACATGTCATGCCATACAATTAATCAGAATCACAAAATAGAGCCTCCAAAATGACCATACAGTTGAAAGAACACCTCTCTAATGTCTAAATAAAAACTGAACGTGATTATTTATTGCAGGATTGTTGTTTTATTCTGCATCTCCCTTGCTGCTCACACCACATTCAACTTTTTGTTGACGTGAGAGTGCAGAGGGCAACACAATTAACTAGAAGGAAATGAAACAACTAATACAAGAGAATTAAAGAAAAACAATATTTAAATAATCAGATTGTGAAGATATATAGTCACTGCACCTCCACCTGCAGAACTCAGAGCTGCTCTCTCTCTCTCTGTTCTCTCTCTCTGTCTCTCTCTCTCTCTCTCTCTCTCTCGGTGGTTGTGTATTCTGCATATCTTTATGTCTTTAATGGATCTTATATGTCACTCAATCAACTTTTCATTCCCCATGAAGCTCATTTAATGACTCCTATTGCATTCACATTATAATTAGTAGTTGTGTGCTCTGCTTATACGTGTGTGTGTGTGTGTGTCTGCCTCCTGCCTCCGGCTTCCCCCATGCTCTCACTGAATACTGCTGTTATGCACGTGTGCAGATTCCACGCCACGCTGAGGGTTTTTGCCTCAGATTGACAAGATTGTGGCAAATGTCTTGTAGCCCCTGGCTGGGTGTATCTATAATCTGAAAGCGTTTATCATGTTGTGAGCATGTGAGATGTGCGGCGCTGTTACATAGTTTATTGTATGAGGGTGGTGCAGGCGGAAAGGTCAGGGCATTAAGCCACAGAGATTTCATATCATTCCCAGAACTATTAGAATCTCTCCTGTGGCAAAGATGAATGTCGGTACCATCCCATGGCAGCCCATCCAATTGTTGAGACACAAATAAATCTCAACTACAGAACATCGGCCTGCAGGTGGTGCATCAATGTCTGGAGTGAATTCTGCACTAAACCATAAAGTAATGGATGAGATATTTCATTTGATAAGTGAAAAAGACTTCCTGGTGGCTGGATGAAAAGTCGGGTGACACCATCCTCTGGGAAATATTAAGTTTTAAAGAAATCCATCTGATGCTTGTCTCTACGTTTCACTGAGGTGGTGAACCAACCAAACAGCCGATTAACAGACTCTACCACCCCTAACAGCTACGGCGCTAGTCTGCCTCAAAATAATTAATTTGCTGGCACCCAAGCAAAGCCAGCCACAATATTTGGTGACTTACAACAACCATCTGAGCACTCATTAATCATTTAACTGAAGCGAACAGATTGTATGCTTTGACCTGACCTGGCAATACTCTGATCAGCTCATAAAAAGTTGGTTTTGCAGCATGCTGAAGGAGGATGTTGGTGCTGTTACAGTGCAGGGTGCAACAGCGGCCCCAATAGACATTTCCTCTGTTTTTCAGAGGTTTACAGTAAGCGCAATCCCAGTGGACATTCTGATGTAGACGGAGGAAGAGATGATGACACGCTTTACAGGTGGAGAGTTTTGTTTTTTTTTTCCTGTTCCTCGCTTGCATCATTTAAACAAAGTGCAGCAGAGGAAGTGAAACAGAGAGAAAGAGGCGGTTGAAAGAGACGCAGCGAGCGAGAGAGAATGACAGGGCAAAGAGATTAGTGAGGGAGGAAAATTGGAAAAGGAAGATATACACAACAAACATTGGAGGGAGAAAAAAAAGCAATGAGACAGAACAAATTGGATGAGAGTTCAGAGGAGGGAAGACAGAAATTGAGGAAACAAGGGAGATGTGAGCGATGTGTGAGGAAAAAGAGAGGACAAGGAGGAGAGAGAATGAAGGTCACAAAAGCATGTGGGAAGAAAAGACATTATTACCTTTTGATTTGGAGTACCGAGCAGTCAGAGCAATCATCATCGGCTCTTGGAGCGACATCCTCTGCAGCACAATACACACATAAACACACGCACTAATTACACGTGTGCACTGTGATATTGTGTATTCACAGTAGCAGGTCTGGTCTAATGATACCCCTACTGATAGTGGGATAGTAGCTTAATACATCACTGTGTGTGTGTGTGTGTGTGTGTGTGTGCCTCAATAATGAGAATACCTCTTGTTGCACATTGTGTCAGTGGTACATTAGAGAGATGCTGGACACACACACGCACACACTGCCTCTTGCACGCTCTCTCATGTGCCAGCTAATAAAACACAGATGGATTTTCACTGATTTCCTCAAAAGGTGAACATAAACAGGAGGGGAGGATATAGGAAATGATGGCTGGATGCACAGAATGATAAACTAGTAGTGTGTTATCCACTGTCCTCCACATAATCACCGCTTCACTTTTATTTATGTATTTATTTATTTTTTTGTATCTCGTAACTACAGAGCTAGGAAGCAGACAGAGCTGCTGGTAAATTGTCAAACAGACAGTTGACAATATGTTTCTATAATAAAATGAACGTGTCCCGTTAGCGGCCAAGCTAAGCCAATGATTGGAGGAGTTAAGTTTGCTAACTGACCACAAGAGAGCTCATTAGCTCAGACAGATTTGTATGTTTTGTTTCTTGGTTTTGTTTTGTTAGTTTGTTTCTTCAATGCACAATGAGCCAAACGCCTTTTCTGTCAGTCTGGTATATGCAGTGCTTCTAAATATATAAAATACCCATGAGTCTTAGATATCGTTGTTAAGAAAAAGTAGTCAGAACTGTAAATATAAATTGTAATTGGGGAGGGGGGGGCAATAGGATACCTGAATTCATTCAAAGATGACCAAGAATCTACAAGGTGTGGTACAGATGAGAACACAACATTTGCATTTGTCCGTGGGTGCTTTACGCAACCATGACTCTTTCAAATATCAGTTCACCAAAGTTTCCAAAGCCATTTTAACATGACTTTTTAACGTACCAGAGTATCACACAGGCTTGATGTCTAACTTGGCCTCCACCTGCACATCACCATCTGTGAAATACTCGCTCGGGGTGCATGCAAAGTGCTTTAAAAATCAAATGAAAGCAAATGTCAAACACTCAAAGAAGCCACGAGGCATTTTGAAAAGAGAAAAAAGGATGACTGGCCCGCACATTAAGAGCGTGACGAAGCAACTGGCTTTTAACAAGTCATTTAAATGTTATTATGACATTATTATTTTTGGATAATTAGCCCACGCCCCCAATACAGGTTGTGCAAAGAACAAAAAGTGGAGCAGAAGGTGCTTACCCCTGACAGAGAACTTTGAAAGTGACTCCAGAGTCACAGTAACATGACCCACCTCCTGCCCCTCCTTTATGCAAGGGAAGGTTGATGAATTAAGAAACAAGTTAAAACTTTAATGAAAAGCTGATTGTTCACTGTAACTTTGCGAGTCAAACGGTCAATAAGTTGTACAAGTCTCCCTACACTAATATAGGTATGCAATAGAAAATGCTGTCAGTCATCTGCACATTACTGAGTCTTATCTAGTTGTTCATCATTCTAGAAAGCTGTCTACTCACCTCTCTGTCAACTCCACTAACCTTATGCAAATTTAGGCTCTTTAAGTTTAATTTTAAAAATATTAGTTGTACTTTTTGTGAGTCATATTGGACATTGATAGTGTGTGATGATCTGTCACTCATCAGGATATAAGGAAACGGTCAACTCAGCTTTTTATCCTTCGGCTCTGCTGCCTGGCCGGTTGGAGTAAACATAGATGACAAGGAAAGACACCAGCTCCGACCCCGACCACACAGACAAGCAAGACCACCTCTGTGTCCATCTGTGCATCCACTTCAATAATGGAGGAAACACAGAGGGAAAGGTGGACTAAACAACAGCTGTGGTCCCAGCCACATGGGTTGTTTCTGCCAAGCGTCCTGGTAGCCAATGTGCAGGCGTTGGATAAATAAAGTGGACAACCTCCGTGTCAGCATCAGTTTCCAACAGGATATCAGGATCTGTAATGTTCTTTGTTTCACTGAGACCTGGCTAAATCCAGGAAGACATCACTATTTAACCAGAGGGTGAACATTGTGTCCTGGCCACAGACGTCAGCCTGCTGCGTGATGGACTGGGTGATGATGCTGTCCTGCTTCGGCTTCTGCTAACTTTATTATTCAAAATTACTAATATTGTTAACATTGCTATTTATTACTTATTTCTACTCTTTATTCTTTAATCTTATTCTATTTGCCCTATTTTTAATGCATGATTAAAAAGAGCTTTGAGTCACACTGGTGGTTATACCTTGTATGACTATATGTGAGAAATAAACAGCTGTGTTGTAGAAGATGTTAAGTAAAAGTCACTAAAAGTAACCCATTGTTGAAATAATGTACAGTCAAAACAAAAACAAAGTTTTTCACATCATTTAGTCACACATATAAAACCGAGATCACAACTCACAATCACATATAACTATACAAACATGCGGTCAGACAAAGAAAGCAGTGATACAAACAAACTAATATTATCCTATTGCTGACAAATACACCATTATAGATATGTTATTCAATTCTTATATAATGCATTATATTACAATTCAACTGCATTGCAGTTAACCCACATTGCTGTTCATTAGTCCACATGTGTTATAGGATCCATTCAATACAAAAGCCAACACAAACATATTTTGGTTAACTAGGTTGACTGAATTAAAATCGTCTTAACATCATCTTATATGATATTGCTGTAATTATTTAACATAAACATCTTCATTAGATTTATTTATTATTATATATTTACCTGAACTTGATTCTGTCCAGATATTTGAGAGAAAATGCTCAAGGTTGAACATGAACTGTCAAAAAAGCTTCATAAAAAATGCAGGAGTGGTTAATTTTTATTAAAATATAAAACTATGAGTAAGGTTTGCGATGCACAATCATAAATGATGGAGAACAACAATTCAACCTGTCCGTGACTTTTGGGTATAAAGGAAGCAGGTTTAACCAGCCGTTTTTTAGTGCGTAAGCCGAAAAAGTTGAACATAATAATGTGAGGTAATTGTATGCTAATGTAGGCAAAGGTGCCTGGAGGGTAAACGAGTACACAGGAGGAGTGTCAGGAGGTGAGTTAGGGAATCAGCTCCCATCTGCTGCGGCCGTGGACTTTAACACTGTGGACAAGAAAGGACAGGTGCTGGAGGTTAGAGACAGAGGGCACAGAGCATCTGTATTTGTATCCAAAAAGAGTCATTTTATTTGTGTGTGGCCTCTGTGTGTATGTGTGTGTGTGTGTGTGTGTGTGTGTCAGAGGGACAGATGCTGGCGTAGCGGGTGCACCGTCCCCTGACAGGTGACAACTCTAACTGCTTTGAAAACCTTATGGCCAACAGAGCAGGGTCACATTGTTAGTTAAATACTTTCTGATTCTCCAGGGCACTCACTTGAACCTGTCCGACGTTGCCGTGGGGACACTGTTAATTAGGTTCTTTAGAAAGTGCTGGCTGCACTCGCTTTACAGTCCGTGATAAACCTCCAGTGTTTCCAGGTTTGCCTCTGAATTTTGTTCAAAGAAAAGCAGATGTCGTAACATGAAACACATTCACACTTTAAAGGGGTCAGAGACGTGACCTCATCACAGAAAGTTTATGTGAGGAGACACATTTTGACATTGAAGCAGTACTTGATGAAGATCTTTGTGTATGAGCAGTATAATCTTGTGGAGGTGGAGCTGTGGAGGTTGAAGGATTGACAGACGGATACATTTAACCTTAATGTGTTAACCTGTTTTTACCTCTCTAAACAGAAGAGAGGAGAGAGTGTTGGAACCTTGGCTCTCGTACTGTGGATTGAATACAACACTACAACTTCAGTCAGACACACATGTATAGAGTTGGTTTATCTCTCTTTCTTATTATCTATAACTTATTTATTGGCTCTTCTATATTCGGTGCTTTAAGTTGGCTATCATTATGTTAATTCAGAGATACAAATGATTATTTTGTTGAATCTTAGTCAAAGAAAAAGAAAAGAATGATAAAAGAATATGTTTTATATTGTTATCTATCTAAAATGATATGACATGTCAGTTTTAATCCAGAGCATCAATAGACACTAATGTAGTGAAACAGGTGAGAGAGATGGAAGCTCTTTGACTCTCTAATACAGGGGTTTGCAAACTGTGAGGCGTGTCTATGCAAGAGAGTGTGGGAAAGTTAAAGACGAGGCAAAGATTATGCATGCATGTGTCAAAATCATATTCCATCTCAGAGTCATGGCTCAGTAAAATCTTCTGTGTGAAGTACGTTTATCATTATCATCTTTTTCGCAGATGTCCACTGCAAATAACCATCCATAAATCTACTTTGAAGTCACAGAAAAAAGAGCATACGTAAATTTAAAGTTTGAGAATTACAGTGTTTTAAGTCTTAGTAAGTAAGTAATGCAGTGATTTGTCTCTATACGGCCATGTGCTCACTGCAAACAGGAAATGTCAATAGCTAATTTGGCATACTTTTTATTATGCCAGTTTGCCAAAATGTAAAATAATAACCCTTACAAAAAAACAAAAAACAGAGCTGAGCACAGCTAAGTCACAGGCTTCACGTAAACATTAAACCACCAAGATAAGATAACTCGCTGCTGGCTCCAACAACAAATTTACTGTGTGGACAGAAAGTGGCTGCAATTTCCGCATCCAACTCACAGCAATAAAGGGAATAAGTGTATTTCCCAAAATGGTGAAGTATTCTTGGTAAGTGCACCAACAGCCATTTACTAAATGTCCTTCTTCAGGCAAGCACCTTTACTGTACTATACTGAAATTACTGACTTCACTTCAGAAGATATATAGACTTAGCTCAGAGGAGCATTTTGCAGTAATCAGTCAAAGTGAACCACCAGGGTAGAACTTGGTAGAATCAACACAGACACATCAAATGTGGTATTGACAGCTAACATTTGCGAAGGCGTCACTGACGTTATTAACAGACATTAGTCTGCATCATTGAAAGTAATTTACCTGTAAAGTAATTCTTACATCAGAACCTCCTCCAAACATCTTAGTCAGAACATTATTATTATGTAAATGATTGTGCCATGCCCACATAAGGTCATCAACTCACTCAGGCTCTTATGTCATAAATTGTCCATTACAGCTTTTGATGTGGAAACACACCAAACACACAGAGAGGAAATACATTCACACGGGTAGAGTCAGTGTTATTCCTCACAGAGACCTGATGGATAATGGAGGAGGATTTTAGAAAATTAGAAATTACAAAATATTATTTGGGACCAAATAATACCAAAAATATTGACGATACAGAGATACTGTGTGAATCTGAGTGAGGATATAAGGTCACTGTAAAAGTATGAAGCATATTTTGGGTCTCCGGTTCAGTTAGTGGTTTGTCCTTCTTTTGTGAGGGTAACACTGGTGTTGATAGCACACCATCTTTCATTTGATTCCCATCCAACTTATCAGTCTCCATTTCCAGTCCTTGAAAATCTTGGCCCTAGGCCAACCTGAAGGTCAAGGTTAGGACAAGGAAGATTTGATGCTTTCATCACTCCCCAGGTCTGCTCAGAATAAATGGTTAAGTGCCTAAAATTTGAAAGTAAATTCTTCTTCCACCTTGGCTGACGATCATTGTAGAATGGGTTTAAAATGTTGGAGCTGGTCCAGTGGGTGCCATTTTGTCTAGCACTCTTGCAAGACTATTCCCCCATAACAAGGTAGAGGTGGCTGGCACAAATCAGCCACTCACACACCAATAATGTTTGCCCATTGGGTCGGCGGGGTGCAGCTGAGACAGGCTGCAGAGCCAAAAGGAGGCCAGAGCAGCCAACACTGAATGATAAACTGCAGGGACAGTTATTTGCTTAAACATTAAGGTAGGCCCATTATTTTAACCCCTGTCCTGGCTTAGGGGGTACTAACATCACTCCAGAGTTCAGTGAATCATGATAAATTGCACTGTTCCTTTGACAGAACATAGACAGATAAAGAAGGCTGCAGAATCCTTAAGAGATATGAGTCGCTGGAAATTTTCTTATTAGCTTTTTGCTAAGAGTGAGATACCACGCTCATGTCTGTCCATTTAACATGAATGCACAACCAGAAGCTGCTTCCAGTCTTTATGTTAAGGTAAGCTAACCAATCAAAATAGTATTATTCAACATACTGATGTGAGCACAGGTTCCAGACAAACCACATTATTTAAGATATATTCTTATTTTGATTCTATGGCACAGTCTGCAATGTTAAACCCACAAAGAAAAGGGTGTGTAAGGAAAATATGCTGAGGTTTATGTGCATTTATGTGCTTTCTATGATGTTTCCTCCACCGTTTGCCTCTATAGTGGAGACTGACAAATCAACAACTATGTAGACTGCTCATGCTCATGGGGTTTATCAGACAGCCCTTCAAGAGAAACCACAACTTTGGTTTTTATGTCCTAGCTCTGCCCATTATACTCTCCGAAGTAACTGCTGAGAGCTGGGAAAGTCAAAATGCAAAAAAATATATACTGCAGTTCAAAAAGGGCAATAAACATGGGTAGTTGTTTGAGTGGTTGTAAACAAAATCCAAGGGAAGTTTCAGGTATTCAGAACAAAGAGAAGGCCAGTAGTGAAATGAATACCCACACTGTAATGTTTAATCAACCCTCATACTCCATAGGTGAACTATTGGCCCTTTTCCACTAGTACCTACTCGGCTCGCCTCGACTCGACTCGACTCGACCTCAGTTTCGGTTGTTTTCCATTACAATAGAGTACCACCTCAGAGTGGGTGGGGTCGTCGTGGCAACGCGGCCGAAACTCCAGCGACGTCATTTGTTATGCGACACAAACACGAAACAACCATGGAGCAATGGAGGCCACCAGACAAAGAAATGTCTGCACCTCGTCGTTGCTCCGCGGGGTTGATTTCTGTGCAGCATCTCTGATCGTGTTTGTTGTTGTTATTGCATTTTAAAAATGGCGCGGTTGACTCTTATGAACGGGTCACTCTCCCAACTCATCTAGTGACGTCAGGCCCTGGCCAATCAGCGGCCTGCCGTCTGCCGACGTCACATTTTCGGCTCGACTCAGCTCGCTTGGAAACCCGGCCGAGTAGGTACTACTGAAAGTACAGCTACTAAAACGTAATCGAAACACGTACAAACCAAGGTGAGTCGAGTCGAGTAGGTACTAGTGGAAAAGAACCATATATGTCTGTACGTGCAAAAAGAGGCAGGTTTGACAGGGCAAATGTTCAGGGACTATAATAAGACAAAGCCTGAGACACACTATTTTGTTCATGCTCATAAACCACTACTGAAATGAGGACTTTGCTAAATGATATTTCATTTGCATGGAATATTTTTAAATGCACTTTCCGCTTCAGGAATTCATGAATGGTCAAACACCAGATGAGCTGCTTGAGGTCCCAGTGGTCTTGCCCACATTTTTACCTTCATTTTTAAAGGCTGCTTTTAAAACCAGACTTTGAGCAAGTCTGAGGACGATATAAAGCAGAGAGCTGCTTTGAGAATAGTTTCTGTTCAGTATTATACTTGCAGAGGAGCTTTTGGCATTACCAACAGAGGAAGATAAAGACAGAAATGAGGTGCTGCTGGTGAGCAGGGGATGCAGTGGCCCTTGGATGGTCATTCTTTGCATGTTTTTTAAGGGTGTTTGTAGGAGTATCACTCAGTCTTTGCCTGTTCTTATTTGTATGTGTGTGTTCAACCTTTCCACTCAAGGCATGGTTCAGTTGCCCATCTGTGTGTGTGTATACTGTAAAAGTGTAGAGATGTAGTGCAGATATTAGTGTTTATGTGTATGTGTGTGAGAGTGTGTGTGTGTGTGAGTGCGTGTGTGTGTGTGTATGTGTGTGGTCATGACAGCTAATCTGTGAGCAGGTGTGGTTTTTGAAAACATACACACTGTAAATCACTTAAATCTTGCTGTCTGTGGATGATGCATGACGCCACAAGAGGCACATCACTCACACTGTCATGACATGCATCTGAGCCAAACACGCTCACATAGATTTCTCCTTTAAACTTTTTCCCTACAGATGACTTAAGAACTCTCTGAACTTGCTGAGAGTGTTTTGGATTCCTAACCAAAGATCAGGCCAAAGAAAGACTTTTTTATTTTTATGCAGCAGAGTCATGAAAACCTACCACAGTACAGTACAGTACAATCACAATACAATCTTCCAAGTCCAATTGTACACATGCTAAGAACCTCGGGTATTTTAAGACCTGGGGTGCATTTGCTTTGTTCCAATTCAGGGACTAATTTGATGCAATTGTTACTTTTGCCCCTTGGTTCATTGATTACAACATTCAAGAGTTGTCCAAAAGTTGTAAAGGTACCATGTTGATGTGATCTGTACCTGCTGGCCCAAGTTCTGGGACATAAATGATGTCTGAACAGGTAGGATCCATGATGTCTATGTTTCACCTTTTCACAACTGTACAAGAGGAGGAGTAGATGCACATTTCTTAACCAAAGTGACTGAAACTTTTGGGGGGGTTGATGTGTTGCTTGTCATTTTAGGTGATTTGGCCTAAAAGGAAAAGCGACAGTGACCCTCAGCTGCCTTGGGTTATGAAACCTTACAGTGAGATTTGAGGCACATCACAAGAACAGAACTACTTTTTGGTCTTTACTTTCTAACTATGAATGTGATGGAGATTTTTTTATTGATATTTAGGATTGTATAAAGTTTTATTTTATATACATATATATAGTTTTGATTTTGCTATGCCATGTTATAAGACATTTGAATTACATTAGTCATAAATAAAAAAAAAGTCTGATACATTGTAAAAAAAAATAAACAACATAAAAACCCCTTCTTAAGGATACATTTGAGTACTAAGCTATCTTATTCAATCTTCAATCAAATTACAAAAAAGGGAAGAAGAAAAAACAAAGCTTTATAATATAATAAGAATATGTCTGACTCTGAACAGTAAAACACAAAAGCTACATAGACAAAGTTGTTTAACTACATAGACTAAACCCATCCCATCTCTTACCCAGGATGCTCTAGGGTAGGTTCTCAGGACAAGTCAGTAATGCTGCAGTTTGCTACCGAACAGTAGCATCTTGACAACAGGCCTGACTCTGAACAATGACTCAACCCTACAAGTTGAAGAACTGCAGACCTGTGTTGTTAACACCATGAAATACAGGCGAGACATCGATGAATTGATTTGAAATTTCATTTGTTGAATGACCTGCTGTGGGTGGGCTGTGGAGCAAGGAGGAGTTGGCATCATTAGTGGTGGATGAAGGGGTGTAGGATTCAGGAATGTAGTAGGAGGAATGTGGTTGCAGATTCAATCAATAACCAAAACAGGAACATTTGATGTGAACACTTGCTTGCCTATTAATGGGCTTGCTTAAAATCTTTGCTCCTCATCCTCATGCTCTACACTCAGCATGTTTCCAGGGATTGGGGTGTTTATTCAGGATCTGGATGCTTCCTCTGTTTGGCCTAGTAATGCTGAAAATGTTAAACCAACATAGCTGGCTAGGTAATTAGAATAATTTAAAAGATAATGTAAATAAAAATGTGTTCAGGGTTTTTTAAATATATTTAGTCATCTGCAAAATAATAGTGAAAGGTTAGTCACTGTCGCCTGATTCATCATCAGTAGAGTGGCTGGTGTTGGCCAGCAGAGAGAGATATTGGTGGCTGATAGACAATAATTATTCAAACTGGGGCATTGTAAGACCAATACCAACAATGAATTGATCTTACTTTACAGAACAAGCTGTGTAGTCAAAGCCTAATATCTAATTTCTTTTCCTCTGTGTCATAGAGCTCTCTTGTTGTCCAAAAAAGATAAAAGCATACATCAGTGAGCAACAGTGGTGCATTATATGACATGTTACTTCATTATCATGAACACACACAGTAATTGATGCAGCTGTAAATATTCAGTTCAGCATAAAATGTGTATCAATCCAAAAATATATTATTCTGTTTGAGTAATGTGTGCTTAAAACTTCAGAAATCGCTGTGTCCTCTAACAAAAAAAAAAAGAAAAGAAACTATACATTTGTGACCAGTATTAAAAAATGGATGTATTCAGTAGAAAGAAATGGGCCCAGGACTGAAAGCAGCAAAAAGACTAGGTAAGTCAGACTTTATTGAGAAATGAATTAAGACACCTCTTCTGTCCTTTTGTTTGATTTGTTGATAATTAGAGAAATACAGGATAACATATGCCTTGTCCTTTAATTTACCTATTAAGAACTTGAACATTATTCATGGACAAATGACAAAAGAAAAAACATCTCAACACCTGTTTTCTACATCCTCAGACAATGTTTTTCACCTCAAAGCAACAAAACACTTTGGAATATGAAGCATCTTTTCTCATTTCTGTTCCTCTGTCTTCTGTGGTCTGTGTCTCCCCCTGATGTCCCTGTGCACGTCGGTGTTAGACATGGTCTGTGGGTTATCAGTGCTGGAAGCTGCTATCCAGTGCAGGACAGGACAGTTAAGCAGACGGGCTGACAGGCTGACAGGTGTCAACTCTACGGGATTCAGCCTGATCCAGACCTCTCACTCGCCACAGTGTTTCAAGAACAGGTGGCTCACACTGATATATCACACACAGCCGCGTTCACATTGAAACACACAGACACACATACACACACACGTACAAATACACCATTAGAAAATTACGCTGCCTCAGAGGCAGACATGCATATACAAACAAGCATGAGCACAAGTATCAGTAGGCATGTATGGAGCTGTCTTTATTCAAGAGCGTGGTCTTTCAATTTGAGAGCACGACTTATTGATTTCAGGTTCTGATTTTGCAATGCTGTCCCTCAAATCCCTGCCCTCACACTCACATAGCCCGTGCTTGCACTTTCCTCCTCTACCACACCGACGGGCAGCCAGTAAGGCATCACCTCTCCTATCCCGACCGGGTTGACACACCCTCAGTCCCCCGCATCTTCAAAATAAAAGCAACAAAGCCTATTCTTAACCACATTAGACAGGGTCATATCCACAAAGGGTCCACCAGGCAGTCAGAACTGAGGAAGCCTCTTGGATGAGAAGAAACGTCTTTAAGAACTTCAAGCAACTCCACCATACTTTTCTATCACCTCTTAAGAATTAAACTCAAGAATTAACTAAAGTTCAATTGTCACTGTCCTGAATATTATTAATAACAAGTTTATCCATTATTTTTTATTTATTATTTGTTTATTCATAATGTCAAGAATACATTCATAACATCGACAAAACATTTTTAGAAACACTTAAATGATAATTCATATATGTGGATGGTCACCCATGGTTGACGGAGGGAATTCTGGACCGTATTGTAAGTGGCTGAAAAGGTGTCTTAGCCACCTCCTCTCTTTAGTGATAGTTGTTGCAGTTTGACATAGATGGCTTATTTCACTCCTCTTTCAAACCATCTGTCTTCTCTGTTTCTAGGCCAGCAATGTACAATGTTTTAGCCAGTGTCCCTTGTCCTTCAAATGTTGGTGGACTGCTGAGTCCTGCTCTGAGGAGTTGGCTCTCCTGTGTTGATCCATACGCTTGTTTTGTTTCCTCGATGTAGAGGAGTTCACTGGTGAACTTGATGTTGTAGTCCATTGTGTTGATGTGGTCTGTGTAGGCCTCAGCCTTGTGTGCCTTGATCTTGACACAGGTTTCATCCACGTATCTGTACCACTGGCTGGGAGGGGATCCTGTGAAAGAGGTTAGGGCCTTGCTCTCTACTTCCTCCATATATAGATTGTAGCAGTCGTCCTCTTAGTGTCTCGGCTGCTTCTGCCACAGACCAACAACCTGTCAGTTTTTAAATAAAATAAAGATAACCTAAGATGTTGACACATTAAAACTACACTTGAATGAATCTGCCAATAATCAAGACATAAATTCAAGGCAAGTAAACAACCAATAAGAAAGTTCAGTTCCATGAAGATGTACTGACCAGCTTTGAATTCTTTTGGAAACTCACTGTACAAGGCACAATGTCAGCCAAGAAGGAAGGCAAGTGCAATGGGGAGGTCTTGTAGATCTTTGAGGAAGATCTTTGAAGGCCTCTTCAGCGCAACAGCAAGATAGCTGACAGTCAGCAAAGTGGTAGGTGCATCATCATCATCATCCATGAGAACAGTGAGATCAAACATGACTTTTACTCTTTAATAGTTTGGTAGCAGGTCTAGTGTTTATCATGTGATTCTGGCATTATTTGAAATACCTTTTTATCACATTTTATAGAGAAAGAAGACAATAAACAAATCAGAAATAAAAAAAGCAATAAGTCATTTAGTTGAAGGAGTTTACAGATCCTGGGGGCAGTCTGTGGACCCCATTAATGTTATTTAAGTCTATATGTGGCTATCATAGTAAAAATAAACACAAAGTATAGGTGCTGGTATATGCAATAACTGTAATTTTATTTCAAAATTATATGGAAAGCAAAAAAAATACATCTAATATAATAGCAATGGAGGGCAGGAGTTGAGGAGTAACTGCCTGTTTTGGATGCTCCAAGAATTCAAGCAAATGGGCCCACAACAAGGCAGGGAACATTTGATTGGTCAAAACTGTAGCTGGCAGTCTATTGGTTGGGGGATTTTTGATATGGTTGTGACACAAAGAAATCCAAGAGCAGAGTAGAAATCCGAGAGCAGAAGATTGGCAAGCACGCAGAAGCAGTCTGAGTGTGAGGAGGAAGACTGAAGGTGAGTGCAGGAAACCTGTGTGAGCAACAATAAATCGGAGTGCAAGCTGGGACTTAATTTGAGTTTGAGGGCAGGGTTTAGGGAGAGCGTTACAAAGTCTGAACTTGAAATCAATAAGTCGTGCTCTCAAATTGAAAGACCACACTCTTGAATAAAGACAGATATATACCTCCATAGCATGCATGTACTGTATACTGATGTAGGCACTCAACCACACGTTGTACATCAGTTTATGTTGCAGAGGTCCAAAAATCACAGAAGCGGAAATACGGAAATAATTATGCTAATTCAATATAAGGTGCACATGCAATTAAGACCATTATTTCCTTGAAACTTTGACCACACACACACACACACACACCTCAGCAAAACACTGAACACGTCTTTGTCTGTTTAATTACCACCCCCTTATTAGCACACAACCTCGGAAATGACAGTGACACAATCCTGCCCCTTTGCTATAACAACTGCACCAAGGACAGAGTTATAGTATATGATAATATAATACTACTATGGCAACATTTATTCATATTGTGTATAAAAAGTTTTCTGTGGAAAAAAATCATTGTGCCTGCTTGGATTTGAATCTGCACAGGAACTATCCAGTAAGGGTTTGAGGTCTATTATGTATACTGAGTTATTTTTCTCTCCCTGCATCCATGCTGAATTTGAGGGTGTAGTTCCTCTTTGAAAGCATTTTGTTCATTGGACGCACTAGTTCAATTTAATAGCATTTCCCCATCAAATCAGCCTTCACAGATGATGAGAAAGTCTTATAAAGGAACTCTGCTGTATTTTTTGCACTGCTGTTACAAAATAAGCAGATGCTGATATTGTGATTTTAGGGTTTTCCCATTTTTTATAACAGTGGAAAAGTGAGGCTTTGTGGCACCAAATAATGTAATTCCAAGCTTGTGTGAAGTTTCAATGGCTGACATCCAATATGATGTAATATATTGTTTGTCAAGGTGGAGAATAACAAATAATAAATAAAGAAATAATAATAAAGTTGTGTGTTTGGATCTCAGTCAGTATATATACTACCAGTCAAAAGTTTGGACACACCTTCTCATTCAATGTTTTTTCTTTATTTTCTTTATTATTTTTGACATTGTAGATTAATACTGAAGACTATGTATTCAATATTAATCTACAAAGTATAAAATAATAAAAAAATAAAGAAAAACCATTGAATGAGAAGGTGTGTCCAAACTTTTGACTGGTAGTGTGTACATCTCCACAGAAGCAGGGTTGTGCCACACTTGAACACATCACTTTGCTAGCTATTACGGCCCACAAGCTAATGATGTGAATTTAAATAATAGGCAGAGTTAGCTATTATCACATTTGATTGGATGGAGCCATTCACATGCTCTAGTTTAAGATGAATCACAATACTTTCATACCCTATTGAATCCCCACCCCCACTGTAATAAAATGCTGTTTCCAATCTAACTTCACACAACTTCTTCCTATTTAGTTTAGTTTAGAGGAAGAAGTAAAAAAAAAGCTGTGCTCCGAGAGGGTCATCAGCTACAAATAGAGCAGTAATTGGACACAATCAAGTGGAACGAGATGGAAGATAAATATAGGGCACGGGGAAGGATATAGATGATGCAGGGGTAAGAAGAACGAGAGGATACAGTAAAACATAACAATGTGCAGAGAATAGAGAAAAATACAGCCCCGATTGAAAGTACTCAATCATAATAATCAGTGGTCCATCTAGCTGCTGTAGCATTACTTCATTTTATAGACCTATGTTTAATTTTAGCACTAATTGGAACAAAATGTGAATCAGTTTGATGACTAAAGCTCTGTCAAAGGTCACAGCAGTGGCTAAAACTTTGTCATAGTTGCCATCAGTGACTGACTCATCACTGGAACTATCAGTTTATTATAATCTGTGAGTCAGTGGAAGTTGAACCCCATTCATCTCTGGGCTTTACGTGCACTTCACTGACACCAGCAGTGGATGGTTCTTTCCTTCAGTCAATCTTAACTGAGATGTGAATATGTAGAGCAGCCTGAGCTTCCAAGACTACAGTACCAGATGTTTTATGAATAGCCCTGGACGCTGGATCTATCTATTTGTCATTTTGATTCATTAAGCGCCTCCAAAATAATATGACATCAGTGTGTGAATGTGTTAAAGTCTTTGTAACGTAATCTAACCTAACTGTCAGAATACATTCACTTCGCTAAACTAACTGTGTGTGTGTGTGTGTGTGTGTGTGTGGCTATGCTACAACTTGACAGCAGGAAGAGTAGAGGAGCAGTGTGAGAACATACAGACTAAGGCTCCCATGTCCTCAAATCCTGAAAACGCCCCTGGTGTAGAGCAGCTGCTAAACTGTCATCACTGAGTCTAAGAGCACCCAGCTACCCTTCAGTGAAAGTGTCTGTGCTTCTATCACATGAGTCAGTGGCAGCTGAAGGTCTGTTACCTTTTGACTCTGTGTCAGCTTCGCTGTAGGTGACAGACCTATCCCCATTCATCTGAGTAGTTCAGGGGGGCAGATGGTCCTGAATTCAGGGGCAGCATCTGCATAGGAGCTGGTGCTCATGTCATCTGCCCATCTGTAACATAACTATGCCTTAGGGCTTGTTTGGGAGTTATTTTCTTTTTTTAGAATATGAATAAAGCAAACTTACTGAATTTCTTTACTGAATTTTTTTTACACTGAATGGTCTTCTCTTTCTTTGGGTATCTGGAATTTCCTAGCCATTTCAGTGGTTGACAGTGGTTGTCTCTTTGTATTTATCTGATGTCCTTAACCTCCACCCTCTATTAATAGAGTCCTGTTAGATACTGAAATATTCTCCAGCACTCAGTGGATGGTCTCCTGGCAGACCCATTTCGTGTGCAGCAGCTTTAGTTGTAGGACATGTGGAGGTTCTCGTGACAAGGTTGATCAGAGTCAGCTTTGTTAGCTAAGTATGTGAACATGGAATTAGTTTTTTTCATTGTTTTCAATGTAATTGCACAGAAATAGACATAAAAACTAATTTTACATAAACAGACATCATAACTATTACTAAAGTGTGTGTGTGAGTGTGTGTATGTATATGTATCAAACAATACACTGTTCATTACCCTACACATGTGTGTAATGCAGACTTATTATTTATTAGACTTTTATCAATTAACTTTAACTTTTTACTTTATTCACTTCATTCATTCATTATTTCATTTCACTCAACAATGTGCAAGCACAGAAAGAGCGGTTACATACACAGTACTGAGTTTTGAGTTATCAACAGTTTTGAGCAGTTTTCATTTCTTACCCAGCTTATTTCAACAAAATGCATGGCAACGAAAGTTTGTCTTTATCTGAGGTATTGGAGGAGACTGACTAACAACAATTACAATTCATTATTTCTTTAGTTGTACCCACTGTGGTTCTTTACATTGCAGTACAATCATTTTCCTGCTCATCTCAGGAATGATTAAGATCAGCTTCATCTCCACTGTTGCCCCACCACTGTCCCATTCTGCTGTTACAGTCCATGCAGAATTATTAACGGAGCTCCAGATGACGATGATTGTGAGCAGCTTTCTCTGTGTCTCATTAGCCCACATAGGATCTCTAGCGTGCAGCTGAACCACCCTTAAAGACTTTACATCGAGATCGTCTGAGGCCATGTTCAAGTATCTGTCCGTTGTCATTTATCTTCATCTGGTGAAGTCTTCTGCTGTGAGGGAGACTTCAGGATATTTGTTTTGGCGTACAGCAGGACAGGCTGCACATGTAACTTAAATGTGTAGCAGGGCAAAGCACTCATTACTTGTAGAAATGGCTGGACATGTTCCTTTCCTTGGGACACCGTACCATATGTATGTTGACATGATCTTTATCTCCATCTCAAAAAGTACAATTACAGGGCTTGTGGCACCACCATGGAGAACAGGATTGGTTTTTCCCAATTCAGACTGAAAGCTGATCGAGGTGAAACGAGGTGGATGCAGCAGATAGCCAGTGTAGCAGCAGGTCAAGGACAGAGATGGAAGGTGGTCAAAGTGTGCTCTTCCAGTACCTGAGCCAGACCTGGAGTACAGCAATGGTAATGCTTTGTATGAAGACCACATTTCTAATGCAGTGTGAAGGTATGCTATTAAGGTCCATGCAGTATCATAAGTTATCATCGTACATGTTAAGTAAAGCAAAGTACATACTGTTGCATCTCTTACATTGCATGCTTCATCATAACATGTCATTGTTGGTGAAATGTGATATATTGTCATGCCTTTAAATAATCTGTGCTGCTCTCATTATAAGCGACTAGTGCAGTGACCGTTCAGAATAGTGATGGGAATTCCGGCTCTTGCTGGCTCTTGTGGCTCCCAAAAGGCTCTTCAGATTTTTTTGTTGTTTAAATTAATTTATTACCAACAATAATGTAAAATTATGCACAAAATGAATTACTAACGTAAAAAAAACATGCATTATGTTTTTTTTATTTATATATGTTTATTATATAGATATGCCTTTATTTATTCACTCTACAGAGTGCTACAAAAAATAAATTATAAAATACAAAAACAAACTTTTAACTATTTACAATTGAACTTTTAATGATTTTAAACTTTTAGCTTTTTTCTACTAAACAAATTTAAAGTGAAACAACACAGAATCAGTTGTATTATCAATAGAACTGAAATGGGTCCAGATTTTACTCCTTTTCCTGCTGTCACTCATTTTCTTAACTTTACCTTTCCAGCACGTTGGTGCTGTCTCTCCTTGTGGCAAAAACAAACAAAAACAAAACAAAGCGGCTCTCGTTGTTCACTTCAAAGAGCCGGCTCTAAGAGCCGGATCGTTTGCGACCGACACGTCACTAGTTCAGAACTGGCTGATGGGGTATGCTATAATAGCATCCTATGAGTCCTTACTGCAGTTTATTGGTAGGTGTTTTTGAGTGTAGGTAGTCATGCTGTATTATAAGCCCCATCAGTTAACCTCTAGTTAGGAACTAGTCAAGAGCCATGAGCCATCCATAAGATACTTGAACTTAAACTGATTATAAGTCACATCTATAATGTTTAATGGCTGATGATATGCTGCATTATGTGTTTTTGTAGGCTTTGTCATAAAGCATTATAATTAATTCTAATTCACTATGAATGCCCTCTTAGTGAACTGTAGACTGCTACATGTTGTTATTGGGAGAGGTCTGGATACATTTCAGATAGGTCTTTGGGCACATACATATCAACCCATCCATTCTTTATACCAAATGTTACTTTAATGTGTGGTTGTTAGCACATGTGTTTGTGATTAGCTCCAACAGATGATTTATTTTGACATACGCAAAGTTGAAGTGGGAAAAATATTTCTAAATAAACATTTGCAAAAGAAAATAATTAGTCTGCTGGTAGCATCTGTTGACAAAGAAAGTAAAAGTTGGAAGAGATTTCTTGAAAAATTAAAGACTTGTGCAAATGTATACTGCTGAAATGAAGTTTATGTGCCTCCAGTCTCCATGCTGTGCTGTGCTAATGGGCTCTGTTCTCTTTTCAAATACAATATAGCACATTCTCCCTCTAATAAAACAGCAATTAGAGCCCCTTTACCGAAAAACCTGCAAGACACAAGCTAGAGATAAAAATAACTGTGAAGCAAAATATTTTTGATAAAACATCACTTTTTCAAAGGGCGACATTGTTTGAAAATGATTCATAGGTATTTATTAAACCACATTCTTTTTTTATTAGTATTAGCCATATTGGAAAATAGATAAAGATAGAGGTTTTGGTTTAGTAATATCTAAACTGATCCAGTAAAGACATTCATGGTGATCCTCTGACTTTTCTGACGGCATGATGTTTACATTTGTGATTTGAGTGAAATGTCTCAAACATGATATTGATATATGAATTATTATTGTAGTGTATCTTGTTACCCTTCCTGGAACTGAAAATGTGAAATGTGCAACCTAGGAAACAAACGCTCCATAAATATCATTACAGTGTCGTATATGGACATGACTTTTCTGTAATCATCATACCAAGGCTGTATCAGGACATGATTGCTTAACCATGTTAGGGAACAATGGCTTGTGACCATCACCAAATGTC
Organism: Scortum barcoo; assembly: GCA_023238725.1. Lineage (NCBI taxonomy): Eukaryota > Metazoa > Chordata > Actinopteri > Centrarchiformes > Terapontidae > Scortum > Scortum barcoo. Next base: position 25,223,628 of record CM041554.1, read on the forward strand.
CATCCATCCCCATCGGAGAGTGTTTATACCTGATCTGAGTGACCACATTTGCTGTCATAGAAGAGAAGAAGAAAACTGTTTAAATATGGGGATGGTGCACAATTTCAGACTGTCTCTTCTGGGAGAAATTGATAGTGTTACTCTTGATCGTACTTGATGACAAAGGGAGCTGTGTCAAGGATGAAGAAAGAGAGTCAGATTGAGAAACGCTGGTTCTTTTCTCAGCCCTGCACTGCCAATCACATGTGGAGTAGGTGCCGAAGTTACTGAAATGGTCGAACACAGTCACCTCTAATGTGAGAAAGGTACACGGTGGAGGTTCCGAGGCTATTTGACTGTCCAACAAGCACTACTGACGAACTACACTGGCTCTTTCAGACCCTTTATACGTCTGTATTAAACATTCAGCTCTGTGGTGTTTATTAATGGCAGTGAAGTTGTGACAAAACCTTGTGTTACTAGTATTAATTGCTTTTTTATTAGAATCAGCTATCTCTACATAGTAAGATCTGGCTAATCAGTGTTCCTCATTTTAGATTTGCAGCCATCAGTGGATCATTTATAAGCCTGCAGAGTATGTTTTTTGAAACACAGGCAGAAAACAGTTCCCTTAGTTGATGGTGTGAGAAAGAGAAGGCTGACAGGAAGGAAGGAGGGAGAGATTTGTCGCTTCATGAGAATAAATGGATACTGTTCCTTGGATCATTTTAATGCATCATAAACTCTCCCCCTTTCTTGCTTTCCCTCCTACCTTTCCCTTTCTTTCAGCAACCCTCTCTCTGGTTTCATTTGAAAGGTGCATGCCTCAGAGGTTTGAGTAATATTTCCAACTAGCTGTCAGATTTCATATGGAGGCAGCTTTTTTCCCCTCGCTAACGCAGCATCCGACCATTGGCCTCTGTTGAAGGGAAGAGTGGCACCTCAAAGAGGTACCGAATTAAAGGAAATAATTTTTGGACAGCAGAGACAGAAGAAACAAAAGCATGAAGATAAATACAAAGTGTGAGAAAGAGCTATCAAAACACTCAATGACTGTAGACTGTTTTAACATCGGATCAGTGAGTTTAACTTACAGGCAGCAAGTTAAACTTCAGTCTTGAAAAATGTGTCTCCTGCTTATTATATGTCACAGAGTCTCACCAAAGTATCACCAGAGTCTACTTAAGGAAACTTTGTTGATTTGCTTTTCTTCATCAATTTATGTCACATTTTAAACGTTATCTTTTCAGCATTCACTGTTTTGATGCCAGGATCATCAAACACTTAATACTGCCAAGAGTCAACTGTCAACTGTAGCTCCAAAAATACATTTACATTTAAAGAAGTTAAACTAAGAAATCTGACAAATTTTAGATTTGTATTCTTTAGTTATTCTTTAAAATAGAGATGCAAGCTTGAATCACAATACAATTACAGCCAATGAACTCAAAATAAAAATGGTCACTTAATGCTAGTTTAAGATTCCTGATACATTTATATTTACTTTTCTTTTCCATGGTTGGTATTTTACCATGTCTACATTGGTATCCACAGCTTTCAGGAAGTAGTCACAGCCTCACTCAATGAGCTGGACACTGACAAAAACTCTCACCACCTCCCATCCGTTTGGCTTTTGTATAATATCAAACGAATAGCCAGTAATAAAGAAAGATGGATCACCACCTTAAATAGTGTTACAGAATCAGTCTGGTGTGAACAGTATAAGTGAATGGCTTGCTGCTGAAACAGTACTACTTCAAACCTGTGCTCTTGACTCTCATGCTGGTGATACCAGCTCCTGTACATATTCACTTCTCTCATTCTTCTGTATGTACCAAACTGCTACCTGCACGCTGAAGGACTTTAAAATTAGGCAGATTTGCTCCTCTTCCTGTTCCAGTACAGTCAGCCCACATTAGCCTTGGAATACTTTCTGTCTTCCTGCAGAGTATGGTGAGAGTCTCTCTTTCAGTTTGATCGATGGACTTTTCATTGTGTGTGTAAGTGTTCATATTTGCTTTGCATTTCTTATTTCTGCCATTATAATCATACAACACACACACAACACAAGTGATTGTGAATTTAGGTTTATTCACTGGAAAAATAATACACATGTAGAATCAAAACAATCATCACAGTAAGTATAATGAACAACCCATGATTTTATTAGTCATCAGCTAAATGTAACCTACAAAGAAACATTTGCTTGTTCAGGCAGTCACCTCCAGATTGTTGCCACATGGCACACTGTCCTCTCTGCAACATGTATCCAACAAACTTTATCAAGCATGGTGCTGTATTTCAGCTGTCAGCGCTCTTTTTACCCTTTTCCTGCCACGTGCCTGCTGTCACACTGCTCACCTGAAAGCTATGCTGTCACTTGCTGCTGTTGATATAGCATTTCAAAGGCCCACTTCCATCCCAGCATCCACTTGCTCGGAGTCTACGTTTTAAGAGGAAAGTTATTAATATTCACTGTGGTACTTGAAGTATTTCACTTGCGAAGGTTTTAACAAGTTCTGGCATTAATATATTTTTAACATCTGCAGGAACACACAAATAATAATTTATTCAGAGTATTACAAAGTAGCTATTGTAAACTATAAAAAGTAACATAGAACATAATTATATTTAGCAATCTGCCTCTTTAGTTGTGGCATGTTAGTTGTGTTGGCCAATTAAGATGTATGATACATATATTTTTGCTGTTTTGTTGTTTCTGTTCAGTTAGTATAGTTACTTGCACACCAGATGACTTCTTCTTGCTTTCAAATTTCCCAGATAATCAGACAATTGCACACCATAGTGATTATTGCAAATCCAAATATACATCACATATATAGCAGGTCAATCATCATATGTCTCACCTAACATGCGCCAGCCAGTGCCTTGCCTTTGTCTCCCACAAAAACAGTGTTGACATTGGTTAACATAGGGGAGACCCTGACTATATCTCTACTCTACCTAACCCTGACATTATTTTAGGAGCCTGACTTAATTATTTTAACTGTAGAAGTGATATGATATGCTGTCTTTTAATATTTTTTTTAATTTTATTTATTTTTTTTTTTTGCTGTAAGAGTGCACAGCTTTCAATTATAGTGCGAATTTATCTCACCCTTATGGGAGGTCAAATATTCAGTGATGGAAAATGACTTAGTTAGACCCCCAGAGGTTACTTTCAGTTTTTGCATAGCTCCATGTAATGATCTTCTTTTTTCTATCACAGCACTTTACTCCGTGTATGAGCCCTCATGTAAAAAGGAGATTAGAAACCTGGTAACATGCATAGATGATAAAGAAATTGGTTCTCGCAGGTTTCTCTAATCCCCCTACAACATCAGTAATGGAAACTCTTGGTCTGTGCACCGCTGAGCCCCACGGGTCAACAGTCCCAGACACTGATGACGAGCCACTCTCCCCTGCCTGGCTCAGCCCACAAGCCCTGGTTTCCCTATTCAGAATGAGATTCTGCAGCCCCTACTTGGCCAATTCACATAGGGTCTGTGAATCACTCTTATTATGGACCCTCCCTTGGGATCAGATTGCCTTTGGGAGACCATACCAGGATCTATAGGCCCTGATAACACATAGACGGATGAATGGATAAAACATTATTTAGGTATTAATTTTTCAAATACTAAGGTAAATTAAGGTGTACCAAAATAAATGCATGTTTGACATCCATTTAGACAGTTCATTAATATAGGCCCATTTCTCAGGAAATACCAACTGCTGACGCTGTCATTGCTGTAGCCACTGCTTGTCATGTGTCATGCATTAGCCCCTTATACTCTGACCATTCTTTTCAAAATGAGAGATACTGAAGCATTGTATCCTCTCACAATGTCTGTCTGATTATGTGCCGTGCTAACAGAGAAACAGAGGTAGAAAAGATACAGAGACAGACTGAGAGCCTGCAGTCCACCAGCCGACCGGCCAGCAGTCAGTAATTTGGACTAAAAAGGTCAGAGCAGCTGATGGCTCCATCCATCTAAAATGGCAGCTGACCTGTGAGAGTGGGTTTGGGGTCACGGCGGATTAGAGAGCAGGAGAGACAGCTTCACAACAATAGATGTCTGTGCAAGTACAGCTACAGTGGTGTTTCTGTGGTGGCAACAGTCAACCTGAATGTGTACAATTTCTTACAGACAGGCTTGTCTGTCTCCATTTTCTGTTTACATTTCATTAAGTCGATGACGTGTCCTAATGCCTCTCCTTCATCTCATCTTCAGTGAGGAGTCACAACAGGCTGTCTGATGGCTCAATCCATCTAACATGGCAGCTGACCCCTGCGAGTGTGCATCCAAAGTGAGAGGTGGGACGAAGAAACAAGGAAACACAGATGCAGACAACAAGTCAAATGAAAGAGAGAGAACATATCTGTGGTTTTACAGAGGAAAAAGAAGAGTAGTTCTATCATTCATCTGCCTGATCCTTGCTGTGGTGATAACTCTATTTTGGACTGAGATGTTTGAGTTGGGGCGGCACAGTGGTGTAGTGGTTAGCACTGTCGCCTCACAGCAAGAGGGTTCTGGGTTTAATCCCCAGAACCTTCTGTGTGGAGTTTGCATGTTCTCCCTGTGCCTGCGTGGGTTCTCTCTGGGTACTCCAGCTTCCTCACAATCCAAAGACATGCAGGTTAATTGGCGACTCTAGAAAATTGGTATGATTGTGAGTGTGCGTGGTTTATCTGTCAGGATAAAGCAGGTATAGAAAATGGATGGATGGATGGATGGATGGATGTTTGAGTTTGGTTTAAATCTCTTCTATGTCCTGTACCTTCCATCATATTTAACTCTCCTCTCCACTACAGGCTGCTGATGGCTTCATCCATCTGACATGACAACCAACCTGTGGCAATAGCTTTGGGGTCATGACAGATCAAAGCTAGTGAGAAAAAGATAGAAATACAAAGAGACAGAGAGGGAGAACGAGTGATCGAGTTCATCGCTCTTTAATCCAGAATTGGTGATGAATGATCCAATCAGGGATCTTTATTGACATGATGGGGATAGAGTGAGATGAATTCCTATTTTTAAAAGAAGCCCTACTGTCTACTACTTTGCAAACTGCATAGGCAACTTGTAGACTGCTGGAGGCATTGTTTTAATCTTTAACATTAACCTTAACCTTTCCTTGAACTGGAATACTGAACAGTAACTGTCAGGTGGGACACTAATTATGTTGCCCGTGCTGACACTTTTCTATAGCCATTCCAATTAAATCATGGTCAGCCAAGGCCATGGAAAGAATTATTCATGAACATATTCAAGAGTACATATCAAGTCACAATATGTCATATGAATTACTGTGAGGCTGTCCCACTACCAAAACCTTGACTGTGTGTCTCTCCAACCATCTCAAGGAAGAGGTTAGTGCAAGGGAAGCTCTGTGGAATGACACTGGATCATAACACATCATATTTCATCATACATCATGGAGTTTTTCTAGCATCTAACCACCCTCATCCCACTTAATACTTATTCCAACAACAAAGCCACCATGACCATTCTGCACCTCCCAGTTTCTCTTTTCTAGCCAACTTACTGTCTTTTAGGATGTATGTCATTGTGAACCTGACTCTAAAAACATATAAACTAGCTGTATGCGAGATCGATAATGTTACCACTTGTATACTTTTATCCTGAAAGAAACTTGAGGGTGTACTTCAAAAAACTGGAGTAACTTGGATGTTTTCAGCCCTAAATATACTATTTTTTTCCCTGAAATGCTTTTACATTGTCTTATTCTGTGTTTCTGTGACTATTCTCAGTAATTGCACCTAACATGCTCTTTATGTAGAACCAGAGGATCCCGCTGTGAAAGACCTTGGAGGTGATGGCTCGGCTCCTCCACATCACTGAAAAAATGTCCTAGAGAGAGACTTCCACTGAGCCTGGAAGAACATCATAGAAGTTAAAGCCAATGAACTTTGTGGGGGGAAATGTACATGCGTAATGCCATTGATGAAACAGAATCAGTAGATTACCCCATGGGTGTGGATTTTCATTTTTTTACTTCAAATAACTTGGCTTGCTTACACAAAGCACCATGTTCTCAGGCTCAGCTAATTATCATTGCCTGTAAAATATCACATAAAGCCTTGTAGGATCATGCAGTGGGAAACAAATTACAGAAAGAGAATAATGTGATCAAAGGCATATTTCTTATGACTGTGGCTGTGTAGCAATAAGCAGTAAAGCCTGGAGAAAGAACTTAACTTAAGGTAATTCCTTTAAAGGGTGGGGTCTGAGCTTTCAAAGTATTTGTTTGAAACAAATGTCAGGTCAGTATCCTCACTTTGAGTAAATATTACCTCTAAACATGTTTTTTGACTCCATTACTTTATTATTTTTAGTTTATCATACTTTTATGAATACAACATTGTTCAACCCAAAGATGGTCATGAAAACAGACTTAAATACATCCATTTTTATCCTGGTCTACATCACCTCGTCACTTACAGAATGCCCTGTCTCACAGAAACTGACAGTCAGCTTTGAGGAAGGTACTAACTTCTTCAAGAGGAGGTCTGTGAGCATGGGTGGATATTTTAAGGGGACAGGGACCGATCCCGTCTTCCTGGGGAAAAAATATAAAAACAATATAAAAATATCAGTTGAAAGTACTAGTGCTAATTAAAGATGATAATCTATGCATTGTTAAGTTTCAAAAGATTGTGTCCCCCCTCATATTACTCACAGTGGTTTAGTCTGCCTATGATCCACCAAACCTCACACACATCAAGCCTTGAATGGTACAAACCTTACAGTATCATCCTATCAGTTATCCAGTTACACATTAATTATCAGGCAATAATAATTTGCTGCCAAATCAGAGAAGAAAACAAACCACAGCACGATCATTCCTCAGAACACATACACAGTTGTTGCTGCTGGGCAACATGCAGTGCCACTCTCTGATGATGAACAAAGAGTGATAAAACTCACAGATCTGTAATTGAGATGTCTCAGAACATGATTTCAGTGCACACCTGCCAGCTAATTAAAAACAAATTTTCAGTGCCCTTGGTATTGTATGTTATAGGCCATGCACACTAGTGTATTCTCCATAGAGCAAAGAAGGCGATTGATCAAATAAACTGCTAATTGGATCAAGACCATATGCATGTACTGCCACCAATGTGCCGAAGGCCTTTAGAAAATCGGTACTTGTTTAACTAGGAAGCCCCCTTTCTATCTGGTCTAATTCTGCAGTGTACAGCAGTCACCCTTGGGCAATATGACAGAATGTGGGGTGTAAGTTAGTGTTGACATCACCATATGCCTGGGAGCACCATGAGGAGAGGATCTGGGAGGGAACAAAGGAAGGAGGGGAAGAAAGAAGGAGAAAGCAGCAATAAAGCTCCTGCTTAAAGGGGAGATGAAGGGTGTAGCAGAATTGCAGCAGAGGGAGGAGGAATATAAAGAGTAGAGGTAAAAATCTCACCCCTGACTGGTTGGATGCAGGGAAGAGGCAAGACTGATGGAGAGAGGAGCACAGAGAGGGCAGAACTGAGCAAGCAAGAGTTGGTGGACTGAAATGCAACGTTGAAATGTGGAAGAATAAAAGTCTTCTACTATAAGAATTATGTAACCACATCTCATCATAAACCATATGCAACTCTGAAACAGCTTATTAGCAGGTAAACAACCAGTAAGAGTTCAAATTAAGGCAACTAAGACTATGGAAGAGAAGCAGTGTAATAGATAAATACATTTTCAAAAATGTCAGCACAAGATAAGAAGATAGATTTCAAAGTGATATCTATAAATAATAATCCTAGCATAGCACAAACATGAAAATCTAACCTAGTGTAAAAACTAAACCAAAAACCTTATATCTAGCTCCATTTACATGGCACTGATCAGTGCTTTAATCTGACTGTGAAAAATACTCTGATGTAAGACTGTTCACATTCACTTCTTTTTTGTTTCTTCACTGTAAGTGTTAGGTGAAGGTCATGATAGGAATAAATTCACTTAACATATTCACACATTGTTGATATCCCTTGTGTTTTCCTGTGCTGCTCTGACAACTGCCCACTTGAGTCTTCCATCCGATCCTTTTGTTGTGGTACACTTCTTCTCTCTTTGTGCACACAACACATCTGCACAGGAAGAGGAGAGTCACAAAAACATCAGTGGGTACAGTAGAAGCGAGTGGGGGGAGAGAAGTGGAAAGCAGGATGGTTATTCGCGGTCCCAGGAGAGTGCGGCGGCTGGGAGGAAATGACAGACATCTTGGAGGAGCGTTTTCAGTCCGTATGTTGCCTGTCAGGCGACAAAGCTTCACCCTGTTTCACACACACCCAGGAGAACAGAGATTTATAACGGAGCTGTTCTGAACATGGAGAGTACACACACACACACACACTGACAGACACTCACACACCCTCACTCATGCATGGAAAACCACACACACAGGAGAGGAAGGATTTACAACTGAAATGCTGTTAACATGGGGCCTCTTGTGGAACACACACACACACGGTGGATTTTAAATCCAGAGTGCTGTACAACACAGAGGCCAATTTAAACAGTTATTCTATATAAAAACCTCATTCTCAACCATTACATGCCACTGAGTAACACATTTCAGTCTTAATGTAACCAGGGATTTGGGTATTACAGCACCATGAAGTCACATGGTTTTGCATAAGGGTTGGATTTGTCCAGAGAATACAGGATGAGCTGAGGAGGCCATTCAGTCATGACAGCATTACTTTGCTTCACACACACCTTAGAGATATCCTTAATTGGATCATAGTTTGTGTACAGCAATACCGAGCAGGAATCTGTCTCACTTGTCTTTTTTTACCTTGATTTTGTTGGTCAGGCCAGTGTAAAAAATACATGTTTTACATATTTTAATGAACACTTATGCAGCCACTGGAAAAAAAAAAACAAAATGCAAATACATAAGGATTGTGGGATATAAACCGAAAGTTACACATTAATTACTTTGACTGGAAAACAACGCAGTATGACATTGTGGTGAGAAGTAAATAATAGCAGGCCTGGCAGAGCCTGCAAGCACTGTTCTTGCTTTCACCTGATGACTTGTGTCTAGTTTTTTGATTGAAAATAATTTGCTGGGACTGATTTTTTTTTTGTATCATATCATAGCCAGTGTCCAAAGTTTAAAAATCCATCTAACAACAACTCTCACACTCTCTAATAAACATGTATCTCCTTTTAAAAGTCACTGTACTTTTAAAACAGCCACTGTACACTGTACTCACTGGCTGAATTTAGCCAAGAAACAACTACAAATAACTTCCCATAAAACCATTTAATGTGTTTTTCTATATTTCCCATTATGTAACAAACAGTATACACTGTGTTAATTACTAAACTGTAAAGGTGCTGTTAGTTTTTGGAGAGAGCCAGCATACCCGTTTTCCCAATTTCCTAAGCTAATTGCTTCCCTGCGCTCCTCCCCTGATTGGTATCAATCTCCTCGTCTAAATGTCAGCAAGAAAACAAATAAGCAAATTTCCTAGAATATCAAACTATTTCTGTAATTTTATCACCTGGCAAGATCTGAATCAGGACCTACAGAATTCCCACGGTCTGTGAAGCTAACATTAAATTGGTCTATTTTCTTTTAGGTAGCCTGAGAGGTCTTCAATAACCAGCAACTGAACTATTTCATCTGATTTCTGTCATGTAGAGAGATCATGCATTTGAGAGCTCTGTACAAACATTTTACATTTTACAGAAAATAATAGACTTAACTTTCTGTCCCAATATCAGTCAGAAACATCATGATTACATATTTTCCTCTGACTGTAAAGTCCAAGAATTTATGCATTTTTGTAACAAATAGACTTGAAAATAAAAATCAAATGACCTCAGACACGGTTTCTCTGGCTTTGTGGTACAATGTTGCAACTTCACACCATTTAATCACACTTTTATTTTTATTTTCCTACATTGTGTTTCTTAAGTGTTGAGTTAAATGCTTGACTCCCCCTTCCCCTGGGTGCCTGAACCCTGTTATAAGCTCTTAAATCCAAAAATTGTGAAAATGAGCTTGACTTGTCAGAGCTTTTTTTTTTTTTATCCCTCAAGCTGTGAATCATGTAAAGCAGCTATAGGCTTGAGGTTTGCTGCAATAAAATTAAATGCTTATACTAATTAGACTACTTATACTAATAATAATGTGTAATTTTACATGAACAGGGTAATCAATTTAATTACACTAGCCTCCACTGAAGAACTGAGCCTTCAGACATAAATTCTATTAAACATGAAATATCTTTTAAATCGCCTGGGAACCTTCAGCCTGCTCTCACTTAGCAATGAAGACTGCTGTTAAAAGCCACAGTAACTGCAAATCAGAGAAAATAAAATACAGAGAAGAGTGCTGTGAATAATAACAAAAATGATGTGTGAACAGTCCACCTGAAAAGCCTGAATGCTACACTCACTGCACAGAGAGTAAACTCACACACACACGCAGAGAGGCTCTAATATGGGGATTATTAATTGACAAAATGAGTCTGACGCTGTTTTGATAGATGTGCAGAACAGAGCAGAAGGCAGACCTAATCACTCTGGCCCTAAATGGATTCATTATGACGACCAGCTTGACATGCTGCTACTGCTGCTGCTGCAATGCAGAGAGAACGGCAGTGGGTGACGGGGGGGGGGTTGACTTGAAGCCTAATATAGCACAATGACAGCAATAAAATCAGCTTTTGCTTTATGACAGGACATTACACTGAGCTGAGAGTGGTGTACAGTGAGGGAAAGACACTAAATACAGGTTTTATACAGTCCCTTAGGCTTTTCATGGTCATGGCCTATAGAGCTAATTACCAGTTTATCCCGAGTTTATCAGGCACAGTACATGTGGCCCAGAACAAATAGCATATGTACTGTATATTAGTGGAGACGCATGTTACTTGATGTACAAAATGTGACAGCCTTTCTGCTCACTTCACATGAGGATAAGGTGGACAGGTATAATTCAGTATTTCATTTCAGCTGTTATTCCTACATTAACCCTTGAATTGTACTTGACATTTGGCTACCAGCTGTAGCCACTCGCCTTCTGTGTATTTATACCTAAACAGCAGCATAGGTCTTTGCAGTACCAAAATTTGCCCAAAATTTGCTATTCCATGTTAGGGTCCAACGTTACATTCACAATTGAATTGAATTGAAAGAAAACTCCCTGGTTTTGCAGAATCATCCAATATCAATGCTTTTCTATGCTTGTAGGATTATGTTACTGTGTGGACCGATTATTAGCAATGTCAGCGTGTTGTGAGATGTCAGCATGAGACCAATGTTGTTGTAACTGAAGGCCACAGCTACAAAAAACATGTTGGGTTAGAATAAACTACAATGTTTTTTATTCCTGAATAATCAGCTGCAATCTTCTTGTGTCACTGATGTTTAGAGAAAAGGAAGTAAATGGTCTGTATTGTTAGATTTGGATGCACAATTAAAATACACACCTTTAGTACTAGCTAGCTAGAGGTAGATAGAAAGATCTATCTCTATGAGAAGGTAAAAAAAACAGTAGATGAAGTGCAAGGAGTCTAAATTAAAAATTCTAATTTATTTATTTAGAGCCCAAAATCACAAACATCGTTTGCCTCGGAGGGCTTTACAATCTGTACAGTTGTGACACCCTCTGTCCTTAGACCCTCGAACCGAGTCAGGAAAAACTTCAAAAAACCCTTTATGGGAAAAAGAAGAAACCTGAGGAAGAGCCACAGATGAGGGATCCCTCTCCCTGGGACGGACAGACGTGCAATAGATGCCACATGTACAGAGAACATCATCATCAGTCATATATGGAGTTAAACATGGGTCGTAATAAACTGTAGATAAACTGAGTTCATTGGGTTTAGTCCATGTGTGAAGGTATCACAGGTAATGGAAATGAGTCTGTGAGTCCAGGTGCATCTCTAGATGTCCTCATATGGAGCTCTGGGCCACTCGACCTTCTCTCCACAACACAGACACAGATCATGTCCCCACCAGGCCAGTGAACCTCAGACAGATGGACCACAACCAGAATCAGTGAGGAACCTGCAAGACTGGAGAGAACAAAGAGGACCGGGGCTCCGGCAGTAACATGCACTTTACAGGACATAAGAGTATTCACATTAACCACTTTAACACTTTAACCAATTTAACCACTTTAACCACACTTTAACCAGTTTATAAGGTGACTCCAGTTTGCACTACTACCATAATAAGAGTAGAGGAAGCAGAGAGAGAAAGAGGGAGAGATGCCTGGTGCATCATGGGAGCCCCCCAGCAGTCTAAACCTATAGCAGCATAACTAAGGGCGAGCCTGTGCCCACCCTAACTATAAGCTTTATCAAAAAGGAAGGTTTTAAGTCTATTCTTAAACACTGACACTGTGTCTGCCTCTCTGACCCAGGGTTAATGTTGGGGCTGCATGTCAGCCCTATGATTGATAGGTGATCTATCCAGAGTGTACCCTACTTCTTGTCCAGTGCAAGCTAGAATTGGCTCCAGCCCTCCACGATAAGCAGTAAAGATTGTGGATGGAGGAACTGTGGCAGTGTGGGAGACATCAGCAGCATTCAAAGGGAAAGAATAATTCGATTCTGGAAATAATAAAGAGTGCCAGTGCATACAGTGTGGCTTGAAATGTGTTTATGGCTGTATGGACTTCAAAACTTCTTTTCAGGTAAAAGAAGAATTCCCCACAGCATCAACACAGCTGTATGGACATCATTTCTTATACTCTTTACTGGTGAAAAAGATGTGTTTTAAAAGAAATGATGGCTGTAATACAGTGCAAGTTGAAGTTTTAGGCACAGAGTTAAAAGGTAAACAAGAGAGGAAGGAATTGAATACTTTATTTTTAATTAATTGAATACTTAATTATTTATGATGTCCCTGTCCAATCTCTCATATAATATTTAAGTCAGTCAGTTTTGAAAGTAAAAATATTCTGGTGTAAAAGCTGCTGTCTTTGATAAGAACATATTTCACTCAAAAAAAAGTTTCATATAAAGAAAGAAAAAGTCTTTATGAAGAAGGCCTTGAGACTGCTGTTTCCTAGCATTGCATACTCCTCAGGTGCTAAAATTAATTTCTGATGGCAATGCAAATACTTCTTGATAGGACATATTTTTGCACTTCACGAAAAAAGCCCTCATTTATTTTATAAAATTTTGTGTAAATAAAATGTATTTTTAATAAGGTGGAGCAAGTGGAAAGGTTTTTGTCTTGGCTTGCCATCATAACCAACTTTCACCATAGATTGTGTAATACACTCGCTACATGTTACTTAAGCAAAATGTGATGACAGGGTGATAACTGGGTGAAAATTGATTGTTTTGCTAATTGTTAAATGAAGCTATGTAACTTCTGTATTTGTCTCCTGGCACACACGGACACACTCACATTACAGTAATGTACAGTGTATTACAGTGTATGGCATGGTGTATGGCATGGTACAAAACGAAAGAACACAACATGTGGTGAGAGGGTGGCTGGCTGGTGACATAGCTGAGGTGAGGAGAAATCCAAACGGGGCTTGGCAGAGGGAATCTGAGGGATGTGACCTGGCTGGCGGGGTTGAACAGGCTGGCAGGTGGGTCATACAGAGATGGAGTCCTGGAGACAGGAGGAGCAGGTGTAAGGCAAATGCAGGCACGCAGATAGGCAAATAGACTGAGTTACTACCAGGCAGGGAAATAAGCTAGAAGCATGCTGTTCGCCAAACGGAGCATGGCACAACGATCTGAATGTTGGAGCAGGGTTTTTGTAGGAGGATGGTAATGGCTTTATGACAGGCAGGTATGCAAAGCAGCAGCAGGTATGAGGGATTATCAGCGGTCAGGGAGCTGGGAACGAGGAGCACCATGCCCACACCATACATGCATGCACACACACACACACACACACACACATTGACACACACACACACACACACACAGACACAGAGACAGAGCTTAGGAGACACAGGGAAGAACGAAACAAAGGAACACAAAGGGAAAAAACTGAGGCAAGGCCTGATAATCAAATTAAGTTTAAATGGAAAAAAGCCTGCTACCATGCACTTAATTAAAACCATGTTATCAGATTGGCAAAGTTCTTAATGTAAGATAAATCTAGAACTACAAAGCTTAAAATCTATTGTGAAATTAATTACTATAATGACAAATGACAAAGTGTAGTACCAAAAACAATAATTTATTTCAGATTTTAAACATTTATACATTTGTGTGTGTGTGTTTGTGTTGTCTTATTTGTGTTGAAATGCACATTTGCAATGGGCTCCCAAGAAGACGCCCACATCTTTCCACTGGAAGAGAATGAAATACAAACACTTTACATTGACGACACAAAATCAGCTTCAAGGTGATTAACTGCTACATGTGCTTGGTCAAAATAATATGAAACACTGAATAATGAAGCCATGCTTCTATTTTCATAGAGAATCTATCCTCAGTTAGCAAATTTATAAATTATGTAAATTCATAGTTTATTATGGCCCTGTAATTTGGCACAAAAATAGGTTGAAAGATTGCTAATAACATACAATACATGAAATGCTGTACATGTTAAAAAAGAACCACTTTTGAAGCAAATCAGATCATCATCTTCTTTATGAAATGCCATACTTTATTAACTGTATTTAAAAAAAAAGGAAAACTGTTGTACAGCACTCAGTTCATTTGTAATACATTTCTGGAAATTAGACCTGTGTCTATAGTAATAAATATAAATATCACTATATAAAATATAGATAATATTTAACTTTAGCCTACATAATACTGTTCTCATGTGAGATAAACACATAGTAAAAGTCTGCATGAAGCATGAAGAATAAGATAAATTATTTTATTTACATGCATTCACACATCATTTCCATTTGACCTATCAGAAGGAGCATTTACAAGATGGTGGCCTACGCCCAATTTTCAGTGACAAATTAAAGGAAAAACTTGAGAGAATGAGTGGAGAAACATCAAAGGCAGGTCTGGTGGGTCAGTTATACTGTAGAGGGGCATTTTACTAGAATGGTTTGAATCCACTTTATTATTGATCCCACCAATTTACATTTTCACTCTGTTTGCTGTTACACATTTTACACAGGAAATACACACACATAACTGGCAGAGAGATGCCAGAGTGAGGGGGCTGCAACAACAGGTCTGGGGTTCGGTGACGTGCTCAAGGGCACCTCGGCAGTACTCAGGAGGTGAACTGGCACCTCTCCAGCTACCAGTCCACACTCCATGAAGACTTGTCCGTGGGGACTTGAACCGGTAACCCTCTGGTTCCTAAGCCAAGTCCCCACGGACTGAGGGGGGTCACTGCAAATCAATCCAAATTGTTGAGTCCAAATTGAGTGATCATCTTTATCCTCTGATGAAACATTGCTATCCTGATGGGAGGGGTGTCTTTCAGGAGGACAATGCCCCCATTCACAGAGAGGGCTCTCTGAATGGTTTGATGAGGATGAAAATGATGTGAATCAGATGCTATTATGGCCTTCACAGTCACCACATCTCAACAACTGAACAGCTATGGGAGATTTTGGAGCTATGGGTCACAGCTCCAGAGCTGGTTGAGGTGGCTCTCAAAGACAATTGTGTCATTGTAAAAAATAAGAGACACAGACTTTGGCATAGAGTTAGAGGGAGGAGGGGTATGAGGCAGAAACAGAGACAGATAAAGAGAGGGGGGAGTGAGACTGAAACAGTGGGTAGCTGTGCGTCACATCATCAGAATACACAGAGTATAAGAAGCTGGCTTCAGAGCTGGTGCTACACAAACAAGCCCTCTGAGACATCTGCTCAACAATATGTGTGTACTTGTGCATTTTTTACCTGTGGCTGTGTGTATTCCAGGCTCACTCAAGGAGCAACAATGACAAGACAGGTTTAAAAACTGACCTGAGTTTGATTAAATTACATATTTTGCTGTCTTTGCTTGTACCAGTAGACTGTGTCTATTTTGCGTTACAAACACTTTTTTCACCATTCCATAGTTAAAGTACTTGGTCTAGCATGTGGCTTTCCTGTTCCATCCATCCATCCATTTTCTGTACTGCTTATCCTGTCTAACAGGGTTGTGGGGTGCTGGAGCCTATCCCAGCTGTCATTGGGCAAAAGGCGGGGCACACCCCTGGACTGGTCACCATTCACTCGCAGGGAGAAGGGATGAGGGGATGATATGCAGCAAAAGAGCCCTGTGTTGGGATCGAACCCGCTGCATGGGGGGTTCATCTCTACATCCACAGACTGACTGAACAGATACACTCCAAGTTGTGTCAGTGCAGCTTTCTTAATGACATTTCGTAATGACAGATGTTTTGCCTGCACCCCTGCAATACAATCACTTCAAGTCTATTCTGTTTTATTCATGTAACTACGACTGTGTTTTGGGTTCTGAACTCTGCCAAAACACAGATGACCTACACTCAAAACTGCACCTGAACGCACCCCGTGTAGAGTCAGAATGGAAAACTGAAGCTGCTGCTCTACTGAAAAGCTGCTTTCACCACATACCCTGTGGAAACTTAGTGTTAGACACTGATCTGTGTCTTTTTCTATTAAAAATGCAGCTTCTTTAAGCATTTCACAGTCCACAGGGCTAGACTCAAGGGTGCGGCCCTTGAATTGGGACACAGACAGCTTAGCTGAGCTAAGACAAACATCCAGACCAGCTGCCTCAGTGTGTCACAAACTGGCTCAAGGAAAGTGACA
Organism: Scortum barcoo; assembly: GCA_023238725.1. NCBI lineage: Eukaryota > Metazoa > Chordata > Actinopteri > Centrarchiformes > Terapontidae > Scortum > Scortum barcoo. The sequence goes on from CM041554.1 coordinate 25,240,327, forward strand.
AGGAGCGAGTACATGGTTATAATTTATCAAAACTAAGATAGACTGGAAGGAAAATGGGAAGGGAGAGACAGAGTGATCATGGGCCAGCTTTAATAGCCTGAGATGACTCTCTTATGTCAGCCAGCTGAGTGCCAGGACAGCCTCCATGACAGTGGGCGGGGTGTCACTTTGTTCAGCCTGACACTTCAGAGAGTCCATTCTGAGTGATGATGGTGGCTGAGCAGCACTGAACATGGCGGTGTACACCAGCCTCCTCCGTCGCACCAGGGAAACTCAGCATCGACGGTCAGTGCTCCTCAGCTGCTCTGGACAGCGTGACTGTTTGCAAGGCTGACAGATCTTTTATCATGCTTCTACGCTGGTAAACTGCGATGCATGTATCATTACCACAGCAACGCATTCAGATAGGCCGGTACAGTCCGGACACACAAATCTGATCACTTGCAAACAAGTGTGGACAGTTTGTTCTAAAGACCTGATTTGAAAAACTAATCTGCTTTGCCTGCAGTCTGAACAAAGCCGGTGCCAGCTCAGTGTCCTCTTCATTAAGAAGTATCAGGAGTGGCATTTGTACATGGGCTGAGAGACAGTACTTCCAAAGAGGTCCTCTCCCGACCGGCCCCTCCCACTCTCACTCCAGAGTATCACTCCACATTAAGTCACACTCGCAGCTGTGGAGAGGGCACTCCATGTGAAAAGGGCGGGTGTGCAGAAATTGATGTTTACAGTGGAGAGTGCAAGTGCATCCCGCTGTTTACTAAACATTTGTCACCATAGATACTGATAGATCCTGTGCTTGCCAGGATGCTGTGATATATTGCCTTTTCTCTACTGAAATAAATCATTACCAAGTTCATGAATCAAAAAGTACAATGAAGATTTCTTTCTTTTGGTTGCTACATATGAATACAAATCAATTCAATTTAACATTACCATCTCTACAATGTTAATGAAATCAAACCCTGCAATTTGATGATGCAGGATATATTTTCCCAGCAATTTACTGATTTTATTTCATCATTGACAGCCTCACTGTCTTGTATAATACTGCGTCAGAGCTGTATTCAGTCGCAGTTGCTGTTTCAAATTTAAAGTATTCAACTCATGTAATGGTGTGGCTCTTATTGTGGAGCAGTCACAGGAAATGCAGTTTATTTGTCATGTAATGTTTTGCAGGTGTTGTCAGCTGATCAGTCTTAAATATTGCAGAGGGTAGGGGAACAGTGAGGAGCAGCCTCAGCAGGCCTGATGAAGAGCGGCGTGTGACAGACTGCACACATGGCCTGCTGTCGTGTGGAAGACTACCTGCAGTGTGCACAGCATGAAGTCAGGTGGCATGATGGAGGAAGGGTGCTTATTAACTGATTTTTTTTTTTATTCAAACTGCCCGTACTCAGGTGCATTTGCTCTGCTGTTGTATTCCTGACAAAGTTGTAGCTAAATGACAGTTTGTTGCACTCAAAACTGTTGGTTTCACTAGTAACCATGTGTGCTGCTACATCAAACAGGACTTAAATCATATGATTTAGCATTGCACTCCTATAAATTTGTTGGACTCAAAAAAAAAAAACACACACACACAATATCTGTGGTTCTGATGTTTGTGTTCCATGCATTCTTCTTCCTTGTCAAACCTGCCGCCATCATTACTCACAGTGTAACTCAACCGCAAACAGTTCAATTACAGACCTGGCTGAGTTATGCAACTGGTGGCTAATGTGTCAGGTCGCTAGCTTCAGCAGAGATGAGGACTGTCTGTAAGCTAATGTCTGACTTCATATTCAAATTTGTTATCTTTAGGCCCAGGCCAATGCTGTGACACAGTATATGAAAACTGTTTCTAACCCTTTAACACCTATGCCTAAAAAAAATGTCAGTTTGGACCTTTTTGCTTATTTTGACTATAAAAAGGGTCATAAAATGTCCTGTGAGTAAGTGCTTTTGCCCATTTTTCCAGAGCACCTGGAACTTTCCATATCTGGCAGTTATTTACAATTTACTGCATACTTAAAAGGGTGAAATAACAGTTTAAAATGAAGAAAAACACATACAGAATTAGATTTTAGAGTTTTATTGTGAAAGAAACTATGAAATTGAGCAGATTTTGCATATCAAAATTGAAATGTGAACATTTTCCAATATTCACAATAAAATTTGTGAATCTCTAAATGTGCAAAAACAGGCACATTTAAAAATGGATTTTCCCCACAGCTTCTCCCTTTATGTGATCTTCCCCCTGAACCTCCTCATCACCACCTGCAGTCTCCCCACAGCCTCTCTCAGGACACGTTGAAGAAAAAGAAGATTTATTTATTGTAATTTGACAGCACACACACATTACAGCTGGTCCTCATCACAAGACAAACTAAAAGTAGTGAAGAAAATATAAAACATAAAAAACAAACAAGACTTGGTAACCTTACGCTATTCTAGAACAAATCGCGCATGCGCAGTATCCCGCACTGAGCATACTACAGGGTTATGCACGGGAACTACACATACTCACACATAATACAAACCAATAGACTTGTACACTGTTCTAAAGGCCACCACACAATACAACCGTTGATTTACACATATAATAATGTATACAGAAGTATAGAAAAGAAAAGTACAGAGAGCTTCATTCATCCAGAAATTCAAACTCGTCTAATATTACGTTTCTTCACCAGAAGTTTCTCCTTCCATTGCTCGTTCAGTCTCAAATCCTTCTCTAAACCTCCACGGAGGTTTTATCAACCACGAGGGTCATCTCGCTGACTTTTTTGTACCTATTTGCTCTCTTTCGTCGCTGTGCTCTGTGTTTTCCTCCTCCGCTGTGACAGTATTCTCTGGGAGTGAAAGGAATGCTTCTCGTGCTTCCGGGACGGTCACGAGTGAAATTACACCACATTGGCTGTAAAGCACAACACCTCAGCTTTCAGAAACCGTTGGATTTTTTCCAATAGCTCAAAGTAAGCATGCGCAAATGTTTATAGGGTTAATAAAGCAGCTGGACAGAACGTTAAAGCTGAAGTAAATAACTTATTTAAAAATGAGTTTTAGTTTACTGGAACTGTTATAATGTCCTGACAGTAGTACATGAGGCGGATAATCTTTGATAAAATCAGACCCTTCTGGCTCCACCTGCTGACCCTGAGGTCCCAATCAAAACAACCAATCAGAACAGAGTATCTGATGGAGCTTTAATCACTCCTGCTGGACAGGCTTTGCGCCACGGTTCATTATATGAATAATTTCTTCTTTCACTCACAAGTCCACTTCTGTTTCAGTGGAGTGTCTTTAATCTGCAGCCGTGTACACACTGTATTTTCACAACCATCCAGCTTTGTTTGGGATAGGTATATATTGACCCCTCAATGCAAACGTGCAAACAGAGGCAGAGTGGATAAGATGAGGTGGTGTTAGCTGGAATTAGCCTGAGCCACAGTCCTCATGCAATCAGAAGCATTCCAATTTGGCAGAAAACCTCCAATTTGGCAATATCTTCCCTCCTCCCTGTATGTTTGTTTGCTCTCTCTTCTCCAACATATCAGTGGTAGATCTAAACCAATGAAGTATGAATTAATTAAGTATCTGCCACTGCATGAGGAATGATCCAAATTTCTTTTTTTTTTCGTTGTTTTTCCCCCCCATTTCAATCATCCCAAACACTGATTGCTATCAAATGGACTGCTTGTTCAAACTGACCAGTTGAGCGAATAACGTAATATATTGAATGATTAAATAACATGCTATCAACATGTTAATTATCATCATCCTCTTCCCAGTGATTACACAGTATTATCCTCATCACTTTATCGGTAGCCGGGATGTTTGGCTCGCTGGGCAACAGATGCTGCACCTTTTGTCTTATGTTGAGATATTTCATCACCAGCCCTGGATCAAAGCCCTCTATTTTCCAAAGGCTAATAACCACTTGGCCACATAGCAATGTGCGGCTGCTTTTTTCATGTGTTTATATACTAACAGGGGGTTTTCATCATTCTGTGTGACATTGTTTAAGCTGGTTGTCTAGCTGGTGGTGTACTGAATGCAATATTACTGATTCAGCCTGGTCGCTAATAAGAGCACAAACACGCACAGCTAAAGCAATGAGTCAATAAAAGTCACAGTAATTTACCCACTGCAAAATGAAAGCAGCGCAGGAAATTACAGAAGAGGAATAAAAACAATAAAGAATACAACTGAATGGTGAAGTACGGCAATTAGAGTGACTCTTCTATTTAGTATATAGAAGTATTTAAATTGTGAGTATTTAAATTTGATGTAAAGGATGACACTGTAGCGGCTCAGTCTGTGCTGCTCTGTCTATCTGTCTGTCTGCCTGCTCTGCCAGGTAGTCAGGCAGCTAATTGCAGATGAGTGGCACCTGTCAGGCCTGGCTCAATAGCAGCGTCTCTTCCTTCATAAAACTCTTTATGCACAGTGTCTCAGACTTCAGATGTTCAAGTGTTTTTTTGTTTTTTTAATCTTAATCTTAAACTAGCTTTTTTGTTTGTTTCCTTCCCTGTGAGCCATTACAGTGAAGATAATAACTCATTTGTTGCTTTTGCATCATTCCTGTGTTCAAATGTGGCTGCCGGTTGTTCTGTATTTCTTCACTGACCACTTTAAGATTGACTGGTGACAGTGACAGCATTGAATGCAGCTTACTGAATAATAATGATACTGATGAGCTTTGTCTGCACATAACAGTACCTATTTTGTTGTGTTGCTTAGGACTGAAGCACTTACACCTTAACAGCAGGCCTGTTTTGCAGGAAAAGTCTCTGTTTTCAAGTGTGACAGTGAGCCAGCATGAACTGTACCAGGATCGTGAGACTGGGACAGCTAAATGGAATTCAGCCATCGTTGGTCTCATTATTTTCATTTCTACTCACATGTCAAAATAACTACTTGAGTCATATTTTATTTTGTCACTATAACTAATAACTACATTTCAGGCTCTTTTACGTTTCAATACATGAAGCATTAAGTGACGATAATACGATAATACAGGGACGTGTCTGTGAAGATCCTCAGTCATACAGCTCATGGTAATTTCTAAGATTTAGAAGAAAGTCAATTGGACTTGCATGAGGTTCTTGAAGATGTTTTTTCCTTCTTAAAGAACCTCAGGCAAGTTCAGCTGACTTTCTTCTAACTCTTAGAAAGTAATTCAGGGAACTAATTTGGTGCTTTTGCATTATTCCTATATTACCTGATGGATGTGTCTTCACCAACTGTTCTCCTCCTTTCAGTGTAAAACAAACAGAAACCATGCATTTTTATCACATGAAGACACATGGGACTTGGGATACAGCTTTGTCAATTTAATTATGTTAAAGCACAATGTGGTCAAGTGTTTTCACTTATTCTGCTAGTTACACCTCTCCTTAGGACTGTGTAGATGAGTACAGTACTCGAGCAATCTCTCCTTCATTATTAGTTTTGTTGTCAAAGTGGGACAACCTACCTTTATCAGTTTCACAAAAAAATGTCTTATAAGAGGATCCACTTTTATATTGTTTTTAGAGCTTTCAGTCACATCTAAAGGCTTTACTCAGCTTAATTATCATGGATATGGTTTAGTTTTTATTACGTGATGTGGAATGTGGAATTTCAGTCATGTGATAACAGGTAGCTGTATATGGGAGAGAGGGGTCCCACACTGTATCGTTTACATCATACATATTTATTCACTGATATCTTTCTTTTAAGTTTGTGGACGCAAGGTATGCTGTGGAGTTTTTGAACACTGCATGTTCATAACACTATGAAACAGTCTTTTTATAAATGGGTCCCTGTTTAGTTTTTTTCTCATGCACACACTCCTGACACTCCTGCCAGTTGTTTTACTCTTCCACATGAATCAACAAACTTAGGACAGAGGAAAAGGAAGAAGAAGAAGCAGAAGAAGAAGGGGACTGCTGTCAAGGCAGGGCGGGATTTAGAATTTCAAAAAATCTTAAAATAAAAAAAAATTAAAATAAAGACCAGAGGCATTCAACACCTTTGTTAGACCCCAAGGATACACAGTGTATTCTGCAAAGTAACACTGAATGTAAACAGACACTTCATTTCCAAGAAAAGTCCACACAGCATAAATGACCTCAGCCAATTCCCCAGTCTAGCTGTCAACCTTGCTCTCTTTTGTAAACTTATACTCGGCAGAGGTCACATCAGCCACATTTACACAAAACAATGTTTGGCTGTCCACCTCCAAAATAAGAAAAAGTTTAATTGTGATAGTTTTGGTACCTGGGCCTGATACTACACTACATCACAGCACTCAACTCAAAATACTCTGAGCAGTTTAAAAGACTGCTACTGTAGATTATACACCAGATAATATTAGATTATTGGATTTGAAAATGCAGCCAAATTGGACAAAAACCATGAAATATATATAAAAAAGGCCTAATTACATTAGACTTCTTGCCAAGAGAAAGATGACAATCTATTTTTATTACATATAATTAAATATGTCTCCCAAATCTAGAACTGTGTGTGCAAGTCCTGAGCATCAGGCTGTGATGAGTCACGCACACACACACACACACACACACACACACATACACACACACACACTGACACACTCACACACAGAGGCATCAACACATCACTGGTGACAAAGACAGAGCGATAAACAGAAGAAGAAACACAATTGTTCTCATACAATATCTCTCCTCCTGATACGTGTAGACAATTACCGTAAACTTCATATCTGATCTTGCCCAACCCAAAAAAAAAAGTACCCCAATCTATCAAGAAAGACAGATTCTGCAGCTTGTTAAGGCCGGTTATCAGCATGTGTGATTTGATTTGTCAACACATTTTCAGCCATCCCCACTAATGCTCAAGCAGCCACGCTAATGACTTACGGGGCCCTCGCAGTGGAGCGGAGCCATTTCTCTGGTGAAATGCACCGATAAAATTTACAAAGTGAGCAATAATGGATGAGTAGTTTTACTGGGCGATTAAGCTAATGTGCTTTTAATTGGCAGGAGGGAGCTTCTTTTGTTAAGGTATGCAAAATTAGTGCAGTTGAGTAGACAGGAGGTGCTCGAGCACCATGATTTTCAAGCAAATAATGAAACGGCGACATGCAAAGGCTGCAGCTACACATGCTACACAGCTACACGTTTCACCATGATTCTGAAAAGCCTTCATTTTCAATGCGTCAAGCAGATTCTCTCGCAGCATCATACATGAGAACGTTTTTCACCCATATGAGTTTATTAATGCCTGTACGCTGTACATAACCTTTCCTCCTCTTCTCCGGGTTTCATCTAAGCTCCATATAGTTTAGATCAAATATGAGTGACACCAGTTTAACATGCACTTTATCTAATCAGATCTGATTTATCTCCAACTGTTAATGAAACTGGAACCGAAGATTTAGCCTGGTTGGATTAGCATGAAACTCTCCTAAACAAATTGCTCACATCGCATTACAAAATATGTATACTGCATACATATTTATACAAAATACATGGACATATTTGGACAGGAGTTAATGATTCCCAAGGAGGCTTCTAATCACAGAGCTAAATTAAATTAACAAAGTAACTAAAAAACTATTCTCTTGTGCAGCGCCAACAGTGGGTGGAGGTCAACTCAAGTAAATTTCAGTTTTTTAATTAGCTTTAAAGGGCTACAATCTTTACACCATACAACACCCCCTGTCCTTGGACCCTTGGAATAACTTTGGTCTATTGTCATTCAAATTGTCTTTTTTTGTAGCTTTGGCAATGAGGCAACATCACACAAAATAAGTCAGAAGGACAGATGTCACACAATGTCAGACCATCAGGTGTGACGGACATCTTGAAAGGAAAACTGAAAATATTACTCAAACTGTCCGTCGAGAGCGCCTGTCACTGTTTACTGACCGCCTTAATTTAAGTTTACCTTTGGCTACTGTGCATGTACTCCACATAGTGTGATTATCCTGAGTGATGAAGGATTATTACAAAGTCTCTGTTTGATCAAAAATCTTTTTTTTTTTATTGTTATGAATTATACAACAGGAGGCCTTTAAGATGTGTAATGCTGCTCTTTCTCAGATTCATGAGCAGAGAGAGAGGATCACATAAGAAATGTTGGATTCAAAACTCATCCGCCACTGAATGTGTGATGTGCTTTATGTCTTAATCCAGTGGGCTGCCAGGACGTCCCCGTGCTAATCAAAACACCCAAACGAAGCAAGAATGGATGAGTAGTTTTCACTGGGTGATTAAGTTAATGCGACTTTAATTTGCAGAGCGGAGCTGCTACTGTTAGGGTATGCAGATTGAAAAGGTGGAGTAGAGAAAATCCCTACAGGGTCACCACACAGACAAAAAATATTTGTAGGCAAACTGATAGCAGCTGAAATAAGATAAATAAATAAACAAATAACTTCATCATCGAGATCTCCAAACCCACACCTCTCAGAGTGACATAATCTGCTAACACTCACAAAATTCTCTCCTAAAAAGCTTTGTCTGTCCTGTACGTAAGAGCTCTGTTTGTTTTACACATGGAAGAGAGGAAAGAACTATTTGATTAATATCACCTAGTCAAGGTAACTAATTCCTCATTTTAATATTATACAGTGAAAAACACTATCTGTAGATTTGTCTCGCTCACACTTCCCTCCATTTCCCATCCTTAAAAGAACTCTTAGTCTCATTCAGATCTTCTTTTCAATGCTTTTTTTAGTGCCTGGAATCTTCACAGAAATTTGAAGAGGTGCTTTTAAGTTTAAAGCACCATCAGACTGGAATAATTAGCCTGACTCACTCTGATAGATGACTTCTTTTTACGACTTTGAGGCCGCCCGCTTACCACAAATGTACTTGTTCTTGTTATCGACTGCATTTCGACTTTCATTTTTAGTTTATATGCAGACTCAGTTCTTTGACATAATTTAGTCTGCCATTTTTCTTTTAAAATAAAAATTCTCATTCATGTTGTGCAGATGATACTTGTAATAGACACTGTGTGCTTTAGGACTGTGGGATTGTGGTTGATGTTATTATGACGATTGTTTGTGTTGTTATTATGTTTTATTAGTATTACTATTAGTAATGTGTTCAACTTCGTTTAAATGTCTGTTAAATTAATGTCTGAGGACATCTTGAAAATAAGATTTCTAAATATTTTTCTTGTCTGAATGCGTTCGTTGTTCTTATCAGGGAGACAAATGTTAAATCTAATCTTAAATTTAAAAACAGGAGTTAAAGTGTCTTGAGGCGAAGGCCTTGAGGCCTGTTTGAATTCCTCCTCCAGTGCTGGTTGGTCCAGGCCAACTGATCGACAATTTCCATCCTTAGAGGTTGGCAAAAAATTAATATTATTCAGGCAGGTGTCATTCTAATTTAATAGGTTACAACCATTACAAGCAGCTAACATGGCCACCAACTGTTTGTTCTTATATTTCACAGATTCTTTTATAGTTTTCCTTTTATAGTTCCTAGATTTGTCTTTTGCTTTCTGTAATGACTGTTTTCATTTTGCCTTAGTTCAGCACACATTAAACTGATGCCTTCAGCTTTAACAGGACTCAGCAGTAGAAGAGTCCTCTACCTTATATGTGGGCATCAGAGGGAACAGTCAAGCTTTACACAGAGCTCAGCCTCCTCTGAATGGACCACTGTGCCTCACAAAACAGGAAGAGGTCATGAGACAACAACAAGAGAGGACATCACACTAAAAATCGTGGAGGCAGGTCACAACCTTCATGATGGAAAGCTGCTTTCGCCCCGGGAGGGAACAGGAGACGCAGAAACATTTACAACATGGTGGATCAGTGTGACGTTTGGGTCTGATGCAGCGCAAGCTGACATGATTGAGTTCAAGATGCCGGATGTTTTCTGCGAGAGGAATGCTTACTACTCTGTTGTACAGATGGAGAACGTGTCACAGGTAGCTTACACTGCTGAAAACAGGTCAAGAAAGGCTCAACACAAGCTGTACAACTCTGTTGTAGATGCTCACAGAGCGTGACTTCCTGAAGAAGACCTTTTCTCAGATCACCTAACAAGGAGAGCTGTGTGATTCTGTGAACTCCAACTGACACACTGATAGTGTGCCGGTCCCCACAGGCACAAGTGTTAGAATCAATAGAAAACAGCTTGCTCATATGCCTGGTGAAGTTTTTTTGCAAAAAAAAAAAACAGATCTCTTGGGGTTCATTTTCACATCGTGTATACCCTAGTGGTCACACACAGTATTGCAGTGTGTGAATTTGTACTGGTGGGGACCTTTTTTTCTGAGAAAGTGTGTAAGTGTGTATATTATATAAACCAGTATTTCAGTATTATAGTCTGTCCATCTTAAAGTGATCAGATATTCATGTTATCAAATTATCTCAATGAGGGAACCTATTCAACCCTTTCTAAGACTTTTTCTTCAAAAGAATAAACTGGTACACAAATATGTATGTTTTAATGGCTATCACTATAGATTGAACATTTTCTAATAAATAAAAGGTTTATTTAAGAGTGCACGTCCTAATATGAAGGAAGTAAGTGACAAAAGTGTTGTATTGGACACTTCTGTGAGACACAGTGTACTGTCTTTAACAAACTGTACCTACAACAAACAGCAACAGTAATTGACACAAGGCCATAACAGTGTGCCGAGTTAAACAAATTTACTATAAGAAAAATTGCTGTCAGCTGTTATACACAAACTAAAGCTAGTACAGTCAGCAGTGGCCTGATATGAATAAACTGATGTTAGTACAGTTAGCTGTGGCCTGATATGAACAATGTAAATCCATAATAGTTAGCTGTGGCCTGATATTAACAAACTGATGATAGTACAGTTAGCAGTGGCCTCATATGAATAAGCTGATGCCACAGTAGTGAGCAGCGGCCTTATCAACCTTAGACAACAATAGTAATTGTGGCCTGATAAGAACAATCTATGGCCACAATAGTTAGCTGGAGCCTGAAATTAACAATCTGACGCCACATTAGTTAGCTGTGGCCTAAAATGAGCAAACAAGAGATAAAACAGTTAGCTATGGCCTGATATGAATAATCTGAGGCCACAATAACTAGTAGTGGCCTAATATGATCAAAATAAGGGCACATTATTTAGCTGTGGGTTACGGAACATAAAATGGTTAGCTTGAAGTTGATATGAACAAACTGAGGCTAAGACAGTTTACCATAGGCCTAATATGAGTTACGGTATATTAAAAAAAGACAGAATGGTTATACAATACACAACATGGCAGTACTATTTTTAAAAATAGGATGATGATCAACATAGCCTAATAATAGCAATTTAATTGAATAATATTATTTGAGGCATAATGTTGTGAAGTATTAAAAATATCTCATTCCAATGGGTTTAGTGATGCAGTGAAACACAGCGGTGAACGGTCACACCTTTCCTGACATTTGTGGTCCCCACTTCACCCATGCCCATCCCCACCCGCCTGCTACACAGAGCCAGGGTTTTTTAAAGCATGCAACATAAAAATATAATTTTTAAAATAATGGGATCATGATGACATGAGCACATCTTAATTGTGAGATTGTTTAGTGGGAGGAGGACAGCAGGAGGAGAGGACAGAGACGGAGAAGGACGGATGGAGAAAGCCAGAAACAGAAGATGGACAAAAGCAGCACGGAAAACACACGGGAAAACTAGATAAGTTTACAGTTTTAGACACTTATATAATAAGATATTAAGAATATTCTTATAATTAAGAATATTAATAAGACTCAGCATTGTGGCTAGCGTGTTTGCAGCTAAAAGCTCACTCATTTTTATATTAGCTAGCATGGTCGCTAATGCTAACACGAGCTAGTTTCTCATTAGAAAATGTTGTAACACTGTTTTTTAAAATCAGAACTGTGCGCTTCACAGGGTTCAGTTATTGGCTGTGTTTAAACCCTGATTTTTATTTATCTAATCTCTGATATTGCAGTGGAGTTCGGAAAAGAGAGGAAAGATAAAATATTTATTTTCATTTTCACCTGCTTTCGTTTTAATTCTTCCATCACTGTTAAAACGATTTTGTAGCCAAAGATCATCTTATTAACCAGACATTAAACGAGGCTGTTTATCACGGTGGGGTTTGTATCAGAGTGACGCAGGTGTATTACACGTGGCTGCGGCGTGAAATGTGTGTGTAGAGGAGAGGAGAATAATTAACGCGCGACTGCCTCATATAAATAAGATAAATAACATGAGGCTACTTACCAAAATATCAAGGTATAATTCTGTTCTATAAGAAAGTTAACCTTAAATGACTTATGTTGTGATCTGGCGCTATATATAAAATATAATTAAATTAAATGAACTTGGCCTTAAAGGGGGCGGGGCGCCCCCCTAATATGATGGTAAGAGAAACACTGGACTTTCTTTGTGCCTCTTAAACTGATCACTCCATTACGTCTCCTGTTGCAGGTTAACATGTGTTTATGTTTATATGCAGAGACCAGCTATGTGTAGCTAATATCAGAAGCTCTCTGTCTGCACTGTATGCAACAAATGATGTAAACAAAGCAGTCACCTGTCAGCTACATCAGAACAGGGACATAACCCCAGTAACAATGTGCAAGTATCTGCTTTCCCCTGACAGTTATGTTTTTTTGACTGTTCTGCAGACAAAGTGCTCAGTCCAGGTTTTCTGCACGCTTACAGCGTCTGAAGGACCATCATGAAAAGTGCTTATCCAAGTACATGGAGTATGAGAAACACCAAATACAGGTAAAGATGATGGAACTTTAATATTCACATCTGATATAATATTGCTGTCATATGTAGTCAAGAATGCATGCATACTGTAATCAGTTGTTGCCTATAAGGACATTAAAGAATATTTACAGCTTTGTATTTTTTAAGGTTATTCAAAGATGTTCATATGCTGGTGGAAACTGTATAACTGTATATTTTCTAATTCCTAATGCACTGTCCTGTCTGTGGCAGTGAGTGAACATATGGGAAAATTGCTCATACAACCATTTATAAAATAGATTTTATACAAAGACTAACTTATTTCAGTGGGCCTCTTAAACAGGATGTTCTAGTTGTTTTTTTGTGGTAATACAGGTGTCTGTGTTTTAGTCCTCAGGACTGCCACACCAAGAAAGGGAGAATACATCACCACAGGACATCTCAGGTCATCTGAATTACTCCCAGCCTCCAACAGCTCGGTAAGCTCAGAGAGGTTCAGTCCACACACATAACACAATATACTCAAGTAGTGCGCTACCCTACACCACGTGTTCAAGGAAGAAGTCAATACAGTTCATCAGAGTTTCCTTGATTTAGATTGCAGAGTTGTAAGATGAATCAAGTGTGTGACTAACAAAGTCAGTGGTTTTTACTGTGACAGTGACTCTCAGTTACGCTCACTCTCAGCAGTAATGTTCAGCCTTAGTTCATTCAAACAGCACTAAACCTTTCTACGCCAACCAGTGTGTGTACTGTAAGCCAGCAACTCTGTGTAACTCAACAAAATCAGAAACAATAGAAATAGTCACACCTGTATGTTCTGCCTTATTAGCCCTTAGGAAGACCTCATGAAGAGGAGGAGGCCTCATCAGAACCTTCTCCTAAGGTACTGGCACCTTGCAAAAGTTAGGTAAGTATTCAAAAGTTGTTGTTATTAACCAACAGCAATGAGAATACCCTCCCGGAAATTAGAGCATACTACATATCATACCACAGTGAACGTGAAGCTGCATTTACAGGAATATAGACACTTGCACCTCAGTAGTGTAAAGGAGCCTTGAACACCTTGTGTTAAATGTGCTGTGCTGTCATAGTTTTATTGATTATAAGGGAATAATCATATTTCTGCTTTGTGTATGTCTTGTGGTCAGTACAGCCAGCCCCTCAGTCGGCAGTCAGCCTGGCTGACTGCAGCCTGTCACATTACTTTGGCACTAACAACAAAACCTTATGCTTCTGAAACTATTACAAAATACCAACCACCAGATCTGCTTGTCTGCAACTTCTTCTCATAATGTGCAGGCTTATGTCAAAGTGAGTTCAGAAAAATCATTGACATGGTCCCAGCAGTATATGAGCAGCTGTGTTGTTAGCATGTTGCTTCACTGCACACCTCAGAATGCAGTTGTTTTTGTTTTGCACAATCTGAACATTGCACAATCACATAATCGTCACTTTAAAACTTTAAAACTTCTATTGCACACTACCTCAAAGGATACTGATACTGTATATTGTTGTCATCACATTGTCATACCATTTTATTTTCATTTGCAGTTCATCCTTATTTATTCTGTTTATTTATATTTATCTACTTAGCTTAAATTTGCTTAATTCTATCTTGTTTATTTTGTACTATTCTACTTTTTTACATTTATTCTACTTTTTATACTCATTCTACTTTTATACTCCTTTACCTTATTGGGCTTGCAGCGGGACCAGGGTAACTAATCTCGTTCCATCCCATGTTTAACATGTGTTGAAATGGTACAATACAACTCCTTGAATCCTTGAATCCTTGAACAAGGTTTCATAAGAGCAGACAGCAGCGCCAGCTAGTAGGAATGGTGTGGCCACAAATGTCCTGGAAGTTACTAGTTATGTTTCATATTTGTATTTGTATTATGGATATTTATACTGTTATTTTTCCAACATAGGAAGCAAGCTCCAGTGGTGAAAATAGCACACCTGAAAGCTCAAGCTCTGCTGTCAGTGTTGACCCAGAAGTTCCACCACTGGAAAGAACTGACAGCATATTTGTAAGTTTGCATACATAGTTTTTCTTCTCTGGTCCTCTATTTAACCTCATAGCTGTTAATACCCTGACAGTAATGCTTAATGCTATGACACTCAAAGTTTGACTGTCAGGTTTGACAATGGACTCATAGACAGTGAGATTTATGCCTGGTTATTGTTTATGCAGAAAATTTTGTATATGTTATATTTTCAGCTCACCTACGAATTTTTGGAATCACTCTCCAAGACATCTGCTAAGCCAGAGCTGCATTGAGAGCAGTGGAGATGAATGTTGTCCATCAGCAGACTCAATAAATGAGGGCAGTGGGAATGAATACTTTCCCTCAAAAGATTCAATAAATGAGAGCAGTTCAGACAGATCATGTGATCTTAAAAGCAAGGTTTCACCAGTGAAACTGAAGAGACGAAAGATGTCAAAAAAGACTTACAGTAGGAACACTGTGTCCAGCAAGTTGTCTGCTCAGGATGATGGGAGAGCAGAGAGTGGACACTCAAGTGATACAAACCCAGGAAGCTCCAGAAAAAGAGAGATGGTGCTCGAGTTTACAATAAAAACACTATTGTCTGTACTGTCCTCTGCACTGTCATAAAATGGCACGGCACTTGATACGCAAACACAGCAATGAACCAGCTCTGGCACAAGCAACAAGTTTTCCATTGAAATCAAAAGAACAGAAAGTGCATTTTGACCTGATTAGAAACAAAGGAAATAGGGCACATAATAATGGTGTTCTAAAAGCTGGTTGTGGAACACTGATCCCAAGCCAGCAATCTGGGGATCAAGTGAAAGCAAGTGACTACATGCACTGCATAAACTGTGAAACTTTGCTTAAAAGAAAGTCATTATGGATGCACATGTTCAGGTGCAAGCTTGCACAAAAGTGTGCAACGAAAAAGCCAGGTAAAAGCCGGATCCAATCACTGTGTGCCTTTGCACAGCCAGTCCCAGAAGGAGTCAGCAGAAAGGTTTGGGAGCTGGTGAATGCCATGCACCAAGATGAAGTCGCAGTCATCATCAAAGAGGAGGAAAGTATTTTGAGAACATTTGTATGCAAAACATGGAGATGACAAAACCAAACATGAGTACATTAGACAAAAAATGCGAGAAACAGGCAGACTAATTTGCCACTCAAGAAAGTCTGGCAAACTTCAAAAAATGGAGGACTTTTATATACCCTCCAACTTCAACTCTGTGGTCGAAGCGGTAAAAGACGTGGCTGGCTTCGATGAGGACAAAAACATCTATAAAACTCCCTCACTAGCTTTGAAGCTTGATCACAGTCTAAAGAAGATTGCAGATATTCTTGAGTGTGAGGCGCAGATGGCTGGGTCTGACAGTGAGGGATTTCTGAAGAATGTGCAGACAAGCCGCAGTTTGTATGAGAAAAGGTGTGATGCGTGTGTGTCATCACGAGCCTTACAAACTCTAACAGAGGCTAAATGGAACACTCCCCACCTTCTCCCTTTCACTGAAGATGTGAAGACGATGCACATGCATCTTGATAAGTGTAGGGAAGAGTACAAAAAAACACTTGAAAATGATCCAAATAAGAAAAACTGATCCAAACTTGCTACTTTGACTCTGTGTGAGGTCATTTGGTTCAACCGCAGGAGAGAGGGTGAGGTGTCAAAGATGCCACTGAGTGCTTTTACCCTTAGCGACACCTCAGGAGTACACTCTGATCTGACAGAAGGACTTACCTCATTGGAGCAAAAGCTTTGTCAGCATTTTCAGTGCACTGAAATAAGGGGGAAGAGAAACAGGAAAGTTCCCATCCTTCTAACACCAGACATGCTCAGTTCAATGGAAGCGTTGGTTGCACGTCGGAGGGCCTGTGGCGTTCCCGATGAAAATCCCTTTTTCTTCTCGAGACCTGAAGCAGAGACTCATCTGAGGGGGTCAGATGCCATCAGACAGATTGCAAAGGAATGTGGAGCCGAGCATCCTGAAACTCTTTCCTCAACCAAGCTGAGGAAGCAGATCTCCACACTGTTGACAGTCCTGAACCTGAAGGATCATGAGATGGACCAATTGGCTAATTTTCTTGGCCACGACATTCGGGTCCATAGACAGTATTATAGACTACCTGAAGGAACTCTTGAGTTGGCTAAAGTCAGCAAAGTGCTGTGTGCGCTAGAACAAGGACGACTGTCAGGCTTCAAGGGAATGAGCCTAGACCAAATCCAAATCAGTCCTAATGGTAATGACATATATTCAGGTTATATTTATATTTATGTCAGAGTAAATGTTTGTTTATTCTGATATTATGACACCTGATTTTTAGAGCAAGTGCTAGAAGCTGTGGACACTGAGGTCTCAGACATGGAGACAGACAAGGACTCATCTTTCAGCAGTCCATCTTCAGGTGATTTTTACATTTAAGTCTTTCTTCTGGGTGAGTGCCCTGTGCAGCACAGACATGGTGCTGTATGTCTTTATGGAGAGGTGTGGAGGGAGACACACCTTATTATTGGAATGTGTTCAAGGACCATTAAGACAACTTTAGTAAGTAAATAACTGTCTGATTTGTTAAAGGATGCTCAGGAGGAAAAAGAAGGATGCCTCCCTCTGAGTCTGGTGAGGACACCACGCCCTTAGGTATCCCACAAACCCATGCACACTCCATTCTTTGCTGTTTTCATGTACATTGAAAAATAAAAAAAGATAAGGACTGATTATTGTTTGTTGTTTTAACAGCATCCTCTACACCAAGAAGGCTACAGCATGTCGAGTCAGAATGTGATGATGCTGAAGGTATTTCTCACAAATAAATACTGTGCTTGCTACTGTTTAATTATCATCTTAACTTCAGAAACTTTACAAAAAGTTAACATTTACTAATTAACAGTGCTGCCTCTTTGCATTATTTCAGCAGGACCCTCTGAACCAAAGAGACAAACTATGACATCTATCACTGATGACCCTGAAGAAGGTATTTCATAGCAACATTGTTGCTCTTCCTCTTGCCACCTGTTCATTACTTGCTTTTACAAAAACAGAGGAATCAATTAAATTGTTAGATTCTAAAAATTTTACCAAATAACAACTCTGGCTTTATTTTAATAAGGCCACCCACCAGAAATCTGTGGATGGAGTTAATTTCCTGGGTTATACCTCAAATGGTGGGATTGTTTCAGCTGGATGGTAGAGTTTTAGGCTGACTTTAAGATGAATCCTCTGCTATAGGTACCCCACAGGCTGATTACCCTTTTCACCACAGAACCACTGAGCAGGCATTGTTATTAGCATTATTAAAACACGTTGTAATTGGTAGATTTCTGATCCTGTATGATATTTTTATTTAAAAGCAAAGAAACAAATGAAAGATTGTACATGGCAAACAAGATTATAGAGCTACAACGATCAAAATTCTACCTATATCTTGTAAACTGGCTACATTTTTAGATTAAATTTTCAGAAATTGCTTCCCTATACTTATTAATTTGAATAGTATGTAGTATTGGTGAATTTGTAGAAAATATATATCAGATTTAGTACCACATCAGCTAGTACAACTGATGATGTAAATTATTATTTTAGTTTCTGTGTTATGTTTTAATCAAAATATCAGCTTTCAGGACATTGCTTGATGAAATTACACATCTGATTAATTAATGAAGCTGGCTGGTCACTGAAATCTTTGACATTCTTAGATTGTGAGTCTGTTGAATGAGTTGTAGTGACACTAGCCTTGCAGTCTATGGGTCTGATTGTCTTTTTTCTGTGTTCCTGTCTTAGAAAGCTCAAAGAGGGGGAGTTGGACACCTTCAGAAGTGCGTGCAGTGGAAAAGACTCTAAAGGTGTTCATAGGCTCTCGGAAAGTTCCTGGGAAAGCAGACTGTGTGGATTGCGTCAAGGCCTTACCACAAGAGCTGAAGACAAGAACCCGGACGGCTGTTAATTACTATGTTAAGAATCGAATCACAGAAGTTCAGATGGTACTAAAGATTTTCTTAGGCTTTTGTTTTGAAAGGTTAATATGTCCTCTACCTCTACACTGGGTCTGCATCTTTTCTGTTTTGTTTTGAAAAACAGTTTCTTGTTGTTTCTGAGTGTTTTGGGGTTTGTAGATCTAAATATTCTCTAAACAGTGTTTTTTTATAATCACAGAAAAATTCAGTACTGTTAGTTTTGTTCAAAATTGTTTTATTTCATCACACCATGTTTGTGTGGTATTATGTCCAGTCAGTGCAATTTGCTCAGCTAAAAATATAATTTAAAATCATAGTGCTCAATTGAGTTTACAAAAATATTCTAGAAAAACAAAGGCACTTTTTTAAAGGCTTCCATGTAATGTGTGGCAGACACACCAAATCAATACTAGAATACATCACTACACCGGGCACAACTCTTTGACTGGATTTTAGGGTCTCTTCCATCAAGTTTAAAAGATTTTAGGAGCCTGATACACAGACTCTGAAACCAGCATAAAGACGTGTGTCCTGTTTTTAAAGGTGTAATAATATTTTTAGGTTTTTACAGGGTCTCTGCATCATGTAAGATGGATCCTTGCACAGAGAACAGTTCCTGCTCCCTGCTGGTCTAATGCACTTTAATTGTTGGACATTTGGAGTCCATCTGTTCAACTTATGTCACTTTATTGTTGGATGTGCAATAAAACACTGATTGATCTGTGATTGAATAGACATTTGATGTCATAGTGAAGGTCCCAAGACCAGACTGAGGCTGATCAATCAACCAACAAACCATCCTTCAGTTTAAAAATAACTTTATTTACAACGGATCTCAACCAACCCATGATTGATCTTGCTTGACTTTTGACAGCTGAAAGCAGTATAAATGTTGGGTAGTGTTAGAGGACACTGGATGATGGAACAGTGTACTGGGGGAATGAACATCATGTTGAGCCAATATGACTGTGAAGTAATGATAAACTTCATATTTATCATCTCAAATCAGATACTGGCAACATTTATGTTTTAAATTGAAAATCTGATCAGTTGATCTGCCACTCTGGACGATCAGAGTCACTGTAGATGTGCATCAGGAGCTGTACAGTGTCATAACAGTGCTGTAATTGTATGCAAATAGGCAGAACAGTTCCGGTCCCCAATGAGGAGCAGAATTCAGGTTTGGTCCCCAAAAGTATCAAAATTTAGGTTTAAAATTTTTCAGTGAGTTTTAGATGTTTCAAGTGATTTTTGTGTTCCCTTAAATTTTTCATGATTTTAGAAGTTAAAATCAGAGCTGTAGGACCTTCAGAAAGGGCGGATCCCATCAGACACCAGTCTGTCATTGGTCCTCACAGTGTGATTAAAAACAGGTATGTGTGTGTGTGTGTGTGTGTGTGCTCTGTAGGTGTGATCCAGCCTCGGCCAAAACAGTACTTTTACACACAGAAAGACGAACGTTTGACAGACATCATGTTGATAACTTGCTAGGCAACTTATTGCTGTTTCTCCAAAGGCTGTACAGCATCAGCAGAGCTACAGATACAGCTGGATGAACGCTAAGGGTGAGTGAATGTGATGAAATGCTTGTTTTCTGACTGGAGTTTGGATGGATCAGGGCCATGCCAACACTGTAGCCACTCCATAAACATTCAAAATAACATCATGTAAATTCTGTATAGATATGAAGTAGCATCACTGAGCTAACTAACTAGTGTTGCTGAGTGTTTGTGCTGTAGCACTCTAAAGTCTGTTAAATAGAAATTAGTCTAAAGTGTGTTACAGTCAACAGAGAAAGTCGGGAGCTGTGTCATGTTTTTAGGTTATGTTACAATCTGTTCACACATTAGCAACAAATAAAAAGGTTAAAAAATATTTTAAAAGTGTAATGAATATAAATTGCTACGTACAACTCCTTTGAGTCAGCGTCAGTTGGGTCTGATGAGAAGAAGTGACATCACATGAGGCAGTTTATCAGACTTCACACAGCTCCCTCTGCAGACATGAAAAGCTTTCTTCAACATTTTTCACATTTTTACCTCACTGTAAACACACTTTGAGGTGTACTTCCTTTTTAAGGTTGCATTCACATCTGTAGTTAAGTTCACATAATCCAGATCAATGACAGGTTTTGATGCACCTTTTTATCCTGGTTTGTTTTGTCTCCACACTGCTCTCTGACAAACTAACCCCAAGCTGTAAACATTCAGACTGAATTGACAGGTAATTGTCTCGGTGATGTCATCCTGCATCAGCAGCACACGGACCCACAGGAGGCATCAAACTCTGGTGACTCACAGCAGGTCATGCAACACTTTATCTTTTACCTTGTATTTACTTCCTCCCTGGTTTCAGCTCACATTGAAACTACAACTGAATCTCATGCTTCATAAATAATGAATAGGAAAGAAATGGCATGAAACCGAGGACTCTTGTAGTGTAACATTACTCTCTTTTAACAAGGAACTGCTAAAATAGACACAGTTTGTTTTTCACACGCATGTGCTGATGTGCATAAATGTTCTCATAAAAATCTAATGCACAATATCTTACACTCATTTTCTAGTTTATCATGAGCACATATCGAACTTCACCTCAAACAAATGGCAGTAGAGCCCTCTCAGAAGCAGACGGTGGTCTCAGATAAGTTGTTCACACCAGAATGAACAGTTTTTATACAAAAACAACTTTATTGGTGAAATGGTCTTCAGGAAATGCAATCAAATTGTTAAAAGTGAGACATACATAGATAATGAAAGAGTCATAATATTTAGCTAAATAAATATTGTTTTGTGAGTACTGTCATACATATGTTAAAATGCAACAGCAATAGGAAGTAAATACAGAGGTACAACTCAGGACAAACACAGGAAGTAGCGTTTTAAGAAATGAGGCTGAGATGAGGTGCTGTTTTATTTTATTTTTTTTTCTCACAGTAAAGCACAAAGCTGATAGCCCAGCACTATAGAAATAACCTGTTGATCGCACACGCCCACAGGCCCAAAGCAATAATAAGATAAACATCAGCTGACACAGAGAGGACAAGACAAGCAGGAGACAGAGACAAGAGAACAGTGAGGGAAGAATGAAGGGCATGGAAAGGCACCGTGATGTTGGTTTTTAAAGGCTGCAAATGTTTTTTTTGTTTTTTTTTTCCCTGGCAGCAAATGTTTGTATTTATATTCAGTATCTTTAAAAGACAAAATCATCAATGGACTTGTTTCCTGACTTCATTTTATTTACAGAGTGGAAAACACGAGGCATTTTTAAATGTGAGACAAAGCATCCAGTCAGAGTTTTAATGACCTTTTTATTTTTTTATTTCATCTTGTTTCTCAGTAAGACTCAGAAGGATATAATTTATTAATGATCTGTGGCTCTATTCTGGCTCTAAACAGTAGACACAGGTCTGCATTGAGGGTTTGCATCAGTAAAATGGAAGCCCCACTGAGAACTGTGTGTTCAGTTTCACGTATTTTAAGGTGTTCTTGTTTAGAGCCACAAAATATGGGAGGAGGGACTGAAAAATCAAGTCACTGCAGCGTCCCGGCCCCTGCGGCAGAGGAAACTGTTTGAAATACAGCATCTGGGGAAAGCAGGTGTTAAATCTGCAGCACTGCTTAATCACACGCACTCGGGGGGTGAGAGGCTATAACCAGATCAGAACAGTGAGGAAGGCCAGGCGCATGTCACACCACCAAATGTTGGAGCTCGCCTCACATCATCCGGGCTGCCGGATTCCAGCTTACATCTGAACACTGCACACACTTTAGGATGCGGTAACAATGGTAGTTTGCATATTACAAGACTCCCAGCTTAAAATGGAAGTTAATTACATGTTGAAGTCTTGTAAGTTTGGTCATGGGGAACTATAACCTGCCATACAGAAAGTCAAATGGCCATTTCTAGGCTGTGTCAGGCGATCAGGACGTGACCTTCAGAAACAATGTGAGCAAAGACGTGCTGTTTTTTCTTTCTTCTTATTTTTTTAATCTTGACAGGTTGTCTGGGACAGTCTGAGATGCATGAATCGGTCGATATCACTAACTCTCATGCTGTGTTCTGGTCAAATTTGACCGATTTAAAAGTTTTATCTCTAAAAAGTGTAGTTAATTAGATTCCATGACTTTGTCCACAAAGAGGATTTCAACACACAAAATAAACTTGTATTCATTTGCATACAATTTTGTGTGTTTTATTCAACTTTTGTACACTCTTGGTGTTCCTGGTCAAAAATGACCGGTCATTAGAAATGAATGGGGGAGTGTACAATTAGTGTAAAAAACTGAGCTTAAGTACATCCTCATTTGTCAGATGGACACATACACACACGCATGCACACGCACACCTACACACTTTGGGTTCCCTGGCAACCACTACACGAACCTTTGTCCAGTAGATGGATTAGAGGAGGAAGTGTCAGAAGCTGAAGATGACAGAATATAATCCAGACCAAGAAATAACTGATGTGAAAACAAGCGTAATGTGCCATAAATGCAATGCATATATTTGCAAGGTGCATGCAACAATCTGCACATATTGTCCAACATGTGCATGAGAAAAAACACCATTAAAGTTTGAGTTAACCCACTCCACCAAGTTTAGAAGCCTGATTTTATATCAGTTTTCACTTTTTTTCTGTTATCAGAAAAAAAAAAAAAAACTGATAGACTGATGAACATTGTGATGTCATGGTTCTTGTTAGTTGTTGTGGTAACTTCGACTTTGAAAAAGACCACTCGACAACTTGCTGTTGCTCATATGAGCTTCATCTATAACTTGTACACCGAGGCTCACACTGCTCAAAATATGAAACATGGAGGCAAAACAACGCGAGAGGGAAAACCCCGGGAAAAAGCATCTCTTACAAACAGCTACCCTCTAGCGGATTATAAGTATTAAACCATTTTATAGTGCTCATATTACAACAGTTGTTCTTTAATGTATTAAGATATTGATCTTGGAATATTGTGAAATTGTTAAGTGTAGTGTTGGGATAATTTCCTTTGTACACAAATAAAATCTTCCCGGTCACTTTTGACCAGGAACACAAAAGATGTTACTTTATGTGACTGTTTAAAATTTTTAAATGGTTTCAAAACAAATGTCGTTGGTAACTTTGACCCAAAGTAGTCTGTGATAAACAGTATTCTATGTTTCATCTGATTCAAGTCAAATTAATCCAGAAATGATGTTTTTTAGAACTTAAATTCAAGATGTATAAGCTCAGATCAATGAGGCATACAGGCCATGAATAACAAATAGAAATTCAAAAACTTATAATGTTTCACAAGAACTTTAAGGTGATGATAAAAAAATCTAACACAACAAATAGTGATAATATATATGTATTATTATAGTTTTTATGATGAGTCTTAATGGAACAGTCATTTTTGACCGAGGAACACAAAATTGTTTAACATGAAATGAACACAACATGAAGGTTAAGTCAGGCACTTAGGAGAGATGGACAGACAGACAGACATGGCAGTTAAAATAAGTGGCACTAAGGGGTACAACAAGTCACACACAACTTATTAATGAAATGAAATGAAATGTAATTTGTTATTTCCACACCTGTAATCAGGGGTCCCTAAGAGTCTACAACCAAAGTGAGCAATGTACATAAACAAATAAGTTTCATTGAGGGAGTAATGTCACATCTTTTTTTTTTTTTTAATAATGTAATAGTCTGGTAACGTTTGGGCAACTAATCACACTTGATGAAGTTCTTGTCACAGTTAGGGAGAGATCATGTACTGTGCTGCATTGAAGACACAGGATTTTCTCTCGTTGTAATGAAGCATTTTAGTAGCCGTCATTTGACTCCACAGACCAGTTCTTTAAGTCCTCCACTCCATCCTCCTAATCTCTTTCCTTTGTTTTTTGTTTTGTAAATCAGATTTGTACATATTTCTTTGTATTCACTATCTTTGCTTTTCCAGGTTTATTTTACTTTATACAGGAGAGTTCACTTCAGCCATGTGCTTCAGTTCAATGAAAAAGCAAGCAAGAAGGTCCAGAGACAAAGAGATGGGGAGGATGAGGAAGACTTATTGATGGAAACACTCTAGGAAAAGCAGAAATGCACGGAATAAGATAAAATGGATGGCTGAAACACAGAGGTGTGTGTGTGTGTGTGTGTGACAGAAAGTCTTACAGTATGGGGCAGGGCCTGAGGTGATGATGGTGGTGGGGGATTAGTAAATGACCCTGTCTCCCTCTTGCTGGCAGAAAAATTACTACTACTCTGACTTTCACCACACAGCCACAGCAAGGCAGATGTGTGTGTGTGTGTGTCCTACAGGGCTACCTAGGGGAGTAATGGGATTTCTGCCTTTGTGTCTGCAGAGAAAAAGACCAATTGTGTGGATTTGCCCTTTACTGCCACTGCTGCTGCAGTACTTTGTGGTTGAAATATAGCTGTGGGGTAATGACGTGAGTGTGTTTGTGTGTGTGAGAGAGAGAAACACGCATGCCTGGGAATAAAAATCACGAGCTGTGTGTGCGTGTATGTGTCCACATACTGTGTGTGTACGTGTGTGCTACATGTCAGTTGCACAGGAGTTTCATGGTCGTGAAAACACAATAAATAAAAACACTCACAGACCTGTGTGTATACACAGTGTACCTCCTTATAAACACACACACACACAGCTAAATACAGATGCACAATCGATAAAAAAAAAAAAAAGACCTCCAGAGAAAATTCTGTTAGTGCTGAACCAAAACACACTTATGGCACTCAGTGACCAAGAATGTGCAAAGGTGCAATGATCAGTATTAAATCAATCAAACAGTATGACGAGTGTATCTGGTTCTCCTGACTGACACTGGAAATGGTACTTCCTTTAACATGGCTCACACTTAAGGGTCCTCTTATGTTTGCTTCCAAACGCTGAGCGACATATTGGATGAAAGCAAACAACTCACATGAGCACAAATCTGAAGTGGTTCAAGGCCGCAAAACTGATTTTTTTTGTCCACTCGGGGCAGTGGAAACAAGAACACAACATTAATATACTGTATCATCTTTAAAGTTCATATGTTGAACCTGTTAGAAAACAGTTGCTTATTTACACATCCATCAGTCTTGTTTGTGGCCACCTGGTGAGTCCAATATTCACTCAATTTTAGCTGTTTTTGGTCTCTACCAGCTCCTGAGAAAATGTCTCTTCAGCTGTTAATGCTGCACTTTAGTTTATCATATAGTTTCTAACTGTCTGAGCAGGTAGTGAACTATGTTTCTGAAGAGTTTTTCTCTGTAGGTTCATCGATATATATATATATGATTATATATGTAATTATTTGCTGACTTTGTTTATTTTCCTGGAAAAGACAATTAGTAGAATTTTGGTCTACTGTTATTTACTTTGATTTACAGTGATTTTATTTAATTGAATTTTTTTGTATGATAATTAAATTTTACGTTAACTGGGACTAAATTGTTCTGTGATTTCTTTGAGGAGTACAGTTCAAACTATGTTCAAGTCTTGGGAACTAAAAGTGTAAACACTAACATGATAATTTTCTTTAAAAAAAAACTAAATCAGACCATGGGAACTGAATTGTTCAAACCCAGGGCAGTACCTATTGGTTAAAGGTACAGAAAGCGCTACTTTTCTATGGAGTTTATTTCCGTGATAAATGTGATCTAGTCATCCTTTCTTTGGGGTTGGACGTGAACCATTTTAATGGTAAAGTCTGCATCTTTTGAAGACATTAGTCTTGAGTGGGCCTCTCCATTGTTGGCTCCAGTTCATTTTTTTTTTCACATAGGAACTGATCGTCTTTCCATCTCAAACTGCCTCCTGTCCTCCTTTCTCTGCAGTTGTTACTCATCACTCTTTCACCAATAAATGAATTCCTTTCCTCCTTCCTTTTGGGCCCTGCTGGCTGGGAATGTTTTCACTGTTGGTTACCTCGCACTTACTCAGGAATTACTTAGACCTGGGAGCTGCACTCTGGATCAGTGTGTGTGTGTGTGTGTGTGTTAGACAGCTCCATCATCAGTTCTCAAACTAGGTTTAGCCTCAGCCCCTGCACGGTTTACCAGCTGAATCTCAACTTCTATCCATCACATCCTGTGGTGTTCAGAGACAACTGGCTCTTTTAGAAATAAAATGGAAACAATGAGTCTTTATTCCCTCACAAAGGCTCTGTGTGAAGGTGGTCGAGTTTCCAAATGCTCTTTTTCCTAGCCCTCCACTGAAGGTATACCAGATGGATTTGCTATACGAATGAAGAGTTGATCATATGATATCATTACACTTATGGCATCTGTCAGCAGCAAAAGAAATGTACAATATCACCAGTCTCTTTCACTCATTTTTGTTTTTATTCACACAAAATATCAGAGCAAAAATCAAAAAGGGCCTCCCCTGTTTCCCCTCTGTTTCATTTCCAGCCCGATAGACATGACATTTGATGCTGTCTTTATGAGTACCTCCAGGTTGAAACACTGACCTGATCTGTGCAGACACCTGTAACAGCCTGTGACTGGTGTCGGACCTTGGTTTACACCCACTGAGTGATGCTTCAAGTCAAGCGCTC
Source organism: Scortum barcoo (assembly GCA_023238725.1). NCBI lineage: Eukaryota > Metazoa > Chordata > Actinopteri > Centrarchiformes > Terapontidae > Scortum > Scortum barcoo. The sequence goes on from CM041554.1 coordinate 25,267,492, forward strand.
GCTTGAAGCAAAATGAAGGTGGAAATGAAAGTGGCTTGTTAAAGGAGCAGAGAGGGGAATGTCTTGGCCATTTTGTCATGAGCTGAGCAGGATCTGTCTGAGCTGTCACAAGATGGATTCCCTACCTTGAAATGGCACAAGGACCCGTACAATGGTGAAGACATCTGTATTTTAGTGTTCTTACTGCTTTGGTGACAACACTTGTTAAAACACAATGTTCTCTGTATTTATTCTGTGTTCAGACTCTTCTTATAAAACAAGTGAGAGCTTCAGAGTAAAACTCTTGATCTACATGTTAACTAGTATGTAGGCAAGGATGTTCATTTGAAGACAGCTGCAGCAGTGAAAACAACAGGGTGACGCTGACTGTCCTTTCACTTTCTTGTGGAGATGTAATGTGTTAGGAAAATACAAATTAGCTTAATTAGCAGGTGCATGTGCACCTGTCTGAGCCAGTTGTTGTTCTCAGTGGAAACACAGCACAATAACCAGCCTTAGACTACAGACTGACAGAAATAGTTTTGATTCAATGCTCTTTTTTTGTTGTTGTTGTTGTATTTAAGTCCTAAATCCTGCACCACTTATGTACCTGGAAGCTGTGCGTGTCAGGTGTGATGTGTCAGGCTGAGAGAGGTGAGATCTCAGTAAAGAGTAAGTCTCCTTGTCGACACAGCATGCATCATGACAGCAGCACGTTAGCAGCAGCAGCTTCAGTGTCTGCACGAGATGTGTTCAGGCACAGTAACGAGCGTAGGTCACCTGCATTTTGGCAACGCTCAGAGCTCAGCACACACAGCCACTGTAGTGACGTGTGTCAGATGAGATGGTTGGATCATGGTGGAAAAGCCTCCTGTGCAGACACTGAATGAGACAGTTTACTTCATTAGAGTGCAGAATAAGGGAACAATACACCAAGATTTAGAAAACAACATGGAGTCAGGGGAATTCTTTGGAAAATTCACATGAAAAATTAATTAAACTGTTACAAAAATATGACAAGTCTGGGCCTTGTGATTCTGCTTTGGGTTTTCTTCTTGTGCACCACGGGGTTGACAGTGAGCTGTCAGCAGGTCTGATGAGCGCTGCTGATGGGACTCAGCTGACTGAAGGACACTGTATTGACAGTTCATTAGCCCATCTGTCTGTCTGTCTTTCTGCCTGTCTCACCTTCCTGAGATGGAGCTGCGTGTGCTCTCTCCTGCTTGGCCCTCGGTGTCAACAGCACATCTTCACCACTTGGCTTAGCTGTCACTCAATCTGTAGAGCAGTGTCAAAGTGTGAGGGGGAGTCACGTTATATGGAGGACTCTCAGAGAACACCGCGCATTCAACAAAGATGTCTTCAGCTCTCATCAGCGTTCATTATATCAGCGCAGCTGTGACAACTGAAAATGCTGATTGAGTGAGACACAAATATGTGAAGGTTTGTCCACTGTGGGTGGGTTGTTTTATAACAGCACTCCTGCATATAGAGAAGATGTACAGGTATAATAAGGCTGATGAAACATGTTAATTGAAGTTAGAGTGTGATTTTGAACATGGATAAGTAGAAATATCCTATTAAAGGATTGGAAATGAACGTGGGCTCTCACAGACCAGGTTTACTGTCTGCACTGTAGATCTGCCTGGTCTTCTTAATTCCTCTCCATCATCTTTTTGTGCTGTAAAAGAACTTACTTGACATTATACTTATTGCCAATGTAAGATTACTATGGTTCACTTAAGTACCAATACCTAGAAATAAAGTAAGTAATTAAGTTATTAGAATTAAAAATATTTAAAACATAAGGATTTTAAAAAAGAAAAAAGAGGAGAAAAACATAAAATCACAGAGAAGATCAAGAGAAGGCAATCATGTGCTTTTTGCCCTGATTTGGCTCTTATAAGATTTTTCTGGAGGCTGTTGTGACAAGGAGAGATGACACAAAGCACGCTGACCTTTTACTTTGACCTTAATAATGATGGCGTTGATGTCAGAACAGCCAAAGAAAACGAAGAGGGCACAACACTAATTTTTGGACAGACGAGCCTAACGATGAAGTGACGTGTACAGTTTTGCCATGAATCCTAAATGTGATAGGCCAACAGTCTGATCCACCGCTTGTTTTGTTCAGTCGCACAAAAGCTGAAGTCATCCACTGGTTTATCGCACAAAGAGAGTTTTGAATTGTGTTTGGTTTTAGAGGGTTGTTAAGACTAAATAAGATACATAGCTGGCTCTTATCAAGATCAACGATGGGAGGTAAGAGAGGCCCAGGGGCAGCAGCGGCACAGACCGTGATGCGTCCCAGAATTGATCCCTCCGGCACGCCACACAAACGAGCAGGAGGGGAAGCCTAAATATTTATGGCCCCATCGTGGCGGACTGAACTCACCTCACATGCTTGCATTTATGTTCATTTAATTTCTTAAAAGCCCTTTAAGTGCTGCTGCAGATGCTCCTTTTTCTGCAGAATTTGGATAGGAGAGGTGAAACAAGGTGAAACGATGGCCTGCACTACCACTGTGGGTTGAGGTGTTTTCAGCAACACTTATTTCTTCTTCTTCTTTTTTAAAGACGGCAGTACTACGTCTAATAGGCTGGTAGATGGCCACATATATGAAATAAAGATATATTGAAATCAATTGGCATCAGGGGACAGTAGAGAGATATTTATAGGATTTATTAATATATTAGCATTAATATTTGTACATTATTGAAAGGTTAGATTTTAAAGCACACCTACCCCCTGTTATTCTTTATTTTCCATGCACTGTGGTCTGGTCTTCCCTGGTCTGAGTCACAGTCTGATTAAAGAGGCCACCCAGTAACTGATTAGATCATCGTCTCTGTTCCTCCCTCCATATATGGCATATTCAATCACCTCTGTGTTTTTCATCCACAGCCACGGGCAGATTAGCCCAGGGCTTCCACTGTCTGATCATGGCCACCTTCGGATCGAATCTCCACTAATCATGTTAGCAAGAGCTGGTAACCCACTGCTGCTGCAAAAAAAGCAAAAGGCTAAAGGAGCTGAGAGCAGAGAGAACAAAGGTCTAAAATTGTCTTGAGGGAACTTATGATTGCGTAAGCACAGAGGGGACCCCAACCTATGGTGTTAAAGAGAGGGAGGAGGACAAAACTGTGAGAAAACAGCAGTGAAAAGAAATCTAATGTAACATGAAACTGCTGCCAAATCTGGTTTCCAAAGACCTCTCAGTGGGACGTCACAGCAATCATCACACAGCACCGAAGATGAAGAAAAGAGGTAGGTTAAAAGATTTCAACAATCACCAGTGTTGTTTCCTCACAATTTGGGGAGGCAGCCCGATGGCAGGGAAGTGCTGCTGCGGAGAGGCAGGGAGCGCGATGCGTGTTGATCTACTGCAGCAATTATCAGAAAGGAAGGGCAGCACAACTGTCAAGGACCAGAGCTACACCCCACTCTCTGAAATCCATACTTGGCACAGGTAATTGGGAAATAACAGAAAGAGTGCCACATTTTATCCATGTCAGTGGAGAGTCCAAGAGCCAACCCTCTGGCTCATGATTTTAGTTTTTTTTTGAGGAATCTGCAGGTAGTCTTCCTTCATTATTTCATTTACCTTCTGTAAAGCACAGAGAGGGAGCTAACCTACCACCATGCTTGATGGTTTTCATGAGGTAAAGGCCTCACTGTCTTTCCTCCAAACAGGTTTCATAGTTTTTGTTGCCAAATAGTTCAATTTTGTCGCATCTTTTGTTTTTACAGCAATCTCCAACAGAAGGCCTTTTCCTTGTCCATGTGATCAACAACAAACTTCAGCTGAGTCTTCAGGTGCCACCTCTGGAGCGATCCCTTCCTTCTTGCATGACAACCTGTCAGCCCACAGTCTAACTGAGCCATATGGAAATGGATTGAGAGACGTCGCCAGCTGAGGTCAGTCATAATTACACGTTATTAAGGTTCAGAGGCCATAACATGAGTCATATTTGATCACACACATCTTTCTACATGAGCTAATTGATCATTCAGGTTGCAGTGTGTACATTTTTGACACAGCAGATTTAGTTGTATTTCCAGAATCAAGAATCTTTATTTGTCATTATGTTTTCCCATAACGAAATTTAGACTGGTGACAGCTGTAAATAGTAAAAATCAAAATAGTAATAATAAAAATACAAAAGGCACTCTCTATACAAGATAAAAATATACAGAAGACATATACAGAAGACATAAATGTACAATAGGGGGGTGGAACAGATGATGAAGTGAGTTCTTTATTGCACATTGTGCGCCTGTGTGTGTGTGTGTGTGTGTGTGTGTGTGCGTGTGTTTGCAGGGGGGAAATGCAGCTCTGTTTTTCAGTCTGGTGGTCTTGAAGGTAGAAGAACCAAAATTCATGAATGACATACGCATACACTATTATTCCATTGCAGAAAAAATAAGAGTTGTAGAAGTAATTAAAACTCAATGCAAAATTCTCCAATATATATTTTTTTTTATCAGTGAGACGCTAATGTTGTCTGACAAACTCACTGTAGCCTACTTGACCAACACCATACAGCAATCATTACACACACAAAATTGACTGTTTTGGATTTTCAACATGGAAATTGATTTCATTGGCCCTGTTTCCAAAGACACCAATGGGCTTAAAGTGAGTTAAAAAGATCCACAGCTGAAGGAAACTGAAGGGCAATAATTCTTTGTTGGTTTGTCACAAAGAGTGACACCCTTCACATTACACGTTACACACATTTTTGCCATTAGTCATATAGAATTATTGATTAGTGCAGCTTTAACAAATGAGTTTTTCCACAGTATCCTTAATCCCCTTCTCCTTTGTCTTGTCCTCTTGCCAAATAAGAAAGCAGATTGCCACAGAGTGTATTGTGCAGTGGAAATCTCCCTCCTTGTCCATACATGACAGATTTTTAATCAGTTCAGTGTTGCTAACCCTGCGTGTTGGCAGGGTGGCCCAGGGGTTCCTGCTCTGTGATTATAGCTGCTTTCAAAGTGTAGCTAATTATGTTAGCGTGGACTGCTAATGCACTGCTTTTAATGTGAATTGCCAGCTCCACTGAATCATAACTGTTAGACCTAATTACCAAAGGAGAGGAAGCCATATATCACTGTGATGGAGGCACTAAGGCTGTGAGCTTTGGCACAAACTCTCTCACCTGTGCTGCCAGACGGAGAGAGTGAGAGGAGAGACTGAGAGCACGCGCTGAAATATTGGGATACCTCTTTATTTATGCACTTTGTTAATATTGTTTATCCTGCACCAGTGCCAATGCAACAGGTATAGAACATTTAAATCAAAGAGAGTGTCACACGGAGGAAGGAGGGCTCACTGAGTCATCGCTTCATCACGTCTTATTCATCCAGACTCTATTATTTTAAGTTTTGTACCGAGCGCCTCGGAATGAAAAAAGGAAATTAGAGTTGATACTTGACCGAGTGCCTGTGTTCACGAAAGAAATAGCGCTGACGTTTTTCCCATCGTTGTCTGAGGAGAAGCAGCAGCGTTTAACTACGAGATGACTGACCTCCTCATCAAGCTGGAAACGCTCCACTCCTCAGCAGCCTGTTGCACTGGCTCAATGCAGGTTCAGAGGTTCAATTGCACCCTTCAATGGCAACTGCTACTTTCTACGGGTTCAAGGGTCGGCTTATTTTTCACAACTGGAGGTTTTATGACAAATTTCATGTTGTTGTCCCTTTATGCTACAAACACAAAAAAGAGAAACAAAAACCCTATAAATCTATGGATTATGGTGGAGCTTTTCTCACAGGCTGAGAAAAGAAGCTGCTCTGGGGTCTGTTGGTTGGTACAGCAGTTGTGTCTACCCTTTGTAATCTTTAAGATGCCAGAGGAGCTGATTGTAATATTGTAGTATCCAGCTAGACCTGGAGCACCTGGGCTCAGCACTCCTCAGGATAAAACAGTCCCAGCATCCAGCTGGCTCTGTCACTCGCTTCACTGCTTGCAGCTGCTTTCACTTGCCTGGCCTTTTCACTGCACCTTATGGAAAACACTGCACACACCCATCTACATGATCACTGCTGATGCCGGTGACACATCTCACATCCAAATTCACCTCTCAGTTTACTTTCCTTGCATCAGTAAATAACATATAATGCCATTTTGTGTCCCAGTTTAGTCGTGGCCTGCTGTCTGGGTTATGATAGTTGTTAGATGTCATCATTTCTAATGTTATAAGTATGTAACCTCATGATCTGTACGAATATTAGATAGTTGGTACACTTTATAATGCTACTTTTGCAAGAGAATATGACATTCAGTGCTAGAGGCCTACTGAGAGTGAGGCCCTTTAATACTCATCTAATTTCACTGTGACGCTTAAACACTTATTTCTAGACTTTCTGCCTCCCTCCAAAACATTTGCATGCAGCCATGAACATACTAAAGAGTCCATCCACAGAGAGTTATTTATGTCCCTTTACATGTCTGCACATGTGTGTGTGACAGAGGAAGACTTAGAAATTGAACTCATTAAATACAAACAAGGATAAATCACAGAAGTACTATAAACACAATACAAACACAATCATGTGAAAGAGGACTAATAGGAAATACAGTGGCTTTTGATTGTGTCATTTGAAATATGGCAGGCACATTCACACGCATAAATTGATATATAATGGACCTAATATGAAACCAAATGTTTTCTTTATGGCTTTATATCAGCAAGTAATGGAGGATAAAATAAAACGCATCACAAACTCGTCTCAGCGCTAACTAGAAATCACACACTGCATACATTTCCCTTTTGTCCCTTCTTTCATGCCTGAGAGGCAGTACGTAATTACCAGCACTACTGTGATACAGCCACGATAATGTTATATTGGAATTTGTTGGCCAACACAGCTCACAAATATGTGTTATATGTGTACAGTCAAGCATCTTGTGCATCACCATATTGGAAAACAGTGTTTCCGTTTAACAGTTTCATATTAGGTTGTTTATTAGTGCGCGCTTGTTTGTAGGGTTGTGAAACACCTCCTATACCAGAAACAATGTCAGCAACTGTATTCAGCTCAAAATAAATGAAATGATGCCAAGGTCAGTCATACATGAGGAGCATTTCCTTCAGTTGTTGAGTAATTGCATACGCATTGCATCATGGTATCGACAGGCATCGACTTGGGCGCTAATCTAATCTTGAGCCAAATGCAATCTGATTTAATGCACATGGGCAGAGTGAGGTCTGTGTTTCCGACTACTCAACCTTTTATTAATATTGGGAAACTTAGAACCACTTGTATAAACAGATATGTACGTATGGGATATGTGACAGCTGACAGTGACTCATTTTCTTGTCTTTTTCCTCATTTAGTGTTTTCTTTTAGTTATTAAGAAATTGCGAATCACTTCTATTTCTAGAGAAGGTCCCATTTGGATGAACTTGGAGTGAACTGTCGTGCACTGTGCTTAATGACTTGCCATTTTATTAAGCCACTGAATGCTTAAAGTTTAAGCATTTAAGCATTAAGCTTATGTTTTATATCATTAGATTCTAGGGGCATAAGTATTTTGGCACAACAACTCAAACAATTCAGTATTTTCTAACATGGAACGACTCAGTAATGACATGGTGTTTACATTTTAGCTTTTTTTCTCGACCCTCCACAGTCAGACTGGTTGGGTTTCCAGCTAATTGGGCTACATTTTTATTTAATTGGGCTGGTAAAAAAAGAATTTAAGTAGTTTCTCCCAATGATTATTATTATTATTGTTATTATTACTTACTTACTATTATTATTCTTTTTACTATATTTACATTTAAAGCTGGAAGTCACCAATACCAATTTCGTCATGTGATGACAATAAATGATTCTTGATCATTGATTCTTGATTCTTGAAGAGTTAAGCTACATTCCAATAAATTGTCCACTCTCCTCCTCTGAGTAGTCACTATGGGGGAGACTGAAAGGCCCCTGAGATCAAGAGGCTCTGCTTGACATTTATTCAGTCACAGCTCTGCGATGAAAGACACGCACAAGTTTACATCTGTCTATATCAGTGAACACTTCTAATGCTTGATGTAATGTTTTCCAAAAGACTCATTTTCTGCTCTTGTTACTGAGGGTTTGTCTAATTGTACTGATAGAACAGAAGAATCAAAGGTATGTATAGGACCAAATACATTATATGTCTTTTTGTATTAAGCACCTTCCCAGCACTACATATACATACTATATACATATAAACACACTGTACTTTCATGATGATCGGGCAAAGACTCTGATCAGGTGGCTTTGTGTCAATCAAATCTAGCAACAGTGAAAGGCTAAATTATGATGATGATCAAATCTCATGGCTCCTCGTGAACAGGTGGTGAACAGGCTGAAACAAGCTATATATGTGCAGTTCAGAGAGTTAACCACACCCAACTAACACTCATATGAACAAACTTCAAAGAGCAAAATTCATTCATTAATTCATTTTTAATGCCAGTGTTTCTGAACTGCCCATAAACCCTTGTGCTCACAGCTGCAGGAAGAATCTTGGCTGCGAGGTTTTCACTGTACATCAAATGAAATGTATGAAAGTGCACATGTGCTGAGCCAAACGTGGGCTTCATCGGTCTTATTGATTGATGATCAGGAGTCTGTTGCAGAATTTTATATATTGATCACAGTAAGTGCAAGATATTGATCAGAGAGGTTCTGTAACGTGGTTGATAGTGACCTTAGACTCCTCTTTACTTTAGAGTCATTCCTCATTTCTGTGTCAGACACTTTTTCTAGCATGACTTACACTGACCCCAGTAATGCCTCTACTTCCACTCCCCTTGCCTGCAGGGTAATTCTTTTCTCTGTCAACTTTTTTTTCCACGCCTGTTTTCTTGTCCTTTCTTTATTCTCTCAACTTTTCATTTTTGATTTCATGTTCAGTGTAACAGTTGGAGGATTACTTTTCATTGCAACTGACTAATTTACTCAAATTGAACTTGCTAATAAGCCAATTGCTTCTGAACCAGGCATTATAACACATGACTGAATACCATATTGCCACCTTACACTGAAATTAACATTGCATAGTGTTTCATTAAAGTCATTTGTGACCCGATCGTGACCTTGTGGCACTCTCCGTACACTTCCTCTCCCTGGCTCTGAATGTAAAATAACCTGGCCTCTCGCCAAACTCACCCAAACGCACTCTACTCGCGCTCTCCTCCATCAAGTTAATAGAACACAGTCTTTACCACTGATCTTGACCCATAACTAATTTTCTTCAATAGCTCGTTCTATTTTTTCTACGTCTCTTTAGCTGCTGATGTTCTGCGTCCCCCTGAATTTAATGCAGCGCGGCCCCTTCACTAAAGTTATCTTGACTCATAACCATTTGCCTTGCTCTCCCTCTAAACTCAGTCTCCCTTTGTGATTGATAAGGTGTTTTCTTTCATCGATCTTTGGGTGCTGAGAAACTTTCCTTGCTGTTTTTCAAAGCTCATTGGCCTCCTCATTCTCCCCTTGTTTTTTGCTGTTTCAAACTCGGCCTGTCATGGCACCAAGGTTAGAGATTGGAGGCTGTTCTACATCACGCTCACCAGCACAGAGCCAGCTGCCGGCATGAGCAGTAAACACAAATGCTCAGTACAACATTAGCTGCCTTGAGTTGTGGCAGTTCTATAAATTGTGCGTGAATAGTTACACTATGTTGAATTATTGACCTTTCTGACTCACCACCAGCTGATTCTGGCCACCTCTTAGTAAATGTAATGGTATTTAGGACAAGACAAACGCTGTGTGAAGACAAATTAGTGAGCAGATGTTTCTGCCAGTTCTCATATAAAAGTCTCTTTGTTTTTTTTTGAGTTGCATGCTTTATAACTTATGTTTGCTTATTTGGGTTTGGATGTAATTAAGATATTTTATGTGTCTTGTGGTTGTAACTTGTTGCGGTTGTTTCATGTATTGTGTTGAAGTGTGTTGCCAGGATGCCGTTTGTGGATTTTGGCTCCACCTTTAACACCATCAAACTCTCTGTGCTGCAGGACAAGCTCTCCCACATGTAGCTGCGTCATCACAGATCACAGACATCAAACTGTGGAAACATGTCTCTGACTGCTGGACCATCAACACCAGGTCCCCACAAGGCTGTGTTCTTTCCCCTCTGCTCTTCTTCCTGTGCACCAAGAGCTGCACCTTCAGTCTCAGGTTTGTGGATGACACCACCCTTACTGCCCACAGGGGGGAAATTGACCATATATTGAGTATATAGTCCATCCTCTGCTTTTCAAACACTGTAGCAGCTCTTTTCATTTAAAACAGATATAATTTATGTACATATTATACTGTACAGTATTTTTCACATTTTATATTTTAATTATTATATTTTAGATTTATGATTCTTGATTTTTGTCATACTTGCTTTTTCTCTTACTGTGTTTATTCCTATGCACCAAAATAACAAGGTGAATTCCTTGTATGTGAAAACCAACTTAAAAAACTAAATCTGATTTTGATTCTGATGACCCAACATGAGTTCACTTTTCTGCCACTTTTTCTTCCACTCTATCTTTCTACCTATCCCTCTCTCTCTGTGTTTCACTTTGAATATGCATTGTTGCTCAAGCTTAGCAATCACACAGTGCCCTATGCCTTGCATTCACCTCCAGGGCGCATGAAACCTCTCGCTGTGAGAGAAAATTAGTTTACCTTCAATTAGCATACTACTCCAATTAGCGCGTTACCCTTCGCCCCATTATCACTGAAGTCTAATGAACAAAGGCTAATTAGAAATTAATCTGCTTTTTTCTTAATACAAACGACCTTTAAACACTAATATAGAGAAAGAGTTAGGGAAAATGAATCATTAATTGTTTCGAAGTAAGAGCGTGTTATCGCCAACCAAGGAGATAATCCACAACAATGCTAAATTCCATATTAAAAAGCAACAAAGATTATCAGGTTACAAGGGACAAAAATGTCCATAGTTTTAATTTTGACCAGAATATCATTGTATTTTACGATAAATGTTTGAGGTCTTGTGTTCTAAATAGATTAAATCTGCTACAAGGTGCAATGAGACTTTTTTTGCTCTCAAAAGATCCAATGAACTATAAGTGCAAAAGAGAACACTGAATTAAAGATAAACTTTCCCAAACTAAAGAGTCAGATGTAGGGGCTGCAGGGGCTCCACTGAACAGAGATAGGACAGCAAACTCAGTTTTAATGGTGGAGTCTGGTTTATGAGGCTGTTAGGTCTTGTTTATTTTATAGCTGACAGGAAAGAAATTGGTTTTTGTTGACCTGAGCATGTAATTAAATGCTAATTAGAAAATGGCACATAAAGAGCTTCTGTATGAAAAGGTGCTGACACATTTTGGAGGGGTAATTATTGTTGGTTCTGCAGTCAAGAAGAGTTTAGTTGAGAACAAAGACACTGTCGGAGGGCTGAATTGGCCTTTGTGTAAATGAATTTTTTTTATTGGCAAATAATGGAATGACATTACCGAGTTATGGTGAAAGAAAAGACTGAGGCGTCTCCTGCTTCTCCATGACCTTTGTGACTAGATCTGTATGTGTGTAATTCAAATAGAGCAAATGCAGAAAACACTGGAGCCATCTGCAGCAGGAATCTAGCTGATTTTAAAGGGCAAGAAGCTGTACCAGTAAATAATGATGGCAGTAATAGATAAGATGTAAAGCTACCACTGCAAGCAGAGTTACTCTTAATTCAGTAACAACAAGATTTGCCTCTAAAAATCTGAACAGACGGTCTGGTAATCTCTTTCTCACACCCCGCTGGTATTAGAAGTGTTTCATTACGTTGAGGACATGATTGTGTATCAGGCTGTGACCTATCAAAATACTTTGGAGTGTACAGCAACACTGTGACTGAATGGATCCAGTCAACTATTCATTGTTTTCTCCCAGATTCTTCACTAAGACTCTCAGTGTTCCTGACCTCTGCTGTGCATCAGTATTCACTGTGCCTCATGCTGATTTATTAGTATATATTAGCTGTATATATTATTATATAACATTAAACGTGAATGTACTCACTTCACAACAATTAAGACAGCCAACTAAAAGCAACATTACATCCACAGCACGTGATCAGGTTTTGTTAGCTTCCCTTTTTATGAGTGTTGCCATGCCACCTGCATGTTTTCATAGTTTGCCATAGCCTCCTAGGTATCACGTTGTTGAATCCGATTAGTTAAATTGCATATTGAAATTCATTCTTAAAGTCATAATGCAGCGGATATCTATCAGTAGGTATTATACATATGTTGTTTTGTGCTTTGCGTTAGTTTGGGTATTAGCTAAATTTGTAAGATACTGTACAAACTCAGTGAAAGAGGAATGGAGAGTTTTGATGTGTGGCAGAAGCTAAATGATTTGAAACATCAACGTCAGGAGAGCAGCACATCAGTAGACAATACAAATTAGTTTGCCATGCTGAGGAGCAGCCATCAATGCGTCTTCCCTACAAGACCGCCACTTCAGCTCCTCTGGTTCTCACTTGGCAGCAGCTCAATAACCTCAACAGACAAGTCAACACTCCCCTCCCGTCCTCTGTAGACCTTCTTTTTACCTGCCTGCCTCTCTCTCTTTCCGTCTCTATCCATCTCTAAAATGTGTTGGCACAGTGTTCTCTGTCTCTACTCCCTCTCTCCAATACAACAGTCAGTCCAAAAAAACAAACTGGCAAAGATTCTCCTTCTTTTCTTACTTTTTCTTGCCGCCTCCCCTGCTAAAAAGTTTGTGCTTATTATTGACCGAATCTGGCTGTCATCGCTGCCAGATGGACAGGGCTTGTCAAAGATTAGATTTACAAGCATACCAAGAATAAGAGCATGCCTCTGTATCTGTTTTCCCCGACATCCGCCCATCCATTCATGCATCTCTGTCACTTCTTCACAAATAGCAGATGTATGTCAACCCCAGGTCTCGTAACCTGTCTATCTAATCTAATCTGTAACTCCCTCGAGTCCTGTCCACACATCTATCCATCCACTGCATTCTGTCATCTTTTCATTTTGTAACAAATGTTTTATGTGCTTCCCCTGACCCACACCCATTCATCCACCACACTCCTGCTGGCTTTTATTAATGTGCCATAGATAAGCAAGTTTGTTGCTCTGTCAATTACAACATCTTATGTCTGGTAGATGATGCCTCGAAATTTATATGGCACATTTCCATCTTAACGTATAAAGCACAGACTTAATCTCACTTAACACAATACTAACATGCCATTTGTACATCTCATGCAGTGGCACCACACTATTTGAATTAGCCAAATTGAGCGCGTATATGTGTGTTTATGTTACCTGTTTGTGTTTGCATGATCCCTGTCTTTGTTTAGCATGTTAGCATACTAATATTTGCTAATTAGCTCTAAATAAAAAGTACATCTGAGGCTGGATGTCATTGTTTTTTTTTTTTCAGATATTTAACCAAAGTAAATCAAAGTTTAGACAAATTGTTTTTTAACATACCACTAGAAAAAATGTCAGGGGTCACCAAAGTTATTACAATTCATTTCTGGCATCAATGTCTGTATTGAATTATAAGACTAGCCATCCAAATGTTGTTGAGATGTATCAGTCGGAAGACCTAAAAACATTCAACCTGCTGGTCGCACATGTCAACAAAGTCATTGTGATACATCATCTGAAAACTATGAATGTCTGTACCAAATGTGCAAATCCATGTGTTAGATATTAAATAATTTCACCGGATAATAAAAAACATTTGGACTTTCATGACTGACATTCTGTCTTTTGCTAGCAACACTTCAGAGTCAATATGCACCAACTTTCATAGAATCCAACTGCTGTCTCGAGACCACAGATGTCTGTACAAACTGACCCAATAGTTAACAGATGTACTGTAATATCTATGAAGATATTTAGTGTTCACCAAAGTGGTGGACCAACAAGACTAAAATGTCCTGCGGCACTGATGAAAAGTTGCATTCAATGCATTGATGAAATGACAAAGAACACAACACAGATTGTGTGGATCACGACCTCCTCTAACATCATCTGGCCTTATCTTTCTCTGCGTATATTTATTCCTCTATCTGCTCATTCATTTATAACTCTGACCCTGCCGATAGCTTAATCTCCTTCCATCTATTTATTTGTCTAATCTTGTCCCTCCCACTGGCCCTCCTTCAATCAATCTGTCTATGTATCTCTCCATCCCTACGTCTATTCAGCCCTCCCTCTGGCCTTCCATTTTACTCCATCATCATTCCCCTGCATCCCTTAAGCGAATGCTGCATATAGTATACCCCCCCCAGCCAGAGATTACTCTCAAATCTTTGGAAACTGGAAGAGGCACTATCAATCATTGTATGTTAACATTAAGAAAAGACCAGCTCAGTCAGGACAAGACAACCCCAAATCTTTATGTCAACACCGTTTGCTAATGTCTTTGAAACCACATATGACTGTTAGAAAAGTGATCCATGTGAGCATTTTGTTATCTGCCACCTCTACAGTTAAGGTGTGAGGAAGGAGATGGGATGCAAATTAGAGTCTCCAGAGTTAAAGCCAGACACTCTGTAAGCCCAACCACCCCCTTGATCTCCTCCTAATGATGTTTTGTGCCAAGGCAATGTCATACTACTTAAAACAGTCTGGAGTATTTTGGCAATGTGAGACCAGCGGATTCAGATGTGAACACAACACCAGCATATTATCAGCGTTAGCAAATGGCTTCTCGTGTACACATTCAGTGTACACACAACACAATGAGTACGCACTGGGGTTGTTCACATTACCAGAGGACGTCACAGTCAGGAAAATGTACAAATGAACTATGTCAAGTATTATTAACACACAATCTATACTGTGGTTTTTCTGGAGAGAACCTGTGTCACATCCCTAATGTGTTATTCAAATAAAAAAAAACAGACAGGAAAAATAATGAATCAAAGAAGTAAAATGGAGGTTGTCTCAGAAAAAAAACAAACAATCTAGTAATTGAAAAAGGGTAGGAACTTTGGCTCCTGATGCCACCTTTAACATCTCACGCAGCTCTCTGTGCTATTAAAGGACACTGACGGCCCCCATGGTGCCAAGGTACCTGAGGCGTGCATAAGCCTGCTGGACAGACCACAAACTCATTCCTAGATTACAGTTCTTTAACTACTTTACCCAAGCATAACATGAGTGAATGGGGTTTGGCCTCACTTAACAACACCCCAAAGTTTGTAGTATGTTCTTCTAAGCTCTATGTCTTCTAAGCCCAGAGGTCTTAATCCTGACTGACAGTTTGTTATACTTTCACAGGCATCAGTGGAAATCGCGGCAGTTAGAAACCACTTTAGTGGCTCAGTTTTCAAAGGTCCTTTTCCAGGTGCTATCTTCCTGCTCTCTCCCTCTCCTCGTTTTTTCTTTTTGCTTTCCTCTTGCCATCTCTTTCCAGCCTACCACTTCTGCCTACAGTCTCTTATCTTCTTTTTATCTGCTTTTTCTTCTCCCTCTTTTGCTCACGCTTTACCTGTACTTTCCTGTGTGTACAGTGTCATCTTAAATTTATTCAGCCTACTCTAGCATCAAGATGAAAGTCTGTCTTCTGCCTGTTCCTAATGTGGGCGAGTGTCAAGGGTTTTGCTGACCTGACCTTTTTAAAGAATACAGTGCAGTCATAGATGCTTTGCTAACAGTCAGGTTCAAGGTTTTTAATTTGTCATGTGGACAACAATTACACAGAAGCTGTCACTGGCAAAGAACATCTTAGACTCCTTTTAACGTTTCCTGAGCTTTGTTGGAGGGAGGATGAGAACTGAGACATAAAATAGTGCAAAAGCTAGATATAGGACTAAGATATAATATATTTAATAATAAAGGAGTATTAACTCTTTATTACTGACAGGAGCACCCGCGATCCATTTGCATATCTATTTTTCAATGCTGGTAGAAATGCACCAAATAAGATAAAACTGGAGAAGTTACTCTTTCATATCACGCATTCAACATGTCCCAGAGCACTTTTTCCATCCACTAATGTGGTTGTAGAAATGCAGTAAAAAGCGCTCAAACAAAAACGTAAATAATTTATTTTGATGTACATGCAGTCTTTTTGCAAATTGTGCCCAATGTGCATTTTATTTTCATTTTTGATACATTTTATAAAAATGAGTGTCTCAAATTTTAAGCACACACAAAAGTTATAAGCACACTTAAAATAAATTTCCTGTGGTTTGAAAGGATTTTGTGCAACTTTTACACTTCACAATTTAAAATTGTGTAAAAAATCTGTGTAAAAAAAAACGATTTTCATTTTTTTTATGGTTTATTGGACTTTTTAGCAATTTATTTAGTTAGTCTGGACCATAAATCTATACATATTATTAAAATTTGGGATATAAGGGTTGTATTGATGCTCTGGCGGACTAGTTCTATGGTAGGTTATAAGGGGTTAAATAAATACAGTCGCATGGTGTTTTCAAGTTTATTCTTGGTGTAGTGGCTTTTCTACCCGGGTCATGCTAACTTTGCACTAAACACCTTAACGTCTTAAAAATTGTGGAAAGGCGCTAGTTTTGTATGAGCAACTTCAAACACTTTTTTAAGTCCAACTGAAAGTGAATACAGAAATTAGCAACCATGTTTAGCAATTCTAGCTAACTGCATAGGGATCTACTAATGGGGCAACATGGTGGCTAATCAAGAGCAGCTGTTGTGTCACTTAGCATCTGGCTAGCTTAGCTGTGATTTAGAACAAGTTCAGCTCAGCTAGAACATGCTGGGGTTTAAAAGACAGCTGAGTGCTGAGGTGAACTTGGCTGCGTCAGTAAAAACAAGCCCAGTTTCAGCTGGATCACAGCTAAACAGTAAACCACACGTAAAATGAAGTTGTTGTAGGAGGTCCTCCCCATAGATAACTGAAATTCTTCACAGAAACAATGCACATGTAGACGACTTGATTGCAAACTAACTATGCCTCTGAAGATGCGGTCTTCCTGGATTAAGCCATGAGGTAGAAACTTCTTGAGAGGTTAGTTTAGCTGCAGGCTTGCTAGAGGCAATGAGAGCTATGTGGCCATTAGCTATAGGCCTCACCTAAAACAGTGTTGTTTTTCTCAAATTTTCCTCATTTGAATTTCTTTCACCTTATTTTTCTTTCAATTTGATTATTTTACTCCACAGCTACCCCTGGACCAGCTAAAGATGTTTTTCTCTAAGCATCGTGACCTTCAGCACTCAGCCACTTAAAAAAAAAAAAAAGTTCATGATCATAGCCACTAGTCTAGACTGTGCCTACATGTGCACACATGTACCGGTAATTTAAACTGCGGGATGAAAAATATACACACATACACAGACCTGCATGAGCATGAGAAAAGCTATCACCTGTAATAAATTCACAAATCAAATCAGCATCGACTGGGCACAGATGGTGGGGGAATGGCATCAATTCTTAGTTTGAGAGAAAGCGAGTGTGTACGTGTGTGCACACAAATATGTCTAGGGTGGCCTTGAGAGGCCTTGAGAGATGAACATTGAACCGACTATATAATGTATAATATGTATAATTGGATGTACCTCAGCTTGCAGAGCTGGCCCCATCCTCTCAGATATGTATTAGCATTGGTAAGAATCAATACCCTGTGCAGCCTGCTTGTTGAAATGCAGACTTATTTGCTCAGCATGCAGGCAGAAGCACCCATCAGAAGTATCCATCCATCCATCCATCCATCTTCCTCTGCTTATCCGGGACCTGGGTCGCTGGAGGCAGCAGTCTGAGCAGAGATGCCCAGACTTCCCTCACCCCAAACACTTCCTCCTGCTCTTCCGGGGGGATTCTGAGGCTTTCCCAGGCCAGCCGAGAGATACATAGTCTCCAGCGTGTCCTGGGTCTTCCCCAGGGCCTCCTCCAAGTGGGACATGCCTGGAACACCTCCCTAGGGAGGCGTCCAGGGGGCATCCGAAACAGATGCCCAGTGAGCCACCTCAGCTGACTCCTCCTCCCGAGTGGCGCCAAGGAGAGCGCCCAGCCACCCTGCGGAGGAAACTCATTTCGGCCGCTTGTATCCGCGATCTTGTCCTTTCAGTCATTACCCAAAGTTCATGACCATAGATGAGAGTGGGAGCGTAGATTGACCAGTAAATTGAGAGCTTCGTTTTTCAACTTAGCTTCCTTCTTCACCACGATGGTCCAGTACACTGAGACCGCATAACTGCAGAGGCTGCACCAATACGCCGGTCAATCTCATGCTCCATCTTTCCCTCACTCGTGAAAACAAGACCCCGAGATACTTGAACTCCTCCACTTGAGGCAGGATCTCTCCACCAACCCGGAGAGGGCACGCCACCCTTTTCCGGTCGAGAACCATGGCCTCGGACGGACTTGGAGGTGCTGAGGTGCTGCTCCCAGCTGCTTCACACTCACTCGGCTGCTAAACTGCTCCAGTACATGCTGAAGATCCTGGCCTGATGAAGCCAACAGGACAACATCATCTGCAAAAAGCAGAGATGAAAATCCTGTGGTTCCCAAACCAACTGGACTCTCTCCGGCCCTGGTCCACTGGCCCCTGGCTACACCTAGAAATCCTGTCCATAAAGATTATGAACAGGACCGGTGACAAAGGGCAGCCCTGCCAGGAGTCCAACATGCACTGGGAACAGGTCTGACTTACTGCCGGCAATGTGAACCAACTAAGCTCCTGCTCCGGTCGTACAGAGACCGAACAGCCCTTAGCAAAGGGCCCCTGGACCCCATACTCTCATGCGGAGCACTCCCCACAGAATACCACGAGGGACACGGTCGAATGCCTTCTCCAGATCCACAAAGCACATGTGGTTGGGCAAACCCCATAAACCCTCAAGCACCCTGTGGAGGGTATAGAGCTGGTCCAGTGTTCCACGACCAAGGAACGAAAACCGCATTGTTCCTCCTGAATCTGAGGTTCGTCGACTATCAGGCCGAATTCTCCTCTCCAGTAACCCTGGCGTAGACCTTACCGGGTGCAGAGTAAATGAAGAGAATGCTGCAGAGGCGTGTCAGCCAAGACAGCCCCACAACATCCAGAGACTTGAGGTACTCAGGGTGGATCTCATCCACCCCTGGCGCCTTGCCCATCAGAACCACTTAAATGTTAACCATGGTAGCCCTCAATCAGACACCTACCCTGTAGTGGTACTGCAGTAAGCACTACATCCTTATTTACTCACAAATGATTTCAGTGAAAAGACACAAAAACACTAAACTGTGACTGTTTAGCTCAGGGTTGGGTCAATCCGTTTGGCTCATGTAAAATCTTACATGTTATGTTATGTATTACAGTTATTGTAGCTATTTTCATAGTAATGATACTACCACAGTTGAAAAGTAGACGTATGACAACAACCTACAATATGTCACACATGTAATTTCGGTAGTGTGCTGTGGAGATATATAGTGCACAATATAAGACTTTTTTTGACAATGAAGTCAAATGTAAAAATGCATAAGTGACATGTCTTTAGGAGTGTTTGTAAGCCCTTCAGCGTCTTACATGTCTTCAATTTGTTTTTGCTCTTAATGTGGTCTAATTCATGACAGGATGTATCATGGTGGTTAATGTATTTTTGTATTTGTATGTGAATGGTAAAAGTTGGCAATGTATCCTTTTCTTGGACCAAAGTAAACATTTGGACAAATGTTAATGTTGTCTTTTTAGATAACTGTAAAGCAGGTGAAATGTCTAATAAAGACAAAAAACAAACAAAAAAACCCCTCTTAAATCTAACATTTACCTGCACACATCCTATGGGGCATCTTAACTGAAATGTAGGTCACCATTTGAGAAAGACCAAAATACTCAACATTGATATAATGTATTAATCATTGGTCTCAATCTTGAAACTACATCAATGTAAAAATAATCTACAATAGATTTTAATGACAAGCCCTTAATGGTGTTTTTATTTAGTTATTGTGCACTTCAATGTGCTGATGTATCAAGAAATTGCAATGAAGGTAATATCATAATTTTATCAGGTAGTCATGGAATTCTGTTAGTATGCTGCAGTTCATGCTTATTGTGCTGGAGGTGATGATGATGGTGATGAGAAGATACTGCTACTTCTGCTTTATGGGACTTTTTATGGAGATTGCACATGTGCAAGTCACTGATACAGAACTAGAGACAGAACCTACATTATGTTAATGTCTTATCTTCTGTTCACCTTCTTTTGTACCTGCACTGACTTTCCTTTCCTGGCATTTTGTAAATACATAAATCTAAATGCATGGTTAGTTAGAAGTGACCAATCAGCAACATTGCATTAAGGTCAATGACATTTTAAGAAGGTGTAAGTGTACTGAATGTATAATGTTATGACAGATGGATTCACAAGGTCTGCTACAACGTTGGGGTAAGGTTATTATATAACATTGTCAAATGTAACTTTATTAGAACACAGTTGTAACATAATTACAACATTGTTTTGTGATGTCGCAGCGGCAGGGCCCTGGTCTTATGTTTTTATGTTAATACTTTGTAATTTGATACGTAAAGTAAACTTTATGAGACAGAGGTCATTACAAGTAGGTTGGCACAATCACATTTTGTTTGTTTACTAAATCTAGTTAGCCCTGGTCAAGTTTTTCCATTTAATTCATTGAGTGGGAGACACAGTGCTGCAACCTATCACGCACAAGCTGAACAAGTAAAATCAAACAAAAGCAGTGAGACAGGTGTATACTGATGTGCACAGCTGTAGCTCAGTGCTGCCACCTGTATTATATGGGAAAACACCCAATGCAACGGTGGTCTTCAGTAACTAGAGGCAATGACAGCTGTCTGAGACAATAGAAGCTATACTGAATATTTTCTGTTGTAAAAACATCACAGACAGAAACATGTTCAGTTTTACCCAAAATGATTCTGGGAAAAGAGCATGTTTTGGCTTCTTTGTAAAATGTATATATAGTTTGAATGTTCCAACATCCAACAGGGAGGAGCACAAAGCCACATCCATCATCCCTGACTGTCTCTCACACAGCAAAGGACAATCCCAGACAAGACAAAGCTCAAAACTTTAAAATGCTTCCCAGCATCTGTTAAATGGAGACAGCCATGTCTGGCTAGTATGCAGACAAATTGGACTGTCTGGAAGTACAACAGAACACTTTTTATGTGTCCATAATACAGATAATTAATAATGATAACATTTTAATTATATTGCATTGGGAGAGGAAGATAGGAGTTGCAAGTGAGGCATTTATTAATAACATAAACCAGAGGACCTGGCCGTGCAGCGTTAACAAAATAATGCTCTCCCCTGATGCGTGTTAAACTGTAACTAATTAACATATTAAACTTTATGTAAACTGTCTTCAAGGTACCCTACAACAACCTCATGATGACTAAATAACTGCTTTTTAGCTTTGGCCAATATGGAATTTGTTAAACATGAACATGTCTTTCACCTTTAACTGTAAGAGCCACAGCCTCATAGGAAATATAATAAACATTATTCAAATGGGTAAGAATGACTGCTCTGTTCACATTCATCACTGCATACCAACAGGACTGTCTTGATATAAAATGATGTACTATTGATTTAAGCATGAAGAGATATTCTTCTATTGGCAGCACATTGTTATACCTGCACAGACTTGTAGATATTCAGTTTGGTAGCTCATTAAAATGTTTTAGTTATGTGATTCCCATACATTCAGCCACATTTCAGACATCTCTCTAAAAGGGAATGATAAATGGGAAAAGCAACCACGTGAAAAGTTGACCCATTCACTTCTGAAGCAGTAACAGCACTGGGTAATTGGATGGACCACTGTCAGCAAGAAAGGTTCTTCGAGATATATCACTGTAATGGAGTCAGTACCCTGCAGCTGAACCTGCAGAGCTGTCCTGTTTAAATGCTGCATTCAAACCTGCAATTACTAAGCAATGTGTTTGCTTCATCTAAGCATGTAGCTCCAGGTAGAAGGTCCAATTTGCTCCTCTCATTCAGTGCTTTTCCTTTTTAATTGCAATTAGAAATGTATAGCCCATAATATCCAAACTAAAAAGTTATGTAATGCACACAGTTACCCCTTTGGAAAGAGAAAATACTCTGGATCATTTGAATGTACCCCAACTCATCTTCCTGTCTAGAATTAGTACTGCAAACTGCACTGCTGAAATTTAGTTTTACCAGTTTATGCACCCATTAAAAATCTTTACCGAAAGAGCTCATTATCAGAAATTTGCACAGTAAAAATCTCTTTTTGAAATAGGTGGGAATAGATGCTTGGTGGAGGATGCTTGCTGATATAGTGACTTCTGACTGGACTATAAGTTAAAGGAATATTTTGGTATTTTGGGTAATAGGCTTAGTTGCTTTCTAGTTGAGTGTTAGACTGATACCACTCTTGTATGTGCTTTAGCTGTGAATACCAATCAGCTCTCCATTAGGGGGACAGCAGGGGGAAACAAGCAGCCTGTTTCTAACAGGGACTTTCTGGAGCCTTGTTGTCACATTGTAATTGCCAGCAGCTGGATGCTTTGTGATCATGGAGTCTCCCCTGTTTGCCAACAGATAGTTTCACTATGCAACCCCCCATAAAATGACTTTTACATTTTTTCATTTTGGTCAAACAAAGAAGTCAGCTCTAGAGGATTTTCTGGACATATTTTTAAACTTTGGACAGAGCCAGGCTAGCTGTTTTCATGTTTTCAGTCTTCATGGCAGGCTAACTGACTTAGAGCTTGGTTCATAGTTAACACATGGACATAACAGCAGTACCAATTTTCTCAAAAAACAACTTTTCCATGAACACAGTTCAAGGGAGCATACATTATATGTGTCGCCCGATGGTAACTGAATGTGACACTGCCGAGTTAAAAATGGCATAAATGAAAAAATAGATAAAACAGTGAAGTATCTGATGTTCCACAGACTCACAGGAAATGGTAGGAAATTAGATTATAGCAGGATGGTTATGTTGGGGCCCCTGGCTGCCTATAGGGTGAGGTAAGGGTCCCTTAATTTGGTTAATAGATGTGGGGGTCAAAGGTGAGAAAAACAATTTCACTATATAAACCCCCAGAAAACATAGGAAGAGAGGGGATTCATATTTGGCAGGGAACCTCTCACAGGCAATGCGCATTGCTTGTATAGATGCTGTGTCTTCTTGCAATAAACTTTATATGTAAGTAATACAGCGTCGGCAGAGAGTCTTCTTCCTCATCTTCACATCAACAACACCTCAAGATAACCATCATTTTTGTGGCGTCACGACGACAAGACGTGTTGCTGTGGCCTCAGTGACACCGGTACCTCCAGCGTTCGGACTCCCGGCTCATACTGCGCAACTTAACGAAGTAAGAGTGAGTCTTTTTCTCACATTGTGGGACGCTGGTCTGAGCGTTAGGGGGTGTGTGGCATGTGTAAGTAAGCTGTTGGGTCACACCGTAAAGAACTGTGTGGGTGTTGATGTGCTGATGTTGAATGCTCCGTTTTAAATTTGTTTTTGCGTTTAGGTAGCGCAAAAAAGGGGGGGATGACTATAGGTAATAAAGAGATAAAGGAAGTTTAAGTGTAGAATAGAAAAAGAGTAAAAAAAAAAGTTTAGAGTAAAAGAGTCTAGAGTAAAAAGAGTAAAAGAGTAAAAGAGTACAGAGTAAAAGAGTAAAGAGTAAAGAGTAAAGAGAATAAATGAGTAACGTTAAGTGAGTCAATTAAATATGCAGGGTAATCAAGAAACGGGCCCCATGTTCTTTTTAAAACCGTAAGACATATGTATTGGCCACTGCGTGTGAAAGTTTGATTTAAAAGAAGTTAAAAGAATAGAGTAAGAGAAGAGTAAAGAGATAAAGGAAAAGGATAAAGGAAATAAATGGTTGAAGTGAAAGAAAAAAGGAATAAGAAGTTTAAGTGTAGAATAGCTTTATTAGTAACGATAAGGTGAGCTAAATAACATCATGCGAGATTATTGAAGACGGCGCCCTGAGCTTCTTTAACGGTGGTAAGACGTGTGTAAATTAGCCACTGCATGTGAAAATAAGCTTTAAGATATAGTTGGAATTGATTAAAAGGGAAAAATAGAGTTAAACCCTGGGCCCAGGGCGCAATTTGGTTGAAAAATATATAGTTGTGGTTGAGTAAGAGTAATAAGGAACTGGGGGTGTAGAAAGAAAAATTCAAATTTGTAGGTTCCCACTCGTACATTAGTTGACGAACAATGTCTGAAGCAGCTTCTCTTTTTTGAATATCCTGCACCTCATTTGGTAGCAAAAATTTAGGATAATAATAAGAGAGAAACAGGGAGCGGCGAAAAGCATGCTATTAGGATAGTATGAATGAGTTGAAACTTTAAGAGTGTAGTTTGTGTTTTTGGGGTAATGTTGAATTAACTATAATATTGTTTTGTGAGGTTATAGAGGGGTTTGGTTGCTGGACGATCAGTCTCTCTCTATCTCTCCTTCTCTCTTCTTTGTCTGCCCCTGTGTGCGTGTGAGAGTGTGTATGTGTGTGGAGCGCTGTCCCGGGTGTGTGAACGATTGGATGTGTGTTGGTTGATCTGATTGTTTTTGTAAAGTCTATGAATCCTTTTGGAGGGACTATGAGTCTGTTTAGAGGACAATGAGCCCACAAAAGGATTAGTTAAGGTGTGAATGTTTGATGCATATATAAGCACACACATTTTAGACGTACATATGAGTACAACACAAGTGCTGAATGCGTCCCTGTCCCTGTTTTCTGTTAATAAAGTGGATTCTGTTGATGCTTGTGGGATTGTTGAGTTGACTGGTCAGTGAATGAGTGTTAGGTTGTTGCCTGTTGTTGAGAGTTGGTTTGGGTGAATGTTGGTGACTTTAGTAACTGGGAGATGTGTATCCTCTGAGCGCTTGACTAGGACTGGAAGTGAGGTGTCAAGTTTAGGAGGCGGAGTAAGGGGGGTGTCCTAAGTAGAGAGTGCAAATAGAATTGTTTGTTTTAATAAGGGGGGTGGAGAAGAACCTCCTCGTTTCTTTTTCCCTCACTCCCCCACCCTTTCTTTACTCTGACTCTCGCTCTCTGATAAAGGGAAAAAGAGTGTTTTAGGGGTGATATTAGGAGACTTGGAAGGCTATTATTAAAATAAATAAATAAATAAATAAATAAATAAATAAATGTAAATTAGTTGTAGTGATAAATATAATAAATAAAATTATAATAGAATTATAACTTAAAGGTTTGGGGTTGATAAAATTTGAGAAGTGGAAATATCTGCCTTAGATATAAGAATTAAGTGTTGGTAGATAATGTGTGGACAATGCAGTGAAATGCTTTTGAAATTGTGAGGAATACAAAAGATATTGAACTTTTGTTTGTTTTTTCTCTTTTTCTTCATCACTCACTGCTGTTGTGTGAGAGCTTGGGGAGGAGACGAGCCCAGACGTGAAGACAATTGGCCTAAGGAGTCATGTGGACTGAAGTCCTGCTGGTGACAGTGTCTGTAGCTTCTGAATCCAGACTGATCAAAAAGGCCAGTGCAGTTTTATCCACAAACTCTTTTACCTGCTTTTGAACACATGTGCTTACACTTATTCTGGGAAATAGTATTGATGAGTATTGGGGTTGTTTTTTACAGGAGATTTTATGTGTAGTTGTAGGTTACACAAAAGAAGCTTGGCAACTGACTGACTATTTACTACATTTGATTATTGGGTTTATGTATTGTCAAGAGTGGCAATTGTTGCATTACAGGACTGAGGTTTATGCTGATTTGAGTTGTATTGGAGAATCCATCTGTGATTATTTGATGATTTTAAGGTTGGTTGGGAAGAAGTTTGTTTTGCTGTGAATGAGAGTTTTGTGTTTATATAGGATTGGTTTGGTGCACATTTGTAGGATATTGGGGTGTTTTATTTGCGATTAGATAATTGATGTGTTTCATTTAATTCACTTAGCAGTAAACAAATAATAATAATAATAATAATAATAATAATGTTTCATTTCTGTCACTTATTGTGTTAAATTAGTGGTTCATACTTAATTTTAGCTTTAGCAATTAAAGTCTTAATTTATAAAGAGGACCTACAAGGAAACTCGACAGCAGTTACCCCTGTTGAAGTGGTACAAAAGAACAATTGTTTAGTTAAAAATATTGCGAAAATATCTGAGAAATGGCATAAGTGTTGGCCTAATATTGAACAGCCCTGGCCGGTGGAAGGGACTCTCAACCCAGATGTGGTTAAAACTATGAAAGTGCTGGTGTCTACATATAAAGCAGACCAGAAGAAAGGCAAGAAAGGAGAAGAACGCAAGGAGAAGCGACAGATGGAGCTCGGCATCTTGCAGAGGTTGAAGGACAGAGGTTGATCAAGGCTGCAAAGGTGAAGCTTGATCAAGGTATAGAAAAGATGAACAAAAATGCAAAGGAGACAGAGATATTGATGGTTGAGATCAATACACCTTTCTCACATGTGGATGCAGTGAAGAAACCACCACCATATGAGAAGGAGGTGAAGTTTAAGGAAATTTATCCTCAGCTCCCTGTGTGATCTGCCAGGAGGGAAATTATCGAATAAGAGATGATGAAGATCGTATAATAGAAGAGGGACAAGCAGAAACAACCATAAAGATGTATCCAACTACGAAGGCCAAGAGGAAGAATGAGACGACTGGAGACTGAGGGAGGACTGAGAATAAGGCGACTGGAATTTGGAAGTGATGAAGACCAGAGTGACCTGGAAGGAGCTATGGGAGGATATGATCCTGCAGTAAGAAGGATGCTGGCCAAAGCAGAAAAGAGACGGAGTGGAACATTGAGAAGAAAGGAGCCAGAAGATGATAGCTCCAATGAAGAGTGAATATGGAGATAGTGATGGAGGCCCAGAGAGAGAGACCTCTCTGTGTCTTGGAGGAGATCTTCTCCAGCGTCATGCAGTAACAGAGTGGAAGAAGACAGGACAGAGAATATTGAGAGAAGTTGAAAGGACCATTGGCCAATGATGTCGTGAGGAGTTGGATGAAATTGTGGAATTAGAGAGACAAAAGGAATTGGAGACACACCTAGAGAAGCTGCATATCCAGAAGAAAAAGTTGTTGAAGGAAAAAGGCTCCAACCCAGAGGCTCACACATATTCGCTGAGGTCAAGAAAAAGGGCTGAATCAGAGAAGAAGATATGTCCAGTAATTATTCGAGGACAGAATTTAGAATATAAGCCTTGGCAGAGTACTGATATGTCGGACATATTGGAGAAGTTGCCTACTCTTCAAGATGGGGCACATCCTTGGATTTCGAAGTTGGAAGAAATTATGGTGGGAACACAGCCTGCCCATAGAAGATATGAAGAGACTTCTAGCCAACCTTCTTGGAGTTCCAGCCATGGAAGAGATCTTACAGAAAGCAGGGCTGCATCGATATGTGGGCACTGCTGTGAATGATCCAGAGCTGTTTGCAGCAAATAGAGGACGGATGTGGAGATCATTGAAAGATACATTTCCAACAAATGTGCATCCTGATAATATTCTGATTGAACCACTGGGTCAGGAAGAGAACCCGAGAGCCTACGTGTCAAGAGCTCATCAACTGTGGAGAAGTGTTACAGGAAATGATCCAGAATTGAATCAAATAGAGCAATCAATTCTGCGAGGCAAGATTCAGAAAGGATTACCACTACCAGTGAGGAGCAGACTAGCAGAAGTGGTTGGTCTTGGAAGCATGGCAAGAAGTGTCTATATAGACCATGTAGCCCATCAAGTGGAGCTATATAGTATAGGAAGAAGGAGCATGAGCAGAAGGAGCAGGATCAAGAGGTCATCAGAAAGCTAAATCAAATACAACTAGTGGATAATAAAAAGAAGGAAAAGAAGCAAGCTGTGGTTATGCAAAGTCAGCTTCCACCTAATCAGTTGGTTCCACAAGTGCAGCCAAATCAGGTGAATGTACAACCACCTCAGCAGACATCTGTGGTCCCAGTTGTTTCCTGCCCACAGCCAGTGTTTGGTCAGACGCAGGCAGGCATGGAGAGGAAGAGGAAATTTTGGAAGAGGAAGAGGAGGAAACTACACTTCAAACTTTCAGCAATCTTCAGAGGTGTGTTATAACTGTGGACAGTTTGGACATTTTGCCAGAGAGTGCAACAGGTCAGGAGAGTGCAACAGGTCTGAAGTTTCCTTCAGAGGAAACTTCAGAGGAGGATTCAGAGGAGGCTTCAGAGGCCAACCAAGGATGTCTCAAGGACCGGTGAACCCTTATAGGGGCCCGGAGCCAGGATTTTAGGGGTGCCCAGAGAACTCGAGAGGGAGGTGTCAGCTGGTAGTATCAGGGCCGGAGAGAGATCCAACTGTAAGGGTGAAGATAAATAATAGACCATTGGAAGCAATGGCTTAATGATAGCGGAGCTGCCTTCACCTGTGTTCGGCCTGATTCGGCCTATACATCTCCCCATGAAGATGCTATACATCTCCCCATGTCTAGTCAATTGATCCGGACAATCGGGTTTGAGGGAGTTAAACAGCTGCCGATTCCTCTCACTAAACCAATTGAGCTCTGTTATAAAGATCAGAAGATCATAATGTTATAAAGATCAGAAGATCATAATGCCTATATTGGTATCGGAACATACACCTATTGCACTTTTTGGAAGAGATGCTTTGTGTAGACTGAACTGTATAATAAAATGCACACCAGACGGCTGTCTAGTGGAACTGCCAGAAGATGTGGCTCATCAATTAGCATTGAAAGCAGAAACTGAAGTTTCTTCAGTATCTTGGATTGGATGCCTCAGCCAGGATTTCTTGAAGCCTGCTAAGCTGTGGGAGAAGTTTATTGCAGCAAACATGCCTAATGCGAAGATTCCAGAGTATCCGTTACACTGTTCTCTCAAATATTTTAAGAATGCTGTTCAGAGGGACTCTGATGAATGGTTAAGTCGACAGCCAAAGCAAGTTCACCTCACATCAAGCTGTATAATTTTGGGACCACAAGGAGCAGCCATGAAGATAAACAGAGATGACTATTTGGATGAAGAGTTTGACATTGAGAAGAGTGTGCCTCATGTGACCTTGCTGGTGTCTGAAAACTTTGCACAGAAGCATGTGGGAGAAATGATGGCAGAAGCAGAGGAAGCTACCTTTCTGCCATTAAAGGAAAATCTGGCCATTTGGAGGAGTGAAGACCAGCGGTTTATTAAGATTATGATTTCTGCAAAAGGGACAGGACAAACACAAAAGTGCAGATGACACAGGAGTCAATTTGTAGTGCTCAGATGGAGCTAAATTCTATGAAAGAGGAGATGTTGAGAAAAGTACCAGAATGTTTGTGGTCTTGGCATAGCACTGATATAGGACTGGTGAAATCAGCTCAACCAGTGAGAGTGGAACTCCGACCAGGAGTCAGACCACCTTGGCAGAATCAGTATCAACTGAAAAAGGAAGCAATTCAAGGAATTGAACCTCAAATTGAAGGACTTGTGAAAGCAGGTGTTTTGAAGACGACACAGAATCCTCAGTGTAATATGCCTTTGTTGCCGTTGGAAAAGCCAGATGGTTCATATCGCCTGGGTTCATGACTTAAGAGCAGTAAATGAGGTAGTAGCCGATTTTCCAGCAGAAGTGCCAGATCCTCATACTTTGTTGGCTCAAATTCCTCCAGATGCGGCATATTTTACAGTACTAGACTTATGTGGTGCGTTTTTTAGTGTTCCACTTAGTATTGAGAGTTGAGGTCTTTTTGGATTTACATTCAATAGATAGTTTTATGAGTATACAAGGTTGCCACAGGGGTTTAAACATAGCCCTCACATTTTTAATAAAGTGTTGAGAGAAAACCTGACAGGGATTAATCAGGTAGTGACAAGTACGGTGATACAATATGTGGATGATATTATTATTTGTTCACCTGATGAGGAAACATGCCACAAGGACTCAATCAAATTTTTACAGATATTGGCAGAAAGGGGACACAAAGCTTCTCTCAGAAGAAGTTGCAGTATTGCCAGGAGAAAGTAGTCTATTTGGGTCAAACTATATCAAAGGGACATAGAAGTATATCTCCTAGTCACTTAGAAGCTATTCGTAAGGCCCCAAAACCCAGAACAGTTAAAGAGATGATGACATTTCTTGGCATAGCTGGCTATTCTTCAGCATGGGTGGAGGACTATGCTAGTTTAGCAGGGCCTCTGAGAGCAATGATTAAAGACACTGCTAATGCTTAGTTGTATTGTAATCTTTCCTGGACTCAGGATGGTCTGGTTGCATTTGAGACAATTAAGCAGAGATTGCAAGAAGCTCCTGCATTAGCACTTACAGATTATTCTAAGAATTTTCTGTTGTATGTGTCTACATCAACTGGGGGTAAATATGCTTGTGCAGTTCTTTGTCAGCCGACAGGTACGGGGACAACTCCTCAACCTATTTCATACTACTCTACGGCCTATTCAGAAGTGGAACTAGGGTTACCACTATGTTATAGAGCATTGGTAGGAGTTTATTTGATGTATGAGAAGGCGTCGTCTGTCACGATGGGTTATCCAGTGACAATTCTTACTCATCATAGTCTCAGAAATCTCCTGAATTATGGTAAATACACACTGACTATGCCCAGACTTAGAGATTATCATAGGCTTCTGGAGCAGGAAGATGTGACCTTAGTGAGGTGTGTAACAGTGAATCCAGCTGAGTATTTGCCAACCTCAGAAGATGGGGAGCCACATGATTGTGTTCAAGAAGCAGAAAGATATTCAAGGTTGAGATCAGATTTGGAAGCTCTTCCATTGCATGAGGCAGATGTGGAGTATTGGACAGATGAATCTTGTTATCGTGTGGGAGACAAGTTGAGTGCTGGCTATGCAGTAGTGAAAGCTGAAGGAAATGGTTTTGTTGTTGTGAAAGCTGGATTGGTACCACAGCCTGCATCTGCGCAACTTGCTGAACTTGTGGGGTTAACTGAAGCATGTTTGCTAGCAGAAGACAAGCGAGTGACAATATATACAGATTCTGCGTATGCTCATAATGTATGTCACTTGTTTGGAGCAGTGTGGAAGAATAGAGGGTTTAAGAAAACAGATGGCTCTCCAATACAACATCATGCTCAAATAATGAAGCTGTTGCATTCTATGATGAGACCTAAGGAGATAGCAATAGCTAAGTGTGCAGCACATAGAATGGATGCATCAAGAGTCACACAAGGCAATAAAGCTGCCGATGAAGCTGCTAAAGCAGTTACTGGGGCAGATAAATTGGGAAAAGTCCTTCTGGTAACTCATGAAGTGGACTTAGAAGATAAGATTACATCTAGAGATGTAATTGTAATGCAGGAAGCTGCTTCTGCAGTAGATAAGCAGCTCTGGAAAGATCGAGGTGCATCTCAAGATTCTACTGGCCTCTGGAGAAATCATGAGGGACTGATTGTAGCCCCCGCAGACCTGTTAGGTCTGATGATTCAGGAAGCCCATGGGTTAGCTCATGTTGCAAGGGGGGAGGTGAAAAGAAAAATCATGAAAGAGTATGGTTTTTGGGCACCATATTTGTTGGAACAAATTGATCATGTTATCAGCAGGTGTACTATCTGTCTGAAAAACAATGTCCGGAGGGGAGTAATGGTTCCTCCTGGTTACATTCCAACTCCGAGAGGTCCGATGCGTGAGCTAGTTGTGGATTTTGTGGACATGATTAAACCAGTTGAAGGGAAAAGATATATGCTGGTTGTTGTTGATAGATTTTCACGCTGGCCTGAGGCCTGTCCAACTAAGCGTAAAGACGCTCAGTCGGTTGCCAAGTTTTTGTGCAGGGAAGTTATTAGCAGGTGGGGACTTCCTGATCGAATTTCTTCGGATAATGGAAGAGAGTTCGTGGATAAAACAGTAAAACTGATTTTACAAAAATTGGGAATTAAACAGCGTCTTGGAGCAGTCTACCATCCACAAAGCCAAAGGGATTTGTGAGAAAATGAATGGTGTCTTGAAGAACCGTATTCTTAAGATCTGTCAACATACTGGTTTAAATTGGATAGCTGCACTTCCATTAGCATTAATGGTGTGTCGCTCAAGCGAGCTGCGTGACCTGCACATGACACCTCATGAGCTGGTGACAGGAAGATTAATGCCAACCCCTTGTTTGCGTACAAGTGGGAAGGGACACAGAGAGGAGCACAGTGCAACCTGGAGATAAGGTGTTCATAAAAGTATTTAGGAGGAAGTGGTATAACGAACGTCGTGAAGAACCATTTGAAGTTGTTCGCAGTACTGGAACTGCAGTCCAGGTTAAGGGGTCTCCTACATGGTATCATCTATCGCATCGTGTTAAGTCTCCAAAGGAAGAGATAGTACCCTCTCAGAGTGAAGATGTTGAGGGTTCTAGAGAGCCAGAGGAAGATCATCAGGCAGTGGACAATGTTGATGGTTGTGTGTCTGTTTTTGATGATGCCGGAGGTACTGATGCAGATAATGGACAGGGAGGAAAATTCAGTGAAATTGACTTCCAATATGTCCCAGAGACAGAAGATTTTGTTTCAGGGCAGAGTGAAGCGCCAAAGGTGTCGAAGGACTGCGACTCCACTGCAAGTACGCAAAGAAGGAGTCCAAGACCAGTTCGTAAAAGGGTCAGACCATTAAAGGTATGAGGCCTAGTGAGAAACCTCAGGTGATGTCTACAACACCTCCTGAGAGGACTGTGGTTAAAGCTGAGCTGGGGAAATTAGTATTTCTTCTCCTGCAAGTGTAATAGATCTGATGCAGGTTCAAATATCCCACCTAAGTGGAAGAATGCTCATGGAGAAGATGTGTTATTGAGGGGGTCTGAAGTTGAAGCGATGCCTCCTAAGCAAAGGAAGTACACGTTATATAATGATTTGAGATGGGGAAAATTAAGGGATGATTGTTCAATCATTATGCGTAATGTCACGAGGGAAGATCAAGGGGAATATATGTGTACGTATCATGAACCAGAGTTTAAATATGTTCCGGGTGAGAATTACTGGATAGCAGGTGATGTGACCCGGAGGGTGATAGTGGATATATTAGGCTTGCCATTTGCTGAAGTTCTTTTTACAGCTAAGGAGGCACAGGAGCAAAATGTCACTGTAACCACTCCAAGGGAAACTGATGATCTGCTAAATTCTACTACTTTTGCTCAGGAAGCATCTGAATCTGTTTGTGCATCAAATCAGACTGTTAGTCAAGCTACAAGTGAGGAACAAGAGGTTCCTACTACAGTAAAGGTGACTACTACACCTGTCACTTTGAGTAATTTTACAAGTATAGCTGGGATAAAGGTGGTGTCTGTTAATGAAACAGAGACAACATCTTTATTACCTTTTCAGACTGTGAATGTGACACAGGCTGATATGATGGTATCTTTGAAGTCCCAAGGGATGGCAAAGACAACTCAGAAGTCTGTGTTGAAGATAGAGCCTGATGTGAACAATGGTAATGTACTTTTTGATAATAAAGAGCTGGAGAATGAAGCTTGGTTGGTTCAGAGAGAACTTTAGATGAAGGTATGATGGCTGATGCCTACCATGGAGTCCAGAAGAGGGATGCTAAGTGGAAGGCATTTGGATTTGACTCTTCAGCGTTACAAATCACAGATCCATGGGCAAGAAAGAATTTGTGGTTTGAGCAATTAGCTCACTCTGTTAAATCAATTAAGAAAGTACAGTGTCCATGTATAGTGAAAGCCGTAACTGCCGGGCTCATGGCGATCAGTTTTAGAAACAGTGCCAGAGCCAGAGCCATTGACTGTCACATGTCAATCTTTTATGTTGTTGTCATGGTTGTTGTATCAACAGAAATTATTAGTAGATGTGGTGATGGCTCTGTCAGTACATATGCTTAAACCGAGAGGTGATTGTGCTTGGTTAAGTGAGTTGCCTTATGTGAACTTACTGGATAAGCATAAAGATGTGCTTACAGCAATACCTGATGCAATAGAAGTAAGACCTGTTAGTGCTGCGTACTGTTTTTGTTCTGTTCTGTTGCTATGTGGGAAGGTAAAAGGATGTTTATTGGAATTTCAGAGTGTGATAAGTATGTGATGGATTTTGGTGAATATGGTCAAAAACGGAAGGGAGATGTATATGATGTAACCTTTGAGGTGCCATATAGTAAGCAGACTGTAGCCTTAAAAGTGACACATCAGACTTTGCCGGGAAATGTAACTATAGGCAATTTTAGAGATGTTTGGTGGGTTTGTGGTACCATATGGATGGACAGGATGTTGTTATATGGCCACACTGAAGCTCCCATATGAAGTCTTTACTATTCATAAAGGACAAGCACCTGGTGAGGATCAGTTTAACGCTACTTTGGGGAATAGGAAGAAGAGAGAGTTGGCACAATTTCATAATTTGGATTCATATCATTGGAGGATAAGCTTAGAAGAGGTGGGGAATAGGCTTACTTCCATGGTATGGGGTGACTTTTTTAGCAGATCATATTGATAATATCACATATACCTTGCAGGGATTTGCGAATGAGACCATAAGAAGGGTTTGAATTTTTGTTGAATACGCAGAAAAGTCATAGACTTACATTACTGAAACATGATATGGCATTGGATTATATTTTGGCAAAACAAGGAAGTCTGTGTATGGCTTTGAACTTAACAGGAGATTCTTGTTATACTTTAATTCCTGACAGTTCTGATAATATCACTAGTGTCATAGATGCATTGAAGAATATTAGAGATGCCTTTGGCTCATCTGAAGGAGCTGGATGGTCAGCAAATGCTTGGTTGCAGGATAAATTTGGACCAGTGGGTGTGGTGTTGGTTCAGATTTTGGCAGCAGTGGTTGTTGTCATTGAGTGTGATGTTTTGCTGTTGTACATTGATGTTAACTTTTGCAAAGGCGTTAACCCATTTGAGATGGGTTGGAGTGGTAATGCCTGGAGACCATCAAGCCCAGATGCCATTATTACAGGTGACTGATGCTGATGGTGTTGCAGAAGTGGAAATTGAAGTTCAATTGGTGGAGAAATATCCATTTTGAATGTGTACTCTTTGAAGGAGGGGAAATGGTAAAGGTGATATTATGATGAGTGAATTAAAGTACAGCGTTTAAACATTTCCAGAAGAGATGTTACGAGATGTTTTTGTAAGTTCTGTACAACGATACTGGTTGGTGTTTTTTCTTTCCTCCCAGGACATCAGAGAGGGGGAATATTATGAGAAGGGACTCAGACATCTACATCTGGACAATGACAAGGAGAGGAAGTCCAAGAAGATGTGATGTACTGCTCATCTCAGAACAAGTGCTAATACACCTGTGAAATGTTTTATGTACTTGTGCATGCATTTTTATGTATTACTATTAGAATTAGCTACTTATTTTTGGAGTTTCTTATTATATGAAGGAAATGTATAAGTATAGCATATTTTATCATTTATTTGATGATGTTTGATAAGAGGTGAATATACTGGAGCCTCAGATGTTTTTTTCTTTTTCGGATATCTAGGGAAATGGGTGTTAGGCAGGAACAGGTCCATTGGAAGGTACGATGGGTCGACCAGCCTGAACTTGGACATTGTTTTGATTTTTATTTTCTGAGGTATTCATGTATATTTACTTATGTAATCTTTCTATACTCATTATGTTGTAGATTCCTCCAGTTTTAATTGGTTTGGAGTACAATAGGTGGCTGCCTAGTGCAAAGGGGCCGTGAGAGAATTTTCCTGTCTAGATTGTTTGAAGCGATTTTAAGAAAGAAGGTTGCCAGATGGGTTTTTCGCTCTCACACTCCATAAATTTGTAGTAGTGTTAAAATGGTAGACATATATTGGAGGAACTATTCAGTTATTGTAATAAGTATATGTTTGTGATATTTCTTTGTTGTTTTTTCGAGACTATGTGTAGTCTCGAAGGGGGGAAATGAAGTATCTGATGTTCCACAGACTCACAGGAAATGGTAGGAAATTAGATTATAGCAGGATGTTCCTGTTGGGGCCCCTGGCTGCCTATAGGGTGAGGTTAAGGGTCCCTTAACTTGGTTAATAGATGTGGGGGTCAAAGGTGAGAAAAACAACTTTCACTATATAAACCCCCAGAAAACATAGGAAGAGAGGGGATTCATATTTGGCAGGGAACCTCTCACAGGCAATGCGCAATTGCTTGTATAGATGCTGTGTCTTCTTGCAATAAACTTTATATGTATGTTAGTAATACAGCGTCGGCGGAGTCTTCTTCCTTCATCTTCACATCAACAACACCTCAAGATAACCATCAACAGCAATAATGAATCTTTGTAGGTTATGAAGGTAGTCAACTTTCAGATGACAGGTTTTCTCCTGCCTCTGTGATTGGCAGTTTTGAGTGTTGCTTCAGCTCAGATGAACCACACCACTTGTGCGTTTGATCCCGGGATCATTTGTGTTTATTTCCATGGCAAATAGGTACCATGGGTGTTAGGCTTCTCTCCCTTGAATCCATCAGATCAGGTTGATCAGGTTAGATTGTGATTATTGACTTGATAGCTGTTTCTCACGCTCAGAGGAAGAACCAGTTACTGTAACTGACCTAACTGAAGAACTATAGGGACACCATGACTTAAAAATCCCAAATTGCTAACAAAAAAAATTCAAAATTATTTATTTAAAGCCCAAAATCACAAACATTGTTTGCCTCAGAGGGCTTTACAATCTGTACAGTTGTGACACCCTCTGTCCTTAGACCCTCGAACCGGGTCAGGAAAAACTTCAAAAAAAAGAAGAAATCCTGAGGAAGAGCCACAGATGAGGGATCCCTCTCCCTGGGACGGACAGACGTGCAATAGATGCCACATGTACAGAGAACATCATCATCAGTCATCATATATGGAGTTAAACATGGGTCGTAATAAGCTGTAGATAAACTGAGTTCATGGGTTTAGTCCATGTGTGAAGGTATCACAGGTAATGGAATGGAATTGAGTCCGTGAGTCCAGGTGCATCTCTAGATGTCCTCATATGGAGCTCTGGGCCACTCGACCTTCTCTCCACAACACAGACACAGATCATGTCCCCACCAGGCCGGTGAACAGATGGACCACAACCAGAATCAGTGAGGAACCTGCAAGACTGGAGAGAACAACAACTGGCTCCGGCAGTAACATGCACTTTACAGGACATAAGAGTATTCACACATTAACCACTTTAACACTTTAACCAATTTAACCAGTTTAACCAGTTTAACTACACTTTAGCCACTTTTACCAGTTTATAAGCTGACTCCAGTTTGCACTACTACCATAATAAGAGTAGAGGAAGCAAAGGAAGAGGAAGCAGAGAAAGAGGAAGCAGAGAAAGAGGAAGAGGGAGAGGTGCCCGATGCATCATGGGAGCCCCCGGCAGTCTAAGCCTATAGCAGCATAACTAAGGGCGAGCCTGTGCCCACCCTAACTATAAGCTTTATCAAAAAGGAAGGTTTTAAGTCTGTTCTTAAACACTGACACTGTGTCTGCCTCTCGGACCCAGACTGGGAGCTGGTTCCAGAGAACAGGGGCCTGATAGCTGAAGGCTCTGCCCCCTAGACTACTTCTGGAAACCCTGGGAACTACAAGTAAGCCTGCATTTTGGGAGCGCAGCACTCTAGTCGGATGATAAGGAGTTATCAATTCATTAGGAGATATGATGGTGCCAGACCATGTAGAGCCTTATATGTGAGGAGTAAGGATTTTAAAATCCACTCTAAATTTTACAGGGAGCCAATGCAGAGCCAAGCCTGGAGTACTATGGAGTAATATGGTCTCTTTTCCTGGTTTTAGTCAGCACCCGAGCAGCGGCATTCTGGACCAGCTGTAGAGTCTTTAACGACTTGTTCGGGCAGCCTGATAAAAGTGAATTACAATAATCCAGCCTGGAAGAGACAAATGCATGGACTAATTTTTCAGCATCGCTTTGGGACAAAAAGTGCCAAATTTTTGCAATGTTGCGCAGGTGGTAAAAGGCAGACCTTGAAATATGCTTAATATGGGTGTCGAAGGACATATCCTGATCAAATAAAACACAGAGGTTCCTTACAGTGGTGCTGGAGGCCAAGTTAATGCCATCCAGCAAGGCTATATCAGGAGAAAACGTGTTCCTCAGGTGTTTCTCAGGTGTTCAACATCAGGAAATTTCTAGTCATCTAAGCCTTTATATCTTTAAGGCAGGCCTGGAGTTTCAGGAGCTGATCAGTTTTGTCTGGCTCCACTTGATAAATATAATTGGGTGTCATCAGCATAACAATGGAAATCTATGGAGTGCCTCCTGATGATATTGCCAAGGGGCAGCATATACAAAATAAACAGAATTGGACCTAGCACTGAACCTTGTGGAACTCCATGACAGACTTTAGTATGCACAGAGGATTCATTATTAATATGGACAAACTGAGACCGATCTGATAAGTATGATCTGAACCAGTTTAATGCAGACCCTTTAATGCCAAGCAGTCTAACACGACAAGTACAGACAAAAGCCCTCTATCTGATACTGTCAACAGGTCATTAGTGACTTTCACAAGTGCTGTTTCAGTGCTATGGTGAGCTCTAAATCCTGACTGAAAAACACAGAAAAGACTATTACTGTGGAGATAATTACATAACTGGCTGGCAACGGCTTTCTCTAGGATCTTAGACAAAAAGGGGAGGTTGGATATTGGTCTGTAATTGGCTAACACATCTGCATCAAGTGTAGGTTTTTTGATCAATGGTTTAATTACAGCTACTTTAAAAGACTTGGGTACAAAGCCTGACACCAGAGACAGATTAATAATATGCAGGCAGCGATGTACCAATAAATGGGAAAACTTCCTTAAGCAGCATAGTTGGGATGGGGTCTAGGAGACAAGTTGTTGCTTTCGATGCATGAAACTAACGAGGATAATTCGGGAAGGCCAATTGGAATAAAACTGTCTAAGCAATTGTCAGGTTTTAATGTATCTGCTCCTAAATTTCCTGAGTCTGAAGGATCGGAGTCTAACGAGGGCAGATCCTGACAAATTTTGTCCCTAATATTCAGAATCTTGTCATTAAAGAAGCTCATGAAATCATTACTACTTAAACTTAAGGGGATGCAGGGTTCAATAGAGCTATGGCTCTGTGTCAGCCTGGCTACAGTGCTGAAAAGAAACCTAGGGCAGTTCTTATTTTTCTCTATTAATTCTGAATAGTAGGCTGCTCTGGCATTACACAGGGCTTTCCTATAAGTTTTGAGACTCTCTTTCCAGGCTAGGCGAGAGTCCTCCTCTTTGGTGGAGCGCCATATCCTTTCCAATTGTCGCGTTGTTTGTTTTAACTTGCGAGTTGCAGAGTTAAACCATGGTGCCAATCTCTTTTGTTTTATGATCTTTCTTTTTAGGGGCGCAACAGAGTCCAGAGTGCCTCTGAATGAATCCACAGGTGTAACTAACAAGTTGGTCAATTTGGGGGGAGCTCAAAAAAATCATGAGAGTCGTCAGAGATACTAGGAAATCTAACTGACTTTAATGCTGTCGGAATTGCTTCCTTAAATTTAGTCCTAGTACAATCGGGTAACCATCTAGTGAACACAAATTTTTCTAGTGGTGCATAGTCCTGTAATAGAGAATTCAAATGATACTAAGTAGTGGTCTGATAATATAGGATTTTGGGGGAGACTATTAAGACTATTAAGTGCTCAATTTCAATACCATAGGTGAAGGACCAAATCAAGGGTGTGATTGTGACAGTGAGTTGGAGAATTTACTCCTCTGAGAAAACCCAATGGAGTCCAATAATGAGATGAATGCTGTGCTAAGACTGTCACTATCCATGTCCACATGAATATTAAAATCACCTACAATAATTACCTTGTCATTTTCAAGGACTAAATTTGACAAGAACTCTGAAAATTCAGATAAGAATTCAGAGTATGGGCCTGGGGGGGACGGTACACTACAGCAACTAAGATTGGCTTTGTGTTCCTCCAGGCTGGAGATGAAAGAGTAATAATAAGGCTTTCAAATGAGCTGTAGCCCTCTTTAGGCCGAGAATTTATTAATAGGGCTGAATTAAAAATGGCTGCAACTCCACCTCCTCGTCCAGTGTCTCGAGGAACATGAATGTTAGAATGACTCGGTGGAGTGGATTCATTTAGGCTAACAAATTCTTCCTGACCTAGCCAGGTCTCAGTAAGGCAGAACAGGTCTATATCAGAGTCAGATATCAAATCATTTATCAGAACAGCCTTAGAGGCCAGAGATCTGATGTTTAAGAGGCCACACTTAATTTTCCTTATTATGCTGTTGCTGAGTTGCTACAGCAGTTGTGTTAATTTTTATTAGATTTTTCTGAATAACTCCCCTTTTTGGTTTTAAGAGTTTAAATTTAAATGGTCGCTGGGCAGACACAGTTTCTATTCTATATTGGGTGTGCAGCTGCTCTAATGGAGGCGCAGAGAAGCATGTAAGACTGCAGTAGCTCTGCTTACTGGTCCCAACTCTGGTATGTCATGAATTAGGACTAATAAAACTTTCTATATTTCTAGACAGGAGAGCGGCTCCAGCCAAAGTGGGATGGATACCATCTCTCCTAATCAGGCCAGATCTCCCCCAGAAAAGGCTGCCAATTATTAATAAAGCCCACGCCGTTTGCCGGACACCACCTCGTTAACCACCGGTGGAATGACGACATGCGGCTGTACATGTCGTCACTGGTCAGATTAGGAAGGGAGAAAACTACGTAGTCCGACATCGTTTTTGCAAACTTACACACAAATTATACATTAATTCTGGTGACTTCCGATTGACGTAATCGGGCGTAATCAGGCGTCATTAATGCCGACATGAATTACAATTTTATCATATTTACGCTTATCCTCTTGCCAGCAGTTTTAAATTTGACTCGATGTCGCCCGCTCTGGCCCCAGGGATGCATTTGACTGTTCCCCGGTGCTGCTAACTTCACGTGTCGGACTATGGAGCTGCCAATAACCAGAGTTGGTTTGTCAGCGGGTGTGTAAGTCGCTGAGGGGGGAGAATTTATTAGACACGTGAAGTGCTTGGTGGTGAACCGTAGCTTCTTTTTTGATCTATGCCTCCTTCGAACAGTTACCCAGCCACCCGGCTGCTCGGGGTCTGCCGGGGGAGTGCTAGCTGATGCTACACAGATATACTGACCGATACATCTGTTAGGAACACACTCTGTCACAGTGACTGTGATTTAAGATCATATCATTTTGAGAATGAATGACTGCTCATCACACATGTTTTGAGCAGTAAATATTCAACACGTCAATTTCATTTAATAAAAAAAGAGACATCATGTCAGCATATTTTATAAGCCACCACTTGCTTGTAATTGTAGTATAAATTATCAATAACTTGC
The DNA here is from genome assembly GCA_023238725.1 of Scortum barcoo. Classification (NCBI taxonomy): domain Eukaryota; kingdom Metazoa; phylum Chordata; class Actinopteri; order Centrarchiformes; family Terapontidae; genus Scortum; species Scortum barcoo. The sequence goes on from CM041554.1 coordinate 25,308,672, forward strand.
AAAATGCAGTAACATTTTTTTCTCACTCTGGCAGGGAAAACTTGTTGCTTGATGTAGCTTGTCTAATTTCCTCAGGCAATGCCTCCTGCAGTCTGGCTTCCTTGCAGCGAAAGCCTGATTATCTTTGGTTGTGTGCATACAGTGGTGGACACCCAGGAGGACACAGCCTGAGGATATGTGGGAAAGAAAACAGTGTTTTTTTGGAGGAACTGCTGCTGGCAACAAGAAGATTCCTTGAAAAACATCAGCATGATGGATATTGATAATACATCAAAGTTCGGCTCCCACCTCTTAAAATAAGTTCATCTCTGCGTACAGGTTAATTCAATTCAGCTGCCGTGGGTTAGTGTCTACAGCAGTTACCTAACTCCGACCTAGAAGCAAAATTAAACCATATGTTTGTTTTGAAACCCAAGCAATGGGCGAGAATCAAAAGTGGCAGGCATCTGTGTGTCTGATTCTTATTGAAGAAGTTGACAGATTATTTAAATCACATCAAAAACCTTTTATGGGGTCAGAGGTGGTCACAACCAAAATGAAATTATAACTCAGTCCCACAGTGCTCCACACATTCACAGGCATTGCTGGATGATCTCATTCATTCTTATACTTGCTGAATTTTTACTTCAAGAATCCTTCTCTTCTCAGTAGTGAAAAAAACCAAAACAAAACTGGTTAATTAGAAGCACAACTATTGAAGGGATTTTTTTATTTTGTTCCTACTAATAATGAAAGTACAATCGTGAAACATCCACATTTACACATTCAGGGCCAGTTTTACTAAGAAAATAGAGTTGCATGAATGAGTGCATGAATGAGTGCTGTGGCATTGATTATGCTGCTGACTTCTGCGTGTGTTCAGTGAATTACAGACAACAGCTCATTATGCAGTCAACTCCTGGACTGGTTCCAAAAGAATACTATTTTTAGTATTTACTAATAATGAGGCTAACTCACTAGCAACATCAGCTGATTTGAGCAAACAAGGACTCTTTTTTAATTTAATAATATTGCACTCTCCGTCATCTGGTTTAAAACAGATATAATTATATCAACAATCAATTTTCTTTTTTATGCCTAATCAGTGCAACAGACTAGTGAAAATACATAAATGATATTCATCTATATTTAGCAAAAACGAACAGGAAATGTTTAAATAAATAACTGAAAGTGAGAAATTTGGCCTACATACTGTAAGTGTTTTAATTTTTGATCAGAATATTTTCTCAGATTTTAAAAAAAAAAATTATTAATCTCCTAATTCACTGAGACTAGTTGATCATTTGATTAAAAATTTTTCTCATTTGTTGAGTCTTGTGGCAGCAGGAGGCTTGTTGTGTATGGCAAGCCCAAAGAGCCAAATTTTGCTTCTATATTCACAGGATTTGTGTCAAAACACTTTAACATCATTTTATTCGTAAAAAACTATGCTAGTTTTATTGTCTCTACTGAGGTACAGAAAAAATACACTTTTTGAGCTGTTTTTCAAAAAAACCCTTCCTTCTGTATAACCAGTAAATCCAATGTTACTGTAACCAACCAGAGAGGAGTAAAACCAAAAGCTTACATACATGAAAGGCGTTTGCTATTGTTAGGCTGTAGATCTGTGTTGTTTTTATGAATTGCCGTAGTGGAAGAAGTATTCAGATCCTCAGTAAAAGTACTAATACCACACGGTGATTCTCCACAACAAGTAGAAGTAAAAAAGTACTCATTGTGCAGTAAAATGTTCCTAATAAGTGTGTTAGTATTATATCTGATGTTTCTGCACTCTTATTACTGCTGCATTAATGTGTACATTCCACTTAACTGTGTTAGATGTTTAGAAGTTTAGATCACTTTAAATACTTTATGCTGTTGGATAGTTTAATCCACAGCAATGCATCATCGTCTAAAAGAGCATCAAATGCTTGTTGCTTGGCTGTCCTGTGAGAACCACTTATTTGTAAAAAGTCAGAAAAACAGTAAAGGCTAGGCTAGCAAAGAGAAAGCTAAGGAGAGAGAAGGAAAGAAAAAATAGACAGGGGCAAAAACAGGACAAAGGATTCTCCAGAGAGGCTTGGGAAACACTAGACTAATGGATAAACATAGCATTTAGTATTCAGTCTCAACTGGCCAATCAATTATGTTACAATTACTAATACTAACAATAAGGTGGTATAAAGGCTGTGGACAGCCCAAGCTGGAGAAGGCAGCAGGCTGTGGAATGATATAATCCAGACTGTGATTTTCTCTGCAAGACTGTTGTTCACCATCTTCTATTGAGAACCATCTGCCCTTATTTGCCATACATTTTTTTGAGAAAGTAGTCCTTCAACTTTGGTTGAACACTGAAGTGATACAATTGGATTCGGAATTTCTGAAAGACACCTCAAACCCCTGCTGTTCATCCTCATGACTTGATGACTCCACTGGCAGACCCAGCTCCTTAAATCTGTCATCCTCTGATAACACGACCACAGTGGTGGAAAAATAACAAATCGGCGTACAGGGTGCACTACAAAGGAAGTTCAACACGGCAAGGCTTTCTTTGCGTTAGCTGGCTATCCCTGATCAGAGATAATGGATAATGGTCACCACAGTTGTTATCGACTTTCTTTGACTTTCTTCTTTTACCAGGTCGTCATCAGGCTTTGTGCAAGTTTGCATTAAAGGGTGCACATGGAGCAAGAGCTGTGAAGAACAGCTGTGAATATTAATTTAGTGTTTTATTAGCTGTGATACCTACAGTGTAAAACAGACTTGACAGCAAATCAGGACCAAGCATAACAACACAATCCAAAATATTGCGCAGTTGCTGTGCCTTCATTGTTCTTTAGTGTATGTAAATTTTGTGTAAATTGTGTTTTATATTAGCTGAAAAAAACGGGGAAATATGAGAGATGCTTTTTGTAGCCTACAGAGCCCTAAAGTCCACAAAGATCATTATCTTGTGTCCAGAAGATAGCCTGAGCCCCATATAATCTCCCCATGTCTATGTGTAAGAGTAGAGAGAATTTAATGATATGACATTTTGAGGTGAATGTAAAACTTGATTACATTAGTTCTCTCCATTATATGGTGTGCTCATATGGATCTTAGAAAATTGTCACCTTTCTTGACTTTAGGGGCTCCATTATAGCCAAATTAAATCCCAAACTCTGACTGTAACCTCTTTTGGAGCAACAGAAGTTACCATGGTGATCAACCCAGGTTCAGAGCTTTAGGTTCAACATACCTCATTTACCCATTAGTCTGGCTTTGTAATACACCCCTCCAGTGTATAGAGACCTATATTATGCTAAATGTGGATAGGACAGGGGAGACTATAGTTCACATCTAATTACAATGCATTACGGCTTGCTTGGTGCACTGTTTATGATCAGAATATCACAAGCTACCGCCATCACCTCCATCATGAATATATAGCACGCAAAGTGCATTAATGGCTTTAAAGATCTAAAGCAGGGGTCTCTAATGTGATGCCTGCTTTGGGTGAAAAAAAGTTATCCACACTCAGAGCATGTAGGGCAGATACACAGAGAGTACTCAGTACCAGATCATAAAGTGAGAGGAGCAACAATAGAGTGGATGCAGCTTCACTCCCCTGCTCACGGGGTGACAGCTCTGTAACAGGTCAGCACACTGGTTTGCAGCACAGGTGTGGAGCATGGTCTACAGATGAGCCCCCGTGACAGCAACACAGCAAAAGTCACGCCAAGCAAATGTCCAGAGGTTTATGTAGGGGTTAGCTGACTGTTGAGCTCTTTCAAGTGTCAATGTAGTGAAACATGCTCAACTTTTCATGAAGTGAATGTGTTCGTTGAATCAGAATTAATATTATACTAGTGGTAATAGTATACTAGTAAACAACAATTTTTCAATGTACTGACATTTAATTATACCATTATACCGAATGGTGAACCGCCACCTTACTGTGGTGGAGGGGTTTGTGTGCCCGAATGATCCTAGGAGCTATGTTGTCGGGGGCATTACGCCCCTGGTAGGGTCTCCCATGTCAAACAGGTCCTAGGTGACGGGCCAGACTAAGAGCAGGTTCACAAGCCCACCATGCATGGATAAAAGAAGAACAAGGACCGTTACGTCGCCCGGATTGGCGTTACCACAGGGCCCCCACCCTGGAGCCAGGCCTGGGGTTGGGGCTCGCAGGCGAGCCCTGGTGGCCGGGTCTTTGCCCATGGGACCCGGCCTCGGGCTCAGCCCGAAATGGCGCGACGTGGGCCCGCCTTCCAGTAGGCTCACCACCCGCAGGAAGGTCCATGAGGGGCCGGTGCAATGTGGTTTTGGGTAGCAGTCGTGGCGGGGGGCCTCGACGACCCAATCCTCTGGACCAAAACTCTGGCAATAGGGACATGGAATGTCACCTCGCTGGGGGGGAAGGAGCCTGAGCTCGTGCGGGAGGTTGAGAGGTACCGGCTAGAGATAGTCGGGCTCACCTCCACGCATAGCTTGGGCTCTGGAACCCAGCTCCTTGAGAGGGGCTGGACCCTCCACTACTCTCGGAGTTGCCCAGGGTGAGCGGCGGCGAGCTGTTGTGGGCTAACTGCTTATAGCTCCCAGCTCAGCCGCCACGTGTTGGAGTTCACCCGGTGAACAGAGAGGGTCGCTTCCCTGCGCCTTCGGGTTGGGGATAGGGTCTCTTGCTGTTGTTTGTGCATACGGGCCGAACAGCAGTACAGAGTACCCGGCCTTCTTGGAGTCCCTGGGAGGGGTACTTGATAGTGCTCCGACTCTGACTGGGGACTCCATTGTTCTACTGGGGGACTTCAACGCGCTCACGTGGGCAGCGACAGTGATACCTGGAGGGGCGTGATCGGGAGGAACGGCCTCCCCGATCTGAACCCGAGCGGTGTTCTGTTATTGGACTTCTGTGCTAGTCACGGTTTGTCCATAACGAACACCATGTTTGAGCATAAGGGTGTCCATCAGTGCATGTGGCACCAGGACACCCTAGGTCGGAGGTGGGAGAGGTCGATGATCGACTTTGTTGTCGTTTCATCTGATCTCCGGCCGTATGTCTTGGACACTCGGGTAAAGAGAGGGGCTGAGCTGTCAACCGATCACCACCTGGTGGTGAGTTGGATCCGCTGGCAGAGGAGGAAGTTGGACAGACCTGGCAGACCCAAACGTATTGTGAGGGTCTGTTGGGAGCGTCTGGCCTGGCTGAGCCCTCTGTCAGGGAGGTCTTCAACTCCCACCTCCGGAAGAGCTTCTCACAGATTCCGAGGGAGGCTGGGGACATTGAGTCTGAGAGTGGACCATGTTCTCTGCCTCCATTGTCGACGCGGCAGTTCGAAGTTGTGGACGCAAGGTCTCTGGTGCCTGTGTCGTGGCGGCAACCCCCGAACCCGGTGGTGGACACCGGAAGTAAGGGATGCCGTCAGGCTGAAGAAGGAGTCCTATCGGGCCATGTTGGCCTGTGGGACTCCTGACGCAGTTGAGACAGGCACCGGCAGGCTGGGCAAACACAAGCCCGCAGCCTGGACGGTCCTGGAGGCAAAAACTCAGGGTCTGGGAGGAGTTCGGTGAGGCCATGGAGGAGGACTATCGGTCGGCCTCGAAGAGATTCTGGCAAACCGTCCGGCACCTCAGAAGGGGGAAGCAGTACTCTGCCAACACTGTTTACAGTGCGGGTGGGGAGCTGTTGACCTCGAATGGGGACATTGTCGGATGGTGGAAGAAATACTTCGAGGATCTCCTCAATCCCACCGACTTGCCTTCCAGTGAGGAAGCGGAGGCTGGGGACTCTGAAGGTGGACTCGTCCATCACCCGAGCCGAAGTCACTGAGGTAGTTCGTAAGCTCCGCAGAGTGGCAAGGCGCCGGGGGTGGATGAGATCCGCCCTGAGTACCTCAAGTCTCTGGATGTTGTGGGGCTGTCTTGGCTGACACGCCTCTGCAACATTGCATGGAGGTTGGGGACAGTGCCTCTGGAGTGGCAAACTGGGGTGGTGTGTTCCAACTACAGGGGGATCACACTTCTCAGCCTCCCCGGGAAGGTCTACACGCCAGGGTACTGGAGAGGAGAATTCGGCCGATAGTCGACCCTCCCTCGGATTCAGGAGGAACAATGCGGTTTTCGTCCTGGTCGTGGAACACTGGACCAGCTCTATACTCTCCGCAGGGTGCTTGAGGGTTTATGGGAGTTTGCCCAACCAGTCCACATGTGCTTTGTGGATCTGGAGAAGGCATTCGACCGTGTCCCTCGTGGTATTCTGTGGGGAGTGCTCCGTGAGTATGGGGTCCTGGGGGCCTTTGCTAAGGGCTGTTCGGTCTCTGTACGACCGGAGCAGGAGCTTGGTTCGCATTGCCGGTAGTAAGTCAGATCTGTTCCCAGTACATGTTGGACTCCGGCAGGGCTGCCCTTTGTCACCGGTCCTGTTCATAATCTTTATGGACAGGATTTCTAGGCGTAGCCAGTAGCCAGGGGCCGGAGGGAGTCCGGTTTGGGAAACCACAGGATTTCATCTCTGCTTTTTGCAGGATGATGTTGTCCTGTTGGCTTCATCAAGCCAGGACCTTCAGCGTGTGCTGGAGCGGTTTGCAGCCGTGAGTGTGAAGCGGCTGGGATGAGAATCAGCACCTCCAAATCTGAGGCCATGGTTCTCGACCGGAAAAGGGTGGCGTGCCCTCTCCGGGTGGGTGGAGAGGTCCTGCCTCAAGTGGAGGAGTTCAAGTATCTTGGGGTCTTGTTCACGAGTGAGGGAAAGATGGAGCGTGAGATTGACCGGCGGATTGGTGCAGCGTCCACAGTTATGCGGTCGGTGTACCAGACCGTCGTGGTGAAGGAAAGCTGAGCTGAAAGGCGAAGCTCTCGATTTACTGGTCAGGTCAATCTCGTTCCCACCCTCACCTATGGTCATGAACTTTGGGTAATGACCGAAAGGACAAGATCGCGGATACAAGCGGCCGAAATGAGTTTCCTCCACTTGCAGGGTGGCTGGGCGCTCCCTTAGAGATAGGGGTGAGAAGCTCGGTCACTCGGGAGGAGCTCGGAGTAGAGCCGCTGCTCCTTCACATCGAGAGGAGGTGGCTTGGGCATCTGTTTCGGATGCCCCCTGGACGCCTCCCTAGGGAGGTGTTCCAGGCATGTCCCACCAGGGAGGAGGCCCCGGGGAAGACCCAGGACACGCTGGAGAGACTATGTCTCTCAGCTGGCCTGGGAACGGCAACCTCGGGGTCGGGGTCCCCCTCCCCCCGGAGAGAGCTGGAGGAAGTGTCTGGGGTGAGGGAAGTCTGGGCATCTCTGCTCAGACTGCTGCCTCCGCGACCCGGCCCCGGATAAAGCGGATGAAGATAGATGGATGGATGGCATTATATTAACATTATACTTTTCATTGTTCTAGTATTCCACAGTAGTATTTAACAAACAATGTTGAATGAACTCCAACTGTTAAATGTAGCCTGTAGAATTGCAACTTTTGCAGTTATGACAGTAGTTCTGTAAAAGTCACAGTCTGGTCTTTAACATAGTCTTTTCAGGTTCCCAGGGCTTTTAACCTTTCCTTACTTGTCAAAGTGAAAAAAAAGTTTGTTAACTGTCACACTTCTTAAATGTACACTGATACTGTATAAAATGCAAATTCAGAAACTATGTGAGTAAAACCTCAACTTGATGGACAGCTGGCTGTGGTGTGCCGGACATTTTCACAGCCACCCTGCAGGACCTGCCCAGAATTAGGGAACAGATTGTGGCTCACTTTCTTTTTCACCAGAGGTACCACAACTCAGCAGCGGGCTGACTGACAGAACAAATGTTTCTATAATATTAACAATGTTTTTACATCCACTTGTACTGATATGTGTGTCTATAGCAGCATAACAATCTGTGTTCAATGGAGTCGCTCTCATGATTAATCAATTCATTGCTGACATAAATTCATGTGGCTAGCTCTGGCAAACAATGCACAGATTTTGGAGACAGTTCCTTCCTTTATACACCAGAAACTGACAAGGAACTGGTTTCACAATATTTTCAGCACTGCCTGGAGTTGTCTGTTTCGATCCCATGAAATCAAGATCTCTGTCTGCAGCCAGGTGAAATGGCTGGTACCGTGTCATGAGGAAGAAAGCTCTTCCATTTATCTCAATATAAACTTTTTCACTAAAATAGTGGACAAGGCCTTTATTTATGTCACCTGCAGAGGCTAGAAGATACCAGCCCATTATTTTGTTGCGGGCTTGTTCTGTTACTGTTAATGTTGTAGTATTGTTTCCACTACTATTGTATTGTATGTCTCTGAGTGTTACTGAGGTCCCTTTAAGAGTGTCAAGAAGTGGTGATTGACAAGAAGCCGTCCCTAGCAGTGATTGTCAGTTAACAAAAAAAGGTAGGAGCACGTCATGGAGAGCTGTGTTTAGGCTAACCTGAGCCAATGCTGCTACTTCTGCGTACATCTTAGGCCTTTGGCAGCATTGTGGATATGTATTGATTTATGTTGCAGTCATGCACTATCATTAAGCTTTACTTTTGAGACAGTGTTGTGTTTGATGAAGTTTGTTAAAACACTTCATTTGCTTCTGAAAGAGACTGCTTTGTGAGCATTCCACCATATTTCATTAGAGAGTGATTGTGCATGCATAGCAGCAGACAATTCATTTGTGAGAAAATGTTATAATTAATAATTGCAATTTATAGTTCAGTATAGTGCAGTGTATGTCTGCACACGTTAATGCAACATGGAACTGATTATGCTTTTGTATGTTTCAGTTTCACCTTTCTGCTAATGTCAATAAACCTTTGGACAGGGAGCTAATGTCTTCAGAGTCTTGATGTTAAGAAAGAGTTTACCTGGCTGTCGAGTTATATACAGCACATATAGTGAGGACAGCACAGGACTATTAAAGACGGTTCTTTGTTAATCATATAATATTAATATAATTATATGATATATGAATTATATAATACAATATATTTCATTATGATTCAGTATCACTCCTCCTTGTTTTCATATCTCTTCCCAATTTGCCCTGTTGATGTTGTTTGTGAGTCAACACTCTTGAAAGGCATTTCTCTGTAAGGCCAGCATAAAGTAATGCAGACAGCCTGCCCAGGACTCATAGCAACTGTCTGTAATGCTGGCTTTATTCTATGTGGTTTTGGTGTGCTTGGTTTTAAGATTGTAGCATAACACAACAGATCTTTACCAACATGGCCCGTTCCCTCTACCGCTCTATTGATCAGCTTTTCATATATGCCATGGCTACTGTTGTTTCTTCAGATAGTTATTACATGCTTCTTCACATCTACAAATACTCTATTGTACAAATACATCATAATTTTATTCCCATATGTGATTCACAATATTGCATTTTCTGTAAAATATTTGTCTTTTATGTAATCTGTGTAGTTCTTGCATCCTGTGTATTGTCTGTACATATTATGCACACTTACTGTATAATGACTGTATTTTTTAAGAGCCACCAACAGCCGGAACCAAATTTTTTGTGTGTGTATTGACCTACTTGACATAAATCTGATTCTGATGTCATTTCAGGCAGTTTGGGACACCAGGCACAGCTGGATTTGAGTGAAGGGGTCGATCCCTTCACTCAGGAGCAGCTGTCACCTCTGAAGTCATGAAGCTTCACTGCACCTCAGATGGAAGATGTTCTGCATGTGTCTGTGTGGGCAGTCAGACAGTTTGAGGTACATGACTTTTGGATGTCAGTGTAGGATAAGATGCAGGATTTTAGCTTTTAAACAAATAAAAAGACACAAAAACACACACAAACATGTCTATATGTAATATGTTTTAATATTGTTGGTTCATTTTTCATATCAACATACGTATTGGTCATGCTGAACCAGTTTCACTGTATCTGTGCTTCACTGTATGCAGAGCTGACAGATTCTGCCCTGGATGGTTAGGTAGTTGGTTCTGGGGCAGTCAGAGCATCCCTCCATGCTGCGAGCCTGCACAATCCTGGAGCTGCTGCACTTTGAGTCTTATCAGGTGGTGGCTTCCAGACTCATTGTGGCGTTGATGGAAACCACAAGCTGATAAGGTAGCTACAGCAACAGATTTATTCAGCACTTATTTTGACCAAAAAAGAAATCAGTCTTACATCAGGTGTGCTGAGTCATACTTGGCCTGCATGTCCGCGAGAGTAGGACTTGTCTACTTTTGTATGTGCTAGATGCGCTAAAAGGCGTGAAAGAAGGTGACCATGTGTACTGTTGATACTGATGGTGCTGGCTGTGGCTTCATACAGAAAGAAAGCTCTTGAGTTGTTGGTTGCCTTTGGTCGGGTCAGTATTTCGGTACAAAGCCACAGTGAATCCAATAGTGTCTGAATGTCCATGCATGCCAAGTGAGTTCAACGAAGGATCAGTGCTCCTGCTGGAGTGATCTGTGGTGCTGATGTACAGCCAAACCAGTTTGAAATGAATGATCCCACGAAACAGCTCTCCAAATAAAAGTTTAGAAACTCTACAGCACATTCCTCCAACACTGAGACACTCAACAGCACATCAAGTTCACTTGGTATCAGGCCAACTGCTGGAACACTGGACTGGGCTGGACAAAGGGAACAACTGGTTGGCAGACACTTTGGACCACTCTCCGTGAAGCATCAAAATCATGCTGTCACCGCAAGAAAGGCTGCACTGAATGGTACAAGTGTGCCAAAGCTGCACTCAAGTGCACCGCACTGAGCTTCTGTTTGACTTGTTAGATTTTGTTCGTTACCATTATCGTTATTATCATCATCATCATTACTATTAACATAGTGTCAAAATACACTGGCACGATGGCTCTATTCTGTTGTTTGTATTATTATGCCTATAGTGTCAAAATGGAAGAGAACTTTCACCATTATGCATAGGTCCAATCCAGTCTCCAAGCTAAAATGAATGTAGTAATTAATCAGTTTATATCTAAATAAACCGGCATCCCCAACTTAGATGGTAACGACACAGTGAATATTTTTCTACACTGTTTCGTCAAAAATTAAATGCTGTTAAACTAAATGGACCTCAGATGGACTGGCAGCCATCTTGGATTTGACCTCTCATGGTCCGTAATGGTCATCTCTGACTTCCACATCTGAAAATAAACTTTATGGTATGCACCGACTATAATAGAAATGTCATGCTTTTCTCATAAAATGCACACTTGTTGTAGAAATCCCCTGTACTAACAATCAGAGCAGCCAAACTGATTTGATTGTGATAAATTGTTATCTGCATATAAATAATGTTCCATCGGATCAGATTATCTCTGTTACAACCTAACAAGAAGACATATTCAGTGTTTTGCTGTATATTAAATGATTTCACCGAAAACAAACCTGGTTTTCTACCAAATTGTATTATTTTTTCCTGCAGATTGTCACAATGTCGTAGTGGCAAAAAGTGTGTAAGCATACTGTCACGTTAATTTTAACGTATTTTTCCACCAGCCACTCTGAAAAAACAAACATATCTCAAAACTGTCCTGCTGTCCAGATAGAATTTTTTGATGTTTGAAATTCAAACCAGCACTTCTCAAATGATTTGGTGACCATGAGAAACCGTTATAAGCTCCAGAAAAAGCAAATAGACCTTGGGCTATTTTCTATCTTAACAATTCACTGTAGGCAAAGAAAATGTGAGGTGGATATGTGACTGTTGAGATGTTTCACCTTGAGCAGAGATTTTCCGAAGGCTTTATGAGAGAGAGAACGAAAGACTGCAGAGATAAAAAAGAATGAAGTGCCACACAAACACAGGCACAACATGCAGTAGGTAGGCTTAGATATCTACTTGTGTGTTAGCGGTGACAGATAGCATGAAAAGCAGTGAATAAACTCAGACAATTATCCAGTGGTTGAATTTGCACAGATCTAAAATTCACCCACCAACTGTCAGGAAGTTGCTGAACTGCCAGCTCTTTATGACCCTCTCCTCTTGTGGTCCCCTCATTCTCTGGATCTCCTCCTCGGCATCGCGCTCTCCCTCCCCATCTGATTAAATTGGATTTTTTTCTTCTTACCCCCTGCCCTATTTGCCCTGCGCCATTTCCCCTTTCATCTCTATTTAGCTCAGTGTCTTTCCTCTGCTCCTTTTTACCCCCTCTCTCTGCCACTCATCCAATCCCTTTCGTCCTCCTCTGCTTTGCTTTCTATCCATTAACCTCTGACCGGTCCCATCTACCAACACCAGCTGGATACTCTCTGATCTCCACAGCACTTTTGTGTGTGTGTGTGTGTGTGTGTGTGTTTCTAACCCCTACCTGTTGGGCAGTGATGCAGAGCGCAGCCAGTAACATCAAGGAGACACGGCAGAGCTCTTCTCCATTACACTCTGTCACTGCAGGTCTTCTGACAGAGAGAAAGAGAGAGGGATGGGGAGAGCAAGTAAACACAGGAGAGCAGAAAAAAAAGCTTTGCTCAGGTTTTGTAAGGTGTGTCACTGCCCATTAGAGAAGGAAAGCAAGGAAGACCTTAATATGCTTGAAAATTATTACCTTACTCAGTAAATTATACCTTGTGGAGAAAAGGAAGCACGTACTTAATATTTCATACAAAATATCAGCAGTTAAAATGTTCCACAAAATACAGGATATTAAATCATCACCACATTCATTGTGAGGCGTCGGGGCTATTAACATAAACAGACCAACTACAACCTCTACGCTGCCTTTACACTTTATGCTTCTTGGCCAGACTTGACAGTAAATCTTTTGGGTTGTTTGCTGCACAAAGTAATGAGTGAATATGTTAAGTGAAGTATTTCAGAATCGCGTTGCATTTCTACCTGCTTATATATTTTCTTTCAAAGGTATGCTGGTTTCTTTTTTATCAAGAAGCAGATTTATGAACAAGAGTTGGACTCTACACTAACACTAGACTGTGGGCACACCACTGCTTAAAGCTAAATGCTAATGTCAGCTTAGTCTGTGCTAATCTGCTTTTCTGCAGCAGTAGATCACACTGGCAGTTGATTTGAAGCTGTTTTTTGACTTGTTATTTAATGTTACAATTTAAAAAAAATCCAAAATTATGTTTCCTTTAATGACAGAGACATTAAACAGTATTCTCTTAAGTATTAGATCTTTCTGCAGACATACGTGAACAGCGCTGTTCTACTTTATGTTCTATTTTTGTATCCGTTTTCTACTTTAATGTGCTTTACTTTACTTATTTTACTTTAAGTCTAAAAACTGGCCTTCTGAAGCCCTCTGTGGAGTCCCTCAGCCACAGGACCCTCATCAAGACTACTTAAACTGAGTCCAAGTCCATGCACATTTTAGATTGAGGGCTTTCAGAGACCTGGTTAAAATGAATTCTGGTCTGTTTTCCTCTCCTTGGTATGAATTGTTTGGGCATATCTGACCACAGCAGTCATACTCAGAGGCAGACCTAAACATCTTCACCGACCCTTTAGAGGATGTGGTTTTGCTTTGGTCACAAACCAACTCTGGATCGGTCTGTTTGTGGTGAGAACATGATCAGACCTCGTAGCCAGGCATGCTTTGCATGCTGGGATGCAGATGAGAGAAATTAACAGTTGCTAGCTAACCAGAGAATGAATTTCTGTCTGACCTGGATTACCAACGAGGCACATCTCAGTATCTGGCAAGACAAGACTTACTTTGAGACATTTTTCTGTCTCTGCTTTCTCCCTCCTGCCCCAGACACATGAAGACCAGGTCCAGATGAGGACTGGGGCCAAGTCAAGGCCCTGATCCCAAAAAAACAAAAACAGTGCTTCCACATGTTTCATTTAATTTGTCAGCTAAACCATCATCAATTTTAGCCGTGTCATTGTCCACAGAGCAACACAGTATAACAGCGGACTATTAACTTTTACACATCTAGCTCAAAATAATCTAACTGCACAGCTAAGTGTGATGGAAACAGAGAGAGGTGAGCTTGAAGAGGTTACAGCAGCACAGAGCATCACTGAGCTCAGAGCAGCTCGACACAGCACACACTCTATCTGTGCTCTCCAACTTTAAACTTTCACAATCTTCATAAAAAGAGCCACTTTACTTTTACAGTTTTTTGGGGGTTTTTTGCACAATGTGGACTGTAATGTTGTAGCATGGCTGCAATGAATGAGGAATGATTATCATAAATATAACAACCAAAAATTCTGTCATTGATTTGATAAATACAGGGAAGAAAACAAAGGAAACAGAATGTTATAAAGTAGTGAGGCTGGTGTCTGAGAACAAGAAAAGTCCAAAATGAACAGAAAAGTCAGACATGAGTACTACAGCCCTACTTCAGTGAAACAAACTGGGTTCAAATCTGATGTGGGACCCCACCCCCCACTCAAGAGAGCTCAGCGAAACACTGAATCCCCAGCAGCTCTTAAGGTGCTGCTGTCTCTCATCCTGATGGAGCCCATGAGAGTCAGTAAAATGAGAATTTCCCTACATGGATCAATACACTGTCACATTATGGTCACACACAGGACAGGAGTGCTTGTCACACAATGGTCATCTGCGCCGTGTGTCAAGAAACCCATTACCAGCAGCAGGAGTAAAAAAACACACAGCGCAATCACGACAACTTAGCGAGACATTTAAAGCGTCTCAGGTCCGCCACCGCAGTGTTTGTTCAGGTGAAAGGCGATGGTAATCGTACTTAGAGGTGGACCGTGTGTGTGTGTGTTTGTCGTCTAGATCCTCTGGCGCCGCGGTACTCTAGGGAGCAAGATGGAGCGGGAGATGGAGAGGGCAGCGCAAGGCAATCAAGAGGGAATGATGGATAAACGGTAAATAGCTTTTACTCCAGTCATGGAGACAGACACGGCAAGAGACGGAGAGAGGAATATGGAGACAGACAGAGCACATCTGAGAGAGAGACACACACAAGGAGAGAAAGAAAGAAATGGTAAATAGCTCTTGCCCCGTCTCCCCCTAGAGAGAAACAAGGAGGAAACACGGTACATCAAGTAGCCCACAGTAATGGAACTTCCATTTTTCTGTCATTAATTCATGCCCTTGTTTGTGACTCACTACTTGCCTTGTTGGCCTATTTTAGTGGCTTTGGTCTCGGTTCCCTGTAATAACAGGCAGGAAATTACTTTATAAAAACCAGCAGGCAGATGACAGTTGCAGTTGAGAATGCAGTCGGTGCTTGTATCAACAAATTGTTTATGAGACTAACGGCAAGTGAGTCATCTGCCAGTTGCCTTTGCTCCGAAGGAAGAAATACACTTCCAAATTGTCTGCAGCCCATTAAAACGTGCCTGTCAGCCTAAAAGATTCATGTGTGTTTTAGATTACTTACAGCTCTGCATCTTTGTGCCATCTGTTGTGCACCGGATCCTTCAGCTGCATGTCTTCCTGCTCTAGTTAGTTCAATTATGACCTGAGCTGCTGGCATCTCTTTGACCTGTTAGCGCACCTTCACACAGGAAGAAGACAGCAATTAGTAAAACCACCTGAAGCTTTTGGATTGAGTACAGATCTGCAGAATCTGGGCTCTAAATGGCATCTAAATTCACCCATGCTAACGGATAGAAGGCAGAAAGACAGGTGTTGGGTTGTGTTTTTTTTTTTTTGTAATTCCACAGGTTTTAATTTTGACAAAGCATGTAATAAAGTCTTTGACGAGTGCATTAGATTACAAACTGTTGTGTGTGGAAAAAAACAAAAACAAAAACAATGGTTTTTTTTTCTGCCCTGATGAAGGTCAAAGGTGAAGAACACACTAATAAAGTGAGTCAAGTGATCAAAAAATGCACAGGACTCCTTCCTCTACAAGCTTAAAAGCACAAGATAAAATAGCAATCCTTTTTTAAGCATGTTTGACACTTGTCCAACAGGAAAGATGTAATTCAATTTCATCAAACTCAAATTTTATGAACTTATTATTACATAGTTTGACTATGAAATCAAAGTTCCTCTATACTTACTTCAGAGGTGCTGTATTGCTGACTAACATCTGCTGAGGACAGAGACGACCTGACATGGCTCAGAGTCAGTGTGGACTGAGCTGACAGAATCAAAAGCTTGACGTGATGGTGCATTAAGTGTTACTGGAGTGTTCTTTGGTGCCTTGAGCAAAATATTAACTTCAGCCAGCATACTAGCATGCTCACAGTGACAATGTTAATTCTGTTTAGCCTTTGTGTGTGTCAGGGAGTGTGTTCTGGTTCTCCCAGAGGAGAAAGGCCAAGGCTACAGCTGAGTGTACAATACCTTTAAGGTCGCCTTCCTTTAGCTGACCTTTGGCAATACACTGATAAACACGGCAGCCACACAAAGGACCCTGACATATAAATGTTCTGTCAGCTGGAGCAGGCAATTGTTTGTAGAAAGAACAGAAGGCATGTTGGTGGCCAATTGAGTGTTTGTAATTTAGGATGCAAGTGAGTCATATTTGCAATACAATTAGATGACTCAAGGATCATTGTCCCTGCACTATGTACTTTGTCTTAATGTGGTCAATTTTCTATTTTTTTTTTCTTAGAAACTGCCAAAGAATTTGTACTGCAACAGATGGTGTTAAGTATATTTTGGCACATTTCATGTTATTAACAGTTAATTTGTTTGCACACTTTGCAGCCATTGTTACCTAACTGTGTTAGAGGGGGTCCTCCTTCCGGGGTTTATGTAGAAGTTCTGACAATGAAGATAAATGATCAGTCAGTATTGTTTGTTTAATTCATGGCTGAATACTGTGGGTGTTATTGAGCTCTTTTCAGACTGCAGCTGGGAGTAAGAGCTATGCAAATAAAGACTGAACTTAAATGAAGTACTGTGTTGTAATGGAGACAGCCATCGTTGAGACTATATAAGACTGGAAGTTGGAATAAACATGATGCATGAGGTGTATCAAGGAAGAAATAAACATGCTTAAAAGTAATACAGGCACGCTGGGACCGAATCTAAACAATCTGAGTGTAAATGAATAACTACAATAAAGGTCCTTTAAAAGTTTTTAACACAATATTAAATAAAGTCAAACTTTTGCCAATCCATTCACACTGCAGTTGAGGGTGTGTACACTCACCAGCCACACTCAGAACCACACACTGTAGCTGTGGCTGATAGCAGTGTTACTAAGGAGCAGCTAGCTTGTGTTATTTGTGGCCACTCTGTTGTTTCTTTCTACTAACTAACAACAGGTTAGGCTGTTAGCTTTGGTTATGGCTGTTTCTGCAGTACCACATATCAACAAAATTAGCAAATTTCAGGATTTTAAAGTGGTGGCAACTGCAAAAAAAGCATTGCTGAGTTACGCAATTTTAAGTAAAGTAGGCCACACCCACAATTATTTATCACACCTACTTAATGCTTTGACCACCACAATACATTTATTCTCTTTTATATATTTATATAGCACATTTGGTGAAGATTTGGTGAAAAACAATGTTATGAAGTGCTGATAAATTCAAAATGATAGAAAATAGAAATTTTCAGACAATATAACATTAAATGCTCTATTTGTGTGTTTTCTGAAGATTTTACAGGATTAAATCGTAAATCATGATGACAACATTTGCCAGGTCAGAGTATATGAGGGAGCATCATATTGCTAATAGTGCTAGCAAGGCGCACAACAATAGGAACTGTTTACTTGAGTGTAACCAAATGAAAAGTCTGTGCAGAATATATTGGCATGTTTACTGAACCACAGAGCAGAGGATATTGTGCTGGAGTTCGGTCTAATTACTAATCTATGGTAAAGAAAATTGACAGAAATGTTCTATCAGCTCTGTGCAGTCTGAACATATTCAGCTACTTAGGAAATGTCAGTCAAAAATGTACGTCCCATAAACTGAAGGATGAGTCATCCAAACTTCGGTGTGAACCTTTTTGTGTGAGAGAGAGTGAAGTGAGAGACAGAGGGGCTGGGAGACGCTTGAGACGACGCATTATGAGCTATGATGGGAAAAGAGTGTTCATGGACAGCCTGAAGAGACGTGAGAAACATCTGCAGATGGAAACAAGTACATAATAGATACACTGTATACAGACAGGTGGCAAATAAGAGGAAACACCGACAGTGAGGAGTAGCAGGACACATTATTATCTTTTCGTTGCTCTGCTGCCTCACTTTCCAAAACCAACAACGCAACATGCACGTCTGCCTCACAGTGACACTGTTTAGCTGTGCAGAGGTGAGGATGTATGCTGACTCAGATTCTTTTTTTCATTTTGCACATTAATTACTTCTGCCACTTGTCATGTCTACAACATTATATAACAGCATGAAAAGCGAGACAGTGTAAAAAGTGTGTACCATCCTGCATTTGAATATTTAAGTCTTGCTCAGCAGGCTTTTCACACCTTGTGAGCAGCTATAAACACTCTTACCTTCAGGCGCGATTGGACGACACGTTGTACAACTACTTCATTTCAAACCCTGGCCTTTAGTCCTAAACCCTCACTGCCTTTGTGGGATGGTAAAAAAATAGAACCTTTTGTCCAAACATGCTGAAATTAATTCAAGTTTTTTAAGAGAATGTGGTCTGAAGTAAGATTTATTGAGTCTGTAAATCAAGACCATGATGATTAGTATTTCTATTCAGTTTTAACACTCAATAAATGATTTCTTACTATAATCCAGCATAATGTTGTTGTAAGCAGATATTATAAAGACAGAAAAAGAGGGACTGATCCAACAAGCTAGAGAGTCAGACGAGCATAGTGAAAGGAAATCAGCTGTATCTGTGCAGTGTCCTTTACAACATCATGGGCCTGAGCAGTAAGAGAGCAATAAAAGATCTGACCAGGATCGGTCTCAGCTTTTATTGTACCCTGAAGTGTGTGACTTCTGTGGAGCATGACCCCTGCTGGGGGTACTTGAGAAGGAAATATAACCCATTAGTGGATGGTGACTTCTGCCGGAGAGTATTTACATGTGAATAACAGCTCTCTCGGTGAGATGCACGGTGCTGCTTGTCAGGCCCAGCACCTCTGGGAAAAAATGTCACCATCTGATTTTAGTCACGCAGATGCAAAAAAAACCAATACAATGATGAACATCTCATTGAAACAAACATATGCAGTCATTTTCATTTGGTTTTTATGTTCGGTCATGTGATTGGAATGTGTCGCAGTGTTTTATCTAATCTGGTGTCATTTTACATAATGACATAATGCACAGCAGCACAGAGGCACACTTGATCGTAAAATGCTGTATAAAAATGAGCATATTGTGCAACTCCAAGCTGCTGAGTGGTAATTTCTGATTCAGCTGTGTCACTGATAGCAGGGAAGAGAGAGGTGATAAGTTCTAAAGTGTATCTAGAGAGCCTGTACCTAATTTAATTCAGACATCTCACTATATTACTTACTTTAAACCAGTGTGTCACCTCCCCTGCTTGTTCATTTGTTTTGTCAAATCTGTCTTTAACAAAATACACTTACTGGCTTGGAAGTTATGTTTCTTTCAGACCCTATTTGGCAAAGCAAATTAGTAGTGGAGAGATGGAAAGCTCTTGTACTGCCTAGAAGTTACAGCAGGGAGGTCAGGGTGAATGAAGACATGACACTGCTCTCAGGTTTACCCCGTTAACTATGTTTGTTTAGTGTGTTAGCCTGCAAATGCATTTGCTCATTAAGACCGAACACACATTTCAGCTGGGACTGATGGGATTGTTTTAAGTTTTATAAGTATGTAGGGATAAATGATTAGTTCTATCATTGGGTCAGTATTTTAATTAGGCTAAATGACATTCATCTCACCCTAAGTCCTGTTGGTTCATTTTGAGGGAAACATGAATGTCTGACCCATATTTTCATGGACTCCGACAGATCTTGGTCTGTATCACATTTCAGTGCCATCCATCCAAAGGTTGTTGAGATAATTTTACACTCTGGATGGCAATGTTGGTCACTTGGTCCACAGCTTTGGTCCAAAGAACCACAATAAACAAATAAAATATAGTTCAGCAGTTCAGTGTGAACATTTGCTGTTGATGCTGATAAAACAGTACATTTCCCACAAAACATAATTATTCATGCAAATAATCTGTTAATGATTGTGGTTCTGAGGCGACTGGGTTAACACTCCAACTACCAGAATCCTATAACTATTAGAATTACCATAGGGGTCATTTTGACCATTCATACATTATTTGTATTTAATTTCAATAATCAATATAAAATCTAAGAATAAATTAGATTTAATGTTAGGATAGGTAATAATAAACGTGAAACAACAACAATCAACAACATAAACAATTTACAGATGGAATGACAGCAGATGCAGAATTGGAGGTGTCCAGTCGGCTTCTTTTATGAGGTGGGAGTTATCTCTGAATCACTGTCAGAGCCAGTATCAGCCAGTGTCTACTCTACTACTCTACTCTACTCTACTCTTTATTGTCTTCAAATCAACTAGAATAAAAAATTGCTAGGCAACAGTGAAAGAGAGGGAAAAAAGAGAAAAGTATCAAACACTGAAATTCTACACTGTCTATAATGTCATATAAGGTCATAATATAAGGTATGGGCCAATATGACTGTTATGGGAGTTCTAGGTAGAAATACTCTGAACTCTTTTGTGTTTTGTAATTTTAAGAAAATGAACACCGTTAGAATAAAATATACACACATTTACGGAAAAGTCAGGGTCCTATAGTTACATGGGTTTCATTTCAACAAAGTTATTACAATTGCAAAATTTTAAAACAGTCAAAATGACTTGCCTTGGTAGTTCAAGTGTTAAATGCCTGATCAACAACAATTAAAGTGTCATTAACTCTACCTGCCATGTCTGGGTCTCTGATTATGATTGATTTTTACATGCTGAACTGATTTTCTGTTAACAAATTGTTTTAGCATTGATGAGATAATCAAAGGCATCGTTAATTGAATGATGTCTCCAAATATTCCTTTCAGGGCTCTGATAGAAGTTTCTGATATGAAAGTGCATAAACCTGCACTGCAGAGGATGATCCTGAATTAGTCCTACACATAACACGTGTCATTTCCAATGTAACATAATTATCACCTACATTTAGCTCTGACCTGACCTCTCACGCTCAGAGTTTATCTGCAAAATCTAATGTTGTTTTGGTGTTCTGGAAATCATGTGCCTCCAGCCTCCAGACCTTATTTAAGATAACATTGATTGTCAAGTTTCTAGTACTGCTCTTTCTCACGGGAGGGCGACATGTGATTTCTTTCTTAGTTGGTCCATGTGTACAAACTGGAAAACCCAGCGTTGTTGATGTTCACGTCTGTGAGTCAGTCTGCCTTGACTTGTCTGTCCTTCTTATAAAAGGTCTCTTGTTGCAAAGGTATAGTCACATGTTTGCAGTCAGGTTGACCTGTCCTTCTATCATTTTATTCAGTTGGTTATCTGCTGTTCCATTATGTGCAGTTACTTTGTTGATCTCATCAGTGTCTCCACTGATGCACACAACAGTTTTCAGTGCAGATTGTAGTTATTTGACAGATACTGCCATAGTGGAAATATACATGGCCTCACACACCTGTCACTCCTTTTCTAACTTCCTTTTCTTACTGCACTCTCTATTTATAACATTACAAAGATATCAAGTGTATATTTGTCTGTAAACACTTCAGGAACTTGTCAAGTCCTCAAAATCTCACTCATTTCATCATGCTCACTTCAAACACACATTCTTTCTACAGCTGAACAATACCTTCCTTTTGTACCCTCTTTCTACAGTAATATCGCCTTCCATGGTCTCTACCAAACATAACTATAAAAGCTAAATCATTGTCACCACAGCTGTGTTCAGTTTCAGGAAACTGTCTTGGTTTTCTTTTTGCTCTTCAAACCTGCCTTAACACTGATGTCCAAATGCACAGCTGACCACAGGAGAGCTCTGAAGCAGTAAAGTCCTCAAAGATCCTGACTTAACCAGCTCACCGGGTATAAAAGCAAAATGAAAGTTTTGACCTGTGTGAAGAGGAAAGCACAAAGCCTCTGTGAGTGCATCAGACTTCACTGCAGCCTTGCTGTTTGCACACAAGGATGCCTTTTGTCCATTTGGGAGAAGTAAATTGCTCACATTGAGAATACTTGAACAAGCAAGGATGCCTTTAACTCACACAGAGCTGCTCTCTTTTGAACACACATTTTGTCATTATTTTGTCACCACAGGCCAGTGAAAGTGAGGATGATGAAGGCCTACTAAGGCCGGGGTAAAGTGTTATAGGCAGAGCAGAGAGGAGATTACATGGTGTGACTGGTGAAGAGGGTTAGGGTGTTTTTTTAATGATCATTTTGGTGTCATAGAATGATTTTTAGAGTCACATTGACAATTAACCTGGGATTAAAAAGGCTATTTACAAAGTGCTGTACACAGAAGGACTCTTCCTGTGGGAGTGATGACACTGTTTTACAACATCTCAGATGGGAAGTAGAAGTGATGATGCTTTGTAGTTTCCTAACAAACTTAGATTAATGAGTGGTAAAAATAAAAAATGCAAAGAAAAAAACATTTTTATGTGTAGTTGTTAATGATATAATAAGGATGGTGTTATAATAATAATAATGATCATAATAAGTTATGTACATAGATTATTGATGTAAACATGTTTTGACAAAATAAGAAAAATACCTTCCTCATTATCTTATTAATCCATTGTGATTGACAACAGGCCGCAAGTAAGGACTGACAATCCTCTTACTTGTTTTAAACAGTAAATGGTGTTTGCTACTTGTATATGTGGAAAAAGTATACAAGTGTTTAATAAGGTAGAGACTTCAGACTGTGAGAGAGAGGAGGCTTAGTGACGAGTCGTGGGAGAAACCTCGGTGTAGGCGTGAGTTCATTTCATCATCTTCATAGTTTGAATATTGTCTCTCAGAAAACAAGTAAGTGAGGGCATGTTCTGATTGCAGGGGTTACTGTTCAACGTAACCCTCCTTCAAGCCTCTTTGTTTAGCCAAGGAAGAGCTGGAGTGTTTGGATTTCTCAGACAACAGAGAAGGATCATTCACAAAGTCTATATCTGACACTTCTGCCAACAGTATAGTATTTTCTACCGCTGAGGCAGGAGGGGCACTGCAGACGATGGAGTGTTACTGTACAGTCGATCTGGATAGAGCAAGATGAGCACTCGCAGCTCTTTATGCACTGCTGACCTGGAGGTGGTTCGGTGGATCAGTGAGTCCACAGGTTGAGACCAGTTCAACCAAAGACCAGATCATTCACTCAAGGATTTTACTGAATATGTTTTAAAGGCCTGAGGATGTTAAATGATCCAGTAATTCACCAGGAAAAAAGCAAAGATCAGATGAAAATCAAAAACCTCCAGTCAATCATTTCGAACCCTTTATTGCATGGATCGAGACCCCGCCCCCCCCCGGTTGGGAACCGCTGGCTTTAAGAATCTTCCCCTTGAAAACCTCCATTGTGTCAAACACCACCTGTAGTATTGAAAGATGGCTCTGAAAAGTTTCTGTCTTGCTGTTTCATAGAGGATTCCAGCTTCAGAGCACAATTCCTGTTGCTATCAATCCATCCAAAAGCTCCTTAGAGCACATTTGGATTTTGCTGCAGACAGACAGAGGCGAGGGTTAGCACTCTTTCTCTTGAGCTTTATTGACTACAGTGTGTGGGAGGAAGGATATTTGTAAGCTGCACTGACTGTACCTAGGTCAGGTGACTGTACAGCGTTATAGATTGCTGACACATTAGAGATTTCAACACACGCACACTCTTTGCATCCTCTTTGTGTGATGTGAGTTGGATGAGTTTGTCTTGGCCCGTTCATTTAATTACACATGGAGACCATTAAAATGTAAAAAGAGACGTATTCTCATGACTTTTTAGATGTAACGTGTAGTCTCTAAGTCACCCACATTATACAGTGGATAGAAGTATATGTATAGAGTTACGTTCAACTGTAAGAGTTATTCTTAAATGTGGTGAGAAAGGATCAAATGGTAAACTGAGTATATGCTCTCTGTATTTGACCTGACGACACATTCATGCTGCAGAGCTGTTCGTGAGCCGGGACTCGTGTCTGCACATGAACGCACTATATACAAGGATGTAGAAAATCCTGTATTTCTTGTCTGATCCCCAACACAATCTGGAATAGTGAAGCTTTGTCTCTGGATGTATGTCACACTTGGACTCAACAGAATACACAGTCCAGTAAGAAACGGGGCTGTGACGAGGCTCATGTGGGCCAGACGGCAGTACGGGTGAAAATGAATGTGCCTCTGTTTCGGTCAAATAGGTTTCTTTGGACTTTTGAGGAAACCAGAGACAAAAAGGAAAATAATTAGGCACTTTCTGTGGGAGCTGATGTTCTCAGTAGTCTGTTAGTAAACCGCACTAATGTAACTGAGTTAAAATATGCGTTTCATTTCTCAAAACACAGCATCGGAATTAGAGTGTACTGAGGCCTGTGTTGGCTTTGATGTAGAGGTCCGTGATAATCAAAGAGTGAGAAGACAGCAAGTTATCCTCTACCCAGCACAGACGAAAGCAAGAGGGAAGAGACAGCTGAGCAAAAGATAATATTAGAGTGATAAAAGGGAAACAGACAGGGAGAAATGACAGGAGAGAACTATGCAGACAGACAACTGGAAGAGGAGAATGAAAGGAAGTGAAAATAATAAGTAAATGCCAGATGCCAAAAAAAGAGGAAAGAAAGTGAAAGAAAAAGAATGAGGGGGAGAAATAGAAAACAATTAGCAAAATTAGAAGAAGAATAAAACAGTAAGGACAAGAGAGAAAGAGGCTTAGAAAACAGGCAGGAATGAAGAGGAAGAGGGAGGAGATGGAGACAGAGTGAATGTAAGTAGGTGAGGGGAGAAAAGCAAAAACAAAAAGTTGAACAAGGCAGTAAAATGCAAAGAAAAAATATTAGAGTTACAAGAATAAAATAAGAAATATGGGAGAGGAATGAGTGAATAGACAAGAAATGGAGGACAAGGGAAAAATAAAATAAAGGTAAATGTAAGAAATGTGAGAACGTGAATGCAAGCTGAAGAATAACAAAGTGAGACATTAAAAGCACTGTAGGAAAAGTCAAATAAAAGAGAAATGTTTTGTCAAATGTACAACACAAACAATAAGAGATGTCTTGGTGAGCTACGAGTTTAACATGCTGACAAATTAATCACAGTAATCACTGTTTGAATGTGGCAGAGGACACCATCACCACCTCCACATCACCAATGATGGGACTGAGACACAGGTCAGGTCCTCCAACAAGGAGCTGACCTGGACTCACAACGCAGACTCCATCACAAAAACAGACAGACAACAGCTCGTCTTCCTCCGCAGGCTGCAGAGTCTTAACATGGACTCCAGGATACTCTGCTGCCTCTACAGAAGAAGAAGGAGGAGAAGAAACCTTTATTGATCCTGCCAGGGGAAATTCACATTTTTTTTACTCTGTTTGTTTTTACGCACATTTTACATATACATAGGAATACGCACACATACACACATGCAACTGGCGGAGAGATGCTGGAGTGAGGGGGCTGCACCGTGAGTGCGCCCCGAGCAGGTCTGGGGTTCAGTGCCTTGCTCAAGGGCATTTTGGCAGTGCTCAGGAGGAGTGAACTGGCACCTCTCCAGCTCCACCTCCATGAGGACTGGTCCATGGGGAATTGAACCAGTGACCCTCTGGTTCCACCCCTCCTTGAACCGCCACCTTACTGTGGTGGAGGGGTTTGTGTGCCCGAATGATCCTAGGAGCTATGTTGTCGGGGGCATTACGCCCCTGGTAGGGTCTCCCATGGCAAACAGGTCCTAGGTGACGGGCCAGACTAAGAGCGGTTCACAAGCCCATCATGAACAGAAGAACATCAAGGACCGTTACGTCGCCCGGATTGGCGTTACCGGGGCCCCACCCTGGAGCCAGGCCTGGGTTTGGGGCTTGCAGGCGAGCGCCTGGTGGCCGGGTCTTTGCCCACGGGACCCGGCCGGGCTCAGCCCGAAATGGCGGCGATGGGCCCGTAACCTTCCCAGTAGGCTCACCACCCGCAGGAAGGTCCATGAGGGGCCGGTGCAATGTGGTTTGGGTAGCAGTCGTGGCGGGGGGCCTCGACGACCCAATCCCTGGACCAAAACTCTGGCAATAGGGACATGGAATGTCACCTCGCTGGGGGGGAAGGAGCCTGAGCTCGTGCGGGAGGTTGAGAGGTACCGGCTAGAGATAGTCGGGCTCACCTCCACGCATAGCTTGGGCTCTGGAACCCAGCTCCTTGAGAGGGGCTGGACCCTCCACTACTCTGGAGTTGCCCAGGGTGAGCGGCGGCGAGCTGGTGTGGGCTTGCTCATAGCTCCCCAGCTCAGCCGCCATATGTGTTGGAGTTCACCCCGGTGAACGAGAGGGTCGCTTCCCTGCGCCTTCGGGTTGGGGATAGGTCTCTTGCTGTTTGTGCCCAGTTGTGCCTACGGGCCCAACAGCAGTACAGAGTACCCGGCCTTCTTGGAGTCCCTGGGAGGTACTTGATAGTGCTCCGACTGGGGACTCCATTGTTCTACTGGGGGACTTCAACGCTCACGTGGGCAACAACAACAGTGATACCTGGAGGGGCGTGATCGGGAGGAACGGCCTCCCCGATCTGAACCCGAGCGGTGTTCTGTTATTGGACTTCTGTGCTAGTCACAGTTTGTCCATAACGAACACCATGTTTGGAGCATGGCAAGGGTGTCCATCAGTGCACGTGGCACCAGGACACCCTAGGCCGGAGGTCGATGAATCGACTTTGTTGTCGTTTCATCTGATCTCCGGCCGTATGTCTTGGACACTCGGGTAAAGAGAGGGGCTGAGTTGTCAACCAATCACCACCTGGTGGTGAGTTGGATCCGCTGGCAGAGGAGGAAGTTGGACAGACCTGGCAGACCCAAACGTATTGTGAGGGTCTGTTGGGAACGTCTGGCCGAGCCCTCTGTCAGGGAGGTCTTCAACTCCCACCTCCGGAAGAGCTTCTCACAGATTCCGAGGGAGGCTGGGGACATTGAGTCCGAGTGGACCATGTTCTCTGCCTCCATTGTCGACGCCATGCGGCAGTTCGAAGTTGTGGACGCAAGGTCTCTGGTGCCTGTCGTGGTGGCAACTCCCCGAACCCGGTGGTGGACACCGGAAGTAAGGGATGCCGTCAGGCTGAAGAAGGAGTCCTATCGGACCATGTTGGCCTGTGGGACTCCTGACGCAGTTGACAGGTACCGGCAGGCCAAGCAAGCCGCAGCCCGGACGGGTCCTGGAGGCAAAAACTCGGGTCTGGGAGGAGTTCGGTGAGGCCATGGAGGAGGACTATCGGTCGGCCTCGAAGAGATTCTGGCAAACCGTCCGGCGCCTCAGAAGGGGGAAGCAGTACTCTGCCAACACTGTTTACAGTGCAGGTGGGGAGCTGTTGACCTCGACTGGGGACATTGTCGGACGGTGGAAGAAATACTTCGAGGATCTCCTCAATCCCACCGACTTGCCTTCCAATGAGGAAGCGGAGGCTGGGGTCTCTGAGGTGGACTCGTCCATCACCCAAGCCGAAGTCACTGAGGTAGTTCACAAGCTCCGCAGTGGCAAGGCGCCGGGGTGGATGAGATCCGCCCTGAGTACCTCAAATCTCTGGATGTTGTGGGGCTGTCTTGGCTGACACGCCTTTGCAACATTGCATGGAGGTTGGGGACAGTGCCTCTGGTGTGGCAAACTGGGGTGGTGGTCCCTCTTTTTAAAAAGGGGGACCGGAGAGTGTGTTCCAACTACAGGGGGATCACACTTCTCAGCCTCCCCGGGAAGGTCTACGCCAGGGTACTGGAGAGGAGAATTCGGCCGATAGTCGACCCTCGGATTCAGGAGGAACAATGCGGTTTTCGTCCTGGTCGTGGAACACTGGACCAGCTCTATACCCTCCAGGGTCCACTTGAGGGTTTATGGGAGTTTGCCCAACCAGTCCACATGTGCTTTGTGGATCTGGAGAAGGCATTCGACCGTGTCCCTCGTGGTATTCTGTGGGGTGCTCCGCGAGTATGGGGTCCGGGGAGCCTTTGCTAAGGGCTGTTCGGTCTCTGTACGACCGGAGCAGGAGCTTGGTTCGCATTGCCGGCAGTAAGTCAGACCTGTTCCCAGTGCATGTTGGACTCCGGCAGGGCTTGCCCTTTGTCACCGGTCCTGTTCATAATCTTTATGGACAGGATTTCTAGGCGTAGCCAGGGGCCGGAGGGAGTCCGGTTTGGGAACCACAGGATTTCATCTCTGCTTTTTGCGGATGATGTTGTCCTGATGGCTTCATCAGGCCAGGACCTTCAGCATGTACTGGAGCGGTTTGCAGCCGAGTGTGAAGCGGCTGGGATGAGAATCAGCACCTCCAAATCCGAGGCCATGGTTCTCGACCGGAAAAGGGTGGCATGCCCTCTCCAGGTGGGTGGAGAGGTCCTGACCTCAAGTGGAGGAGTTCAAGTATCTCGGGGTCTTGTTCACGAGTGAGGGAAAGATCGAGCGTGAGATTGACAGGCGGATTGGTGCAGCGTCCGCAGTTATGCGGTCGGTGTACCGGACCGTCGTGGTGAAGAAGGAGCTGAGTCGAAAGGCGAAGCTCTCGATTTACCGGTCAATCTACGCTTCCCACCCTCACCTATGGTCATGAACTTTGGGTAATGACCGAAAGGACAAGATCGCGGATACAAGCGGCCGAAATGAGTTTCCTCCGCAGGGTGGCTGGGCGCTCCCTTAGAGATAGGGTGAGAAGCTTCGGTCACTCGGGAGGAGCTCGGAGTAGAGCCGCTGCTCCTTCGCATCGAGAGGAGTCAGCTGAGGTGGCTTGGGCATCTGTTTCGGATGCCCCCTGGGACGCCTCCCTAGGGAGGTGTTCCAGGCATGTCCCACCGGGAGGAGGCCTCGGGGAAGATCCAGGACACGCTGGAGAGACTATGTCTCTCGGCTGGCCTGGGAACGCCTCGGGGTCCCCCCGGAAGAGCTGGAGGAAGTGTCTGGGGTGAGGGAAGTCTGGGCATCTCTGCTCAGACTGCTGCCTCCGCGACCCGGTCCCGGACCAAGCGGATGAAGAAGAAGAAGACCCTCTGGTTCCCAAGCCAAGTCCCCACAGACTGAGCTTACTACTGCCCCCCAGTACACCTGCCGCTACAGGTGCACCATAGAGAGGATCCTGCACCGCTCTCAACCATAAGGCTCTACAGAGGGTGGTGAAAGCTGCTCAGCACATCACCAGGACGGAGCTGCCATCCATGGAGGACCTCTACACCCAGCGGTGTAGGAGGAAGGCCAACAGGATCATAAAAGACCCCAATCAACCCAACCACAAACTTTTCTATCTGCTGCTCTCTGGTTGATGGTACCACACCACCAGACTCAGAGACTTCATCCTTAAGCTTTTGAGCTCATGCTACGTCACTTTACTGACCGGTACACTTCACCTTTACACTATATCTGCATTACAGTATGTTCTTTTTCTTTGTACACCAGTCAATCTTCTATTCCACCAATGTATTCCATATAATAGTCATCAAAACACAATCGCTAGCCAGCTTTCATAGCTGGTCTGGCAGGGCACCATAGGGTGCTCAATCCATACACTACCAGCTGATATGTTCTGTGTTATACAGTACATACATATATGCTTTGGTTGAACAGTGAGCTGATTGACGTGCTCTGGAGTAGAGTCAGATGTGCAGCCTGGTGACAAACTACTGAAGTGCAAGAAAGAAGAGGTACTCTGTGGACATACGCACAGTCCAGGAACAATATACTCTATATTAAAACAAACAAAAAAGGATGGATTTGACGCCTACCAGAGGACTATCAGGATTTAGGATCTATTATTTTCTCCACCCACTCAGGCTTCTCTTCTGTCTATGACAAGATATGGGAATTCTCATTAATCTCACAAACACAGACGGACACACACGCACTCTTTCCCAGCCTATAAGTGAAAGAGTTGACCCGGCTACTAATGGAAATTTGGAGATGTAAAGCACTGTGACAGGTTCATATTGGCCAACAGCAAAGATTAGAGTCAGGAAGTCATAGTCTAAGAGTGTGTGGCTCAAAGAGAGAGAAAGAAAGAAAGTGCGTGTGTGAAGGTATGTAAGACTGCAAGTAAGTAAAGCTATTTATAGTGATTTGTGAACAGATTAGTCCTTAAATCCCCTGACCTCAAACAAACGCTGAATGTGGGGAAAATAGGAATTTATCAAAGTGTTCATGAGTAACACTTGGCTGTACTTCTTGAGGCCACTTTCCCCCGAGCCATGAGTCTTTGACTTCTACTTCAGAAAGCCCAGTCAGTAAATCTGCTGCTCTGAACCTGAAACTCCATATGTCATTACTGCTTATTTAAAAAAAAAATCTTAACATATTGAATATATTTGAAATAAAGCATGGATTAAGCTCTCCAGAAAAATGGAATCGTTGCAGTGTAACAGTGCTGACTAGATACTGTCTGTCGTAATTTGTATTTGGACTTTGTCAGCTTTTGACAGGATTCATTCAACTCATTGAAAAAAGCACTGAGAGGGTCCTTTAAGGCAGCACGATGTGTTTACAGCTTATATTACTGACAACAGTTTCCGAGTTCATGCAGAGAGCTGAAAGAGCATAGCTAACGTATAATCAAACACACAAATACAGAGTACAGAATAGAAAATACAACAACATACACCGCTGGGCTTTAACTGTGTGGTGGTGCTGAAAGTGAAGATCTGACAACAGAGCTGTGCCATTCGTCTGCCACATAACATAATAAGCTATAAGAAGATTGGACAGCAGTTTCTGCTACACAAGAGCACTTAAGCACATCACCCTTCTATGTGGATAGTGGATAATGTGGATGATAATGGATGATGTGATATAATTGAATATCCTTCCACCATGTGTGATCACTGGACGGTCAGGGCCAAAAGACCTGCACACTAGTTAGCAAACCAAAAGGAGGGAGGAAGTCACTGTGTAAAGTAATGATGCTTTGACAAGAAACTCTCAGACAGAGAATATCATGACCAGGAGCTCTGACGAGACGATGATTAAACTTTCTACCGCATGGTTGTCAGTTCACAGTGGTGAACGTGAGGAATGTGCTTCACAAACCTTAGTCTCTCCAATCAGATGTACTTGTGATCCAACACAGAACTACAAAGAATAAATTAATATCTCTGAATGAATATGAATCAGAGAATAAAATATTGTTTCGCGAGTTATATCATATTTATAACCACGTGTTATAAATGTTTGTATGGTGGATACAGCAGTGAATTCCAAGGTAGGAGCACAGCAAGACTGTGTGTCTGTTTGTGTGTGTGTGGGTGGGTGGGTGATAACCAGAACATTTCATTTGGAAAATGTAAACAATCTGGCAAAGCTAAAATATGACTGCATACTTTGGGAAATGACTGACACTCAAAGAACATGTAAGGAGACAGTGGTTATTTGGCTTAGACATGCAAAAGCACTGTGGCACTTTAAGACCCAGTGATGACATAAACATACCAAACCAAACCACAAAATCTAAAGTTACACATTTCAAACAGAGTATTGAGGCCGTGCTTGCATCCAACTGTATGCACATCTACTATAATTGGTCAGTGCCTTGACACGAGTGTACCTGGCTGAATTGGGTTTTGGGACTGAAGCCTGTCCCAGCATGCACTGGACAAAATACTGGAAAATGTCTGGCCATGTCACCAGTAATCATAAGGCACATTTAACTTCTCACTGGTAGAAAAGGGGGGTGCTTATTTGTTCAAACATCAATCCCACTGTTTCATCACTTTCAGAAATACAACTGACATTACACAACTAAAATGCCCGATGCTCATCACACATTCAACACTGTAACATTTTGATACACTAATGAAGATGCTCCCTCCCATAAAAAGCACTTCAGCTATGATTCATGCTTTTCCACAGGGACAATTTCTCACTTCTTCCCTTCAGAATCTCTGTTCTTACACGTGAGGATCAGTTGTTATTTAGCTTGTGTATTCTGCCAATCGGTTCATTTTAACCTGTCTGACAATAATTGAAACAACTTTTTTTATGATTTTTGATTATCTTGCATTTTGGGGGACAGTCTTAGCTGCCTGAAAAGAGAAAATCGTAGCCGTCGTCTTTTGACATTTTTACGCCCCTCCATCATGATGTGAATTCACACAACAAGTGTAATGGTGCTAGTAATGCTGCATATGGCTAATAATGTCATGTCACCAGCCAGAGGAGGGGATATATTATTCATACAGCCATCATCCTCCAGTTCGACCCTCTGTATGATAGACACATGCAGGCTCAGCAGGGACTCTGTGTGTTCACTTCCAGTATGAATGTGGATATCACAAGCAGAGAAAGTGTGTGGATGTGTGTTTGTTCACCCATGTGGAACGTGCTTCCTCTTGTGTGCGTGCCGTCCATTTGTGTGTATGGACATTTTCACTCGCCAGTGTGTTATTGATTCACATCAACACAGAGTCTGTCTGTCAAGCATACGCTGTGCTACCCCAACCCTGCACTCTGCCTTGTCTGCCACACACACACACACACACACACACACTTGCTGTGCTCCCAGTGCCTCAACAGACAT
Organism: Scortum barcoo; assembly: GCA_023238725.1. Classification (NCBI taxonomy): domain Eukaryota; kingdom Metazoa; phylum Chordata; class Actinopteri; order Centrarchiformes; family Terapontidae; genus Scortum; species Scortum barcoo. The sequence goes on from CM041554.1 coordinate 25,341,095, forward strand.
CAAGTGGAACAGAGCTGAATATTTCTTCCTCTTTTTATTTACTATCTTTACACTCAGATATACACACGTACACTTTATGTACATGCTAAGTCGTTTCGAAACACACACACACACACACTCACAACAAACAAAGCAAAACACAGGCACAGGGGCAACCAAGCTGAGAGAGCAGCCAATTAGCCTGACCATCTGTTATGGAGGCTAGTACCAGCATTTGTGTTTGTGCATGTGTGTGTGTATAACAGAACAATGCAACTGTCAAACATGCCGCTAATCCATCCTGCTAACAGGGTCAACATATATGATGAAAGACGTAAAACTAGAAAGAGACGAGGTGAAAGGCAAAGAGAAAAATATGAATGGACGTGGAAAAGTCAAGGAAAGAAAGAGGTAGCCAGATGATGCAGGAGCAGCTACACTTTAAACTTCCCGAGCACATTAGATAGTAGATTCATCGCTTTTGACTTGCATTTCTTGCCACTGAATTATGCAAATTACTAAATGGAGAGCCTGTGGCTGTGTTTTCTGTATACTGTCTTTCGCAGTATTGACAGTTGGGGGTACACAGTTTATATTTTCAAGAATACCTGCTGTGATTCTAATGCAAGTTGTTCCGCAAGTGTGAACTTCGCATATTTGTCTATTAGTTGTATGTTTATTCTTCATTACAAAGTAGGAGGAAACAATCATGGGGGCTAACAGGAACTGTAACACAAATAAATCATGGAAGACAGTCATCCATATGTTACCATGTGTCCCACATGATGATCTCTGAGAGGAGCTGTGGGAATTATGATTTGTTGATGGACACTAATGTTGTTGTTTTGAAATAGTTCCTGTGTATCTCAGGCTTAACCCTCGAGACCCCATAGCACTACATTTCACTGCAACGCCCAAGAGTGCCTGTCAGTTTAAAGTTATTTTTAGTGTATCACTTTTTTATTTTTCTGTGCATCTAAAAAAACTAAACCTCTCCGTGTTTATTCCAATCTTATGGATAGATCCTGACCCACCGTGCATCATGAAGAATAACAAGGCGTGAATTCAAGTTTTTTGCTTGAAATCAAATAATCACCATCACTGCAAAGAAGGACAGCATCCTGTCACAAACGGATGCTGGTTTCCGGTGGACAGTGAGCCCTTGTCAGTAAGGAAGACTGACAGAGTCTTTTCAAAATGTAAATTTGATTCAATTTTTTTCTCATGTAAGTTGCCAAAGACACCACCCATTGTGACTGTCAATTTCCCTCTGTTCTGGAGATAATCTGTCTTTGGATTGAGTAGGAAAATGCTCATTAAAGCAAAATGTCTCAGTGAACTGCAGCAAAAGAAATAAAAACTAATTAAAAAAATCAAATGTATTTATTTATTTAAAGCCCAAAATCACAAACATTGTTTGCCTCGGAGGGCTTTACAATCTGTACAGTTGTGACACCCTCTGTCCTTAGACCCTCAAACCGGGTCAGGAAAAACTTCAAAAAAAGCCTTTATGGGAAAAAGAAGAAACCTGAGGAAGAGCCACAGATGAGGGATCCCTCTCCCTGGGACGGACAGACGTGCAATAGATGCCACATGTACAGAGAACATCATCATCAATCATATATGGAGTTAAACATGGGTCGTAATAAACTGTAGATAAACTGAGTTCATGGGTTTAGTCCATGTGTGAAGGTATCACAGGTAATGGAAATGAGTCCCTGAGTCCAGGTGCAATCAGAATTTTGCTGCGTTCTAGAGAAGAACCCTTAAGGAGCACATGTGGGCATGGTTGATCTTCCTGAGCTCCGCTGGCTAGCTCACCTTGATCCAACCGTCCCATCATGCACTGCAGTTTATCTAAATTGACTCTCTTTGCAGTCTTCACCACATTGTTCTGTCTTGTACTGTGGTACTACGCTCTCAGGCCAACTTAGCTTTTTGCTCTCTCCTCGTGCTTGCTCCTGCACTAACTCAGAGCTATGCCCTGCTATCTGCTTTCCATGCCAGCCATCCAGCTGATTTGCTCTTGAGAAAGCACGTCGGTCTCTGCACTGATTAAAACAAGTTATCTGGAATTGAAAATGGACGTCTCAATTAAAGAGTCAAATAAATTCCAATAACAAAGCGCAAACCGTTCAATAGCAATTTTTCCATTTTCCTCATGGAGAAATGCTAGCAGCCAAAGGTTACAAAATAAGTCATTCAAATCTGGATTTTCTTGTTTAGAGATCAAATTACATTGTGAAATCCAATCTGAGCCTTGAACAATTTCTCTGTTTGGCCATGGTAAAACACAGCCTTGCGGGACAACCAATTTGGCTCTGTGTAATGAGTCAAGTCCAACTGCTTATTTGTTTGAATGGGGCTTAATTTAAATGCACAATAGCCGCACTCTTAAGAAGGGAATTGTGTGTATTGGGGAGGTGGGGGGGGGCCTGGGGAGCAACAGAAGCTGAGAGTGAAAGTTGCGATATTAAGCGTTCAGAGTAAGAATGTTTAATTGGTCTTAGTGATGAAAGGAGAGCTGGATTATGGTCATAATGAATGTGACTCTGGGAGGCGGGACAGCGGCCAGATAAAACCTGCTACTATGAAAGCATTCAAAGACTGATTGTGTTACTGCAAATAGACAAATGCAGTCACGTGCACATTATTACAAAAATTCATGGGTATCTATTTGTTATTTAAAATCATTACATTGTTGTTAGAAAAACCAACCAAGCGATCAATTGATCCTACTAACAAGTGTTTATATGTGTATATATGTGTGTGTGTGTACCCTAAACCTGATAGCTGATGTTTCACAATTAGGCTATATGAGTTTTCTTGAAATGTATTTCTACTAATTATGTTGTGATTCTCATTCATTCAAGCTTCATTTTTTAAAACAGTGACAGTGAGTAGGGGACAATACAGGGATAACAACTTATGGGATTGGTTGACAAGAAGAAAATAAAATCATGGCTGCCTTACCCTTTACAAAATTTTACAACCTATTTAAAAATGTAGCCAAAAGCTAACCCAACAAAACGCTTTATGAAGATGTGGATCTTATGATAACATTTTTCTTACCTGCTTATGTGGTACTGCAGGGAGTCTGCTTGAGGCAGTTTCACAGTAGAGGCCATGGGGCATTGCAAACAGAAGTGAAGTGGCAGGTTTCCAACTAATCCTGCTCTCTTTATCACTAAATATTCTTCAAAATGAAAATGTCACTGAATGCACCTGAAGTTTCTTTTTCATTTCCCATTCTGATGTACAAAATATGCACAACACAACTGTAATAAAGGAAAAAGGGACTGGGGCTCAACAGGCTCTGAAGATTAAGAGACTTTAAATAGTAATGAGGGCAAATCCTGCCATCATAGGTAGAAATAGATGACTTTTGTATCAGTACTGTTTGTCTGTTAACTTTGTTAGCCTGCCAGAGAATAACTGGCTGAAAGCAACAACCACTGGATATTTTCTCATGAACCCCCCAGTGTGACAGCTCACATCATCATACTTCACACCGCAGCTCATGTTAAATGGCAGCGCAGCTTAGTGCCTATTTTGATGACACATTCACAACATTTGACTGCAGTGACGCTTCATGTAGCAACAACAAAAGATCTTTAACAAGCAACAACAAGAAAGTTTGACTCTTATTATTAAAGGTATACTGAAAATATAGCACAATAGCAATCTTGGAAGTGGAGTCTCGTGGGAGGTGTACTGTCAAGGGATACATGTTTTCAACAGCAAACAGGAGGGTTGTCCCCAGGATTGTCTTCCATTGCTTTGCATCTTTTCCTGCTTGCTTTCCAGAATAATTCAGAGTGTTTGCTCCCATGTGCCTTGAGTAATAAAAAAAAACTGCTCCCACAACAACAATATAGTCTACAAGGGGGAAATAAAAGTTTGGAATAAGCACTTGTCTCATTATTAAGTACCTGACAATGATCTGCAACCCCAGCCACCCCAATTCAACCAACGTCTGTCACTATTTCCACTGAAATCTCCAGTGGCCCTAAGCACCGAGCAGTAGAACATTAAACCTGATGACTTTGGTGACTCTTGAGTCCCTGAGGGCCCCAGTACACTGTGTGACTTTAGGCTGTCCCAAAGGAAAGCTGACAGCTGGAAGAGAAACATGCTGAAATCTTTGTTCTTAATCCAAAAGGATGGTTTGAGATTACACTGTGAAACACGGTGACTGAAGGTCCATTTAGAGCCAAAAGTCTGTCAGTGTCAACACTTCAGACCAGATTTAGGACCAATGTCACACACACACACACACACACACGCACACACACCTTTCTGACATGGCAATATGGGGCTGCATCCGACCATCCATTTCCTGAAACTGACAATCCAACACTCACACTAACTTCACGCCATGATTGGTCATCTGTGTGGAGGTGAGAAAGGAAACATTGAGTGAGTTTAGCTCTCTCTCTATTTTTCTCAGTTTTGACATAATTATTTCTGCCCCTTTCATAGGAATAACAAAGTGCAACACAGTGAATGTGGGAGTAGTAGTTTTAACTATGGGTGAGTTTTTTTGTATTTGAACAGATGTGTAGACCTTTTTTATACTCAATTCATGTTGCTAACTCAGTGATAGACACAGATAACATTTCTGATAACTCCTTCACAATAAAAGTTTCCTGCTAAGCACTGTCAGGTGGTGGAAGCCTTTTAAAGGTAGAAGTCACCAGAGCATTTTAACTAAATGTAGCGCTGCATGGACTTGTTGGCTGTGCAGCAGTGTGCACAGTATGTTTTCTATTTGGATGACAGAGCATGCTTGCTGGGTGTGGCCCCAGGCCCAGGTGAAGCGTCATTCCTTGTACCTGTGACACTCTGCCAGAACTGAGCCAGAGCTTTGTAAACCCGTGTTGCACAGTGTGACATGTAGTGAACCTGCAAGACCGCCGTTGGCAGTGCTGTGTACAACAACAATTGCAAAGAGCCAGTCTTCCCTCTATGGAATACTTGACATGTATAAATGAAAACTAATCAAATGCATGCATACACAATTGAAAGATACAGTACAGTACAGTTATTTCTACTTTAGTTTTATGTACGCATTCATTATTAAATAAAAAAATGTTGATTTGTCTTGTATGTGTGTTAATTTGAATGTACCATGAAAAATTCATGTTACAATGAGATCATTCACTTATTAAACACAAAAACCTAAATAATATAAAAAAGAAATACATGTAACAATGTGTATCACATTCCACTTCATTTCTTTGCTTGATTGATTTCATTTGGGTATTAGAAATCTTCCAGAGCCTTCTGCAGACTGCAGAGAGAGGCATGTATTCAAAGGCAGGGCTGTGAATGATGTGAAATAAACTGCAACAAACTTTGAGCTCATACTGGTTCAGGAAATTACACAGAACTCTCATGAATGTATTCCACATACATTATGCAATATGTTTTATTTTCCTGAAAGGATTTTGATTGAAATTAGTGACCTTTGACTTGCAATGTTTTGCAAATTAGTCTATCCTGGAAAGCAAACTGTATGTGCAGCCTGAGGCAGAACCTTATCTGTAGTGAAAGCCATCGAAAACTACAGCAATCTATCAAACCCAAGAGAGAGACGGGGGGGTGAGATTATTTTAAGACAAGAGAGTGTGCCGGAGAAAACAGAGGGACAAGAAAGTAGAAGATGAAAGCTACAGACATTAAAGAAGGAGAAAGAAGGTGGCAGACAACATGGCTTTGCTGTGACTAATACTGACTAGTGCTGTGACATTGTGCAAAGTGAAACACCCACTCTTCCTCTACCACCTCCCACTCCCATCCACCCATCCATCTATTCCATTTTTCCATAACACTTCTCTGTCTGAGCTTTGACATTCAACTACTCTATTCTCCACCCTCCTTTTCATCCATCCATCCATCCTCCATCCCAACGACCATTCCTGCCTGTCCTCCTTATTCCAGCTTTACCCCCTCTCCCTTTGCACAGCAATGCAAAGTCCATCTATCTATTCCTCCAATCATTCAGTCATCCTCTATTCCCACGAGAAAACACTGTTTGCTATTCATGTGTCAACACGGAGACCATATGTATGTATTCCTCTATCTACGCCTGTGTGTGTAAAAATGAGGAGGCCATGGAAAGGTGAAACAGATCGAAAACAGAGAGCAAAAGGGAAGATGGTAATGAAGTCCAAAAAATGTCTTACACCGAGAGAACAGCATGGAGAGGTGTTGAGAAAGAGAAAGAAAGGGGACAGGGATTGAGGTTCAGGACATGATGGACAACCTGAGAGACAAGTGGAGGGGTATTACATCTTGTTCAGCCTTGGTGCAGCATATGCTCTTATTTCAATCATAGGGCAACAGTGCCCTCATGTGTCTTAGCATGATGGGGTTTTTTCCAGGCCAGAAAATTAGTTGGTCTTCTACCCTGTGCTCTGTATAAGGTCCATGGATTAAACATTCTTTGGTAGATGGTGTACTGAGGACAAGTGTGAAATAGGATGTTTCCAACCAGAGAAGAGGACAGCACTGTTGCCTGAGCAAGGTTTGACACTAAAATACACCACAAATTGAAATATCCTCCTCAAATTTAGTCAATTCAGGAATTTGCAGTTAACTAATTCTCAGTACCTAAAGCTGGATTACCAACCAGGAGCAACTCCATCAGCTGGTAGTCATCATTTGTTCGAGCCTTAATTGCATATGTGTTCTATCAAACATCCCAACACACTAATCAGAGATGTTACTTCTGTTACCTAGACTGAGGCACAAATTATAATGATAGTGCCTGTTAACATTTCAGAACATCAATATTAAATGCCATTCATTTATTTTCTTTTTCAATCACTTGACTACTGCAATGAATTACTCACATGAATAATACATTACTACATTATTTTACTAATTAGCAGCAAAACTAAAGTTTCATGATTTACTTTACTGTTGTTACTCAGCTCAGCTCCTTCACACCCACATGTCATATCTACATTTAACATGTACAGAAATAAATAAAAAAAAAAAGACATTTTTGTTTTAACAAGCAGGCGGTCCTTCAATTTGGAGGGATTTACTGACCATGTAGCAGCTAGCTTAGCCTCGGTGACTGCACACAGCTCTCCAGAAGACCCAACCTCAGCTGTGCACTTCACACAACCATGCAGAAAAAGCTAAACAAAAGGACTCCTCAATGGGGGCTTACACACACACACACACACAAGACACATACACACACACAAAGACACATACACACACACAAAGACACATACACATATACCATGGGAATACGGCAATTTTGCAATTAGCAGAAGTTTCGCACGGCATGATTGCTTCCCCATAATTGTTTATACAAACTGGAAAACCAGAGAAAAACTTCCCAATCAGTCATAATGAGGGGACAACATTTGGAAAAACCCTCTGCACTGCAGGTCAGAAACCAGTCTGAGATTATCTTTGTAATCATTGCATTTTAGAGCTTAATTTAACTAGGCAACTTCCTGATGAAGCAGTGTAGTGTGAAGTTTTGTAATCCAGCTAATTCAGGGCTCTGTAGTAAAACATGGATAAACTGTGCATACAAAGCTGGCACATCTTTTAAAAAAGATTCCAGTTAACGCTGTCCCCAGTTAATAATAATCCTGTTTTTTCTGTACACAATTAGAAAATACTGTAATAATAAAATACTGTAATAATCTTGGCTGAAGAACAGCGCACTCAAGAACACTTGGTCTTGAGCTAGAGGAAGATATATAAGTACACACATCATATATGGAGGTTTGAGCTTACAGAACAGCATGAAGGTTTGTTATCAAATATTCAAAATAAATCAAACTCATTAACCCATTTATGCCCAAAGTCTATTGTGTGATAAGAAAAATGCCTCAGTTCTTAAGTCTTGAAATGTGGTACAGACATACTTTTGACATACTTAGTAGTAGTAAACTTTAAAATTTTTAGATCACATGAAAAATCATACTTTTAGCAATGGTCAAAATTAGGATTTTTGAAAAGTGAAATGTCTTCTGTGTATGAATTTTCTTTTACACTGCATGTGTGTGCATATCTTTTATTGTCAACTTGTTATGAAGTCAGAGAGACCAAATACATGATGGTGTTACTTGTAATTCCTGAGATACAGCCACTTTCTTATTATACTATATTTAGTCTTTGGGTACAAGGGATTATTGTGTTTTACAAAATTATGCCCTGGCAAGCCAAGCAATAACAGCCTAGCATTTTTATTATTTTCAGTACATACGTGCAAGGGCCTCCTATCTATATATTATCCTATCTATAGTTTACTTGAAGCTTTACTTGATAGCATTTACTTGAAGAGCCTTTCTCCATTAGTTAGCTCTTTCAGTTTGTTTCAGTTTCAGTCTGTTTGCTTTTGTTAAACCTCACATCTTGTTTTTCTGAGATAACTATAGACTGTCAACGACATGTAGGTACCTTACTTTCTCTCCCTGTCTTTCTCTCTTTCACACACACACACAAACACAGATGAAGAGAAACATGCATAAACCAATAGGGGCTCTGAGAAACATCATTAGTAAATATAGGTGTGAAGTAGATCTTGTTATGTCTGGCTTGTGTGTTTTATTAACTGGATATTTGAACATGCTGATCTGCTGGGGTCTCACCACTTGGGCTAGACAACAGATGGAGAGAAAATGGTTTACAAAACAAAAAACACAACACAGCCAGTAAATGAAGTAGTTCAATAAGATGTGAACATGGCAGAAATATTCATGCTGGCTGGCTGACAGTGAGAACAGAGACAGAGCAGACTATAGAGTATTTGGGACAACAGACCATTTATCAATGAAATAGCTGCATACTGTTGCTGACCTCCATGCATTCATCCATTTTCTTCTTCTTATCCAGGGCTGGTTCACGTGGGCAACAGGCTAAGCAAGGTATCCCTGACACCTGTCAACCCAGCACCACATTCCAGTTCCTCAGGCAGGACCCCGAGGTGTTCCCACACCTGCATCATTGCTAATGCTGCACCAATCTGTCTGTCGAGCTCCATTTTACTCACACTTTGAACAAGACTCTGAGAAAGTTGAACTCTACCTGAGGCAGGAGCTCACTCCCAACCCAGAGGGAGCAGCTGAGGACCATAGCCTCAGACTTGGTGGTACTGACTCTCATCCCAACAACTTCACACAACTTCAACAGCAAACCATCCCAGTGCATGCTGGAGGTCACAGTCTGATGAAGCCAGCAGAACACAACAGCACAACAGCAGAAATTCATGTAGCTCTCTTGGGTCTGACTAAACAGGTCTTTAAAGCAGAAGTACACCTGCTCTGATGCTGCTGTCTGTGTTTAGTGGCCCTAAGCACAGATTTTATTCAGTATTAATATTTCCAAAGCGGATGTATCAAGACAGTATTATTCTGTCTTGATACATCTGCACAACAGCAGAAATTCAATTTTAAGGTCCCCAAACTGGACACTCTCCTCCCCCCGATTGCGCCTTGAGATCCATGAATATCAAAAACAGAATTAGTGACTTAAAGAGACAACCTGGAACAGGCCAACACCCGCTGAGAACATGTTTGAATGTAAGCTGAGAACACAGACACAGCTCACTTTGGTTATATAGGGACCAGATGGCTTGTGGCAATGGCCCCGGTGCCCCATACTCTCACAGGGTCTCCCACAAACCCCCAGGGGACTTGATTGTAAGCCTTTCCCAAGAACAAACTCTTATGTTGCTCCAAGTAACCCTGAGAAGGCACAAAGCTGGTTCATCGTTCCACAGCCGGGACAGAATTCACATTGTTCCCTCTGTATCTGACATTCAGCAGTTGGTTGAAGTGTCCTTTCCAATACCCTGGAGTAAATCCAATAATTAGAGCACACTCCTGATAATTGAAGCACACTCATCAGTGCTCCTTTTTAAAAATGGGGACCGTCACCCCTGTCTGCAAATCCACAGGTACAGTCCTGGATACTGAGGCATGTCAGCCATAACAGCCCCACAGTGCCAAGAGCCCTCAGCATCTTCGGGCGAATCTCATCCACACCTGGCATCTTGCCATCGAGGAGCTTCTTGATTACCCCAGCAACCTCTGCGACATATGAATGAAGCTTCCCTATGGAGGACATGCTGTCTTGGCCCAGGAGTTCCTCAAAGTGCTCCAATGTCCCCAATCCAGGTTAGCAGTTCTCCTCCCTGCTGAAGACAGCCTAAGATAAGCCCTGCTTTCCCCTTCTGAGTTGTCTGACAGTTTGCTAGAACTTCCTTGAGACCAGTCCTTCTCCAAAGCCTCTCTGAACACCTCCCACACCCGGGTTTTTGCTTCTGCAACCACCAGGGCTGCAGCCACCTGGCCTTCCAATACCAGTCTGCTGCTTTAGGAGACCCCTGGACCAACCAGGCCCAAAAGAGTCCAGTCCCTCTCCAGGAGTTTGGTTCCAGAGCTGGTACTGTGTCTAGAGGAAAGCTCAACTATATCTAATCATACTCCTGCACTAACACCGGCTTTTTTTCCACTGGTGAGGTGACGTTCCACATCTCTAACACTAGTCTTTGATGCCAGGGGTTAGCACGCCAAGGTCCACTCTAGCCTGCTGCCGACTCGCATCGCACCAAAACCCACCTGCTGATTGGAAGATGATAAGGATAAGAACTGCCAGCTGATATGTTAGGATAAGACAGCTGCACTCTAAAGTGTACTGGCAAAATTTCCAAATTTTCAGCTGTGTTCAATAAGTAACTCAAACAAGAATTCAAATAGCTCAACACAACTTATATTACAGGTTTCTCCAAATTCAACACTATATGCCACTTTTAGTGACTAATGCAGTCAAAGATTATTCAATCTCCTCTTGACAAGCCTCTTCAGTACTTCCTAGAGCAGTCTTTTTTACGACCTGCTGCAAACATGATGCATAACCAGACAGCAGGTTCTGACAGTGTTCCTGAGGAATCTCAGCCCATTTCAAAATCAAAAGCCCCCAGTTTAATTTCATAATTATTTTATTCATTTTCTTGTGAAAACAGAACACCTTAGTATATAAACAAATAATAAATAGATATACAACATAAAAGTCTTCTACTGACACAGTGACATCAATGCTACAGCTAGTAAGTAAGGAAAATAAAGGACAACAGAGCTGAGTTTAGTAAAGCAAATACGGGAAGCAAACTAGTCACTTTTTAAGCTTTTTTAGGAGAAGTTTTAAAGTTTGGATTTTAAAGTACAAATGCTTGGTAATTTCACAGAAGGAAGTGAAAAAAAAGAGTGTTGGTTTTTAGGCCCATATGTTGCCTATCTAAGTGCTAAAGTATGTTACAGAAAATAAGGCCATGTGAGCACCAGTGGGCCCTCTCACCACCAAATTCGCCTACAGAAATAAAATGCTCACAGGCAAGATGTAGTCTTTGTCACTGAGTTTTAGCTTGAGAAAATGCTTGTAACTCTGAGTGGAAGCAATTGTTAACGCTTTACTTCATTTTACAGTAAATAAATAACGGAAGTAATTTTGCTGTGTTATGGCATATATTTTTTATATTAATTTTTACAGATAAATATGTGTTAAAAAACATGAAAAATATATAATCATTCTGAGTTAATTATATTAATTTTTAAAGATATTCTGCCATATGTGAGTAGAGGCTGGTGTCGCATGCTTATGCATATATGGCATGCACATCAACATCACTGCTGAAAAAACTCTTGGAGAAAGAGTTGAGATTAAAGCTGTGGCGGCAGAATTCAAAATAATAAGGGAATATTTTAAACAAGAGCAGATGTTAACACTGACTTTAGCTTATCTGAAATGAAAATGTTCCATAGAACACTGAAATCACTGAAAATACCAGAACTATATAAAAAAGAAGAGAAATATAAAGAGCAATCTTTTCCAAAGTTTTATTTAAACATATTGACATATAGATGATTGAGGCATCGCTGTCATTAAAAAGATAAATAGTCCTTCACGATCACAATCTATTAAAATCAATATCACAAACTGCATGCTCAGAAAAATTATCCATATTAGCTTTTCTAAATTCTAAGTAAAGATGGCATACCGGGGCCAGAAGACTGCGCCTGCTCAGTGGCACTGTCGCAGGGAGACGTCACCATGGTCTCTACTTTGTTCTCCACCAGAGCCTCTCCTGAAAGGACTGACATAAGCACACTGTCTGATAGAGAAACATTGTTAGTTTTAATTGACTGAGGGTGAGTAACTGCGCAGGCTGGAAACAAATCAGAATGTTACATGGTTATGTTACCGACCTCCAGCGCAGGAGTCACTTCACCTCCAGCTTTATCATAACCCATTAAAAGAGCAATGCCTTTGATTGGTAACACACTGGAAACAGCAATCAGAGAGAAACCAGTGACTAATTTTGATTGCCATCAGCACCATGTGCTGACTGCTCTGAGAACGGTGGCACATTGGAGAGACTCACAGACTGACAGCCACCAGTGTCTCGCAGGATGCACACTGAATATTATCGGCAGGTTCACCTGCTAATGACGCTAGGCCCTCAAATACAAAGGGTTTAAAACAGGCGTCAATCTTTTTCCCCGTTGATGAGGTCAGCTTTAGCGCATGGCTCCACTTTCAGTCCAATGCCCTTTGGCTGGGGAGGCAGTTGCTACTCTTTACATTTAAAGAGAAACTTGCAGGTTAGAGACCCCTGTGAATCAATGCATGCATGTAAAAATGATGTAGGAACTAGACTTTTGCTTAAAATATATTTAAATACACACTACAGTGACTTCTAGAGTCATTTTTGTAACAGAATTTTACTTCCGCATCTGAAAAAGCCGAACCGGAAGTGACGTAACAAAAGGGAGAGCGGTCAGACTGAACAATAGAAATAATGAATGGATCTGAAGCTAATTTTGACACTGAATAAGTTGTAAATATTTATTCATACACGTATGACGGACAACAGTCTTATAATTATGAGCCTGTGAGCCGCATCCAAGAGAGCAGGAACAGACCAGGATCAGGAGGAACAAACGCGGTCAGAGGAGAGAAACTGAGTTGTGTGTGGTGGACAGGTGTTAGCTAACGATAGTTATTACTGTGTTCCACATCACATCACATTGTAAAGTTTGCTATCACGTATCAGGCTATAAGAACACTAGTTTTAGATTTTGAAATGAGTATATTTAGGGCAGAAATAATCTATTACTCTGTGGAGTTCCTTTCAATTATCCGACTTTCTCTGTGAATACAATTAAGTTTGTGGGCTAATATAATGGAGGACATACTGATTCTGAGTGTCCAGCAGATTTTGAAACCTATAAGTCACTGCTTTTAAATCATATATTTTATATTTAATGTTAACTTGAATTTGAATAATAATAATAGTAAATAGTACAGCTAAGTACAGCATTTACATGTAGATAAATAGCAAATTGGAGACGATAGAAAACAGATGATTTTTTTTTTTTGCTTCTCCATCACACGTTGCCCATATCGAGATTATCACTATCTTTATCACACTGTTTAATGTCAATAAAAGACTTTGAATATTCTTACAGGCAGGTTGTCTGCTGGGCCCAGGGCACTTTAGGCAGGAAGGCCTTTACCTTCATGTGCTGTCTGCCATCAGAGGACAGTTTCCAGAGGAAGGAAGGATTTACAAAGGTTTTGAATGGCCTCATTTGGGTGACAGTCAATAAAAAGATCATCACAATCACATTGTCTTACTGTGTAAAAACTTTATAGGAGTACTTTAAGGGTATAATAGACATAAATTAAATAGGAATACTTGTAAAAGTACACAAGTCAGCAGCAAAACAAACTTCAAGTATTAATGTGAAGTATTAGTTTGGTACCTCTGACATGTATTATTATATATGAACATCATTAGTTTATGAATACTGAAGCATCAGTGTTTGAAGTACTTTATAAACAGTTGCTCTCTTTCAACACTAAGAAAACTTTTTTAAAAAACAAACAGAAGAGTCAATCAAACCACATCTGTGCTTGTGCCACACTTAATGTTCTGCGTTATATCGCTGGTTGTGTGCAAGATAGAGGCTAACTGCCTCATCCTTGTTGATCTTCTGGCAGGCTCTGGAAAGGGGGGCAGGTGTAGTGGAAGACTTCTGTGTTAGACAGTATTAGTTTTAGCCATTTTTATTCTTCAGTGTTATAATATTTACCTGCTGTACTGAACCTCTGTCTGTAGCTGCTTCTGTCCCTGATGATCTCCAAAACCTGATAACACACCAACATTAACATGACACATTAAGATAAATTATAAGTGTCTTAGCTGTATAAATAAAGTCACCAGACCATGTAACTAGACTCAAGTGTTCTCATGTTAACAAACTTAGCTTACAGACTGTGATGGGTTTTATAATAAAGGATGCTAATGCTAGCTAACATTAACATTAGCCTCTGTCTTAGCTGGGTGCTAACTTACAACAAACAGCTTCTCATGTTGCTTTTGGTTAACGAAACTATTCTTTTTTTTCATTCATTATCTATACCACCCACCGGCGAGAGGCGGGGTACACCCTGAACTGGACACCAGTGAGTCACAGGGCTGACATAGAAAGACAGACAACCACTCACACTCACACCTAGGGGCAATTTAGAGTCACCAATTAACCTGCATGTCTCTGGATTGTGGGAGGAAGCTGGAGTACACCAGAGGCACAGTGAGAGAACATGCAAACTCCACACAGAAGTGCCTGTGTTAACCGGGGATTGAACCCAGAATCATCTTGCTGTGAGGCGACAGTACTGACCACTACACCACTGTGCCACCCTGTTTACTGAAACTATTATTATGAATCATTTGTTTACCGAAACTATTATGAATAATTTGGAAGTTAGCAAACGTTAGAAAGCGTGACTTACGGTGAATAGTTGACGTTTTGGTCGAGCTGAATCTCTGATTGATCCGTGACTCCTGCAGCAGCAGACCTGATGGAGCTGCTGTGTGCACGGAGGGACCCGCAGCTGTCAGTCTCACACGGCTTCAAAATCCCATCCTGAACTCCATCATATCGCCGTGAAGACAACAACGCTGCGGTCTGAAATGAGCGCCACAAATGACCGTGTTTTTCATAACAAACGCAGCAGCAGTAAAGGCCGCTGATCAGACTCACTACCACCTCCTACTGCTCATTGACTTCAGGCAGAGCAGCGACTCCCTTATGTGACGTAATATGACGCGATGGTGAGATGAAAAAAAGAGCGTTTTTCACGCACTGCTGAAAATGACCACTTTTACCTCTGATTTTGTGCCTTTATGTTTTGTAAAACATGTTAAATTCTGCATTACCTTTTCAAATACGTATTTTCAAACAATATTAAGTTTAAATCTAAAAAAATGATTAACCTGCAAGTTGCTCTTTATGACATTCAAACACTGAACAGTTGGGTGTCAACAACTTTCATCATATTACATGAACCCCCCACCCCCCAACATTATTGAAAGTACAATGGTTCTGCCTGACATAACTGAAAAGAAGACAGTGTTGTAAAGCACCCTTCTATGTGTGGGAGATAACTGACTGGATGAGTCAGTGAGTGAGTGTGCTGTTTGTCTACAAACCTTAAGCCATTCATGTCCTGCAGATAATGATTATACTTACGTATCCAGATTCATAACTTTCCTTCAGAAAAAGAAAACTGAGAAGGACAGACCTTAGGAGTTCCACAAACTTTAAATCAAAAATCAAATTTAAATTTATTTATTTAAAGCCCAAAATCACAAACATCGTTTGCCTCTGAGGGCTTTACAATCTGTGCACAGTTGTGACACCCTCTGTCCTTAGACCCTCGAACCGAGTCAGGAAAAACTTCAAAAAACCCTTTATGGGAAAAAGAAGAAACCTGAGGAAGAGCCACAGATGAGGGATCCCTCTCCCTGGGACGGACAGACGTGCAATAGATGCCACATGTACAGAGAACATCATCATCAGTCATATATGGAAGTTAAACATGGGTCGTAATAAACTGTAGATAAACTGAGTTCATGGGTTTAGTCCATGTGTGAAGATATCACAGGTAATGGAAATTAGTCCATGAGTCCAGGTGCATCTCTAGATGTCCTCATATGGAGCTCTGGGGCCACTCGACCTTCTCTCCACAACACAGACACAGATCATGTCCCCACCAGGCCAGTGAACCTCAGACAGATGGACCACAACCAGAATCAGTGAGGAACCTGCAAGACTGGAGAGAACAAAGAGGACCGGGGCTCCGGCAGTAACATGCACTTTACAGGACATAAGAGTATTCACATTAACCGCTTTTGACACTTTAGCCAATTTAACTACTTTAACCAGTTTAGCCACTTTAACCAGTTTCTAAAAGTGACTCCAGTTTGCACTACTACCATAATATGAGAGTAGAAGGAAGCAGAGGAAGAGGAAGCAGAGAAAGAGGAAGCAGAGACAGAGGAAGAGGGAGAGGTGCCCGATGCATCATGGGAGCCCCCCGGCAGTCTAAGCCTATAGCAGCATAACTAAGGGCGAGCCTGTGCCCACCCTAACTATAAGCTTTATCAAAAAGGAAGGTTTTAAGTCTATTCTTAAACACTGACACTGTGTCTGCCTCTCGGACCCAGACTGGGAGCTGGTTCCAGAGAACAGGGGCCTGATAGCTGAAGGCTCTGCCCCCTAGACTACTTCTGGAAACCCTGGGAACTACAAGTAAGCCTGCGTTTTGGGAGCGCAGCACTCTAGTCGGTTGATAAGGAGTTATCAATTCATTAAGATATGATGGTGCCAGACCATGTAGAGCCTTATATGTGAGGAGTAGGATTTTAAAATCCACTCTAAATTTTACAGGGAGCCAATGCAGAGAAGCCAGCACTGGAGTAATATGGTCTCTTTTCCTGGTTCTAGTCAGCACCCGAGCAGCGGCATTCTGGACCAGCTGTAGAGTCTTTAACGACTTGTTCGGGCAGCCTGATAAAAGTGAATTACAATAAATCCAGCCTGGAAGAGACAAATGCATGGACTGCATTTGTGACAAAAACCTGGCATTTGAACAGGGGTGTAGACTTTTTATATCCACTTTTATATATATATATATATATATATATATATATATATATATATATATATATATATATATATATATATATATATATATATATATATATATATATATACATATATATATATATATATATATCATGCTATAAAAAATAAAATTACAATAACAATATCATGGTGATAGTATTCCACCCTAGAGTGGGCTCACTTGGAGGCAAACACAGCGCATCAATGATCAATTTCTCACAGTTAACACAGGTAATCTCCGCCTTCCATGTGCATTTCCCACACAATGTGCCTTTCCCACACCTTGTGACATTTGTCACAAATGTCTTTTGTTTTGTTGTTTTTGCAGTTTTTCCGCACTTGGCACTGCCTTCTCCGATCCATCTGATGCTGCTCCTGCCTGGGTCCTGGCTCACGCACCATCAAGTGTGTCGCTTTTGCTCTCAAGTGGTCAGAGCGAAGTTCATCTGCGAGTTGCCTTATAAAGTTCTTCCATGACATCCTCTCATTGATGCATTTCTTAAACAGGATGGAAGCATTTATTGCAGCAAGGTCAAGGATATTATAAAACACTGCCACTGGCTATCTACATGTGGGTGCTTTCACAGAATATTTCCTTGCCATTTGATCTAGCACATCTACTCCGACCTTGGTTCTGTTGTAGTATGTGATTGTCTCTGGTTTAGCCTTTTGTCCACTTCTGATTGCAACTGCTGTGTGGACAGTGCTGAGTGCTTGTTAGCGTTGCATTGTCACTTTTCAGCAACTCTGTGTTGAACAGCGGCCTTTGCTCCTTTACACATGGAGGGAGCTCTCGTCTCCTCTTACTTACTGTGCCAAGGCTCCACCACTTTCAACACCACACTGTCTCCTAGTCGCTGACCTGGGTCCCGTGTTTCATCTTTGCCTAGATATGGTGCACCATTCACCATATATTTGGTATCAACCCAAACCTCGATCACCAGGGCAAATGTGCCCTTCTCTTGCAGGTGCGTGCGTCTGGTCTCCTTTTTGTCAAAACGCAGGAATTCCATGATTTCCTGGAATCTGTTTCGGGACATGGTCTCCTTGAAAAATGCAAAGCCCCAGTCGGCTGACCAAAAGCTTGCCAAGTCCATGCTTTTTCCACCTAGCACGCCACGAACATAAATTAGAGCAATGAAGGCCTTTAGCTCACCAACTGCCATATCCCAGGAGCTGTCCTCTTGACTCTGTGTGCCTCAGCAACAGGACATGCCTGATGTGCTGCAACATGCCATCATCTGATGTGCTGCAACATGCCATCATCAACCAAACTTAAAAAAAGCAGGGCATCTTCAATGTTGCGCTTGGCGTATGCTGTGGGGCCTGCCGCTACTGTAATGACATTTTGACTGTATATGAGTCCAAACTGTGCCATCTTTCATAATTTCATGCCTCTCTGCTAAAGATGGATTTAGTGGGACAGCTTCTTCATCTAGTGGCTGGCTAAGTGCTCTTCGTGTTGGCACAGCAGATGCAACAGGCACAACAGATGATTCACGAATTTGCACTGTCACCAAAAATGATAGAGATTAGAGGAAAAGATTAGAGTCAACTTTATTGTCATTGCACAGAGTACAAGTTAGGCAACTTAGGCAACAAAATGCAGTTAGCATCAAACCAGAAGTGCAAATAGCAGTAAAGTGCAAAAAGAGAAGTATTTACAAATTAGAGAGATAAGTATGAACAACAATAAAAACAGGAACATACCTGGAATATTAGCAGATGCAGAATTGGAAGTGTCCAGTTGGCTTCTTTTATGAGGGGAAATTATCTCTGAATCACTGTCAGAGCCAGTGTCAGATGAACTTTCAAGAGACCAGGAGTCCATCAAAACCTGCTCCTCCATCAGACTCACACTCATCAAGGCTCTGAAAGTAGGCTACAGCCTCTGTGACATTCAGTCTCTCCTTCTTCCTGACCTTTTGTTCTAATATTCTGTTTCTCTTCAATTATTCTGATCCTGATTTACTCTACTCTTCTACTCTACTACTCTACTCTACCCTTTATTGTCTTCAAATCAACTAGAAAAAAAATATTTGCTAGGGCAACAGTGAAAGAGAGGGAAAAAAGAGAGGAAAAGTATCAAACACTGAAATTCTACACTGTCTATAATGCCATATAAGGTCATAATATAAGGTATGGGTCAATATGACTGTTATGGGATTTCTAGGTAGAAATACTCTTTTGTGTTTCGTAATTTTAAGAAAATAACAATGTTAGAATAAAATATACAACACATTTAGGAAAAGTTAGGGTCCTATAGTTACATGGGTTTCATTTCAACAAAGTTATTACATTGCAAAATTTCAAAATGACCGCCTTGGTAGTTCTAGTGTTAAAAAAAAAAAAAAGTGTCAAAACAAGCACATTTTAGGCAGTGGATTCACCATTACAGTCAAATGCTTACCTCGTCTCCCTGCCCTAGAACCCAAGATAAAGGTTCACATAGCTTCAGAACCAAGAGGGAAGAACGCTGGTCCAAGATGCAACGACTGCAACCTCCTGTTGCCAAGACCACTGCTGTTTTTAGCCCAGAGCTCATAGGGTGATGCTAAGGTGCGCTTGCTTTTGTCTCTGTGCGGACCTTAGGGATGGCGCGCACCTCAGAATGTGTTTTCATTTCCTCCCACTTCAGTCATTAGGTTTGGACACACAGGTGTATCTTTGCAACATGTCTCAAACAAGATGGCAGGTTAGATGTTGGATTAATTCATTCTTGAACAAAGAGATTAAATTAATATATCATTGTTATTCAATGGTTTTTAAACACTACACCTAAACATTTAAAAACAGTTTTTACTTTTTTTTTTACTCTCATCTTTTATTTTCAACTTCCAGAAAGCCAGTGTGTGTGTGTGTCTATTGGACGTGTGTCATGTGGTCATAAATACCTGCTTCATATTTATTGTAATTATTTAATCTGTATTGCAAGCAACAAATCCTGCCTTGATCTGCCACAGGTGATAAAAAGGAGCAATTCTTGTTTGTTTTAAACTCAACAAATGTTCATTCTTAGATCTGCCAGTGTGTCACAGTGTTTGAAACATAAGAAAGCTTTCGGGAATGCAGAAATTCTTAATGTTTTCTGGCCTCGGTTAAACAATTTTATGCCATCATCAAAAAATGCGCTCTTGAAAGAAATAGAATCACTACATCTCTCAAGCACAACCATATGAAGTAGGATGAGGGACACATCAGCCAGATCTTAGGATCTGGCTGATGTGGTTTTAAAGTGGCCACAGAAGATCCAAAATCCAAAAGCAAAATTTATAAATAGAATTAAGAATAGTAGTGGTGACATAGTTGTGGAAATTAACACTGTCTCCTCTCTCACCCTGCTCTTTCTATTGTGGAAATAAATATTAAAACATATGTGGAAAGCAACATTTTGAAATAGAATGAGGAATACAGTAGTAAAAGTGAAATTGTTGTAGAATTTAACCTCAAAATCCCTTTTAATGCTATCGATATTTTCTCTCAGCCAGTTATAACAGAGACGTTCTAAAGACTTTATAATTTCTCCTCACCTGCTGTGAAGACCCTCCATGTCCATCCCTGCTGCTGGCCTCTGGCCCACTGTCTCCTCCCTCACCCTGCTCTTTCTGTTGTTTAAAGATTAAAAACATGTGCAAAACAACAGTGAGCACAAGTTCTGTGCAGAAATTAAGGAGGAGTGGGTTTATTCCTAGGAGGTAGATTCGCCAAAAATTGTAGTCAAGTAAGGGTATTGTTTCTTTAGAACAATATTACTTACGTAGAAGTAAAAAGTACTCATCCAAATAATTACTTGAGTAAGAGTAAAAAGTATTTAGTGAAAAAACTACTTAAGTACTGTGTAGCCTAACGTCTGATTTATTCATCAAATAACATTAATGCAATCATTCAATCAAAATAATAATCAGCAATCAGTAAATTCATGTACTTTACAAAAATAACAGTCAAAGGAACACAAATACCTTTATATCCTTATTTTCTACACAGAAGTGAGTAATCTTAGAGTAGCCAAAATAGTAGTCAAACGTTACTTGAGTAAGAGTAGCCTATTGTTACTTTAGAATAATATTACTCAAGTAAAAGTAAAAATTATTTTGCAACACAACTCTTAAGAGTACAATTTATCCAAAAAGTTATTCAAGTTAATGTAACGGAGTAGATACTACCACCTCTACCTTAACTAGCTAGCTTAGCTAACTAAATTGACATCTATTTGTCATCTTTTAAAGTCCTCATAGGCAATATAATATATAATATACAATATAGAGCGTCTCTGTTTTAGCTAAACAGTATCTACATTCAACAGCATAACTCATCTTACACGGTGTGTTTGGAAGAAACTGTCTAAAGTGTTTTGCCTCTTGGCTGGTTTGCTGAACATGTCTGAAGAAGTGAATCACACCAAAGAGCCTCTCTGTTCACACACATGATGCGTTTAGAGGCGGCTCGGAAAAACGCGTTTCCACATGTTAAAAATGAATTAAGTGGTTGTAATGGCTGTAAAAAGTGTGGGGGACAGAGGGCAGAGACACGGGAAGTACCCCGCGTCTGCTACGCCCATGGGTAAAGCACTCTTAAAATCTTCCAATAGCATTAACTGATGAAGGAATTCAAAATCTGTTTGAATTTCTCCCCCCTGGTTTGTCCTGCAGAGCTCTGTGTGCTAAAAGAAGGGAAGAATAAGACCTCAGGCGCTGTGCCCCTGCCTGACCTACAACAAACGTCATAAGTCTTCTAAGGTTATCTTGATTCCTCATTGTCTTACACTTTTTGGTGCTGAGCCTCATGCATCTATCCATCATGTGTAAATGATTAATCTTCTGATTCAGCTCCTTCAAGTAAATCAGCTCATTCAACTAAACTTACTACCTGAATTATTGCAGTTGACTCCATTTGTAGACATCATAAGCACAAACAAATTAAATTAGTAGTGATCATCTTGAAAAAAGTTTAAATAACAGAGAAAGCAATGGTATACAATGTAATAATGGTAATAACAGGTCTGTGAGGGAAGAATGGTTTAGGTTGTACTACAGTATATGACCACAAAGTGGCATGAGAGGGTTGCCTAATGCCTCATACCACAGAATATACTATTTAAAAAAAGATAGCAATATCGGATAAGTTGTGGTATGATTTGGCAAGCAGAAGTAATTGTGATCAAAAGACTTAGAAAGAAATACCATTCTGTAACTCTGAAGAAATATAATTGATTTGACAATTTGCTCTGCCATCAAGCTGTGTTATGCATATTGTTTCTGTGTAAATCTTGGCTGTTGCTGTCACTGTGTGCGGTGTCAATAGCCATGACTGTGCTTGGTTTCATATGATTACAGCTGTGACACATTAGCATGGGCAAAACACTAACTACATGCAGGAGTTGTGCCTGTGATGAGAGTTGTGAAGCTACTGCTGTTTTTTGAAACACATATGCAATATCTGATAGAAGCACTGCTGGATGCATGTTTTTATATTATTATTATTATTGTTATGTAATAGGAGCAGTAGAGAGTAGAGCTACTGAGCTACTATAGCCATATCCATAGCATTCAACCACAGCTTCCTCGCCACAGTCAGGCACAGCAGCTACAGCTGTGCTTACAGCTTGTGGCTGTATTCTGTCAGAGCCTTTTAAAAGGTGCAGTGAGCAATAAATGCGAAATGTTAAGTGTCACATCATCAGTTCTTTTGTATTATCTGCAGAGCGTTCATATAAACTAGCAGTGCAGAACTGTTCCCATGGATCAGGGTGATGCAAAAATTATTGCAAAGTCGTGCAAAAGTAATTCAGAAAAAGAAAATCCCACTGTGGCTGCTCTGTAACACACTACAGTTGGCTAGAAGTGTCTTTTTTTTACATCCACATAATTCTTTCCCACTGACTCTCTACTTCTCTATCTTTCTCTCTCTCTCTCTTCTATCCTCTTTTATCTTGTTCACACCAACCCTCATTTATTGTCCCTTTCTTTTCTCTGTCTTCTCCGCTTTTTAATCTCTTTCTTTCTCCATATGTCTTTCCCTATGTTCCTTTTTCTCCGTCTTCTCCATCTTTCTCTTCAGATTTTGTTCATTTGCATAAAAGGGTAGGAAGAGGCAGGGGTTGTCTTGGACAAGTTGCCAGTCAGTTACAGGGATGACACATAGAGACACACATTCACACCTACGGAAAATTTAAGTCACCAGTTACCCTAACCTGCATGTGTTTGGACTGTGGGAGGATCCCAGTGTACCTGAGAAAACCCATGCAGGAGAACATGCAAATTTAACACAGACCTTCTGTTTGGGGCCTCTCAGTTTTGAAGGATGTTTTCTTTCCAAGTTCAAAGAAAAAACATGTTTGTTATAAATTTTAATTCTTTCAACTTCAATCCGACATTTAGCTCCTCTGTTATAAAGGCAAAACCACAAAATTTACATCTTGTAAGTTTGAGTTAACACTAAATCCATGTTTTATTTATTTGAACAGTGACTTTGTTACAGTATCAACTGATTGTGGTCTGTAGTGTTCACTGCAGCAGCAGTTCTTAGTTTTATCCTGTAGAAACCTCAAAAATCAATGAGAAAGGATTTAAAACTCTGGTCTGCACAGCGCCCAACTCTCAACAACATAGAAGGTGAAGTCAACATGGTGGTGTCGAGAGTTGTTATTTAGAAAGTGGTTTAGAGATCACAAGCATGCTGAAGAAAGAAAGTGTTGTATTTACGAGATCACCTATCCTGTCAGTCTCTCTGTTTCCGGTGTCCTGTGTGCCTGTGTCTGACCTGCTGAAGCCTTTGTCTCCTACTCTGAACTGCAGCTGTTGTCCTCAGTGAAGCTGTGTCAGGGTAAGTCAGTTGTAAATATCTGATCACTTGTGACGCTTGTGTCAGTGCTGCTGTTGGTGTCCTGGCTGATGACTGTACAACTCACCACTGGTTCTCTCAGACGTGTGTGACATATGCAACTAAGAAATACGTCGGAAAGGCATCTGGATGAACAGGATGTAGACTGTCAGGGTGGTGGAGGTGTTAGGTGAACCAGGGGTGAATGTGAGCATCATTCAAAGGCAGCACCAGGTAGGAAAAGTAAAATATGCCCCTCTGATTCTGAGCGACGTAGAAGCATAAAGCAGCAGAAAATGAACATACACTTATTTAAATGTACACACTGTGGTTACGTCCCACTGCTGATTGCCTGTTGCCCTATTTGACCACAGAGTGGCAGTAGAGGTTTACGCCTGAGCAGCAGGTGCAGCTATAAAACCATCTGTAATACATTTTTGTAGCATTGCAGTCTAACCCCCCCCACTCCCCCCTCTCTTTCTATGTCTTCTTGATCATTCTCTCTTCCTCTGTATATTTTTCTCTTTCTCCCTACTCTTCTCTCCCCCCTTCCTGAATTTGTTACTTTCTGTGTACTTCCTCATCCTCATTCCCTGACTGTCTGTCTGTCTGTCTCTCTCTTTAAGTCTTACAGTACATCCCCTCTCTCTGCAGCACTTTGTGATTCCATACAGCACAGCACCGCCTGGCCACAAATACTGACATGTTACTCAATAGCAGCCTGTTCTCAGTATGGAGTAGTATATGCATGCAGTGGGTCTGAGATGGGCTTTGCCTGTGTGTGTGTGTGTGTGTATATTTTATGTTCTTTCTCTCTCTCTCTCTCTCTCTCTCTCTCTCTTAC
Organism: Scortum barcoo; assembly: GCA_023238725.1. Lineage (NCBI taxonomy): Eukaryota > Metazoa > Chordata > Actinopteri > Centrarchiformes > Terapontidae > Scortum > Scortum barcoo. Next base: position 25,365,746 of record CM041554.1, read on the forward strand.
CTGCTGCAGTGTCCCGATGTCATACATCATGTCCCTTTTCTATCAGATATTCTATTAAACGTCAGTGTTTTACTGTATACATTGTGATGTCTACATAGTTTGTGTATGCAGTTTCGCACCTACCCGTTCTCTCCCTCTCCTCACTGTTTAAACAGCATCCAGCTGTGTACATAGCCATACAATATGTCAGTATCCTTTTACAATAACCAGCATCCACTAAACACATTCATGAATCACAGCTTCACTATGGGTACCATCTCTTAGGAAGCATCTCAACCTCAAGTGCTGAACCGAAACACAGAGTGAAATCATTTCATCCAGTATGCACTAACCAAGTACAGTGTGGATATTTATCATGACATGTAATGGCTCTACAGAGAGGATCTATGTTACGTTAGGCACCTTACAGTGGCCATAATGGAGGTTGTGAGTTCTTAGGCAACAGCTAGGGTATGAATTTACATGTAAAGTTTAAAATGACCAAGAAACAACAAGACCAAGACCAAGAGTACAGGTTTGCTGGAAAATGCTTAGGTCAGAGTGGATACAGTGTATGATAAGACACTTTACCCACCACACAAATCCCAATTTGTGTTTCTATTCTACACCAAATATTTAAAAATATTTACCATATTTATTGTATTGACTTTATTTGTGATTATTTGAATTTCAACATCACACTTCTTGTAGGTGCTAATAGTAAATAGTACTTCTATTCTTATTTAAGTCCTCTTGTATCTCAGTTGATGCTCATAAAACATGTAGCATTCTAGTGTACTTACCCATCCCATCACTGACCAAGGTTGTGTTGTACTGCTGATAAATCCACCAGAAAGAATGTGTTGTTTCTTTTTTTCATAAGTTGCACAGTCTCGCTTGCTAAGTTGTGGTAATAAATATGCTAGTGGGTGTTCTGGAATAGAGGATGTGTGGGCTTAAGTTGAGACATTTGATATGAATCACCGTATCAGACTATTTAATACATAATGTTAGTGGAAAATACTGGAATCCCACCACATTAGCTTATCAGCTACACTAACTGTAGTTTCTAACCACAACTTGTGGGGCTGATTTCACACTGGACCACAACCATGAAAAGAGCTCGGTGACCTTTGCTATAATGTCATGGTTGATATAAACTCTCTCTTAGTATCTGTGATACAATACTTGTAAAAAAAAAGGGTGAATAAACATAATTTTAGATCATTACAGGGTCTAGAAAACAACAACTCCCAAATCCCAATATTTCAAGAAAAAAGATAAAAGTTCCAGATGTATGTCAGTTTTTAAATTAGCAATGTGTGTGCTTCCATGTAAAGAGGAAGGTAAACTGGGTTTAGGTGGGTTTGCCTTCATTAGATTGCTGCCTATAATATCCTACATCAATAAACACACTAAATTGCAGCCAAGAGAACGCTGGTAATTGTTTCATGAAGACAAATGGACACGCAGAACACATAATTCATTTTAGGGAGTGTGTCGTCTGTAGAGTGTTATCCACATTTCTCGGGCTCTAATAATTTATTCATAATGGCTTTTAGCTAAAACACAAAGCACTTATTTCAATGGTGTATCAGTTATGTGACTGCAAGAGAGGATTTTTTTAGAATGAAGTATAGCTTTGTAACATGGGTGTGTGTGTGTGTGAGTGCGTGGCAGGTGTTATGTGCTTCAGCTCAAAATATGGCCCGGTTTAACATTGAACAGTATTACCAGTTAAGCTGTTGCTGGTGTGAATGTGCAGGTGTTCGATGCTAATCACCACTAATCACCATTCGGTGAAGCTGCCAGCTTCTCAAGGATCATCAGACACACACACACACACACTGTGGCCTATCTGTGCTGCAGCATTCGCAGAACTCAAAACTGGATTCTGTTATGCTGACACATGATTCAATTACTGTAAAGTAGAGCACATTAAGTCGCAGCTATCAAATAATTTTCTGTTACAACAGGAGAGTCATCCTGCTGGACAGTTAAAGGGCCAATAAGAAAGACTTTTACTGCCCTGCAGCACAAAATGTCAATAACATACAGTATCTGCAGAGGACTGAATTATTGATCAGTATCAAGGACTTCCAGTAGCTCAGGATGGGGAGTTGCTTCTTTCACATTTTACAGAAACATAGTTTGATAGAAGTCTTTACTGTTTTATGAAGTCATTTTGATATGGCTGCCATAGACGTTTTACTTCCAGGTTTCTTCCATAGACCTGTGGGGACATCTAATAGCCACGGAAGGGCAAAGTAATCATAAGGTCCTCATTTGGACAGATGGGTGTTTCCATTTGGACCAAGCACTGGCACTTCCACTAGCATCCTTAAACACTTGCTTGCTTTCTGGGCACGTTTATTGCTACAAGTATATTATTATCAAATCATTTTTCTTCAGTGGATTTGTGCAGGAAAGGTTACCTCCTTTTCTGCTGCCACGTGTAGATACAATCCAGTCACCAAAGCTTTATTTATTGCCTTAATGCTTTCTAGAAATGCAGACAGAGAGGACAGAGACAGTTGTGTTGAATACTGCAGAGGATGAATGGCAAGCAGAGAAACTATCCACAGAAATACTTTCTGGTGGAAAATAATACATGCTTGGTTGCACCAGCTTACATTACATTATTTATTTTGCTGATGATTTTGCCCAAAGCAACTTAAAATAAGTGCATTCAACCATGTGGATACAACCCAAAAACAGCAACAATCCTGCAAGTACATCGACTTGACAAATATCTCCTCTCCTCTCCTTCCAGCTCACAACCCCATCTACGCATTACCCAAACAGAGAGATGCTTTTGTTGCCCCCACCCGTACCCCATGGCAGGAAGCTCTATACAAGAGAGGAAGGACAAAGAAAAAGGCAGAGAAATCTGAGAAACACCAGCAAGAGTGGAAGAAAAAAAACACTCTTACTAAAGTTACTTACTGTTATAAAGATTGCTGAGATATACTGATTATTTCCCCTTGACTTTATTGAGACTTGACAGAATATTTGAATTGAATTTGATTGGGATGATGCCATAGCACAAGATTAAGTCTTTGTTGTTATTATGCTCATACATTACAACAATATTCTAAGTGATCTTGAGGATTATTAGTGCTCACCGTGCCTTTAAAGATCACTTAGAAGTATTTTTATATTTGTGTGTGTGTACCTGGTCCTAGTTCAAGGTTTTGAGTGGATGTAAAGCATGCCAGGACTGCACCCCAGATCATAACAGAGCTTTTTGAATCCGTCAGTTAGTCCGCATTTCCTTCATTTTGTCATCCAACTGTACTTTGTACTATGACCTTTTTCTGAATAAAGGTATAGATAACATGCAATGCAAATACACAGGTGTATTCACTAACATAACTAAGGAACCTTTGAATGCAGTATTTTACAAAGAATAATAATATCCCTCAACTATACTATACTATTACCACCACTATGTATATAGAAATACTCCAATGCATAACATGATCACCATGAATACTTGGATGCACCCATGGCAACCAGTTGTAAAAGGAATTACACCAATCAGGCTTCACTTTTTCTAGATTAAACTGATAAATTTAAAGTGTGAGAGAGATGGAATAGGTCATCACCAAGAATAACAATGAGCTTGTGTGCATAGACGTCAGGAGGTTAGCGCTTCTCATTGTCAGTTAATGTGTCCGTGTGTGTGTGTGTGTGTGTGTAGCTGAGTCTTGTTATTTGTCTGATGAGTTTGTGTGTTTGTGTAATTTGTCATGTAGCTACAAACAGTTGAATCATTAGCCTAATGCTCCCATATATTCATTTGTCCCACTCTGTCTAACACTGTAATGGATTGAAAGTGTTTACCTTTAGTACAAACCTTCCTTCATGCTTTAAGATGATTAAAAAGGGAAATCACTGATTTGTCTTCATTACATTCGTATTTATGAATGTTTTGCATCTTTATGTAACATATTGTGCCTGTCCAATAAAAACTACATAAGAAAAACAGACCTGCTTTCGGCTTTATAAAAATGCGTATTTCAGATATTACTATGTTTTTCAAATGGTTTATGTAGCTGTAGGAAGCAGAATAATTTTCTCGATCAATAAAGGAACACTGAAACACTTTTTTTTTTTTTCAGTTTTCACTCCCAGTAGTATCTTCTTGTAAGTGTATACTATGTCTTCAGCATGCAGTTCTTGTTATTCCAAACATTTGCAGCAAGGAACTAATGGAAGCATGAAAAGCTGCATCATTTCCATGTAATCACTTGCGCAATCAAGTCTTAAAGGCCCCCTTCAAGGTGACAATAAAGTCACAAACTGTATTCTAAATGGATGTGTAATTTCTCTGATGAACTTTGAAAAGTACTCCATGCACATATAAAAAAAAACACATTTACTGTTGGCTGTTGTGAATTTGGTAGCACTTGAATTGAGAACTTTCACATATTTTTTTCTGTTGGTAGCATCCTTTTTTGACAGACAAAATTGGTCTTCGCAAACGTAAACTTTTGAGGTCTCTCTCCAGTCACCACTGATGCCTTTTCTTGGCGTCCCTGATGCTAGCTTCCAGTCTTTTTTGCTCTGAGTCTGGCAGGTGTGGCTGGATGTGTCCAGGACAAGTAGACCTGGATACTGTGGGCAGTGTTTATTCAGTTAATGCAATCTCTGCACTTAATTTTCTGATGTTGTTGGGTGTTAGTCTTTCACACTGTCACAGATAACTTCAGTTTAGTTAGAAACTATATCATATGAAACAGCTGGTGATGTCAGTGATGAATAATTTGAGACTAAGAGTAAGTGAGGCAAAGCAATGCCTTGGGTCCAAAAGAGAACGTGGCATCAGCAATGAGTTTCTTTGTTTGCAATGAAATTTGCAAATAAGACATTGGTCCATTGGATCTTTTAAGATTATTTGAAACTGAAGCACACATATTTCTGACTTTAACATAACTGTGTAATGCAACAATGCAAGGAGACATGTGGACAACTCTGAAAACCCCAAACAGACATGACAATGATGTAATAAAAATTATATAAAACTATCAACAGTCAATATCATGATAACAGTTTGGATTTTTCCACAGATACATTGTTTGGATAGTGCCATTAAAATCAAGCAAGAAGGAGTATATTTTTTTTAATGTGTCAGTAATCCAGTTATACCAGTGTTTTCATATTTTAATGTTTTTGTGTCAGGGTTTACTGTGGTGAGGAGAAACTGACTTTATCACGGACTGTGTGCATCCTGAAGAAGAACAGCAACAAAATTGTGACTTAGACTAGAGAGAGGTCAGTTTTTCCCTCAGCACATCAAACGGAGCTTATTTATGGCCTTCAAATCATCAAACAAGAAATCAAATTGCTTCAGAGAAAATGGCCCAATAAGGAAAATAATTTTCAACAGTCTTGTGGTGACTTGAGGTCAACTGCAACTAATTAAAGTTAATTAATTAATTAAAGTTTTAGTCTTCCCATTAGGGAAGCCTATAAGACTGTCACTAAGGTGTAAAATGCAAATATGTGAAATATATGAAAATGTTTCTTGGCAGTCACAGTTGGCTACACACAGAGTACAGTTTCTCGAATGTGCGGGACTGTGTGGCTCTGTGGCAAGAGACTTTTTTGGTCTAGACATATGTCCAAGCCAATGCAGTGTATGTCAGAGTATCCACATCCAGATTTTAATCCTTTCATGTGGGGTTAATATCTAATTAAAAAACAAGCTATACTTAAAAAAAACAACTGCAAACCCCCTAAAAAAGCCCATAGGACTCTTTTCCCAAATATTTTTTTTTCTTTTGAGCCTCCCAATCCAGGCACCATAAAGTATGACTCATCTGTGGAACCCTGGAGAGCCATAGAGAGCACTCTCTCTAATTAATGACTTGCTTTTGCTTACAAAAGCGTGTGAAACTTACCAATGCTTTTTTAAAGGTGTTTAAGAATTAAGTGAAAGCTATGGGCTCTATTGTTGCCAATTCTTTAGCTGTTTGGCATCACACTGGACAATTTCTACGAATAAAATCTAAATTTAATTAAATGCCCCTCTTACAGTATTGAACAATAACATTGTTTTCTTTGGCTCGATGCCTTGTGAGTATATACACTGGGCAACAGGAACATATGGGGCGCCTTGGGACACCTTTGCCGTACAGACCAGATGGACCGGTTGCTCAAATGTTAATTAGCCTCCTATTGCAGTCATTTTGGGGAAATTACTTGCATGATTTATGGGATGTATAAGACAAGACTTTGCAAAAGATGATGAATGAAGAAATGTATATGCATGCTATAGAGTTGTGTATAACTACAGAAAAACCTTTTATGTATAACATGGCTCTTTGTTCTCTTAATAAAGGGAACGATCTTCGCCCATAGATAAATGGATTTATTTTTAACGAGTTCTAGAGAACGTTTTTTTTTTTTTCAATCCTAACATCTCATTGCCTATTATGATGTGAATCAAATGTATTCCAGTCTAGCACCTACCGGTCCTTTTGTGGACAGCAGGTAAGAACATAGATAGCCAAGGCATAGTCAAACAGGTCCAAAAGAAAAGGTCCACAGGTCCACAGAAAATATTCCATTTCCAAATATGTAAAGTATTTTCATACATCGCAAATACTGTATTAGATTATATAACATTTAAAACTCTGGCTCAGTCACAGGGCATGCACAGCAGACAAAAACATAGACACAATATTTTAACTGGTCCTAAAACTCAATTTGTACAGAACACATTTTCCATCATTGTGATATTACTGTTCGATGATAACTTCTTGAGGAAAGCACATAATAAATCAGTCTCTTTACCTTGCGCTTGTGTCACCAGTGATATTACTCCAAACACGGCTTGTTGCTCAAGAGGTGAGAAGATCAAGCCCCTCATGATGGCATCGATGTCCTAAGTATTCAAAATGTTTGCGTGAAAAGTCTTCAGGCACAGTGTGAGTCTCTTCTCCATCACGGTGGCCTGTTATCGTGTTTTGTCTCGCTCCAGTGGGCCCACTGACAAAGGTAAACACAGACACAACTGTATGAGTTCTTCAGCCTCCCTAAACAGAGCTGTTGTTTCAGGATGGAGTTTACATAGACATGATTCTACATCTTAACTGTGCTACACTGAGACTCTCTGGTGACATCCCCAAAGCACTTTGAGCTGGAGATCAAGGCAGCCCATGTGCAGCTCCTTGGGAAGGTGGAGGGGCTCCAAATCAGCTGCTCTCTCTTCTGCAGCCGCTATAATTGCTGTCTCTCGGTTCACTGCTTGTGTCATCCCTCACTTCCTTTGATCAAACCATCTCTTCAGCTCCACTGACACCAAGTTAACAGCCTCAAGATGACTGTCAGCGTGGCCAACAGAGTGCTGTCAGAGGAACGGACACATCTGATGGTTATGGCATGGATGCACCACCTTGTCGGGCGCAGACCCGTGATGGTAAATGCAACCTCGTCAAATTAAAAAGGTGACTTCCCAAACATCTTGTCTAGTGCTGCCATGGGCATTATTAAATCCTAAAAATAAACAGTGAGACTCAAGGCTGCTGTCAGCTAATTGCAAAATTCAAAGGAACTGCTCTGTGGTGCCAGCAGTGCCTTCAGATGTTAATTCATAAAATCTGGATCCCAGTGAACACAGTTTTCTATCACTCTGAATAACACGGGCAAACTCTTGGTTAATTTCACTTTGTGCAGTGTTAATTCTGGGGTTAATAACAATAGGAGAATCACTTGATTTAATGATTTAATCTGTCAGAAAGTGCTGTGTCTATAGATCAACCCTTTCCCTGCAGCACCCTCACTTTCAGAGTCTTTTGGGAACACTGTAGCTTCCAAAGTCTGGTTAATTTGAAATGATTTTTGCATGAAAAATGGATATACTGCTATTTTTAGAGAGTGGTTTGCTAGCTGTGAGTCTTTATTTTCTGTCTCTGATAATTATTGTTTGTTTGTTAATTTAAAATTTTTTCTATCGTTACATTTTGTCAAAACTAAATAGTAAGGGAATAAAGAATCTGTTTAGGATGGTGATAAGCATTGCTGCATTTTTTTCTTCTGCTGTACTGAGAGTTTACTTTAATTGACCAAGGACAGTTTTATAGCCCACTGTATTTTCAAAAAGAGAATAACTTCCATGGTCCCATAGTTATTATCACACAGAAATATTCTTTCTTCAAGCTGCTTTCATACATTTCATCAACAGTTTAGTTCAAAGGGTCCCATCCCATGTTACCAATGATGGTCTGAAATGGTATGAACTTGTACCTTACGTACTATACTTTCACGAAAAAATAATGATTCTTTGAACCCCAGACAAAAATAGAATAATATAAAATTAGACTTACACATGATTGATACCTGAACACAGCGCAGACTTCGCTGTACATGAAATAGTCATATATGATTTAAAAGAAAATAAGAATTCCGGTTCCCTTTTTGTAAAAAATGTGGCATGCAGCACAATAGTGGGCTTTGTTAAAGTTCACCTGGTGTCGAAAGCCAGAACTTGCTGCTTGGCATTGTCTTTTTTTGTACCCCTTCCATTTAATTCCACATTGTTAATCTTAGTCTTTTAATGTCATGCTGTGGCTCCCAGGCTTTTTTTGCTGGCATTTTCTTCCTGACTTCTTCTCTATGACAACTAGCTAATTTTAAGTCAAACCCCTTGTTTTGCCCTCTCCTTTTGTTCAAGTGCTTCTCCCCTTTTCCTTTCACTGTCTCTGATCACCCAGTGTTTTATTCACCTATGTCCTCCACTGCTTCATTCATTCCTTTGTCTTGCTGGTTAAAACGCACACCAGGCATTCTGTCTTCATTCTTCTGTTTTTCTGTATCATCAGTATCTTGTCTGTACCTTTCACTCACTCTTTCATGACCTTTCTCAGTCAGAACCTCCCTTCTCTCTTGCGCTCTCTGGTTTCCAGCGTATTTTCTCTATGCTTTCTGTGTCACACAAAACTTACAGAGATTTACTGCAGTTTCCTCTCTAAGGGCCCAGTCACAAAAGCGTGTGAAACAGCAACATTTCACACCAATAATTGTGTACACATAACTGTATATAGTGTTCAGATCCATCTCTGTTCTTGTACATACTTGTTCATATTCATATCCATCCTTACACTGTATCTGTATATTAATATAGCCCTTCTGTATATTAGTATAGCACACCTGTATATATATATTGTTCATATATCATATCTATATAGATTCTGGATACTTGATAACCACTACTCTTACCTGTACATACTGTTCATACTACATATACACTGCACTGCTGCTTCTTTGCACTTCTGATTAGATGCTAAACTGCATTTCGTTACTCTGTATTTATACATGTGTTAATGACAATAAAGTTGAATCTAATCAATATCAGTTCATTTCAATAGAATCGCTTAAACCAGTGGACTTGCTCGAGGTGGCAAAGTGATTCAGAGCAGATGTTTGACAGGGAGTTCAACTTTGGTGAATCTCGACAAGGAAGTTCATACCATTAACCAACATTAAAATTATTCTGAGAGAGTTAGGAGAAGGCAGATCATATTTTCTGTGTTGCACCATTAAGTATATTCCTGCTTCATTAAGATGCATTTTTGAAGACAGTAGTGAGACAGAAATCAAAGGTAGAAATAAATTGATTGAATAAACTAATTTTATTGTCCGGCTGAGCTAACTCTACTCTGGAGTCTCCAAAGAGGAGGGAATCACATAGGACAGTCTACTTTAAGTATCCCTACTTTGCCCAAATAAGTGCTCTACAAAATAGGCATGGTTTGAAGACAGTCTTTTAAACAAACTGGCTATGAATAACTTATTGGCTGGTTAGCAGCTGTTAGAAAGCAGTAGAATGAGCTGACATTCTTCTGTCACCTCCAGGCTACCCTCTAACCTACAAGCTTTTGTACCTCAGTGCAGTCTCTGTTTGACGTTTCTTTCACTGGCCTTTGAAAAAAAGGAAGAAATGTGCCCTGGGGTTTACCATGCATCAGTGTTGGAAAGTAACTAAGTACTCGAGAACTGTAGGGTACCTAGATGCAATTTTGAGCACTTATATTTTGACATTTTGACATTTGATATCATAGTAGGAAAATCACAGAAATAAATAATAATAACTACTTGAACTGATTCAATTTAAATTTTCATTTGAAAAGAAGAAACTGATTGTTCATGTTATTGGTAACACATTTTCCTACTATGTAAAGTCAAATGTTGCTGTTAAAAAGGTCTCTCTTTTATTTTAGTGCTTCAAACTTGTACTACATTCCATTGATTTGTGCCATCTTTATTCTTGTATAAATGAATAACAGTAGTTGTTATTAGAAGCCGAGGTCCTTTATAGTCCTAACAAAGTTACAGTGATTATATATTTAGCATAACATTACTACAAAAACCTTTAGCTTTTTGTTAAAGGTGCATACTTGCATCATTGTCATTTGGTTTCTATCAATTTGAATAACAGAGGTCAGGGTTAATAAAGGTTTTATTACACAAACTGAACCAAGAGTTCCAGTTCCACCATGTTTATCTTCTATAGTTGGCTTGTGCTGGCATGTTACCGGCCAGCTAGCAGATTATAATCAGCTTGCCAACTATTCCTATGAGTAGTTGCTCTACCACTCTCTGGTCTGACTGGGCACAAAGTTTCTCCCTTTAGCTCTTATTTCGTGTTGCCTCGACCTCCTATCTTACGCTTAAAGAGAAATAGAAAATCTGTTGCCATGGCTTCCCATCAAGTTAATGTTTAAAATAGAATACAAACAAATTAGCATGACACAGTGATTATAATATTACAGAAAAATGTCATCGTCGTCAAAGACTGACTTACTAATGAGGGAAATGACACTAATTGACAGACAGTGGCCGTTTGAGTGATGCACTAATAGCCTGCCATAACACGCCTCTCATATTGTGACAGGTTGCCAGTAGCTCTTCCAGCTCTCTCCGTTTAAGAAGGGAGTTTTGCAGCTGAGAGGTTACTGAAGCTCATCAAGTAAGCTTTTATTCCTTATATTCAAACTGACCTCAGGTTAAGCCATACTCACCTCACACTGATCAGGAATCACACCTTTTTCCTGTGCCTGCCTTTTTCAGTGGGCCAGCTGTCGGCAGGTGATTTAAACTGCAGGTCTTTCATTGTCTGTGCTCGGTAGAATGGGGCTCGGATTTCCTTGTTGGTGCGCTCCTTGGAACATTTCCTAACAAATGCACTTTCTTATCGCTGGGACTGATAAACGAGAGCAGCCTGGCCATTGCGATGCTTTTTGCTATGGCTGTTGTAGAGTGACACGATGGGATGGAGTTGTGTTTGTCTTTTATCATCCATGAGGGAACCAGGAAACCAGAAAATTGGCTTATATTGCCCGTTATAACTCATCTCTGCAAAAAAACAAACAAACAAAGAAACAATAAACATCAACACTGGTTCCCACTGTTACCGGCTGTGTCAGGACCTTTGTCAGCATTCCCACTGGGATAGTTATTCACCAACATGACCCTTAACAGCACCATGAATCAGCAGTCATGAGTCTATTGGAGGTGTTAATCTGTAGACTGCTCCCAGGTGGAGTGTGAGTGTGCCCTACATGGTTCTGCCAAGGTCTATGAGCAGACTTTGAACAGGCACAGGATGACAGGGTCACCACCCTGCAGGCACTCAGAACAGACAGTGGGCAAGAATATGGCAATTTTATTAGAATTATCATAACGTGCACTAAAAATGAGGAGGAGGAAGGAACCAAGAGGCCCAAAGTTTACACAAAAAGGCTGTTGCAAGCCTTGCAAGTTACGGAATTAACATCTAACCAGTCAAGGACTGTGTGTATGAACAGAAACAGTGACAAGACATCGAGGTCCATGTCCACTCACTGGTTTGGAACAAAAGAAAGCCATTTTTTCATGTAGACTGCTAGTTTGGACAGTGCTGGAGACCCAGCTCTTGTGGGAAACACCAGAACAAGACCATTAGTATAGGATAACAACAAGTAAAACTAACTGAGAAGTGGACTTCTTATATAGCACTGTTCAAATCCTTTGACTGCACTGATGGCAGAGGCTTCCATGCAAGGTCCCATTCTGCTCATGATCTGCTTCTAACTCGTTTACATACAAACACACTGATGGCTATGCCTGTGGCATGAAGGCCACCCAATTAGTGGACAACCCACACTACTTCTTCATTAAGTTAACAAATTGAAAAAGACAGAAACTAAACCAGAATCTTTCAGGGACGAGGGTTATCATTCATTGTCCGTCATGGTCTCGACAATAAGTTACTCTTTGTATTCTTTAAAGCACATTTCTGCTCTCTCAGGTGTCTGCCCTCAGGCTGCCTCATAAAACTCTACAAGTTTGTCAACCAATGAAAAATAACAACGTGTGACCAATAATACTAATATATTTATATTATTATTAATACTAATACATGCCTGGGGTGACCATTATTGGTACATTTAGAAGAAGCCAAAAAAAAACAAAACATTTTATCTTAACAGGAATCTTGTGCTCAGTTTGCTGTCACCAAGTGCACAAAAGAAACCATTGTAATTCTTAAGGTCCAAATGCATAATGAAAATAGTTGATTTTCAAGAATACAAAACATAAAAACCACTAAAGTAGAAAGCAATGGAAATACGTATTAAAAGTAATGAAAGGGAAGAAAATTTTGCACAGATGAAGTACCTACAACCTGCACACATTCATAAACACAATAAACTCATACATTCCATCTAATATAATGTACCTGTAAAGGATAATACTCACATTGGTCTTACAATGCTGGGCTTCTATTTATATAATATAATAAAATAAATAAGTAAATAATAATAATGTATTTTTTCCCATTTAGATAGATCCTAATATAAGAAATGTATTGGAAAGAAGACACTGCAGACAGTTCAGACAGTGAAAGGTATTTTTAAAAAGACAAGAGTCTTCATGTCATCTCGCGATGCCCTTCACTGTCATAAATGATGTTCTTTGATTCTTGAATGGGACAATAGGACTTCTTGTACAGACAATAACTTGTCCCTCTTTTTCTCTTTGTTGTCAGATGTCATGTCAGAACATAATAGATAAGATATTCTCAGGAGAATCTATGAATATTGTTATTTAAAGTTTTGTTTTTTGGGTTGTTGCATAAGGACATTCTGATATGTCTGAACTCTTGATGAAAAGCCATTACCAAATTACAAACCCAGTCAGACCACAAAACCTAGTTTTAACCCTTTCACAGACACTCAGCTATCCCCCTGCTGTCTGAAAAACGTGCTTGTTTGGAACTGTGCTAGTCATGAAGTTTTGGCTAGCCTGAGAGGGCCAGCTTCTTTAACCTATACCTCTGCATCCTTGTACATATTGCTTCAGATTTGCTGACATGTATTTTGGATGAAATTTGATATTTGGACAAATATGCTGACAAGGTTTTGGAAAAATTCCAGCCTCGACTACAAAAAATGGTATCATGTCTTGGGCAATTAAAGCACCAGTGCTGTGTGTTATCTCTTTCTCCTCCTGACTTCACTACAGCGGCGACTGTAGTTTGTTTTTATGATGTGGGTGTAGACAGTGAAGCTTCTAAGTGGTGTTAGTCATTGTGTAAGCCATTGTGCACAGCACAGCTTGAAAGTCCTTATTCGGTCGACAACCTTGTTGTCACTTTTTTTGACTTCATCCTGGAAAACCAGAATGTTAGCAAACAACTGACTTAGAGTTTGAAAGAGAATGCTCTATCTCCAGCTCCTTCATTGTCTTGCAAATCTTTGACCACTACAGCCAGTGGAGGTCAGGTCCATTCAAGCAAACTGAGATGATGCCTATTGCACCCTCTTACATTAACATTACTAAATGACGTCTACATCTCTTTGGAGTCATAATTTTATTGACTTTATATGGTAATCCAGTTTTCACCTTCATTATCCAAACTGTTATATTTTTGAATCACAAATTGTGGTGGCACTCTTTGTTACAGCCCTACTGATGACACTACCAGGGTTTTGGCAGATGGATTACTTCAAAAGTCCGACTCACTGTGTCACCTAAAGAGTGAGACAGACACAACCTGGTTGGACTGTTCTTGTACACATTATCACTTTAATCATAATTAATTATAACACTTTATCAGTCAAAAAATGAAAAAGCAGAATGAAAGCTAAAGGTGTGGCCAATCAGTTTGCAATTTCATTATTATTTTTAAATGTTACACTGATAGGAACCACATTTAGAGCTCCCCTGTTGGTAGTTATAGTCTGTAGTTTTAATAATAGTTTTTTCTATTACTTATTTATCCATTTTTGAGTAGCTTTGTTACTTACTTACTGGAACTGTGGAGACCTCTGGCTATTTTTAGCCTAGCTAGGTAATGCATCTTTCACAGACGCCATTGGACATGGACAAGAGATTAATTCCACTTCTAGCACATAACTGTGCTATATTCAGCTTCACTAGATATTCAGGGATTATGAACAGTGGCATTAACTTAACAGCAGGACTAGACTATGTCCTGGCACCGTCCCTCACACACTGGGAGAGTCTTGCATGATAGAGTTGCTAGCCCAACAAACATACAACTTTGGTAACCACATATTGACTCTCAAAGGTGTGTAAATGCACTACCAGTGAGTGTCACAGCTCCACCGGACTTCCTGTCTTTCCAGCTGGGGCAGACAGGGTGTGAAAGTCTCTGGCCATGTCTGATTAGCTGGTCAGTCAGTCACTGTCCACCATGTTGTACACTACGTAGCCATAGGGCCACACCTCACCCTAACCCTCTCTCCTGTGGAAGTGAGCTTTCCAGCAGCATTTGAAGGTGAAATAAATCTCTTTCTTGGATGTTCTCCATCTTCATTATGATAGCAACGTTGTAAAAATACAGCTAAATGATAATACCTGTGCTGTATGGCTGGCTGATTTCAGGGGAGAAAACCAGAGTTAGTGTGGAAAAAGGCCAAAACAGAGGGACAAATGGATTTCTAAATCATGCCAGCTTAGTGTACAGCTGTGAAGTGAAGTGTGACATACTCTCAATACGTTATATATTTCTGTTGAGTTGCAAAAATCTTTTTGCTGTCTCTCCTTCTGCCTCTGTCTACACTTTATGTGCTCATTCCGTCCATCCCTCGATCCTTCATCGTTTTCTCCCAGCTCCGTCTTATTTTCATAATTCTCTTCATCTTTTTTCCACAGCTCGTCTTTCTTTCGCTCTGTCCTTTTCTCTCTCTTCCCTCCAGAAGCAGATCTTAGCAAGCAAAAATTGAAGATATTGGTTTTTCTCCTGTGTTCCTCCGTCCTCCCTCTTTTCCTCACTAAGATTTGCTCCCCCTCTTTCTCTCCTCATCTTGGATGTCAGAGGAAACTAATTTAAGCTGGAGGTCTGAGCCTTCAGCTCTTTCCAATCTGTCAAAACAGAAGAATTGTTCCAAGATGAAAGGGCAGATCCAGGCCTCAGGATATTGAAAAGGACAGAGGGAAGTTTTATATATATCTAACTTATATAACTTATGTCTAACAGAAGGCTGAGACAGGATATGTTATCACCACATGTCCTTGGCACTTCCCAAAAAATCAAGTTTTAGCATGCTGAGGACAGGAGGAAGACTTTACAAAAGCAAGGTGATAGAAGACTGTGATGCATTAAAAAGTTACATAAACAAACTATGTAAGATGATTCTGCCAAAACATCAAGCTCATTTAAATTCTACTTTGGTGGTGGTGCTGAAAAAAGGAACATTTACATAAATGAGAAAGGAAGTAGAAAGGTAAGTATCCTTGCAAGGACTTTGCTGCATTCATCAAATGAAGAATGTCATATAGAAACTTCATACAGATCCCAAAGAATGATTTCATTTGTCATAAGAGTTTTATAAACTTTCATGCTCCCCTGATGATGAATTCTAATTGCTTTGGTGATTCTCTGACTCTTTATTATCACCAGCAGATTAGAAAACTCAGTTCAGAGTTAATGTCTTAGTAGCAATTTGATAAATTGCCATAAAAAGTGGTACACACAGTGTGAAATGAGTAATAACTTTGATGATCCCCTTTCTGTCTATCCAATGTTTTTACCTTTCTATGACTAATAAGAGAGTTGAAGTGACATCTGAACTTCTAAAGTAGAAAAACCTCATAAGATCACATTAGCATGTGTGATGTCTTCGGTTACTATATCTGCCTTTTACTGTGATAAACACTTTGTTCCATCAGTCTTAGCCAGCCATGGATTAAATGTCACAAACTCATTAGTGCGAATCAACAAATGACAGGAGGCTGAACTCAGATAGTGACCAAATAAAAGAAAAAAAAATCCCTCAACATCTTTATTCATTGTCAGCACGTTAGCATGCCGATGGTTTCATTTAGCATTAAGCGTTGCTGTGCCTAAATACCCTCATACTGTATTTAGAAAGAAAGCAAAGTGAATTTTTTGCCTTGTGTCTTTCGAGTCTATTGGACTGATAGACCATTGGGTTTATTTGCCCCAGTCTATATACCAATTGTACATATGGTCACTGTATGCTAGCAAGCAGTGGATGTATTGACCATGTGTGGGAGTATGCATGCATGCTTTGGGTTCAGGGTGGCATCTGACTGATCTCAGAATTCATCAGAAACTCAGTTTGACCTATAGACGCTTACAGATAAAGAGTATGGGTCTCAAAGCTACAGTCAGTAGAATTAAAAAGAGGGCGCACTCAGCTTGAAAATTTGATCGAGTCCAACTTCACCTCCCTTCCTCTCTCTCTATGGTGCACTCCAGCTGGTCTCCAAATCCCCTTCTGCAGAGCATTTCAGTCTAATTCTCTCTGTTTAACTCTCTCTTTTGTTAACTTGTGTTTAAAAGTTTTTGTGTAAACTGTTGCTTTCTCATTGTTTGGTCGTTGTCCAAGTTAGCTGTTTCACTAGTTTTAGTCTTTACACACTGCACATACTGCTCCGAAAAAAAAAAAAACATAAAAGAAAAGCAGTTTGCAAAAAGGCAGATTGAAGTAAAGCCTTCATTTGTGGAGAGATTTATATATATATATATATATATTTTTAGCATCTATGGAAATTGTCTATCTCCCTGAGAACAGCAGCGATAACATTTCTTCTGTTGTTGGTGTTATGATGCATCATCAGTTTTACTGTTCTTACAGTTAGAGTATTCTGTCGCATCCATCCAATGCTGACTATAAATCCATTTTTATTTAGTTTTTAGAATGTTGAGTGGAGCCAAAAGAGGCTGTCTTTTTACAAAGACAAATATCTGATGCTTTCTTAAAATGGCTCTTAGTGATGGATAATCTGGCTCTAAGCGAAAAAAAAAAAAAGCCTAGTCATTAAGTGAACATTTGTCCCAGAACACAGCGGCAGTGGTAGCTGCTTAGATTGAAGTGTCTTGTGCCGTGGCCAAGAGCCCCAATAATGACCAAGTAACTTAGCTCACAAATGTCTCTTTATACTGAAAGGTAATGCCGTAGAGAGCTAAAACCAGTTGATGGAATGTGAAACGAGGAATTTTCAGGATGTCATGCAAACAGTTAGAAGTGCCTGAACAGCTGCAATCAGCTTAATTTGCTGCAGCCGAGGCAAGAAAGTTGCAAACATTAGTGAAAGTTCACTTCACAGAGACAGACAGAGAGCAGGAGCAGGCAGAGGAACAGACAGACAGGGAGAAAATTAAAGACGCTGCTAAAGAGGAGAGAAACAGGCACAGAGAGGAAGTGCAGACAGCATTTCACCTGTTTTTTAGGGTGAGCATACTTTAGATTTTTGTTCTTCGAATCTGTTTCGAGCAACTCTCACATCTTGGGGATCTAAATTCAGAGCGATCCACATGTCCACTAGTTCATTCAGCCCCTGGGCTTTCTCCAGTATAACACATATGTTGTTGCTCAGTATATGTGAGCACTGAGGATTTCTGTGAGCTGGCCAGAAGGCTGCATACAAAGAACTCAGTGCATCCTGCAACTGTCCTGCAGCACATCAGGTAGTTTGCTAGTATTACAGATGGGTGGTAGATTAAATTAAAACTTGAACGCTGAGTGTGATTATCTTAAATGGTCACCATCATCTCAACCCAGTCTTCTTTTTGTAGCTCTGCCCATCATTTCAGTCAGGTTTGTTTCTCACCAAATGAACTGCTCTGATCTGGGAACTTGATGCGATCGCTACGTGCAACGGGGTAAGAAACCCAGGCTGCAGTTTTGAGCGATGTTGCAACGTTCCCAGATCTTAGCAATGAACTTAGTGATCCCAGTGATGGGTAAAAATACACAAATAAGATGCAAGTTGTGATTAAACTGGAATTATCCAGCCAATTAGCTATTCGTTCATTTACTTTGCTTTGTGATTATAAAGTCTACTCAAACTTTTATATTTACTTCACTGCAAGCCTTTCTATAGCTCCACTTCAGTGCTCAAACCACACATCTAGAGAAAATTCACATCCTCACACACTGCCAAAAAGCACAATTACACACATGCTTAATGAGGTCCCTGCTGAAATGAAAATGAACTATTCTTTGCCTTTCTTTTTTTTTCAGGTTTTTGCAGGCAGATTCAATCCAAATTTTCATTACAGCTAATACAGTCCTCCAAAGTAATCTTAATTACAGTTTACAGTTTCACATCTGAATTGTGCCAACTGCAGCTATAAAATGAAGGACCTCTATAAAAGTGAAGAAAGCATCAGCCCCAGCAGTGATTTTCTTTTTTTCTTCACAAGACTTCAGGTCCTTGTTTATAGATGAATGCCGAATATTTTTTGATCTCCTGCTTCTTACATAAAATGTTAAATAAATAAAGCCACTGTCTGCGATATAAGTCCTGATGTGACAGTCCCTTGTCAAAAAGTGTCCTTCAGTGCTGGTGGCAGTTTTCTCGCAGTGCTGTCCCATCGCTGTTAAATTCATATTGTGGAAAGATGACTGTGTGGGCCCTCAGTTTGATAAATGCTGCTTCTG
Source organism: Scortum barcoo (assembly GCA_023238725.1). Classification (NCBI taxonomy): domain Eukaryota; kingdom Metazoa; phylum Chordata; class Actinopteri; order Centrarchiformes; family Terapontidae; genus Scortum; species Scortum barcoo. The sequence goes on from CM041554.1 coordinate 25,384,648, forward strand.
ACACTCCATCAGTTTAATTGTGTATTTATTTTACCTCAGGCACTTTCAGAACTTAGACTCCAAACTTCATCACAATAACTGTGTGTGTGTGTGCTCGCGTCTTGGTTATAATTTGCGTATCCATTGTGTGTGTGTGTGTGTGAGACATTGCCTGTCCGATTAAGTCAAATTTTTTGGTTATATACTGTATATGTGTGTGGAAGTGTGCGTGTGTGGCTGACTGGCCACCATTCCTAATAGTCAACTCTTTTCTATCCATTGGGCACATTAGTGCTACAGTAACAACAAACAGCATCATTTGGCCTCTAATCATCAGAACCCAACACACAACCCTGAGGTAAATAGATCTGTTGCACTGCTTGCACACACAGGCACAAAGTCTCTCTCGCTCTTTCTCTCTCTCACACACACACACACACACACACACACACACACACACATCGGTTTGGATCCCTAGTCACTCAAAACACACTCCAAACACCTCGCCTAAAACCACTGCAGACTCCAGAACTGCACACAGACACACAGTCAAACAAAACTATCTCCTCTCTTTGATCTAAATGAGAGGTGTTCACATGCACGGATTCAGGGAAAAGAACTGAAGGACATATTTTTTTATTAAATCAATTTATTAAGTGGTTTTTATTTGGATTATATATACACAGTAAATATTAACTGAATCTGAAGCAGGACTCCTGATGCACTTAGTAGGTTCACAAAAACAACAGGCCAGTGTGTAGATGTCTGCATGTATTGTATATCACAGTGCAAACAATGATATAGATTTCAGGAACAGTTTTCACAAGTGAATCTAATCAAAAGCAGCTCAGTGTTCTCGTCTCTGTAAGTCATTGTTACACTTTTGACAATGTTGCTCAGAAACATGACATGACAAAAGTTGTTCTCGGTGTTGGAACTCAAATGGTTCTGACTTGTTGTCCCTCTGGGGATGCGCTGTTATAGTTTTTGATCAATTGTGTAACCGATGTGTCTGTGTGTTGTGTGTGTGTGTGTGTGTGTGTGTGTGTGTGCTGTGTCCTGCAGGTCTGCAACTGGGTGGGGTTGAGGTGCTTTTGCGGTAACCTGGAACATGTGACGAGTGTTTTTTAAGTTGTCTAAGCATATCTGTCCGGATGCAGAAGTTAGTGATGGCATGATCACTAAATTAAACCTGACCTGTGATTTTATAAATTCTAAACTTCTTAAAGCTGTGCAAACACACTCCTGTCTCTGATAGGATTCCTGCTTTATGGAGGTTGTGTGTATCCTTTGATATTATCACTTCACACTGAGTGTGTGTCCCCAATTTCAGGATAACTTGACTAGATGCACACTAAACTATTTTCCAGAGTTTTTAAATGTCACTTAACAGTTTTTGAATAATTTATATTTTTAAATATTGGAAGCCTTGAGTGGCCTGGTAAACTAAACTCACCAACAAATGTGCAGCATTTTAAAATTGATGGATGTAACTTCAGTACTTCAGTGAATTATAAAATGCTTTCTGGGGCCTTTATTTATCTCAACTGAAACTTAAGCTTTAAGTTTGTCAAACTTTAGCTGTTGTTGGATATTTTGACAGACTGTTTATTAACATTGTTGCATTATGGGAGGAGAAAATGCATATAGATCATGTAGAGATGGAAGCATTTACACCTCTCGATGCCTGCCTAGAATATTCAGCACAACAGAACCTATATGATCTGACAAATTTTTTTCTTTCTTTTTTTTTTTCTTTCAGATATGCTGCACTGGAACTGATTTTTTTTTTCATTTGATCACACCTGCATGATTGAGGACCTGGAAGGGTTAACTTGGAGGGTTTCACATAGCTATCTGATAAGATGCATGAAGTGACTTATGACACAGTCAAGAAACAACAAGAATTATTTTGGGACTAAAGCGTGCTGTTTACTGTACTTGCGACCATCCTCGCTAATTTCCATTTTAACACCATTTTCCCCTATCAAGTTATTTTTAACTTCAAGTTATGAACTGCAGCTGTGGCATGTTTACGACAGCAGTCATTAATTTACAATGTCCTCTTAGAAGGCAGACAAGTAGCAACATCTCTGTCACAGTAAATAACTTGGACAGCAGAAAGAAACAAATCTCTGGAGGGCTCTCAGTGTACTTTGGAGGCACCGAGTTAAGTTAATTTAAATTTCTGGCAAGGCAAAGGGTGGAACTTAAGTTGTCAGGGGTTGATGTAAAGTCATGGCTGGCTTTTGAGGAGTGGGAGGGAAACAGTTGCACTCAGTGACATCAGCTCATAATGAACTATCAATCCATGTCAGTGTCTGTTAGAAGACAGGAGCCTCTAAACTTGCACAATGAGTAGTGTGTTGTAGGTGTAAGCAGCGCAAGGTAGTCTGCCCACATGAATGCATTAAAGAGTCAGTCATCATTTTTAGTATTATCACCTTTAAACTCCTTTGAAAGTATCGTCTAAACCTCCTCCTTCTCGGCGCTGATGAGGTGATGATTTCTCTGTGTGAGCAGGTTTCTCGCCTCCTCACTGAGACTGCTGGCTAATTAATCAAACTGCTGCCCTGATTGGAAAATTGTTCTCACCTAATGGGATCTCTCATTCACGCAGAGAGACAGCCACACAGGGAGGAACTATAAAGAGAGACATGGAAGAGATAAAAAAACAGGGAAGAGAATAAAGCTTAACTGATAGAGAAAAGCGACAATAAAAGACAAGTAAACGCAAAGAGAAAAGATGACAAACGACAATGGGAGATGTTGAGAAACATGCAGGATATCAACAGGAAGCTAGACTCTTAGAAGGGGGGGTAATTAGATTAGATTAGATTTAATCAGAAATCAACACTGCTCATCAGCAGCAGAATTTCATTTACATTGGAGCTTTGTGAATCAAAGATTCGGCTCCACTGATTAACTCCATTGTTTTAAACCTTATTTAAATTCCAAACAAACATACTGCTAAATCTCGCAGCTTGTGGCTGTTGGTGCATAATTCTTACTCTTTCCTTACTCCTATGTTGTAAAAAAAAATCCTCTGCCTTGAAATCATATCAAGTTACTACAGTAGTTGGTAAGCCAGCTAAACAGGCATGCTAATGTTAGCAGCTACATAAGAAAGAGATAATCGATACACTTTCTGTGTATTTGGTTTTCGAATTGTGTTAAAAAAATCCTTCAAACGTATAGGTCTCTAATGATATGGGGCAAATCCAAAGCTTAACAGGCCTGTCAGTGCGTTCATGACAATTTCATCCATTGTTAATTTAAAAAAAACACATGAATTAATGCAGCTCTCAGGTCACAGAAAGATCACACACACTGCTAATGCATGTGCACAATAAGGATCGCCGTGTTAAAGTGTTAAAGCAGTGTGATAAAGCAGAAAAACAGGGCCTGAGCGGTGTTTCAGCACCGAGGACAGCTCCTCGCACTCAGCCTGCCTCATGGATCGCCGTTTGAAGGCTGCTCAACAAAGACGAGAGGGTTGCTCGTGGAAGCCGTTTATCTCAGCTTTGGTACAACGAGTTGTCCCAAGCAGACAAAAGTACGACATGTTTATCACAACACACGACAACGCTGATTCCAAAGAAGGGAAATTTTAATCACGTCCTGTGCGCTGGAGTTTGACACCGCGGCGTTTGCGGTGTTTGTTGTAAGATAAGGTGAAATGGATGACTTTCCCTTCCACCCCCCTCCGCGACCGCTTTCCTGTCTCCTCACTTCCCCATCACCCCCCTCTCTGTCTCCCTCCGCCCTCACTCGACTCAACCTCTTGCTTCCTCAGTTAGTGTAATTCAGTCACCGCTCTTGTTTCCCTGCCACTCCCCTCTCTCCATCTCTCCCCATTATGTTGCCATTTAAAGTGACAAGCCTTTTCCTAGAGTAATGAAAGTTAAATCACGCCTCGCTCCCCTCTACAACACTTGTTATACACCATGTTATCTCTCCTCTGCGAGCGTGTGTGTTAATTTGTGTGTGTGTGTGCGGAGGCTGACAAGTGATGTGAAGATCTGTATGCCCCCTCAGCTATTTTAAATGATAGCGTGACTCATAATCCTCGTACAAGCCCGGAATATGAATTACAGGCACACATGTTATCTCGAGTCCTTTACGTAGCGAATTAGTTGTACTCATTTTGAATGAAAAGTGTGCTAATGCCTGTGGATTACAGCAGCCTTCTCGCTCAAGGACGTTTTTCTGCAGCAGAGTTTGACTGCGTTTGGCCAGTTGGACCTTACAGGAACAGGACAGCTGTCTTAACACAATTTAAATGATCTCTTAGCACTGAGGTACCTTGGCAGAAATGCTTTTCTTGTTAGTGTGGTAAAGATATTTATGTAGTTTGAAGGACATACATTAATGAGAAAAAATGAGAAAAACTTAAAGTATATCTTTTTAAGATGTGAATGAGGACACACAGCTGAGATTTTACAGAATACTAAAGGATCAAAAAGAACATCCACATCCAATTATAACAGTTAAGGCACTCAAATACTGGCTTATTGTCAGTAAGAAACAATAAATAACAAAAATAGATAAGACAAATGTCTGTATTGCTCCATCGTGGGACTAACCCTGACAATAAACACCCCTATGGTCATTGCTTTGGTGCAATCTGAATGTGATAATATGTAAAGGAAGGGGTTCAGTATAGGCACTTAAAAATCTAAAGACAGCTGGGAGTACTCTTCCCTATATGAGTGGAGCAGGAACAACAACCTGTAACTTCAGGTCTTACTGCTCCACTAACTTAACTCTAATTTGGTAACACAAGTGAGCATTCATTGAGTCATTTATGGCTGCGTAGAAATCAAAGCCATGAAATGAACAGACAGAATTCGCACGTAAAATTTTGTGTCATTCCCTTCATTGACAAAAGTAAAACAGAGGATGAGCTCTGTCTACATAATCTTGCCGCTACCTCTGCAGTGTTGCTGTCATTGCAAGTGGTAGACATAAAGTTATGAAGTTTCTTGGGCCGACCAGCACCAAACAAGTGTCTTCAAGTTCAATGAGTGGTGTCTAAAATGCTGCATACTGATCCATACTACCTCTCCCCTGCTTCTCCACACTTGTCTGACAACAATGAGGCCATCAGTGTTAGACTGCAGCGCTAAAAGCAGACAGATGCAGGATTGATTCATGATGGGAAGGGCCTTCAGAAATTAGCCTTGACACCCTAATGGTAATGGAACAGAAAGGGAACTATAAAATTCTCAACGTAGCACACTATGTAATAATTACAATGACTGTAATGGTGGCGTAAAGTGCAATGGTGATTGGGATAATGGTTTGGGGAAGAAGAAGCTGGCTAACACCGTCCATTATGTGTTAGCAACCAATGCAAACAGTGAGGTGATGGTAATTTGAAACCATAACAATTCAGAAATAGCCATCATAAAATTCACATTTTTTACTGCATGTCTCCTGGATCGATTGCTACACAACTGACATCCAGACACACACACACACACACACACACACACAACAACCAAAAGCAACGCACAGTGGAAGGAGGGGTGATTATGCAACACTTGCTGTTATATTAGTTTTAAAAAGGGTATTACACTTTCTTCTGCCCAACATTTATGATGCATCATTCTTATTTTCCTTTCATTACCACTGGTCACTTGGTGCCTAAACACATTCTGCTTACAGGGGATGATGGGACTCATTACACAGACTATTGCACATGCACACACACACACACACAATCAAATTTGGCTCACAGTCAAAATACTTATTTACACTGTTTTCAGTGGGACTATTTACACATATTTTTGGCCAAGCTCTGATACTAACCCATACATAGTTGATCGCCCTTGGTCCCATCAAATGCATTGAACCATGAACCAAGTTTTATGATTTTATATGAGGACAATATTTTGAGTTTTAACACTTTAATCAACATTTTATGAAGACAATTTATTATTTTTTATCACCAGTGTCTGGTTTCTTTGTGGTAAGCTGAATAATTTAGAATAAAAACAAAGAAGAAGGAGTTCTTTGGACAAAACAACAAGGGTCAGTGTTTGGTTGTTCTGAACAAACATTGGCAGATTATTCAAGTACCGTCTGGCTGCTGATTTTTCATTCAGACATTGTAGTCCAAATGAAATGAAATGTCTTATTTTGTATGATACACCATCTCTCCTTTGAGAAAACCAAAAGGGACAAATTAATTTTTTATATTTCTGGGGGTTTGCGGTGGCCTCCCCTGTTTTTACATTCATTCATTGGAATAACATGGAGACATTATGTGGATACAGCCAACCAAATCTAAGCCAACCACACATTAACGTCAGCGCTCTCTCACAGGAGGAGCAGATGGTCTCAGACAGCAGCCTGCTACAAGACACAAGAGGATGAGAGTTTAAATAACAACACACATTAGCTTTCCCGCTAAACCCCCCTTCTTATCTAACTTACAAACAGGAACATGTCTCGTCCTGCACCTCAACTTGTTAAACAGGCGAACACACAAACCTTCACGGGGGGAAAAGTGCACAATTGATATCAGCAAGAGAGAGAGCTGGTTAATTAGATGTTCAGCTTCAGCACATGCAGTACAGGCACATGTCACCTGTATGTTTTAAACTCCTATAGACAGAGTCAGGTATGGACTCTGGGACATTTGTGCTGATGGTGATGTTTGACGGCAGTGCTCTGTACAGGCCTCGCCCAGTGTACTTGATGAACTGCCTGTAGAGCACTTTAAGGAGCTGCAGGTGGAGTTCATTCCAGTTCACCCACATTTAAGACTGCTGAGGAGAAAACAAGATGCTGATTATGTTGAAAGCCTTGAAGTAGTTTCAAACAAAGAATGATGACTTACCAGACTTCACATAAAAAAAAAAAAAAAAAAAAAACAAAGAGTGAAGAAAAGAGCATCTCACTGTCTGTATGCGTGTTTGACAGTGAGATCTATGCGTGTTTACTGCTTTGTGGGGTCCAAATGGATTGGTGTGCATTCCTGCCTACTTTTCTGTTGTTCTCACTAAAAAAGTAGTGCTCGGGAAGATCAAAAGTGCCTTTAAAGCTGCAGAAAGGAAACTTTTATCTCAACACAGGGGTTTTGAAGTTAGTCAGAGTTGTACATCGCAGTTCGTGACAGAAGAGAATCTCCTTTTATATCCATTTTACCACTTTTATTAGATGTGTAGTTGGTAACATTTCTTTTACCAGTTTCTCTCTATAACAAAGGCCAGTGATTACACTGTTTGAAATGCTTTCTGTGGGCATTCATTGGTGCTTTTTCAAGGGCACATTCACTGACAAACGTGTACAGAGAACACAAGCTCTGTCTCGTGTCACTCTCTGAGCTTCTCCACTGGAGCAGTGGGAGATTAGGTGTCTTGCTCAGGGGAACGCTGACAGTATTTTTCAGGTACTGCAGGGACTCAAACAAGCCACGTTTACAGGCCCACTGCTTCAAACCTTGAGAGCATCTTGCATGGGAGGTTGGTGGTCACCTGTCACTGCGGTGTGACTGCTCTCTAACACTGACTCCGTCTTGCTGTGTGAGTCATTGTCCAATGTGTCACCCTAAGGAGCAGAACAATAATTTTAGGCTGCCAAGCTGCTTGTGCATGTGTACTTTCATCTCCTCCCCATCAGCTGTTGCAGTGTTAAGGAAGCTATTCTTACACACACCCACTCATGCTCATACATATATAAAAAAAAAACTCGAGCTCCTCTCTTTGGTACTTTTGGAACAATCTGTCTTCACTAAGTGTTTTTAAACACATTTTTATTTGAATACTGTTATTACTGACATCAGATACTTAAGGCAAGAAGAGTCACATTGAAAATGGACTGATGGAAAACCTACCTGAACCAGGCCTAAATTAATATCAGAGAAAACAGATCCAATCTGAGGAGACCCGACCTGAATACACCAAAACAATCTAAGATGTGGTCAACCCATAATAACCGTAACCTGGTTTAAACCCTTTGTGGAATGTAAACTAAAAATCTATGTGGATTTAGGAATGCTTAAGGTAGTAGTAGTAATAGTAGCTGCCTCATGTTGCTTTCACTTTGATGTACAAACTTAATTTTGACACTCTGGGCCAATCGGTTGTACTCCTGATGGCTAATCCTGATGGCCAAATTTGAGCTAATATACAATTTTACTTTATATTATTGTTATTTATATGAGGATTGTAGGGTGAGAGTGGCTGTTATTATGTATGGATCTTTTGTGGCAAAAGCCCTTGGAAAAGACTGGATGCACCCGTACACTTATTTTGCAACTTGTATATGTCATACATGTATATGCACATTAGTTACTGATCATATGTCTGAAAGTTAAAGACCTTTGAAACATTGTCTGTTTTTTGTCTTGGCACTACAGCTGATTTAAAGTACACAAAATGATGCTCTGGGCAGCTTTCCCCACCAACAAGCTTTCCAGATTCAGCACAGGAGCAGCATTTTGAGCTTTACTGTAGCATTGCATTCAACATCTTGCAGGCATGGATAATAACATACAGCATGTTAAGACAGGAATGGCTATAGTTACAACTTAATGGACGGATTTATGTTTTTTGCCAGTGTGAGTTGAACAAACAATTGTCAAATGAAGATCAGTACAACAGCAGCCATATAGTGAGCCGGTACAAAATGTTCTTATGTCACTACATGTTGTACATGAGCAGTAAAGACAGGATGAACTCTGGTAAAGTTAATGTACTTCCAACATCCTAATGGCTTCCTGTGCTATTCTGTTTTCTGCTTTCTCCTTCTCTGCGGCTGCTGCAGTGGTAGCACTCTCCTGAAGCCCTCTGTTAGCAATCATTAGTGTTGATCGTTAGTTGTAATTGTCTTAATTGCGATCTCATTTGTCTTAATTGTTTTCTTTGCAAAGAGAGTTTAGATTACTCTGATTAAAAAAGACAGGCTAAATCAATTTGCTGTTAAAGTCCACTGCAGGACACCTGGGTGTTTGTCAATAGATTGTGAAGGCGTCATCGGATATGTGGAGTTTTGCTTTGAGTTTATTGTCAAGAGTGGTTAGTCATGATTATAGCATTTCCATGTAGCTGATAAAGGGAGCAAGTAAACAATATTACGTGATTGTTGGTGCTGATTAGTGCTGATTGTTACAACATGAGAGAGCTATTAAAAGTTTGAGAATGTCACCTGAACTGACTGGGGTCTGTTTTTACTCTAAATGTAGATGCAAATGATTACATTACATTTCCTGGCTTTTTAAAAAGTACACTGACACCAAAATGACTCTCGCCATTAACTTCTTGCTCCCACTTAAAATCCCAGCAGGAGGTGTCCTGACCACAAGAGACAACTGCCTCAAAATAAAGGAAGTGAGACTGACACAGATGCTATATCATATCACACTCAACATTTACACTGCAGCTGAAATCAACAGGATCTTTCTCACTTTTCAAATGATGAGCCATATCATATTCAGTCTTTGAGATTTAAGTATATGATTATTATATAGAAATGCAAATGTCTTTAAACTCAAGTTTTTGACCATGGTCTGAACAAGGTTTTAAACAATTCTAAGATAACTAAGATTTGCTTTACAGTAAAATATGACCAAAGTGGTGTATAATACCCATCCATCCCAGTTTACACACTGAAAAATTGTAAGTAAGTTTTTCAGTAATGTAATTACTTCTGAGCAGCATGGTGGTGCAGTGGCTAGCACTGGTCACCTCACAGCAAGAGGGTTCTAGGTACGAACCACTAGTCAGCCACAATCCAATGACATGTGAGTTAGGTTAGTTGGCTACTCCAAATTGCCAAAAGGTGTGAATGTGGGAGTAAGTCTCTATGTCAGCCCTGGTGACCAGTCCAGGGTGTACCCCGCCTCTCGCCCAATGACATCTGGGATAGGTTACAGCACCCCAACGGCCCTGTGTGTCAGGATAAAGCAGTATGAAAAATTGCACCTACCAGTAGTGTAAGAAACTACAATTTGAAATCCAGTCATTTACTTTGTAGTTACAAACTTATTTAATCCTAATGACACGTAATTATTTCAACAATTTAGAGGATGGCTTGTTTGTGTTTTCTGTCTTGAGTTTAAGGAGGGTTGATATGTGTACAATATATATATTACCTATACTATGTTTGTATATTACGTGTTAGTTTGGTGCAAGGGCAGAGAGAGAAACTGTGAGCAGGATTAGAGTTTACCAAAAGAGGAGAAATGTGCTTCCAGGTAACTCCTGAGATGTCTTATTTACATCTTGTCTTTCCTGGCTTGGTAATCTCAGCCACTAGAAAGCTCCATTTATGAATAAAATCTTTGAGAATTGAAAAAAAGTGTACCAAAAACAAACCAAACAAAACAAAAAAAGTTAAATTATTGACATTAGTTACTGTTAGTTAGCAAACATCTTGTTTTAATTTTGCCACATGGACACTGCTGTCAGACTCAGTATACTATTGTGTTTTTGAGGCACACACTTTCATAAACAAGGTCAAGATTAAATACAATGTTTATTGCCATGTTAACTTGACGACAACAGCCTTTTACTGTGTTGATCTTAAAAAACTCTCCAAACTTTAGGCTGCCTTCTTATTAAACTACATTGTCTCATTTTTACATTTGCTAAGGAGCAGTGTAGCATTTAGTGCCATCTAGCAGTCATGATGATGGTCAGAAAAGCATCTTGCATGGTAGCTCGCTGCCACTGGTGTTTGAGTGTTTGCGTGGATGAAAGACAAATTGTAAAGCTTCGAACACAAGGACTCAATGCAGAAATTCAATATCTAAAACCAGTGGCTGGAGCAATGACAATGAATTCCAGTTTTCCATTCCTTTTTCTGCCCTACCCAAGTTTAGTAACCATAATTCAAAATGAGGTAATAAAGGCAGGAGGAAGGAGAATATATCAAAGTGAAAGTTTCCATTACAGCGACAGAGGATCATTACGACTGTCTGACATCATCTAGTTTGCTTTGGCAATGGCAGTACTGCTGTTTGCTGATTAGCTGCAACATGAATCTGTGGCAGCTGTTGAATTAAGGGATTGTCAAAATGTAAAGAAGTTCCCAAAACCAGGTGGTGTGTGCAAAAAACAACACAAAACAAAAAAAGCACAAAGTTAGAGTTAATGTTTGCTATTGTTAGTTAGCAAGCATCTTTATTTTAGCTTTTTTGCTACATGACCTTACTTTGCCGTCAGAGACTCGATGTATTATTGTGCTGTCAAGGCAGAAGCTTTTAGACAAGACAAGTTTTAAATTAAAAATACTTATGATAATATTCATTGTCACTGTAACATTATGATAACAAACCTGCTTTAGTGAGGAGCTAATAATATGAACACACTAAGGACCATTGTCAAACCATTTTTTTTATTTTATTTCTTGAAGCTCTATGTTTTATGCATATATTCTTCAAAGAATTATGGCCCTATTCAGATGTGCTGGACGTCCTAGATGTACGTTGTCCCCCAAGTGGTATGTGCAGCATCACTGTCATTGCAACAGTTGGAAAAGAGTCACCTGAAGGTGTCTGTGATAGTGGTGGCTCAGATAGGGAGTACCAGGGTGAAATGGGCCATCAGTTAGACTACTGAATGGGGATGCAGTTGTGAGCTATAATGAGGTGGATGTTCATGAGAACCAACTGATGTCAGGTGGTTTAAAGGCAACAACAACAATGTAGTCCGTCTTCTGTGCAGTCAAAAAGACACTACACCCAAAATTGGTTGAAGAAAGCAAGATACCTTATTATGGCAGGCATGGCTGCAAGCATAGGAGGAAAACCAGTGGGTATAAACTGTGAAGCCTTGCATCACCTACAGGGTACATAAATCATATGGAGTCCTGTCGAAGAGTGCACCCACATCTCCCTGAAACTGGCCATGGACAGGGTGAAAGGTTAGTCCTTGGTCTAGCTGAACATGTGGAAGTGTCGCCTGGATGCAACTTCGTTCATTACAATCTTTTAGCCTTACTTAGCCTCCTTGATGGAATGATAAAGCAAAGTTATGGATGTACCTGCACTCTGAGATAGTACCGCCTGCATGATGTCCCTTTCACAGATGTAAAGAATTTCATAAAAACGCATTGTCAAAATGAGGTCATTATGAAGGTGTAAAAGGTATCTGTATGGTGTAAGGATAATGTTGTAACCATGGCAACTAATGCTGCTGAGAAGTATTCAGAATCAGAATCACCTTTATTGGTCAGGTATGTGTACATGCATACAACAAGGAATTTGACTCAGTTTTTTTTTTTTTTTTGCAGTAACCTCTCGTACTTTGAAGGTCAAGAAAATAGAAATAGATAAATAAACATAACTTACATAACATAACATAAACATAACTTAAAGTGTGACTATACAGAATGTATTCAAATATATATTTATTGTTGATGTTGTTGTTGTTTATTGTTGAAATGGTATATTGGTGAGGTCAATGGATGATTATGATTCAGAGATTGTTCCTGACACTCTGTGACTGGTGTTAAATGTTCATCAGAGTGACAGCCTGAGGAAAGTGTGTCTGGATGTTTTGGCGTACAGAGAGCTCTGTAGCGCCTGCTGGAGGGGAGGAGGTGAAACAGGTTATGTCCAGGGTGTGATGGATCTGCAGTGATGTTACCTGCCCGTTTCCTGACTCTGGACACGTACAAGTCCTGAATGGAGGGCAGGCTGGCACCAATAATTTTCTCTGCAGTCGTCTGTTCCTGTCCTGTTTGGTGGCTGATCACACACTGATGGATGTGCAGAGGACAGACTGAATGATGGCGGTGTAAATCTGGATCAGCAGCTCCTGATGCAGGTTGTCCCGGATGAGGCCGATGACAGTTGTGTCGTCTGCGACAAGACTTCTTTAAGAGTTTAACATTTGGGTCTCCTGAGGTGCAATCATTGGTGTAGAGGGAGAAGAGCAGTGGGGAGAGCACACATCCCTTGGGGGCTCCAGTGCTGATTGCTCTTTGGATGTGATGCTCCCAAACCTCACCTGTTGCCTCCTGTCGGTCAGGAAGTTTGAGATCCACTGACAGGTGGGGGCTGGCACAGTGAGCTGGGAGAGTTTGGAGTGGAGGATGTCTGGGATGATGGTATTAAATCCTGAACTGAAGTTCACAAACAGGATCCTTGCATAAGTCCCTGGGGAGTCAAGATGTTTGCAGGATGTAGTGCAGTCCCATGTTGACTGCATCATCCACTAACCTGTTTGCCCGATTGCCCAAACTGCAGGGGGTCCAGCAGGGGGCCTGTGATGTCCTTCAGGTGGGCCAGCACCAGTCTCTCAAAAGATTTCATGACCACAGACGTCAGGGCGACAGGGCCTGTAGTCATTTAGTCCAGTGATGGAGGGTTTCTTGGGGATTGGGATGATGGTGGAGCGTTTGAAGCAGGAGGGGACTTCACACAGCTCCAGAGATCTGTTGAAGATCTGAGTGAAGATGGGCGTCAGCTGGTCAGCGCAGACTTTCAGGCAGGAGGGAGACACACCGTCTGGTCCTGATGCCTTCCTGATCTTCTGTCTCTGAAAGAGCCGACACACGTCCTCCTCAGAGATCCTGAGTGCAGGTGAGGGGTCAGCAGGGATGGGTGAGGGGGTGGCAGGAAGTGGGGTGAGCAGGTGAGGGGTTAGAAGGATGGCCTATCAAACCTACAATAAAACCCATTCAGTTCCTCAGCTAGGTAAGGTATTCTGAGGGTTACAGGTGGAACAAAGACAAAAGAGCCATTGGCAAAGTTCTACAGCCTATGTGTATCCCCACATATAAGTGTCACTGATAGTACCCACAGTATGCAGTTGTTTGTTGAATGATACCTGACTAACGTCATCGACAAAAGCTTAATTACTGTTAAGTCTATCTCAATTCTCAGTTCTCTTACTGAATAATCAAACCCAATAACTCACTAACGTTACTTCTCCTTCTTTATGTTTTATAAATGATTAAACACTCTTTATCTTAAAAGGAAAACATTGGTAAATGTCAACATATTGACAATACAATAGACTTTATGGGGGAAAAGCCATTTTCAGACTAAATGACCCTTTTTGCAATGGGAGGTTCTGATATTTTATTGAACATAACTAATTCATCAGATGGATGAAAAGAAAAACATGGTCCACGTTTATATCATTTTGTATTATCTATAATGTGACATTTCATTTTAAGATTTGTAATGTGATGTGCAAAGACCATAAAACCTAATATTTCACTTATAAGATATCATTTTGAAGATTTCTATTACAATATTAGTCTGTTTAGTCACTATCTATCACAGAATGAGGCAACACCACAGTAACTGATCCTATGGCCCACTGATGAAAGCCTGTGCATTTACAGTTACATGGTAAAAAATGGCAGCGTTTTTTTCAGTCTCTGCATGTGTTGTGGGTAAACAGTTACTATGGCTGAACAATCAAAGAAAAGATCAGTGACTTCAGATGAAAAAAACTTTAACTAAAGTGAAAAAAAAAAAAAAGATTATTGCCAGCGGTGCCACAAAAGACAGTTAAATGAAAATCTTCTCGATAATACCTTTTAACCAACACAAAATCAAAGAGTTTCACCGTCTAAGGAGTAAAATGAATAATTTAGGATTACAAAGGCAAATAGCCTGTGGATAAGTACTGTCCTAGTTCTACAATGTGTCCATCTTCAAAAAGGGAGGGAAATAAAACGATGTGTTGCCAGGTGAGTCTTGTAATGTCTTGGGGCCTTTTACATTTCCGTGACAGATGGTAGCTTAGGGTCTCTGATTTTCTTGCAGTTCACATGACTTTGTCCAGATGTTACCTGTCTCGACCTGAAGTGTTGCCATATCACAGTAAAAGTCTATGCTGGGCTTTCTACAGTATTGTTGTTTTCACCTTTATAGAAGAGGAAAGTGTAGCTCTCCCCCTGAATTTCCTGACCATTTATGACCAAGGTATAAGTGGCCACTGTTACTCTTTTGGTGGCCAATCAGACATTTTAAGGTGTTGGCCTCACAACAGTCCACCGGGGATGAACATTCACTCCTAACACCTTAATATTGTCAGAAATGAAACTTACTAATGTGGCACTATCAGCAAACTTACAACAGGAACATACAATAGAATTGGAGTGGAGAATACAGATATTTATGTAAAGCTGGCTCAGGAGCTTGAATAAAAGACGCCCCCTAAGAAGACCCACTGATTGTTTTTCATAGAGCCAGGATGGTAGGATGCTGCTCTATGTATGACTATGTTAAAGAGCAGCATCACTTGGTTATCATGCTTGAAGTCTTTTTTATTATAGAACAGAGAAATAATTGATAAAGAATAAATCACCTTGAGTTTGTTTTTGAGTGTAGGATGTGCTCATTGTTGCCCCCTGTGGTCATATTGTTACAGTTCTGTGTATTAATAGTGTCAACTTGTATTATAAAGACAGCTATTATATAATATTTTTTATAAATGTCACATCAAGATTCAAACCTATTTCCTTCCAATATACAGAAATGTGATGAATCTGAGGATTCCTTTGTGTCTTTCCCTCTCTTCATCACCACTGGGTGGCACTGTTAGTTTGAGAACAAGAGACTCAATAAGAGGAGCGGGAAGAGAACGAGAGCAGCAGAAATGTATGCAACATGGAACATGCTATCACTGCAACAACGCAGATTAAAGTACAGGAATGAAAAGACGAAACAACCCTAGTGACACCGCAGAAGCAGAAGAAACAAGGAAAACAAGATGTTTAGTTAGGAGTTATATCTGTGTGCTGCTCGGATCCTCTGAAAATTAGAGGAGACAGAAGTGTGAGGGTGAAAGAGAAAGTGGGAGGTGGAGCGGTGGGGGAGGTGGACAAGACAGGATAGAATAAAAACCACAATTCAGTGCCTCTTTTTTCAATTTAAAGTGCTCAGAGTTAAGAGACTGCCGTCACTGAACACACACAGAGGATTCTGTTGCCAGACTGATTGTTGACAGTGAGAACACACACTTCTACAGGACACCCCTGATTCCACTTGAAGTACTGCTGTCTTCTTCTACTGTCGCAGTGTAATCCCTGCAGTCTATTGAAAGCTTCATCAACTGAAACCTAAAGGGAGAAATGAAGATATTGCCGCTCACCAGATGAACTTCACATATCTCTCGTTTCAGTCAGTGCTCCTCGGGGACAGGACAGAGACAAGAGCTTTACTTAATGAAATGTACAGGCGCTCTGTTTTTTTTCTTTTTGACATTATTTTCAGTGCTTCCTGCTCTGTTCTTAGTAACACAGTGATATCACTGTGAGGGTTTGCATGTCATGTGGCCTCGTCACGTGTCATGTGTTAGCAGAGGGCTGTAGATTTCATATGAAATTGAATCTGCCCACAAGCAGAAGATCTCTTTGTACCCAAATGAGGTGTGGTATCTTACCACTATATCTGGAAACTGGATCTTATGTTGGTTTTGATGAACAGCACAGCTTTATCAGTTACACGAGTTCAATGAAATAGGAAATGAAACACATCTTTTATATGGCTCTTTATTTTATCCTTCATGTCATGACCTTTTCATAATTCTCTTTTCATGGGTAAACACTGAAATAATAAAAAGACTCTCCTGCATGCAGCATCTATACAAAAAGAAAAGGGTTAGGAAGCTTGCAAAATATCATCTCCTTCAGGCAAGAAAACCTTGTGTCTCCATATTTTGTCATTTTTATTTCTTTTTCAAAAATCAGTACTGTTGATCACAGACCTGTCTGTCTGTGGGTTTTACCATTTACCATTAAGTTATTAAATGTCCATTGGATTCTCATTGCTCCACTGCTTCCATCTTGAATGAAGCGCCACACATGAAGTCTCGCATTCAGTTTTATACACCCTCCAGTAGGCGACAGTATTGAGCCAGAATTGCTCACGTGAGTTACCTCTCTCAGCTGTAGAACAATAAATGGCAGTAGTAGCTGTTTGGAGACAGTCTCTGGTTGTTTGCAATAAAATGGCTGCAATACAAGCTGGTTGTTTGCACACAAGTACAAGAAACAGCATAAAGACTAATGTTTTATATATTTGAGACATCAGACATGTGGGAGCGGAGAGAAGTGCAGGAAAACCACGGTGGGTTGGAGTACAGTTTAGTCTAGTGTGTGCCTCCTAGTCATAGCCAATACTTTCTTCAATAGCCTGTTCATAGCACTTATCTTTTATAACAATAGGTTTTGGCCAAATGAGTTCAATGACAGGAAAAACACACATACTGTAGCTAGAATGATCTTTGAAACCTGCATATTAATGACAATGTAAATATCTACTCAATGAGGGACAAAACATCACATCTCCATATCAACTGTGTTGATGCAGTGTTTATATAGTTATTTTGTTAGTTAGTTTTCTTCTTTTCCTGTAAACAGTTTTGGCTTCAAGATTTCCACCTGACAGCGAAAGCAGGGAAATATTGTGGTTTGGGTTAAAATGACTTCTTTTTTAAGGTTAAAGGAGTGTTGTGGTCATGGTTACAATAATAAACATGTAGATATGGTTAGTGAATGTTGACTGCAACTTGGAAAAAGCATCTGAATAGTCTCCCTGGGGAATGTAAACCTGTCATTGTGGGCCATTGGCTGAAATGACTGAAAATGTCCATCAGTAAATTATTGAAGGGGGCACTACATAAGTTGCTTCAGAACTCAACATTTTCTCATGATTCCATAGTTTCAAAGAACAGATACTATTAAAACAAACCTTATTTACAGCAGACATTTTGATCTTTGCAGCCATTATTGCTGCTGAGGAGGCACCTGAGCTTTTCCTGCTATGACATATTAAAATGACTGCTGTGGCAAAGGTCCTTTTGCGGGGTTAAATCTGTGGTGAAACTAACAGTTGAAACATTCATTGCAGGTTAAAAGTAGGTTAAAACTCTGCATGTTACTAATAACCGCCTCATGCTTAAAATAGTTAGCGTAAAATAGCGTAATGTTCTTTAATGTTGTAGAACTTTCTTTTCTGAATCTCTGAACAGTTCTTCCAGTGAGTTAGCCACCCCCTTGTGGAGATTCAGCACACCCCCTGCTAAGAGTCTGCTCTGAGCTTTGCAGTCTTGCATACTGGGGTGTCTGGCAGTGTTCTAATGGAGAAAAACACGGAACTGTGAGAGGAACAACTCAAAGCAACCAAACGCAGCCTGGTTCAGAACATAACCGGGATTAGACGAGTTCTGTGTGCTCTGATGAAATGTAAAAAAGTCAAGTTACACATGCAAGATACCAAGATAAACTTCCCCATAAGAAGATGGGGTAAGCAAAAAAAAGTAAGTGCTCAGTGAGCAGCAAAGCTTTCCTTTGATTTTTTTAGATGCATTTAGAACAGGAGCCTTAAACTTCCATGGTGAATGCAAAACTGAGTGTCCATTTAGGGCAGTCTTTGCAGGGTAACACCTCTTCAGTTGCAGAAAACTGAAAAACTGTTTTGTGCAAAAAAAAGATTCAGATTCAGATTCAGATTTCCTTTATTAGTCCCACAGCGGGGAAATTCACAGTGTAACAGCAGCGAGAAACACAGTGGAAATAAATAGTAGGAAAAAAACAGAAATAGAATAATATAAAAAAAAAGAAAATAAGATATTTAAAAATCTAAAAAAAAAAAAAAAAATTATAACTATAATTATAATTGTACCTGTACATAGTACAGAGAGGATGTGCCTGAGAATATACATATAAGAAATATATAGCTCAAGTAGAAAAAGTGAAAAACAGGTACAACAGTGAAGTGTATTGCACAAGAGTCCAGTTGTTAGTCAGTTATTTATCTGTTTATTAAAACAATTACATCATACTGTCCCCTTCACTGAGCTTATTTTACCTTGACTTTCACCTTGCACATGTCACTCCACTAAACATTTGCTGAACGCCTGCACTTTTCTTAAAGTACAGCAACCTCAAAAACAAAATGCCATCCTGTGGCACAGGGCAGACTTTGTAATTTAATTTCTTTATTTCATTTAACTCAGGTAAATGACATTTTGTTTTATATCGCCCTTTATGTCATTGAGTCAGTGATCTGAGAAAGAGGTTATTCAGGGGAACTAAAAAAGGTTGCTTTTTGTTTGAAGACGGGAATAAAACAAAGAATCAATGACACCTTTACATTGTCAGAATAGCACAGTAAAGTGGTGGTAGTGTAATATGTAATATGACAGAGAAGGAAAAAACAATAAGTATGATAAATAAGCCACAATAGTTGAACAAGAAAGCGGAGCACACTACCTTCACTCTCTGACAGGTTTGTCTGTGGAAGATGCATAAGCACAACAATAATGACCACTCAGCAACAAGGATGAAATAAAATAAGAATAAAATGCAAATGTGTGTGTGTGTCTGTGTGTGCATTTCGACAATAACTAATCTGCAACAGCAAACACTTTGAGAGAAATGTAACAACCTTTTTAACTTTTTTAGGATTAGGTTTTTTACTGACGGCACTATGCAGATATATATGAGCACAAAATGGGAACAATTCGATGCATCTTGTGTTTAACGATCTCACATCTAAATCAGTAGGTACCCAGCAAATGAACTCCACTGACAAACCATGGGGATGCCAGAGACTGTTCACAGCTAGTTATCACTGATTTAGTGTCTAATTGCAACACTTGGAGTGCCATCATCCCTGTACACGACTGCAAAGTCACATACACCACCACCACTAACTATACAATAATATACATGTGGAAAATCTTTACAAAGTCTGACTATTATAAGCCTTATAAATGTAAAACATGACAAGAATTTTGTACTGGATTGCACTGGATTGTATAGATATAGGAAACAGATCTGGTGGGTTAATCAACAACACTGTCTTATGAATTGAAACAAGCTAAGTTGAACATTTAAGTTCCCAAAGAAACTGTAGCTGACAGGAACACGTGAATATTTGATACAGTATATGGATACAGTGGTAATATATAACATTGAGCTACATGCAACAAATTCTCTTCAAATTTTCTTATATTTTTTTCCTTCTGTCAACCAGATAGAAACATCCAAATCTGTTCTAACCTAACTGTGCTGAATGATGATGAATCCCACTTGATCATGAATTGGGGGCACATGACAGATTGTTATTAGCAAAGATAAATACTCTCTGCGTAGTATCTGGGTGGCCGAAGCATCTAAGAGCAGTATGGAAGATTTCAGAAGTCGAACGCACACAGTATCATCCAAAGAAGAGTCTTAACTGAAATCCATGGATCAGCAGTATTTCTTTAATCTGCACATTTAATAATCAATCATTATAATTACTCTAAAACACAAAAAAATAAATCTGATTATATTGTATTCATGCATTTTTTTATGTTTCTCAAATTTGAAACTTACAATTTGTGGACTGTGAAAATGATTTTTTTCTTACCATGGTATGAGGGCTCACCACCAATTTTCTCTTACCTAAGAGAAGAAAACACTGAATCCAAGTGAATCCCAGAAATCAATGAAAAAAAAAAAAAACAACTACTGAAAAAAAAAAAAAAAAAGAACAACTCATGACAGACTAAATTGGGATAAGAAGTGAATAGAGAGGACATTTCTTCGCACATCTGTCCCTGCATGAGGCATGAGGCCCACTGATTGGAATGGAAGACGTGTTGTTGATGATGCGATGGCTTACACCCTGCTCAGCTCTGCATGTGAAATTGTTTGAGAGATACAAATATTTGAGCCACATTCCTCAACAACTTCATCATGAGATAAAGGAAGGTTGAATTTGATCTATGACACAGAGGCACGTTCACCTGAGTATTGAGTAGGTCAGTCAGTGTTGTGGTTTGGCTTCACAGCGGCAACTGCAAATGCAATCACTCATTTACCACTTACCTACAACTGTAATTACACACAATTATTAACTACGTAACTTGTCCTCATATTTAATTCTTCTTTGGCTCTTTCCAGTTGGTACACCCACTGCAACAACAATATACAACAACATAATTATGACAGTCCAATGACTCTTGATTTTTGCTCTTGCTGTAAAACTGCTGTAAGCATACAATAGCCTTATAAATGAAGTTAGCAACATTATTCTTTATTCTCCAGATTTTTATGATTTTGAAAGCTCATTGAGTGCTGCACAATCACAGTAACAAAGCCCCAAACAAACTATACAAATACATTCTGATGATGACTTGGTCCATTTAAATTTTGATCTTACTTGTGTGTCCCAAAAAAACAGCTTAAGTGGTGCAGATGTAAATCAAGTAGTCCATCTGAGGACAGGACGTGAGACTCTTTTAATGCTCAAATATAAAATGTATTTCATCAGTAGAAGTCCAGCAATTTCTGTACACAAATTAACAGATTTAATGGAGAGTCACTGGTTCCAAATGGCCTCTCGCTGAGAGAACTAAACAGCATGATGGCTGTAATGGACGGTTGAGGCTGTATGCTAATGGTGGACAAAAGCTGGCCCTGGCTGGACAATGGCGGTTAATGACTTGGTTGACGTCTCAGGCTGGCTGATATCCTTCCTGACAGATGGTTGTGTTTAAGACACCAGCGTGAGGTATTTGGCCACTTTGCGAGTAAGTTGTACTAAAGTAAGTTGTGTGTGTGCGAATATGCCTTCAGATCTGCCACATGGCTGTCCCTCTAGAGGCTTTGTGTGTAGAGCGATGTACGCATTCCAGCATTATCTGCGATTATTGCCAAGACAATTTATACAAAGTCTACTTTTTCTATACCATTTTCTTGTTGGTTCTGGTGACTGTGTCCACACTTAAGACGACATGGACTGTTTTTGATCTAAAGTGCACAAGACAGTTGTATTTCCCACCTGATTGACCCTTTACCAGAGAAATCCATCCTCTGCATACACACCAAGTTACCAGTTTAAAGAAAACTGTCCTGCAGTGAATTCTACCTTTTCTCATATTGTAATGTTTTTGTTTTTGTTTGAAACAGATTTAACCATAAAGATAAAGACTGGCTGATGACAAAGTGAAGTTGATATTAAAAATTCTGCGGCAAACTGGGTCATTTCAACTGTGCCTCCCCCACTTTTACAGTTCAGTTTCAACTCAGTAAATCTCTCTAAACTGTTTTACTGGCCAGATGTCCAAATTAAGAGACATTTGAGTTGATAAAAATGATAATTTGCTCATCTAGGAGCATAACTCATCTCACAGGGCACGATAACAATTTAAGCCTCATAAGCTTTATGAGCTGCAGCAAATGCTTTATTTATCTATTTCCCTGGGTTTAACCTCTCATGCAGGCTGTTTTACCATCTGAATGGTGACACTTGTTTGCGCTGTATGCAGTCTGATTGTCTTTTCATCTTTTTCATTGGATAAAAACTTCCTTTTTATTTTGTGATTTATTTTATTTTATTATTTTATTATGACATCATGCTCAGAATATTCTTATTCAATTTAGCCATAATTGAACATCAATCAGTATTAAGGCCATGAAGGAAAATTCTCACCTTTTTACGTAGATACCGAATACATTTTCTGTCTTTTATCAGGTAGGACACAGTAACACATATTGCTTTTATAAATATGGATCACACAACAATGCATTTCATCAAACTCTCTTATTAGCTTGTTTGATACTATCTTGTTGTCACATAGTGTCTTCTGTCTTTTCTTTAACTTTACTCTCTTTTGGGTCGAAACAACACTTACACCGTTTGTTTTTCTATCCACAAACAGCAGTGGAAAATATATTCACATTGCATGTGTCATTGCATTTTCAGAAGTAAGTATTTCCTTAATGTATGAGAATCAGAATCAGAATGAGGTTTATTGCCAAATAAGTTTTCACAAATAAGGAATTTGTGAAAAAAAAATGTGTCCGCAAATAAGGAATTTGCTTTGGTTTAATGGCTCATCACAGTAAACATAATAAGCAGAAACTCTAAAGAAGGATAAAAGCAAGTGATGCAAGTTAAGAAAACGACATTAAAAAGTGACGATAAAATATAAACTACAATAACAATTTCAATTCAGTAAAAGGTCCCTTGTGTGTTAAATTACTAACATATATCTGACATTGATATTGGAGATTTTTGTTTGTTGTTCTGGGCAATGCTCATCTTTGGTTGTTAATACATCGCCCTGAGCTTTGACTCTGAGCAGCTTGACCAGGGACATGCCACTAGCTGAAAGATAATTAAAGTGGAGTAAACAGTAAAGTATTTCTTTCTCAAGATACTCAAGAAAAGTACAAGTACCTGAAAACAGTATAGTATTTGAAAAAACACACTTATACTCAGAGTTGTGCATTTTTGTGAGGCATGGAAGTACCTTGCTGTGAAGCAGCATGACAGTGAGTAGGGCTGTTTTTTCTGGATGCTTCTCACAATTATTTTCCTGGT
Organism: Scortum barcoo; assembly: GCA_023238725.1. Lineage (NCBI taxonomy): Eukaryota > Metazoa > Chordata > Actinopteri > Centrarchiformes > Terapontidae > Scortum > Scortum barcoo. The sequence goes on from CM041554.1 coordinate 25,407,920, forward strand.
TTGAAATTATTCTGTCCGCGCTTTCTTCAGTGTACTTCAACAGATAAATGACTGCTGATGTTTAATAATGGCTGCATTATTAAGACTCATCTCAAATTCATATTTCATGACATTCTCAGTTGAAACCACTATAGCAGAAATGCCATTTAAAAATCACATCCCGGTGGGTAATGGACAAATCATAAACCTCTAATGTTATGGGCTCCATCTTTCCTGTCGCCCTGCATTGTGTAAGCCCTTATTCAGCTTGAAATATTAAAAAAATAAGCTATCAAGTGGAAAAATGCAAATGACTTTCTGCAGAAGTGACTGAAATCAATATTGCACTTACAGTCTTCCCTTTAACCTTTTCCTCTTTTTTCTATATGTTTCCACTGTTGTCACTGAATCTGATGGTGAAACACACTTAATCTGCCAAGTCTGTTTTACTGCATATTCTGTCATACTGTCAAGATCTGGACACCACTTTGCTATGGCTGTGCTCTAATTGGATGGAAGGCTGTCCCTGCAGTAATTTTAGAAGGTTGCTATTGGACATGAGTCAATATTTGGACTGAAGATCATCCCTGTAATAAATTTTAGATTGCACAGGAGAAATCAATATTTGGAAATTATTCCCTGCACATATTCTTAGAACCACTGACTGAGTGTGTTCCTAGTAATTCCAACATGACAACCTGACAGCATACCTAGCAACAAGTTGTGTGTGTGTGTGTGTGTGAATTTGTGTGTATGCCCATGTACTGTAACCACAGTATATCACAGTGTGTTTATGTATGTTGAAATATGACTGCACATGTGATTTTCCATGTGACTTACCGCGTGACTCCAGCATGTGAAAAGAGAGTCACTTTTCTTTAATAACACATCTTTCACTCTGAGAGATGCGGTGGATCAAGTATCCTTTACCAGCTGATCGAGAACTCCACATACAGATTGGAGGTGGTGGTAAGGGTGGAACTGTATGTTCATATATATATATGTGTGTGTGTGTGTGAGAGACAGAGAGAGAGAGGGAGAGAGAGAGAGAGAGAGAGAGAGTAAATTGTTTTAAAATAGTACAGTCACATTGCTGGTTAAAGAAAGGCAAACAATGTGTCCATAGTTTTGTTAGCCTCCTAACCACAGTATCACAAGTGTCATCTGTTACCAAGAGCTACTCTGAAGATGTGTTTTATGACCCCTGCTTGAGGGAAGGAACATGTAGGAATCAAAGAAGCTGTAACTCACCTAACAAAATTTTCTTGGCAATGAAAGTAAACAAAGGGAGTTCCAGTACACCTTCAAAAATGTAACACACAAAGAAATGAAGAACCCTAACGATGAGTGTTAAGTTTGCAAGGTTGCAGTGATCTCTTCTGTTTAATTGCAATGAATCGATTATGTGATTAATCAATCAGTGGAATAAAAAGCATAATAATAATAGAATCATAAATGCATCATACGAGGTGACGTGAAAATGTGTCATGTTCATGTTTTTTTTTGTGTGTGTGTGTATGTTGACGATGTGTGACGAAAGCAATGGGTAAATGAGTAGGTAGACAGCAGTGAGACTAAGATCATAAAATGTAGTCATAATAATTATGTTTATTATCTATGTAATTGTCACTGTAATAGATCACAAAACAAAAAGTAAAAGAAGGAAGACAAAATAACAAAGTAGAAGCAGGGAGTAAGGGAGCAGATGATGGTGACTCTCAGAGATAGATGTTGCATCTGACTGAGATGCCAACACATACAACAATTAAGACAAACGGTGGTAAACAGCCATGATGAGACAGACCCTGACACCACTTGCACCACTGATCAGAACTGATTTGTCTCACATTCTGAAAATCACATTACATTAATCACACATCCAGCCAATCAAGACAGATAACGCAAACCCTCGATCAACATAATAGGTGTTTTGAAATGAAAAAGATTGATTATGCTATTTATTTACAGGTAATTGCTATTCTAAATGACAGCATCCTTCATGGACCGTCTCAATAGGTCATCAGACCAAAATGGGCCACTGGAACAGCTTAAAAAGTCCAAACTGATTTATAGTTGAAAGTAACACTTAACATTAACAATAACTGTTGTTCACAATAATATTTTCTATGTAGCTGAACAAGAAACTTTTGTTGATGTACATGACAAGAACTTAGCCTTAGATTATAGAGGAAAGTAAAGTTTTTAACCTGCTTTTGAAAGTGTTCTGTGTAGGAGCCTCAGCACATAGAATATATACACAAAAGAAGGCCTCCGCTGCTTTAGAGTTTGTATGAGGGATGGTTTAAAGACTACTGCCTGTGGACCAGGTAGTTCTCATTCATATCTAATGAGCATGTCTTTTTATCCTGAGGTGCAAGGCCTTTAAGATATTTTGTAAAATCGATTTTGATGGGGAGGTGAAACATAGATCTAAAGGCAGGAGAAATGTGTTAATGTGACATTTTGGTTCCAGTGAGAATGCAGCTGCATTTTGAATTCAAAGTAGGAGTAAACCATTTCTAGTGTACTTGTTTTAAATGCATGGATTCATTTTTTATTCTAAGTCTGCTTTTGATAGAAAGCATCAGCATAGTTGTTGAGACATTTCACTTAAAACAACAAATGTCAGTCTCATATTGATGCTAAAGGAAAAGTCAGGTGTTACAAAGTTACAAAGTTGACTCAGGCCACACACACACACACACACACAAATTACAGAAGCCAAATTAATAAATTATTTAATAAGAAAACATAGACATAGATGTAGTCAGTTAAGTGAGGCTTTTATGGATGAGTAAAAATATGTGTCTTAGTGTTGTAACAGATGCAAACTAGGCTAAAAAGGTACAATGGGAATGTACTGAGGCTACCCAGCAGAGAGCTCAGCATGGGGGGAGCAGCTTTTTCTGTCTTTGCCCCCTTTCACCTCTCAGGTGCAGCCAGTCGCTCTGAAGATCCACCCACACTCCTGCAAGAAGAAAACAGAGCAGCACAGGAAATCAAAAAATCATTAGGATTCACTCTCTAGCATCATGAATGTCTCCACCAAGTTTCAAGACATTCCAACCAATAACTGTTGAGAGACATATGTTGCCATCCACAGAGCCATACCGCTAACATGGCTAAGAATGGTAACACTTTACAAAGAGGGCTGTCTGTTATTTTGTCTTGATACAGCATACAATAATAATTTATATAAAACCAAGACCCCGGGAGGTGCACTGGGCCTATAGGTTCTTAGAAACCACATCTGTGACTCCTGTGGAAGGCCATAATCTGGCCATTTACCTCTTTAGATTTGCCAGTAAGCCACCTTACTCACAACAGATCTTTTGGCTGCTTCACTTTACCTGCTCATATCTGCATTTGGGTTCTTTCTCTCCTGCCTGTACTCACAAATGTGACATTTAGATTTATAGGATAGCAGTCTCAAGACTACAGTTGCCACAACATGTAAGATATTTGTCCAATAATATCAAAACAAGCTCACAATTTATAGCAAATGGTTTCAATACAGACACAAGGGAGATCACTGATTAATCATGTGTCATGCGCCCCCTCAAACAACAATGGCTCGGGAAATTTGCCTGGATTCTAAAATCAGTTGAAGGCAACAAATACAGGGATAAACTCGAATTTAATCTGTTCAATGTTTGCTGAGCTTTACAGGTAACATAACTTGTAATACTATATAACTGCTATGCAGATGACAGCTTTTTTTACATGGCTGTTCTATTTACAAGCTTTGGAAAAGTTCCAGCTTTGTTTTTCCTCATCTGAATGCGGTCCTGTACAGTGACAACAGCACCAATTCCCATTCCAAGTCCCACTTACACTGGTGACATATCCACTCAATTTTATTAGTTGACACTTCTACTACTGATATATTCCATTATCCTTTGTGCGAGAGGGGTAAATGTTAATAAACTGCTTGAAGAAGGCAACTGGCTAATATTCAGCTAGCAGGATCCCATGGGATCATATCTAGGAAAAGAATTAAACTGCAGACACAATAAATTATTGCACTCTGGCACACTGAAACCTCAATGTCGCTCCGTCAGTAGGGTCTGATCTGAACTAGCACAACTTGCGACTCATCGTCAGAAAATAAAGTTCTTACCTTGCCAAAGTTGATTCAAACACATCAGATGGTATGTTGTGGAAGGGTATGGACCAAAGTCGACCATGTATTTTTATTTTAATTAAATTAAAATTTTATGAATGGTCTGTTTCTTTCTTTACTCCAGCTTTCTCCCACAATCCAAAGACATTCAGGTTAATTGGCGACTCTAAATTGCCCCTAGGTGTGAATGTGAGTGTGTGTGGTTTGTCTGTCTTTCTATGTCAGCCTTGTGAGGCTGACATAGAAAGGGTGTACCCTGCCTCTCGCCCAGTGACACAATGCCTGTTTTATTTTATTGTATTTTTTCCCTTCTGAACTAAGTCTGGATAGATTGCAAACCATATGAACCCCTAAAGAAACACCCCCTGTTAAATAGCTGGGGTACAGTTACCAGTCAGTTTGAACTATCAAAATTAAGTTTTATAAACTCAAAACAGTCTCAAGGAGGAGAAGGGATGACATGCAGCAAGGGGCCGAGGTTGGAACTGGACTTGTGTAGCTGCAGTGAGGACTTGGCCCGGGAGGTGTGCACTCCAGCCAATGTTATCATTGCTTGTCTGGTTTGCTTATAGGTTCGGATGCCATAAAGGGGAATCAGTATGAAATTGTGACTTTTTCATAGCCAGTTAAGCAACAAACATTAAAAGCACTCGGTGGAGTTTTTTTTTTTTTTTTACCTTTTATTTCTTTATTGGGAGCTGATTCTCACAAATAGGCTCTAAAAAAGAATATTGGCTTGTGCTTCCCTCTGAAAGATCAGGGCAATGATCCTCCTACTGAATCAAAACCAGGGATGGTCAAACTGTCAGAATGCAACTGAAGTATGTTAGTAGCTATGTACATCCACATTTGCTATGTGAGTGAAGTTGTTTTAGTAGAGATCAGTGGGCTCCTTGGTCAAGTTTAACTTGACTCATATTTGGTGTAGCTCCATGTTTGTTACACTCCCGGGACACTGCGCTGATTGATTATCTATATTAAGGTTTTCCATATAACAGAAAAGCTTGAAACCCCAAGAGAAGGTAGTCAATTCAGACATGTTTATTGATCTGATATGATCTGATGTAAGTGAATGTGGACAAAAGCTGTTAGGTAGCACAAAGTCAGTGGAGGATAACATGTTGAAGAAACACAATTGTTGGGGCCTTTCTGTTTGGGGTTTTGTGTCTTTACAGTGTCTGCAGGGATTTCCTGTCACCTACCTCTGGGTCTAAATGTGCTCAGCCTGTTGCAACGTTGAACAGGTAAAGCAGAGCGAAGAGGTGATTTGAAACCTCCATCATTATTTGGCACAGTGTTGCTCACTACTTTTGCATACTAATCTACCAGTCTCACAACTAAATTTACCGCTCCAGCTAGCACGAATATGGAGTGCTCATAGGGACTCTCCAAACTTTAGATTATCAAATTACCATTTATTCTATAAACTTCATAAAATGTTTCTACATCAAACAGCCTAAATGATTTCAACTTGGAGAAGGTGCTTATCACAGAGGAATGAATGTTTTATATCTCTGAATACCGAACACTTTTTTGGCTCTGAAGCAAATGAACTACCCATGCTCCATGCATGACATCTTAATATTCATATCACATTTTAGTGAGTTATTTATTTTTGGCTGAGTTTTTCCTCATATCACCTTCAAACCCTAGATGGCTTATTAATGTACTTTGGTGGAAGTAATTTGTGTCTGTACCTTATTACTAATAGCTTGAGGGAGCTTGAGATAATGCCTGTCTAGAAGATTCTCCTTTTACTTTCTGAGGAATTCTTTGCAACCCAAATCTCTGACCATTTCTGACAAATGATATCATATTATTATTATTTATATAAGTAAGTAAGAGTGGTTCTTTTTTCACTGGTGTATCTATCTTTTCTTATCTTATTGACTAGATCCAGAATGAAGCTAGCAAGGAGGCTTATTTATGACAACATAGAAACTGTACTAACTGACTACTCTTTGAAATCCATACTGGGTGTTGACATAAAATTGTATTGAACTTGCGATGTGCAGGACAATCAGTTCAACTCTGTAATTGACCTGTTGAGGGCAGCAATGCACCGTTACTGCATGCTGTCTTCTGTACGAAGAGAAGCCAGTGACAAAATTCATGTCAGGGACTTGTGTATCAGCTTGTAATGTAATAATAAAGGTGTTAGGAGGAATGCTCGGTCATGTACATTGAGGAAACAAAACAAGCGCTCCACAAGCGAATGGCTTGTGTTTATTTCACAGAAATAATCAGAGTAATTAATTAATTGATGTTGCATTAATAACAACATGAAGTCTGAATGAAGTCTGACATAAACTGAACTAAATAACTAAATAAGTAAGTAGTACACCATTTTTTAAAGCAAACAATTTTTGTATTAAAAAAAAGAACCTTTGTCACTCCACAAATTCAATATATAAATTTTAAAAATGTATTACGTTAATACAGATTAGATCAGGATGTTTCACCAAACCTTGACAAGTTTAGCTAATGGTAATTATTACTTAAGGGCACACACCTGTTCACACATACACCAGGTAGCCAAGTGTATTGGACTAAATGAAGCTCAATCACATCAGCAGTTTGAGTGTGTCATTGAAAGTGTGTAGGACTGAATGTGTTAGTGTGACTGAAGTTTGGAAGTGTGGCACAAAAAACAGTCTGTTAAACACCATGCCTAATGTAACAGAAGATCAACGCTAAGCTCTCAGTTCAACACAATAGTACACACACACATACACACTGCAGATGCAAACTTTGAGCCAAAGAGCTGACTGCTGGCTCCTGTCCACAGAATAGCCCAAACCATCCCAAAGGAAACTGCAGTCTTCTGGTTTATTCTCACTATTTTATCTCTCTGTCATAGAAACTGATCCTATCGTATTCTCTCATACACCAGAAAAGGGCTCATGTCAGTGTTGATGTCTTCCTGAGCGAATAACAAAGAACAAACCATCAACCAACAATAGAGCTCTCTCTTCAGCACAGATTAAATGCCTGTGTTATCGCAGGGAGCTCGGCTATTTTAACACTGAAGGCTGAAATGACTCTCCAACAAAGGTGTTGCTGCTTGTCAGGGAGAACTTTACAAGAGGTATTTTTGTAACCCTAGAATCAAAACCGCCATTGTGCTTTATTTATATAATTTGGAAGATTCATTCTGATGTCTGCGACAAGCTGAAGCAATGAATCATCTCTCCCTTTCTCTCCTCCTATCTGTGTTTCTCTGTTATGATGCTCTGATGACAGATCAAAGATTTGTCTCCATCCAACTGACAAGCAAATATTAAACAGAGATGTCTCAAAAACTAAAATGTAAAGAGACAGACATTCATTATTATAGATTCAGATGAATGTATCTGTTACTATCTATCAGATGCACATAAAACAAACAACTGAAAGACAGATGCTGTCTACACAGGATGCCTCTCAGCCTTAAGAGTCTGCAGCCATGAGCCAGATCTTTGAGGCTGTACTTCAACACAGCAGCGCTAATGCCACTTTGCAGTGCAAAATTTTAACATGCAGATGTTTTGCAGATTATGTCTTACACAGGCTCCATCAGCTCTAGGAGCACAGACAGAACTGGAGATACAAAGCAGCTGCACTGAGTTTGCATCAGGTGTTGGAGTAGCATGTTTGCACGCATACAGTTCATCCTCAGGGGTACCAGCACCAAATGCCATGGCAATCATTTCCATACCTGTGGAAACATTTCACTCGCTTCACACAGCTGGTGGTATCAGAGAAAAAGTCAGGGGGAATTAGGGAGATTCAGCCCCTGGGGATCATGAATATGAATGTATGTGCAAAATTTCATAGTAATCCAGCCCATACTTACCCAGATATTTCAGTCTGGATCGAAGCGGTGAATGGACAGACTGACTGAGAAATATTTTTCCTTTACAAGCTATGGCTTGTTTTTTAGTGAAAAGGGTTTTGTGGAAATATAAAGTAAGGTATCATTTTGTGTCAGTACTGAAACTCCCCATCTCCATTTTTTTCTTGCAGATGATTTTTATTCCTCTGAGATAAAATGTGATTATTTATTTAATTCCATCACTGTTTTAGGAGTTAATTGCTATTTACAGCCAGATTTGTCCTTTAGAAATGTTAAATGTGTTCAGTCCAAAGTGAAGAGAGAATGTGTGGATTGATTGATTGTCTTACTCAACAGCTGAGTGTATCTGAATACCCATTTTTAATATCCAATAGGATGCCTGATGATAGTAAATCATCTGCACTGCCAAAGGGACGATTTGCTGTTAGTCTGTCTATAATATGAACTGTGTTTGCTTTCATTTCTACCTGATATTTTCAAAGTTAAAGTGTGTGTTAGAGATATAAAGATAGACCCTCAAACTGTGTAAGTAAAATACACATGCTCATATACACACATATGAGTGTTTGGGATGTGGACGCTGCCCACAATGTCATGCTCTTCACACACAGACGCTGTGATGCAAAACACTCAGTGTTTAAGTAGCTGAGGGATTAACAGATTGATGTGGATAATATGAATACAGGACAATATTTGCTGTAGGATGGAACATCCATCTCAAACAGTGCTGTATTATTTGATATTTGTTATTTAGTGAGTAAGCAACCAAAAGCTTATCAACAAACACACATGCTGAAACTACTGCTCATATTAACTTTTATACTTTTATGACTTTTTTATTCCTTGGTTTAGATTAATTGTCTTACATTATCACAGAAATGCCATATTTTGTTTTTGTTTTTAGATGTGTGTGTTTATGTGCAAAAGGTTAATGTGACTTCCCATAATACAACAGCTTCATAACCATTACCTTTTGAAGCTGCTGTAAACCTTCTCCCCTTCCTTTCCTTCCCTCCTCACTCTCTTTCTCTCTTTCTACAGCTTACAAGACTTGGAGAGGAGATATATTTAGAGGAGAAATATTTAAAGAGCCTCAATTTTAAGTCTTTAATAAAATGTCCCTCTTGATGTAAATGATGTAACATTAGAAAACTGTTAGAGTGGTGAAAGTTTCTGAAAACAGTGACTGCAGGGTCAGCACGGGACTTTTCCAGTGTAGATATAAAACTAGCCAGGACACTGATGACTGTTTGCACTTGAGGGATTTTGGAGGGATGTCTTTTGACTTTAATAATCATCACAGAGAAAATATCTTGTTACACTTGATTTAGCTTGGCTGACCTCAGTCAAGCAGGTGACTGAACTGATCCTTTTTGGTTTGAATATAACGCTGGGCAGCAGTTGCACCTGTATGTGCAACAATACTTTGATTAATCAAATCAGATTACTGAAGAAATACTTGTGTAGCAACTATTTTCCGAATGAATCAAACATTTCAATAAAGCAGTCAGTTTTTAAACTTTTCGTTTTACCCTCTCAAATGTGAAGATTTGCTGCTCTTCTTTGGCATACTGAATATGACAACGTTATCCAACCAACAACACAAAACCCAGAAATTTGCAGCCACCTTAGGCATAACTTACTATTTATTGATTTAACAAAATAATGAATCGATACAGTAACCGATAGATTAATAATGGAATTGGGAATTGCGGCCCATCTAGTGCCTCAGTACAAACTAAATCTGGAATTAATGCTGCCATGTCGCCCACTCCTGCCACAATCCTAAGGTGTGTTGATGTACCCGAATACAGAAATTAATTTTATTTCTTGAGTGATGCTTAATTGGCATAAATAATGAACAAAAGCAGCTTTATCTTGTCATTTTTTTGCCTACTGTCACTCACACTGCTCTCAAAGATTCAAAGAAGTTTTCTTGGACTCACAAGCAGCAACTTACCAAGCCTTGATTCAGGACTGCATTACTATATTATCTCTCCTACAAGGCTATCAGAGGGGATGCATTCATAACATCTGTTTTCAAGGAATGATGAAAAAATAACATGAAAAAAAAAAGTCAGGTAGGTTAAAGTAACAAAAACACTCTGAGAGAGATGGGATGATTTCTATTAAAGCCAGTACAAACCATGTAAAATGAATGGTTCAGGATTTCTTCTTTCCCTCAACTGACGTCCTCAGCAGCTGTGTGCAATCACTATAAGTGTCACTATTGGAGATCAAAGAACGTTAAAAGTTAATCCCATAATGTTTTTTCGGCATTTTCAGATGAATTGTCTTTTTTGAGCAAACTTCAGCAAGGTAGAGGGCACCTTCAAACCAAAATCGAAAAACGAGTATATGTTCTGATTTTGTCATAAAGCCAAATTAACTGTTTAACAGCACTAGTTAAACTTTATTTCTCTCCCGCCCCTTCTTCATCTTTTTTTTCTTCTCAGCTCAGTTAATAGAGGCTCTGTATTTATGCATTGCATTGCCAAATCATGGCTGTGTTTCCTGACACCTTGTGGCATTTTGTTTCCTGGTTCCAATTTAAATCACAGGGTCTGCGTCCTTGACCCAGTGTGAAGTGACACACCACCCCGCAACCACCTGCTTTCACATGGCACAGGGCCACAAAACTTCATTATACACTTCATTAGACTGAAGTAGCGGCTGGAGACAGACAGAGAGAGAGAGATGAGAGAGAAGAGAGAGAGAGAGGAACTCATAAGGGAACTAAGGAAAAGTGGCTTCTAAGTTGGCATGCACGTATACAGTCTGAATACATGCATTCTCTGGCCATCTACAAATGTACATTGATCCCGTGAGCAAACAGGACACCATTGTGCCATTATGTCAATGATGTTTGATGCGCATTTATGTTTGTGTCTGCATCAAAATTTTGACTAATATGTGCGTGGATAGCAGATATTAATAGATGCACATTGTGTTCATACTATTAGTTAGTCTTTAGAAGATTCTTGCTCCATAATCAATTAAATTATTTATGTCATGTTGTTGTTTTTGCCTGAAATGAAATTGACCTGTGTAATTAGAAAAGCCACTATCTTCACAGCTAAATACTTTACAGGGACAAAGAATTGGCTCTCAGGTCAGGATATCGGTAGAGTGCCTATATAATATTTCAGTAGATAAGATTAATTAGCTTGGACCATTAGAGTGCAGTGGTTGAGACCTTACCATACCCTGGACAATAATAATTTCTAAGTTAACCAACTGTAAGGTTGGACAGCATGGAAAAGCTTTTTTTTTTTTTGGCAGAATGTGACAGAGATGTACTCATTGTTTTCATTGTGGCTGTATGAATTTTTGTGTTTATATATATACGGTATATATATATATATATATATATATATATATATATATATATATATATATATATATATATATATATTATTTTAGAAAAAAGAAGCAAAATGCAAACTAATATACTACACAAATATATACTTGTATGTGCTATAAGGCCAAAATCACACCACATAAAAACACACACAGACGTCTCGTTTTTGGACTTTTGCTTGTGTGCCATAGCTTATATTACACATTGACTATATGTTAATAATATTATGTGCCTTTACATCAGGACCTGCCACGTAGGTCAAAACCAGTGAAGCTAATAAACAAAAATAGGCTTTTTCATCTTCTTCAATGTTACTTTATCTCCAATTTTCTTTTTAGTTTCATAGCCAAACATGACTAAATAAGGAAGACTACTGTGCAAAAGCAGCTGATACAAGACAAAAGCAGATTTCACTGTTACTTACAATTAAGAACTGCAGATTTCACTGACACCATGGGACCGAAAATACTGTTTTTCCATACATTTCCATTACAAAACAATCATTTTCTCCACCCTGAGTAAAAAGTTTTACACGCATTCAAAGATAAATTGTCATAATTTGATTCAATATAGTAGAAGCCACGGTCAGCCAGGCCTGGAGACAGATGTAGATTCCGATTTTCATGCCTCATGGACACCTGAATAGAAAGCAGATTAAGCCTTCATTGGAATAAAAGGGTAATAGCGTACCTGCAACAATAGAAGCAATATAGTTTTCCAATGACTTCATTTATATTTAACTCTATGCCTTGGAACATAAGCGTTGTTAAGAATTCATCATGCACACTGGGATTAGGTGAGAGGAGCCAAGCGATCGGAGAAACTCAATATCACTCAAGTGTTTAATACATGGAGGTAGAGGGGGAGATGGAGGGCCAGTTGAAAAAGAGGGAAAGGAGAGTAATTTTTCCACAAACCTAATGAGACCTGCAGTAGAGAGCCACGAAAGATTGAGAGTGTGTGTATGAATATATTTCTACACTAGCTTGACTCAGCTGAGGTTTAGACCACTTTGACATGAGGTTAATTCAGGATTTATACCCAGGTGTCAGATAAAGATTACATTTAGTATTATTTTTGTTCTAGGTTAAAGTTTAGGTCAGTGCCTATAAAAAAGTAGTAATAATGAAGATTCTTTGTAAATGTGTTTTTCTCTAGTCCAGCAATTGCTAGATTGTCTTTTTTGAAGGACACATTATCTGTATGTATGTGCCTCCCGTTGGTGTCTAATCCTTGTGTAGGTAAAGAGAACCAATGCCAGCACATTTTCAATCTTACTGATAACTTTTTCTTCTTGCTCTAACAGGTTGTCAGACAAATGGGCTATTCTTGGAGTCTTGGACCTCTGGACAAATTTGATGTCAGAATAATGGCATGGCACCATTATAAAAATGGTGCTGAAACGCTGAAACAATAACTCCTGATACAGTCTGGACCATGAAGGTGGTGGTGGTGAAGAGATGAGGGGAATGCTAAGGTCAGGATTATGTGATGTGCAGCAAGACGGATGAGTTTGGAGGAGGGAGCACTGGGAGGCAGAGGAGGTGGAGGGTTGTCTTTATTCAACTTGAAATGGCAGCTGACAGCCACATAGAGGAGAGTGGTTTAAATCTAAATTCAAGGAAATGATTGGTTCAAGGAGATCATGGCAAAATTTGATTGGATGAAAGAAACCAGCAGAAACAGCAAAATAAATTAGTTCATAAAAGTCTTCCTGATCGGAAACCAGGTTGAATATGCATGAACTGCCCCTGAAGCCAAAAGTAACCAGCACCCAGACCCTGAATCCCTCTTGATGCTGCAAAGTGGAATACGGTGCTGGTGGCAAACTGGGGGTAATCATCTTTACTGCAGCAGTAGTTGGGGATGTACAAAGCTTTTCCTTGAAATTGTTGCAGATTTGGATGTTATGGGGACCAGACCTGGCCCTACCCAATGGGGTGTCCTAGACGAGATTTTATATGGCGCCCCCCCCCTCCATCGGCGCGCTTTACATAAGCTTACAAAATAATATCAGAAATATATATATTTATATATATATATATATATATATATATATATATATATATATATATATATATATATATATGTATACATATACATACTCTGTAGTGGGTCTCTCATCATTGGTCGATATGAGGCCCACTACAGTGATGTCGTCTGCAAACTTTATGATGCTGTTTGTGGAGTGGATGGCAGAACAGTCACTGGTGAAGAGAGTGAAGAGGGCTGGGCTGAGCACGCAGCCCTGTGGTGTGCCTGTGCTCAGGACCAGTGTAGAGGATGTGTTGTCCCCGATTCTCACCACCTGAGGCCTGTTGGTGAGGAAGTCCCTGATCCAATGGCACAGTGATGAGGGCAGTCCCAGGTTGTGGAGCTTCAGTATCAGCTTGTCCGGGATCACTGTGTTGAAGGCTGAACTGAAGTCCACAAATAGCATCCTCACATAGGTGTTAGGAAGCTGCAGATGGGTCAGGGCTGTGTGAAGTGCAATGGAGACTGCATCCTCTGTCGACCTGTTCTCCTTGTATGCGAACTCAGGTGTGGAGCTGCAACAGCCTTATATGCTCCAGGGATGTTACAGTAAACTTGATCCAAGGTATTATTGTCTCTGGTTGGAAAGTTTATGGAACGAAGTGTAGCCCAGGCTTCAAAAGCTGTGGAGAGGAAAAAAAAAGGTCCCTCATTCAGTCTGTATGTGTGTGTGATTGATAGCTGGCATTTATAGGGTTAACTGCACTTCCCTGAGCAGACAAGAGGATCAGCCAATGGTATTACTTTATGGTGCCACGGGGGCCAACCACATTGCAGCGTCTGAGGGATTGCTCTGTCCTAAAGTTGTTCAAAAATTGTTAAGAGAGTGCAGGACGGTCAGAATTTGCCATTCGCTAAGACCACTGAGTTTTTTGGTTGCTGTTTTCTGCTCGGCGGTGAGTTAATTATGTGTTTTGAGATAAAATGCGTAGAGTAAAAGCGATGTTAGCTGTGAAGCTAATGTTAGCTGCTAATTGTAATATGGCACCACATGTGTTAGCCGCTAAGGTAACCACCTGTTGTAGATCTGTATGGACTTGAGCTAACAATTGAGCTAATGGTTAGCATTGTGTGATAATCCAGAAAAATGCTAAGCTGTTGTGTGTGTGTGTGTGTGTGTGTGTGTGTGTGAGGAGAAACAGAGAGACCTTGAATGCTTATTTCTTTTTCAAATATTTGAAAATTCTCCCAAATAACCCAAATAATAAATAAATTAGGCCTTCTATCGTCAGTTATGTTACACTGGTAAAGTGAGACCTATTAAGAGATTTGAGAACTAATATTTTTTTGAAAGGTAATGAGTTTATATAGGTCATATTTAAGAGAGACGAGGAGAGAGACGAGGAGACCAGCAGCAGATTGCCCAAACACCTGCTGGAAGAGAAGAACCAATGAACCGTTTGGCGAGCCAGAGCTGATGAAGAAAGGAGAACTTACCTTCCTCACCTGCGGTGCGGTAGGACATTGAGATTCACACGGATTAAAGGGCCCTAACAAAATAAAAACTGAGCTCATAAAAAAAAAAAACGACTAAACACCACAATAATAGAGAACACATTTCTTTTATGTTTTTTTTTTTCTTTATGCACACTTTATTTTTCTTGTTCATTGAATGATATTGATGGCTTGTTATATTCTTTCTATTGATGGCCAAGAATATATATATTTTTTGCAAATAAGTTTTGTGTGAGTGAGGTTACTGTTGATGTTCCATCCTGGGCTCCATGAGCGAATGTCCTGGAATTCTGGTAACTGGTCCAAACTGAACTGAAATCTATCACTATTGTAATCTTCCAGAGCAAAAAGCAGTTACAGATGGAATTTGGGGAAAACTGCCTTTAACTCGACGTGGTTAAAGTCTCCGGCCACGATCACAGCCGCCTCTGGATTGTTGTTCATCTGCAGACTGATCATGCAGTACAGCTCCTCCAGTGCTAATTTAGCATTAGCTCGTGGTGGTATGTAGATGGCTACAATCAGGATAGAACAGAGCTCTCTATCCGTCTTAAATGGTCCTGCATTTCACTGCCAGATATTCCAGATCAGGAGAACAGTATGTTCCTATGATGTTTGTGGCTGTACACCAGGCGTTATGAATGTACAGAGCCAAACCTCCACCTCTGTGTTTCTCTGAGGCTGCAGTCCTGTCCGCCCGGAGAAGAGAGCGCCCTGCTTCCCACTAGCTAGCTCCACTGCCATGCGTCTGGGATGTTGTTATCCAGCCAGGTCTCGGTAACAATCGCCACACAGCTGTCGATCTTTGCAGAGACGATCCTCTCAGCTTCATCTCTCGTCCATTTTGTTGACGAGTGACGGTAAGCGTTTGCCAGTGAGGAAAGAGACTGGGAAGAGCCGGTCTGTATGGGTTAGCTTGTAGCCTAGCACGCAGGCCGCCCCTCTTGCCCCGCTTGTTGTTTACGCCGCCTCCTCCCTCTACTTGGCAACAGAGGGATCGTGAAAGCCTCGGTGGTCCGCTGAATCTCTGGTGGTATGAAATCCAGCCTTGGAAACACCTGCAGTTGCACACTCTCCCCAATCTCCAATAGCTTGGCCCTACTGTACTCAGCTGCTGCTGCAGGAGACTGTGAGATAACTAAAAAGATAACTACAAACATAAATAAAAAGAAACAAAGCTGGGAGCACCAAGCCACTGCGTGTTTACTCACCACCATGGCAATAAATATACATTTTGATTTGCAGACAGCTTTGCACACTCTCAGCTTTCTCTCAATCAGCTTCATGAGGTGGTCACCTGGAATGGTTTTCAGTTAACAGGTGTGCCTTTCCAAGGGTCAGGGTTCATTTGTGGAATTTCTTCTTAATGTGTTTGAGACTGTCAAATCAATAAGTGGCAACTGAAAAATGTAGAATATAAAACATTCTGGTTTGTTTAACACTTTTCTTTAGTACATAATTCCATATGTGTTCTTTTATAGTTGTTGATGTCTTCAGTATTAATCTATAATGTCAAATAATAAAGAAAAAACACTGGATGAGAAGCTGTGTTCAAACTTTTGACTGTGTGTGTGTGTGTGTATGTGTATAAAGATATAAAATGTGTACTTTAACACTGATGTGAAGTTTAAAACAATTAACATGCTTTAGACAATATGAATTGTAACAAACTTACAACTAGGGTTAAAAATCTGATATATAAAGGGGTGAAAAGGGAATAAGCATTTTGATTGACTATTAAAAGCAGGAAAAACGTTAGCTAGCCAGATGTAAATAAAACAAATAATGAAAGTGTAGATTAGACCAATGTAGACACCTACTGTAATGAACTTGACACAGGAGGGTGGACTCAAATGCACGACCAACCAGGTTCTGCTGGTAACAAAAAATATTTTAATCTCAAAACAAAAGCACTCACAGAGAGGATTAACAAAAAACGCTCACAGGGAGGATCAAAGTACAAACATAAAAAATCAGAGGATAAAGCCTCCAAACCAGAACATGAAAAAAAAAGGCAATAGACAGAAGAACTCTTACTGGTAGCTCTGACATGCAATCGCAACATGGAATAAGACAAACTGGCACAGAACAAAGGAAGACCAGGACTATTTATCCATGAGGTAAGGGGGAACAGGTGAAACGAATCAGGGGCGGGGTAGACAATCATACAGGCTATGGGAAAACACACAAAAGGCAGAAAGTAGGGATCTGAAACAAGAGGGAAGAGGTAGAAGAGTACAAAATAAAACAGGAAGTGCAAATCGAGACTAGACATAAGTGACTTCAACTTAAAACATGACATGCACATGACAAGACTAAACATGAAACTAACAAACATGACGAGACACAACACCTACTGAGCAGGTTTAATCTTTACAAATGATCCATAAAGTAAAGAGCCTCCATGCCGCCCAGCTACAGAAATATAAAAGTGCTTATTTACTGATTAGCATGTTGAGGCTAATCGCTCAGAAGAAGTTATCAACTTCACAGTACACTGTGAGATAACTGATGCTTCATTTCATTACTGTATCTTTACTTTACCTCTTTCTTTCTCCCCGTTTTTCCTCCTCTTCTTTCTTTTTTTTCTTCCCTGTGCTCCGGACAGTTCAGCTCGTTTTGACATTTTTACAAACTTCTCTGGTCACATCAATAAATCTGCCCCTCCCCCCACAGAGAGCGAGCAGGTACCATCAGCCGGAGGAGGGGGATTTGATTATTTGGTATTATCATTTGTAGTAATATTAATTGGGCATTGCTTTACATTTGAATCTATGAGAGCTTTTCCACTTTAAGAGTTGATAGTAACAACTAGTGTTAATATAATTATATTGAAGGTGAATTTTTTCCCGATTTTGTGGCGCCCCCTGGAGGCCACAGGCGCCCTTAGCATTTGCCTATATTGCCTAATGGGCCAGCCGGCTCTGATGGGGACAGTGTACCTGTTGGGCATAACTGTCTGTGCCCTGCTCGAGAGGCTGCATACATGGCAGAGACTGGCTCTGGGGAGTGGATTCTGAAACAGCACTGTCAGGCAAAGAAGGATGGAGTACCTTACATCCCTGCAGGAAACTGTATGAGGTGATTATTAACCAGCAATTTAGTGTCCGAAGTTGCTGGTTAATAACACCACCTAAACTGACTACTTTAGGTGGTGCTGGGATTGGGGAATGAATAGGCATTTTGATTAAGGTAGAAATATGTTTTTATTGTACTTGATGTGGAGATTTCCTATCAGTGTTAGGTAGGAATCAAATCCTTCTTTTAGGGTAGACCAAACAGATCACACTGTGGTATCTGCTGAAGGACCAGAGACTACCATATGGAAAAGTCCTTGTAAATGGCACTGCACTGATGTTTTCACCTGTGGCAATAGATTTATTGCACTCAGGGGATGGCAGGATAAGTGTCAAGTGTGAGGTGAGGTAGGTCCCACATGCAGACAAGGCAGAGGCAGAGTGGATGAAGATGAACTATTTTATTTCTGCATAATATGCAAACAGGAACAGGGCGGGCAAGAAACAAGTAGGCAGGCGGGGGACACAGGACAAGGAACGCTGCAGGAACCAAACCTCAGGAGGTGACATTGACAATCAGACAAAGAACAAAGGAAAGGGAACGGTATATATACACTGAGGGGTGATGAGGGAAGTGGAAACAGGTGAGGAGACAAACGAGGAACAGGTGAAACTAATTGGGGCGGAGGAGGTAATCAAATGGGAGGGAAACACAAAAGGGCAGGAAGTAAAGTGCTCAACAAGTGAGGAGAGGCAAGAATACAAAATAAAACAGGAAGTGCAGAGTGCACGGCCAGACAGAAAACTGGACAAACACAAGGACAAAGAACAAGAACTAACAAAGAACACACTGGGGGAGACAAACAGGATAACAAAAATGCAAAGGAATGACAGAGGCAGAACCATGACAAATGCTTCTGCCTTCACCAAATCATCAGCTTCTGAGGACTGCAGGAGTGCGTCAATGGACTGGATGAAGTTAGGCTGACACAGCATGTTGTCTGCAGTGGATGGTCCTGGACTGCACCTTGGATGCAGCAATCTGAGCAGGGGAGTGAGAGAGGGAAGAGGTTATTTTTCTCGTTTTGTGTTTCTCCTTAGACAAAAAATCAGTTCATCTGGAGCTCCTCTTCCTCTTTTCTATTCGCAAGCAGGCATGTGGGGTGAGGGGAGGCTCTGAAACTGAAAAGTGTTGACAAAGAATGAATCCACTTTTAGCATCAATAAAATTTCCCTGTTTCAGGAAAAAAAGTACATTTTTAATTAAACATTTCATAGGCGCTCTCCCTTACTAATCTGTGCGCAGCCTGAGGTCTTTGAGTCCTGCTTTCTACATCACAAGATTTATTTACTAATCATTATTTTATTTTAAATCAATTAAAAATATATATTTTCATCACTTAGTCCATCAATCATTATTTTTTAAAAGTTTGACATCTTATTATGTTTTATACAATGCACCTTTTAGATTTTTTATGTTTAGGTCATAGACTTTAATAATAATACTAACAAGAATAATAATAATAAACTTAATCTTAACCATAGATGTGACATGACGTTTTTTAAGTCAAGGCACAGATAACAGAACAGATAACACTAATGTTTGTATCTTCAAAGAAAATGACAAATGACCTTTTTTGTCATTGAGGTTGGATGGCTTGTTAGCTCTGTGAAATCACCATTAGTTCCATGAAATTCCAATCCTCCAGCAGAAACCTGTCTCCTCTCCCAAAGTCTCTGTCAAAACCAGTGTCACATCAAACCGGTGTTGAGATTGAATAACATTCACAGAGGATAGGCTCATCTGCTGAAGGCGGTGATTGCCGACTGATCAATCGGACTATTTCTGCTTTCACTGTCATTTCATTTCTGCATGATTGCTGTAATGCTGTCCTCCCTGTAATCAGCTTGCAGATTAGTGTGGAGCTGCTCAGTTTTCATGCACTTTGGCTGTTTGTAACAATCATATCACTCCTCTTGATTGCCTATCAGCACCCTCAACAAGCTCCCCTTGTAATCAGTTATATTGTGACATAGATAGTTCGATACAGGCGCTGATTTGTGTCAGCATTTGGCACAAAGCTGTCAATGCTGCAGAGTTTCTCGCACTGAGATCACACATCAATCAATCTGCGTGTCCACTATCATAACGTCTTCTTCTGTTCATTTCGAGGTGTTAATATAAACGGCATTATATCCTCACCACCAGGCTCTCCTCTTAAATATTGAAAGACCTCACAAGTATAGCCAGACAAGTGTGTTTGCGCGTGTGTGAGAGGGAGCCATCGAGACAGCCAAGCTCATCCTGCAGCGATGGGATTTCTATTCAGTAAGTGTTATTGCTGTCTCTCCTCCACTCACTGCTGTTTATTATGCTGCGGAAAATGATGCTTTCCCTTTGGGAGGGTTGAAAAATGGTGTATAAATTGCACTTTCCTTTGGGATGGGTTAGAGCAGTGTGTGTTCGAGACAGCTGTCAGCTTTCTCTTTACAAATCTCCCTCTCTTTCTACCCCTCTCCCTATTCTTTGTTCCATTCTTTTTTTTTCTTCAGTCTCACCCACTGTCTTCCTGTATTTATATATGTATGTGTGTGTGTGTGTGTGTGTGTGTGCCAGTGTGTGTCTCAGGAGTTGGGATGTGCTTGTCAATTCTTCCAGCAACATCTGCCTGCAACTACAGTAACTCCCACTCAACACACACACACACACATACACACACACTCCATCAGAGTGAAACAAAGCAAGCAGTTCCTTTTGAAGCATTGATTTCTCTTGCTGAGACACAAAATAATTAATTGGATTGCCTCAGAAAGATTGCTTTGTGTAGTCGGAGCTGAGCTATACGCTGGTGCAAACTGAAATATGCACCAAATGTCACACAGCTCAGAAAACACTCGATTACGATGTGTTGATGTGTTTTTCACAAGAATGAGCAGATTCTATTCATTTAAAAGACTTTATGTATTCACTAAGAATTTATCTTTTCACTTGCTGACATGTCAGATCTTTAATGCAGTATAGACAATATAAATCGGGGGGGGAAAAAAAGAAAAAAAAACTACAGTGTGTATATAGCCTCATTTTCTTTCTTTCTTTTTTCTTAAAGATTTGAATAAGATTTACGTCTCACCTGATGAATCATTAAACGATACACAGTCTTGTCACTGCCCAAATCTTTCATAGCCCTGGACTAAGACTCACAAAAAGGTTCAGACAGGAACGGAAAGCTGAAAGCAGGCTTTACTTAGTCAGACGGCGGCAGGAAGGCAGAGTCAAAGAAAGTCAAGAGGGATCAGACAGAAACACGAGTACCATTAGCAGGGCCCTGCCCGAGGATCTGAGGCAGCGATCAGGCTCACAGGGAGTTAGCAGATCACAGATATAGGCTGGAGCCAGACCATTCAGGGTTTTAAAACCAAGCAGTGAAATCATTAAAAAATCTATTCTAAAACTCGCAGGTAACCAGCGAAGGGCTGCCAGGACGGGTGTGATGTGGCTGCTTCTCTTAGTTAAATGCCTGGCAGCAGCTGCAGTCTTTGAATGGTTCCTCCTCCTGAATAAAGCATGTTATAATAGTTGAGCGTGGAGCAGATAAAAGCAGGTATGACCCGTTCTAAATCTGCAGAGGAAAAGAATGAACTGATCTTGGTGTCTCACCGAGACTGCAAGGTCAAAAATAATACCTGGGTTACAGGCCTCTTTTTTTTTTTTTTTTTTTTTTACATGATTAGATAAACCACCCAGATTAGATGAGAGAGTTTTAGTGCTGCTAATGCTGAGACAGGACTGGGCAATTAGGTTACCTGTCCGTACCTTGAAGAGGGTCTCTGACCGAAAGCTTGCTCATTAAGAGATTTTTGCACAGATTTGAGTATGCAGAAGCTTTTTTTCATTTGGTTTGATAATCCAGCACCTCAGCTAAGTCTGACACTGGGTGAGCCAGACCGAGTAATTAAAATCATCTCTTATTTGGAGTCGTTGGACTTTTTTGGACATCTAGTTCACTTCACCAAGAGGTAGTAACTGCGCCGCAATGCTTTAAACATCTGTTATTTCCTCGAGACACAGATAAACTTTGCTGTGTGTCCAGGCAAAAATATACAGTAATGAGGGACAGGTGTGCAGGCAGGTAAATGCTCAGGTGACTGAGAAAGATGGGGACACAGTGAGGACAGCTGGTGAGGGATGGCACATTGTGAAAGGACGACAAAGGTCTATGCATTAAGAAACAATGATACATCAGATGAAGATGACTGTGGGCATAAACTATCATTATTATTATTATTATTATTATTATTATTATTATTATTATTATTATTATTATTATTATTATTATTATTAGTTATTAGTAGTAGTAGTAGTAGTAGTAGTAGTATTATAAAGTGGCAGTCCTGACACCAATACATCTAAAACCTAAAGGCATGTATTCACACTGAAGATAAAAAACTAATTTCATGCTCGATGTTCATTTGAGGTTGTCCAAAACTTTTTTCTTTTCCTTTTTTGTAAGAGTGAAACTTATCTGTTGTTGTGTTTATTTATACATCCATCCATCAGTTAAGCTATGCAGTCAAATGTCAATCAAAGAGTCCCCCTAGTCAATCTCTCAGACAGTCAATCAGGCTGCCAGCTGCTGCTTCAGTCACACAGAAATGAGGTCAATCTAAAAAGTCAGTCAAGCCAGTCAGACAGGAAGGAGGCCGGTCACCCCATCAAGTCATTTAACCTGGTACATCTCTGCAGTTTTAGCAGATTGCCCTGTCAACAGCTTAGATACATTCCAGACTGTAATAATTTCATACTGATTCAGACAAGGCCGAATAGAAAATTGAAAGGTAAAATGAAAAAAAAAAAGTATTCATTTGTCCCAAGAGGAAGGTATATTTTCATGCTGTGTGGTCTTTCGCTCTGCAATTTGTTCAGTGCATGCAGTCAGTCAACCTGTAATTCACTCATCTGGCCAATTTATTTAGCTGGTCATCCATTCAAGCACTCAGCCAATCTGCAGGTTTCTGAATCAGCCATCTTAGCCAGCCACCCAGAAAAGCAGCCAGTAATATTAGAAAGCTAACTGCAGCCAACTCGTATTAGAGCACTAAAAATACTTTGCTGAACGCAAGTAAGTTTCAAGTCTGTCTTGTCGAATACTTTATATGTTTTTATGTAAATTTTATATATTTAGCTGGTGTCTGTCCATCTTTAAGTGTCTCAAATTGCGCTCTTCTTTTTTGCATTGCTACATGCTGGGTCTATTTTCTCTGGAGTGCTTGTGTAACTCATGTATGTACACTACCAGTCAAAAGTTTGGACACATCCTTCTCATTTAATGTTTTTCTTTATTTTTTATTATTTTCTACATTGTAGATTAATACAGAAGACATGAAGACATCAAAACTATGAAAGATATAATTATATTGAAAACACATATGGAATTATATAGTAAAGAAAAAAGTGTTAAACAAACCAGAATATGTTTTATATTTTAGATTCTTCAGAGTAGCAACACCTTTTGATTTGATGACAGCTTTGCACACTCTTGGCTTTTGTGACATTTCTTGACTTCTTAATGTGTTTGAGAGTGTCAAATCAAAAGGTGGCTACTCTGAAAAATCTAAAATATAAAACATATTCTGGTTTGTTTAACACTTTTTTCTTTACTACATAATTCCATATGTGTTCTTTTACAGTTGTTGATGTCTTCAGTATTAATCTACAATGTCAAAATAATAAAGAAAATAAAGAAAAACAATTGAATGAGAAGGTGTGTCCAAACTTTTGACTGGTAGTGTATGTTCAGTAATGCCTATATTTACCAGAAATTGGCTTTAAAATTTATTTTTAAAAAAGATGCATTTCATTATGTTTTCAACTTCACTGTACATACACTGCAAAAACATCTTTGTGTTTGTGGTCAGCTCCCTCCTGCTGTGTAACCATCGTCACTGTTTTAAAGCAACAAAAGTCACAATACACCTGTGCTCATTTTCTCTTTCTGTTTCACGCTGAATGAGTATGACATTTGATCGCAGCTCATAAATAGCATGTTGACCAGCTTTCATCAAAAGCTGCTGAACTGCAGATGAAAATATATCTTTTGATTAGACAAAATAAAACAAAAATGCATGTCATCTACTGTGCTGAGATCGACTTTACTGACATTTGAAATGACGGTTGTTAGACAAAGTAAGGTGCAACAAAATGCAGTCATATCAAGTGCAGCCACAGAGCCTGTGTTACCTTCTAAATGAGCAGAAAACACACTGTAGATTTATGGTGATTGAACACAGAAATAGTCAATAAAACAACTTATAACTTTATTATAAATGTTGTGGCTGAAGGACAGATGCTCTGCTTCTCAAACATTTCCAGTGGACATTGAAACAGAGACACTAAATTAAATTTAATGAAATATGATAAAGGAAATTAAACCATACATATCTATAACTACATATCTGTCCAAAAAATGTTCAATAAGCATGTATATTTTGGCTTGATGATATTCTTTTCCTTAAAGTGGCTCTCGGTTTCTGCCTTGCGGTAGAAGCAATGAGTGTACCCAGGAGCTGTGAAAAGAATATTACTGACTGGAACACCGTGGTTCTAACAGCAATTATTGCTGGAGTTCTACCTGCTGCAAGCCCTGACATACCAATCCCAGTGCCAGTGTGTCAGGAAAGCACACTTCAGCTGTTTGCATTAACATGCATAGTCCACAAAAGAATTTAAATCCAAACATCATTGAATGACAGTTAAATAAAAATTTTGAAAGGGACTTTGTGTTGTGTATGTAGTTCATGACTTCATGTTCAGACTTTAGGGTTGGCTGCTGTGTTAACTGTCACAATCACAGCATCGGTGTTGTCACTGCCTTCCAACTTACGTTACATACTTTAAATAAGATTAAATAATGAGTTAATTAATTGATTAGCTTAATTCATGGTCAGTGCCATTCTGTACTTATTTATACCTGACTGACTGACAGATGAGCAGTCTGTGCCAGTGAATGTGAAAGGTGAAAGACAATATTTATCAATACACAGGCACAGGAGGCACGAGTTAAATTGGATAGAGCAGATAAAATTCATAAAAAAACAAAACTAAGGGACAAGGTACAATCATTTAATTACAGTTTTTCTTCACAGACTGTCCAACAATGTGGGATCTGACAAGCACATTTTTGTTTTTATGAATATGTCTGACAGGCTGAGATATTTTAGGAGAACCATCTGGAGTGTTTCTATCCACCTGTAATTTATGAGCATTTTCAGTTTGGGTGTAAAAAAGTGAAAAAGACAAAAATCTGGAACACTTAAATGGAAAAAAGCTTTCATGCTTAGCCAAGGTAGAAAAGTTGGTGTATCACTGGTAACAAAATGCACCAAAGTGTGATGAAAACACATTCAGTGAATAAATAATGGTGTACGTGAAACATATGACTCCACTGAAGAGACAAAAAACTTTGGAAGAAAACATCACATCTGTTTGGAGCCATGAGGCTGTAAGCTTCCTCCAATGAACCCATGAAACAAACAAACATCATGTTTCCATAATATCCTCTACACAGTTTTTCACCATTTGAGGACTGACCACAGCTCTTGTCTTGTTGCGCCTGCTTCCTCTACAACCGTTTAATGGCATCCCACTAGAAAATCAGTGCCAACGACCACCTGTCTTCATGAACTAGCCCCTAATATTTGCATAATGAGAGTGGATGGAATCTTGAAAGTTGATTAAAGATTGCAGTACATTTGGATGGGAACCTGGCTGCTGTCTCCTGTTGAGTGGACTAGACTAGTGGACTTCTAAAATCTATATTTCCATCTTTAATGTCGTCTTTTGGCAAGGAATAGAATAGAAAATGAAAATGAAAATCGAAGACAATCTAGAAGTAGCTGAAATTGTGTCAGTGTTTAATTGTGTCAATGTTTAATTGTGTCAATGTTTAATTGTGTCATCCTAGTAAACAAATACCATAATTGTTGCCCATTATCCAGACTGAGACACACATTAGCAAATGTTGTCACATCTGTTGGTTTCCAGTTTCTGCACACATTGCAAACTTAATAGTCCCTAACAGAGGTTAACTACTTGTTTTTCTTTCACTCACTCCGAGCATCTTGTTTCTGAACATTTGCCATACACAACAAGCTTTAGGTTTCCTTTCGACAGCATTCTCTCAGTCATCACAATTTAAATCACTATCAATTCCTGCAGGAGCTTTACAGAATTTAGAGAGAAACATGTATTGTTTGTGATGAGCCCCCAGCCAGATGGCGCTGATCCTGATAAAAGCATCGGAGATGGGAGGCTCTGGCAGATAAACAACAGACAGACAGACAGACAGACAATCTGATGACCTGACCACCTGAAATACTAATGAGACACAACCAAGAGGTGTTGTCTATTATTTGGACTCTGATGAAGGGAAAACCTGGCACACCATATTGAAGTGGTTGGTTTCTATTTTTTGGTGTGTGCCTCCTGTATGGTATTTATGGTATTTATTTGTTACAGAAAGATAAGTTGCTAAGCTGCTTATTGGGGAAAAAAATGTGTGTGTGTGTGTGTGTGTGTGGGAGATGACCTTCAGTGATACAGGTGTCAAAGAGAAAATAACAGTGGTTAAATCAGCCAACAGGTGGTTTGTGTCACTTAAAGAGTGTGTGTGTGTGAGTGTGTGTGTGTCTGTATGTGTGAGTGTATGTGTGTGTGTGTGTAGGAGAGTTGGTGCTTTGTGTTTGGCATGCTGTGGGGATGTTCCTTGTGGTCACTGCTGAGTTGATTTCTTCCTTTGCAATTACCTGCAGACAACAATTTACACACATTTGTAAGGGACATGTTTGCTATGGCAGTACTGGGACTCTAATTATTTCTGCAACACTTTTATTTTCCTTTCTCTAACAGAATCATTGCAAAAGGACACTGCCTGACAAATGAAATGTGTGCCACTTTTGGGAGCCATAAACACGATTCTGGCAGAAGATTGGGTCTTTTGGTCAACCAATTTGGTTTTCTTGCATGGACTTAAGGACAGTCCTGATACTTTTTATTAGGCTGAAATCAGGACTCTGGAAAGGCCACACTAAAAGCTTTTATTTAGCTTGATTTAGTGATCACAAAATTCAGCAGCTCGGTTAATCTGACATATACTACAACATGTTGTCCAGTAATGTGCACCTTAGTCCTGTTTCCCAATACATCTAGACTTTTGAATGAAAACTATTTGGACATGACCTTAAAATACATCCAATTCTATTCACAACTCAATTTTGGCCGCCATCTGTCTGTCGCTGCTTAGGATTTGTATGGGCACAGCATTAATTTGATCCATGTTATGAATCCTTTGTGGAGGAAACTTCAACCTAAAATAAGATCCAAGGCCTGAAGCAGTAACATATTACAATTAGGCACTCGATATGCCAGACTTAGTCTATCAATCATGCTTTAACGTATTCATTTGAAGTTTTCTGAAAATTTCCTCACACTGTGCCTGGAGCAGCAGCCTTTCTGACAGCTTATGCTTCACATGTGTAGCATGATAGATGGCAGGGGACCTTGAAACTGATAAACCAGTGACCACGGAGAAAGGTTTATGAGAGGAGGGGTGGCTGAAGTTTTCCATTTAGTCAAGTCACACCACCAGTCCCTAAATTTAATTTTATTGGTACAGTGTTGCACTATTTACGAGGATGGATCAGTTATTGCAGCTATGACAAAGGATCATTAAACATGTTAGTATGTTGTTCCACAGAAAATCTCCGATGACTGATGTCTGATGACTGATGACTTGTGCGGCAATCACTCTCCTCCCTGTGAACTGGAACAAGAAATGTTTTACACAGGGGCCAATAATGTCTCTTATGATTTAACCCTCAACCTCAAGTACCACTTAACTGCTGTGTAGATAAGGCCTGAAATCAATGGCCCCAAATTACGGCTCACTAAAATCAGAAAGGAGAGAAAATTTCCATTCAAGTCACCAGACCAGTGTTGCCAACTCCTCAGTAAGAAAAGTTGCTATTGGTTGCTGTTGTAGCAAGTGAAACCAAGCCCTTTCAACATATGGTACTTCGTATAAAAAGTAACCACACCTCAAAGAGCTACACACACACACAATCTTCACACAATCAAAGAGAGCATAAAATGCTAATGCTTCTACTCTATTATGCCATTTCATGTTTCTCAATGACTTCATTCAAACACGCAGGTCCACATGGAGTGACCTCTGAGCAGATGGTGTATATGGCAGGATTAAAACCTGGAGCTCTTTGGTTATACAACATCTCCAACCCCTGATTGTGCTTCTGCTACGAGTTATTGTAAATAAAAGTATTTACATAGTTTGTATGTCTCACAGCTACACTTTCTAAAATACGCTCCAGGTTTTCCTCTAATTGTTCTTCTAGGCATCCTAAACAGACACCATATGGTTGCCAATATGTTACAATTTAACCTGTTTTGCTGTCATTTCTCCACAAAAGGCTGAACAAGAACAAAGCTCTTTGTCTTGACAAAGGTACCTTCACGTTCCAGGATGTCTGTAACAATGAATCTCAGACAAGGGAGCTGATTTGTTGCATTAGGTTTTTACTGTCACATATGAACTGATGCATCCCTTGTTCCAGAGAGTTAAAGACAATCACAGTATTAAGTCTGTATAGAGGGGTTTTAGGTCATACACACACTCCTTGGTGGCCATGTCGGATGTCCTCAGCTCTTGGTAGTAGCTGGGAGTAACTGGGTGTTATTGTATCTTCAAAATCTTAACATTGTTGCTGTTCTCAACATTGTTAGATAGACATAGTTGCACGCTTTGTGGACGAATTGTGGACAGGAGTAACTTATTTTTGTCTTCAGTATTTCAGCTGGGGTTGGAGTCAGAACAAAAACACCAAGGATTAATCAATCTGAGTGTTGTCAGGGTCACACCTTTACAAAGGAGGCAGCCATCAAAACCATATGTTTATCATACAACCCCCCCCCAACAGTGAAGGTAAAATAGATTTAAAAAAAATAGTGCGTCTGAGTGGCCTTTACTTTACTGCCAAGTGCGTTTGTTACGAAAAAACACGGTTACGGTCATTTGTGGCGCTCATTTTAGACAGACCGCAGCGTTGTCTTCACGGCGATATGATGGAGTTCAGGATGGGATTTTGAAGCCCACGTGTGTGAGACTGACAGCTGCGGGTCCCTCCGTGCACACAGCAGCTCCATCAGGTCTGCTGCTGCTGCAGGAGTCACGGATCAATCAGAGATTCAGCTCGACCAAAACGTCAACTATTCACCGTAAGTCACGCTTTTCTAACGTTTGCTAACTTCCAAATTATTCACCATAATAGTTTTGCTAACCAAAAGCAACATGAGAAGCTGTTTGTTGTAAGTTAGCACCCGCCCAGCTAAGACAGAGGCTAATGTTAATGTTAGCTAGCATTAGCATCCTATATTATAAAACCCATCACAGTCTGTAAGCTAAGTTTGTTAACATGAGAACACTTGAGTCTAGTTACATGGTCTGGTGACTGGTGACTTTATTTATACAGCTAAGACACTTATAATTTATCTTAATGTGTCATGTTAATGTTTGTGTGTTATCAGGTTTTGGAGATCCTGCAGGTACATCAGGGATAGAGACAGCTGGATTCTGCAAAAAAGACTCTAAAAGTCACTGATTTTTATGAAAATCCTAGTTCTTACATCATTTTCACATATATTGATTCACTGGGGTCTCCAACCTGCAAGTTGCTTTTTAACAGGAATCATGCTTGCAGTTTTTTTTGTCAGCCTATTTTACCATTTTACATGACTTTTATGCATTTAGCAATATTTTTAAACATGTTAACACATCAGCATTTGTAAGGTTTTAAAGTGCATTTGTACACATTTATGAATTTAGTTATTTCATTTTAATGTGGGTTACATATGCTATAAGTAAAGTAAAGGAAAGGCAAATACATTTTGCTCATGGTATTGTTAAGGTAAGGCAAGGAGTTAAGGCCAGAGAAATACTGTGGTTATAATTAATAAATGTGCAAACATTAATACAATACCGTGGTCTGTCTCTTACATTAAAGTTATCATGCTACATTCATACCCACCACTTTCACGCTTTTCAAGGAGCATCTTCCTGCAAGCATTAAATTCTAACGCTGAATGAAAAGCCCTGACTGGAATCGTCCAGTATGTATGTAATTCACAAGGACACGTTCTGAAATTGTCTCTTTTCAGTGTCATTAGTCACTTCAAACTGTTCTAAACCCAATCTTCAGTTCTACTATTACCAGTGATGCAACCTGTGTCTAGCAAGCCAGATTACCTGGATTTACTCTTAGCTATTAACTCCAACACATTCAGTCATTCAGCAGCATTGTCTTGGTGCAGTGATATTGGTGCCGGTTTATCTTCTCTCGTTGGGTTTTAGAGGTCTGGGATGCACTGTAGCTCACATCTTGAAGATCCAAGGTGGCAAACTGTGACACACAATGCTAGACAGACTAACCACTTTTCTGATGCCACATCACACCATTGTATTGAGTTGGTTGGACAGCCACAGGGAAGAAAAAATGCACAAATAAAAGTGGCTGAGGTATGTGAGTTGATATGAGCCATATGGAGGGAGAGAATTAAAAATGGGGATCTGGTGAAGATGATCAGAGCTCTACGCAGGTCACTGATGTTTTCTCCTAAAATAAACCAAATGATGCTGACTAATGTTGTTATTAATTAACCATCTCTGACATGTCAACACTTTGTATTTGCAGCGATCAATACACACAGAAATGTGCCTAAAGTTGGGTGAGCATTCCTACAGAAGCCCAGTATTCATATTAAATTATGTTCTGACCTATCATTAGACCCTGTTTTGGGTATCGGGCAGTGCCATCGTCAACGTTCAGAGCATCTGATGGGTCACAACATTCTCTTGCTCTGAAATATTGTACCATTACACAACCTTTGGATCTGACTCTCACCACAGGAAAGAGCAGAAACTTGGCAAAATTAGGCCTCATGTCTACACGTATCTCCTTAGGCTAAGCTAGCTAAAACTGGCTGGCCCAATTGGCCCAATAAGCAACTTCCCGTGAATGCCATGGCCCACTTAGTTTCTGACCACCATCAATGCATATCTCGTTCCGCTATGTTACCAGTTGTCACTAGTAAGTCAACCTCTTTGAAAAAACTCTCAGGATTACTGCACTTTGATCCGTCTCACCAAAGAAAATGACTCATAAAATATACCGCACGTAGTGATGGAATTTCAGAAAAGGTATTAAGTGTTTTTGGCAAAATGGAAGTTATCAATAACACTAACATATTTGATTTCAGAGAATAATTTCCCCTTTAGAAACATGCTGGCATTACTTAGAGATTAGATTTTTTTACAGAGGAGTACAGTATAGAGAGCTTCATCACAACAATCACTTGAAGCTCAATATCAGCAAAACCAAAGAGCTTGTGGTGGACTACCAGAGGAACAGGAGGTCCTCTGTCCTGTCATCCAGGGAGAGGAAGTGAAGAGGGTGGACTCATACAAATACATTAAGGTCCAAGTCAATAAATAGTGGCCAAGAAAGTGTTTTTCAAGGACCTTAGGACATCACACTGAAGTTTACAGTTGACATTTAAGGCAAAAAAATATCATCGCTTCATTTTATTCCTATTAGACATTTGTGTGAAACTTTGTAATAAAATACAATTTCGTGCGTTATGGCCAAAAACATGTTATTTGAGGTCACAGTGAACTTTAACCTTTGACCTCCAAATTCTAATCCTGAGTCCAAGTGGACGTTTGTGCCAAATGTGAAGACATTTCCTCAAACCGTACCTGAGACATTGAGTTCACCGACACTCACTGACTGGTGTTGATGGCTAATTCACCATAAATATAAATATAATACCTCCAGCCACAGCTTTTGCTCCCATGGAAGCATTTTCAGTTATCCCACCTCAGCAAGAAGCAAACAGCACTTTCTACAATGTCACCAGCTAACAATATGCTACCTAACAACTAGCTAACCAGTGGCTGACTACATCCTAAGATAAAACAGCATATTAGGAAATGCATCTGTATAATAAGGGGGTAACAGCAGTGGCTAGAGTTTGAATGCTAATTTGACCGGTTTGCCTTGCTTGAATAGAAGAGCCAAGCTCGAATGTTGTGTTACCCTCCGATGTCCATGGAAATGATAAGGAACACCTTTGAACCAATATCTCATTAGCCTAATCACTAATAATGATATGCATCTGTGTCAGGTCGTCTCATATTTAGTCTTTGTTTGACCATAAACACATCCTCTCTTGACTGCCTCATGGCACCTCTTTAGTTTCCCAGAGATTTGTGAGGCGGTTAAAATGCTTTGCTCTTTGTTCTGCAACTGTTTACCAATTTATCAGCCTCCATTTCTTTTCTCCTCCCTTTTTTTTCTTTCTCTCTCTCTTTAATTCTCTATACCTTCTCAATTTGTCTAAAGTAGAGAGAGATCAAGTCAATGATAAAAAGGCTACAGTTACTGAGATCAAACACTCCTATGTTTTCTCCTGATGTCATCTCACGCATGTCAGTTGTGCTGCAGGTTACGTCTTAATTGACAGACAAACTTTCTGTCTTTCTCTCTCTCTCACACACACACAAACAAACAGAGAAATATACAACACTAATTGCCATGCTTTCACATCACATGAAAGCATCAGGTGGTTCAGCACTCAGTGTCTTCAGATAAGAGAGAGGCGGGTGGAAGGGAGGCAAAGAGGGAGGAAAGAGGATCAGATGCGTTCAGTGTGGGAGTACGGAGTACTAAATCTCGAGAAAGGTACAGAGGTATATAACCTTTTAACCTCTTCCTTCATCTACCTCGCTCTGAGTTATTTTAAACATTTCATGGCAACAATATGATTAAAGGAAATGTCAGACGTGTCAATTCTGTGGCTGAACTATAGGACTATAACCACAACGCTGAACTGAAAGAAAGTATAAAACCTCAGAATCACCAGGGGAATGCTGTGATTTTCTAGATAACTGCAGACCTGTGCAGTATCTGGCCCTGCACACATTTTGCACACCTTGTTGAGCTGTTGAAATGAAATGTGACATAGGTTGTCTGAAGACCTACACAGAATCAATACAGTGTCAGGGCACCTTTGCTGCTTGCCTGCTAACTATACATTTATTTCACTTTAACATTGTGTCTGCACAGCTGTTTGAAAGTTAGACATACTGACTACGATGAAAGTTATAGCTTATACAATACTGAATAACACAGGAAAGGTAAGAACTGAAGGAAAAGGGGTGTTTGAGCAAGTTGTGTTGAAAATTTAAGTTGGGGGTGGACATTTTTTCGTCTCTATTCCCTTTTATCAGTCCCTTTGTCTAACATCTCACCCTCACCTGCACACCATTTCCTGTATCAGCACTCAATGTTGGCACTGGACATAAAACATAAAGCAGTAATTTTCCAACATCATTGATGGGAAACTCATCGGGGTATTTGAATAGGACTTACCAGGGGCTCTGCTGTCACTCCCCTTTTCTCCTCTTTCCTTTTTGTTTTCTTTTGCTATTTCTTCAGCAGTGCAATGAAATGTCTGCCGCTGCAAAGAAGGATCCTATAACTATTTACACAATTTATTTTATTTATTTATTTGTTATTTGGCTGGGGAGATACAGAGTACATAAAGAGCGAGATACACAATTTACGCTCAAATGACCTTTTCTTAGTCATAGATGTCCATACCATTGTCACAAAGGAACTGACTTGTCTTTCCTGGATGGATGTTTGTGTTCAACCTCTTCAGCACTGCGTCGCACTGAGGATGCAGTGCAAGTGGTGCTTATAATTTTCCTATTAGAGATTAATAGTCTCAATCACTCAGCTAATTAATTGTGATAACAAACAGTAAACAGCAGGATATTGAAAAATTGGAAAGCCCTAAATGCTTGCAATTAATTCAAGTCATTTAAAGTTTGAAACTCTGCCCCTTTCTGCTGCTCGATATCTGGAGGCCTCTGCATTTTATTAATGGAGGGTGGCTGTACAGTCTGTTTGGCCATTCATTATAACAAGAAGGTACACACTTTGTATTATTGTACTGTGTGCAGCTCTGACAGAGTAGTTTCATACATTCAGAAAGTATAGGACATTTAGAGTGTAGCATAGTCAAGCAGCAGAGGTGTGTGTTTGGGGTATGGCGTTCTTGATCTCATACAAGCCTGCGGTTGTGTGTGTGAGTGTGTGTGTGTGTGCTCAATCAGTAATTATACGGTACACTGGCTCTTTGAATGCTTCTCCGGTGCACCAGCGTGTAAAACCTATGAGTTACAAGTTTGCCATACGCTCGTGTGTATAACTTATGTCTTCCCCTTCCCTTCAACACACCAGCATAGTGACACAATATGGAAAACTGATACATTTCCTATTAGAGGCATGCAGCCATGCACTTAAGCACACACAATCACACAATTAAGGTTTTAATGCATATAAAATTATGGATGTAGGGCTGTAGGTAAATGTCCATAACTTATCTAAAACATTGATTAGTACAGATTTTAGTATCCTTGCTCTTTGTTTTAGTGAAAATATTAAGGCCCGAATTTTGTGTTTATTACTCTTTCTATTTCTGAATGTTATCCTTCTATGCCTCATTAATACCCGGCTCAAGCAGGGATCAGTCATATCTAGTAGCCAGTTTCCATCATGACCATTACAAGATATGAAAGTATAAGCTGTTATAAAACACCCACTTTTGACAGCAGCAGTCAGGAATCATTTTAATTGTCTTGGCTCCCTCTCTTTCTGTCTGACCTGTCTCCTTTTCAGAAAGAGTTAGTAATTGTCAAGAGGACTCATTTCCCTTTCCTTTCAAACATATATATATATATATATATATATATATATATATATATATATATAATATTGTGTGTGTGTGTGTGTGTGTGTGTGTGTGTGTATATTTCTTTCATTTTTTTGTTTTTTGACAAAAACACAAAAATAAATAAATAAATAAATCATGAGCAGAAACCATCTTAAAATAATTATTATGCTTCTGGGAATCAGAAATAGTTATCACCTGTCAAATACAATCTGCCTGTCTTTCCCCTGCTGGTGCTGTCTCATTCGCCTCAGCCTAAAATACTTTTTCTCACTCTTTTTCTCAAGGCATCCTCCCTCCACTCCCTAATTAGGTTTTATCTTCACCTCATTTAGGATCAGCAAGAGAGCACACACACATGCACACACACAACTTAACACTTGTAGAACTTATTAATGCCCTCTCTCTTTAGTTGTGCCATTGTGATGTTCAATAAGCAAAAACCCACATGCCCTCATGTCACATGCATGGAAGATTTTAAAGGCTTAAAGGAAAACAAATCAAACACACAAATACAGTGAAATATAGTACACACTATTTGTATTTGCTTTAATGTATGCATTACAATGACAGTTATCTAGCCTTTTTTTCATTGAATGTTACGTTTTCTAATGGTGACAAACTGAGGTGTAAGTCAAATGTCGTTTAACATGTTTTTCATTGAATTGTGAAACATAACATGTTTATTGTAGCATCATATCACACTGTACTACACTTTATGAGATGTAACATATTTGAATGTTTCTATGTATGCATTTACATGACATGTAATCTAAATGAATACATAAAAAGAAAATACAAAAGACAATGTGTGTTGTATTTTACTCTGTTGGCATACACATACACATACGATACATGAAACGCACACAATAAACACAACTTGCTCTTCATTAGTCACACTCATGTTGTCTTTACAGATGTTTTGTTTTGTAAATTTTTTTAAAAGGAATTCATCTTTGACAGGTTTAATTAATCTACAGCTGCTTTGGCAGTGTCAGAGGAACAGCGGCGCTTCATAAAAAAAAAAAAAGATAAAGAAAACAAACCCTGGTGAAGTCAAAATAGAAAACATTAAGAGATTTCAGGGGGAAAAAACACTGTCATAATGAAGATCTCTCTGTCTTCTGCTTTTATACTTTGCAGCTCTCTCCCTTTTTAGTTTTGAGAGAAAGAAAATGTTGCACAGCAGTTGTAAGTTGTTGATTCCTCACTGAGCTCCCACTACAGAAAGTACATAAAGCTTTCCACTGGCATGCATCATATATTTTAAGTATGGGTTATTCAAGTTGTAAGTCAGACCAGGCATTTGGTTACACTGAGTAGAAAAGCATATTTAAAAAAGAATCCTTAACATTTTCATAAAATCCAAACCATTCAACTACAGTTCCTTCACTGGATACAAATAGTTTACCTACACGTAAGGGATTAACAGGAATTTATACATGTATGTATGCATGGATTACTGAATAGGCCTATTGAGCACAGGCCCAGAGGCTAAAAGACTCAAGAGCTGTCTAAACTAGAACCTCTGTGTGATAAGAACACCACTATTTCTCACTGTGGAGTGAACAGTTTTAGTCAAAAGTCCCTCTAAAATCATGTTCACCTCAATGGTGAAACAGGAGGCCTCCAAGGCATCTGTGACCAGGGATCCAACATTTCATCACCATCATCATCATCATCATCATCACCATCATCATCATCCATCATCATCACCTTCATCATCACCATCATCATCACCACCATCACATGTGCTGTGTGTTATCTCATTGATATCAGCCTCACTGTACTGAGGAACTGAGAACATCCAACTGGTGAAACGCCAGGTTGCTTTTATTGTGAAACAGTCACAAGAAATACAGTAGTCTCTGAGCTACCACTGACCACAATGCTTCTACTAAACAAGACACCTGCAATTATCTGCATGTTTTTTGACAGCTGATCAGGAGCAACCATGGTAAGCAATTAGATGAAGCGCTACGGGAGTGAGAGGCTGCACACCTGCAATTTTTCTGCACAATCAGATTGCTGATGGTGATCATTGACTCAATTTTTAAAATGAAAACAACATGACTTTTTTTGTCTGCACAGTAAGAGATAAACCAATTGCTGTTCTGATGTATTTCTGACAGAGTAGCTCTTTAAGGAGTGTTTACTGCTGCTTTGGATCTGTAGTAGTAAACTGCACCTGCTGTTACCACCAGTAACCATGGTGTCGCCAAAAGTTTTAAGGGTTATAACTTTAATGTAATATTTCATTTACATTCCAATTGTCATATGATATGGAGAAATGAAACTTGTTTGCTGTAGATAGACAGTTAATGAAGCTGCAGTTCCCAGAATCACTAATAGCATTTCTTCCATGGGTATTTAAAGATATAAGAGCAGAGATAATTAAAAAAAGCAGACAGCAGTGTTCCCTTAAAGATAAAAATGTATCAGTGGACACTTTCTACTATGACACAGATAGAAAATCAAAAGAGGAGAGAGACTCATCTTACTCTGCTTTGCACATTGTAACACATGACGAGTCAGGGCACTGCAGGAGAATGAGCTGAAGCAAGTCCAGTGCTAACCAAGCAATTTGTCACAGATGACTGAGTAGATGGGTTAAACTTAATTAATATTTTAATGGGAACTTTACCTTTTGTGTGCTTGACTTTCAAGATGGATGAGTTCTGCAACCTCACAATTCAGCTGAGGTGAAAGTCTGAACTAGAACTGGATAGGAAAACACAGGTAGGAGCTTTTATAATGTAGCTGATTTAATAAAAGAACATTTGATTTTGTGTGTTTTTATATTATAATGTCATGTAATATAAAGGACAAGAAACAAACACACATCACACATCTGATACATTAAGGACGATCACCATATTCATAAGCAGACACATATGTTACCATGGTTGCCAGATTATTTTATTACTCTCTCTCTCTCTCTCTCTCTATATATATATATATATATATATATATATATATATATATATATATATATATATATATATATATATATATATATATGTATGTGTGTGTGTGTGTGTGTGTGTGTGTGTGTGTGTGTGTACATATATATACTGTAGACCAAAACACTTATTCACTTATTCACTTTATTCATAATGAATGATAGTAATCCTGTCTCAGTAGTAGTTGCCTTAAACCTGTATGTAAATAGACTTAATAGAACTCATTTGAACTTTCTAATAGTTATTGTAATGAGATGTATGATGATACATTTCTTCAAAGTTTTAGTTCTGGGGTAGTTGAAGCGCTATATAACTTTATCTATTGTCACCTGTCTAGTTTTGTAATAGTGCTTATCCCTAGTGAGTTTCATCCTTGAGAAAAGGCAGTATGGCTGTTTTGAGTACATATTGGTTCGATCTGCTTTGATTTTCAACCATACATGATC
Source organism: Scortum barcoo (assembly GCA_023238725.1). NCBI lineage: Eukaryota > Metazoa > Chordata > Actinopteri > Centrarchiformes > Terapontidae > Scortum > Scortum barcoo. The sequence goes on from CM041554.1 coordinate 25,445,997, forward strand.
TGAAGTAGAGTTTGACTGGAAGCACATCAACATTTTCAAGTGGTTCCTGTCTGGTTGTTTGGTACAAACCAGAGAATTTGACTGGTAAACTCAGAGGAAGGTCTGCTTGTGTAAAATTTTGCAGGTCAATTTTATATTTCTAACAGACATACCATGCAGCAGCTTGTGCTCTATGTAGACCTTCTCAGTATACTGTGGCACATCCATGACACACTGTTTTTTTTCCTGTAGAGAGCACACAAAAATTAGAAATGTTCTTTTTGAGGAGCACTGTTGGAAACTTCCTTATGTAGACTTTCTATAATACAGCCCATGTACACCTTAGAATCTCATTTCCGAGGTCTCCAACTTTGTGAAAAGCAGGCAGAGATACAAAGAAGTCATCATTTGTGTTGGGAGTGCACTGGAGAGCAAACAAAGTGATTTCACCCCAACAAATGACAGTTACAAAGTACGTAATAAACACAGAGGATGTGTGAAGCTGTGACAACTGTATCAAATAATTTATTTACCCACTTCAAGACAGTTTGCAATCTGACACATGCACTTTAGATGCATATTCGAGCCTTGCTGATTTCAGGCGCATAACTCCCTTTTTTTGACAGATTGCTCTGTCAAAAAAACAAATTTGCCTTTATTCTGAGTCACAGTGACTAAAGTGGTCTGTGTGTTGGAACAAATTGAAGTCCGACCAGCAGCGGCAAGTCATTTGTCACAGATGAATGAGTAAACAGGGTAGTCTTAATAAATATTTTAATTGAAGCATTACCTTTTTGAACTTTTGGCTTCTGACTGCTGTCTGCAGGCTATCTCCATTGGTTTAGGCATCATTCCTAATTAACAGGATGGTCATTTTTGTTGCGAGAAAACAGTCTGTTGTGTACACACATATGCAGAAGCTCATGCATGAGTAGATGCACACACACCAAGGCAGTTATGCATATGTAGTATGCACACAGAGCATGTGCACTCACACACACACACCTACAAACCATCCTCATCTGAATATCGCTGTCAGTGTCCCCATTCATTTTTCGTACTTAAGCAAGGAGAGCAAGTGAGTTCACTGGATGTCTGACGGCAAGTCGAGCTCTTTTTAAACATGTTGGTGCACACATATCCCCATGGAGGGAGGGACGCATGCACAGTTGTAAACAAAGGACATATTGCCATGTGTGCAGACAAGCATGCAAACATAATCATGCAGACAAAACAGATCAGTAGCTCAAAAATCTGCAGTAAATTTGAATAGATAAAAGCTGACAAAGCCGCTAAGAGTATCATCAATCACACTATCATCATATTTCCCTCCTTTTTTAAAAGAAAGACTGCACTGAACTTTCTTGTTTTAATTTATTTCACTGTAATTAGACACATTTCAATGTCAGCAAAACAAGACAAAGCTCTCAAGATGATGCGTTACAGATTTTTTTTTTCCCTTATTAAACCTCGCAATTTCCTGCGGGAGTGGTGGAATAAGCAACATAGAGTAAATGATGAGTCACCACTCATATGATTCCCCCCCCCTCCCCATGTATATTTAAAGGAAACATTAACACATTCAGTGTAGGTGAGATTTACTTTCATCACCATCTTCAGTTAGAGGAGGAAACAGGAGAAGCACAGCACATAGACTGGAGTCAGGCAGGAAACAGCGAGCTTGGACTACTTCCAGTTCGGCAGTAAGTGAGCTTGAGATGTTAACTTTGTCTGTCACATATGTACAAAGATAAAGTGCCTAAGAAATGTAGTAAGCTAAGAGTAGCAATTAAGAAAATGGAAATACATGAAAAGTACCTGGGTTATGTACTTAAGTCAGGTGACTGACAACGGGTGGGAGACTCTTAGGGCATGGGTGATATAAGAGTGTCCTCTGTTTTACTGGACAGACCTGGACTCATGTCACCACCTCCCCCTAGAGAAGGCAAGAGTATTTAAGTATGAGGGGCATTTAGTTAGAATCGTCATCTACAGTTTCTAAACTAAAGAATATATAAGAAAAATATTCAAATGTTATCTACAGCAGCCAGTTGGGGCTGCCAGAGCGTAAAACTTCCCTGTGGTAAGGAGGAGAGAGTGTTTGACTTTATTGTGTCAGTAGTTGCTCTCATCATCTATAGACTTACCTGGCTTTACACTGGCAGAAACCCCACAAAAAGAGGCACGAAAACCCTCATCCTTCCTTTCTCCATCTCCACATCCTCTCTTGAAAGTTTGATTGGCAGAACATCACTGAGAATGAACACACACACACACACACACACACACACACACACACACACACAGTGCCTTCTGTCTATCCCACCCCCTGTTATCTCTGAGGTGCCGGCTGTATTTCCATATTTGGACCAGTGAATAATAATATAACTGAGGCCCTTTGGGAGGAGTATGGGCTTATTATTGTGTCAAGACTCCCGACTCTAAACTGACAGGGTTATGGCAACACACACCAATGCACACACACTCACACACGCCCCCATGTTTTGTTTTTATCCTCTGGCTATAGCACAGATCAATCCCAGTAGGATTCAGTGTTTTATTATTACATTCTTTTTTCATTATTTATAACTAACAGTCACAGAAGTCAGCACCCATAAACAAAGTTTATTTCAGTGTGTATTTTAGTGTGTTTGTGAGTTTATAAATGCAAAGTTTTACGTGAAGCATGTGTGTGTATGCTCTTGGGATTTGCATACATTTACCAGTGTTTTGTGTATCTCTGTAGATAGCTTGTTCATTTATTTGTGTTTGTGTAGGTGCCTGTGTGTGTGTGTGTGTGTGTGTGTGTGTGAGAGAGAGTGTGTGTGTGTGTGTGTATATGTGTATGTGTGAACTGAGGACTTAATCTAAAGATATCACACTAATCAGAGATGACCTGGATAAAAGTGATTAGAAAATCTACGCTAAAAGTCAAGTCAAAGAAGATAACTGCAATGTGCTTGGCAGATAAGTTTGTAGATGGAAAGGGAAAAAATACTGTATGCCCACAGGCAATTTATCCCTCCCCACCAGCCTACAAACAGAATATATGGTCTTAGTTACAGAGCATTGAAGTAGACAGGGTTATATTAGGTGACCAACCTCTGGCAATGAACATCGTATTCACTTTTAGCCAGTTAGATTAAGGCCAAAGCTCTGCACATAAGAATTTTAAGATAGAAGGGAGCTATGGGTATTTAAGAGCATTGGGGTAACAAATCCTATCAGTTAGTCAAAAACTCTTTTTCCACCAGTCTAATGGTAAAATTGGTTGACATTTTGTTGAATACAGTGAGCAGCTTAATTGTACACATGGTGAAAGAAGCAAACCTTCCTTGTGTGCATTTGAGCTTGCGTCTCATAAATACTGTGTTGAGTGGCAGTCATTACCGAGTTGCTGAGCTGCAGATAAAATCATTATTTTACAATCACAATATTGTCAGACACAATATACACAAATACAAGTTAATGACAGCAGCTGTGCCGTGAGATCTAGCTCGGTAGACTTTCAGAATGATGGATTACAGGAAGGCTTTGAATGAACAAAAGGCTGTCGTATTCAACTGGAGCCAAAAAGGACCTGTTGCTGCATTTAAAAGAGCTTCAAGAAGAAACTCAGTCACAGCCTACAACCCATACAGTGACCATAAAAATAGCCCAGCTTTTACTGCTCATTATATACTGTTCATTTGGGAAAGGGTTTATATATGCAGAGATAATATGTCTCCTGTTGTATTAGTATAATTGGGCAAACTCAAAACCACAGCTACGATAATGAAAAATGTATCATAGCCAGATAGATAAAGATAAAAAAAGTGGAAAGTTTGCATTCATTGGAACAGATCTGTCATCACAGAGCTCTGACAGAAAAAACAAAGTTTAACCTGAAATGGCATTTGGTTTTATGGTCTTCATATATTGGTCTTTGCTATCAGTCACTGTGTGCTGAGCTGAGCCTACTGACATCAGTGCCCTGTTTTATTCTTAATCTCAGTCATACTAGTCGAGAGGAAGAAGGCCCGATTTATTAAAATATAACCTCCCTCTTTGTTAGTGGAAGCTGACCAATGGCACAAGAAGTAGCCCACATTATCACAAGCAGCCCAAATCTGATTTTTACAAACCTGATTACACAAAAGTAGCCTAACCGGACAGGAAACCACCCAATCTGGCAACAGTGACGAGCTGCTGTTTGTCAATTAAAAACAAAATTATGACAAAGCTTCTCTTGGTTTTAGTGTCAGCTCTGATGGTATGAGCAAAGGCAAGCTTGCATTTTTAATTTGCACTCAATACTGCAACAGTAACTTAAAAAAAGATACAAACTTAAAAAAAGACAGTTGATGTTTTTAGTGAATATATTCAAACCTGCCTCTTGATATTTACAGTGTCCAGTATATCTGTCTTATTTGCTTATTAATGCAAATCATCCCTTCATTCTCCAGCTGCTTCACTGATCTGACAATGTGCTGTGTGACAATGTGCGCGTCTGGATGTCTTTTCTATTGACAAATCTGTCAGAAGCCTTCAGTGCTGTTTAATGAAGATACAGGGAGAGGGGAAGAGAGAAGCAGTGCAAATCAATGAAACACCAAAACTCCCTGAAAATGAACACAAACCTCTGAGGAAACCTTCTGCACAGTGTATAGATTGAAGTCTTTTCAGTGAAATGACTGCTCAGACTTCACTGTCAGGGCTGAGGTGAGTGACAATAATCCACTAACACCGTAATATATTGGATTATCTGTCTGAGGGCACTTATTCACCAAAGCATTTATCAGCAGAACAGCAACACTTGTGTTGTGCAGTTTTCACTTGTGAAAGACAACCCTATGAGCCAGACAAGAAAGATTAAATTCAGTCTTTGTAATATCTAATTTGCTACAGTATGGCTAGAGTATGGTATGGAAATCAGGTAAAGTAAAGGACTGACACTATGGTTATGGTTAAACAACACTAAGAGTTATAGCCATACTGTTGGGAGTGTGCACAGTACACAACGGTACACTCTCCTATGAGTATGAACAGAAGGTGAACAGCGTTCATACAATACAATACAATACAGACAAAAGTGTCTTACATCAAACACAAACTGCTGTGTCGTACAGTTATGTTTGCTTGGGGACAGTGTGCCTCTTTTCAGGCACAGATCTCTCCTAATCTAGTTGATAGTGCTGGGACAATAAGAGAATAATGTTCAAGGAAATTTTAAAAAGAATTCCACTTGAAACTACACACTGGTCAAAATATGAATTAGGATTTTAGAATCTCCTAATCTTACAGACCGAAAGTGCTTTTATTTTGAAAATCAGAGTGCATACGTTCCATCTTCCTTTCCTCTCGCTCTACGGTGCACACCAGCTTGCCTCCCTGCTGTGTTGTTTGATTCATTTCTTTCTTTTTGATTTGTTTTTCTTCATTGCTCTTCTTTTTACTTTTCTTTCATATAAACGGTTCTTTTCTTGTTGCTTTGTCTTTCGGTTGTTGTTTATCCTCCATGATGTTCACTCAGCGTTAGCAGTGTGCAGTGGAGCAGAGCCTGTGTAGGAGCAGTGATTGAAGCTCTGTCAGATACTCTGCTCTGATTGGTTGTTTTGATTCAGGTGTGGTGGATTCTTGTCCAAGGACCTTAGAGGCAGCAGGTGGAGCCAGAGGAGTCTGATTTTATCACAGATTATCTGTCTCATGTACTACTGTCAGGACAGAGTGACAGTTTTAACAAATATGACTAAAAGTTCACTAAATTTTAAAATAAGTTATGTACTTCTACTTTAAGAATTTCTTCAATTTGAGTTACAACAACCTGTTCAGCTGTGTGTGTAGGTGGCCAGCTGTATAAGAATATGTTGAGCCCATTATTAATCCTGTCTATAAAGCCCTGATTGGTTAACTGAAATAATATTAAACTGTTCAAAATACAGGAAAACTATTATTTAAGAACCAAAAGCTCCAGATCAAATGACAATGCTTACATTTTATAGGGTCAAACACAATCCCCGGACGTTTACACTTTATAGTTTAAGTGTTTTTCTTTGACCCTTTATGTATTGAATGTACTGAAAATAACAAAGCGTATGTTCGTACTGTGTTTCTCAAAGTCAATTATTGTTATTGCGTTGGGCAACTGAACACGTTTATTTCATCAGCAGCAGTCAACACCAGTCAGTCAAACACAGAGCTGGTCAGGCTGCCAGTCATGATGAGGCAATAAACAGCAATAAAACTTCAAGACGTTGAAATGAAAATCAAGTGCTGACCTCCATGATAACAATCTCCTCTGTTTATCCTCGAAATCTCTGCTCTCATACTGTATTAATACCAAAGGCTGGTGTTTGTCTGTGCATGTTGCTTTATCCATCATGTTGCAGTAACATTGTACGGGTTTTCTGTCCTGACAGTTCTGATACTCTAACCAGCTTTTGATGAACTGAATCCTCTATGGAAATCAGAATATTAAGGCACAATATTGGTCGGAAACTTTTATATGTGAAACTAGATTTTAATGACAATTATTTATAAGACCAAGGAGGTCTAAAACTATATAGTATACTCTGCCCGATTGTATTTGATGACAGACCATGTGTATCTGCTGTAAATACCTTGAGAGGTCTGTTATTTCAGCTTTCATGCACTGTTGAGTCAATTAGTTGCTTCTTTGAGTGAATGCATGCACCTACGAATGAGATACACTCCAGAGGCCGTTCTTTATAGACCAACCACTGGCCTGAACTCTATTCGCCTCGCTTTCCTCCTTCTCTTCTTCCTCTGCTCCTCTGATCCACAGACGGATAGAAAAAAATTGAAGAGGAAGAGGAGGAGGAAAGGGGAAGGGGAAGGGGGAGATCAAACACATGGCAATCTAAAAAGAGAGGAAGAAATCCAATTAAGGACAGAAAAAGAAGGAAATGTATGCAATCAGATGATATCCCCACCAAAGGCAACTGTATAACAGGCTCTAAGACTCGTTGTTTATGCATCACAGGAAAGAAATAAAAGTCAGCGGGGAGAGACACAGACTGCATCAGGAAAAGAGAGATGGCTCCATGGATAATTGGGTTATAAAGTAACCAAACGTCATTTCCAATTTAGAGTAATAAAGCAGATTGTTTTGCTCATTTTGATTAATGTTCTTCTTCCCCTTATCGTGAAAAGTAAACAGAAAGATACTGTTATACATGTGAAGTTGAACGTGAAATTTTCAAGCAGATAGGTTACAAGATTTCAGTATAATTATGCATTAATTGACCTGGTCTGCATTTAAAAGAAGCTATAAGGTATAGATGTGCATTGCTTACCCGTGCTGGTACCAACCACAGACGATGGACAACATGAGAGCTACCCAAAAGTGAAATCAAAATATCAATCGCCTCCTCGTGGCTTGTTGCAGCAAAGGCCACTGATCCTGTGCCTTTTTAGAGACAAATTGCATGTCAGATAAATCTTCTTCAGTAGCTCTGGTCTTGCGGCTGTACTCTATATTCAAATGTTCAGCTTTCTGATAACAGCTTTTAATGAGTTATTTGATGATTTTAAAGAGGGGTGTGTCTCTGCATAATTGACAACTAGATGAGGAGGGTGAGCGGACCCGTTTCGATTAAATTTTTTTTTAGGCTGATGTGCTCGTCAGTGTCACTTTTTTGGAAATGACCAGTCACAGCCTGGATGGGGCAGGACATTAAAACAATCTGATGTGCTGCAGCAAACTTTTGAAATGTTATTGAATTTATTGTTATGCACTAATGGTATGGCTGGTAAAGAAATATGTCAGACCACTGAATACAAACGGCCAGTTTCCTGAAAAATAAAATAAATAAATAAATAAATACATAAATAAAAGAGAACAAATGAATGTATGAATGAATAAATAAATATTCAGATATGACTAAGTGTCTCTGAGACTACTATGGATGCCACAAAAGAAAACAAAAGAAATTCCACAATCAATGATCTGATCCAGTTCCTCAATACATATACAGTCGTTATTAAATGAATTCATATAGCCTGAGCATATTTGACACTGGGTGAATGGCTGTTGAGCTAATTCAAGGACAGACACAAAAACATATAGACATATTATATAATCAATGTCATTTTATAATACACATATACTATGATATTGATATTGTACTTTTTTTAGAACATTATTATCCATCCATCCATCCATCCATCCATTTTATTATGCTTATCTGAGGCCAAGTCACAGTAGCAGCAAGCACTAATCCACCTGTCAATCTCAGTCTGCGCTTTGCCCTCACTCATGAACAAGACCCCCAAGATACCTGAACTTATTCACTGAGGGCAGAATCTCACTAGAAACCCAGAGGCAATGATCCACTGTTATCTGGCTGAGAACCATGGAGGTGACTCTCATCCCAGCCACTTCCCAGTCAGCTTCAGACTACCCCAGTGTGTTATGAAAGTCAGGGTTTGATAAAGCCAATAGCACCACGTCATCTGCAAACAGCAGAAATGCAATTCTCAGGTCCCCAAACCGGACACTCTCCTCCAACCAGTCGTCCATTGGGGGCCAGTCAGAGTCAAAAAGTCCAGAGCCTTTTTAACTCGCAGTCCATCCCCGGATGAATACATGTGATCTGATAATCTCTAGCTTGCTTGTTTCATTTCAGGGTGGGAATATAGCTAAAAGGAACAGTGTGTTAATACAAAGGGGGAATGAAAAGACAGGAAGGAAAGAGGGGTCCCAGGAGAGGGGTGCATATCTGTTCATTTGGAGTTGCACTGCCCCTCAGTGTCTCTTATCCAGTAACCTCTCAGTGCCTCCACCCTGGAGACTTGCATAGAGAGACTTTGGTGTGTGTGTGTGTGTGTGTGTGTGTGTGGGTGAGAGATAAAACAAGAGCACATGTATATTTCATCAGTAAAATATGTGACTGCTTGTCTGTTTGTGTTTCTAAGTACTTGTGGCAGGTTAGTGTGATTGGTAAGATCCTGTTGCCTGTCATCACATACTGAACAGCTCCTTTCTTTACTCACAGGATATGCACCCTGAGCTGTGCCACAATCAACCACAATCAGAGCTTGCACCGTGTGTAATGGCATGTGTTACCGTACAGCTGAATGACATGGTAAAAGCTGCCGTTTACTGAACCTCTTGTGTTGCAGATGTACTTGATTGCACACTGTGCAGAGAGCACCTGTTGTCTGCATCTAACCAGCTCACTGTGGCTGTTTCCTCTAAGAATGCATTTTTCTGCAGACCAGTGTTTATTGAACAATAGTAGTCGTTAACCGCAAAGGCAAATGCCATGTCCTGTATCTGTTTCAACATAAAAGCCTCTCTGTGGTTTGTGACTATGACGATTTAAATTTAAAGGAACAGCAACACCTGATCAGCAAAAGTGTGCTATTCCAGGTCCTTGGGAAAGGACATTTACCATAAGTAAAAAATGTGGAGAAATCCTATATATGAAAAAGCAGCTTCTTTTTGTTCCCTTTTTTAGGCACATTAGTGGTGAGACATCAACAGCATACAATGAGACCTTACTACACTTGATTGTTGAGGTGTGTATAGGTGACTAGTATGTATTGGAAGCCCCATCAGTCAATCTCTAGCGTATAACTGGTCAAGAGCATCCATAAGGCACTATAATTCATTATAAGTCTATCTATAATTCTGTGTATTTATGAGTGCAGTCATAAAGCATTATGGATCCATTATAATTCAGGTTACATATCCTCTTGTACTATGGATGTGGTCTTCTAAGAAAGTGTTACTAAACTTTTACATGTGATTGTGTTATCTGTCTTCATTTGTACTGACACAATGTAATGACACCATGAATGTTAAGGCTATTTTATCATTCTTCATTATAGCGTTATCATAGAGGTAAAGGCATTGGGAGGGAACATACCCATGCATAAGCCTCACAAGTTAAGTAAGTCGATTCCATCTGTGTGAACATGTGCACGCATACCGGGATGGTTACATAAGTGTTCATATGAAAAGCAGAAAGAGGCTGTGATCAAAACGTGGAGTTAACGAAGGTTGACACAGCAGCTCGACCATCAAAATATTCCACAGAACTACAGAGAGAAACAGAAAGAGAGCTCCGCAGAACTACAGCGAACTGTCAGAGCCGCTCGGCTGTCAAGAGGAGATGGGAATAAATTAAAACACGGTTGTTAGGAGCTTTAATGACAGGCATCTAATGATGAAAAAGACAAAAATACAGCTGAATGCTCACATCCACAGTGTGACTCAAAGTGATGAAAAGGTTTCTCTCTAAATGGGTTTAGGTTGGCCTCTCAGAGTACGTCTAGTGGGGATTAAGTGCTCGGTCTCAGTGACAGATGTTCCATGATGAAAAGATTCTAAATACAAAAGGTTTGTTATTAGTGGGAAATAGTAACGTGATGAAAAGATTCAGAAGTGTTTGGAAATGGTGTAACATGGTTTGTCAGAAATAATCATTGCTCTTCTGAGCTGCTGGGATTGTAATCAGTGACAACAGAGGTTACCGTTGGGTTGTAAGTTGAGAGATATTCATTTCAAATCCAAGCATGGGAAACAAATGGGATCTACATTCAACATTTATGAACATTTTTGTTTGCATACATTGATGTTTGCATTTTTTACATTATATTGCTAAAGGCTGTGACCACCTGAAAAAAAAATGTGGACACCTGAACATTATGCACATGTTATTGCTGACCATCTGTTTCCACAACATAAATCTGCTGCTGGAACAGCCTCGACTCTTCTGGTTGCAGGTTTTTCCACCAGATGTTGGAACCTGGCCACAGGGATTTGCTCCCATTCAGCCTTGAGAGCATAAGTGAGGTCCAACACTGGTGTTTGGTGATAAGGCCTGACTCTGCGTTCCAGTCGTGTAGACTGATCCTGGCATTAAGTGGAATTAAAGGATGCAGCACATACCATGAAAAACAGCCCAGAGTACGTAAAAAGTACGTGGATGTCCTTCATCCTCTGACCATATTGCACATTTTGAAAAATGTTGTTGCATGTGCAATGTGTTTTGCAGAGTTATTCCCATTTATTTCATAAGCAGTTACTTCAAGGTAAAATGTTGATGGGTATTATTAGTTTGAATCTGTGGGGTGAATAAATCATCTTAAATTCACTACATTAGATTTGTCCTCTAGTACAGCGCCTGAGTAAATGTGCTGAGTTACTTTCCACCACTGATTTCACATAACACACTGTTCAGTGACAGATGTGACGCAGTTGAAAAGAGTCACAGTCATAAAGGTCACGGCTAACGCACAAAAAGAATATGATGAAGACTTTTGCTTTTGATGCAACATGCAGGCTCAGGGAAAGTGAAATAATAATACAGAGGAAAAACTACATCGGAAGGAAGTCTGAGTAATATGTGTGAGGATTGGAGTGTATGTGTTGCCATCTGTGTCTGCTTTCTTATTCAAAGTATTGGTAGCCACAATAAAAGAACTCAGCGGATGAGATAGAGATGATGAGAGATTTCTCGTTGGGCTCTTTTTAACATTTTCAGTTCTGCCTGTCTGCAGGTAAGATTTTAGACATTTCTATTTGGCATTATTTTCCTAATTTTTTACTGTTTTCTCAATACAGCTTTTTTTTTGGAAAATTCATCTGTTTTTAGTAGAGCACATTTTTTTGTTTGTTTTTGCTCCACTTTCTGTCAAGCTTCCAGGGCCCTTCTTTTTTAGCTCAACGTATTAGTGGAGTTAACAGCTTTTCAAGTATCATTTATTACATTTAGTGTGCCGCCAAATGGATTAGCGTTTTGTACACAGTACAGGTCACTGACTCTGTCACATCCTCTCTGCTACTCTCATTATCTCACATACACACACACACACACACACACACTTGTATGCTTGCACAAAAATTTTAGCACACACACTCTCACAAATACGTTTACCCACACACACGCACACATAGGCGCACACCCACCCACACAAACACACATGCGGGCAGCCACTCACACACACACACACACATACATGTGTACACGCCAAGGTTCAAATAAGTCATTCCCTCCCTTTTACACACACACACACACACACACTGACACCATCCATTAGAGGCAGACAGGTGACAGCAGGCAGTGGTGGCACACTGTGACAAGAGTGACACCTTCTTTAATCACAGAAGACACACACACACACACACACACACACCTATACTCTGATAAAAAGGACAAAACAAAATTAACAACATAGGAAGAGGTGGAGGAGGGAGTGAGGAAGGGGGGAGGGGGAGAGGGCAGAGGAGAGCGGTAGATGGAGAAAGAAGACACCATATTACAGTGACAACGGCTCAGCAGAGCTGAGAGGCAACAAATGAGAAGACAAGGTACCAAACAAATAAGACAAGAGAATTTCCTGCTGGAAAAGGCAGAGTGAGACAAGAGAAGACAAGTGTAAGCAGGGTGGGGAGGAAGACGGCCTTATGATTCACAACTTCCCCAATGAAATGTACCAGATGTTGGGCTGTCAGGTGTTATGAACTTGTCTGCTCCTACTGTGTCCTCTGTCATCGGCTGCCAGTGAGAAAGACAGCAGCCTGCTTTTCTCCTGTCTCTTCATCTTTATCTTTCATTCCTCGTTGTACGTTTTCATTGTCTTTACATCTGCCATTTGAGGTTGTTTCTTCTGTTCCTTCATTGGCTGAGGGGAAGGGCCTCTTTTTTTTTTTTGTTTTGTGCGCAGACTTCCCCTCCTGAAAGGTGTTCTCTTCAGGAGTAATCCAGTACTTCATTTCACTATGAACTAATGTTCAATACAACACAAAGTCATTTTCACTTTCCGGTGAAAATACATTCAGGAGACGACACACTGTCACAGTACGGGGGGGTCGAGAAGGCAGTGTGAATTATACATGACATCTCCTGAGATTCCCTCAAAGTGCTAACTGCATAAACACAGCCATCAACTGTTTCCCATATATCATCCTCGCGTATCATCCTCAAAATATTTTGTATGTAATTTGCATAATTTATTTTGGGAATTTGTCATTTTTGTCATTTTATTGATAATAATACTAAACCGGTCTTAATGATCCTTCTTACACCCAGATCAACAGAAGCATTAAAGACCCCAATCAGCCATGTGACAGACGGTACCGCTGCATCCTGTTTCCCACACCACCAGGCTCAGGGACATCTTCATCCCTCAGGCTATAAGGCTGCAGAACACTTCGGGAGGAATTAATATTCTCAAGTCTCATGCTACCCGAACTTCTGCATTTGCTTCCGAACATCATGTTCCCACCTCCCACAGACCTAATGTCAAACCTAAGGAGAGATTTTGTAAGATTTCTGTGGAATAATAGATGCCTGGGGCTACATTTGTTACTCCTGTCTCTACTTTATCAGAGGAGGACTTAAGTGCCCCAACCTAGTTTGGCATCATTGGGCAGAGCAACTGAGGACTGAGGATAAAATTTTATTTTTTTATTGAATATTGCTCAGTCACACTGCCTCTCCCTCTTTATGTATAGTCAAGGAAGATCCAAATGTTGTGTTGTATTAGGTCATTAATATCAAATTAGTAGCTCTCACCCTTTCTTTCATCAATTCATCCTCTGATACTGATTAAAATAATACACCTTAAGCTTTTCCCCTTTTCTTCTCCCCCCTTACATTCTTATCTTACACGTTTCTCCGCTACTTTCTGTCTCCTGATCAGAGCAGGAAAACAGAACTGTGTCCTCAGCTCCCACTTTTGTTGCCCTCTTACTTCCTCAGCTCTCTCCTTTGTGACACCCTTTGCTTGTGGTTCTCTTTCCTGTATCCCCCTTTGTTTTCACTCCAGCGTACTTCTGTCATTTGGTTCTTTTTTTTCGCTATGTCTCTGCTCTGATCCTGCTCCAAAGCAGGTTTTTTTTTAGAACTTTGGAAACACTACAAAAATAATACAACACATCCTCACAGACAAGAAAACTCTTTCAAAAGTGCGAGACAAGGTTTAAGGTGTTATGTTTCTTTTGTGTTGGCTAATGGTGACTACAATACGTGCACACAGCGATCACAGGACCAAAGCTTATAGGTGTGTAAAGCACCTATCCACCTTGTCCTCTGAGAAATGTCCCATTCGCTGTTTCTCACACAAGACTGAAGTCCAATCTGAGTGTATCTGTGTGTCCTTTTCATATTTCATATTTTTGTTAGAGAGATGGGAACCGCTCTTCTGTCAAAACATGAGAGGAGGGTGTTGTTGCCTTTGCACCTCTTCAGCCCTCTGTCATCCTGTGTAAATGAGAGGAACAGCAGCCTGTTTTCACCTCCTTTGCTCTTCTCTCATCCTCTCTCCCTCACCCCCACTTCCTCTCTCACCTGGTGGGACTATGAGAGCAACCTGTCATCACTTTGCCACCCTCCAACAACCTTTCCTGACCTTGCCTTAACATTTCATTTCCTGTTTTCTCTCCGGGCATTACACTTACTGCTTTGTCCTGCCAAAATAATCAGCTTTGTAAATGTTTTTAGAGGCAGGAAATAGATGTATCACCTTTATTGAATACACACAATGTAGTTGAGAAAACCCCACACGACATATTTATGTTTATTCATTTCAGATACAAATGATGCTTTAAGTCTAGAGGATATAAAGCTGTGTTTATAGAGGGCTTCATACAAGTCCCACAGGTTGTTTGATTAGTGTGCTTTGATTAGTCAAGCACTGGGTTTCATTGATTGCTAGATGGATGTCGAGTATCTGAAGTGATCATGCATTCTCCACTCTAACTGTGTGTTTCTTTCATTCAGGACATCAGGCACATGTGATGTCTGGACAGGAGGCTGAAGTGAAGGGACAGAGGGTTCACATCCAGCTGCAACATGAAGCCTCTGATGTTTCCAGCGGCAGACCAAGACCAGGTTTCCAGAAGCACTCAAAAGTAGCACTTCAGTCTAAAAGCACCGGGATTGAGCAGCCACCTCAATCAGCTGTTAAAAGTAGGTAATTATAGATCTTCACAAGGGCTGCTTCTCTGCTATGACAAGCTCTGAAATTTATTTTCTAAATTACTCTCTCCAGCACATTAGAAAAAAAATGATGAGTGATGAGTTTAAAACTGCTTCGTAATTACTGACTAAAGGGGATCCAGATTGTTTTTTTTCTGTCACAAAAAGATGCATTGAAGTCATAGAGCAGTTAATAATAAGTAGAATAAAATGAACAAAAATAGTTGTGATAATGTCTGAAAGAGAATAATTTAATTAATCCCAAGACTGAAACTGAGAAAAAGAAGATTATTATTGAAGGAGAGCAGAGTTTGTAGATCAGTGGCCATTTGAGACAAATGCTAAATGTCTGTCCAATCAGTATCAGGTCACCAAGGAAGTCACTGCTGTGTTTATGCTTCATCATTGCTTTGACAATTTTTTATATTCATAGACCTTGTCTTAAGTAGCAGCTATTGCAATGAGTCTTACGTTTTAATATTCAGTGTGTTTTTTTGTTGATTGACACATTTTTGCACCATTTTCCATACAGACAGATTAGGGATTTTTTAGTCACATGTACAAAATATTTTCAAAGATATTTTCACATGGACAGCAAATGATTGAATAAATAACCTGTCTAATGTTGAAAAACCTTCATATGTTACCTGTCTTAATATCGGCTTCAACTTACTCTTGTTTGGCCAACCACGATTTATTAATCCCTGCAGCAGGTGGGTTCGACAGTGAGTTCCTGCACCCTGTTGCTGCACTGGTAATGAAACACTCCTCACGACCCTCACACGAGGAGGCAGTGCTCATATACACACACACACAAGGCTGAAGGGTTAGAGGAGCAGGAGGAAGAGTCGACAGACTTTTCTCTCCAGGTTAACAGTCACACACACACACACACACACACACACACACACACCCTCAAAACACTTTGGCCACAGCAAGTTGGAAGGAATACGTTGTTAAGACAAACTTTGCAATCATGGAACCATTTGCTCTCACAAATGTTGTCCTCAAAGTAATGTGCAAGTACAAAATCTACCAGATGCCAGATAATGAATTATATGAGACTTTTATAAAAAGTGTACTAACTATTGTACAACTTAAATCATGACATTTTGCAGACAAAGAAATAAAAGCATGAACAGACTGAAATCTGGCCATGCTCATAAGAGTTCCTGAATCATCCACATCCATTTAAAAGGTTAAAAAGGTCCATGGTGTGCCCAGTAAAAATATTTATCAGTCATATAATTTATTTTTAGTTACGCATCCTCAGTTTAATCTTTATGGTCATTAGAATTAGAGCTGTATGTTGTATTGGATTACAGCAGATTGTAGAGTTTTCCTGAACTTTTGTACATCCTGTTCTGTACTGGAGATACACTGTTGTCTTTTGTGCTATTTAATAACTGTAGCAATATTTTATTTAGAGAAGAAGTACTGTGTAAAAAGGTTTAACATCCAGAAATGATGTAACATTATGTTACTTATTTATGTGTTTTTCTGATTATTTATTTAGACAGCGAGGTCGTTACCCCAGAAGCATAGTATTATTGAATTTTAAAACCACCCCATTTGCTGGAAGCTAAGACCCAGATGTGACCTGCAAACTCTTGTTTCAGGATGCTCCCTGAGGTTCCTGATAATCACCAACCCGTTTGTGTTAAAGCATCAATGAACAAGTCTCCGTTTAGCAGGGGAAAACATGCACCTGAGCAATCCATTAACCTCAGGGTTATGGGCACATCACACTCCCAGTGCTCCACTTCGTCACACTGGATGGAATTCAAACCCATGATCCGTCCCCCAGGAAGCCACCGCCTCATCATACACCATAGACCAGTGGTCTGTGTTAGCTTACTACTGTATGGTTTCATCAGCCAAACTATGTTTGTCAGAACAATGATTAACAACAATCTGTAAATCTGCTGTCAGGTTTTTATATGATTATCAATGTATGATTGTTAATTTTCTTATATCTTATCTCATTCTACTTTGAGCTAACACACAGTTGTGAAAAAAGACACATTTACTAAAATAACACGTGATTCCTAAAACATACACGGTCAAACAAGCACAACCATCGAACACTCCAATAAGCTGCCACATAAATTGCTGAACTAACTCAAAATACACACACACACAAACACACTGTGTACACTGTGTGCACAATTATTAGGAAAGTGAGTATTTTGACCATATCGTCATTTTTATGCATATTTTCCAACTCCAAGCTGAATAAACTTGAATGCCTATTGGATTTAAGCATACTAGGTGATGTGCATTTGTGTAATGAGAGAGGGATTAACACCCTATATCAGGTGTGCACAATTATTAGGCAGCTTCTTTTCCTTAGGCAAAATGGGCCAGAAAAGAGATCTAACAAACTCTGAAAAGTCAAAAACTATAAAACATCTTCATCAGAGTGATGCAGCACTCTTGAAATTGCCAAGATATTAGGACATCACCACAGAACCATCAAATGTTTTGTTGCAAATACCCAAAAGGGTTGCAAGAAACGTGTTAACAAGAGAAAAAGATGCAAATTAACTGCCAAAGATTTGAGAGGAATCAAACGTGAAGCTACCAGGAACCCGTTATCCTCCAGTGCTGTCATATTCCAGAACTGCAACCCTACCTGGAGTGTCCAGAAGTACAAGGTGTTCAGTACTCAGAGACATGGCCAAGGTAAGAAAGGCTGAAACCTGACCACCACTGAACAAGACACATAAGTTAAAACGCCACGACTGGGCCAAGAAATATCTGAAGACAGATTTTTCAAAGGTTTTATGGACTGATGAGATGAGAGTGACTCTTGATGGACCAGATGGATGGGCCCGTGGCTGGATCAGCAATGGGCATAGAGCTCCACTCCGACTCAGACGCCAGCAAGGTGGAGGTGGGGTACTGGTATGGGCTGGAATTATTAAAGATGAGCTTGTTGGACCTTTTCGGGTTGAAGATGGACTCAGACTCAACTCCCAAACCTACTGCCAGTTTCTAGAAGACACTTTCTTCACACAGTGGTACAGGAAAAAGTCTGCATCTTTCAAGAAGACCATGATTTTTATGCAGGACAATGCTCCATCTCAGGCATCAAAGTACTCCACTGTGTGGCTAGCCAGTAAAGGTCCTTAAAGATGAAAAGAATAATGACATGGCCCCCTTCCTCACCTGACCTAAACCCTAGTTGAGAACTTGTGGGCCCTTCTTAAACGTGAGATGTACAGTGAAGGAAAACAGTACACCTCTCTGAACAGTGTCTGGGAGGCTGTGGTTGCAGCTTCACAAAAAGTTGATGGTCAAGTGATCAAGAAACTGACTGGCGATATTGGTCACTGATTTATTTTTTTGAAATGTCAAATGTTTATTTGTAATGTTTGAGTTGTTCATTATTCTGACTTTAAAAGATGAAAGTAAAGAAATGAGATGGGAATATTTTTGTTTTTCTTTGAGTTGTGTAATAATTCTGTGCACACTAATAGTTGCCTAATGAATTGTGCACACACAGATTCTCATACAAAAGCCTAAACCTCACTTTCACTTCCTTAAATATTCAGGTTTGAGGTTTATTAACATTTTGGATTGACCAAGAGCACTGTTGTTGTTGTTAAATAATAAAACTAATCCAAATGAAAAATAAAATTTGCCTAATAATTGTGCATGCAGTGTATAATACCATACCCTTCATACCAACATATGTAGAGTCATGGGCACACACACATCTGGGCACACACACATCTGTACACACACACAGAAAGTTCACAGAAGGATACCACTTTATACTGGATGGATGCTGAGATTGAAAGATTCCACATATAGTGCACACACACACACACACACACACACACACACACACACACACACACACACACCAGTGCACACAGCCTGTACACATTCTGTACCTACACACACAGGCACACAGTTCTCACAGGAGTTGACCACTTTACTTTCTGTTCCCCAGCACTCATTAATTCTTTGTAATCATCACGCGCACCTACACACACACATATAATACATACACACACACACACACACTTCCACTGGATGCATACCTTCAGAGATAGGAGAGCCTGATTTTTTCCATTACGACTGCATTACCTATAAGGAAAATTTCATTCTCAGTCAGACATCTGACTCTCTTGAATCTTGTGAATCATATGGAAATAATAATTCGTTTTCACAGTAAACAGTGTAAATAATACAACAAAATGTCATGAAAAGTGAACTGTGTTTTAATCAGTATCTATTAATTAAGAATGTCAAATTAGATTGAGCCAATGCTGATTTTGTGTGTAAGCCAGACACATGTAATATATTTGGTGAATTTGTGTTATGTAACTCCATCCATGCGTCATACTGGCATCATTGTGTGAGTGTGTGTACACTGTCTAAAATTAACTTTTGGCTGGCTGTAAAGGCTTGGTGAACTGGAGCAATCGACTTGCTAGGAACAGTTTTTTTTTTTTTTTTTTGCCAAAATTATTACTATAAATATTATATATTTCAAGTTTGTCTCCACTGCTGATTCCAAACTTTTTTTTTTTCTTTGAGTATTAAGTCAGGTACTGTGTGTTCTTGTAATGCTGAGCGAGTTAGCTATCTTCCAGATGGCAGAAAAATTAATTTAGTGTAGATCAGATGCAACAGGGAGCCAGTCTTCTGTGATACTTTTGCCTTTATCTGCCAGGCTAACGGTCAGAGAGACTGCACAGGGCAGGGACCGCCATTGAGAACAGGCACTGAACAAAGACTGCACAGAAGATCATTTCAAACCCCAAGCTTAATTTTTGTATTGGGAAATGACTTACATACACATGTCCGTAATCGTACACTTAACTTTCTCTCTCCCCTTTCATCCTGTGTCATTTTTGCCTCTGTTCCTCGTTGCCGTTCGGCTACACTGTCGTTTCTCTCGCCCCTCTCTTCTCATTTACAGTCACTGTCACTTTCATCTCTGCTGTTTCCCTTTCTACCCCACCTGCTGAGGCCAATTGTAGATTCACAGAGCAGGACTGAACTTCAGAGAGTGAGAGGTGAGAATAGATTGAAAAAAGTTTTACTTTTAACTTCCCCTTTAAAATCGTCCTTATTCTTCTTCTGTCTTTAGTCCACGTCCTCCTCTCACTGAGTGTGTGTTTTACCGGGGTCCTAATAAGAGGATCTGCCTGGTGAAGCGTCACTGTTACAACAAATTTTAGGTTCAGATGGTTTTGATTTGGTGAAGGTTTCTCTGGTGAGGATGATTAATTGGTATGATCTGAAAGGAAGAACTCTTTATCCCTCATGATGCATTAAGGGGTTACAGTGTTGCCTTGGAAGCTACAAGCAGTTCTCAGAAGAATTACTGAGCTTCCTAGAAAAAGGCCAAATAGACATATTTTAGTTCAGGAGGGCATATAGAGTTTGCTTCTTGGCATCGGGTGCTTGACCTATATTGTCCATCAGTTCTATGGTAATACTGGGCAAAATACTGGATGAGTACAGTTTGTTCAACAGACAGTGGACTGGAGATCTTTGTCTTTCTGCGAATAGAAACCCAATTCACTGCAGAGCACCCTCTGACTTGTATTTGTAAAACAGGACGTGCATCATTGTGTTTGTCACTGAAACTAGTGCAAATTCTCTCCTTGAATCGATTTTTTTTTTTTTTTTGTAATGATCACTCTTACAGAATTATATGAAGATTGGATTTCACACACATGTCAAAGATCAGATGTGATGGTGGTGTGGTTTATGTGGCAAACTGAAAAAGGCACTATATGCAGGCACGCTGTGCCAACAGTCCATAGGCTGATGGAATAAAGTCAGCCTCGGATAATCATGGCAATGCATATTAGATAAGGTCAAATAATCCTTTATTGATACCCTGAGGGGAAATCTAGGTGTCACAGCAGAACAGAATTGTATGTATTTGTACGAATAGTAACATAATGTAATGTAAATCCAGTTTTCTTCTATACAACAGAAAGACTGGCCACACTGAACAACATGTTCACCGCCAACTCTTGGTTATTTCTTACATTCTTAAAGTGGCAACTAAATTATTTAGTTAGTGATGCACAGAGTGTCTAAGCATCAGCTAAGTAATAAAAAATGCCACTTGGAGGCTTTGTACTAGCCAATCACATCTCCATGTTGTTCAGTTATTCTTATAAGTCTCATGTTAGCTATTCCCTCTAACCTCTCTTTCACTCCCATTTGCAGGCAGGTTTAAGAAAAGGCACATAATCTTCATGCAAAACTGGCTAACTACATCTATGACAAAGTGTGAAATCAACACATTTGCTGTCAACACACTGACCCACTCTTGAATTGACATTTAACTGCAGTTTTGAAAAACACTTTAATTGCTCCTCTCCGTGTGTTTGTTTCACATTTCACCGTACTCGCTCACTCCTACTGCGCCACTGGTTTCCCACCTTCAATTCATTCTGTAAAATGCATCTCTTCTACTTGACCTCATTCTCATCCCGCTCTCCTTTCCTCGTCTCTTTATACATGGCCTTTTGATAGTTTGTATGCCTCTTCAATCTCACGGTGCCCCTCAATCTCTCTTTCTCTGTCTCATTCATTTAACCTGTCGCATACAAGCCGCTTCTCTTTGCAGTAAACACACAATCATTTCCGTTCTGCTTCCGTTCTACATCCTCTCTCCAGCTGTTAAACCCTCTTTTAGCTGTCTTGCTCTCTTCACATGCCTCTGCCTTTAAATGTGACTAATACATCCTCTTTGCCTGCCTGTTGTTTTGTCCAGTTTTCTCTGTTCATCTCCCCTTATTTATTTTTTTCTGATGAACTGCAGTGTGATCTATGGAAATCAGTGTGCTGATAAAGTTTGGTCCTTTTTCACATTGAAAATGCCATGTTTCAAAGGTATCGTTTTCTTATCATTTGGAAAAGTGAGTAAAGATAAAATCAGACTTTTTGTCCACTGTGAGGTCAGATGCTGTTCAGAAGCATCTGTAGCCAAGAAAGAAAACTGAGCCAAAGTACTTAAATAAACATTTTATTATAGTGTGTTTTTGATATTTTTGCAATCAGCTGCTTTTTTAGAAATATTAAACCTTTTTTTTTTTTTCCTGTCTTAATGCTGGATGAGTTTCAATAACAATGCGAGCCAAATCTATATCTAGCTGACAGCCTGGTGAATCTAGAGTTTGATTTCTACTGTTTTTGGATATCAGTGTTGTAAAAGGCTAATAGATCCAGAAAAGTCAATATAGATCTGTTTTTCATGGAACATATACTCCTGTTACACACCGACACAGACTAGATTGATGGACTAGATTCATTATAAAAAACACTTACCAAACAAAAGTAAATCATATTTCTTGTATTTCCATAGATTTATATCAATCTAATAAATACCAAATTATGGTGAAATCAGTTGTTGTGCTTTCCATTGTAATGCTGGTATAAGTATGTCCGGTGTTAAGCACAGTGGCTGGCTGCATTATTAATGTTCTAACTCTATAACCACGTTCAAAGACTTCACCCCGTTAGAGACCTGATACTTGATAGATAATTTTGTACTTTTATCTTAACCACAGAACAAAGAGCACTGTTTATAATAATCTTTTTAACCACAGGAGAGAAGTGTTTTTTTCAGCTTCAAATAGTGTCTGAAGGACAGAACATCCTGTACAGTGCATCCGGAAAGTATCGGGCACATGTGATTTTTTTAGTTTTTTATTTTTAATAAATTTGCAAAAATCTCCCAAAAAAAATTTTTTCACCTTGTCATTATGTGGTGTTGTGTGTGTGTAGAATTTTGAGGAAGAAAATGAATTGAATCCATTTTGGAATAAGGCTGTAACATAACAAAATGTGGAAAAAGTGAATACTTTCCGGATGCACTGTATATATCCTGAGAAGCAAAACCCAGGGCTGCTTAGTAAAACATATTGCTGCGGGCACACAGTAATAACGGAGGGCAACTCGAATGAGTGTATTGAGTATTTCTTTCTTCTCTCATCTGGATATTGGCAGCCAGACAGTAAGACGACACTTCAGAGAGATTTTATTGAGAATCAGATTGAGGGTGTAAAAGTGAGGGGACAAGAAGAGAATTCTGAGAAGTGATCATCCCCACCAATCGCTGGTGGAAATGATGCCCTTGGATAGTGCGCACACAGTGGCCAAAAACAAAGAGGAGAACGGAAACTGTGTGTCCTTGATGAAAGACTGAACTGGTTATTATTTTGGCACTTCAGAGGGTCCCTTAAATGATCAGAGATTTTATATAAAGCATCCTCAGACGAATGCAACAGACATTCAGGGATGTCACAGTGTTAGAAACGGGAGTAAACAAGCATGAAATGATGCTCTGCAGCTTTAATTAGAACTTATTATTGAATGAGGAGCGGCTCTGATGGGTCTTAGTACATAGTACGGTAGCCTTCATGAAGCACAGTAAAAGCTAATGATCATATTTTTAGGTGTATAACAGATGAGCAATTTTATGGAGCCAATATAGTGGATGCAGTTCTCTGCAGAGTTTACAGAGCTAGCAAAATACAATATTTATTTATACTATATCCTTAATAATTAAAGTTAATGACTTTTAGAAACACCTAACAAAACAAAAGTAGACAAAAAAAAAGACTTTGTCACAGTAACATGAGTAATGTAATCTGTTATGACCACCCCTAGTTATAATAACTGTTTTTCCACTGAAAGGATGCTGAAAACTACAAAAAAGCATTGTGACTCTCTGCTTAAATTAAACATGCATGTTGGTGTTTTACTGCTAAAAGCCTTAGACTAAAACCTAATTTAGTTTGGACTAATTGTGTTTGTTTCAGCAAAAAGGCAGTTACTGTATATGTTTATGGCTCCGAGCCCTGCAGCTGATGAAAGATATAGAGACAACATTTCCCTGGACAATAAATTTATATAGCTCTATCCCCTCCATACATTAGGAGGAGATGGAGGGACAAAGAAAAAGGACACGGATGAATGGAGAGAGAGAAAGTAGAGAAAGTGGGATTAGATGAATAGAGTAAGAACAAAAAGGAGAGCGTGATGAACAATAAAACACTGGGAAAAATGAGGGAGAGTGAAACAAGAGACCAAGTCCTGCTAAAGTGCTGCTTTAGATTAATGACTCATCTTCCAGACGTGAGTGAGACACTTTTTGGCTCCCAGTCTAAACAAGGCTAGGTCGTTAATCACCGTGGCAACGGATGAGACAATGGGCATCGATATGACATTGAGCTTTGGAACATTTGCCCATATTGGAGCCAATCCCCATTTCATTGCGTTGGATAGGAGCCAAGTGCCACACGGAATCACTTCAATAATTTAACAGTAAGCACACCCACAAATTGCAGAAGATGGTCCCTGCTGAGAGAGTGCATATGCACGTGTCTGTGTGCTCTAGAGTTCCTATATTTATGAGGACCAAAGATGCCAGACGAGGACATTTTGTTGCTCCTTACTTCTCTCTCAGAAGGTGGTTAATTGGGTGAGATGAGAGGATAGATATGGCTCTTATGTCTCTGTGTTTAATATGTTGGAGTAAGGAGGTACTTAGCCTTGCTTAGCATAAAGGCTGGTACTGCCTGGCCCCGCTCAGTGACCAACAACAGTGTTTCCACCCAGCAACCCCCCCACTTCTGTGCAGCTTATCTGGAAAAGCAACAGTCGGTGAGCACAGGTTTTTTTTTTCTTCCTTGTAAAGATGACCAAACCTGGCAACCAAACTGTGATGTTTGGCCGTTATTCAACAACAGACAAGACAACAGCAAATAACTCTGCTTAAAGCCTTTCAATATTTCTGTTTGTGTCTGGATTTAATCTGTGGTGCCTGACCTATTTGGCCTGAGACCTTTAAAACACTACCCCACTGATTGAACCACTGCTGGTTACATTGTTGGACTCAAGATGGACAAAAAGGATCTAAACTGATGCAGCAGATATAATCTGTTTTTACTCCCTGCAAAAACTTCTTAATCTCCGACTGACATTTACCAGACTTCACACACAGCTTCCTCTGGAGGCTCGACAGGTTTTACACAACGTTTTTTTTTTTTTTTTTATACATATGCAGTAGTATTCCCCATCACCTGCAAACATACCTGGCATCACTTTAAAAGAGAACTCCCAATTTACATTTCAACGTCCACTTGCAGCTCCAGTTATTTCTATAGTAGAAATATGTTACTCAGCTTGTGAGCCCTCTGATCCGTCTGATCCTCTTCTGACCTCCAGATTGGGAACCACTGGATTAAAAAAACTAGATACAACATGTTACTTTAATTCATCAGCTAGATGGGAGGTAGGGTATCCTTTTTTTTTCCCTTCTCGCAGACTTTATACTTAGATAAATTAATCTCTTGATTGTAGCTCTGTACGTAACACACAAACAACACTGAAATTGATCCTCTCATCTCACACTCAGAAAGCAAACCTATTAATGCTGAACTAACTAATGCTGAACTTTTTGTTTCAGTGCTTTCCTACACATGCTTGGATTGAAGTTATAATAACGTTTCTTTCATATTTAGGTTTAGGTAGGTTGACATTTGTGTAAAGGTTGATGAGGTGAAGAGGGATAAACTTTGGGGAAAAAAGGGTATAGGAAATGAATGTTATCAGTGGATGTGAGCACAGTTATATAAGGTGTTTGAGGAGGGTGACACCATGTGTTGGATCATTTTGGAGGTGACATTTTGGACAGTGCACAGGGCTTTTGGTCCCGGGGGAGGAAGACACAAAGTGACCCCTGACTGATCGGGAGCCAGCCTTCAGGTAGCTTCATCTGGCGTCCCAAAATTGGCGCCTAGGGAAGCTTTGACACCGGATGAATGAATGTGGAGAATACCTGGCTCCACCAACAGAAGTGAGGAGTCCTTTTCATCATCATTACCACATTTAGAGATAAGAAAGGTGTAAATGATATACACTTTAAATAAAAGTCAAACAGCACATCAAAACTTTGATAGTGTGCTGTCATGTTAAGGGGTTAATGATTGATTTGATTAATGAGTGATTTGATATTAAACCCACATCATGTTCCAGAGGAGAGAGAACTGGTTGTACAGTTGGTGTACATTTATTATTTATCCGGCTGGTTTCCTTAGATGTCCAATTATCAGATTTTGGAGTACAGAGTCAGAGATTTGCTCCGGACCTGTACCTGCAGGCAAACCTCAAACACATTCCAACAAATCACTGAGAGAGCTTCCAGACCCGCCACACACACAAACACACACAAGATTTCACACTCCCTCATGTATACACGAACAAACAAACATACACAAAAAAATCCATCTAATTAGAGTTTTATCATCGGAGCCAGTGGCTGAAAACAAATCCAGTCTTGAGCCTCCAAACCTCAGCACGTGGTTGTGCTGTAGTTTCATAGTCTTCTTTTTAACTTAAATTCCTTGATGTAAGTCTGCCTATCAGGGTACCTACGAGTCTGTCAACCCTGTATTGTCTCTCTATAAAGATAATATCTGTGGCTATTATATAAATAAATCTCTTTTTAACACAGAACATCAGACTCGGTCCCTAAGGTAACGTCAAGTTATGTTTCGGCTGAAATCTTTAAAAGAAATCCTCTTCCAGTGGCGTCTTGCCACAGAGAACATGTTAACCATCTGAGTAGCTTCCCCTTGAGCTACTTTATCATAATCTGCTCATAGTGGATTATTTATGTGGAGATAAAGTGGCAATTCTTTGTGTTATGGGCTCATGGGAGAAGCATTGGTGCTGAAAATGCATTAGACCATAGGATCCAAATAATTAGGTTATGAGTGGGGATTCCTGAAAAAATGAATAATATAATATCCAGTCCAGTAGTGGGTTAACTGTGCACAGCTGTGTACTAATGCATAATGCACATTACAATAGGATGTGTTGCACTGTAACCATTGCAGCATTCACATGGCAAGGGGGAACATTTAAAGAGTATCAGCTGCTCTTACAGTGCTCACTTTATCAGTCACAATGACTATCTCAAGAAACAGAAGGACAGATAACCAAACTGCAACCAACCAAGTAAAAGGAATATATTAAAAAAAAAAACTTAAATGAATAAATAAATTCAAAATTGATTTTCAAATATATAAAATTCACTCCAAGCAAACATCATATCTTGTCTTTCTGCAACAAATTCTGCTAAATTTATCCATCATCGTTGCCCTTTGTATGACACTTTTGATATGCTGGAGGCCTTGAATGACTCTCTGACTGACAAGAATGAATAGTGAATGATCATTTTGCACATTAAGACACCACTTACAGCGGGAGACAGATGTTTATGAGACCACCAATGTACCTGCACTGACAGCTGGTCAGGGCTACACCTGATGTACTGTTGCAACTTTTATAGCATGTATTAATGGTCATTTATGGCATCACAGCATCCTTGACCGTATCAGGTTGTTAAGATGAAGAAGCATGTGATGATGGTTGTTTGCAGTATTACTCAAAGGCTGACACACTTCTGAAAGTATTTATATTTTAATCCACTGGATCAAGGACAAAAAAATAAATCTGAAGCACTCAACACAACTTGAGAGACAAAATTAATGTGCTGTTTTTTGTCATTTCACAAATTTCAAACATTTCAAACACAATGACTTTACATGTTATATAGAAACAAGCATCATTTTACTTCTCAAGCTGCTTCCCTTACATATCTCTCATCATGCGAGGAAATGGTTGAGTGAGAACCCATCAAATGAAGAAATCCAATGATGTGCTGCAGTAGTTCAACAGGTGGCACCAACATATCTCCATGTAAGCTGAATGAATGCTTTGATGTTTAGCAAATCCTATGTCGCTAGTCAGCTACCTCTATTGACCATGTTTTAGAGATTTAAAAGGAGCAAAGCAGAGGAAAACAAACAGCATCCAATGATGAGCAAACAAATGTCATGCAGAAGTCTTAAAATACACTTAATAACTGCTGAGTAGACACATATTTGTACAATTAGGACCTTTTATTATAATTTCTCAGGTGTCATTATAAGGTGTCATTCACCTGTCACTTCTGTTTCTTAGGTCACTTATTGCTCATTCGAAGTATTTAATACTGGCTGCCCACTTAAATACTTGTGGTAAGTCCTGTTTTGTGTTCTTGTTTCCCCATTGCCATTACATCGGTTTCCTCCATATTAATTTTATAACCTCAGACTATAAATACTGTTTTTACTGCCCCTCGGCACATACTGAAAATAACATACTATATATGGGTTTATGTGATAACAGCTGTTAAGTTAAGAGGCTTGACATTGCCTTTTAAGTTCAGAGCATCAGCGTGGTAACCTAACACAACAGATCTGCACAGGAGCTGCTTATATTTATTCTACAGGTCCAAACGTATAAAAGGCCTGACTGTGCAGTAATCTGGGAAAACTGTATAAATTGTCCCAGAGGATGCAAGGAACATAAAATAACTTTTACTGGAAAACATTTCTTTGCTAAACTACACATGAACAGAAACCATGCATCACACTAATGTGTGGAACAATAAAACCAACTGTATGCGAGGATGCCATCGAATTAGCAGTCAGTAAGAAGAGCTGTTTACAAGGCAAAGTGTTTAGAGACTGCAAGTATGAAAAGTGTGAGCAATGTGTTTTCATGACATGCCAGTGGTAAGAATAATTATCTACATATTTACACAGTCTGTTATCACCAGTAAGCTTCACAACCTCAGAAGCAGCAGCACAAATATTTCAGTGTTTTCTGTTACTTCCATCTTCTTATTAAACTAGTTTGCTTCTCTCAAGAGATAAACACAAATGTTAGCATTTCTTTCCCATAACCACTTTCAACAGTATATTCAGTGTACTGATGATGTCATTGGGGTCTATTTACATTATTACATTATTACTTAAATTGATGATTTCATTATTATCTTCCAAAGTATCACATACTTTAAGGTTCTAGCTGTGATGTAAAAAAAAACCCTTCATTTTCTTTTTAGCTTAATCACATGCTCTTGTAGTCTGGTCGTGGTAATGTCAATTTAAAGATGAACATTTGCTATAAATTATACAATAATTAGATCAAAACTGCTCAGAAACAACTAGATGGAAAAAAGCAAGAATTTACTCTAGGCAAGATACTCTATTTCTTAATGACTGATGATTTATTTACTGGGAAAAAGTGTGTATTAGTAGTAAGAGACTGTTGGTACACATCCAACTAATTAATTTTAAGTAGTTGTTAGTGTAACTTTGAGAGTCTTTCAGGGAGAACACAGCAGGTCAGCTGAACATGCAAAAACTTGAAATTTGTCTACATATGAGCACACTTGAGTTTCTTCAAAAGACATATTTCCCTTTTAATTAGTGCCAGATTGAATAGTTCCTTTTAGAGCTGTAGACTTGAAAATTTAGACTTGGAGTCGCAAAAATGAGGACTTGTGACTTAACTTGGACTTACCTGAGACTTGAAGGCAAAAAGCTGAAGAGACTTGATTCAATGATCCATGAATATTTAGAAAATGCTGTGTTGTGTGTAAGTTTGTCTTCTGGGGTAAAGCCAAAGCCAAAGTCATGAAAAATTAATAACACAACCAGGATGTGTGCAACATCTCCATATCCTTACACTCACTCACAGTTGCAACTGCTGACACCAGAATAAAAATTTACAAACTGCAGATGATGATCTTTCTTTACTAAATAACCTATAGACATAAATGAGTTAATATAGGCTTTGATTTGCTACTTGCAACTGGAGTTTCAGTGCATGGTTTCCATTAAAAATATATGGCATGATTCTGGTTATTGTGCTATTGCAATATCAAAGAAATGGTAAAATGGAGAAACATGCTTTTAGTCTTCACGTCACATTGAAGGATTTGTCAGATTTGTCTTTACAGCTGTGGAACTTTATTTGGGCTTCATCCAAACAACCTAAAATCAGACTCTTTTCAGGAAACCTCCATGGCATTTATATGGAAATTATTTTAAAATTATGCACCAACAAAAGAAAGCACTGCTGAAATAAATGAGAAATTTTATTTCAATGGAAATGCTTTTGTATTTACCAATTAAAATAATTTACCTTGGATTACTTAGTCCTGTTACTATAACAGAAGATTTTTCAGGATTACCCCTTGTTTGACACCAGGCTATTTATTTATGTGGACCAATAACCAGAATTCAAAAAGCAAATGTAAAACAATTTACTTGAGAATGCTTTCATTGATTAGCATAGCTGCTTTCAAGCTCACAAAAATCCTGCACTTTGTGTGAAGTAAAAATCTCTCCACATCACCGTCACTTGAGGACACACTGAAAGGATACGACATGACATTTTGTGCCTTGAAAAACTGTCTTTTCTACTGGATAAATGCCCATGTATGTCTTTGCCTGAATTAAAACAGTATTGTATTTTTTTTAAAGCTGCTTCACATGTCTGCCTGTGTCTGAAACTGTCATTGTTTTAAAGACCTAAAGATTTATCAGGCACAGTGTCTATGATATGGCCAAACTCACTAGCTCATGCAGAGAAAAATAAAACAGCATATCTTTATTCGTCAGTCTGTTCCCTACAGAAAGCTCAGCATCAAATGAGCTCAGTGGTGTGCTCCGGTAGCTTTACGTGAGGCGTCAGCGTCCCTTCACACAGACGAGATGAGCATATGCCTCATCTCACTGCAATCAGGGTAGAGATGAAAATACAAACGCCTGGCCCTTAATTTATTTATGAATGTCCCAACCCTGGTGACTAAACAGATGCTTTGCTCAGGTACAAAACAAAACGCGTGTGTTTGTGTGTGTGTTTGTGCCTTAGCACATATTTGTAATTAGGTTCACGGTTAGTGTGTGTTTATAAAGTTTAAACCGATGCACATTTGTGTGTCTGCATCTGAATTCTACCAGGCGCCATGTGTAACCATAGCATTTGTGGCTTTGTTAGGGTGTGTGATTTGGTGTGTTTTGTGTTTTAGCATCATTGTGCACTTGGACTTACAGTATGTATTTGTGTGCAAGTGTATGTGCAGATGTGTCAGAATCCTACAGTGTGTTTTGATGACAAAGTCTGCATCCCCACACTCTCTACAGCTGTATCTGAGCATAACTATTTGTGTCTTTCCCTTATTATGTGTGCCTGAGCATAGTTTGTGTCTGTGTGTGTTTATGTGTGTGTGTGTGCAAAAGTGTGTGTGTAACCAATGTTTTCATCTCACTGGATCCCTTCCTTCAAAGCAGAGACAGGTAACAGAGGGAGTAATGGTTCTCCCTTTTCAGGTGCCACTCAAAATGGCCCAGAGGCTCTGCTGCAACGCGAACATATTGAGGTAACATACTGTACACAGCACAGCACAACACACACACACACACACACACACACACACACACACACACACACAGCACAGCACAACACACACACACACACACACACACACTTATTTCTTACTGTAAGTAGAATACAGCTCATTCTGATAGGGGGCAGAGCAGAGGGATGCACAGTAGCTATATGTCATGTTTCTGCTTTTAATACAAAGTGGTACAGTACATTCATTAAAACCAACAAGACATGAAATTGTCTGTCCATATATGTCAAACTGGTATTGAACAAAACTAAAAACTGCTGCTCCATCTTCATATTGCTTTTTTTTTAAAAAAAAAAAAAAAAAAGATATTAAATTTATCATAATCAAAGACAAGAAAAAACAAATCCTGAGAGGCTGGAACAATAAAATGTTTGATGATATTCCTACTTTTCCTTGTTTTCAAGAAATCCCATGAAAAGACAGAAAACAACACTGAATTGATCTACCTATTGTAGTATTGTGTGTGTCTTCAAAGCCTGATATATTTGTCTCGTGCTGCATAGTTAAAATTTTCCAACGAGCGATCAACCACTGTAAATTACACTTACTTGTTATTTCAGCTTCAGCAACAAGGTGATGATTTATATCATTAAACAGTGCAATACACCTAGTTATTCCAAATTTTGTATTGTAGACCACAGTATTTATGCTGCTTTTCTGGGCTCATGAGCTCGAGACATTTCTTAAATTGCAAGCCTACTTATCATATGCCGACATAATGCAATCATCTGGAGGAAAGGCCGTCGCCTCCTTGACAGGCATCGGTAATTATTGTGAAGTACCACAAGGCACAACAAAGCACTGCACACATAATTGGCTGAGGGGAAGAGGAACTACAAATGAAAAGCAGCTTAAGACTCAGCCATGTTAACATGCTAACATTTCCTAATTAGCACTAAGCAGAGCTGAGGCTGATGGGTATGTCATTACTTTTGCATGTATTTATTCTTAGTCTTAAGTATCAGGCAAATTGAAAGTTTGACCTTGTAGGTGGAGGAGTAAGTCTCGGGATCACCAAAGTGGATTGAAATCATCCTCTATGAACTTTAAACATCTGCAATGAATTTAATCTGATTGTTGTCAAGGCATCTCATTCAAAAACAAAAAGTATCTTATAAGTATCACACACAGCTTTTCAACCTTTTCCCTAAAACCACCTACTATATAACCTGTCTTCTTTAAATGATTCATTGCAGCTTTCAGGGAAAACAAAGACACGATTCAAAGCAAATATTTTATTACTTGATTAGCGATGGAGACAACATTTACAGTTCTGACTGAAGAAGGATTTAAATGGCAGTTTCTTTGGTTTGTTGCCACGTTGCTGGAGGTGTCCTTAAAATATGCCAATAAAAAGTTTCTACACAGCAGCTGTCTGCTCCTTGTAACATGTCATCAGTTTAGGGCTTTCTGAACTGATGCCCTTAATTACATCCTCATCCACCAGGTGGTGTGAAATCTCCACAGGATACACTGAGAATTTCCTGCCTGCTATTAGTAAGTCATTCAGATAAAAAGCAAAATGCCTTAAACTTCAAATTGCAACGGCAGTGGATTGTTTTATTTTCACTGAGTGACTGAGATGACCCAACACAAAGCTATGAATCTTCCTCTTTATGTCTCATGCGATGTGCAGTCAGCATTCAGTGTCCTGGGTGATGCAGAGTTTGGATACAGTTTTAGCTTTTCACATCAAAATACTCCACAAAGTGCCCTCTGCTAAATGCTCATTTAAAACGGCCTCATTAAAGGAGGGTTTTTCCGAGTGTTCGAACACATTTGAGCCATGCTGTGTTTGACATTCATACAGTTGCAGCTGCTCGGTTGCAGCTGGAAGCTGCCCAGCTGGCCGCTGAGCAGCTTCACAGGAGGAACTGAGTGCCGGGATCAAGGAGAGAGGGAGAGCTTTACTCAATGTCCCTCCATGCACTCTTGTTTCCCAGCTGGACAGGGGCTGATCTCTCAACTGCCTCTTCAGCTATGGAGGCAGAGACAGCAGGTACGCCGGGCCAGGTCTAGCTTTTGTCCCAGATTTGTCCTAAATAGGTTGTGTTGTATTTTGTTGGAAGGGCAATACTTTTGTTAACATTTAGATTAAAATTTGATCAGTTAAAAAACATTTACTACAGCAATAATTCAAATACATAGAACTATAGGTTACAGCTGTTTTTTTTTTTTTTTTTTTTGCCTTTTCAGAATTTGTATTTGCCTCTCATTTGCACAACAATGTACATCAAGCAATCACTGGCAATGAAATTCTTGAATCTCACCAGGGCTGCTTTGGAATCTGTCTGCTTACTCCTTTTTTATTTTATTAAATATTAAGCCCAAAGCTCATTCTATACCTTTACTTTCTTTGTGTTACTAAGTCTCCACTCCTGCAGCTCAGATTCCCCCGTCACCTCTGCCTCTCAAACATGCAAAGCTTCAAAAACATCTGACACTGCAGTAGATAAGTGAATTACTTACAGCAGATATGAATTAGCAGAATAATGTCATGCAAAAAATATACAGTATATGCTATAAAGTTTCCATATAAGCAACGCTGAACCATCAGGCTATCAACTTTTTTCACCCACATGAAATTAGCTTCATGCTAGCTCCAGTGCAGGTGTGGCGGTCTTAGTTTCCACAAAGCAAAAGTAGGTTAACAATTGTTACTGTATGTGCAAAATACAATAGAGTCAGTGCAAAGTGAGGGGACCAGTAAGTGTAGATCAACCACCAGGAAGGAGTGCTACCTCAGAATTTGAGATGAGATTAAATCTATTTACCCTCCAGTACAGCGCACATCATATGTGACAAAGGGGTGAAATGATCACAGGCACTTTGCAGTTCTTAGACAGAGTTTAACTTTGCCTCAGCTAATTAGAGAGTGGATAGACAAGTGCAACTTTATGTACATAACTGTTTTAATTTCCCTTGATGGAGATACAAATGTAGGTTATAATTATATAATATAATTAGGCAGCAGAGGCACAGGAAATTAGCTTGGTATCTTCAAATCTTGAGGGCAATGATAAAATGTATCATCTCATAAATTATAAGCTTCAGTAGAACCTGTAATGTCAGACAGTATTTCCTAAGTGGGGAGGCACAACCCTTTATTTTTACTTACAATGTTATATGTTCTTTATGTATTTGATGTGTGCCATATGGCGGTATCGTGTGTCACCACATTGTTTTATTGTTCTCATAAATGAACCAATTGGCTCAGTAAGCAATTAGGTGTTCAGATTTAATGACCTCTCTTCTCTACCAGCATGAGAAAAAAGCCATAAAATTACACACGACAAATCAAAATGTCAAGGTATTTCTCTACATAAGGTTAAACTGAATAATGAATCAGACATTAGGGAACACAGTGCTTCAGTGCTATCCATGCTGAGAAACAGATCGATGGTGCCAAGGTCTGGCTTCAGAGAGAGACTGGTATTTTCAGGCGGAGAGGTACCAGACTCGCAACTCTCCTGTCTGCCTGCTCATTGACAACAGATCAGCATGGCTCAGGGAGGATCAGTAGCCTGGAAATGTCAAAACTGTCAAAGTGAATCAATTCAAATCATCAGGTCGCGACTTCATAAAGACCACAGCTTAGAGCCTCTCAGGGAGAAAGAAATGAGGTACACCTCAAGGGTGAGTATAAGTATATTTACTTAAGTATTGGACTACAATTTTAAATTCATCCTAAAAAATATTTAGCACAGTCAGAAAATTTGCTTCAGTTGATACACTGTGTGTTTCTGTTTCTGCTGTTTATTTCCACGGTATCTGAACTGTCACCTACATAGATTAGTGGAAGCCCTCGGCTGTGGAAGTGTCTAATTCATGAAGTGATTTTGGTTTAGTATGTCTAAAGTTGCAGTTCGCAATGTTGCTGCAGGACAGTTATAGATGATTATTCATGTAAAGATCATTCAGTGTTAGAGTTAGTTATTAATCAGTTAATTTTAACTTTACCCCGTGCTGCCACATTTGACAGTTTTGGAGCGTTTCAGTAGACAGAATCCCTTACTGTCATAACAGGGCTTTTATTGTGAAACACAGGTGGCATTGTGTTGTGCAGAATTCATTAACTTGCAGATGCTACATGTATGTTACAGAATACAATTTGGCTGGCACATTAACTGACATACACCCTGATATCTACTCATCTTGCTTTCATTCGGTCATTTCACTTTTTCCTCAACTCCAGTACTCTACTCAAATATAAATTAAATGGAACAAGCACATGATTGGGGAAAAATAAAGGTGTGTATGTAATTTTTCTTCACTGAAGTCAGATGACTCAGTACGTGAGTCAGTAAATAGCCCATTACAAGGTCCTGTCTCATAAAAACTGAGCAAACATTTGTGGAAATGCCAAGAGGGATTTATGTCCCTGAGAGCAACATTGATTTCTTTCTGTGGGTCCTGACACCATT
The DNA here is from genome assembly GCA_023238725.1 of Scortum barcoo. NCBI lineage: Eukaryota > Metazoa > Chordata > Actinopteri > Centrarchiformes > Terapontidae > Scortum > Scortum barcoo. The sequence continues at coordinate 25,481,633 of CM041554.1, forward strand.
AAAACTGAAGGATAAAGCTCTTCCTCGGACTCTTTGGGATGATGGACAGCTATTAATACTGCACTAATGACTCATTATGACTTCTCCCCAGTTACAAATGTTGAAAGAGGGATAGCTTTCCTTTTTCAATGTGCTTTTTTTTCTTTTGCTTCTTCTTCGCTTATAACATAGTTTTTAATTGATCTATCAAATATAAAGTCATTCCGAAAAAGGCAAGCTGAGTTGATGTTGAATTTCCAGTCTTTTCACATTTTGTCTGATCAATACTGGGTTCTTGTTTCGAGTGTGACTCAGATCCACTTCTTTGCTTCACACAGCTTTTTGGGGTTTCAGATCCACCAAAATCTACTATTGCAACTTTATACCATCTTTTATGAAACACTAACTTAGTTACTTCAGCTAACTTCCAGGTTGGTTTACAAAAAGATATTAATGATGGACTTTTCCATTTAGACACTTACTATTATGATTAAGGATGAAGTCACTGGAAGAAGAGGAGAGACATGATGTTGGCTTAAGCCCAAATTATACTTTCTGCAGCTGTGTGGCAAAGGACCAAGGACCATTTACCCATGTGGACTATTTGCATGCAGCCCATTATTATGACCGGGTAAACCCTACACACGACAAACCTGTGAACACATCCACATATGCTTTCACCCAATATAGCACAAACAGGACCCCATACAAGTCTGCTGTCCATGTCTGGTTTTTGGATGACATCCAGTTCTTAAGTATTTATGGGGAATTCAGTTCACTTGAGGTTTATACAATGAACATATATAGTTCAAGGTATATTGTCCCAGATGCCCTTGCAAGATGATTTTCCTGCTTTGAGACACCTCCAGCTAATTTGATAATGAGTCTACACTGGAAGTCATAATAAGGTCCCATCTCATGCGGCCTGAAAACATATGCTTCTTGTTGCTAGGCTGTCCTTGTCAAGGGACTAACACCCAGAAAAACACCATACACCATCACGTTATCTAATATTTGGTTGAGTCCCATCTGGAACTCTAACCTATTTACATTCATTCACCAGAGGGTCAGTAAATGAACACCCGAGCTTCAGCTAAACAAAACATCTCGTCCTATATACAGTAAATGCATCATTACATATAAAGTGTAGTGAGAGACAAAGGTTAAGCTGAGGGCTTCTGAGGGTCTCTACAAACACTCACAACAATGTTCCTTCCCTCCCTGATCCTCTGCTGACTCGTTTGACACTAACACTTGATGAGAGCTGATTATTAAGTCCATTAATAGGTCTCATCGCAACAAGGATAATAACATATGACTCCCCTCCGCATGCTTGAACAGGAAGCACCGAGCTTCATTTCAGCAAATGACTCCTTGGCAAATGAGCTCTTTGATCAAGTTACTCTTGGCCGGTGAGAATTACAGCAGTGACATCTCAGGCGGCTCGTGATTTAGTGTACATCTGTGGTTTTAAGTTGATGCAGAACTGACTTGTTGAGTAATGTGATGCGTTGTAGAATGAACTGGTGACCAGTTGTCTCATTTAACAACAGTCATTTATCAAAGAGCCAATACAGCGAGGTATCAGTGTGAGAACTACTCACCGGGCCACACAGCATCCACGTTTTTCTCACCATCCATCTTGGAGGATTGTTCTCACAGTTAGTTACGCTCTTTGCTCTGTATAACAAATAAGTGATTATTGTTCAACCAGGTCTGTAGTAACTGATTCAAAGTAATATTTTGGTTTCAGTTAACAAAAAGGCTTTGTTCTTATTAGCATCATCTGTTTTATGCCTTTTTAAAGTTGTGTTCATCTGTAGTTCTTTGTGTATACTAAAAATGTATCACTCTGTATTTTTGGTACTTCACAACTCTACTACATTTTTCTATTTTTTGAGTATATATTGCAGGACTGCATCTGTATTCTATTGCTGCTGTAGGAACTTTTGTCTACCAGCTGAGCCAGTGGACTCTCCCTGGCAGATTAACTTTTGGCGAGGCCCCTGAATAATACTTTGCTGTTGAGTCACTACTGATCCCTTCATCCAAGTTCCCATGAAGTCCAGTGTAAACAATACTCAGTGTTGTAATTCATAAGACAGTAATTTCCTCCTGGGATAAATAAAGTATTTTGATTATGATTCTGATGATTCTGATTCTGCAATAAGAATTGCTGTGTATGATAAACACTCATTAAGAAATGTGAATAAAATGTGAATGTGAAATGAATAAATTTTGACACAGGGCCCCTCTATAAGCCAGGCTGTTGCTGGGTTGACCACCTTGAATACTGGGAGCAGACACACAAAATGTGGTTTGCAGCTTTCAGCACTTAAAGGGGAGAGCCAGACCTCCTGCCCTGGGTAACTGGGGTGAGGCATTGGTTGCCGGCTTTCTGGTAGCTGTCCCAGAGGCCTTCGCCAGGTGCCAATGTAATTATTCCTCCATACTGTCCATGAAAACATCCCTTTGTAACATACTTCCAAAATGACAGATGAGGGACAAAATCCACATCTTCTTTTTGTGCAAAAATAGAAACCAGATATCTTTAGAATACACAGTTTGTGTTTCCCTGCACATTGTTTTCTTGCTGAGCCGCATGAGTGAGACAGTAAAACAAAGCAGGAATTTATTCTAAAAAGACTTCAATTTTGGAAGATAAAACTATGTGATTTGTCTAACTCAGACTGCAGAACCAGAATAATATTAGCTGAGCTGAACTTTGGGATTCTTACACAGAACGTTATTTTTTAGGCAGACTGAAAAAGATATGACAGAATTCTTTAAGGATATAGGATCTTATATGCTACAGATTGTAAGGCTTATGAAGTTGAACATGAAGTTTAAAAATAACAATATGATATGTATTTTTTTATCATTTGCATTTTTCCTACTCATTGTTCTTGTCATATCCAGATTCTTACTATTAAAACTTCGTTATCGTATAGTATGTACCTGTTGAAAGAAGCTCTGACAGAAGCGTAATTTTCTGAATTTATTATTATTATTATTTGCAGGATGGTTGCATTTTTGACAATTTTGACCACTCACTTGTCTCTCTGAGTATTTTTTGTTTGTTTGTTTTTGTTTTATTTTTAGTGTAGTTTTATCATCTGTGCAAGTGTTTTAGTCTAAAAAGGCCCTTTTACGACATGTTCCCATACTCCACCTGGCCCCCATCCTGTTTTAATTGTTTTAGACTTGTGAGCTCTGCTGCATCACTGATCCCTCACCCTCCCTCTCTCAGTTACTCAGTTACTGTCTGATTGGCACTGAGCATCAGGGCCTGTTGGCAGCCTCTGTCAAGTCGTGTTACAGTGTGATGCGGAGTAACAAGAGGGTCTGATGGTGACCTTAAGGGACACAGAGATGCAGAGAAGGAAAGAGACGGAGGCACAAAAGCATTCCCCTCAAGCACATGTGTTTATTGTGTGTCGATTTTGAGGATAAGCGCCTCATGCCTATAGGAGACTTTCGAGTTTGTTTCCAGGGCAGAGAGAAGTCGATCAGATGATAAAGCCGACTTAAGATGAGTTTTCCCAAAATCCAGTCCAGGCTTGATCAAATCACAGACCACTTATGATTTTAATGAACATTAACATACAGTTCATCATCATCAGCAAACCCATTTCCAAAACAAAAGGATGAAACAACAGAGCAAGTAATAGAGAGAGACTAGTTACAGTCTTACAGCTGCAGTGCAAAGGGGAAAATGGTGATGAAACCCCTGACTAAATTTGTCTGAGCACAATCATGTAACTATTAGCAACAGTCTCATAATTGATGTGGTGACATATACAGTAGGACATCGCCTTTAGGAATCCAGTGTTTTGGAGACAACTGGCTAATGTGCCTGCATATTAAAATTGAAATTGAAAGCATTTTATCTACTGTCCAACACAATAACCACGCAGTGCTTCAGGTTCACTGAGAATATTTAAGATGATGTGATTACTGTAGTAGTTTTACAGTAGTTCAGAGGTGAATGGAACAAACCTTTCTTCCTGATAAATGCATTGTCTTGAACAAAGGCTGTCAATTTACAAGACATTTGAGATTGACACATTGAAAAATGTGACTGAAAGCATGAAATGGAGCTCCTGTAACATGTGCTGATGGACAGTAGATGTGCAGTCCATTTAAAAGAAATGTCTCTTATGTCACTAAATGCATTTTATTGCAGTTTGTAGTCAAACACAGTGCCTTTGGCATTGTGTGTCATACATCATTCACTGTATTTGGATACCATGGTGGAACAGACAGTGAATATTCAGTAAACCAGTTGGTATGTTTTTGTTGGTTGAAAAATATGCATTATGCCCATTTGTCATTGTCTCCCTCTCTGCCTTTGGCTTTTCCCGTTTTTTTCATCTCCTGCCTAGTATCTCACACAAAGGCTGATTTAGTAAGCTGTGCTTGTGTCATATTATCTTCATATTCTCATGATAGTGAGTGTTGTTTTATATGTCTTAACACAATGATAGTAATACTTTTGAGAGTGAAACAGTGGAACAACAAGGAAATGTACCTCAGGTCCAATCGCATCAAGTGACATTACCATGAAATGGTAAAATCTAGCCTGTAGATTGGTATTTTTCTTAATGTCCAACAGTGAACTGAGTCTTCTTACAAGTATTGTGTGTGTACCCAGAGCCTGATATGTATTATTCCTCCGTGCCATGGAGCTCCATTGTTATCTAAAAACCTATTAAAAACACATCACTGAGCCACACTGTTACTCTGGCTGACATGTTCCTTCATTAAGATACATGCCAAATCTGAAAATAGTCCCTAACAAATGAACAGTTTATTACCATTTGAGTAACGTGTGCTAGGAAGCACAGTCCCCAACTGAGTGTTATTTACTGAGCCTTTTTAAAAAGTGAACATATACGGTGTATCTGTGATGAGCTTGTAAAGATCTTTATTTTCAGTAGGACAGACAAATGGACTAACACATTGTTGTTTTTGGTCTTAAGACCAAAAAGAAAAATATCAAAATATCACCAGCCGTATCCTTTCAACAGTGTTCCTGTGGTAAGACTTCTTATTGTCCACCTGAGCCATCCATCCATACCTTTCTGTGTCTCCCTATAACTCATTTAAAACTTGTTGCTGTCTTGGCACCAGCACTTCCCCTGGTGGCTTTATTGTAATAAACTTAATTTTTCTTGGATGTTTAGTTTTTTAGTCCTGTTCTCTGTTCATCACATATTACTGATGAATTTCTGTTTTATTCCAGTTCCACATATTGTTTGTTAATTAGTGCATGTATCATTACATCTCTAATGTACGCTTAACATTTCATTCTTCTTTAGTTTATTGCTTTTTCCTAAAGATGACTGATGAATGTTTTTTGGTCTCTCTTGTTTGTTTCTCCTCACTTTTGTGATCTCAAAATTGATGTCATCAATCACTGTTTTCCAAGTATTAACTAAAGGTTAAAAGAAAAAACGATTGACGTGACCTTCTGCAGCTAATTCCTAGCCATGACATTAGCAGCACAGAACTTAAATCAAGCTGTCTACAGTCTACCTTGTAGATAACTCTGTGGCAGAGAAGGAAAAACTCATCTTACTCAGAACTGCAGTGTTTTACCAGGGATTGCACTTTGAGATGGCTGACCCTTTCGTTTTACCCGCTGCTGACCTTTTCATAAAACTCCCAATTAAAGTCTTTCACTTGGACACTGGTGGTTCAGCTAAAGTCTGTAGGCACTGACCTTGCCGGCCACTATCTACACATAAAGTTAAGAGGTCCACACTCTTTAATCTCCACAGAATGTAGTTTTGAAATCATTTAAAGAAAGGTCCTTTACTTTACTTTCTTAAATACTCACTTGCATGGGAATAAAAAAAGTGTGTGAGTGGTGTTATATTACATGATAATGGGTGAAAACACACGTGCCAACTGACGCAGAGACAAAATAGCACGATGTATAAATAGCCCTTTGAAAGAGTTTAACTTCAAATCACCTTTACTCATGTGAATGGATGGATGTCGTCTATCAGGTGGAAACACTGTGTCTGCATCCAAAGCTGTATATGTACACTTGTGAATGTTTCCATAAATGGTCAGAGACCAGTGAATCTGACCTGGAATCTGTGGTTGGAAACCTTGATTCTCCAGAGGTGACCAGCCATGAAGGAAAAAAAAGAGTGACTGAGGATGAGTTAATTAAACAATCAGTCGTTATTTTAAATGAGATAAATAAATAATATGTTATGACCACATTATCCCTTTTTAATGTTGTTACATTACTTGCTTGTACTATCCACTAATTGCCTGTGACCCGCTGTTCTGTATTGATATTTCAGTCCTGGCTTGTTTGAAGAAAAAAATATACTTCACACTTTTGGCTTTGATCATTTCTCATACATAATGAATTTGATTATGCTGCTGACAGAACATTAGATATAATCCAGTTCCACCAAGCATATAGCATCAATTAAAATGTCATCATGATTGACTTTACAGAGTTTGTTAAGCTGACATGTGCCACTTTTTAAAATGAGCCAAACAAACTAGTATAGCACTAGGCTCATGCTGTTGTTCTACATAAAAAATGAATATGAAACAAAGACTTGGTGTTTGTAATATGCACTATTTTAACCATATTTGAGTTGTGGCTCTCTGGATAGATGGATGTTGGTCTGTTTATTTGTTATGGCTCTCAGTATTTATTCTGTATAGTGGATAAAAAGGATAAAGCCTAATAATGTTTGTGTTATCATGTCTTTTCACCTTGTGCCACTATTTTAATAGATTTTCTAGCTTTGAAGCCACTCTGACCTCAGCTCTCTGAGATGAATGTGATGAAACAACATAGATTGCACCAATTATTTACTAATTTTCAACTTATTTCATCAAAATTATTTAAAACTTTTCACAGATGCTTTATGAACTACAGAGTTCCTTTCTACAAAATATAAAAAGGTAAATTGGTACTGATAAAAGAGCTTGGAGAATCTATTAAACCGTCGTCCATCCAGGATGTTGAGGCTGTTATGACCGATCTTATTTCATCATTTTACTCTCATGTGTGTCGTGACAAGTCACAAAGAAGCGCACAAAGTACACCACCACAGTCTGTAGGGTAAAGATGAATGAAAGAGAGGAAGAAAAAAAAAGGGATGAGAGAGAGACAGAGGGAGGGAGGGAGGGGGGAGGATCATCCCCAGCCAAACTAAGAGTCACCCTGAGGTGAAGAAAGGGAGAGACACAAATAAAGAAAGAAGTAAGAAGACAGCAAGATGAAAGAGAGAGAAGCAGGCATGTGGAGAGATTGAGAGACAGAGAGCGAGCCACACACACACACACACACACACACACACACACACACACACACACACACTAAGAGAAAGAAGGAAAGCTTTTGAAGGCTGGATAGATTGCTTTGAGGTGAGGATTGAAGAGACGATGGCTTTTAGCTGCGAGGGAGACAGCCCAAGAGGTCTGCCCCAGAATCAGCCTGTCTGACTCAACTGTCAGCCGGTGAGGGATTACAGCAGGTCAAGGAGAGCACACACTCTCTCGCAAACAAGGTGTCACTTAAAGCTACATAATAATCATCATAAATCAGCTGCAACTGATTCAGAAATCTGCTGCCAGAGTGCTGATGGGGAGCAAAAGTACAAGGGGACAAATCACACCTAGTCTTTGCATTGATTTGATCACTACACGGACCTACAGCAGGCTACTTGTCTGAAAATGCTTTAAGTGTATTAACCAAAATGTCCCCCCTTGTGCTCTGGATGTGGCCTTTTAGTTGGTCTGAAGGTGTGGGACAAAAACCTCTGGTAAGGCAGTTTTTAGCCTGGACCAACCTGCCCTCAGATCTGAGAGGAAATGAGACTCTGGACATCTTTAAAATGAAACTTGAAAGCTGTATTTGTATTGAACTGTAGCCTCAGAAAAAAAAAGAAACAGTCTGCATTTTACCTCAAACTTTACTTTTACTTTCAAATGTCTTATTGGTTCGTCAGTCACATATGAAGTACCTTGAACTACACTAATTTCTATGACGTGTGCTTTATAATTAAAGTCTGAAGGATTGATTTTGTTACTCAAGGAAGAGACGAGGCTCCATCTCCAATAATTCTCTCTGCTAAGAGTTATTTCAAGGATTCAGATTGTGTGGAAACTTCCTTAAATGCTTCTCATTAAAATTGACAGTTGGTGGTATCATCAATTCATGCAGCACCTTTAGATAATTGAAAAAAAAAATCTCTACAACGTGACTGTGTCAAATTTTAAAAATGTCAAAGAATACCCTTTTGCAGTGGTGTAACCAGGGTTTAGAAGTTAGTGAGGTCCAGAATTTGTATTTACTGTTACTATTTCTGGACAGGCAATACACACCATACACAAAGTCATTATCTATATTTGCTCTCTGTTCTCCACATCTCTGTTCTCTCTGTTCTCTTTGGATATCTGCTGTCATTGCACACACTTAAAGGATAGACCAGACCAGGGATGGACTGGAAATGAAAACTCTTGAATCAAACGTGCTCTCCAAAAGCCCCACAGTCATACATCACCACTCACAAAATTACTGAACAATATTTATATAAAATAGAATAGGGGGGATTTGTGAAATTAGTCTATTAACATTATATCATTAATACATTTTTATTCAGTGTTATAGTATTATACTGATATATTCATATTCATTAGTCACCCAGGTTGAGGATAGTACATCTGCCCTCTTCTTAAGATCAAGTTCATACTTGCTGTTTATTTTCTGCACTATGCACTTCATCTATACAGTTTCAAAATAAAGGATGAGGAATACATCAGGCTTAAAATGATATTTTGTCAATCAGCTGTCAATCACTATGAGCAATTTCATCCCACATGAAAGCGAGCCAGAGTCATTTTTTTTTTCAGATGACAGATTTCTACACTGTGAAGTCACAGTGTGATTGTTTTTGCTCCTGCAGATGACTCCACCTTCAAGGCTACCTGTTCAGCTTTCTCAGCGTAAAACCAACCACTCCACTAACCTAACCCCACCATCAAACACCACCTGCCTGCCCGCATGTTACCCCATTTAGACAAACTCCCAGCAGTCTCTGAAGTGCATAACTCTCCATTTCCCCCATTTGAACCTAAACAGTCCACAGCAAGCTCAAACAGAAGGTCTGCTGTGTAAAACCAGCTGAACCCGCCGACAACCTTTGAACGGAAGCTTACCGGGGCGCCACACAACAGCAAAACAACACTGCGCTTTAACACAAGTGATCAGAGAGCGCCCCGAGTCCTAACTCTGCATTTCCTCTCGTGTCTCTCACTGAGCTGTCTGCAGTGATTGATGAAGTCACTCTGACCCTCCGTTGGTTTCTCAAAGCCCCACTTCCCCTCTAGCTGTGGGCAACTTTCCTTCTGCCTTTCTCTGTCTCTCAGCTACTTTCTTTGAGTTCCCCCCTCTCTCTTCCTTTGGCTGTGGGGTAACATTTTTCTGTGTGTCACTTCAGTTTTCCCTCTCACTCTGGCTGGGGGCGATGCCTCTCTCACTCCCTCTCTTTCCTCTGATCTCCTCTCTCGTTTTGGTTGAGGGTGACATCTCTCGCGTGTGACTGCGCAGGATGCCTTTTTGTTAGTGCAACATCCCAAAGACAATACTCTCGCATGTTGTGCAATATTGTCACCAGCACACTCAGAATCACAGAAAAGATCCCAAGTGTATTTATTTTTATAATACACCGACTGTACAAGATCATCATTTTAAAATGAAATATAATTTTTAACACAAATCAGGTGCAGAATAATGTGAGTATCCTCTGCCATCAACTTATAATATTCATGCTCATATATTCGTGCATACTGTAGCAAAGCTGAGAGTTTGAAGAATTTTGGATTTTGCAGCAGTTTCTTAACAACTTACAAAATGTGCAACATGTTCTGGGTCCATCAAAAAGGTCAACTAAATAAAACTAAACTCTGTGATGTTGTGGACACTTCATGCAGTGTGATTGGCCACCTCCTGTATTTAACAGCTCTACTTCAGGGGGAGCATCTTTTACTCAGGCCTGACAAGGTCCAACAACAGTAACCGTAGAAACAAGAGATGGGCATTTCAGACTCTAAAGGCAAATGTAATGAAAGACAAACAAAAGTTTGATTGTACAGAGGTTAACTACAGTAAATGTGCTCACAAATAGAAACTACTTTACTGCCAACATATCAAATGAGCTATGTGTCTGTTTGCCGATGCAGGTTCAATGTGAATGCAACATACATGAGGTCAAAAGGTCAAACTACATGAGAAAGTCAACTATTAAGTGTAAACTGTGGAGAGAACTAAGGTGAGTGTAAATCAGTGGTGCAGGTGCAGCCACCACAGTTTTAATACAGTCCAATGTGGAAAATATCAGGGCTTTTAAAAGTCATGAAACAAAACTGACTGATGTCCAATCAACTTATTTTAACCCTGTAAAGCCTGAATCATGAAATAATTGCCAGAATTTTTTTTTTTTTTAAACTGCTTTCTTTTCAGTCAGCTTACCTCCCAGCTTAGTAATGTAACCTCCTTCATGTGCCTTTGCTTAAGGCCATTGACAGACCATAGTGGTATTTTTTTGAGTGTTTAAACCCATTCATGACAAATTCTGCATACATTACTGTCAGCTCCTTTTTAAAGCATACCACAGGTTTTAGATTGATGCATGTGATTTTTGTACCCTCAAGGCAACCATTGGTTTGCGTTTATGTTGAAGTTACAAAGACTTGAAACTTTCTTCACATAGATCAATCACAGCGCACATTGTTTAAGATTTAATCTTTCTCAAAGTCATATGATAGCAGAGAGAGTCTTCTCTGCTTTCTTGCCAGGAGTCAGATGAGAAGATGCCACTTTTATATCTGTAAAGTTTATAAGAAACTGGAGCCAACAGCTACAATGCTGAATGAATGCACATTTCCACACCATGTTTGTCTCTTTGACTTTCTGTCTTCAGGGATCTATCTTCCTGTGTCATAGCTTGTGGAAATATAATTTCTGAACGGCAGGAGACGGTTTCACAGTCTGACATCACACTCATCAGAGAGGAAGTTTTAAATCACAGTCTGAATCTGGGTTTGTTCTCCCCCTGCACTGGTCATTAACCCGCCCTGTATGTGGCAAATTAAGAGCCATTGCTGTAAGAATCAGACTCTTTTAGCCTGCATTTAACTGAATGTGGCCCCTCTCTGTGTGATATCTATTTATCTCTCCCACTCTCTCATGATGGCTCACACTCTCACCCAGTGAGGACACTGTCCTTTGTTGCTCTCCACTGGGAGATTAACAAGGGCATTTAAAACATATTTCATTAGTACAATCAGGCATCGGCTATTCCCCTTCAGCTCTCTCATTCTCCCAACTGTCTTTTTGTCCAGAAAATTGAAACTTAATTGTCATGAATAAGTATCCAGTCTCTTGCTGTTATTTCTGATTTGCTATGTCAGCACAATGGGGTAAGCTGTTATTAACCCAGATGTACTGAATTATTCATATAGGATGATTCAGGCTATTGATTAGAATGACAGTACACAATAAAAACATTTATTATTTAACAGCTTTGGAGTGTGTTTGTTGAATATATTGTTCTGAAAGTAACTGATACAACAGTGGAGAGACTGCAGCAAAACAAATGAATCACTGTGTAAATTTCTTATTCTTATTCTGGGTATTCTACTATAGGTTTAAGTAAATATAAAGTTATATAAGTCATTTTTTTGTAGATTTTCTATTTTCTAATATAAACAATCGCAGTGTGAAAATAACATAACAAAAACAGTTGTCTTAATTTGTTTCCATTTCCCTACCAGTGGACTTTTGACTTGAAGTGGCACTCTTTTCTTATAGATTAAACAACAAAAAATCCAGGAAATAATTCATTCTAGTAAATATTGTCTTTGCGCTCTCTGTCTGAGAGGGAGATGACACAGTGGGTAGATGCATAAACTGTTGTTCATCAGGAAATAATTCTAGCATTTTAGTGACTTCTCCTAAAAGCACATCTTCCATTTGATGTAATGATACCAGTTTTTATCATGTAGTGTCATTGAAATATATCCTTATCTTCTTTTTATGAATTAATCCTCATTATCTTTTATGAATGATACATAAAACTGTTAAATTCCCCAAAAAGGACAGAGATAAGAAGCAAAAAATACAAAAGTACCAATACAGCAAATAAGTCAAATAAATGAAAATGTAGCACTTACTTTGAGAAATTGTCTGTCATATTATTTATGTTTTCCAAAAACGGACTGCATCTGATTTTTTTTATAAAGATAAATCTGATATATGACACTTAAATCCTTAATAAGACATTTAAATAGTATTTTATGATGTTATTTATGATACATAAAAATGCATCTAATCTACCATAAATGTTTTATTGATTAAATACTTTAATTCTTACATGGGCTCTAAGGGCACTGAAAAACTCCAAAACTAAGCATCCAGTGGGTGTAGATGGTTCTTGTGTACTACAAACTAAGTTCACACAGTTGTAGTCAGCACATATTATGAAGAGTTTGTGGTGTTAAATTTTATTCCATATGAACACATCCACAGGACTTTTGTTTGGACACTCCTGATGCTGGCAGATGAAAACATTTCCAATGCACAGACCCTTGCATATATATATATATATATATTATACATATACATATATCTATCTATCTATCTATCAATCTATATATATATGTGTGTGTGTGTGTGTGTGTGTGAGTGAGTGAGTGAGTGAGTGAGTGAGTGAGAGAGAGAGAGAGAGAGAGAGAATTTTAGAAGCTTTGGATGAAAACGTTGTTGGCAATCGAGCTGAGCCAATGACTGGAGGAACTAAAAGAATCCACAGGGGCCCACTTTCAGGGGAGCCTCTCGTCTTTTGTATAATTTCAATAAACATGCTTAATATTCATTCAGCATCATTGTACTTTATCCTGTTTATCCTTATACCATAAAGGTCTTAAAAGTTTCATTTAGTTTAACTTTTTGGCAGGTGATTTTTGTGGCCTGAGAATAAACACACATAAAGTAATGCAATTTGGATGTATTGTATAAACTGACCCTATGTACCCACATGCCTTTATTTGGGGATTAACTGACATTTAAACACTTAAAAACATTTAAAACAAACTAGGCATCATTAAAAAATTTAGCTTATATCTGAAGTTACAAAGGCTAAAGGTAGCCCACAGCTTCCTGGAGACAACCAGAGGTGGGAGTTTTCTTTCACTACTTACTGAGAAATAGCTGGATTTGCCAAAAAGTTATTTCAGAGGCCTGACACAGTGCCAACTATTACTTTGAGACTGCAGCACCAAGTGGGCGTCAGAATGTTTAATATGTACTCTCACTGGCAAGCAAGAAGCAAGCCAATGTCATTATATAGGCACTTGTCAAAGTAGATATTTGAAAAGTGCTTTATAGATTAAAAAGAAAAATGGAACAGAGATACAGCTATGTGACATTAGAAAATTAATGATAACAGACTTAAAAGTCATGAGGTTCTTCTCAGAAGAAAGCTTTCTTGTTGTAAAATATTTTCTAGGTGTCTTTGTGTTACTTTTTGTGCTCATTTTATATATTATGTGTTCGCTGGTGAAAATTTTTGTTCTTGTGTTGATAAGATGGGAAAGAATATTTATGGCATTAATTCTCTTATCTCATTTCTTTGTGACAGAGATCAAACACTGTCTGATTAATAGTTCAGTTCTCACTGTGCAGACGAAAAAGATGAAAAAAAAAAGTCACCATCGGCTCAGTTAACTTTGTCAACATTTTCTGGCCACTAGGGGGCAGCAGAATGAGGATATGAACACAAATCACATATCTTATAACCATTTAGCACACAATTAGCTTTTTTTTTTTGTAAGTGCAATATTCACTCTCTTTTAACGTTTAATGAGGAGGAGGTGGGTTAGGAATGGATCAAACAAACACAGGACTTTCACCCTGAAGACTGCTGTTTGTGTTCCAGGTGAAACCAAAAGTCAACACTGACTTATGTTAAGTTATGTACATAAGTGAACTTATGTAACATAATTAACGTGCAACATACACGTACCGTAATTCATCTTACATACATAACTTAACTGATTACTAAACTAACTGAGGTACTTATTTTATCCTAACAATGATATTTTCTTGAACCTAACCAAGTAGTTTTCATGCCTGAACCTCACCATACTGACAAAGGTCCTTTTTTTCAGTGACACATGAAAAAGTCACACATGGTTAGAATGATTTATTAATTTTTATACTGTTCAGGGGGCTGAAAGAAAAATAAATGAAAACATCATAGTGTCAATGTTGCTGTGTTGGGCTACTTTTTTACTTACATTTTTAATGGAAATCTGTCATGAGCAGCTGCCAGTGTTGACGCAGTGTTAAGTCTTAAGAAGGTCTCCTGCTTAACTCCAGAAGCTGCCCAGGTCTTTTTGGGGAGTTTTGTCTGGGTGTCCTCTAGGTATTCCAGTTTCCTTCCTTCCTAAAACAAGCAGGTGACACTGGTGACGCTAAAAGAAAAAGCAGAAAAGTTGATCTATACTCAACATTTGCTGCAGTGTGACATCATCTGGTAAGGTGTTGAGTTTGCCAGTCAAATACATGCACATATAACCATCACTTCGTTAAGTGAACGCTGTACTTCGGCATTTTACCTCCCAGTCATTCTGACAAAAGATAAAATACTTGCTGCCATGGTAACTCAACTGAGTTGTACAAGCCTTATACGACATTTTTATAAATTACTGTGCCATCTTCTGCCATCTGAGAGGCCTTGAAATTGACTGATTTGTTCCTCAAACTGGACGCCTTCACTCATATTTCATATCTCATTGGTACCTAAAGCAACATGGCCCCCAATGACAGCCCCTTGTGCTTTTTTACTACTAATGTTTGTCTGTCTGTGTATTTTAGCCCTGTAGTACACCATTGTAGAGAGAGATAGATAGATAGATAGATAGATAGATAGATAGATAGATAGATAGATAGATAGATAGACAGACAGACAGACAGACAGACAGACAGACACTTTGCTTATACCCGGGGGAAAATTTGCATGTCACGGCAGCAGTGCGAGAATGAAGGTAAGAGATGAGGGTAAGAGATGTATTGCAGTGTGGCAGAAGTGTAAGAAAAATGTAAAGTCCAATTAGTGAATCTAGTAAGAACCCCAGCAGCCTCCCAGTCCCCTGATGTCCATATGGAGATGAAAGTGGGGACGAGTTACACAGCTTTATGGCCACCGGCAGGAATGATCTCCTGTGCGGCTCGGTGAAACACCTGGGGGGTATAAATCTTTAGCTGAAGATGCTTTATGTCTAATGAAGGTTTGTTTTTAGAGGAAACACGAGGCGGCCGCAGCAGGGTAACAACAGCATCACCGAAATGGTATCGGCGATTTTGCTGTAGTGCTTACCAATGCAATTACCAACTTTATCCTCTGAGGCAAACAGAATAAAAAAAGCTTTTCTGGGCCATTCATCACTTATGGTCGGCGCTGCTGCTACTGGCAGAGGCTACTCGGGAAATGTAGAACTGAGGTCTCTTCTGTTTGCTGTGATTTTGTGTTAGAATCGATTGGGATCTAAATTGTTTGCAGAAAAGTTTGCAGGTGGATGGTGGTGAATGATTGGTAGAGCCAAGATTCTTAAATGTGACAGCAGTGAATTACTAGCTACATACTTACTAGTGACTTAATATTGATTGTTTTTTTTTCTTGTCCTTTCTTTATTGTTTTCTTATCTTTAGGGCAATTGCTGGCCAAGAAAAAGAGTGCTCAATACATTTGGGGAAAAAATGGCACTGGGAACAAAAATTAATCCTCTATATCAACCTCAGAAAGACTTGGCTATTGGCAGGGATATGCAGAGTCACAGCTCTGTGTCTGCCTGGTAATATTTTATTGTGATATCACAGCTGAGAGGAGGCAACGTTCACACTGAGGAGCCAACAATAAGCACAGCGATGATGTTCATTGTGTTACCTCTCCAAATGAGCCTATTCTTTACTTATATTCTTGGACTTGTTTGTGGGTTGCTGTAATTTTATTCCTCCTGCAGAGATGAACGCTCTGACAACTCAGTCGCCACGCTTTTTCCTGCTTCCTGCTATCGGAAATTTCCATTGAAAGGACCTTTCACTGAATGCGCCCAAGCTTGAGTTGAATGCAAAATACGTCACTCCTCTGACAGGAAGCTGGAATTAAGGGTGACATTTTATTTGAAAGTTGGCATTTCTACACTTAAACATGAGCAAAGAAAAGTGTTTTGTTTGTTTGTAATTTATGGATAAAGCAAGACACTGACACTGCAAGTTGAGTCACCCGGGGGCCACTCAAAAGCTCGTTTCATAATGCCATTTAATGAGTGGTTATTTTTAACACACACAAACACACATTGCTCTGTTTCTCTCTGGCTTGGTTAGGTTTGCTATTTAACAGCATTTTCCTATATTATGTAACTGAAAATGCTGACTTACACACACTTCTGTTATCTCCCCTCTGTTGTGACCCAATTTGGTACAAAGTGAACTTAAGAAAGGTGGGGAGTGGACATGAGCAGCCAGTAGGCAGACAGACCTGTTAGCATCAATAAAGCTAATTGTAAAACTAATGATTTTCCCTGCAAATGCACTTCAAAGTGTTTGCTGCTAATCCAGGAGGTTGGCAGGTGAGATAAGGAGTAATGAGCTGAGATTTAAGGTTATCTATCCATGCTGAGGGAGGGGTAATTATTTTTTGTCTGTGATTTATTGTTTGTGGTGTACTGATGTTCCCTTTTATGGTGACAGTCTCAGTGGAAGTTTTTAAAAGTAACTTAAAGGGTAGCTTAAAGAGTACCTCCAACTAACTAGTTCATGCAGATTGTTGATTGTTTAAATGCACATGTGTGTGTTGTACATGGCAATTATAATGCGTGTACTTTGCAGTAGCACAGGTGTGTCTGACAAGCACTTCATTGGTCTGATCCACCTCACCACCCGACTGCTGACCCTTTATTGTATGTCTGCTGTCCATTTAAGTCTCAATCAATACAAGTGTTAACACCAGTAACAGCTAACATTTATTCAGCTGTTACTGCGACCAGGTCCGGACAGACCGTTGGAGTTTCTGGTGGCCCAACCTGCTGAGTGTGCGACTCAAAAAAGTACTACTCTTTGTGATTAAGGGTGTTAAATTAGTCATGTTTGATGTCAACTGCAGATACAGTAGATATGTGGAATCTACTTTAAAGTCTATTTCACACAAAGTTTGGGTACTAGTGAAGCAGCTATAACTTTAATTGTATATAATGACATCCTAACAGTGCAAACAGATTTTACACTAAAGGACATTGGAAGATGTTTTTTTTTTTCTGCTGAAGTTTACTCTAAACCTAAAGGTCTTTAAACTATTTGTACCTTCAACTATCCAGATGTGTGCAGGTCCAAAAGTTTTCTTCAAAGTTGTGTCTGATCACTAACCAGTTCCCACAAGACACTCCGAGGCAGTGTATGCAGAATACACCTTTGATATATATTTGAGGCTCAAACAACACCTTTGTAAAATGCAAAGTACAGAGGCAGATAGTGGCTGAAATCAGCACGCTGCAGCTGTGGATATTTACAAGAGCAGCCAAATCAATGGAATATATCAGCATGTGTGAATGGTTAGGTCTTCTGGTTGTTTTTCCTGCAGCATGTCGGGACATGACAAAGCAAAATGCAAAGTAGCTTGCAAAATTTAGAAGGCTCCAAACTTGTAGCTGCTGCCAGGAGAGGTGGTGAATGGCTTATGGAGAGTGGATTGTTTCATTTAATCTGAGGAGTTATTTCTTCTTGTATGGTCTGTGCATGTTAAGAGGATCAGTGTTTTCCAACTAAAGAAGTCCACAAATTAGAAAAAGAGCAGGAAATGAAAACATCTCTAAAGGTCAAAGCACAAAAATGGTTCTTAAAGAGAAGTGTAAGCGGGGCTCTAAGGTAAGATTATTAAGTCCAGCTTCACCTTCACATTCACACAGAAACACACCACAGCAATTCAGCATGCAACTTGTTAAAGGCCATGTTTACACTGCAGTGGCTAAATATGATAAATATGAAAATGCTGTATTATGTTAAACCAACTTTTTTTGAGCAGTCATTTGCAAGTTATGTTTCAAAAGTTCAAAATTGTCTAAATTTCTTCTCCCTTAATGAACTACTTGTTCAATCATGGCTATCATGGCTTTTTAACTAATGCTTATATAAACAGCCACATATCTGCTGTACTGAGAGCACTGATCACTGTTTTATGGTGCAAAGTATTCATACAGCATAAAAAGTAGCAGCAGAGTAACGACAATACCTGTGTTGTGTGTTATGTGCTATTTTGGCATTAAGTGGGCATGAAAAGGCCATTTACATTTAAGCCAGTTTATTTCACAATTTACCCTTGGAATAGCCCACTCTTACACTTTTTGACTAATATTTCTGCTTAGCATAGACAAAAGTCAAAGCACTTAAGGGAAAAATTCCTTTAGTGCAGACAGAGCCTAGGTTAGAAAACCACTTCCACGTATTTTTCTGTGACAGTTTTAGTTAAAGTTACTCGCATTTTTTTTTTTTGCAAAAAAAAAAAAAAAATCAAAATTTTTCTATGGCTGACATTCTGACTTGTCAGAGCAGGAAAAGTCTTGAAATACAGCTTTCATTTATGTAACTATTTGCTACATATGTGCTTTTTGATGCTTTGAGATATCAAAATGTCTGCTGTGGAAAAAAGCTCTATACCGTGTCAATCTGAGGTTCAGGGATTATTTTTACTGTGAATGGGTCAATGTGCATGACTTCTCCAACAAGCCCTCCAAATTAAAAAGCAAGATATGTTTTGTCCATGCCATGCTTTGTCACAGGAACCTCAGTATACACTTTGGTCCATATATGTTTGGAAAAAAATTTAGCTGTTTTACAAAACATAGTCAAGTGCAGTTATACAGTTGAATATGAATCATTATGTTGAATGTGTTACGGTCTTAAGAACCAGGCAGGGCAGGAGGACCCACATGCAGGACAAGACTCTTGGCAGAATGGTTTTATTGGTTTTAATAATTAACAAAAGGTATCTCAAAAAATCAAAGATCAAAAACAGAGCTTGATCCGTGGCTCAACGAAAAAACAAGTCTAATCCAAAATTACACTCACTTGTGGGTGGCAAGATCTCCAGACATGAAACAAGACAAAAACCCCGACACAAACTTGGAACATGAATCTCTTGAACATGACTCGAGAAGCGACACCTGACATCACACGACGATCTGGCAACAAGACAAGGGAAGACAAGGACTATATAAGCACATGGGGTAATAGGAAACAGGTGAGCACAATCAGGGCGGGGCAGACAATCAGACAGGCGGGAAACACAATGGCAGGAAGTAAGGGGACCTGAAACATGAGGGAGAGTTGATTTCAAAATAAAACAGACACGCCAGAACAAGGAAACCAGAAACACGACAGACATGGAAACTTAACATGACAAAACATAACAGAACCAGAAACCAGACATGACAGTCAAACCGATTAAATACACTGAACACAAGACCTATGAAACATGAAACACTAGACAGACCAGAAACAGAAACCCGAAACCTGACAACATGCATGACGAGATAAAACAGAATAAGAAACATGACAAACATGAAAACCTGACATGACAAAACATAACCTGACATGAAAAAACACAAGACACAAGACACCAGAAAACACAACAGGACACTGAGTGAATCATCACAGAATGAATCAGTGCTTACAGTGCAGACTCTTAGCTTTAATTTGAAGGTATTCACATCCAAATTATAGGAAGGGTTTAGGAATAAGAAGCCTGAAATCTAACCCCAACACCAAAATAAACTGGACAATGACTCAAACAGGTGTGAGCTATACCTTCATTATTTCTTTATCAGTTAAGCAGGTTGATTCCAAGTGTGACAGCTGCTGCTGTGATCCCACAACATGCGGCCGTATGAGCTCTCAATGCAAGTGAAACAAACGATCCTCAGGCTGCAAAAAAAGCAAACAATCCATCAGAGAGATAGAGGAAACATTTGGAGCGGCCAAAGCAACAGTTTGGTACATTCTGAGAAAACTTTCACACTTTCAGCAACACAAAAAGGTCTGGACAGTGAAGGACAATGACAGTGGTGGATCGCAGCCATTCTTTCCATGGCAAAGAAAAAACACTTCACAACAGCCAGTCAAGTGAAAGACACTCTCCAGAGGAAGGCATATAATTATCCAAGTTGACCATGAAGTGAAGACTTCACAAGGAGAAACACAGAGGGTTCACCACAAGGTGCAAACCACTGATAAGCCCAAAGAATAGAAAGGATGCCAAAAAACATGTGGAACAGCATTCTTTGGACAGCAAATAAGCTCAACCTGTAGCAGAAGTAAAAGGCTTGGAACAGCTCATGATTGGCAGCATACAACATCATCTGTAAAACACATTGGAGGCAGTGTGATGTTAGGGGCATGCGTGGCCTCCAATGGAACGGTTTATTGCCACATGCTGTCATTTGAGGTAACACAGAAATGTAATGTGATGTGACAGACATAAGCAGGCAGATTAAATCTGAAATGTACAAGGATATACTGTCTGCTTAGATTCAGCCAACTTAGCAAGGTTGATTAGATGGCACTTCAAAGTTTGGAGAATGACCCAAAACATACTACAAAAGTAAGTTTTTAAGACAAAGAAGTGAAACACTCTGCCATGGCCGAGTCAATCACCTGATCTCAACCTGATGGAGCACCTCCTGAAGACAAACAACAACTGAAGACAGCTGCAGTGAAGGCCTGGCCAAACATCACAAAGGAGGAAACCCATCATTTGGTGATGTCCATGGGTTCCAGACGTCAGGCAGTCATGTCTGCAAAATGACCCTTGAACTTAAGTGTATGCATTGTGGTTGCTTACAGACCCAAGAGTATGCAAATTGACTCACTGTCCAAACATTCAGGACCTATCTTTAATTCAGTTCAACATTCACAATATGAGCCATTGATCAAAGTCATTCTTTCATTTTCTTTCCATAGGTACAATACTCAGTACAATACAGTAAACTGTATACAGTAAACTTTTTTGTACTATCCATGATGACATAAACCACAAGTGAATTGTATTTAAGGGTAATGTAGAGGAAAATGAATCTCATCATACTTTACAGTATCTCATCACAGTATTGTCTTCTGTTAACCGATCAAGTTCCTGCTTTCCTGTATGGCATTGAGCTCTGTACTGAGATAGACTAACTATTTTACACAGAATAACAGAACCTTTTGTTGTGACAGCTCAGCTCAGGTCAGGCCTGTGGGGAGTCACAACTTAACTGGCATGAGAACTCAATATGGTCTAGAGTCTTTCCACCTTTCCACCTCTTTCGTCATTACAACAGCAGCTAAAGAGTTACCTGTGTTGTTCAGGAAAGCCCTGAATTCACCTTTTGTCTTGTGAATTGGACATATATCGAGTCAGACAGGCTTGTGTTGGGCAAAGTGGTCTGTCTACAGGATAGAGGTCAGAGAAAACTGATGCAACCTATGTTTTAATCAGGAAAGACTTAATTAAGAGTGAACACTAAAACTATTGGTGTACAATGAAATTAGATGTGTGACGAGTTCTTGGCAATTGGACTGAAGATGAGGATGGATGTGATGCATTGTAGGACTTGATGAGGAAAGAGCCCTAGGAGAAGATTGTGATGAGAACTGGGGGTGAACTGGGGGGAATGGGGTCTCATTTCAGATTTTGCAGTGAAATGACAGCTGACAGCAGCGGAGAGGAGAGAGGTTTGAAAATTTGACAGCAGCGAGATGATTGGCTCAGAGACATCGTGGCAAAATTCGGTTGGTTAAGCAGAAGGAGCGAATGCCTACAATCAGCCGACAGCATTTGAAGCAGAGAGAGGGAGAGAATATATGAATGAGTGAGCACAGAGAGTCTTACGCTCACTTCATGTGTGCTTCACTCCATGCTGCATGAACACTCATCATACCCATCTGCTGTCTTCTGAAGCTAAAGCAAAGCTAAAGTAAAGATTCCTCTTTCCAATCTGGAATCTGAGTGAAGTTTTCTTCAACTAAAGATTTCTCCCACAGTAGATTTTCCCTTTTGATGATGTACGTGATGTGAATCACATTTTAATGAATACTTTTGTCTTTTATTTCCATGAAAAAAGGATGATTTCTGGTGTTGTTGTTTTCAAATCTCTGCTTTGTTGAATACTTTTCCCTGAAGAGCATTTCAGGGAGCCGTGAATCTGTGGCTCCCTGCAGAGTTTTCGTTTTGGAAAGCTCTTCCCCCAATTGGCTGTAGCAGGGGTTGATAATGTGCCATAAGAATGATAATGGGCTTTTTCCACTCTTCCCTTTATGGGCTGTATCATTTTGGAGGCTATTTTGAAACAGTATGAATTTTGACACAGCCTGGCAAATCTGCATTCATGGATGTGTCCCAAGAAGCCTTTTTTACCCTTTGAAAACCTATTTTGCTCATGAAGGACATTGGGGAAGATGGAGGTTAAAGAAAAGTAGAGGCATGTTTCTTGATTAAGGTTTTGTTCACTTTTGTGACTCTGTCTTTGCTCTGCCAAGTCACTGTCCTCCTAGCTCTTTCAAATATCATTCTCTCCCTTCACTCTTTGAGAATAAGATCAAGTATGAATCCAAACTTCATCAAAGCAGGGCATCATACCTGATATTAACATTCTCTTTGTATTCAGTACATAGTTAAAATAACTGTACAGTATACACACTGAAATCATACATTATTCATGGTGACAAAGAGCAGATTGTCTTTGTCATTTTCTTTCATTAATGATCTTTAGGTTTGTTACTACCATGGAAGTCCGGCCTGATTTCCTTTATCTCAGGTATTGTTTTAACTGGAAATGAATTTTTAAAGTAAATGTCCTCTTGTACTCATGTGTAAAAGATTGTGAGAAATGAAGGGTACACTGATGCAAATAGCATTTAAATATGTATTTATATTTTTTTCTTACCAAGTGAAAGATAATTGTGTGAACGTCAGAAACTTTTTACATAGGTCATTTATGAAAGGGCCATCAAAACAAGTAAGACAGTAACTCAAAAATGCTCTTAAAACATTTGAACAATCTACACCGCTTCCACTACTACACTGTCTTTCCTCTCACTACGCCATCAGCTTCTGATTACAGCACAGATATGTTGGTATTTTTTCAAATAGTCACATAATCATCAATAGGGACAGACCTGGTTAGACTAGTTCATCAGCAGCCAGAAGCTCCTTTGTAATTCCAAAGTCTGTCGAAAAACTGAAACTAACACACTCTGCTGTAGTTGTTGGGAATCTGTATTGGCATGATGCAGATTGGTTGGGGATTAAAAAGCATTGCTTATGTACAAACAGGCGTTTCACTGAAGTTCAAACCTCTTTCCATGGACAGGCAACACATCTCTCTTAAAAGAAAGAAAGAAAAAGGAGACATTTAAAAAGTGTTTCTACATAATTAAGTTGTCATTAATTATGAGACAGATGCTGAACTGAATCAGCTAGCAAGAAGTGCACTCTTAGTATCCAGCTGTTGAAAATCACTGATCTGACACCATATCCACACACAGTGACTGTTTTGTTTTGCACTTTACCTTCTGTCGATAATGCGGCTCTGAGCAGGGCAGTGGTCAGGCTCACACGTGTAAAATGATCTTGAACATATGTATTATGTTTAAATCAAATTGTGTGTGTATTGTTATAGAATTCACTGCTGCATTACAAATGCTAATGGTTATTTCTCTGTCAAGATGCTTATTACGTCGAGAATGAGCTCAACCTTTGGGCCAACTTGGACAAGAGCTCCTTGATACACTCAAAAGTGAAATGTGACTGAATCTACATTTCTGTGACAGGTGGGAAAACTCCATCTGCTGATGGATGGAAAAGATGACTGAAAGCTTCTAAAGGGATGTGGGGGAAAGACTGTGTTGTTGTGGATGCTGTGTTCAGCCTGAACATGCCCTCATTTAGTAAAATGACAATTTATAAAACATGTTCACAGGGTTTTCCTCACAATTCACACTTTCCCAGATTTATTACATCTATCTATATTCAATCTACTACTGTATGTATATATTATTTTTGACTGGTAGTGCCTTGATGTAGGTCCTCTGAGGAATAAACAAAGGCAAATAATTTATTACTTATCAAGTTTGTATCTGTTTCTCTGGACTAGCAGTGTGTAGCAGTATAAGTAATGGATGCTGGAGAAAGCCACAGCCTGCACATTACAGTGTAATTTGATGCCAACTTAGCTGTGGTTCACCTTTTTTCAGTGTGAAGTTATTGCTATGTCATTTTAAAAACAGCCTCCTCTGTTCTGTGTCTGATTCATGTCAGTTTTATGTCTGTACATTTAAGCCACCAGAGCCCAGTGCAGAACGCGGCTTGAAGCAGCAAAAATACATCACGGATTAAGTGCGATTCGGTGGCTCTCGCACACACAGATACACATCCGCCAGCGCACCAGGAGTCCTGCGCTAATGACGAGCAAAGGCACTCACTTTATGGACGATGACCTTTACAAGCCCAAAGGTTAGGACCATTAAGTAGCAAATGTCTGAGAGAGAGGGGGAACACCAGTAGAGGGGAAATGGGATGGATATAGATGTGAATCAATAAAATACTTTTTCCTGGGACTCATCTTTTAAGACTTTTTTTTTCCCATTTTGCGGCAGCGTGCTGCAGCTGTAGGGAAAGATGAAGAAAAGGGGGCAAAAGCACAATAGAAGGAGTGGTGATGGATGTAGTGATCACATGAGAGGGAGGGTTTTAGAGGAGATGGAGGGAGGATGAAGGGCAAACCCTTGGAGTATTTCCTTTTCTACACAGCCCCATAATCTGTGCTTCGAGAGGGAGAGAGAGAGATGAGGAGAAGCGGAGAGAGGAGAGATCAAAGAACATTACATTCCTTTCCTGTTGAGATGCAGCGAGGAGGGAGAGGAAAATAACGGAGGCCTCGGTGTGAGCCGGAGAAAGAGAATCTGCTCTCCCATCCATCCATCCAGACTTTAAAGCCGAGGCGCCGCATCAGCTGTGAGGCTACTTAGAGAAAGAGCTGCAGGACGCTCGAATTCACATAATCCCCGAGAGAAATGACAAGCGAAGATCTTGAAGGTAGAAAAGTTTGGATGCAGAGGAGAAGTCGAGAGGATGCAGGGTGTCAGGTGTGAGAAACAAGGGAATACAATGTGAGGAATGTAACGAGCAAGAGAGAAAGTGATGAGGGGAAATGGAAAAAAAGACGAAACAAGGAAGCGTTTTGCATCTTCACAAGGAAGAAAAAATAAATGACAAAGGTGCAATCCTGCAGAGACAGTGACTGCAGGATAATCTGTTTTGTTTGTCAATCAGAGTTCCTGATGCACTGACATCATCTTTCTCCTCCCATCAAATCTTCTCCTTTGCTGTCTTAATCCACCCAGCCCTGCCGAGATGCCTATATACTCCCAATCCTATATAAACTGTTAATCCCTGCCTTAAGGAAGTCAAAACAGTTTAGAGGAAGCTTTGTGTTTTCTCTGCTAGAATGTTTTACTTAAACACACACACACACACACACAACACACACAATGCTTTGCCAAGATCCTATATAGCTCTAATCCTTGAAGAGCTGCCTTCTGCACACTTTAGGGATGAGTTTGTGATTGTTGTTTTTATTATTTAGGATGTGTTTCCTCCATACTGAAAACTACACTACACACACTTACCTGATTAAAAAAAGTGTCTTTATTTACCTTTATTAGTGAGGTAGGTTGAATAAATTAAAGCACTTTTACCGATCTATTGTGTGGAAAGACAAACAGTTTTGACTATCTTATACCCTTGAGTGTTCCCCAGAGTTCTGCTTTTCTGTTTTTC
Source organism: Scortum barcoo (assembly GCA_023238725.1). NCBI lineage: Eukaryota > Metazoa > Chordata > Actinopteri > Centrarchiformes > Terapontidae > Scortum > Scortum barcoo. Next base: position 25,507,522 of record CM041554.1, read on the forward strand.
TTGGTATAAACAGAGCAATAAAATCTCTCCAAATATTTTTTTTTTCTTTTTTGTTTCTTTTTTTTTTCTCAGAACAGGTGGCCTGGTCTCGTCTTTGCAACAACCCATAAGATCTGTGAAACAGATGTTAGCCTAGGTGGGCTCCAGTGGAGCAACTGGACTCCATATGTGTCTTTGAATCACAAAAGGAAAGTCTTTGGGGGAACAACATTGTCTCCTCTATATATTTACTGGAAATATAAGAAAATCAAGCTGTCATTGAAAACACAGGACCAATACCACTTTTACAAAAAAGAATGTCTATATATTAGAAAAAAATAACTTTACAGACATAAAGATTTATATCTGACATAAACCATAGCATTAGTTTCATTGATTCGATCCACAAAGGAAGCTTCAAATTTATCAATAACCCTTTTTCACCACAGACATTTGTTATTACAGGAAAAGCACAGGTGTAACTAATAACATTTATGGATGTCTCCATTTCTTATTAGTGTCCCAGTAAGCCATGACATTGATTCAGCGTGCACAATAGCAGGCCCCTGGAACTGGGACGCCTAAAGATAAAGTAGCCATCATTAATGTTATTAACTGAATCTGTGCCTTTCCTGCCATGACAAGCCAAGACTCCAAGCCCTCTTTAGTAACTCAGCAAACACTTAACATTGTTTTATCTGTCGCTTACTTCTTTCATCTTTATGAAAACTGCTTATGAAAATAATTATGAACTGATGACATGTTTCAGAAATCCACTACAAATAAAATGCATTACTTCCATTTGGGGCCTCAGAGACCAAATGAATACTATGAATTTCCACTCCGCTCCCACAGTGATTCATGTTGACAGTGCTGTTTGTGCAGCATTATCCCTCCCAAACCAAGAGAGCTCTCTTTAGATTTCTGTCATTTCAAATTTAGAAGCATTTCTTCATAAGAGGCTGAACAGAGTCAGATCTCCCTGGGATCTGATTGACCCCAAACATTAGTAATTCTCTTCAGAATAACATACTGTACATTTCTTTGTCTGAATAGTTTGATAAGGGTGACAAAGTGAAGCGTTACCACTTCTACAGTTTTCATATTGGGGTTTAAATAAGGTAAAGAGTAGCTGTGTGAACTCAAACAATGAGAAAGTAAACTAATGTCAAAGAAAACACAAGGATTAAAAACCATTGTTGGTTTACAGGCAGTAGCTACCTAAAAAGATTCATAACTACGCCTGGTGCACAAGCAGGACTATAACTTTGTAAAACTTTCAGGGTCGGACATTAATCATTTAACCAGTAAGAACAATACAGTGGTAACTTTTCCATGGCACTAAACAAACAGCACCTGACTATAAAAGGATGGTCTTTGTCTGTCCTTCGATTATGTCCGATCCGCTTTACAGTTGCTGAGGACCCAAGGAAGAGCAGAATGTAGGGTGTGAAGTTGTTCGGATGAGTGGTTCTGAGGAAATTTGCAGGCACATTTTTTACAACAGGTACTGCACTAGTTTTAACTTAAATGTAGAACTTGAAACCTTAAATGGACAATACAAGAACATTTTCTATGTATATGAAGGTTCATAGACGTGCACCAACTTGTCTTCACTCTTGCTTGCTTTGGGATTAAAGATTGCTCTGCAAGAAAACAGTTGTGCATTGTTTCATAAAAAAAGTTACTTTCATAACCCAACAGACTCTCTTCAAATTGACACATTATTTTTTCACAGCCATGAAGGTGATTTTTTTCACACAATTACCCTCAGCGATGGTTCAACAAAATCCTGCAGCTGAAACCACTCCAGAATTACACCGTACTGTATTTATCAGCATGTACAATCAGGTTTGTTCCTCTGACACTTAATTCAATACTTTTAACTCAGTAGAATATCAACTTCCCTGATTTGCTGAAAACTCAGGAAAGTGGCCCCAACCTTGCTGGCACTGATCACACTTTAATTTAGTCTTATGCTTGTTCAGCCTTTCTGTAAAGCATGTGAGTAATGCCGGGCTGCAGAGGTTGGGACATTGTTAATGCAGGATGGATGCAGGAGAGGGAGGTTCTGTGATGGATGCCACTGTGCACTGTACGGTGCATGAAAATGGCAATGGGAGCACAGTTCATGAGGTGAAGGTATAGTCATAGGTTACCTGTGGGGGAATTTTAATGAGCCCACATCTTTAGAATGCTAATCACAATGGAAACTATGTGGCAACCATTAGTTATAGTGATATTACAAGATATTGGATATTATGAAATTGCTGGCATGGCTATTTTCTCCATGATTACAGTCAGGACTGTTCTCTAACAAACAAATTGGCTTGGATGGACTATTGACTTGTGTGGTAAATTAGCAGAAGAACCTGCAAAGGAAAGAAAATCCTTACGAGCCAATTAAACATACTATAAAAGATTAAAGTTAGCATGGCTGAGACTTTCTTCAGCCCTCTCAGCTCTTTACCAGATGTGGAATCTAGATTAATAACCTCACTTTATAATCAGGCCAGGTGTGGTCACCTCTATTTCAGGGTCCTTTAATTAGGTGTCTAGGTGGAATAGAGGAAGGAACGGACAGGGGCTCTTATCTGCAGATCTAAAGATAACTTATCTCTCTTTCCTTCACTCTTTTACTCATTGGGCTCTTCTCTGTCCCACTCACTTTCTCTTTTGTTTCTCTTCTTCAAAGATATTATTCTCCAAAGGCACTGCTGCCAGAACCTTTTAATAATCCCAAAGCAATTTGCAGGGACTTTAGTTCAACTCATCTCCAGGTGCAGCTCCTCATGGGCCCAATAACAATAGCAGAAACCCCCTTATTCCCTCAACTTCATGTATTGATTTTAAGGCAAGGCTAATAGGGGCTAGAAGGTCATCGCCCTATTTTTTGGGACACTTCTGTGCACTGTATGTAATTAATTTCCCAGTCCATTAAAGTGACACGCTGCAGTGGTGATACTTTCAACTAATGAAACTTAAAAGGAAAGCCTGTTTAAGTTGAAAAAGTTGTTCCATTCATGCGCATGATATGTGTGCAATAAATCAAAGCCAATCAATTGGTTTACCGATAAATCATTAGATTAATCCATCTTCTTTACCAACAATATACGAAATCTTTGAATCCTGAAAAACTGGTCATAGTTAGTCAACTATTTTCAAGTATTGCATCAGTGCACAATTAATTGGGTGTTGAGTCTATTTTCCCATCAAAATTTCTGCTTCCCAAACAAAACGGGAGCTTATTTTTTAGGTAGAGACCCAGTGCAAATGACATTAATCATTTCAAGGTGATATGTTTTATTACTCTTCGCCAAAAGGTAGGGAGTGGATTTGATAGGTATTATGACCCTCTCATTTATCTGTATAGCCCTTTGAGTCATTGACATTAATGGCACTATGAACTACAAATTTTAACTTTCACTCATGACCTTCAAACTGACATTTACACCACAAATAAAATTCTTCTCCAAAGTGGTGTTATTAAAAAATTAAAAACCTTTGTGCCTCAAAAACAGGAAAAAAATCAGCTGCTGTTGTCATGTTATCCTTATGTGGAGTGATAAGTATTGTATCACTGGACCAAGGCGACTTCATGTCACAAACACTGGCCATGGTGCTGATCCCCCTGTGCCTCTGAGAGGACACAGGCACTTCCTTCAGACTGAAAACAGCACTGTGTTAACAAAACACTACATAAGGAAAGGTTTCTTCATGTTCTGCTGGGCTGATGCAATACAATCCAATGTAGTTCAGTTCAAGTTCAGCCTGAGTAATACATGCAGGGCCAGGACTTTGGAAAGTTATCATGTTAACAGTTATTTTATCCTTCACCTCAGTGATTGGAAGAATTACTCGGTTCACTTTGCTTTGTGATATTTGGCTGGCTTACGCAGTGTGATGTAAGACATTGTGGAAAACATTAAAATAGTTTCAACTGTGTTGCTCATGTTTTGTGTGGTAGCCCTCTGCCTGAGAACCCCTGCAGTGTCAACAGCATGAACATCAACATTTGTTTTGTTTTTTTCACACAGTGCATCTGTCAGTCTAAACTCTGTAATAGAGACACAACACATCACATCAGAACCCAACTAACTCACGTCTGAAGCCTCATCCCATTTCACCTGTGAACGTCCTGAGATAACCTCTGTGCTGAATGTACACAATGCTCTGTCTCGAGGTAACCTGCATGAGAAACGAAAGAAAAGAAATAAAGAAATAAAATCAGAACTGGAGTGTATGAAGTTAATCAATAATTAGTTCAGTAAGTATCTGTACGTACCACCTCCAGGAAAGTCTTAAGTGTTCTTCAGTCTGACACTGACAAAAGCTCTCGCCTTCTTGTTTTATGTTACCAACAGATTTATTCATGTACCATTTTTAGACAGTAGATTCAGTGCAGGGGAGCCTTCGGATATTATTCCTGCTGCCTGCAAAGTTTCTGCTGCCGTTTGGTTTATAGTTTTACAACTTTTAGTGCCTGTTAATTGTTTTGCATTCTAATGTACATGAAGCTTAGTTTGGAAAGTTCAGTCAGGAGGACTAAGTTACAGCTTACTCATTCACTGACATACAACATACATATTATTCACTGTAAAAATAACACTCATATAGCATCAACACAATTATCACAGGGAGTAAAAGAAAGTTACCATCTTTATGTAGCCTACAGCTTCATAGATTTTTGGGGATAACGTAGCACAACCTAAATACACATTTAGAGCTATAGACCTGAAAATATCAAGGGAACAACACTAGTCTTCTGTGCTGAATCCTTCTTTTACTGGCTATTGATTAAACACTTGACATCCTGAGTTTCTATATATCTGCACACAGGTCATCCTCATCTGTGGTTACACATCCATAGTCATCCATCATTCTGAAAAACGAACTTGCCTCTTCAACCTCACCGACCCACCGGTGGTTCTGTCAGTACAAAACTTGCAGCCAAATGCTGTTCAAACCCACTGAACTTTATTTTATAGTTTGGCAGGACCAAGGGAGGCAACATACAGAGCCACTAAGGGGATATGCAAAAAAAAAAAAAAGTTGCAAAAAACCCTAACTATATGGTTACTACTCTTTTAGGTAGGCTGGTTTCAGTTTCCAAAGCTGACAAAAGACCATTAAGCTTATCTTACTAAAGAGAAAGACAGTTTCCAAGTCGGCAGTTAAGGGGACAGTTCAGGGAAAATTAACTGATCATGGTGACCGACTGTTTGTCCATTGATCTGTCTGTTTTTTGTACCTCTCAATGATGTAAAATCATTTCAGGCAGGTTTGAGAAGTCTACATATAGTAGTTTCTGATCTGGACCCGGTCCAAAGTGGTCTAGATGTGAAAAAAGACAGTGAAATGTGCCTATAGCTGCCGGTATATGTAATAACTGTCATAACTGGAGGAACCTGGTTACAGAGTAACCACCCGTATGGGACGCTGTAAGAAGTTAAGCAAACATACCCGCAACAAGGCGGGGATCATTTGATTGGTCAACACTGTAAATGGCAGTCTATTGGTTGGGGGATTTTTGATTTTTGACAGGGTTGTCACAAAAAAATCCAAGAGCGGAGCAGAGATCTGAGAGCAGAAGTTTAACAGTTTACACCCAGTTTAAGAAGAAGCAGAGAAAATTCAGGTGCAAGCAGGGGCTGTTTAAGTGTGAGGGCAGGGTTTTGAGGGAGTCTGAACTTGAAATCAATAAATCTTGCTCTCAAATTGAAAGACCATGCACTTGAATAAAGATAGGAATATATATATATATATATATATATATATATATATATGTTGATGGCAGAGTGTGATGTTTGATTGAATATGCGTGCACTGATATTACTGTAAGGCTCTTTGGCAATCGGGGCAACTGAAGCATATTAATGATTATCTCTTTGATGGAGGATGGAGATCATTTTTTATTGTAACTGTGAGAAAGTCACTCCAAGTTATGACTCAAGCCAATCAATTAAATTGCTCGCATCGTCAAAAGTTCATTTGGCAAAACCAATGCCTCGGCTGTCAAATGAGCCTTTATGATACAGTCAGGAGTGCAGATTGTGTTGGCAGTCCTCCTCTGGGCACCTGCACTAGTTGCTCTTTTTATTTCAGCACAGATAACAGAGAATCATCACAGTGACAAAGACAGTGAAATAAAAGAGAAGTGAGGGAAGAACTGAGGAAAAATGTCAAAACAAATGGGGTTGTAGAGGAGAAATGTAAAGTACAACATATCTATTTTGCTAAAGATATTATGGGTACAAAGTAGGCCAAGTATACGTAACATAATTCAGGTCTTTGCACATTGAGATGGGGTGATATTGTTACGATTCCCAGGCAGAGAGGAGCTAGACCCCGAAATGCAGACCAGAGCAGACACCAAATGGACTGAAGCTTCAACAGTTTTAATGTTCTTTTCAATGAGTAGAAATCACAAATCAGAGTTTGGCCAGCCGTGGGCGTCACGGCTTGGCGTGGGGCTGATGCCGCAGGGGCAGAGAGCCGAGCTGCACCAGAGAGCTGCAAGGAGGACTGCAGAGGGGGAGATGAGGCCAGGAGGAAGACGAGGTAAGCCAGGGAGGCAGCCGCGGCAGGAGCCAGGAGTCTGGAGTACAAAAAACAGAATGGGTTAAGTACAGGCAAGAGTTCAATGAAAGAATTGCTAGAAGCCACGAAGTACCGAGAGAGGTAACTGAACGATCTGGCGATTGAGTGGATGAATGAGCCGGGCTTAAATCCTGTTGGTGGGTTGATTGTAGAATGACTGCCAGGTGGTGCGGCTGAACCAGGTGTGGTAGTGAATGCCCTGGAGTTACCTCGTCCTCCTATGCGGCCAACAAACAGACAGTGACAGACAGGGGGAGACAAAACACAAGACAGGGATCCTAACAGATATGCTGAGGGGGAGGTAAGATATGTTCTAACACTTTGATATCACTTAACTTTATATGCTTTACATCATTAGGGTTAAGGTTACTGTAGAGTTTTCTTTCCTTTGACAGCAAAACCCTGAGGCAGTGGGCATTAGCACTGGTCAAACACTAAGATGCCTTTTTTTTTCTTTGATGGTCTTTTTCTGTCGAGTCTGTGTAGGAGGTGATCTTTCTTGTATGTGCAGCTTTCACTGCTCAGATTAAATACCAATTCTGCTTCTGTTTATTTCAAATAATCTAAATAAGCTGCATCCCCCCTATTTCTTTCAGAAATATTTTCTCTGCAAAGTCTTTTTTTCTTTTTCTTTTTCCTTTTCCAGACAGCAGTTAGGGAAAACTGCACATGTGAAAACATTTATTATCTATTAGCAATTCAATTATGGTTCAGTTTATATCTCTTAGTTTAATAAAAGCCCTATAGGGATGGGTGATGGGATCCACTCTAAACACCATGATATAGATTTATATAGGTGTCCTGTATCTGTCCCTATCAAACAAACCATAAATAAATATTTATCATAGTATATAGCTTCTGTTTGAATGATACTTTGTAGATCAGACTATTTGTTGCCACCATGGTCAGACTTTGTTGTGTTATCTTATGGCGTGGTGTGTGACAAATAGGTGTGTACCAGCCTACAGAGGTGATTGGTTCTGTTCAGCTGCAGTGGCTAGCTCTGTCACCTCAAAGACAACAGACAGAACAGGCCTGTCTGTGTGTCTTCTCTTCCTATTGGCACTTTAGATTTGATGTGAATGTGACTGTGAAACACTGAAAACATACAAACACATTCACACAAAAAAATCTGGGTTTCCACTTTATTTAATCTTTAATCTGTCTTTAGACAGTGGGAGGAAACAGAAGCAGAGAGGACATCTCACACAGAACACACAAAGTCACAGGAAGACCCCAGACAGAAAGGTGAGAAAAGCTCATATCTTCTGGGTGAAATCTTCTAAAGTTTACCAAAGGTTTTAAGTTAAATTAATATGTTTTATTTATTTTTTTTATCAGGTAAGCCTATGCTGTGTTAAAAACTATTTTGAGAGGCATTCAAGAATAGTCAGATAGTCAGAAGTTTCAACTGCCTAACAACACACAATAGGTTTAGGTTTACAATTCTTCAACTCTAAAAAGCCAAAAACATTCCTCCTCATACTAGGCAGTGAGAGGTTCCTTCTCACTGTGCGTTTAATGTAAGTTATGAGTGAGTAAATCATCCCTAGTTTATCTGTTATCGGTTATTTTTGTGTTTTGTTTTCTCAGTGCCAAATTCCTTCTTTTTGTTAATATCCCTCCACCTCCCTCAGCAGAAAAATGTCATACATGTGCATACCCTTGTGTGACCTGTATTCAAATAAAAAAAAAATCAAATTATAAATGAGAAATAACACACAACACTGATGTTGTTATAAGGAAAACGTAAAGGTGGCAGAGTGCCCTGTAGAACTCACTGACATTAAGAATATAAAAAACTCTCTGGCAACTACATTGCCAGGCGATAATAATTTTGACAGGGCAAACAAAGACATGTGATATAATGTTCACTGCAATGAATTAGCTATTTGCAACAGATTTCCAACCTCTGTAAGCTGAGTTCATTAAACTCAGAATATATGTAAGGGGAAGAAAAAGAAAAAAAAAAAGTAGTTATTGTCAAAACTCTGAACACGTCTGACCTCTAAACAGTTAAGAATTTGATACAGAAAATGAGTGATAAAAATCATTCATGCTCACCATGTGTCTGACCCTTGATCTTCTTACACAATGGCCTCTTTCACTTGAGGTCTTTCAATGATGTCATATAGTGAGACTTTGGTTAGTTCATGCTTTCATTCTTTGTCCTGAAGACTTGAATCAGACGCGCATAGGGTCAGCTATCTTTCCCAGAGCTTAGAGGCTTTGATGACAGAAAAAAAGAAGTTTCTAGTCAAATTACAGCTCTTCTCTCCATCCTCATTTGTGTTAATTGCATACCCATACACTAGTTTTCTCTCTTTTCTGCATGCGTTTAGGGCTGAAGAGAACATTGTGTTCCCTTTTAAGATTTCCAACCAGATGAAAAGACAAAATCATGAAGGATTTTTGTTTTTTTCACTTTAATAAAAGGCTGCTGCTATTCACGTCATCTAAATGATAAAGGAAAGTCAGGGTGGGCGTTCAGGGGTAAAATATTTAAATATGAATGGATCTTTTGTCAGGTCAAAATGCTTCCTCTTGTCATCAACAGGCAAGAAGTGAGTGGAAAAAAGTCAACGAGGTCAAAAAAGCCTTGCACACCATGCAGCCATCATTTCCCATTATTAATGAGCTAAAAAGGATCCCCATCAGGCCAAACACATTTTGTTTAGCATTGGAAAGCTCTGACTCATCAAAAACCTTTCACACACCACTTTCATTCAAGACATGCCTTTATTTTTTTCCTCAAATGTGTCCTGGGATGTCAAAAAACCTGTACGCTCGCCATCATCATGCGTTGTGTATCGCAACATTTTAAGAACTTGAAGAACTTTCACGCTCTGCCGCGATTCATCGTGACCCTTTACATTTGATTGGCTTCGGAGCAGGACTGCATTGACTTTTAATAGCTTTTTCATATTTGATTCAGTTTCTGTGCCAGCATTTAGGCTAAGCTAAACTATATGTGTGTCAGCTTGTGCACATGAATAAATTTGCACGTTGCATGCTCATTTGTGTGCATGTTTGCGTGATTGGGGGAATGTGCTGTTTTGAACTACTTAAAAGTGTGCACAAGGGTGTGTATGTGTGGTATTTTAAAGACCATTTTTATTTGACTGGGCGCTGATTTATGCAGTCACATTCATATTCATAAGTGCTGCTCTTTGGTCTGTGTAACCACTCAAGCATTCTGCTATCTTCCAACTGCAGCTACACTATAAAGTTTAGGACTTTGCTATTGAATCTTTTTCCTGTAACAAGCTTAGGCCAGCTACAGTCACAAAAACGTCTTGTTGAAGAAATGGAATAACAGTGCTTTCATGTCCTTGATTTTAAGCCTTTCTTCACTTTTTCTGAGATTTTCCCATTTCCTGACTCTTGTTTTCCTCTTTCCTTCCTCTGTCGGTCTTCATTTTTCCCTCTAATCTCAATTTATCGGACTTATTTTTCCCTCTTTTTGTTCCTTTCCTCCCTTTGTCTCTCTTGAAATCGAGTCTCCAGTCCTCCTTCAATAAAAGCAGGAATGTTTCTCCGTCGGACCGAAGTGGACCTCGAGTCTATTCAGCATCAGCTCCTTTTCAAGTGGAGGGGACTTTTCTGTGATGACCTGTGTGGGAAAGACAGACAGAGGCCATTCACAAAGCTTTTTATAAGGCTCTATTAAAGAGAGCTTCTTCTTTCTCTCTTTCTCTTTTTCTTTCTCTCTTTCCAATTTCTTTCTCTCTAGCTTTCTCCACTGCTGCTCGTTCATTCAGCGCAGCCTTTTTATAAGGCCCACTACTCGCTTTCCACCAACCCTCCTCAGTCTCTCTTTCTGAATAAGGGGCCACCTTCCTCTCTCTTCCTTTCTTAGTCAATGACCTGCTTTTGTACTTGAGACTTTTCTGATGCCTCCAATAAAACTGACCATGCAGCAGGAAGAAAAAACAACAAAAAAACCAAAGTTGTTCTGTGTAGTTTAAACTGAGGCTAAAATCTTCAGTTTTGTAGATGGAGTTCTTGTGACATGATTCCACTTGGTTTCAGAGTAGCTGCTTGAGTAATCTTTTTATCAGAATGAGTGTAACCTTTTAAAAAAAAAATTATTCTGCATTGCCTTATGTGAGAAAATTTCAGTAATAAAAGTGACTCCATTGGACAAAAGGATGAGACCACAGGCAGCTTTGAAGAAACCAAGACTAATGACTTTAAATAAATGTTTAAATATACACTCATATCTATGCAGCTCTGAATGCAGATGAGTGCTGATGCAATGAAGGTTTTTACATATAATTATTTCAGCCTAGAGTTACTGGTATCATAATTTTCATTCAGCGTGGTGGACCATTGACATGAATCTCACAAAGAGACTTCTGTGAGATTAAAGTCTCCATTCACTCTGCAGGTGCTGACCCTCACTTCTGAGTCACTACTCAGATGAGAACTTGAACTGGACTGATGCCCACAGAACTAAAATAAATAATAACCTTAGCAATAAATATACACCTAAAATTAAAATAATACAACTAAATAAAATACTATGTAACTATGTAAATATACTATAGCTATAGTAGCTTCCTGTAGTGCAAATGACACCAATGCTACAGGTGTCCTGCATGGCTGTAGATTTTCAAACACAACTGACAAGATACCCCTAATTATTTGTAACTCATTCCCAGACATGACCTCATCCTTCAAGACCTGCAACGTAAAGCTGGGCAGCTCCAGGAAATGCTGCTGTTAGGTGCCAGTCTACTCTGGAGTCAAACAACAGCCAGAACACAACACAGGGAGCTTTTATGGCAGCTAACACTGGATGTGTTATTTATATATAGTGACCTTTTGTTTGCATTGAGGTAATGGTGTGTATTATTCACTGTCTAACATTTAAAATCTCAGCTGTCCCTCCACTAAACACCTCCAATCACAGCTCTCCTCTGTCTTTGTTCTAACACCAGTCATGACCATGTTGCATTATATATGTTCAAATCACAGCAATTCAGGCCGAGATGGTATTGTCACAAAACAATAAATCATATTTAGAAAGGAAAAAAAAATCACCCCATTACCCACAAATTACACAGTCAAGTACATTATTTTGAAAACCTTAATATATGGTAATATCTGAGTTAGTTGTGGTGAAAAAAACTATTTTAAAACTTCACAGATTCAGATTGGTATTTCTCCACTTGTTGGTTTTTACTGTAGCTTGTAAATACAAAGCACAACTGGAACTCTACACAGAAAAGTACAAGAAGATGTGTTTGAAGTGGATTCAGAAACAAACTGACAGAGATTCTAATTATTGGTGTGATCTTTATCTAATGCCGTGGAATTAAACAGGTTTTGGCACTGTGATTTGTTTTGAAAGAAATCTTTGCATTTTAATCTCACCCAGGTGGCTCCGAAGAATCGACACATATTCTTGTAGATTCAAAGATTTGCAGTCAAACAAAACCCACACTGCATTCTCCAGGGCTGAGCATTTCTAACTTTGGAACAAATATTGTTTTATTCTTAATTCTGCCCTCTCTCGCCTGGGCGCTCAGCCTTGGAACTCACAGAAGTGGGAGATATGTGGATGGAGCAGTGCAGTGCCATAGGGGGAGAAAATGGGGACAGATTCCACTGATCAAATGATTTTATTATTGTGAATCAAAAGAGAATAATTTAACATCTGCCTGACTCGTTCACTGTGTTGTACTGAACTATCACTCCTCATTCTTTCCCTCTATGCCTTTGTCTACTTCCTGTCTTCCACTTTTTAATTAAAGGATACAGCTACATGAAAACTGTATGATCTGAGACCTTGTGCCGAGTCACATGCAGATAATAAGCCAGTATGGGGACTTTATTACATTATTATTCAAAGTTCACTTGGCAGCCAATGCACAGGGACTCATTGTTCCAGTTTAGTGTGCATGAAGCAACCACAGAAGATGACCAGCATCTTTACTTACTGTCCTCATGAGTGAAGTGATGTCACTCCACTTTACAGTACTTTAACTAGTGGAGTTGTTTGTCACAAACAGGATCAAAGCTTTTAAGAGAAAGATGTTTTCCTCAGCATGTTCTGCAAGCGGTTCTGGTGCTTGCAAGATAAATGTATAGCCAAATAAATACAAATAATATAATAATAAAAGTGCTTTATGGTAGTGACCGCACTCATTAAAGTATATGAACAAAGATGTATAATCAATTTGAAATTAGAAAATACTGAATTAAGCACGCTGGAGCAGTTTTCTTTTTGTGTGTATTTTTCTTTCTCATGTATTTTGGCATTTGCAACTTTTTTTCTGTTTTTGAAAAACAGCATAACAACTGCTCCTTTTGTAAGGTTCAACATTTTTGGATTTGATCCATGTTCTCAGTGTTTGAGTTTTCAGTATTGTGCAGTGTTGCATTTATAGATGTAGAACACATTTCCTTTAAGTGAAACTTAAAGTGGACTTTATAGCAGTCAACCAGAAACAAAATTCAATTGTGTATAAAGTTGTACACCACATCCATTTAAAATAATCACTTTATGCTACCATAATCCACATCACTACACAGACTACAGATCTTTTGTGGGGTCCTGGAAAAGCTGTGAATGAAAATTTCTCCTTTTTGTCTCCATTTCAACAAGTTTTAGACCAGGAAATACCACAGTTAGACCCCCAAACATTTTGTGAGTCTCTTTCATAGTAGATTTCTTCACAACAAAAGTATGATAGTTTAAAGAGTCTCCATTAGCCCAAACATGAACTATACTGAAGCAAACCTATTAAAAATTTGGAACTCAAGAGCTTAAACTCAGTGTGGCTTAACACTGTGGTAAAAACCCAGTTTAAACATCAGTCCCCAGAGCAACTGTAATAAATACTTAAAATGATTCTCTTTGACGGAATATATGGCTGAAGAAGGCCTACATTGATGACAATTTAATAATACAATACAATACAATTGAATATGTATAAATATTAATTGTCAACATCCAAGATATGAGTCATAAAACCCAAAGGAACGGCTTTTTCAGGTCACAAAAACAGCTATTTTAAAGTTAGCAATCCATTCTTCAGTTTTCAGCAGAGCTAGTGGCCCTAGAGGGAAGCTTCTAACAAACACAGACATCAGATGTCTTTATTTTTATAAAATATGAAAAGCACAGCAACACCCAGCCAGGGTCCCAGCAGAGATGTGGGGATCCCAAAGGGAGGCAGGGGGACGGCTGACAGACAGAGAGACTGACGCAGGAAAGCAGACAGAAACAGACTACCATCTCTAAGAACGGCTCTTCACTTTAGAGAGACAAAACAAAAAAGGGATTAAGAGATACCTAGGGGAGATGTTCTTTAAAACACTGTCTGGTGTCTGTTGCTGGCTGGACCGCACGTTAGCTGAGCCAGTTCCATAAACGTGAGTCTGTCCCTGATTGAATGAGTCAACATGAGGTTAGCACTGGTTGGCCAAGTGTTGGAGTTTCCCTATTAGTCATTGCTCTTTCAAAATAAAAAAGGTATGAGCAATCCTCTACTGTATTACATCCTCAGGGGGCTTCGACAGCAGTTTCACCTACTGAGTATTTTGCTGCTCTTGGATACAACTAGCTGAAGACTAAAGACTGAGGATTTATTGACGAGACAACACAAGATATTGAAGTTAACGTTATGTGAGTGTTGTTACTTCATTACACTATTAATACAGAGACTTCCTGTTTCAAAATAAAAGGCATGTAGCATTTCAGTGAAAGTGTTCATTTCCTACCAAGGCTTTTATTGAATGTGAAGGTGTATAATTAATGACATGTGTCATGAATTATGCATAAAAAAACACACATCCCATCAATGACATAATCAATGAGCACACAGTTATATATTTAATGCTCTCATGAGTACAAAGCTTGTTACAGCAAACTAAATTGATCTTTTACAGTTCATGGACTGGTTAGATTAGAACATATAGAGAAAAAAAAATCAGTCAATTATCAATTATCAAAACAATCTTCTATAAGTCATTCTGTTACAGGAAACCTGGATCCCAAAAACAAAATCTCACAGAATTTTTTTATTAAACAACAACACTTTCATGAAAAAGGCACAGAAACGCACTTTTGTCCAGAGTCTTCAAGACTTCCATGATCTCAAAGGTCCTGATACACAACACAATGACCGACTTCATCCCAGACCATTCAAAAGCCCACATTGTAATGGGACATATGAATTTGTCATTTTGTCACTTGTAAACCATGACTCCTGTCCAATAGTCCCTCCTACGTCCGCACACAGGGACTGTAGATACATCGATCAAGTCTGCATTAGGTTGAGTATGAAACACATCAGTGATCGTGCCATGACTCAGATCATGAATTGTCATTACACTTGAAATAAAAGAATAAATAGGCTGTACAAATTTGATTCACATACATCAAACTGTTTTACCTGTACCCTGTTCTTGTACCTCTTTTTTTTTTACTTAAACATAGGTTAACTGCTACTTCAGTATACTTTGAGAACTATTGCTGGGACCACTACAAAAGATTGTAGATGAATATTTAATATCTAGGAATTCACATCATAGGTACTACAACTGATTGTGTAAATTATTTGTAACTTAACTGTAATTTGGCCACAGTTTAGCATAATGGCCATAAACAGTCGAGCCCTGTGAGACACAAAAAGTTTGGGATTGTCTACAGCCATCATATCAGAGAGAGAGTGAAAGACAGAAATATGCAACAAGCCAAACATGAAAGATGAGACAAAGCTTTGTGCACAGCGACAAATTTCTCTGTGGCCATGTAGTGGGAGAGAAAAATAGAATAGAGTGAATAAGCAAAATAAAAGAGATCATGTTCCTTTAGAAAAGTCTTCTCCAAAGTAAGAAGCTCTGATCACATGCACTGATTTTGCAGATTTGTCAGGTGAAACGTTTTTCTATGGAATTTACTCTCTGTATTGTGGTAAAGAAGTCTATGCAAATTGGATTCTTGTTTTTTTAATCTTCCACTACATGTGAAATTTCTGTAATAGAAGTATGGGAAATGAAGTAAAATCTATAATAGGAATGTTTTGTTTTCTGTTTTTTGTTCTTACTGTGGCAGAAACTCAATCAGAGAGTGACAAATTGCAAGCTCTTGATCCCAAAGCAGCACTCAGTACCAACACTTTCAGTAGATTTCATTACAAACTGAGAATATGTTTCACAAACATGAAGCTCAGAGATAATGACCGTCATGATGTGCAAATAACAAAAGCTACAGACATACTACCGAGTTTCTGCATGATATATATATATATATATATATATATATATATATATATGAAATACAGTAGTTATTATTGTTATCAATTACACCTTTGCTTTTCCTGCAATGACAAACCAATGAAAACTCTGTTATGTGCTGTTAGGGGTCAAGGCTTTGCAAACAGTCAAAGTCCTTTTTGTAGCAGTTGTCTTTTGTACTGGATCCACTGTTGCTCCCTGAAAATTGTGCACAACTGATTCACAGACACTGTCTCATGAATGATGCAGAGGACAAAAGCCAGTGTATGCACACCTTATACCTATATTACATGACAGGCCATATTCAGTCATAAGTACAGTATTACTGTTGGAGGACACTGTTGCCTATCCTCCAAAGAAAAACAATGTGACACCTTTTATCATGTCACAATGTTTCGATAAAAATAACAGGCATAAAGTCATAAACATAAGACAAGCTGCTTTTCTGGCATCACAGTTCTGACATACGTGCTGCTTATGGCATTTGCTTGTGCTCGATACTTGCTTTTGAATAAAAAATGTGTCTCAAAGAGTTTGAGTCTGGTGTTGTTGTTGTCAACCAAACCTGATAGAATGACCTTGTAGCTGTTCAGTCACTGTGAATTTACGCACACTGATGTACTGTAACAGGTACATGCACATACAGTGCACTCACTGACACTTACACGTGCACACAAAAACCCATATGCACATTCACACTGAAAAACATAGCTACAACACACACACACTCCCATCACCTGGCACATACTAATTTCACATGAACATATATCCATGCTCCTATAGGTCCTCTGTACTTTGTCATTCATATGAGTGTTTTTGCAGTATGAATTTGGGCCAGTCCTCTAGCTGTTTCATGTTGCAGGAGCATGGTGAAAACCCATCTGTGTCAACATGGCTTAATAAGAATTTAGCTGCCTGATGTCCTGTCATTATCACCTTGTCATTTAACATAATCAGTGGGCTTGACAAGATCATTAATAAAGCCGATCAAACACATTAACTAAACTGAAGTCAAACTAAGTTCCTGTGCAAACACACTTGCCTTTACATAACCAATGAGCTGCATTAGTATGAACTGTGTGTCTTTAAATAACAAGAAGTTACATGGCCTAATGAGTTTTGTCCCATCAATATTGAAATGAATGCAGCAGGGGGCTCTGAAATCTAATCAAGTCGCCTGCTCTGTGGGGGGGAACCTGTGGTGTAAGTGTGAAGTTAGTATCATGTATTATCCCACAGAAGTTGTGTTGACAAGGATGTTCACACACAATGTGACCTGTGACTGGGAAGAAGAAAAAAATAAAACCGAGGTCCTCCCTGTTTGTCTAAAGAGTACATATAGTTAGCATTAAACAAGCAGGCAGTCCGGAGGTTTAACCATCAACATCCTTCATGTCATACTTTTGTTGTCCATGGGGCACATTGTTATCCACAGTGCTTGTGATCCACATTGATCCAGTCATGCCAATCCCTGTCTCCTGCTGAAGACAATATTGCTCCTATATATCAACTTCTAGGGCTTTGGCCATCAGGATAGATGGTGTGGAGACTGTTGGAGCGTACACTGAGGATTTGTGGGAAAACCTTGAAACACTGTCAGGTCGATGAGAGAAGCAGCAGCAGTCATCATTCAACTCAGGGGGCCCTTGAAAAAAAAAGTAGAAGGGAAAAAAAAAAAGAACTCGTCAATCAATATAGGAGCCATCAGAGTCAGTCAGAGACACATGGAGAGAGAAGCCATCTATTATCACCTCAAGGCTGAGGACACTGTAGAGGACTTTCAAAATGTGAACAGAACTCTTTTTGTCAAATGTTGTCTCTCGTTGGTGTAATGTTCTTACACAAAGTTGTAATGAAAAAAGATTTTCCGTTTAATTGACATGAAATATTATAGCGTAGTATTTATAGAGGGAGTGAACATGGTCAGTACTGGAAGTTTTATTTTGACTCTGCATTGTATTCTTTTCCATTAATGCTCCTCAAACACAAACTATATGAAATTCAGGTACATGGTTAAAATATTTTGTTGTTTTGTTGGCAGTCAACTTTATTATCAAAAAAGAAAATATTTCACCTCACCTATAAAATCTAAATAAAAGCTGTATAAGCATATTAACGGGAGGTTAGTGGAAAAATACAAGTAAGAAATACTGTTGGAGGTTGTGTGTATAATGAGATGAAGCCCAGCTGAAAATGAATTTTAATATTACAAAAATTGGGACGTGTGTTTGGAGCACAACAGTTTTTTCAAATTCCAATAATTTATTCATATTCAGTTTTACCCGTAAGCTCCTCGCAACAACAACCTGAGCAGAGTTCCAATAAGGAGCAACTTTCTTTGGTCCCTAAACCTTCATGATGTGCTGCAGCATGATTCATGCACTTTCAAATGCCTGTGGGAAAGAAATGTAATTAAAGTTGCGATAATTTCAAACTTTAATTTGAAAGCACTGCACTTGATGGTGATGAGATGGTGATGAGTGGTGCACAATGCCTTGTGCAAAGTTTGGCATCGTTGCTCTCTCCACTGTGTCTCCAGTGGAAAATAATCTGAAAAGCCGACACAGTGATTATGTGTATAATGCTTGATGGGGACCCTTGACAGGATTTATTCATGCCACTCTGACCCTTTTCAATTCAACATCCATCTGTCAAAGTTGGGGCCAAACCAAGAGCCCTTTGAATAAACATCATGCAAACAACTTTTTCTGAAACACTATAACTAACCAGAACCAGTTCCCTTTTGCAAACTAGAGCACCACATTCATTTACTACCATTTTGCTTAAGCATCATTCTTCAAAAGGCGATAGTGTTTAAGGTAAATTTGCCCACAGGAAATGAAAAATGAAATGAAAAAATCATCCAATAGTCTGTGTCATGTATCAATATTACTCCTAAGTCATGTCACACTATGTCAGTGACATCACAGCATGAAATCTCATTGTAAACTGGGTCCTCATTTGTTGTTTGAGGTCTCACACAGACTGTCCACTCTGCGGCACTTAACTCAACTTTAAATCATATTTTTGTAGTTTTCAGCCCAAATCATAGAGGCCATGGGTCATGATGAAGTCAGACTCAGAAATGGGCTGATTATGTTTACAAAAAAACACAATGTTCTGCTAGTTAGACACGCACATCCAGGCCGGGTGACTCCAGACACACACACACACACTCTGCAGTTTGTTTTGGCTCTGGGCATTCTGCTGCCACCCTTTTCCTCTGTGCTGCAGCCAGGGCAAGGAAATAAAAAGAAACTTGAATAAACTAAAGTGACAGTCAGTAACAGCATTTACACATTCACAGCTCATACATAGACATCTATTATATTTCCAAGAAGCAAGTGGTTTCTGAATTGTACAAAGCAGCTTTTGGTTTTCTGAGGTCTTGCGGAGGGCATATGCCGGGTCAACTTTCAATGACGCTGAGATTGTGCAAGCACTGGATCTAGGGCAAGATTTCTGTGTCACCCAAAAAATACTTTAGTATTTGTGTTTTACTATTTGAAAGACTTTCTATGTGTCAGTGGTACTTTCCGTGTAGGGGCTTGTCCCTCCCTGAAGGTTCATCCTCCTCTGCATTATCAGGTTTCTGTTGCCTGAGGTATTCACTTAGCAACTCACCTTTGACGGTCATCTTCCTGATATATTCCTGGATCTTGGATGTTTTGTCCTAGACAGTAGTTCTGATACTCACCAGTCCTCAGCCTCCCTCGCTCCATTGTTGTTGCTGGTAATGTGGATCAGTGAGTTGATGTCTCACTCATTTCTTGCATACAACTTACTAAGAGGGTTCAGGCACAAGCTTTGTGTATGTTGTGTGTGCTGTTGAATCATAGGCTTTCTGGCCATGTCTCACGGTCTTCAGTGGTAGTTGATCATGAAGGTGATCTTCATGATCTTCAATCTCATGTCAGTCGCTCTTGTGTTAATGGAATCTTGGACTTTAACTTGATAAAGATATGTGATCATGAGGCCTTTGCATTTACACTGTGTGTAAAGTGTCTTACTATTTTTCTTTCCTGCAGAATCTTAGTAATCAAAAGATAAATACAAAAATGCCAGTTTTTCAATTGAAAGAAATTACCCTTACTGCAGGTTCTGATTGTTATACATACAGAACACATTTTTATTCAAGACATCAAATATTTGAGGTTTCAGTCATTCAGCATCCTGTAGCTTGCACTCTTTAGAATAGATTAAAAGACTGCTGAAATAACTACTATTATGCCGTTTGTAAAATAATATTACATAATACATATGATTCTTACATACAGCCCCTTTAACAATGGTAGATACCAAACACAAAAGTACACAGGTACAGTTAAGGCCAGTCACAGTCATCACGGGCAATGTGAGAAATATAATGTAGTGTGTTAGGACCATAAGATTGTGTTTCAGTGTGTCTGTGTGATTGTCTCCCTCAGTGTGTGTTGCTTGTCGCTCCCTGTCTGAGGGAGGTGCTGTTTCCTTGTCTCTCTCCCTCCTCCTCCCTTTTGTGTTCTGTCTAGGTGGTGGCCGGTGATTGGACGGAGGATCAGCAGGACCAGCTTCAAAATGGGACCCTCCCATGCTGGCCGCTCTCTCTCTCATTTCATTCCCGACCAGACAGTGCTGTGTGCTCCCCAGTGAAGACTGTTTATTATGCAAATAAGTTAGTGGATTTTGATTTCTAGATGGTTTTGTTTGTTGTTTTGGCTGTGCTCCCCCCGATGCCTATGAAACCCTAGTGTTAATAATAAATATTTTTGTTGGACTGCAATTTGAGCTGATCTGGTCATCTTGGGAGCAGGGATAGAGGGAGCCACTAACACTTTATGTTGTGCCTTAGTTTCCCCTAGGCTTGGTGTAACAAGTGTTAGTATATTCAGTAAATAAAATAAAAGATTTCAAAAGCATTCTCCACTTTGCATCACTTCAAATGTTGATTTCTGTGGAAGTAGCAAGCTTTCTCATTGTCAGCTGTATAATATTGAGGAAAGTACAATTACATGCTGTGTTTGAAGAGAATCAGCTTTTGTTTCAATGTAGAACAAAGCAAGCAGTTCAGCAGCACTGTTCAGTGTTTAGTATATTAGGCAAGTCTGATGGGAAAATATGACTTAGTATTGTCCCCAACTGGCACTAATCATACACACACACACAAAATCAGGAAAGTGGAGCAACCAATTTCTACAACAATTTATTTTCTCATGGGGCTAAATACCAATTGAAGATGGCTCTCATTTAGGTCACCACATGTAAAGAGGAACTTAAGTACAGTACACCACTCTGTCACACACACATACACACTGGTTACCATGTTTGATGGGGACCAACTTCCTGATCATCACCTGTGGGGACCACCCTTTCTAAATGTCTGAACTGATGAATTAATGACTTGACCATGTTAAATGGGGACCTATGAAAAAAGTGAAAAGTGAACATGGGGACTGCATTTACATATAATTTGCATAATTTACACAAATTCCTATTGGATTAGTGGGGACCTTGCAACAACAATAAATACATTACTACTGACAAATGAAATGCACCTATATGAAGTAAATCCTTGCATTATTACATTTGTTACTAAATAAGTTTGACCTACAACAAATAATTAAAACACATTATTATCTATTCTATTTATTATCTAGTGCAAAAATCACTGCATATATGGAGGATGTGTAGATAGAGTATTTTAGAGTATTGTATAGTATAGAATATTTTCTGCTGCTCTCCATATTTGTCTTACAATTAAGTAACAAGTGAATTTTCCGGATGTGGGATTTATAGTTTATTTTATCAAACCTTTAAACCCTTCTACCCTTCTTTCCATTGTTAGAGCTATTCTTTCTTCAATTATCACACAGTCACAGCTATTTTTTATGATTTTAACCACAGTCAACCACCTGCATCAGCAAGCTACGTAACATGTACCACTATGATACTACTACTAATAAAATTAGTACAAATTAAAAGACAATATTCACATTTAAATTGCAGCATAAGATTTTTACTGACTTCAACCTCACAAACAAAACCAACAACTGAAGTCAAATGATCAAAACAATCAAACTCCTGTTGCCTAAGTTTAAAGAAATTACTCCTTATATATAAAATAGAAACAGAACTTAAAGTTCAACATGCTCAGCTGACCTTCACGACATATGCAGTGTGTTTCGCAGAGACATGTGAATATAAAGAAAAACTACCATACCAGAGAGTTAGTAATCTTCACTCTATTTATCTTGCAATTTCCTTTTGTAGGCTGTAATACGGTTATAAATGTAGAATTTCAGGTTGTGCCAGTCCCAGTTCTTAAGAGCTTCTGGTTCAGCCCTCAAACACTTCTCACAGTCACGCTTTGCTGGTACAATACATGATGTGATGAATTGTTTCATGTGCCTTTCCACCGCTTCCGCTTGCTGCCAGAGTATTTTCCTCTTCTGGGTAGCTTTACCTTAAAGTGGTCAGAAAAAAAAGTTGTAATTGAAAGATGAGGAATAGTGTGTGCTGGATCAATCAGCATAAATCCCAGCATCTACAGTAAAAGTATAATGATTTAAACTCTACCTATAGAATAGAAAAAAAACATCACTTCTATTGCATTGTATATTCTACTGTATATTTGTATATATATATTTGTGTATCTCTCTAGTTGTATATTTTCTTAGTTGTAAAATTTATATTTAATTATTTAATTTAAATTCAGGTCTATTAGTCAGATCTATTAGTACTCATATACTATTATTTATTTATTATATTTATTATTTATTATCTTTTTATTCTTTAATCTATTTTCTTTGTTTGAATGTTTCTATTTGTGGTAATATTCATGAGAATTAAGAATTAAGTAAAAAGTTCACCTTTGGAGGAATGCCTCATATCACTGACTCCTGAGGGTATCTCATCATGTGATGATGGTGTTTTGCGTTTATTTGGTCGTGGTGGTGGTGGGATTTCATTGCTCTCAGAGGGTGAAAGTCTCTCCTCTGCTGATGGTTCTATAGAAAATAATCAAAATTCAAGATTTTTAAAGATTTTTAGATTTCTAACCCTAACTTCCCCCCATCTCTTCTTTCCTTATCCAGTGCATACCTCTCCTGCATTCTAGATACCGTCAGGGGGGCCCAATCAGCTCGGTTGGAAGCACACCTGAGATAAAATCCCCACACTGAGTCTCACCCACAACCTTCACTACATCCCCCCAGACCACCTTCAACCATTTCCCCTCCCCTTTACTTCCATTAATCTATTACTAATATATCCTACCTGTGAAATTAAACATTTAAAATATATATTGTCATGTGGTCCTTGCTAGTGAAAACACAGGCATTAGTTAGCTAAATACCTAACCAAAGAGTACTGAAACACTTTATTGCATTGGGACAAAGCAAGAAAGTTTATTATAACACAGGCAAATTATAGTACTTTGACTTTAACATAATGACAATTCATACCATCAGCGGTAGATGAACAGGTTGCCTCCTGTGTGGTCCCTTCTTCCTCATCACTGCCCAGAACTGTTTCTGGGAAGGCCATAAGTAGTACAGTTTACCAATGTGACCAAACAAAAACAAAACACAGAAAATAAATAAATAAAAGTCAAACAAAATAAGACACCATCTGGATCTATCCCAATCTCATCCAAGTTCTTGCCATGAAACTCAGCTAATCTTCCCTGTTCGAATGCCATTAGAACTTTGCTGATTTTGGCAAGTTGCAGGGTCTTCTCAGGGAGGCGATAGAGCTCACAATGGAGTCTTATGTCATGCCCAAGAAAGTTGGCCAACTGGTCCATCTCTGTGTTTGTCATGTTTAGCACTGTTGACAGGGTTGCAACATGCTTTCGCAGCCTGGTAGATGTTAATGACTTGGGACATAAAGGGCATGGGAGAGGGGACATTCCACTTTGCTTCCCTGATGTTCCTCAATGCTGTAGCCGAGATCATCTCATTCCACTTTTTCTGGTGGACGTCTTGAAACTCTCTTGCATTCTTCACAAGTTCTTTGTTGCCTGAGATTAAACCCTGAGCCTTTAAGAGTTTGCTTACTTTAACCAAGACATTCTCAAGTTTGTTTGCCAGTGATGGAATCAAGAACTTGTTTGTTTAACTGTCAGACCCACATGTTGCCTTGACAGCTTTGACAGTCTCCATGTATTTTTTTGGATTTGTGAGATCTTCCATTTTTCTTAAGGTGTTGACTCTCCTGGCACTGTGAACCAGCCTTCCCATTTCTCGCATCTTCCCTCGCATACACTGTTGATTCTTGGCTGATGTCCCAGCTTTGTTTAACAAGTGCTGTCCAACATCAATGACTTGGTCATTTTTTACTATGTCTGTGACTGGGTCAGGCTGCATGGCACTGATTACTCCCCACAGTTGCTTACTAATGTGGGAGGGCACAGGCCCTGTGTATGTACACATAGACTGAATACGATTCTTTCCTGGTTTAGGGGCAAATGGTCCAGGTCTAAATCTACAACTATGCATATGTCGCCATAGGACCTTTCTTATAGAAAGTCCTTGACAGTATGCACAGTGCATGAAGTCATTTCCATGTGCTTTTTTAGGCAGCCGTCTACATGGCACTAGTTCCCCCTTTTCTGATGCCATGACAGCAGCGTTGTGTGCATAGTTTCCCTTATTGCGAATATAAGCTAGCTGTGCTATTCTCTTTTTGGAATTTTTTGGAAAGCTTAGAGCTTTAGCTACATCAGATTTATTTTCATGCACCTTCTCGAGATGTCTTGCTATCTTAGCATAAGGCTTAGAGCAATATAAGCAATAATGTCGCTTGTCATACACTCTATTCCCACCTCTTCTTTGGCATGCAATAACAATTATGCAGTCATTTATGTTTTGACTTGAACAGGGTTCTTCTTCTGCTGTAGTTGTTTCAGATGTAATGCTGTGCATGTCAAAGGTCAATGTCACTTTCACAAGTAGTGTCTGGAATGTATTCATCTGAACTCTCTGATGTAGAATCAAATAATTCTTTCAAGATCTGTATCTCATCTAAAAATCATCTAAAAATATGAAAAATATGAAATGATCAGAAATTTTTACAAAAATGAATGAGCAGCTATTTTGATAATTAATTAATCCTTCAAGACTTTTTTCAATTTAGCAGGTTTTGCAAGTGTGAGAATGTGTTTCGTTTCCCTGAAGACATAATCTTGATCTAAAAAAACTCATGAAGAAAACTGATGAAGATTTTTTATTGTTCTTGGTTATTGTATAACCCAAGGGATTTAACGTTTGATAATAAAATTCACTGAATTGTTGATAGAAACTGTTGATTGTGGCTCTAAATACACTCACAGTTTAGTGCACTATAATTTTTTTGGCAACCTATTTGAGAACTTACTATGATACTTTTGGTCCGTCTGAGTATTGGTATAAAAGCCACATTTTCACTTTGGAACTCTGTCACAACCTGGAAATAAAACCAACAGTAGAAACATAATTAGTTAAGTTAAAGTGACAAAAGTTAAATAAAAAAAACAAAAATGCACACACTAGTTACACACTGTCTTGTCATACACCAGACAAATGAGAAATAAATTCATATAAATTAAAGTATTTATTCATTTCCAACCAAATATATATAAAAATGGCATCCTTAAGGGGTGTGATCCGTGGTGGCATTTTAGACTGCAGGAAAATTTGTAAAAAATTAGTTTGTTTGTTAGTTTGTAGTCACATAATATTCTAGCTAATTATTGATTTCAGATTTCTCACACTCTTAGACTACCACATCTGAAAAAAATCCTGATTGCTAAAGATTAAATCTGTAGTTTTCAACCTTTTTGGCTTCTGGTGTCTCACGAAAAGCAGTGTGTAGTCTGGGTCATACTCCAGTGTTTATGAGTTGTCAACAGCTCCACCAGCTCCATAGTGATTTTCCCTCTAAACTTGTCACATGGTTTCATTTTAATAAATGTTCAAAAGACTCATCTCACCAAAACTCAATGGTTAGAGAAAAGGTCCAAAAACTGAAAACAGATTTGTGAATCAGAACTTTTTCTTTTCTTTTTTCTTCTCTTTTTTTCCTTCCCATTAATTACCTCAAGACACTCCAAACAATAAAGTAGCTCCACCTCCAGCAGCAGTAACATGCTGCGTTCACACTGATGCTTCAGTATTAATCATCTAATGATGTCATATATAATAATATATCAGTCAGAGGGACCAAACCAGTACAATTACCCTAATACTTTAAGTACATTTTGCTGATAATACTTTTAATCAAGTAAGATTTTTGTAGGACTTGTATTTTTGCATTGTTGTATTGGTACTTTTACTTAAATAAAGGTTCTGAATACCTCTTCCACCACTGTATTTCACTATTCCTATTTCAATCTGACAGTTTTAATTTTGTCATTCAAATTATTGACCAATTTTTGTTTTAATTAACTAGTAGTTTAAAAAGCTAAATTTAATTGCATTTCATATATGTCTTTGAAGCAAAATGTTCAAAGCTGTGGTTACTTGGTACTAAATCATACATTTATTTAAGCTAGAATATTACTAATAGAATCAGTTTCACCTAATATATTTCAACACTAATCAGGTAGGCTAATGATATAGCAGTTTCTAGCTGGCTATCCTGCAAAGTAATTAGAACTAAGCAACCTAGTTTGAAACACAGTTAAACACTGGTTATAGTAGTTTGTTATACAAATATTCTGACCTTTTGCTTCAGTTTTGATACACAGTATTGCTACCTATAACCTAAAATATCCGTTTGCCGATTAAATCCTTCCAAATGAGGACCAGGAAGTGGGTGATACCCAACCATATTTGAAATAAGTGAGTGTGCAGAGAAGTGAGTGCAGTGACATCAAGAAACTGTGAGGGGGCGCAGCATAGCATTGCACACACACATACACACACACACACACACACACACACACACACACACACTGACTGACATGTGTTGTGGGTCAATGCTAAAAACCACACAGGTACCTTCAGAACAGCTCCTGTATTCATTTAAAAGAGTTTCCCTAATGGGGACCTGTTTTTTTGTCCCCACTCCGCAAGAGGCCCCCATGACCTGACTTTGTAAACATATTCTTGTCCCCACAATGTGATGATTACCAGAGCACACACACACACTCAGCATTTGTATTGACACGAGAAGTCTAATCTTGCCATAGTGTGTTATATTAAATATTAAATTAACCCTTCGTAACCCATAATGAATTATTTGTGCATATGTAGGTTATCTTTCCCTCCCTCACACACACAAAGACATCCACCCACACAGCCTTTTTTAATGAAAATACATGATGCACTCTGTGACCTTGTTGGGTGACTTGGACAGAAATTGAATTACCACTCTAACTACCAAGGCAAGTCATTTTGACTGTTTTGAAATTTTGCAATGTAATAACTTTGTTGAAATGAAACCCATGTAACTATAGGACCCTGACTTTTCCTAAATGTGTGTATATTTTATTCTAACATTGTTATTTTCTTAAAATTACAAAACACAAAAGAGTTCTGAGTATTTCTACCTTGAATGGCCATAACAGTCATATTGACCCATACCTTATATTATGACCTTATATGACATTATAGACAGTGTAGAATTTCAGTGTTTGATACTTTTCTCTCTTTTTTTTCCCTCTCTTTCACTGGTTGCCTAGCAATTTTTTTTTTTCTAGTTGATTTGAAGACATTATAAAGAGTAGAGTAGAGTAGTAGAGTAGACACTGGCTGATACTGGCTCTGACAGTGATTCAGAGATAACTCCACCTCATAAAAGAAGCCGACCGGACACCTCCAATTCTGCATCTGCTGCCATCTGTAAATTGTTTATGTTGTTGATTGTTGTTGATGTTTATTATTATCCTATCCTAACATTAAATCTAATTTATTCTTAGATTTTATATAAATTATTGAAATTATATGCAAATAATGTATGAATGGTCAAAATGACTGCTATGGTAATTCTAGTAGTTATAGGATTCCGGTAGATGGAGTGTTAATGTTGATTACTGGAGTCATACTGTATTATTTGTTAAATGGGTCATTCCAAATGAAATGAAAGAGAGATGGGACGAAGAGATTTAAAGAGGTTAAAACAGGGCTGACAGAAAGGCATCTTATTAATAGTTAGCTGTCAAGACGGAGAGATGCATGTTAGACAGCTGTTTGTTGCTGTTTTTATTATCACAGTTCAATACAAATATATTTTAGAGAGCTTTATTTTTTAAAAAAAGGGTACAGTTGCTGTCATATTCATATGTAGATGAGTATAACCACCTTACCTTTCAAATTGTGAAGGAAAGGTGAATCCGAAAGCTTCATATCTTTTTGAATGATGTTTATTTAAGTGTTTATACAGTTCATGTGAGAAAGAAACTTTTAAACTTTTACCAAAACTGCACTAAATTGATGCAGTTTATCAAAATGCTTTTAAAGTTAAAGTCTCTTCCCCCAATGTAGTCTACAGTATCTAAATTGCTGTTTGATTTATCTGTCTACCAGTGGAAAATTAAACAAAAATCAATTTACAATTGTGTAAGAAGAGAAGAGCGGCAAAAAAAATGTTGTTATTAAAACTGTCATTATCATTATCAAAATGTCGAGTCATTTTCTGTTGAATTAATGGACTTCCTGCTGCAGCTTCTTATCTTTAACCAGACTGTGTTAAGAACTGATTGTTGTCTCATTACCGCCTGATATTTCTTCTTTCCACACACCACTTTGTAGCTACCCCGTGGGTATAGTCTCCTTGTGCTGATGTTCTACTTTTGTTGCTATTGTTGTTGGCGGAACATCTCAAGGGGTTCAACCTGATACGGAATAAATGAATCCGAAATTGACCCTTATAATATTACTGCATTAACTCAACTGAACTGCAAATGCATGAACTAAACAGTGTACACATGTGCTTAAATTATTTTAAAAATGTCAGCGAGGGCACAGTATGGATATATGTAAAGATCACTGGAGATCTTAAAGATAGAGCAACATTATTCTGTAGGAAGTTTTTTGGGGGTGAACATGTCAAAAAGACTGCTCTGTCTTTAGAGTCATCGCTGGATAATAAACTGATGTCGCTCTTCTAGACTTATGTTATTCCTTTTCATTTGACCTAACTGTTTCAATGTGGTGATGTAAAGATTTCAGAGTGGTTGTATTTGTAAAGAAGAAATCCTGTAAATAGTACTGCAGAGAGAAATAGCTGTAAAGGCTGTATGGAAATGTACTGTGAATAAAACTACCTCCCAACTCAGCACTTTTTCTGCCAGCTTGGGGTACAATCCCGATTAAATGAAAGGGCAAATACATCTTGTACTTTTAACAAAACAAATGTACTTTACCTGCAGCCTCAGTGTGGACATTCACATTTAAGCCAAAGAGGCAGTGTAATCCCATAATCTGATGACTGTGTGAGTGCACGTGTGTTTGCATGTGTGCCGAGTAAATATGTGTATTCAGATTCCTAAGTGTGCGCGCACACCTGAAAAGCCTTTTGGATGAGCTTTTTGTGTTGTTGTTTTTCCTTTTTAAGGTATGTGTGTGTGTGTGTGTGTGTGTGTGTGTGTGCAGAGCTGTGCTAGGCGTGAACAACATCAGGCCTTCCAGCAGGATTCAACAGAACCAGGTCAGAGAGAAAAAAGTGAGAGAGAGAGAGAGAGAGAGAGAGGGGAGAAGAGAGAGACTGGAGGATGGAGTCCGCCACTGGAGGGAGAGAGGTGGAGATGTGGAGAGAGGCTGAGAGGGTGAGAGTGAAGGAAGGAAAGGTTCAAAGGGCCGTCGTAACCCCACAGCAAAAACAAAGAGGAGAGTCAGGAAGCTGAGGGTTTAGCTGAGGAGGAGGACGGAGGAGAGGATGTGGGAGATGATTGGGAGAGGCAGAGGAGAGATGAAAGGAGATGAGATGGAAGAAAGTAACATGAGAAGGACATAAAGAGGAAAAAAGTCTGCAAAAATAAGATGAAGGATGTATGAGAATGGTATGAGAAAAGAACAGAGTTAAGGGAAAAGTAGAAAGTGAAAAAGTAGCAGGCTGTTATTCTGTATTTCTCAGCAGCACACAGCTCCACAGCACAGTGAGGCTCTCGGTCCAGATCTGCTCCGTCTCAGAGCTTTGTGCTGCTAAAAACTGTCTGCAGGTGTGCTGTCTCACTCTGTAGCCTAGTTTAAACTCTTTACAGCTCTCCTAAAGATCTATGGCTATGACAGGTAACAGGTTATAGATGAAGTCCACCCCTGGCCACCCATCTCGCACTAAACACACATGCAAAACTTGTCTCACCTTATTAACAGCTGGATTAAAAGCAGGTGCTCAGAGAGACAGCGTTCTTAAGGTGTGCTCAATCTGATTGCAAAGTAAATTTCTGATGTCGAGGCAAAGAGGTAGCTGGCAAGCTGAAAATGTTTGTGCGACCTCAGAGGATTAATGACTCAATTTCCAGACTGTGCGGACACAAGGAAAACATCAGATGATACTCGTGGAAAATAATAGGCAGAGCTTACATTGTGTGTGGGCAAGTAAAAGGTAACTGGCTGCATTTTTTTAGCGCTTTCATCCAGAGATGATATACAAGGCTCAGACACTGGTGGCTCCATTCCTTTAGTGGCCAACCCAGATTTATTAAATTATTAACACCTGCTTGTGTAATACCTAACGGCACCCGCATGAGCCGTAATTTCACCCTCAGGCCTTTTCATTGACCTCAGTATGGACAATTGGATAGCTCGAGGAAAGACTGGGCCATGAGATATAAGGGTCAGCCCTCTCTTGTTATTCCAGTAGCATATAAATATGATTTCCATCTGTAATTGTCCTTAAAACTTTACTGTTGGACGTTTACATAAATGAACATCTGCTACATTCTTGCCAAACGAGTCCACATTAACCAGGCACTGCCAGGTAAATCTCTGTCTGTATTTCATTGTATACCAGACTTAATAAATACATCACAGCTGTGGGAATTTCACCAAAGACAATTTAAAGTCAAGTAGCTGTGATTGGCTTGCCAGAGTGTGGCCTTCGAGCATGTGTACGTCGTAGCCGGAGGGTCTACAACTCTGCAGCTGATATTGGCTGAAGGGGCTGCCACTGTAGAGACAGAGCAGGCTGACAACTAGGAGGATGGTGGACAGATTTAAGAGGCATCCAAAAAAAGTTTGTGATGCTCCAGATAAAAAAGAAACTCAACATTCTGATAAAGGTTTTCAGTCAAAAAGAAAGTGATTGAGTGGCGGGGACAAACACGGACAACCATTGGTGCAGCTTTTCCTCTCTGGAGAACGCTGAAAGAAGACTGGGACAGACACAGAGGTGATGATACTGCTCTAAAAAAGGTAGGTACACTCCCAGTCAAAAGTTTGGACACACCTTTTAACCATTTAATGTTTTTTTCTTTATTTTTTATTATTTTCTAATAATACTGAAGACATCAAAACTATGAAAGAACACTTCTTCAAAGTAGCCACCTTTTGATTTGATGACAGCTTTGCACACTCTTGGCTTTCTCTCAATCAGCTTCATGAGGTGGTCACCTGGAATGGTTTTCAGTTAACAGGTGTGCCTTTCCAAGGGTTCATTTGTGGAATTTCTTGACCTTCTTAATGTGTTTGAGACTGTCAAATCAAAAGGTAAAATCTAAAATATAAAACATATTCTGGTTTGTTTGTTTTTTTCTTTACTACATAATCCCATATGTGTTCTTTTATAGTTTTGATGTCTTCAGTATTAATCTACAATGTCAAAAATAATAAAGAAAATAGACATTGAATGAGAAGGTGTGTCCAAACCTTTGACTGGTAGTGTATTTGTAAGATATTTGGAGTAGGCTATGAATCTCTTACCTTTATTCCACTTGCATAATGGATTACTTACTTACTAAAGGAGAGACAATAGTTCTGCATTCCAGATTTAACTTTAACTTGATAGTGTAAGACTAACATTTTCTTTAATTATTTTCCATTTTGTGCGGTCTGCACAAAACACCTTTTTCTTGTATTGTGATCTTTGTGAATCTATTCAAATCCATGGCCAACTGCTGCAGAGGTGGGTTACACCCGTGGACTTCATTTATTGGTAAGAACTTCTCTGAACTGCTACATCTAAAAGACTTTTTGAAAACTAAAAATAAATAAATAAATGAATAAGCCAGTTCAAACCAAACATCAATCAAGGTTCATAGTGTGGCAATAAAGAAAAACACTTATTACACTTATTTTACTTTTGTGTAAAAAGAAAAAAAACCCATAAGAACTGCAGACATGTAACATTAAGGAAAAGGAAATGTTCATTCCTCACCGCTACACTGAAGCTGATGTGTGCGCACTTTTACATAATCACATCACACAGCCAGCTGAACTGTGAGCTCAGCGCAGCACCAATGAGAAAAGGGAGAGCAAATGCATTTGAACAACACATTATGCCATATTTTGCAGCATGACACCCATATATATTGAAAAAGTATGGCTACAACAGACTATCCCAGCAGGTCAGGAACCTTACTTTGTAGTTACAAATGGATGACTAGGGGCTGCAGTAAAATTCAAATGTGAATGACATGGCTGGGGTTTTGATATTACATCGTCATATCACCCAGCAGTAGATCAAATAACGTCTTCTCCAAAAACTTGGTGTATTTCTTTAAGAAGCCCAGATGAACAGCGTGT
The DNA here is from genome assembly GCA_023238725.1 of Scortum barcoo. Lineage (NCBI taxonomy): Eukaryota > Metazoa > Chordata > Actinopteri > Centrarchiformes > Terapontidae > Scortum > Scortum barcoo. The sequence goes on from CM041554.1 coordinate 25,539,993, forward strand.
GAAAAAATGAGTTAGATGGAATAAGGCCAGCGGTCAGTACATGACCTTGTTCTGGTCTAAATAGATAGCTTTGTCATCTGCTGTGTGTGTGTGTGTGTGTGTGTGTGTGTGTGTGTGTGTGTATAGATGTGGCATTATCCAGCGTCCTCATACCACCTCTGTCACACCGCCCATGCTCTTTCCTTCTTCCTCTCTTGCTCTCTACGGTGGGCGTTCCATCCGAGTGATACGAAATGTGAGGAGTCAAATTTGAAAAGAAGTGGACAAAGTATAAGTCAATACGTTTTGCTCAATATTACAAAGTACTTTCGATGCTCATTTGAGGCAGAAAAGGTTTCAGCTGATGGAGAATTGATGTAATAAATGGCAGTATAAATGCTTTTGTCGAATACTTGGCCACATATGATCTGCCCAGTGAGGTGTGGAGTCTCATTGGAAAACAGTTGAAAAGTGTTTTGGTACTTTTGGAAATGAGTGTGTAAAGTTACAGAAATGTTTTCATACCATGTCTACATGGTAATGACATGAATGATTGATTGATGATGAAATTTGGGACTATTTTTTCCAGAACTTGCACTGTGGCTGTATTGTAATTTTTACTCTCCTGCTCAATGTGTTTTATTTTATTTTGATGATCTATTTTACTCTTAAAGTTCTACTTACATTTCTTATCATATTGTTTTTGATATTTTCACTTTATTTTGTCTTAATGCCGTATATGTCATGAATTTGGAGTGCCTTGTTGAGAGGAGCTGAACTAATGAATTAGACATGTCTTTTCATATTAAAAACAGCAACCTCATAATGCGCAAGCTGAGTTTCTATTTTGTCTGATGTTTCCCATTTTTCCAATGTTCTGAGTTACATTTTGTCAAAGTATTACAGAACATTAAACTATGCCCTTACTCATAAGGTACCTGATGGACCTCATATTATAACTATTGCTTTTTTAAAGAAGTTTACTCATAATTCAGTTGTGAAAATAACTTAAACTCAAAATAAAAGTAAAACTGGGCTTCTTGTAAGAAAAACTCAAACAGATTAATTGTCCAGTGGCACAAACAAGTGACTTAAGAGGATTTTGAGCATTCATCAGTTTTCTCATGTTTAGACTTCTAATGCATGAACAAAATGTTCATGGATTGTAAAGAGTAAAGAGTTATGACATGTGACACATCCAAGGCATGGTGGGCTTTTTGTTTTATAGTGGGTTGTTTTTTTAAATCTAACTTCATGTTTTTGGCTCATTTCTTTGTCTTCGATAACACTGCTGGCAGTAGTGTAGGATAGGCAGACAATGGGTACTAACTAAAAGGTCCACACGTGTGGAGGGGCCCCTGAAAATTGTATGTATGCATGTATTAACCCTCGTATTATGTTGAAAAAAAATTACATTGATTATGTTGAGTAAAGCCACTCAAAACAGTCAATACAATACATTTTTAATTCCAACACTATATTTAAGAACTATTTAGTTAAAGTTTTTCCCTCTTTACGAACACATTTTTTTTTTCATTTAACTTGCCCCATTTTCTCAGATTTTCAGTGTTCAACATTTTCAATGTTCTCCACATGATGGACAGAATGTAACTGTGTGCTTTCTGCAGATGTAATTTCACACAAGAGGTACTTGTTTTACTGTCCTCTCGGGAGGGACAGACCTGGCATCTTTTCCGTTTATTTACACCTTTTACATTGGTTGGATGACCTGAGCTTGACCTTTTCAATGACAGTTGCAGCTGCTGGGGATCGAGCTGGCGTGGCTCGCCTCTGGATCTTGGGAGTGACGAGTGCTTTGCTGAGTTCTTCCAGGAAAAGCCGACGTCGGTACAATTTGCTGGCATTCTATTGCTGGTTGATTTCAGTCCACAGGACATAGGCATTGTAAGCAGACACATCCACAGTGTTGTAGAAAATCACCAAGGACCAACGGGCAGTCTTGCGCTGGCAGCTGTATGTTGCTGTGACTTTGTCCAGATTGTCAGCTCCTCCTTTGGTGGAGTTGTAGTCCAGGATCATTTGTGGCTTCATGTCTTCTCTTGTGCTCAGAGATGCTTCTGTGTGCATTGTGCTCATCACAAGAACATTCTTGTTTCTCTTTGGGCAGTATGAAACAACTGTTGCTTTCTCAGTGAAAACAAATATTGAGGAATGCAGAGGTCTGCCCTGCATCTTCAAAATTTCACTGGGAAGTTCTCATCTACAGTAACATGGGGACCAGGACTGTACAACAAAGGTAGAATTTCGACCCATTTATCCCATACATCTCTGATCGCAGCTAGTTTGTCTCTTTCACGTCGACCAGCTCTGGTGTCGCGGTTGTCAAATCGGATCACACATCATGTGAAATGTCTCCAGAGACACTGTTGCTCAAAAGATTGGCCTTCCATTCTCTTCATTCCATAGACTTGCAGTAGCTTCTCCCTTTGACCTGTACACTCCAGCTAATACCAGAAGCATGTAAGCATGCAAGTCAGTCTGATCCAGTGGCTTCCAATTCTCTTGAAAGACAACCTCCCCCCTCCAAGTTGGCCACGTCCAGTATAATCCTCTCTATAGGTGGGGATATGAAGAGCTGAAATGCTGATTGAATATTATCAACTCATGTGACAGCAATGTGACAGAAATCTCTTCCTCTGCATCACTATCCCAGTTCAAAATCTGTGATAAAGCTTCTTCAGCTGCAAACCTTCTGGAGCTCATTTTTTGTGTGTTTGTTAGAGAGATGACATGAGAACAGTGACAAGGACAAGGGAGAGAAAGTTCCTCCTCTACACACACCTGGTTCTCTGGGTCTGAATGGCTATTCAGAGGCAATCAAAATACAAACAATTGGGCAATCAAAATAAAGTACATCAAAGAGACATGTTTATTTTGGATCTGAACAGCTACTAACCCATATTTAAGTGTCTGAGTCAAAATGACCCGCAACATCATCATTTTATACAAACCCTGCACAGACAGATTTTACACACCAGTTCATATACCTAGATGAGGAAAAGTCACAAAATGTCATGAAGAAAAAGAAAGGATAACCAGTACTTTGGTCAACACAAAAAATGAAATTAATGAAAAAATGAAATGAACATAATATGAGGGTTAATAATGTTAAAATCAGGAGTGGCTTCAGAGACCCAATGTACTCTCTGTACATAGGGTCTCTTAGGCCACCAGATTTTTGTGCTACAACCATGACTGCTGGCACTGCACCGTTCAGTTTTTGTCTTTTCCAATTTAAACTCCTTGGTGTGTAATTCCTTTTACTCTTGCATAACATTTTTGTGGCAAATAAAGCAGAATAGGCATATATAGGCTACCAGTAGCCAATTACAAAGCTAATAAGGCAGAAGATGTACAGAGGATAGTTCTGTAATTACTAGAAGGTGTATTCCTCCTGTTTTCCTCCTGTTGGAAATGAGCCATATCCACCTCATGTTTTATAGCCTGTTGACAGCAGATACAGCCAGTTAGGCAAAACAGCAATGTACAAACTGCAAATATCAATTTTGAGATTTTCACAAACCATGACAGACAGTAATCTGTCTCTAACTCTTTCATTTAGATTTGGCTGTATTTCAATGACAACGTACCAAAAGAAATATGAAAACAGTATTCTGAAAGAGGGAAAAAGACACTTTTGGAAATCTACCATCAGATATTCCACTGAAAGATTTCTTGGTTAAAAATAGAGGACAAAAATAATTAGGTTGAGAAAAAAAGAAAAAAAAAAGGCATTTAGAAGGAGCGTGACATCGACTCTTGGGATTACCTAAATCAGACCGGGAAAGGTTTCAGTTTAATTTCCACTTTAAAGCGAGGTCTCTGGAAACATGTATTCAGTTGGTGCCCTGCATTTTAATCCTTTCCTGAAAAATGTACCTAATCTAGGCTGCATAAATTTGACTTTAGAGAGACACATGTTTACTTTTCATGCACAATAGGGGAGCATAAAACATTATTTACTGCCCTTACTGAGAGTGTTATACACTTGCAACACACAAGAGGCAAAGAAAACATTAGCTGGTAGCCAGGATTGTAAGTCAGATCACCCCAGAAGACCAGAATTTACATTAAAGATAGGTAATGTGTATAAAATGAGGGACAGAAAAAGAAGCAGCAGATGTGAACATATATGTCAGATTTAGTATATAAAGTATATATAAATACAAATATATTTTATCAAATATTTTATGAGGACAGACACTCATTTGTTCAGCTTAAAGGATTCACATGATATATTCTGATGAGGAACAGTGAATGTAAACGTGGAGTTTCTCACCATCCTGTACAGGGAACGATGCTGGCTCAGGAGACAGCGCACGTCAAGTTTTTACACAAAGACATACAGGTAGTTCTCATCGTGTGTGAAGTACCATACTTCTGAATGAACATGCTCCATTTGTTGAAGAGGACCATGGGATGCGATTGAAAGTTCAGAAAAGCTTGTAGGTTAAAGAAATATGATTTTGTCATTTTTTTGTCAATATCACTTTTTTTTTTTGCCTTCAGCTCTTGCCAAGTGAGCGCAACATGAGCCCTCTGATGAAAAAAGAACTGAATATTAAATTTCTCTATAAAATATCACATGGAAGAAATTTGCCATGAAGCGTATGGGTTGCACTATTTTTAACTTTGTTAATGAAGTCAGGAGTGTTTCTGAAAATGTGGCTTTAAAGTTGCATTTATGTGTGCTGACACTTCCATGCCCGGTTAGATGAAGAGCTGCACAAACACACCTGCACAAGGTTTTCTATTCAACTCTTCTATTCATGTGCTGAATGAGCTGCTGTCCTCGAGCCAATATTAACTAAAAAATGTGTAACAGCTTCTTGATGATTCCTTGGAAGAAACAGTAGATAAACAATCCTGTCTCAAAGTCCAGTCGCTGATTTGTTCTGGAGTTTCCATCATTTGATAAAGCTCTACCTTTAATAAAACATGGATGAGAAATCCTGAAAAGTGCTGAGGATTTTGAAGTTTGAAAATCTACAGTCTAGTAAGCAAACTTCAATAAACAGATGAAGACCGTCAAAACAAGTCAACTTCGGTCCCAGATGTTGGTAATTGACTTGAACTCAGTGACAGTAAAACTCAAGCAGTCATACAGTCAGACCCGTTGGAAACAAGCATCCAGCTTAGTCCGACTCGTGAAGAATAATACCCCAAGTTTTACCTTCCATGATTGTGGAGGATGAAGAACCATGTGATGTGAAGTGAAAGGAGGTCGCTGTTTGCATCGACCTAAACATTTGTTTCTCGAGGACTTGAAAGAAGAAAAACACTGATTGCTCTCAAGTCTTGAACATACTCACAGTAGAGGAACAGAGAACATTTTGCATTTTGATCCATGACATTATTTCTCCAGCTGAGATCGTGCTAACACAGACTGACCCACCCGTCACATGTGCACATTAGCTCGCTGTTACTTTGTCTCTCTCTCTTTTTCACCACTGACTTTTCCTCATCTCTACACATTTAAAATAAAATCAGCAGGACTTTCTCTAAGAAGCTATGACTCTATCAGTCCAATCTATCTACCTCTGTCTTGACATGTAAACAGGACGTATAATGTTACTGTGGAGTCAGTGAGTGTTGGTAACTTGGTTGACAAGTGGGCCAAATCAGCGGGAAAAACTACAGTGACAAACGTCCTGTTGTTTTCAGACCACTAGTTTGAACCTGCACTTTGACCTCATTTAGCATCTTTACTTCTCGTCTCTCCTCCCCCTGCTCCGTTTCCTCCACATGCCCCTGGGCAGTCACGCCTCACAGTTTGAAAAGCTCTGGGTTACACCAGTAACACTTGTTTTAAGCTCTCCAGCTGTGTTTCATTTCACAGAGAATAAGACGGGTGCATCACTTAGAACTGAAAACAAAATAATCTACACCTTTCAGTCAATAGGAATGGAGGATTGTTAGTGATCACATCACAGTTTACGAACCAGCTGCTCTCAACTTTGACCTGTACTCAGTTGTTGTCTCTCACTTTTGGTCTTAGCTCCAAATATAGGCTAAATGTTGGCTTCTTTAAAACATGTATAATGATAGGAGGACTTGTGTTTCCTGCCCGGTCAGACTTCATGTTCATTGTCCAGGTTTCCAGGTCTCAGCAGTAATCTCACGACGAGTATTACCACGACTGATGAAAACGGGAAAAAAACCCCCCATAAAAATAAGTTGTCTGAACTTTTCATTTAAATAGAAATAGAAAGCTTCTCTAAGGTTTCATATTTGTTTTTCAGTAATCCATTTGTTATTTTTATGAAATTAGATGTCAGAAATCCAAAGAATATCGATACCTGGCTTCTTCTAGTGGCACAATTCTGTGTATCTGCTGCTTCCTCTCTTGATAAATCCCCCTCTCAATCCTGAGAATCATATTCCTACTTGAATACCTCAGCCTGTGTCTGTGCGTCCATGTCAGGCTCCACCACACAATGCTGTTCCGAGTGTCGGCGCCATCTCCGCCGAGCAACACATTCAACCGCGTGGCTTCACTACTGCTATAGCATATCTTACACGATAAAGCCATCAGTGCTTAAGCGCTGCAGTCAGTGCTAATGTTGGCTTCACATGTATCACAGCCTGCTGTCAAAGGCTTCTCCAAGCATTTCTATTTATCATGTATATAAAGCGGCCCCCACTGGTAATGTATTCAACTCCCTGCTGTCGTGTTTATGCAGTGCTTGCCTGTGCCACGGTGATTTCAGATCGCTACTTTCTGGGTGTCTATCATAGTCGACAAAGCACAAATAAACCGGATTGTTACTCCTCGCATCAGTTTTCCCCTGACGTTATCATCCCAGCACTCCAGCGTCGCTCTTGTCTCTTTCATATCCCCGTTCCCTCTCTCCCTCTCTCTGGGTTTCATTTCCTCTCCTCTTCGCCTCATCCCTCTGACACTTCTCTTTTCTTTGCCTTTTTTATGTCCTGACCTCTCAAAAATTCCCCCACCGCGCCTGCCTGCTGCCACTGCGCCGGGGGAATTTGGAGGGATGATCGAGTGAAGATGATGTGCTTTGCAGCTTTTTTTTTTTCCTTTCTTTTTCTCTCTCACTCCGCCGCGGCTATATTATACTTTATCCACAACAGTTTAGATGATGCGCTGGCACTCATTGGCGCCGGCTCCTTGCGATACAAGGCTTGTTACGCTGTCGACTAAGCGTAAAAAAAAAAAAAAAAAAAAAGAGGCGCGAACACTGTGCCAGCACGCTCGATTTCGAAAGTCAAAGAGGAAAGAGTTGCTATTGGTGTTGAAAGGGATGTCAGTGAAGGAAACAGGGGTGTGGGTGGGAGAGGTGGGGGGGGAGAGGCCTCTGAGGTAAAAACATCTGATTGAAGGTGAGTTTTGAGATGCTCAATTCAGGACGGAAAAGACAAAGCAAAGCAGAAAAAAAGTAGGAAATGCAGAAGAATAAGGTTTTTCTGAGTGAAGTGTAGACTGGAGGCGAAAGCTGTGATCCTCTCTGCTCTCTCCCTCTCTCCATGACACACTTCATGAGTTGCCAAATTAGACGTGGAACTTATGAAAAAGCACTTGAACAGGCAATTATTTTCTCCCTCATGAAAATCCCTGTGTTATCGTCAGCTTATTAGGACATGAATGCGCCTGGCATTTAGCTTGTTGTTTGTTGCACAAATGAATCGAGAGAAAGCACAGAGGAGACTTTATTAGTCTCTGACACACACACACACACATATTTTTTTACTAAGTGTGTAAGATTACTGTAAGCTCCTGAACACCTGAGATTGTGCAAAGACAGAGGCTGTCTACTAGAAAATGTCTTTGTATTTTACTACTTTGCTTTGCAAGTGCATTGCGAAGGACGTGTAATTGGTGGTGGGATCAGATTCACCGGGTTTACACAGAGCACCACTTTGGAGGTTAATGTCCGGCTACTCTAGTGTGAGGTTACTGTAAGACTGTGTGGAGAGTGAAATTTCATTATTAACCAGAAAAAGATGTTTGATGACACAATGTTAACTTGCTGGTCTTCCTCAGCAGAGCTCAGTTGTTTTTGCCTCACAAAAATTTTCATATCAGGTCATCTGATGACAATGACATTTGTGACATCAATGACATCATGGTGTTGTTTTGGTCAAAAATCGAAAGATTAAATGTTTCCAGTCTCATTATTCAGTTAGTTGTACTTTTTCAGTGTTCCAACCTGCGTTCATTTATTTTTGCCTGGGGCAGCGGAACAAGCTGAAAACACTTATTATCGTCTTGTGTGTTGATAAGGTCAAATTTGTGAGCCGAGTCAAGTCATGTCAGTTACAGCCCCACATCATAAATACAGCAAATGTCTGTCTTTGCAACATCACAGTTATGATATATTTTAGCTGAAAAAAGGAAACTGTCTTCATTTGTCACTTGCACACACAATCCTATCCTTTTAACACAAACCGTGCTTATTACTGAGTCAGTGGCTGGAGCTGTACGGGGTTTTTTGTTCAGTATGGATAAACGGGACAAAGAGTTTGAAAAGTAAGTTTAATGACATTCAGCTCAAGTTCAGGGCTGAGTATTCATATTATCTCCTGCTCACACTATGGAGGTGTCTTTCCTGTCTGCTAAATCCTTATCTCGTCGTCACTTTTCCTCTGTATTTAAGGAAATTCTCTTTTATACTTGGCTGGAGTGTTTGGACAAGTGAGCTGTACAAAGTGAAACCTTGTAAGATTACTTTTATTTTCTGACTGATAATTCCTCACGGGCATGAGCGTTCAAAAGCAGAATTATTACAAAGACGTGATGTCAAAGAGGCTGTTCACTATTCATTTTTCACTCCTCTTGAAAAAGTAAAGCGGTGAATCCCATATGCCGCAAGTCCCATTCCTAATCATTTTGTTCAGGAGAGGTTTAGCTGATTAATTTAATACCATGCGAACTAAGTATGTCACAGACTGTGAACCCAAAAGCCAAATTAAGAAATCAACAGGTGCCTAAAAATATTCAGCACAGGAAATGTTGCACTTTAATACTAGTAAAAAAAAAGACTGCTTAATCATAAAGTGCAGGACAACATGAACTGAGTGTTCTATTGGATTACTGTGTGTGTGTATGCATTCTGAGGTGGAGGCTTATTTTACTCCGAAATCTCAGTGGAGGAGCGTTGCCTTAAAAACATATTAAGCTGTTTTCCGCATTAAACAAGGTTACTTCCCAAATGTAATCTGTTACAAAATTCACACTACAAAATGTGGCTTGAAAAATTAGATTAGCTGCATCGAGTCGAACTGAATGGTCTCAATTGTGTTTGACACATTTTCCTTTCTAATATGGACCATTTTTATGTTTTTAATTCAATCTACTGGCTTAATGTTTTGGGAATATTCATCCTCTGCTCAATAGACAAACCTTTAGCACACTGAGCACAGTTTTTATCACTGTTACTACTATCACTGTATTAGTATTAGCACACCATAGTGCAGTAGTCCATCTGTACTAGGTAGGTTTCTTTACAGCAAGTAGCCAGAGTTTCTTTACAGTGACAGAAAGACAAGAGTACAAGAGATTAACTTTATTCTTTTGATCCACTTATGTCAGCTGTGTTCTAAGACTGCAAGTGCAGTGATGCAGTGATCGCAACTTCAAATGTACTCACTTAACTCCGATTGATTTCTTGTTCCTTTCACACAGTTCTCATCTCTGTTCACAGAACTATCACATAAAAAGCATGTTTTGGAGAACATTCGACACACGCTGAGTGCAGATTTCAAATCAAAGTCTTCTGTGCACAGTATTTCTAATCTTGTTCCCTATGAAGATATTTCTGTTACGTCTTCTCTTGTGTTGGTTTATTCGCTTTGTGAAGACATACAGAGGTACAAAAGTTTTGAATATAATCGGGGTAAAGTCACATAAAGGGACACACCTGGTTGGTCACCTGGATCATAGAAAGTGGCTGCAATGACGCTGAAAATGTAACTGTGATATTTGGTGTGTGTGAATGAAAGGTGGGGAAATTTGCTGTGCAGCTTTGTCCCAGAGTCAAATTGGATGATGTGAGCTTCCATCAGACTGTGGTGCAGCAGTTCAGGGGCATTTCCAAGAACAAGGCAGGCAATAACCAACGGGCAGGAACAAACGGAGTACAGGAGCACAGGACCGGTGGTTACACAGACGATGTGACAAAGAACAAAGGAAACTGACCGGTATATATACACTGTGAGGGACAGGGAAGTGGAAGGTGAGGAGAGAAGCAAATACAAAATAAAACAGGAAGTGATCAGAACTGGAGAAGATAAACTCAAAGGAGAACAGAAACAACTAAACACAATCACAGGGAAGGACAGACAAGGAGGACACAAACACAAAGAACACACTGAACAAACTGAACACAAGACAATACAAGGAACACAAGACACACAAGGTAGAACAACACAAAGAACACGAGGTACAAGAAAATACAAAAAGCAGGCAAAAGGCAGAGGAAACAAAACACGACACAATGCAAACCATAACAGGGACATGAATTCCTGTCAATTATTTTATTTAGGCTTACTTGTGTAAAATGTCTTGCCAAACATGGATGTTGTAGAATGAGGTACAGACATCTGTTGTCTACTCAGAATGAAATATAATTGTTTGTTTTTTTTTTATCTAGAGTCATTATTGTCAAATATTCAGTTTGTCCAGAACACTGCTTTATGACCACATGAATACATGTAGAACAGGCAGCTGTACTTTGTCTTTGGTGCTACATAGCAAATGTTAGCTTGCAGACCAGCCAAAATAAGATGGTGAACATGATAAAAATCATGGAAAAGAAAGCTAGTCATGGTAAGATTACATTTGTAGGTCATGCTCCACACACATCTGTTCACTAGACTTGGCACTGAGACACTTTAGCTGTTAGTGTGGAATGGAATGAAATCAAAGAATGGGCAGTGATACCTGAGGACTATTTCCAGGAATGGTTTGGTTATGTTTGTGTTGAGATACGGCCCGGTTGTCTCTGCAGAACTCCTTTGTTTGAACATTTCGATTCCATTAAATAAAACCACATTAATCCCAGGAAGAAATGTGACTGTTTCAGGACCAGTGATTAACATTATGCATTAAAGAGTAATCAGGTCATCAGAAGTGAGTAAGAAGAGAGCAAACAGCAATTGTATTGCAGTTTTTCTTGATTGCAAAGACACACGTAATGAAAGTGGGGTCCACTTGATCTTCATAATCAGCTTGTTAGCAAAGCAGAAGTTCTGTTGTCGGTTTCATCTTTTTCACAACACTTAACACAGACCTGATTAAACTCTGTTAGATTAACTACTCGCTTACATAATTCTGAATCTCTAATGCACCTGTGCAAAACTCTTAGCACAACTCTTCAGTTGGCAATCAGTCCTCATCCACCTACAAAAGATGCCACCTGTGTGTTGCACCTGTGTGTTGGTGGAGGGGCCACAGCAAGAGGAGAAAACAGAGCTCAAGTTTCAAATGAAATTTTGGCAACATTTAGTGACCATGTCATCAATCATGGCTTGTCCATGAGTGGCTGGACAAAGGGTCCAGCCCATTCTGAGTCAATGACATCTATTGACTTTTTCAGAATGAGAATAGGTAACTCACAATGTTACTGTATACCACTGTGGATCTCAGCTTTACTGCATCACCCTGTTGGCAGCACAGACTGTGTACAATAATGCAGCTGTTTTATCAATACCATTTATGTGACTGTCATTATGTATTTTTTGCATTAACTCTATAGAATCCTCAGACGACCACACAGTTGTGGCAGAGGAGGGATCTTTAGTGCTGAACAGGAGGCTGCCATCGTAGACATGGTCGTGGTAAACAATGCGATCAGACTGCATGAAATCCACAGCAGTAAATGCAGATCAGGGAGGATTTAGAAAAGTTTTGAAATGACAAGCAAAACGAATAAAGTAGGACTGGACGATTTGCAAGCAGTAGCACAGCAATAGTGAAAATTTCTCACCTTATCATTTCAGTTTTATGCATGCAACTTTAACAAATCACTTTGGGAACACACACATTTTTCACAAACTGTTTTAAACAAAATATCATGTATCAAATACTGGTTAACATAAATAAGAGATGAAGAAAAATGCAGCAAAATATTCAGCTTAAGTAGAACTCATGCATACTTTGACACATAAGTTATTTTAACTATGAGTGGGCATTTATTAACGTACAAAATGCTATAAAAAATGTAACTCCACAGATACACTGATTATGAAGAGCTTATGAAATAGAGATGTAAATTATCCATCCATCCATCTTCATCCGCTTTATCCGGGACCGGGTCGCGGAGGCAGCAGTCTGAGCAGAGATGCCCAGACTTCCCTCACCCCAGACACTTCCTCCAGCTCTTCCGGGGGGACCCCGAGGCGTTCCCAGGCCAGCCGAGAGACATAGTCTCTCCAGCGTGTCCTGGGTCTTCCCCGAGGCCTCCTCCCGGTGGGACATGCCTGGAACACCTCCCTGGGAGGCGGCGTCCAGGGGGCATCCGAAACAGATGCCCAAGCCACCTCAGCTGACTCCTCTCGATGCGAAGGAGCAGCAGCGGCTCTTCACTCCGAGCTCCTCCCGAGTGACCGAGGCTCCTCACCCCTATCTCTAAGGGAGCTTAGCCCAGCCACCCACCCTGCGGAGGAAACTCATTTCAGCCGCTTGTATCCGCGATCTTGTCCTTTCGGTCATTACCCAAAGTTCATGACCATAGGTGAGGGTGGGAACGTAGATTGACCGGTAAATCGAGAGCTTCGCCTTTCGGGCTCAGCTCCTTCTTCACCACGACGGTCATTGGTCCGGTACACCGACCGCATAACTGCGGACGCTGCACCAATCCGCCTGTCAATCTCACGCTCCATCTTTCCCTCACTCGTGAACAAGACCCCGAGATACTTGAACTCCTCCACTTGAGGCAGGACCTCTCCACCCACCCGGAGAGGGCACGCCACCCTTTTCCGGTCGAGAACCATGGCCTCGGATTTGGAGGTGCTGATTCTCATCCCAGCCGCTTCACACTCGGCTGCAAACCGCTCCAGCACATGCTGAAGGTCCTGGCTTGATGAAGCCAACAGGACAACATCATCCATGCAAAAAGCAGAGATGAAATCCTGTGGTTCCCAAACCGGACTCCCTCCGGCCCCTGGCTACGCCTAGAAATCCTGTCCATAAAGATTATGAACAGGACCGGTGACAAAGGGCAGCCCTGCCGGAGTCCAACATGTACTGGGAACAGATCTGACTTACTACCGGCAATGCGAACCAAGCTCCTGCTCCGGTCGTACAGAGACCGAACAGCCCTTAGCAAAGGCCCCCGGACCCCATACTCACGGAGCACTCCCCCCACAGAATACCACGAGGGACACGGTTGAATGCCTTCTCCAGATCCACAAAGCACATGTGGACTGGTTGGGCAAACTCCCATAAACCCTCAAGCACCCTGCATGGAGAGTATAGAGCTGGTCCAGTGTTCCACGACCGGGACGAAAACCGCATTGTTCCTCCTGAATCTGAGGGTCGACTATCGGCTGAATTCTCCTCTCTAGTACCCTGGCGTAGACCTTCCCGGGGAGGCTGAGAAGTGTGATCCCCCTGTAGTTGGAACACACTCTCCGGTCCCCTTTTTAAAAAGAGGGACCACCACCCCGGTTTGCCACTCCAGAGGCACTGTCCCCAACCTCCATGCAATGTTGCAGAGGCGTGTCAGCCAAGACAGCCCCACAACATCCAGAGACTTGAGGTACTCAGGGCGGATCTCATCCACCCCCGGCGCCTTGCCACCGAGGAGCTTGCGAACTACCTCAGTGACTTCGGCTTGGGTGATGGACGAGTCCACCTCAGAGTCCCCAGCCTCCGCTTCCTCACTGGAAGGCAAGTCGGTGGGGATTGAGGAGATCCTCGAAGTATTTCTTCCACCGATTCCGACAATGTGTCCCCAGTCGAGGTCAACAGCTCCCCACCCGCACTGTAAACAGTGTTGGCAGAGTACTGCTTCCCCCTTCTGAGGCGCCGGACGGTTTGCCAGAATCTCTTCGAGGCCGACCGATAGTCCTCCTCCATGGCCTCACCGAACTCCTCCCAGACCCGAGTTTTTGCCTCCAGGACCGTCCGGGCTGCGGCTTGCTTGGCCTGCCTTGGGTACCCGGCTATGTCAACTGCGTCAGGAGTCCCACAGGCCAACATGGCCCGATGGAGGACTCCTTCTTCAGCCTGACAGCATGCCTTACTTCCGGTGTCCACCACCGGGTTCGGGGGTTGCCGCCACGACAGGCACCAGAGACCTTGCGTCCACAACTTCGAACTGCCGCGTCGACAATGGAGGCAGAGAACATGGTCCACTCGGACTCAATGTCCCCAGCCTCCCTCGGAATCTGTGAGAAGCTCTTCTGGAGGTGGGAGTTGAAGACCTCCCTGACAGAGGGCTCGGCCAGACGTTCCCAACAGACCCTCACTCAACAATACGTTTGGGTCTGCCAGGTCTGTCCAACTTCCTCCTCTGCCAGCGGATCCAACTCACCACCAGGTGGCGATCGGTTGACAGCTCAGCCCTCTCTCTTTACCCGAGTGTCCAAGACATACGGCCGGAGATCAGATGAAACGACAACAAAGTCGATCATCGACCTCCGACCTAGGGTGTCCTGGCAATGCCACGTGCACTGAAGGACACCCTTATGCTCAAACATGGTGTTGTTCGTTATGGACAAACCGTGACTAGCACAGAAGTCCAATAACAGAACACCGCTTTCGGGTTCAGATCGGGGAGGAGGCCGTTCCTCCCGATCACGCCCCTCCAGGTATCACTGTCGCTGCTACCACGTGAGCGTTGAAGTCCCCCAGTAGAACAATGGAGTCCCCAGTCGGAGCACTATCAAGTACCCCTCCCAGGGACTCCAAGAAGGCCATGGGTACTCTGTACTGCTGTTCGGCCCAGTATGCACAAACAACAGCAAGAGACCTATCCCCAACCCGAAGGCGCAGGGAAGCGACCCTCTCTGCTTCACCGGGGTGAACTCCAACACATGGCGGCTGAGCTGGGGAGCTATAAGCAAGCCCACACCAGCCCGCCGCCGCTCACCCTGGGCAACTCCAGAGTAGTGGAGGGTCCAGCCCCTCTCAAGGAGCTGGGTTCCAGAGCCCAAGCTATGCGTGGAGGTGAGCCCGACTATCTCTAGCCGGTACCTCTCAACCTCCCGCACAGAAAGCTCAGGCTCCTTCCCCCCCAGCGAGGTGACATTCCATGTCCCTATTGCCAGAGTTTTGGTCCGAGGATTGGGTCGTCGAGGCCCCCTGCCACGACTGCTACCCAAACCACATTGCACCGGCCCCTCATGGACCTTCCTGCGGGTGGTGGTGGTGAGCCTACTGGAAGGCGGGCCCACCCACGTCGCCATTTCGGGCTGAGCCTGAGCCCGGGTCCCGTCCCGGGCAAAGACCCGGCCACCAGGCGCTCGCCTGCTCAGCCCTGAGCCCCAACCCCAGGCCTGGCTCCAGGTGTGGGGCCCCGGTAACGCCAATCCGGCGGCGACGTAACGGTCCTTGTTCTTCTTTTATCCATGGTGGGCTTGTGAACCGCTCTTAGTCTGGTCTGGCCGTCACCTAGGACCTGTTTGCCATGGCCATGGAGACCCTACCAGGGGCGTAATGCCCCTCGACAACATAGCTCCTAGGATCATTCGGGCACACAAACCCCTCCACCACAGGTCAGTAAGGTGGCGGTTCAAGGAGGGGAGATGTAAATTAGACTGTAGAAAAATATCACTTTTTAAAACAAGATAAATTAATGAATAGAAATCCTGAAAAAACTGATGAACCTCAATTTCAGTTAGAATAATAATTATAAATAAAGATCTCCATCACTCTAAATACTTGAAATTCACAATGTTGTATAAAGTGCAGTTCAATATTTCACTACATTTTGAATACCTACTCTGCCTTGCTATGACCCGTTCTCAATCCTGCAGTGAGATGCATTGTTTATTTCCAAGTGGTGTTTTTGTTTTCATTTTTTTCAACACACACACACACACTACACTACACTACACTACATACACCGCATAATACAGTGTTTGTCACATATGTCCTTGGTGAAGAGGCTCCTGTACCGGACAGCTAAGCTGCTGAATAATATGTCACACAGTGCTTGTAACACACACGGAGTCAAACACACACACCCACACACACACACACACACACTGCACATATAAGCTACATCTTTACTCTCTCCATACGTCCTTGGTGAGCAGGCTCAGTGGTTAGAGCTAGATCACAGGGCTGGAGGATAACATGACACACAAAGCCTTTAAGCCAATTTAAATGTTCATACGGTGTCTGACGGAGGAGAGCTGGTGTGTGTCCATGTGGGGAGAGTGTGTATTTACTATACATGCATGTGTGTGAATGGCAGCACATGCAGTGTGTGTGTGAGGGAGAATGGGCATGTCGTCATTGTCTGGGTCAACGTGAGCACATTACGGTGCCAACTCTGAAGCTTAGACTCGTGCAGATGTGTGGTGTGTGAATGTGCGCACGTGTGTTTGTGTGTGTGTGTGTGTGCTCGCGCTGTGACTTCAAAGCAGACCTCTGGCTCAGTCTCAGTTTAATATTAAGCGTTCTGAGCCACTGAAGCCAGCAGTGTGTGTCAATGGAACAGAGTGATTTGGAACAGTGTAAGTGGGTTGTGACTGTACACACACACACACGCAAAGACATACTAAACACATGCCCAAGTGTATATAATTGTGTGTGTGTGTGTGTGTGTGTGTGTGTTAGAGCGAGCAACCTGCACATTTTTCTTTGTGAGTGTTTGACAGAAAGAGAGAATATGTGAGTGTGCATGTTGGTCTTCCCCTGCTTACAGCGAACAGCAGCACTTACTCAGTCAGCCTGATAAAGAGAGCATTATGGAAGCAATCCATTTGCCTGAAGAAGGCTTGCAGATGAAATAGAATAGTCAGGCTGCTGGGGGAAAGAGAATACGATTTGATGCATTACTCAACATGTCAAAAAGTATTTTTCCAATTTATTCTGCGTAACTTTGGGAGAGTTAGAGGGGCATTTGTTTTCAGAGCAGCCAGTTGGAGCCCAGTGGTGCTGAGAGGGATGGAGGGAGGAGGAGAGAAAAAAAAAAGAAGGGAGAGGAGGGTGAGAAAAACTGGCAGAGACATTATGCTTTAAAAGTTACTTTTAAAGCACTAGGCAAGGTTTTTTATGTTAAAAAAAAAAAAAAAAAGCACCCATTTTAGCCTAAATCACAAAATAGGGCGTAGAAGAATAGAACTTCACTCCATGCTTATGAAGAGGGTAGATTGACCCCATTTCAAATTAAACATCTACTTCCCTGTGTATTTGTATTTGCAAGCTTTATTTCTGCTGCCTTGATAATGACTGCATTATTAGTATGGTAAATTCAGATGATCGGTACAGCTACACCAAGATGAAATGCTGTAATGATTCAAAAGTGGAGTAAAAAAATACTTTTCTTGTACTGCAGTGAGTAAGCAGTTTTGTCTTCAGCTACATGGACAAAAAAAATGGCTGAACTCCTTCACAATGACAACACATATCGTTAGGTCCAAGAGAATGTGGAGCTCACCGATATCATTTATATTATTGCTGGCTAATACATTTAAAAGGGTACTCAGCAGTTTGGTGTTGCGGTTCCATAAAGTTTGCAGACTTGTGTGAAACAGATTTTGAAGGAAATTTGAGGAATGGTCAAAATTAAGCAAGCAGAGGCTGAGGTCTGTTCTTAGTTTCAGTGAGGCTCCAAAAAACACTTGATCCTGCAATTCCCAAAATGCAACTATAGCAGAATTTGTTAAACCCTTACTGCCTGGTAAAGGGCAACATCCTTCAAACCTGATGCCCCCACTTTGTCACCCAGACTTTCTGTTAAAACGCTGATGTCTTCAGTAGAGCTGGACATCCCTGATGACATCAGAAGGAGGAACTTTATAAAACTTTCTCCAGAGCTACAGAACAGCAGCGGAGCTAGAGGGGTGGCTGGGGTAGCACGGGCCACCTCTGGAACCTGATTGGACAGGTGCCACCCCAGGTGATTGACAAGTCACCCCATGTCTCATTGAAAGATGCACAATTAGAATGAGGAATACAGTGGAATAAAGTGGCTGTCTGGCGTGGATCGAGAGAATCTTGAAAACTGCAGCTTTTGGGCTTTTTTTTTTATCACAGGTCCACTTCTGTGTACACCACTGGTAAAACTTATTTTTCAGTGACCACAAATGCCTTTTGACTGCTTCGTCAATGCAGTGTATATACAAGGGACTGATACAAGGACCTGGTCATCTTCTGTAGGGTCACAGGGGTCTTGAGGTTCAACAGTGATTTGACTCAGGTCCATCAGAGTCCATCAGAACGTCTACTGACCATGTGTTCCCAGTGATGGATCAAGTCTGGTTGGGTCCATTGCTTCGATCCAGGTTTCAGTTAAAATGCACAAGCCATCTCAAAGTGAACGTCAAGCAAGGTCAAATGCTCGTAAGATTTTTTTTTTTCTTGAGAACCCATATACTGCAGAGAAAATAAGTGTACAGAGCAGCAGAGCAGATTACAAGATGCAGTTTGCATGTTTGCTCTTTTTATATGATTCAGTATGTCTGGTTCAGCTGTGATTTCTCTCTCTCTCTCTTTTCAGAATGCCTGTTTAAAAAAGAGTGAAATAAAGGGAAAGAGAGCATAGTGAGAGAGACTGCAGACTTAAAGTGAAGCTGCGGGAATATTAAAATGTCAGAATCAGAATCAGGTTTAGACATACAAGCAAGTTTAGACATACAAGCAAACAATTTGCCTTGGTAACGCTGCATACAAATACTAACAAAACCAGTACTGCAAAAGTCAACAAATATAAATATAAAATATCTCTGTATTCCACAGACATCTCCACTAACTGTACAGTGTTAAATATGTTTGTGAATTCCAGATACAAGTCATTGGCACAATGATCAGGGTGAGTGGAGAGAGTCAGGTCTGGCCTCTCGCATGGATTTTCTTGAACGTATCTTGAACGTCTCTCTGCA
Organism: Scortum barcoo; assembly: GCA_023238725.1. Classification (NCBI taxonomy): domain Eukaryota; kingdom Metazoa; phylum Chordata; class Actinopteri; order Centrarchiformes; family Terapontidae; genus Scortum; species Scortum barcoo. Next base: position 25,559,007 of record CM041554.1, read on the forward strand.
GGTGTATAGTTTCATAGTAGTTGGTGAGCTGTCTGAGACCCTTCTGGACACAACCAATCAGCATCATAGACACTGCTGATTTAAGTGTAACAATAATCCAAAATATTCTCCTCTCTGTTTGGGGATTTAATAAACTAAAATTCAAATTCAAAATCAAAATCAGTTTAGAGTTCCTGGCTGAGAGTATCTTTGTTAAAGTCACTGGTCAGCAAACTAGCATCTGTTTGCACTGTACCTCCTGCACCTTTATGTTGACCTGCATTTGAATGTAAACAGTACCAAGGATGCAGGATGAAAACCTGAGGGTGGGGGGGGGGCGTAGAAAGGTTTACACTTAATGAAAAAAAAGATTCCAGATCAGGAGAACAGCGGTGCAGGATCACTATCTCCTCCGTCCCATTAGTGTGGAAACAGACACCTCCGCTTCCACCTTTGATTTAGCCTGAGTGCTCTCTGTCGCTGTAGGTGGAGGACAGAGCCTGGTATCGATCCGCACAGTCACGTCTCCGTAAGGCACAAAGTGGAAGATGAATGCATGTTGGAGAGATATTCCCGCTAACCGTGTGTGCGTCTCCCTGTCCTACGTTGCATGGACAAAGATGAGGGCCCCTGTGATGAGAATGTCCAATAACTCCACAGATGATGTGAGAAAAGTAGGAAATACATTTATTATTTACTGTATAGATATTATTTACTGTATAGATATTCCCATCTTGGGATTAATAAAGTCTATCTATCTATCTATTGCACTATGAAATCTTTCTTTTGGTTTCCTAGCTCAGGCTCAAGCTCGCTCATGTCGCATTTGTGGCACTAAAAGAAAATTCATTGATACCATACAACACTTAAGGTACTGCTAAAATGAAGCCATTGAAAATTGGCTTATGTATCTCTGCTGGGTTATGTTCCTCATTCTCTATGTTAACTGGCCCAATGTTTATGACATGATGTTGAGTCATTGAGTCAGTAATTTCAGCACAGCCATAATAAAGTTCAGCCCTTTAAAAGCAGAACAGGGTTTTATTCTTGGCTTCCTGTTAGGTATCAGAGGTGATTATGGAGGAGGTAGAGATACTTATTTCTCCTCTAGTTTTAGTTTTATCCCTGTGAACTAAAGGTAAGTCAGTGTTTCCATCAGCTATCTTTATGCAAAGGAAGTAACAAGATTACAGAGCTGTTCAAACCCCAGTGACTCTGATACATGACAGCATTTCACCGCCGATTCCTACCGTAGATGGCATTTGTGTTTCGACTGATGATTAGCTCTCTTCTGATCCAAGTGTACTCTGTATAGTTCTTATCAGCTGCTGCTGTCACAGTCTGTCCCTTGGATTTCCTTTGGCTCCCCTCCCCTTTTGTGTTATGTCCTCAGTTTGCATTTCAGTGTGTGTGTGTGTGTGTATCATCGTCCCTGCACTGATGTTCACCTGCTTCCTGGCTACCCACACACCTGTCTACAATCAGCCTTTTCTACTCGCAGCATTTCTCACCCGGCTCTCTCCCGACTCACTGACAGTCTGTTTTAGTTTTGTGCTCCGTGTTCCTGTGTTGTCCTTTACCTGTTACTGCCTACTTCTCCTTAAACAATCATTTACAATAAATATTGAACTCCCAGACCTGGGAGCAGACCTGGTTTTTGCAGCAGTATCGTGCCGCTGTGGACTGCTGAGCTCTCCTACACACTCACACTCACATGCCACATTAACTGATGTTTACCTGAAGTCTGGGCGGTCTGGCTAAGTTTTGCAGTTGGAAAGTGGAAAAAAAAGGTAAATAATAAAAATAGTATTATTGTTTTAAACAGCAAAATTTCAGTTAGAAGGCATCCATGAGACACTTGACAGTCTCCTAAAAAAAAAAATCTAGTTTCTGAAAGTGTTAATGGTCTCTTTTCACACTGTCACACACACTGAGGTAAATTGATTTTTAGAGGGGTTGGATTGGTGTCAAAAGCAGAGTTATGTGGTTGGTTTTTGGTTTGAACTTTGGTTGAACTGCTTTGTGTTACGGGGCTGCTTAGGCAGTTGCCAAGGTTGCTTATATGACAGGTTGGCACCACTAACCACACTGGATCAGCGGGCAACTTTTTCCTAACTCCTGGGCTGAAACTCGGCAGCATGACAGTGTGATGTATGCTTTGTCTAAAAAGCAGATACTTTGACAACAAGGTGTATTTAAAAGAAATGTTCCCATCAGCCTTTCCTACATCCTTTTTTATATCTACACAAACTTTTTCCACTGGGAGAAACTAAAGTTTTTATGTGATATCTCGGCTATGTTCAACATCAGGTCTATCATTTCCGGGTAATTAAGTCTTTCAGTCTTCAACCTTTTCAGTCTGCATCTGTCATTGCTTTGTAGTTTTTCACTTTTTATATGACAATCAAAATGCACAGAAGTGTACATGGAGAGCAGAGGCTGTTGGCTTGGGGAGGGAAAACTCTCACTTTTTTTTCAGCTGGTAAATCTTTTTACTTTTGCTCTAAATATTGGCACTTAACATGTGGCTGTTGCACTCAACTCCCACTCATGATAATCTCATCTGAAAGCAACTCTGGGAAACTTTGATAATCACATTGTGAAACACAAACCGACTAGTAGGTAGATTACAAAATGATGGCGATATAATAACAATGTAAAATAATTTCCCTGAAAAATCAGGACATAGTGCAGCTCTCTCTCTCTCACACACACACACAAACACACTCCCACTTCCTCCCATTCTCTCTCTTTCACACTTGCTCACACACAATACACTCAATTACGCAGCACTTGATCATCAAGGCTTCACATATAACACCCTCTCATCGCCCTGGCACTCACTCTCCATCACACGTACACACTGGCACTACTTAATCATCGCATACCACACACACTTATCAGCCTCTTATCATTTAGAGTGGTGTACTGCGGGTTGGAGTTGTGATATTAGTCTCATTAAAGCAGCCACTAATTACTGAGGCCTGAGAGACAACAGAAGAAATAATAATAAGACGAAGTCTGGATGATAACTCCACTGAGACTCTGCTGCTGCTTTCTGCACTGGAGTGGCAGATGGTGAAGAGGGTTTCATTACACACATACACACACACACACACACAAATGCACTTTGGGCTTTGGCAGCTCATTCACATTACATGAACATTTGCATTACATTGCACATATGCTATACATCCAAACACACATGATCTACTGAGACACCACCATACATTTGGACACACCTATCTATGCGCATACAAGTACCACAGTGCAACACACACATACAAACTTGCATGCTTACACGCAAACACGCAAAGGTGCGAGGGCTCACACACATTCATGCAAATACCTACACCATACATGACAAACACACAACCGGCACAGACACAGCCATGCATGCATATTTGTGCACACTCTGAGGGGACAGCAAAACACACACGCACTCACACACACACGCATAGAGGTGTCATTATCCATGAAAAAACACACATGGCTTTTGTATTCACCACCATTTATGCACACACAAGTAGCATATAGTAACACACACATACACACAGTACTTAAAGGAAAACACACACACACACACACACACACACAACATGCATAAACACATACAAACATGCACAGAGCTGGAAGATTACACACATTCATCCAGGAACACCCACATTAACTACACTCACGCCATCCATCTTCACACACACACACACACACATAGCATAGCACAGCACAGTAAGATACACACGCACACACACACAAGCATCTCATATGCACAACAGTGGACACATACACACACCTCACACCTCATTTGCACACACAGATATGCATACACATTGTTCTTCTCCATTATTTTTTCCTGCATAGAGGTGACATATTATTGAGAAAAGCTTTATCTCATACACACACACACACACACACACACACACACACACACACACACACACACACTGTACAGCGCCTGCTAATTATGAATAATAAAGCAGAGGTTTAAATAATTGCCGTGGTGGTCCTTTGCTGCCTCTCCAGCAGCTAAGTGGGTCACACTTGATGGAGCGTTTCCTTCCGATCCGTCCAGCATTCAAACCCCCAATAATAGCGAGGAGGTCTAGGGAATTCAGTGGCATGACATCCCGCGGAAATTATCCAATATAGGCAGGGAGTATTTTTGGCAGGAAGCAAAAGGTCTTCAAGCTTGGGAATTCTCCATGTGACATTTCCTATTGTGTGGGGGAAATAAATCAGATTACGTTACATTTGAGGGCACGCATCATCCTGGGATGGCAGTCACACTTTCGCTCCAATGTTATATGGGGAATCAGAGTAATGGGGGTTTTCTACCAACGAATGCCCAACTGAAAACTAACGTAATGGGTCTGGGAATGCTGGGAGTTCTTATAAATCCTTTGTTGTATTCCCTGTATGCTGCTGATTTGGCTCCATAATGTTCATTAACATACTATTCCCTGTGCTAAGGTCCCCAATTAAATCTTGAGAATCTGGGAATTCTACAGTGTGTGCCATGTAGTCTTAAATGTATGGATTTCCATGCTCTACAGGATAAATTGCATAATCATCACAATGAAATTTGCTGCATATTTCCATAAAACATATGCTTGGAATCATCCATTTCGATGTTTCTGAAGTCCCCATAGTGCATATAAACTTCCAAGACATCCATATGTCTCGATAGAGTTAATGTGAAGTTAAACAGCTTCCTTCATAATAGTCCCGGTGCTGAAGGTAGGAGTTATTTATGGAATTAAGTGTAAGCCTTCAGTTCTTGGCAGCTGAATGCCAGATAATGAGCCAATTCTCTGTAGTCACATGGTATAATGTACCACCATATGCATGGGGATTAACTGGTATTGAAGTTCCCATCCCCTCCCAAGACAATATCAATTATTCTGTTGGTGGAAAAAAATACATACAGTACTCTTCCAAATATAGCCAGCTCTTTGGATGTTGCTACTGTATTTATGCATAATGTTCAGTGTTTAATTATATTGAAGTCCCCCATGTTCTAATTTAATGTAGCTGGATTTTCTTCATGTGTAATCTTAAATTAGATTCATATAATATAAAAGTATAAATTACAAAATCAGTGGTTAATATGAATTATTATTTTCGCTCAAATCTTAAAATAATGCAGTAGTAGTAGACGAAAAATAATGAATTAACTTTTGCTTTTCTTTTTTTTTTCCCTTTTCATATCAGGCAAAATGTGAGAGGACACTGGAAGGTTGTCATTGTTAAAGGGCCACTCCACCAATTTTACACATGAATGAGGATGAGTCAGTCTGTGTCACAAGAAGTGCTCCTCAGCCTGTGAAAACAGTTGAATAATGTCCTCTGTGGCTCTGGAGAGCTTTCTAAAGCCTAAAAGAAAAAAAAAAAAAGAAAGAAATAAAAAGAAAAACTTGATCGTGCCTTCAGGGTTATCTCAGGAGACCACAAACTGTGCAAATCGATGTTGAAAGATGTGACCGTTCACCAGGGTCCAATCAAAGATGCTTTGAAGTTGCATGATGGGAAGTGTAGGATCCAGTATTTGGGAGCTTGACCTATATGCAGCATCCAATGCCTTTTCTTTTGCTCATCCACCCAAATCATGGAAGTACAATATTACATTTTGGGAGAATCCTTGAAGTACCTGAAGCTGATTATGCTGAGGTAAAAAAATATTACATTTATAGTACATTTAATTTATGATATCAATTAATATAAAGACATGAAAACTAAAAACATAGTTGTGGGGGCACAGAAAAGCGAGGTGATAATATAACAAGAGCAGTAAAACACATGAGGAAAGACAAAAGTATCAATCAAAAGCGCCACCACTAAAACACTCACAAGTAAGATTGATGATATCATTAAGGAGTTCTGAACCGACCCAAAGTATCTAGTGCATCAAGTTCTTGATACTTTTACTTCCCATCCAACTTTCAATCCAATGTAACCCCCCCATTGTACATTGCTGCTACAACTTTAAATCTTTAGATATTTACACGTACATATTACATATTTTTACATATATTTATGTTTAAAGCTGGAAGTCACCAATCTTAATTTCATTATGTGAAAACATGATGACAATAAAGATTCTTGATTCTTGATTGATAACACATTCCAAACAACTTTTTTTTCTTTTAACATCCATCCTATTTAGTGAGGATTTTCAGTTGGATTATATTGGATTAGTCAAATTTTCATCTCAGTGTGTTAGTAAAAGCCTATCCTTTGTTTTATTTTTGTTGTTTTTCATGTGTATTTCCCACACACAAACATGGAAATAGAATAGAATATTATTTTGATCATATTGGATTTGACAATTTATCTGCAAGACTGATCACCAGCTACAATGATTCTGTCGGATGGTAACTCTTCAGGTCTAATATCTCTCTGGTCTATGCATCTGTAATACAGGATGGGACAGATAAATTGAAGGGATGCATAAGACATATTCAAAAGAGGACAAAAGAATAAATATAAAAGGACAGAGAATACATTGTGAGGCTTTGAATGGAGACCTTGAATCATGAAAGCCCTGAGGTTGACTGAAAGACAAAAAGGAAGTGTCCCAGTCTTGATTAGAGCTGTGTTCTCTGTCTCTGACAGTCAGTAAAGGTCAGGAAGCCACGGGGAGGCTTAGCTGCTAATGTCAGCCGTTCACCTGGGAGATAAGTGTGTGCATGTGTGTAGATTATATTAGGAACATGTACATATATGTGCTCAAACAATAATATAGATATGCGTGGGTGTGTGCTTCTACTATCTTCCATGCTCTTGAATAGGCAAAGCTGTGTGCTGGCAATAATAGGGATGAAGATAATAATAAGCTGACAGGGATGGTTTATATTCACATGTTCTGAGGGATGTCAAAGGTGTCACTGGGTACAGTGAGTGTGTCAAACACAGTGAGAACGTCCTTGCTTTCTGTAGATAGCGGGAATAGGTCTGTCCTCAAGTGCCATGTCCATGGTTATCAGAGCTGTCATTGTCTCTGTGAATGTCCTACGTGTGCATGTTCATGAGGGTGGAAAGGTCCATATTCATTCTCTCCACAGGTTGTCATATGATTTTAGTGGTGCCATTTGGCAGGTGAGAGCACCATGTCGGATGAGCCTCACTGAAGTCCTTTTGTTCATATTCTCACTGACATTTAGAAAGGCCCCATACAGGTTATTATATTTGGGGAAAAAATGAAGGGACAAAAATAAAATAGATTTCATTTTTAGAGTGCTGTTTAGGGGATGTTTAAAGCACTTTCTAGCTGACGAAGGGAGCAACCAATAACAATGAAAATGACTAAGAGGCAAGTCATCAATAGTTTCATTAGCAATATATACAAACACTTTATTCAGTTCCTTACATTTCATGCCAGCATTTCAAACAGGTGATGTCCTGCGTGTACCCGATGATGATGACTTTTTTTTTTTTTTCGGACCATGGATGTATTCAGTCCAATGACAACTGCTCATCTAGAGCATACACTAAAAAAGGGTTCTGGCGACTGAATTACTTCCATGTTATACAGCCCACTAAATATGTGCAGGAGTGCTAATCCCACCATGCTCCTGGTGTGTGTGAATAGATAGATAGTCTTTTATTGATCCCACAGTGGGGAAATTTCACTGTTACAGCAGCTCAAAAACAACAATTAAAGATAGAGAGATTAAATAATAGAGACAACTCAAAAAAAAAAAAAAAAAACCACAAAAACAATATGTACAATAAATAGTAATCATAATAATAAGAAGAAAACAGTAACAGTATTTACATACACAGCCTCACCCAGTTAGATGTGCAGTGGTGAGGTGGTTATTGCACAGGTAAATATGGATATAAGTATTGCTGCACAGATGTTGATATTGTTATTGTACAGATATGATTTCACAGTATAAATAAATGAGTGGAATGAAAAGAAAGACCATTAAGTAGTGCATAGCTAGGACATCTCAGTAAACATCAGTGCATTGATGAACATCAGTAAACATCAGTCCAACTTGATATGGAAGTGTTGGTTACAGATTCATAGAGCAGCATTGAACAGTCTGATGGTGTTTGGGATGAAGGACCTGTGGAAGCACTCCTTCCTACACCTTGGATGTCTGAGTCTGTTGCTGAAGGAGCTGCTTAAGGCCCCCACAGTCTGATGCAGAGGGTGGGAGGTGTTGTCAATGATGGTGGACAGTTTGGCCAGAGCCCTCCTCTCCCCCATCACCTCGATGGAGTCCAGGGGCTGCCACAGACTGAGCTGGCTCTTTTAATCAGTCTGTTGAGCCTCTTCTTCTGTCCCGCTCAGAACAGCCCCCCTCCCCAGCAGACCACCACTGCATAGGAGACCACAGACGCACCACCACAGTCTCATAAAAGGTCCTCAGCAGTGGCCTGCACACACCGAAAAGATCCCAGCCTCCTCAGCATGTAAAGACGACTCTGACCCTTCTTGTAGAGCGAGTCAGTGTTGTCAGTCCAGTCCAGTTTGTTATTTAAATGTGAACACCCAGGTACTTGTACGTCCTCACTCTCTCGATGTCAACTCCCTGGATGTTCACTGCGGTGCAATGTTGGATGAGGGTTTCCTGCTGAAATCGATCACCATCTCCTTTGTCTTGCTGGCATTGAAGTCCGATGTGTACAAGGTGAAGAGGAAAGGTGAGAGGACTGTTCCCTGGGGGGCACCTGTGCTGCAGACCACCACATCGGACACACAGTCCTGCAGCCTCACAAACTGGGGTCCTGTCAGTGAGGTAGTTGGTGACCCATGCAGCCAGCTGGTCACTGGCCCCCGCTCTCTCCAGCTTCACCCTGAGCAGTGAGGGGTGGATGGTGTTGAAAGCACTGGAGAAGTCAAAAAAGGTAATCCTCACAGTGTTTCCAGCATATTCCAGGTGAGACAGGGATATCTGCAGCCGGTAGATGACGCCATCATCCACCCCAATGCCGGAATGGTATGCAAACTGCAGGGGATCAATGTTTGGGCTCACCAGGGGGTGGAGGTGCTTGAAAACCACTGATTTATACATAATAGTAGCAGCAACCAACCATGAAGGGCTTAACAGTTTTTTAGATCATTAGGTCATTGTTGTTGCAATACCGCAAGTGGCCACTGGAATAAATTAGAAGCAAGGCTGAGTGGCGGTGGCGGAGTATCCACTCGTATCATACATCCATGGTATCTACTGTCAAACTGAAAATGAAAAGGGAAAACAAATCTGTGACTTTTGTCAGTGGTGCCTTAACATTTGAGTTGATTCAACTCCATATTTTAATAAAGGTTTATTAACATTTCCTGAGCTTGTTTTGATCAAGTTTATTAACTCAGCTGGTTTTACTTTTCAAAACATATGAGAAAGTTCAGTTCACTAAAGTCAGCAAGATCTTTGCATTTTTAAGGCCGAAGAACTGTTGTTGTTTTTGTTTTTAATTACATTTTTAATGTTTCCTCTGTGTACTAGGATGTTCTATCACATGGGTTAATATTCATCAGTTTCTTTATTTGATGTTTGCTCATAATGAAATTAACTTCAGGAATATGAGGAGTTTTGACCCCCATCTTAAAACAGAACAACCACCTATGGAGTCTGGACACCGGACACAGAGTGAAGAACAATGCTGAAGATCTGTACGGATGAGCTGTGGAGCTGGACCTCTGATGAGCTCAGTGGAAGGACCCCTGGGCACTGAGTGTGATGAGGGCTGGAGGGGAACAGGGTGGAGGAGGGTTGCTTCAATTTGACTGAAATGACAACTGACAACAGCAGAGAGAGGAACAGTTTTAAACTTTGACAGCAACGAGGCGATTGGCCCACAGAGGTCGTAGCAAAATGTGAAAGCTTTAACTGAAAGAGTGAAAAGTCCACAGACACTGGACTGCGTTGAAAGAGAGAGAGAGAGAGAGAGAGAGAGAGAGAGAGAGAGAGAGAGAGTATAAATAATGATTGAACATGAAGATACATCGTCGTCCCAATAGTTCTTACTCTAATGATTAGTTAGATTGATTAGATGAGTTAATTGCTTCCATCATTGTGCTGCACAAATCTTACAGGTCTAACAGGAGGAAAAAGATGCTTGCTGTTTCCCAGAAAAGCCATTATATGTTATTTCATCCAAAGTGGTCACTCTTATGTTTGAATAAATGAACAAAGGGCAATTAAAACACAGGACCAAAGTGTGAAATACTGAAAGTCCAATTCCTTGTAATTGTGTGTAATTTCCAGTGAGGCTCTTACCTTTAAAAATCCTATTTTTGCTCCACACTTTTACACTTTCATCTTAATTCACTTATTAAAATCTGCATTAGTGTCCTCTAATTGTCCAGCTGCCAAAATCCAGATGAATGACTCTTCTTTCCAGGAGCTGCATCTCCTTTATCCTCTGACACAAACACACAGAGGATTACTTGTAGGGTTATTGTATTAGATCTCACAGCGGGGTGTTGCACTCATTTTAGTGGTGATCTTAAGCTGGAAATGACTGTAGGAGATAACTAGCTGGACCACAAACTAAATAAGAACCACTATATATTGGGATGTTATCGTATTAAAGTGAACAAAAACAAATACAGGATACAATTTTCATGGTACGCCTGGCTCAGTGTAAATGTGGGGGACATGAGACAAAGCTTATTACCGACCTACACAAATTGCTTAGCTGCACACGTCAGAGGAGTGCAGTTGCAGCACTCAACGTCCAGTGTAAATGTGTGTGGAACAACATGAAGCGAGAACCCTGTTGAAAGAAAGCATGTAGCTCAGTGATCTTTACCTGGAAAGGAAAGGAGAAGGAGGAAAGGAAGGAGAGTGGGGTTTTAATTATGTTGGGCACGATAATGGTGACGTTGGCCTACAGTGGGCTGCGAGGCTGCAGAGGGGAGTCTGCGGGTTGGGTGCCAGCAGTATCAAGGACTTTAGTTATTAAGCAGCTGGTCTCTAGACACTGTTTTGCACGCTTATAAGCAATTAAAGTGCACATCAAGGCAATTAGAAAGCATTTAAAAGAGTGTTGCTATCTTGGGGGTGTTCATAATAACAAAGTCAATGAAACAAAACAAGTTTTTTTTTCTTTGTTTTTTTCTTCTTAGTGTTTTTCTGAGACTGGGGTGGGAACCAGTGTTGCAGAACTGATGAGAGTCCTGGCAGTTGTGTGGTTGTATAATAAGCACGCTGGACTATAAATGGTCAGTGAGCTGAAAACAAGGCTGTGTTTCCTCTAAGATCCCTACATGACCCCACAAAACTAAATCTATCTATCTATCTATCTATCTATCTATCTATCTATCTATCTATCTATCTATCTATCTATCTATCTATCTATATCTATCTATCTATCTATCTATCTATCTATCTATCTATCTATCTATCTGTCTATCTGTCTATCTATCTATCTATCTATTATTTTCCTGTCTGTCTGCCTGCTGTATACCTTCTAAGGCAGCTACAGTTCACAAATCTATGCAGGCAGCATACTCGTCCTCACTGGCAGTGATCTATGTAAGCAGTGGTGTGTGTGTGTGTTATACGAGCTCCCTAGTTTATATTCCTCGCATGGATTGAGTGTTGCTTTACTTATTGCAACACTTTGTAAGAAAATATAAAGAAAAACCAAAAACTGTATTTCCAAACGCTCCGTGCTGCACAGTGTTGCAATAAGCCATTCCCAGTAAAACCTGGGCTAAAGTTAGAATTATGAGATAGGAGTGCTCACTGAAACAACACAAAACAGCACAATGTGCAGCGGCAGTTTTCGCTTTCTGATGTGTTGATGTCAGTGAAAGGAGATGTAGTTTATAGTTAGTTTCTATACCTGCAGCTATACAGCATGACAGGAAGGAGCACTAACACGTCACTGCTGCTGCCTTCCTTCATGTTTTAACGACAGACTTTTCTCATCCTCGGACAACTGCTGACTCGTCAAATGACAGCAGACAGACAGACATCTGGTGTGCGCTCGGTTTATTTCATTGTTCTAAGACTTTGACATGATTTTGAAAAACTAAGGATGATGTTTACAGCTGGTCTTTTAAAAGCTGCACTGATAGATTCTCACATTAACAGCTGTGATGCTGTGTGGCTGATGTGTCATGTAAAAGGTGTCACTTATAGAAGAGTATCATCATTGACTGCATTGCTCTGGTTTTACTCTTTTTCAACTGCTTTCATTTACATCCCTCAGTATCATCCGTCCTCATCAGTAAAAATCCTTCTACAAAGCCACACAATCCTGTTACTGGTAATGTGCAGATTTATACCTGTTGATTTTTTATCTTTTTTGTCGCCTATCAGGTGAAATCCTGGTGCAATAAAAATGTCAAGTTTTCAGACACAAAGTAAGGAGCCTCAGTTTTAGTTTGACCTTTCAGTATTCATCCAGTCAAGAGTTCTCAGAGGCGTCAAACACCGTCTAATCCTTCGGTCGGCGTTAAAAACTGCAAAATTTCAGGGTTTTCAGACACAGCCCTGCACTGGGAAGCATGTCCTTTAGATGATCAAATTGTTCACAGTGTTAAAAGTGAAAAGAGCTGATCCATGTCTGTCTATTCTTACTGACACACAGTTCAGTTCTTATCTGCCGCTCAGGACACGGCCAGACTATCAAGACCTGACCTTTCCACCATTATCTGTCTGACTGCAGCATGTCAAATGGAGGAAAAAAAATTACCGGAAAATACAGCTCAAATCAGGTTTCACATGGTACATGCTCAGAGGGCAGTGATGGAACTAGATTTAAAGTCGTTTATGTGTCATATGCACAGCAGTTACAGCGAGGCAGCTGCTGGCAATGAATGTTGAATGTTGTCAGGCTCCCTCCAACAACGCTCAAACAACATGTGTCAAAATCAAGTAAAATGAAAAAAAAAAAAGAGAATGTAAAATAAGATAAAAAATTTAAATATAAGGATAGAGTATAAAATATATAAAAAAGAAGAGAATAAAATAAAAATGAGAATAACTAAAGTAGATGTGATGTACAGGTAGGAACAGAGTGTGCTCAGGTATGCACATAAATGTAGGTTGTGATGGTTTATGTACTTTTACGCATACTGTATACAGACACAGATGTAAACAGGTTAACATAAAGCAGTATACAGGTACGGAGTAACAGTGCAATACAAGTGAAGTGGTACAGTGGTACAGAGTGCGAGAGCTCAAGAGTTCTGCAGTCTTCTGGCCTGAGGGAGGAAGCTGTCTCTGAGCCTGGTGGTGAGGGATGGGATGCAGCGGCACCGTCTGCCAGACGACAGCAGACAGAACAGTTTGTGTCTGGGGTGGTTAGGGTGCTGTTGGCCTTCTCCCTACACCTCTGGACATACAGGCCCTCCGTGAATGGCAGCCCCGTCCTGGTGATGTGCTGAGCAGTGTCCTCTGTAGAGCCTTACGGTTGAGGGTGGTGCAGCAGCCATGTGTGACACAGCCAGTCAGGATCCTCTCTATGGTGCCCCTGTAGCAGCTGAGTCCACGTTGAGCCTCCTCAGGCTGCACACGAAGAAGAGCCATTGTCTGTTTTTAACAACACATCTTTGAGCTTATTGTCCACCACTATGAACCTTTCTCGCTTATATTAATATTACATTTCCATGATAATACTGCATATTATCATGGAAATGTCATCATTTTCTTTTTACTAGTGCATATTTTTGCAGTGTTTTTTAATTTATTTATTTTTTGCTGTCCCTGCCATAAAGTTGGCCACAATTATGTTTCAGAGTTGAATTTTACTCATTTGCGTTACTTTAAATGTAAATGGGATTTTTAATGAGGTGCTCTTACTTGTGGAAGAGAATCTGAAAGTAGAGGACCTGATCTGAAGTGGACCTCTTGAAAAACCTGCCCAAACTCAATGTGCATAAATTACTCGACCTGAAAACGACTCACTCAGACCCAATCCAAGATGCAGTCACCTCAGTCCCAAATGAAAAGTGAACAGAAACTCCAGCAGCAGCACAGTGTGTCACTGATAAATGAGCTGCCACAGTCAAAAAGTACCAATACATATTGTTGTTTCTGCAATTCACAGCTGACAGTCTCTGTTTCACCTCCAGAAACACATTTTTCTCTAGTGATGATTTTAAGAGGATACTAAACACGTAGAACCAGGAACCTGACCAAACCATATCAGACTATTTGTCTTCAGCACTGAGGTTTCATACATAACTCTTGAAACCTGACAGTTAAAATTATTTTAATTTAAATTTTTATGAAGGGCTACTGTCCGAATTCCCAGGGCGACTTCCCAAAGTTCCCGGCAGATTGACAGATTACAGATGACAGATTAGTGAACCAATAAAAGAGCAGCAGAGCAACACCACACAAAAGCTCCACCCCTGAGATATTAAAGCTGCTGAAGCTGCAATGTTATCACATTTCTCTGCATTTCACATTATAGCTCACTCATACTTTAGAACGATAATAATTTTGGGTTACAGTTATTGTTGGACGGTTTGCGATATCACATTTAATCTCCTAACAGAGAAAATGTATCCTGTATACAAGTGCACTTATAGAAGATCAGGATCAACAGAGGTTTGCAGAAAATATACACCTATCAGCTTATAATACATCTGCACTTGATGCCAAGTAGCTGTGTTTGACAGGCTCATGCAGATGATTATTCCCAAATGAAATGAAAACAGCGTTTAGACACAGAGCATCTCTACAAAGCTCAGCAGTAAATGTTGCCCCCATACCTCCCCACTTTTCCACCTCCCACACACACATATATAAACCACCGATCAAACCTGCACGTCACAGCACTTGAGATGCACAAGCCACTTAGCAAGCATATGCTTTCTTGGAGTAAATAAAGCTTTTTTATATTCCACACTGGATCAGCTCATGCAGCAGGCACCTTGGTTGTCATTAAACCAGGATCATCAGAGAGCATTTTTTCCCTCTGTACACTGGTTGGCAACGGCGCTGAAAGCAGCGAGCCTGCTGCCGGGAAAGTGGGTCAGTGGCTTTTCACGTATTATGATTTCGACCATGTCTTCATTAAGAAAATAAATAAATAAAAATAGGGGAAAGGAAACAATAGCAAGCGACCCAGAGAAAGAGCCTCTGCAACGAATGCAGGTGTGGAGGGGTGAGAGAGAGAGAGAGGCAGAGTGAAAGAGAGCGAGAGAGGCTGTGCATCGGCGTGTGCAGGATGAAAAAGCAGAGAGACAGAAGCAGAGAGGTTTGCGTTGGGCTGTGCAGCCTCATGTAGAGAGAGCCGGACGGAGGGAGAGGGAGGGTTCGTGTGCATGCCAGCCCAGCCAGTCAGGGTTATATCAGGTGTAATTCTTTCTGCATCATTCCTCCCTCAGGCCATCGCTTCGGTCCAACTCAACCTGCGCTAATCAAAGACACACAGTTCGTTTATCCTTTTTGAACAGCAAATCACACTTCCAGCACATGGAGGCAGAGGCCAGAAGGCTGGAAGACTTGCTGTATGATCTGAGACTTCTCTCTGTGTCTCCTTTAACTCTTTGTTTGTGTCAGTGACCCCTGGGGATGTACAAATTAACAGATAAGGAAATTAGGCTTCGGCGGCACTCAAGCAAAACTAAGATTCTGCACGTGATGTGTGAAATAATATTATTCTTCTCTTTGTGTGTGTGCCTTTAATGTAAGCATGCGTGTGTCAGTGTTCAATCAGACTCACAGTCGGCAGCAGCTGTACGGGTTTTCATATGCAGGGGAATTTGTGTTTTGGTGTATAACAATAAAAAATGAAAATTAAGAAATTAAGAAAAGCAGAAAAGCAAGCACAAATAATAAGAAATATGTAAAATATAACTGTTTTTTAACTGAAAGAGCTGTATAGTTTTATGCAGGAATGTTCAAAATACTGACCGGGGGGTGTGCAAAAGATCACAGTCCATCCATCCATCCATCCATCCATCCATGAAGTAGAAAGGATGTGTGCGACGTGTAAGATCGTAATCCTAAAGACAGACATTAATATAACACATTAGGTCAGATGTGTTCATATGTGCTCCACAGTGTTACGTGTAGTGTCTGTCAGAATAACAGTCAGTGAGACCCTGTCCCTGCTATCTAGCCAGCTACCCATTGACATCCTTACACTGAGCCACTTATTTAAAACTCCCACGCTAGAAGAAAATGCAAAACTCCACCACATGTAACAGATGTTAGACTGGCGTGATGGGAAACACTTCATTCACATCATTTATTCCACCCTCTGCAGACAGACAATACACACATATTGTCTGCCGCTTAGTTACCGAATATCTGGAGCCTCATCAATGCAAAGCCGCGCTTTCCTTAAAAATGTCTGAAACAATACAACTATACTACATAACTCTGCATTACAATGTATATGTGGTTTAACCAGTGGATGTACAGGCTGATTACTAAGTCAGAAAATGATTAGCCCTCAGCTTTTTAAGTCTTTTCTTAAGTCAGTATAACAAACATTAACTCTCTCTCTCTCCGAAAAAGAAGTTAGTAATTACAGTTAGCACAGAGCACATGTCTGCAGGAAGACATATAACACGAGGTGAATATATTGTCTCTAAGTAGCCCACTCCCTGCATATCTGGACCTATATGTACAAAAGATCACAATTTACACAAGCAGCTAAAATCCCCGAGCTACGTGAGTTAAGTGACACAAAGCTGGAACTTCAAAGATAAAATGGAAAAGTACCACAGAAAGAGCTGAGTAACATAATAGCATTAACAGACAATATGCCTTAGAGGTTACAGCTTAAATGATTAGTTAATCAAGGAAAGCAGTAAAATTGTGCCAGCAGCATTTCACCACTTAATTTACCCCCCATGGAGCAAAGCAGCTCTGTGAGGGGCTGCAGAAACATGACATACATTCATGTATACATGCAGTGTGCCGTGATCTAATTACAACATGAAACTTTGGCCAATAAAAACAACTAAGGCTGCTCAATAATATGAAATTCACTAACACTTTTGAATTAATTAATACATTTTTAACTTGATTGTATACATTTTCCTGACGTAATGCAAAGTGCACAGCTTTAGCACAGTGCTACTAATTTAAGAAGGTCAGTGTGGGCATTGGCATGAGTAAACCTCCAGGCAACTAACTAACGCTACTTGCAAAGTACACTGGCCCCCTTACACTTCCTGGTCAAAGGCAATAACTGAAGCCATACGCTGTTATTGAAAATACCAAACTGAAATGAAAGACACTGACCTGGCAACCAAGATAAACAGTACCCAGCCTGCAACACTAAAGTGAAAAATTCATCTCTCCTTCGGAACTGCATGGTCAGAAAGTTCTTCTGCCTATGTTTACTATGTTGGTGTGGCAATAGATAGATTTATTATTTTCTGGCATTTCTTCTATCAGTTCTTCACTTCAGCAGAGAAATATCTTGATACATGTAGGATGGAGTGATTTATATAGTCATATATATATATTCATGTTACCCCGAGGATGACTTTGATGATCCTCTAACTTTTCGTCCAGCGCTGCCATCAGGTCAGATTTTCAACTTTCCAATTCTTTGATTTTTGATCAGATCTGCAAAGCAATGGTATTCCCTGAGTGTTCTGCTGACTTGTGTTTAGTAGTAATTGGCAAATGTTAGCATGCTAACATACTTATCTATGACGATGAACACGGTTTACATTGCTCACTAACATTTGCACATGAATATCGTCATGTAAACATGTTGGCGTGCTGATGTTAGCACACCGTTTTATGGAAGTGCAGCCTAACAAGACCTGCACTGATATGAACAACAGCTAAAATTTGTGGAATTATTTTATATCCATTTTAAACTGCAGCAGGTCCTAAAATTTAAACATTTTTTTCGTTGTATCTTGGACCAAGCACATATCGAATAGAAATACATTAATAACCTCATATGTTTGAGACCATTGTTTGCTTTCTCTCATTCAAATTTGATTATTTCTTCTCCAATATTATTATTCATGTCAGTGAATGTAATCAGACTATTGTAATCCCACTAAATGTCAGCACTTATTCCATCTCTGTGCCTGGCAAACAAAACAACATAATTGAGAGTGTCTGTAAACAGCTTGGACAGCGAGTTTCAGGTACTCATACATTGTCTCATTATTCCATCAAGTAAGTTTTTGATAGCCTGACCTTTTCACTGCATGAAAAAATGGGATAAAGCCCCTGGCTAGACTTAAGAGATGTAGTGCGTTTGTGCGTGTCCTCGTGCATGTGTGTCCTCTCTGTGTGTGCGCGGTTGGCGGGGTTTGGTCAGGACTTGTTTTTGTTCATTCATGTCCCTTGGTCACTACTTTGGTTGAGTCATTGTCAGCCCAGGTTATTCTTATTTTGTTTAAACTCGCGTTGAGGTTTTGTCCTTGTGCATCACAGGGGAGCTATTCATTATGTGGAAGGGAGGAGGCTTGGAAACAGTTTGTTCCAAAAACGGGACCTCAATGTTTTATCACGACTAAGCCACCCTGGTGCAACGGTGCACTCTGTTCACTTGTCGTCACCCTTCTTTCCCTTCCATCAGTGTTATCACTTCACACTTTACACTGTTTAATTAGTAATATCACTAAATGAGAATAGAAAATACATAATTAAGCTATCTTGTCGTAAGCATTAGTGTCACAACAAAGTGAGGTTATTATTGTATGCAGTGCATCTCAGGTCATGAGTGGGCTGATATTTATAAGAAATGAAAGGTTGCACCTGATTGTTCATTCACTTTGGGTCTTTCTAAGTAGGACACAGGCTGCTCACTGTTTGGTACAATTCAAGTGTTCAAACAGTTTGGATCAATATTTCCTCCCTTGTAATGGGACAGTTGGCACCAGTGGTGTTTTGCTCAACACCGACAGCAAGGGAATCGTTTTGCAGAGAAACGTCGTCAGAATATTCTTGGTCTTTTTCAGCGACACCCTGCCAACAATTAGACAGCGGGTGCTGTAATGTATCCAGATTAAGGAACCTTATTTAAGGACTGTCATATGTTTGGATGTATTCACAGATCATTTAACATGGTGGTGGATGTGATTCAAAGCAGAGTCCAGGCTACAAAATGAGTTTCAGAAGCACTTGGTACAGTAGCTGTTGAGTCATTGGCATTATGTTCATTCTTCTGCTACAGCGCAGTTAAAAAAATGTCTTTATGCCAGGTTATACCATAACAAAGGATTTATACTTCTTTCTGCTTTTTAATTTGTTGAAACCACTCTATACTATATGTTCACAGCCAGGAGCCTTCAGTGTGTTGGTCCCCGAGCACTTAGCAGAACAGCTGGGGGTTAAATACTTTGCTCAAGGTCATGTTAACAACAGTTAGAGGAAGTCATTTACCTCCACATTACACAGACGTACTGAGCCATGGACGTAGTGTGTTCTGTTGTACATTCTAATTTGTATTAAGTTTTGAGGAACATGTATAAGTAAAAGTATTAAAAAATATAATAACAACTGCAAACAGCATGTCTTTACAGAACCAACGAAGAACCAGAGATTTGTTCTTAAGTGACACATACGACTGATTTAGGGGAACCTGTCACATCCATCAAATCTATTGTACAGTATGAGTCATATACTTTGGATTTGGATGGCCTCAATCTGATTGGATTTAAATCTTAAATATGAAACCACAATTAAATAAATAATATAATTATTATAATTATAATTATATACAAATAAATAAATAAAATTATTGATTTTATTAATAATAATAATAATAATAATGAATACAATTTATAACTAAAACAAACTTAATGGAAAATGAACATCATCATGGCTGCCCATGAATTTTTTTTAGACTTCTTATTTTTATTGGTGTATTTCAGCACAGTAATTTATATGGTAAGTAGTTGAGAAGTTTCTGTTTCTTTGCAGGTCTCAGTCCTCTGTCCAGTATAATCCTCTGTTGCACCTGACAGTGTAAAATATACTGTTAAATATAAATATTAAATATTTACGTGACTGTCACATGGATGCCTCTCATATTGGATCCATCTACCAACAAGTGCTGGGTGGATGTGTACAGATAGCCATTACTCTCAGATGATGGATAGTGTCTGAATCTTTAAAACCCAAAGAATACATTTCAAATGACTATTATTGACTTAAAAAGCACTGAGTGTTTTGGCTATGACACATATCTGATATGCTGATCTGTTATTTAGATGCTTCGAGGAGCTCTTACATCATCTGGGACAGGTCTGCTCATTGTCAGAACACAAACATACAGAAGCAGCTTTTAGGTTTTTTTTAGTTTCTATGCATGACAGATCTGGAATAAACTTTCAGATCACTAACAGTGTGTTCTTCAAATCAAGACTTGAAACTGCGGTTTGTTACTGCCTTTCCTGTGGTCATTTAGACTCTACATGTGTATACTTTCGCACTCCTTACATGTTTACATGTTTAAGTCTAATGTGTATTAAGTGTTTTTTTTTATGTTATGTTCATGCTCTGTGTAAAACACTTTGAATTGCTTTTTAGAGTGAAACATGAAATACACTGATCTCTCCATGTGTTGTACTGCCACCGTGTTAACTTAGACGAAACAGCCAGACAAACTTTTCTTCTCTGCAGGAAAGTAAACTGACATTCAAACGGAGTGAAACTTAAAAAAATGGAAAATACAAAACACATAATGATCTCATACCGGTAAGTATCACACGTAAGTAGAGCTAACGCTAGCGCATATGCTAGCGCAAAAGACTTTTACACATTCAGTTTATATATTTGTATAAGATCTTAAAACATCTTAAAAACTCAACACACATGAATTATACATACTTTAACAACTCCTTGCCATTACATGCATTGCTTTCTGATGGATTGATGGATTTCGATGGATGGCTTCAGGTTATGGAAAACCTGTTTACATTCTCTCGTACTTCCTGTCTGATCTCCTCCGTTACTTCAAGTGTCAAAATAAAAGTCCTAAAATAACAATGAACAATATAGAATGTGAAACACATTTAATTAATCAAATGTTTAGCTTCACTGCAGGCAGAATAAATAAACTTGCCATGCCTTATTTTCTATGCAGACCCATCTTTTGTCAAACCCCACCAGAAGGTCAAAATTAACCTTTTTAACATTTAGGTTTTGTAACAACAACAACAACAATAAGAAGAAAAAATACAAATAATGACATTCTCATCAGCCTCAGCTATACTTTGTGTTTTGTGCTATCTATCAAATGTAGCATACTAAGCTGGTATAATGGCAAACATCATACCTGCTAAACATCATCATGTTATTATTGTCATTGTTAGCATGTTAGCATGCTGCCATTGTCACTTATCTCAAAACATCGCTGTGCCTAAGTACAGCCTGACAGCGCTGCTGCTAAACGTGGCTGTGTAGGCTGTAGACAAGTCTTGGTGTGCGTTGTGCTTTCAAAATGTTGCTCATTAAATCTGTCCATGGTTGTAGCTTGGTAAATGCAGTTAAATCAGATCATCAGTAATTAGCTTGACATCTTGAAATGCCCCTGAAAACATGAACTGGAAAGAACTAACAGCAGCAGCAGGCACGGGAACAAAAGTTAAGTTCTTTCTCAATCCTGTGGACAGCTGACATTCTGGAGAAATGAGGTTTTCATCCCACCACAGAGTCCTCGCTGATGGATGAGTGAGGGCAAGATAAGTGTAAACTCTGCAACAAAAGAGTTTTGTTGGGCCTGTGGATGTCTCCCAGTTTGACACTTGAGCTTATAATCACTCTCAGGAGAACTCTGATCTGCTTGTGTGTGTCTTGCCGACAGAATATCAGCTTTTTTGATTTACACTTGGACCACCTTTGTGCCAGAAGGCCTTAATGAAGACTTTGATTTGTTCTTGAACACCTAATATTTGTCTGTTGTTCATGTGGACTGGTTATCAGATTAGGGTTCTTGAATTTTATTACAAAACTTTTCAGATTAGATAGAAGCACCTATGTACGCTACAGGAGACAGACTGTGTGTGCCTGTTGGGGAATGACTGTATAGAGGTTTCTTTTAACCTGATTGTTTGTTTCATACTTTCTATATAGTGCGTGTGATTTCTCTATTACATTTGTGTGTGTCTTTGTGCAAAATCTGAATATTAGGCTGATGATAAATTGACTCAAAGTAAGTCTGTTGGAATATGGACTTTTTTTCCACCTCCCTCTGCTATTTCCCCTCTCACGCTCCGGAGGAAATATTCTTACATACACACCTCAATATCTGTCCTCTTCTCTGATACTTGCCTTGTTGTCTTAATAAATTCTATCTGACACTTTACTGGTAAAACAATTTCACCAAAGCAATTTAGCTGTCAGCAACAGTTCCTATATTCAACCATGTAACAAGATAAATTATGTGTCTAGTCTGTGAGTGTTGTGGTTGCTCATTTACCCTCAGGTTATGTTGTTTACTTGCCAATATGATATGGTGTATCCTCCACATGCAACTAAGTCTTTATATGAGTCAACCTCCATTCCTCTCCTCCTTCTTCTGTTCCTGCTCCGCAGCCAGCTGCAGTGTTCTGCAACCTTTTTTTAGATTCAGCGCTTGGATTCTCTGTTGTTACCATGGCCACCAGCAGAATCCAGGAGGAAGATCCTCGCTGGTCTGTGCTGCTCACCTTTTGCAGCGTTAGCCTCTCACCTTGAAAGCGTACTACATCCATTGTTAACTACCGTTAACAGAGTTGTAAAAACTCACATTCAGTAACATCTGCACACTGACTTCCTGCATTTCTTGATATCGCCACCAACTGTCTCTCAGCAGACTCACACCAAACTGATCGTGTGACACCAAAGTGTGAATTGCATCACCTCCCAGTGTTTGTGCACCTCAGGCAAACACATGATACAAACAGAAATGGCTTGTTGTGTGTAACCAAAAGGAGGTTTGTGCTGCTTGGAGGGCAGTGAAATCATCACCTATTAAGTTTAGACGAGGGACGTTGAGTCGTGTTTCTGCCCACCTGATGAATCCAATAATCACTCCCTTTTAACTCTGTTCTTGCTTTGAGGGGAACGCCTCAAGCTCTTAAGCTGCTAAAAGCTCTCCCATGTTTACCAGCTAGTCTCTAACTGTGACTGTCTGCTGTTTGGTGCTGAGCAGGTAATGTACTGAGGGTTTTAAGAGCTTCCTCTCTGAAACCAGCTGCCTGCTGCGGCACTTACGAGAGTCGTGAGAATGAACCAGAACAGTGAAATCGTGGGCCAGACAGCTAAACAATGAGCTGAAACTCGCTCTCAAGCTGTGGAAAGCAGAGGGGAGCTGCATACCCAGGTCAAACCTTAATTGCATTACAAAAGACACAAACTCTGATCTCTGGCATGAAATCCAGAACAATCGGCTGCACCACCTCACCTCTCACCTTCTGAGGAGTCAATCACTTTGAACAGTGGTATTTCCTAAAGAAAGAAAAAAGTTTAAACTCTAAATAGTCTATAATTGTGTTTCCATTCAATTGTTTTGTACTTGCATAATTATGGGGTCCTCTGTAGCACCTCAGCTTGGTATCCATGAACTCAGTTTATCTACAGTTTATTACGACCCATGTTTAACTCCATATATGACTGATGATGTTCTCTGTACATGTGGCATCTATTGCACGTCTGTCCGTCCCAGGGAGAGGGATCCCTCATCTGTGGCTCTTCCTCAGGTTTCTTCTTTTTCCCATAAAGGGTTTTTTGAAGTTTTTCCTGACCCGGTTCGAGGGTCTAAGGACAGAGGGTGTCACAACTGTACAGATTGTAAAGCCCTCCGAGGCAAACAATGTTTGTGATTTTGGGCTTTAAATAAATAAATTAGATTTTTTTGATTTTGGTATGTCACTTAATAAAAAGCACACTGCTTCCTGCACATAAACTGAACGTTGGCACTGGACATTAATCATTAGGTGTGTAATCCTTCAATATAGATGTAATTTCCAGGGAAGCTGAGCTGTTTTGCCACCAATTATTTCTTGAAATCTTATTTTTCCAAGTCATTCTTTCACCTCCCTAAAAACAAGAGGCATTATCTCACTCTGTTGATAGCGAAATCTTCTTTACCAGGTACCTGAAACTCCTAAATTGGCTCCAGTCACTTTGCACAGGAGGCCCTGTGGAGAAGCCTTATTTTTACAGCCTGCGCCTGCAATCTCATTCTTTTGGTCAGCAGCCAGAGCTTCAGACCACAGGTGAGGAATGGAATGGAGATTGATGACTGAATTGAGAGTTTGGCTTTGTGAGTCAGCTCTCTCTATCCTATCATGACCCAGTGCAGACCTGCTTAAATGCTTTTATCCAAAGAGCTTACAAGGTTTTTGCCGTTCATTCACCCATTCGCAGACACACCGTTGGCAACGAGCTTCCACGCGGGGTGCTGGCCTGACCATCGGGAGCAATTTGGAGTTGGAGTGTCTTGGCCAAGAACACTTGGACATGTGGTCATCCCTGTGATCAGTGGACGATCCGCTCTACCTCAGCCTCTGTTACACAGAGGGTAACAATATACACAATGTATTGAACAGCAGCAATGCAAGGTATGTTATTGAGAGCTACAGGTGTAAACATAATGTCAATTACAGCAATGCACCTAAAAGTGAGTCTTTCCAGATAGAGAAATATCTTTTAAAGGTATTTTAAGGAAGGAGGCAGCTCAAAGGAGAAGCTGCTGTGATTAATCAGAGCTATGCAGAAGCTATGTTTAACTAACCAGAAGCACACCCCAGGAAGTGTTAAATAATTCATTGCAATGTAATTGAAAGCTGAACATCACAGGATCATCGTGGAGGTGGGTAGAAGAAACGGACGGACAAATCGTTGAGCCCAAAGAAACCAGTGTCGGGATGAAGGGAGTGTCTCACCTTTTTAAGGCACAATCAAGTTGCCCGGAGGCCCCTGGAGAAAAGGACACAGTGACACGAGAGAGAGGAAGAGGAAAAATAGAAAAGGAGACAGTGGAGGAAGTAGCACAAAAGTGAAACAAAGAGTCAACATTGTTTTAGGAATGGAGAGGTAGTTATGAGGTAGACATGCCAAAGATATATGCCTGAGGTCATTTTGAAACTGTGTTACTACAGTATTATGATACAATTTAATAATATTAAAAACAAAATCCTGTATATTAGCTAATATGTCATAGGCATATGCTTTTATTGATACTGCAAACAATAGTATGGATATTGCTTTGATGCTTTTTTGAGTGAATGTTCATCTTTGTCATATATTTGCGGCTGTGCCCTTCTAAATACTATTTCAATACATGCATTTCAATAATGCTAAGATACTGATGTTCAGAGGTTATGTTTTTTTTTTTACCCTGCATTAGAGTGTTTACATGTACTAATTTGTGCTAAACACAAATTAAAGCTGAGGTTAAGAATGGCATCACTATCTGTACCAGATTTTTTGATCATCCATGCAACAACTAACAAAGACCAACCAACCACCCAATCCTAAAGTATAAACTGAAGCCCCAGAACTAGATTAGCTGAAGAAGACACTACTGAAGATGTCACTCCCCCTCACCCTCTGTGGATGTAACATGTGCATTAAATTAGGTGAAATACCATAATCCCATTAAAATTTCACACACAGAGGCTTTAACTTGCTGCTGGTATTAATGCAGTCCTTGATGACGGATCAATATGACTCATAAGAACAGCTTGACGCATTATAACTGAACAGGGTGCAACTTCACACATAAACAAAATCTTGAGTACGGGGCCAGTCTGCTTAGGCAGCAAATGCGTGCCTATCAGAGCTGACAGCTTGTATTATCCCAGCACTTTTTGATGTCAAACCATTCATTATTTGTTGCTCGAGGGTCACTGCGTTCTGATGACAAGGTCAATATCCTGAACCTGAGGAGGGGATTTCAGGGGGGGAGCTGGTATATGTCTCAGCGAGCGTGACTGTGCGTGTGGATTATGTTATTTCTAGCCATTCATTACTTTCCAAGACGTGAGTGCTACGAGCTGATCATACTGATAGGAAGTCAAATATCCTGAACATGTGGAAGAGAAATGGAGAGAGGCCATATTTGATTGTGAAAGGTATATTTACTGGGGTTTTTATCTGCCCACAGAGGTTTATATGAAGAGGTGAAGAGTACATAAGTGTTAGATTTATCATGATTTTACAAGACCTTCATTGATTGAAGAACCATAATTTCATACTGACGTGTAAAAAAGATGGAAAATGGCTGGAAGGAACTAAACTGATAATCACTTTCAGTAACATCCTCCAGATGGGCTGCTACACTCTCATGGTCTCAGTGAGAAACTCTGCTGGAGGACTGAGCAGCACATCCACATCCTCAAAACCTTGATGGGAAAGAAGCAAGATATAAAAAAAATCTATAGAATTGCAACTCTAAGAGTACCTGCACACTGTTTCCATTAATTGTAATAGTGATCAGCTACCATTCTGACCACAGACAGGAAATGAGGTATATTTACAATATAACAAATATCATCAGTCACATCTTTATAATCGTATCACATGTTATGTCATAAGGACCTAAATACATTTAAGAACTTAAAACCTTTTAAATATAAAAAACCTATTTAAATGAAGGGAGTTTCATTTAAAGAGGCTATAATTCATATTTTTATAATCGATCAGTACCAGTGACAATGTGAAAACAACCGAGACAATCGAAGAGGAGTCGCTCATAGTGATGAACCTGCAGTGAATTATCACCTGAGTCTGCAGCTCCCACTGGCTTCACAGCGCTTTAGTAGGTTTCAGCTCATTGTTTATCTGTCTGACCCACAACTGTACAGTTCTGGTTCACTTTCAAAGCTCCCGTAGTGTTGTTTCTTACTGCAGCTGTTTTAACAGCTATACAGGCAGAGGGTGGATCTCTGCAACAAACTTAGATTTCAAATTTCAAATGTTTATTTAAAGCCCAAAATCACAAACATCGTTTGCCTCGGAGGGCTTTACAATCTGTACAGTTGTGAACACCCTCTGTCCTTAGACCCTCGAACCGATTCAGGAAAAACTTCAAAAAACTCTTTATGGGTTTATTTACTTAAAATCACATGTTTGAGCTTAAGTTTACACAATGTGTTAGAGTGCCTGATTACACATCCAGTGGACATTTAGCAACATCCGCATTTAGTTGTGCTTGCGTCCACTTTAGTAATAAAAGTTTGATATGTAGTCTCCTCTAAGCTCTGTTTTGATCTCCATAACTCCTGAGGGAAATGTCTAGCTGGTGGTCTCCAGCTGTGTCAGCCTGCAGTTTGGTGCTGGGTAGGCTGTGAATACTCTTTGTATCAGGACTTTTCTACCAAAAACAGCTGCCTGCTGCTGCTGGAAAACCTGAAATGATGAGCTACCAGAGGCAACAACTGTAACTGCCATGTAGGGTGACGATTCTCTGTTTCATCTCTAATGCTCTGTCTGCATAGCTGCATCGTTCATCTTGCACATCATAACAGATGTGCTTCTATTTTAATCAATCCAGCTGTTTTCACAGGATGTGTCATAATTCATTGTTGCCTATACTTTATATATGACAGGATCCTCTGCATGTTCAAATCTTTTTTTTCCATGTGTAACTACAGTGATTGTGTGTTGGACACTGAGCCTGATCTTCTCCTGTGTTGACACAGATGCAGCTCCGACTGCTGAACTCACCTCTGCAATGTGCAGTAGGATTACTACAGTGTTCTTCATGATGCAGGAACTCTTGACAAAATCATTTTGGTTCTTTTCATGCACTAGGGATCAGATGAGAAGCTGGACAGATGTAATTTGTTTTAAAGTCATATTTAAATAGAGAGATTCTGACACTTCTCTGAGAACTCAACAGACTGCAACTTAAGAGAAAAGTGCTCTAAATAGAGAAAACTTTGTATATATGCAGCATGTCTCTGAAATGCTGTACATAGTATAAAATTAATAACCGTGTTTTCTTCATTTGCTTGTACTTCGTCTATTTGCAGTATGTTTTCTTGAGCAGTGTATTGAACTCTCCATTGCGATGGACCCACAAAGAAGCGTAACAGTTTATTATGTTTTAAATATTCACTTTAATCAACATTACATCTACATTGTGATGGTAAAGGAAGTGCCACATCAGCAGTTAGTGGAGTTTCTGCTCAGAAACATTAACAGTGGGTCACTGCTTACTGATGAAAAGTCAAACTGTTGGAAGGGTCTGGGAGAGTGTGTGACTGATAAAGAAGAATATAGCAGATGTGTGTTTGATGAATGAATGCATAAACGGTATGCTATGCAATGTGCATACCATGACAGAGTGTAGAGGGGATAGAGTTATTTTTTTATTTCGTTTAATATTATTAGTATCAAGTCAGATTTTGCATTTTGGTTATATTGGATTTGATATCTGATTCACACCATCATGTTTACATATTTAAAGTTTTTTACAGGTTTGATTGGAGGTAATGATATTCGACAGACACCATTTTCTTCAAAGTAATCCAAGCAGAGCACTGCCATTAAATATATGTCAGGGAGCTCCAGGGCATTTGAGCCCTACTGGCTCATGCATTTGGCTGTTAGTGTGTTCACTGTGGCGTTGTGTGTGTGTTTGATTCTGACTTTGTGTGTGTGTTTGTGCCATGGCGTCCTGGTTCTGCAGCGTCATCACTGCAGCCCTCCCTGCACAGCAGAGCTCATTTATAAAAGAACCAACCAGCCCAGATTCACCGCCTCTATATGTGCATGTGAAAAGAGAGTGTGTATGTGCGCGTGTGTGTGTTTGTCCATGCATGCACTTGTGTATTCAACCAGCCCAGATTTACTGCAGATCCCCTCATTCATCATGAGAGACAGAGGGAAATCAGGAGAGGAAGAGAAGAGAGAGGGAGAGTCACACTGAACCTCTCTCTCTCTCTCTCGGCTCTGAAGAGGAAGAACATGCATCAGATTAACTGTGCTACTAATTTGGTCACCGTCTTTGTCTAATGCAAAGCTGAAGTGTTTCCTCTGCACTTGTTGTGTAACAGCAGAGGCTGAGAGGAGGTGCAGTAAAGCAGCGATAAGATACAACAGGAGCACTAAAGTACAAACACACAAAAATATTTCATCAAAACAAACAAAACACCAAACACCAAAACAAACAAAATTAACTAAAAACTAACACGTAGCATTATACAGTGTCTGGACGCTGCATGTGTATGAGTATCAAGACTGATCTGACTCCATACCAAAGTCATCGGATGGATATTAGATCGATATTCTCCAGAACAGTCATTATGGTAAAACTGGGAAAATAACCAACCAATGTCATGCGATACACTGAATTTAGACAAGAAGGCGGCATTTCCTTGTTCCATTTGGAGAAACCTTGGAGAACTAACCTCCTTATGACCTGTATTGAATTGCATACTTGTATTGCAAACCCCTGACCCGGGGCTCTGGTTTTATTCCTGCTTTGAGAAATGTTATGATTAGCTCTAAATTCTTATTTATGAACTCTTTACATGAAAGAAAAAACTGATGCTGTCATGTCTGTGGCAAACAAATATATGCATGCAGAATTGTCTCCAGGACATGTGATAAAGGAAATCTTCATCTTTAGTCAGTGTCACAATAACAGGTTGTCAGTTTTGACTGGTTGTCAATCTTAAGATTCTTACCTACCTTACCAATAAAAAAGAGAGGAGAGTGGCATGATGTGCAGCACAGTGCTTTTTAGAAAGATCATGATGAAGGATGAATGATCTCCCACACCCCTGAAGTATTTTGGTTTCCTTTCTGCCTGCAGCTGTTTGTTAACCTAAATGACTTAATGTTAGCTCAGTGCGCGGCTCTGGAAGAAGACTGGAGCTGTCTGGCCTAGACGTCATTTTGACATACTGTATTAACACACTGGACCTAAAACCACACAAAAAACATAAAATCCGAATATAAAAAAGTTAGATTTTGTAATGTGAAAACCACAAACATGTCTAACGAACCATTTTTATAACTTAGAATGCAAATATAAGTTGTAAAGTTTCAAAAAATTATGTACAAATGTAGCAAATAACAGTTATTTACAACTATTTACATTAAAATGCAGGCAATGCCTCAGGCGTTTTTTTTGTTCAACTATTTACAAAACAATCAGGTGTCACAATAAGATGCCACAAATTATTTGTGCCACTGTAAAAAACAGTTCCTGTCCATTACAAGACAGAGGGGCACATCACAAGCCTTCTTCCAGCACCAAAAACGCGCCATGCCAGAATGTGACGACAATATTCAGAAAAAAAATATTATACATTATTTATTACAAGTCTGTTTTAATTGGCCAATCAATTTATAAACGCGTATGTAGTTTGAAGTCCGCATTTTCGACACAAGTTGAAACGGAGAGGCTGGGTCTTTTTGCTACGTCGCTATCATAAAGCGGACCTGTAATCTGGACGCGCCGTGGCGTCCGTCGACTCCAGAGGGTTAATCCTGTGATGACTGTTGAGATAGAATATGAACCAAACTTGCACTAATTCTGCCTTTGCATATTCAAGCAATTGTCCTTATTCACACAGTTGTGAGAGATCTTGTATCATTAATCTGAACACACTGTAGGTCATTTTAGCATTTGAACCACCAGCCAGTGCTGTCAGAGTCACTTTGTTCAGACACAGGTCCGTCAGCGTGCAGGTCAGAATTGTACTTTTTTGTACTTTGGTCAGCCACACATTGTTGGACCAGTGACAGACTATACTATGCAAAACAAGTGAGCAGATAAGACTATAGTAGCTTAGGATAAGGCTGAAATGTAAAACAGAAATATTCCAAAAGAGGAATCTACACTGTGAGTCTTAGTGAGAAGCTGCAGCATCAGTTATGAGGCTCACCGAGCTTTATGGATTTATATTCAGGTTATCAACAGCACCTGCAGGAACACCTCGACTCCCTGCAGCTAAGTGTGTGTGTGTATGTGTGTGTGTGTGTGTGTGTGAGTGTGTTTATACAGTTTTACGCATATACACTGCCTCTCATGCACACCTTTTTCCATTCGTTACACACATGGACACAAACCCATTCAAACAGCCCCATAGGACAGTGCAGTGTGTGTGTGTGTGTGTGTGTGTGAGAGAGAGTGTATTGCAGTTCGTTGCATTATTGATTGATTGACCGACTCTCTAGGGCATGTGATACAGACTGGCCATGTTGATTTTCCTCTTCTCGTATACACACACAAATACACACTTTTGCCTCACTGAAGTCACACACAGTGAGGTTTAAATTCAGATATACCGAGAAACAGAAAACATTTCCAACTACCCCCGAGCACACACACATACACACACACACAAACACACATATACACACTCTTACATATCTGAAGCAATTATTTCTAGTACAACCTGATCAATGTGTAGTGTAAGTGTTGGTACTTTTTTTTCTGCTTTCATTTGTACACAACTAATAGCACACAAAGTTCTTTGAAGTCATTACAGTCCATCACTAGCTGAGCTCAGTCCTATGGGCCCTTATAGATACACATATGTACATATAGGCAGGGGTGCCTAACATCCGTACACCATGCGCTCACCTTCGAGTCACTGAAGCCATCTAGAGACATATAAAGTTATCGAGTTGCTGGGGGAGTCACATGGAGTTCATTCAGGTCCCTTCTATAATTGATTTGTCTCACAGCGAGCGCTTCGGAGGGACATCAAACTCATTTTCATGTTGAAGTGGGACGAGGTTAAGTGGAGTTATATTGGGTTATATTGATTTCACTGGAGTCATTTCAGGAAGATCATATAACTTGATATGATATCAGGGTATCAATGAAACTAAGGGAATGCTTTCAGAGAGATACATTATGGTCAATTCGAATGGATTTGCAGTTCATTTGTCGACACAAAGGTCATGGTGACTGCCATCATACCTGAAAGTGGAGGAAGCACCGCACCATAAACCAGAGCGCATTGTGAGGTCTCGCTCTAATTAGACAGGGTGGTGCAAAGAGATGAAAGTTATAATCCTTAAGATTTTAGTCCCGGGTAAAGAGTTTAGTTTAAAGTGACATATATAGTGACCACTGAGGTTGCTGTCGGAAGATCAACAGAAGTATGGCATCACATGTATTTGTGAGAGTGAGAGTGAGAGCCAAACAAGCTGTGGGCTGAGAGCACTGTTGCTCCAAAACTTCCACTAATACTCAACTAATAAAAGTCCCACATGTGTAAAATTATAAGCATATTATAAATGTATATGTAGCCAAGTGGATAGGGGTTACTGTGTTTTTTTGTATCAGCTCTCAAGCTACAAGCTAGGAGAGGAGTAAGTGAGCACATGATTTTGTTTTCTGATTAAAGTGTACTGTAAGTTGATTTAAGATCACTGTAAAAATATATATTTTGCAAAGGGATATATGACTATATACATTTGAGTTAATTCATAATGTTTAGAGTTAATTCATGAAGTCTATTGAAGTTAAAACCTGATGTGTACTGTAAAATGTGTCAGTTAAAATGAGAAGTGTGGCTTAGAAATGTATTTATGTATGTTTATTTTCTGTTTTTTGCACAGACAGAGTCATAAGATAGTCAGGAAAGAAAGGAAACAGGATTTGTTCTATTGTTTATTTGACTGTGACAAACATTTGCCTCAAAATTAGAAAATTAATGCTGTCCTTGTTCGAGGTCAGTCGGGGTATTAAAGATCCACTAACATATATTTCAGTGTGTCCGGTCCTATCTTTTATGATCTGGCCACATATAAATAAGCAAAAATATAAATGTAATGTACTTGTTTCGTGTCTTTGGCTGATGATATTGTTAGATTGTTAATTTGTTATTGCTAATGATGGAGCTAGTTGGAACTACTTTGTATACAGTAGGCTAATTTAGTACAGTGGGTCATGACGTAGAACCCACAAGATGAATGTGAGGCTTCGTGAGTCAATTAACAACAGAGCAAAGCATACATTTTTTTCAATATGAGTGAACCATCTGGGCAGTTAGTTTGTCAGAAACACAAGAGCATAAGACCAACCGCTGTAAGTGTTTACAGTGCAGACAAACAATCTCATGTTCTTTTAATGAAGAGCTCATTCAAAAATAATTGGGCAGCCGTGATCTGATTTCATGCTGAACACAGCACAAGTAGATTTCCATACAACAGCAGCTCACAGTAACAGAGGTTTGTTACATTGCTAAGAAGTATGAGGTGTGCAGGTATCTAAAAGCAATTGTCCTTGCCAATGTTTACTGTTTTGCAGACACATTGTTTCTTTCAATGAGAGGGTTTCAGTTCATGAAGATCTAAAGTACTACAACTTAACCCTTTAACACCAAGTGTATCATTTGAGTCTTTGAGACCTCTACATGATGATGTGTACAATGAAAATGCTGGAAAATACTAAATAAACAAAAAATAAAATAAAAATGGCAAATGAAGCAAAAATGATATCAATTTGCATTATATGAGTTTTAATTTGTATTTACTTTTTCCTTTTTTTTTATTTGTCAGAAGGTTGAATCAACACTCCAGTTTTAAAAGGAATTTTCTGGTATTTACTTCATGGTTCGGGCTTTAGAGGGTTAAACAGTAGCAGACAATGCTGATCAGTCTGATCATATGTTCACTTTGCAATAATTATTCAGAGCAGCTTTCTGCAAAAAATAAACTTGAGCTTTTAAAAGCTGGGAAAAGCAGAGACAACCTGCTCAGTCATTGTCATACTGCATCGTGCAGGTGCTTGTTTTCCTCCAACTCATGTGTTTATTTACACTTTTAACACTGTTACCTGTTGTTGTCTCTCTGCCATGAGAAAAAAAATATGCAAGATTATTCTGAGGTTATAAAAAATAAGCTGTAATAAACTCTCTCCCTCCCGTGGTGCTGCATCACACAAAACACTGAACACACACAGGTGGAAACACAATGGGAAGATCACTGAAGAGATAGGCTACCTGAGAACAGCTCGTCCTCATCTGTTGACATATTTACTACATTACTGCACATCCTGTTTACATCACAGTTACTGCACATTTGACTCATTTACTATCATTTATAAAAGTGTTCCTATATTTTGCTGCCCCATTTTATGTCTTAGACTGTGATTTAGATTTTGATCCACTCAGGTGTTTAGTATAAGTATAAGCTAATTATAAACTATAAACTCGTATAAACTTTTTGAGGGTGATCATCTCTATGTTTGACTGATGGTACAATAATCATCAAGAACACAGATTTGTAAGCGATTATTGTACATTAAAGCACAATATCCCCCCACTTGAACTTAATTCCCCTGAGCCACTCTGAAAGAAATGTAACCCACACTTTGTTATGCACATGTTTCTTATTTAAAATGTGAACAGTAAATAGCAAAAGGTCTGGTCCTTTTCAGGGGGTTAATACAACTTTCAGCAGCCACCATAAACTCCCAAAGAAACAGAGACAATAATTCTGCGTGTTTAAAGCGCTCGGTGTAGAAGCAGCACAAGTTAATTGAAGAGACACTGCTTTACCCAGCTTCATCAATTATTACACATTAAGGTCTCAAGTGATGCAAACTGCAGAAGGGTTGTGTTGAGTGCAGATACACACTGGAAGAAATTATGCTTCCAAAAAATAACATTGTGTTAAATCAACTATAAGAGCAGCTCTTAAATCAGTGGACGTAATTCTATTAGATGTTTGCACATTCTGGGTATTTGTGCTTTATTAGCAAGTAGTGAGGGCATTAGAGGACAAGCCCTTACAGGACTGGAATGCATGTTATTAGTAATAGACTTGTACACACAATGTACAACAAAAGTAATTATAGGTGATCATATTTTGTGTTGAGTGCAGTAGCTGCCTTTTCCATGTCAGTTAACCTGGATACATTTCATGAGTGAAGTAACAGCACGTGTAAACAGTGTGCACCAGAGCAGGGTTTATGACTGCACCACTGCTGGAAACAACAGCCAAAACACATCTTATAGGAGCGCTTCAAAGTTTTAGAAAAAACAATTACTGAATCAAGAGGCAGATGCATGCATGAACAAGATGTAAACATGTAATGTACATAAATACTGTATGTGCTGTATGTTGCAGTGGTTTAACAGCTACACGCCGCTGTCAAGATGACATTTCACTTCTGCCCCCGTATATGACCGGTTGTTGTCACCTGACCTCTGTCATGTGTGGACAACTTAACTTTAAAAATGAAGCTCTCACTTCACTGAAGAACATGAGACATGGTTGAAGGTGTGCAAAATCTTGTAACCAGACCTTGATTTTAGTTTATTTTTTCAAATTAGCAGTCCCAAGGTCAAGACTGAACTTCCACATGCACATTACGATAAGAATCACACTCCCCTGTGGTATTAAGGTCACATTGTGGTAGTCAAAAAATGTGTTCAGACTGTTGGAATGGAAAGTCACACTCTTAATAAAAGCTTACAATAGCTGTTGATCGGTATGTGTAAATGACTTAAATGCACACGTGTAGAATTTGAAAATATCAGACTTTCTTAGTGGTAGTTTTGTTGACAGCAGTGAATGCAAACAAAACGGTATAAAGCATTATGTATTCTGTAATAGTAATCTGAAAGATGTTATAAATGTATGAAACTAATTTCTCCACATAGCCACTTTAGGGCTGCAGTCTTGTTCACAGTAAACAGTGACGTTTGATAGCCGATCACAGAGCTGACTCATGGCAGCCTTCATGTTCCCTCTCAATCTGCACAGACTGTACAGACTGTATTTACACGCAGCTGACTCCCACTGATATCTGATCCCCTCCTCAGGTTAGCAGGCAGATCCAATCGCACCGATTAACATTGCACGCTATGTATCTTAACACCTTGAATTAACATGCATTTTTTCCATAACCAGATATGATATCTAGAGAGAGATCACATCACAGGTGAACATTGGGTCAACATAATTAGCACTAAAACATTATTATTATTTTACATTACTTTATACTGATGCACAGATGTGATTATATGGATGTGGGTTTTTTTTGATAAAAAGAAAAATAAAGGTGTTGTATTTATGTTTGTGCAATTAATATTGGTATTAGGAAATTTACATTTTACATTTACTTCACAAATTCCAGTCAAAATGTAATAAAGTCAGCATATTATCTCTGAGTCTGATGGTCACTTTCTACAATGTGGTAGCTCTGCTGAACTGTTTAGCTCCACTTCCACTGAGAGATGGAAAAAGGTAAAGCTAATGTGACAGTTGATGAATCAGGAAGTCAAAGTGTGTCGTTCTATCTGGAACCACAAATCCTCCATGAACTGTTTAATACACACTCATTAAGAAATGCACATGTCCGCTCGCACATACCAACACACACAGAGCATAAGAGCACATAAGCTTCCACACATACATAGAGTGACTCATTAATGCTAAATTATACTCAGCACATTATACTGTAATGAAATAAGATGAAGAACTATAAGTTCTTCCTCTCTGCTCACTGAATGATAAATGACAGTGTAAGTTGAACACTGTAGAATGATAAATGAGG
This sequence comes from Scortum barcoo, assembly GCA_023238725.1. NCBI lineage: Eukaryota > Metazoa > Chordata > Actinopteri > Centrarchiformes > Terapontidae > Scortum > Scortum barcoo. Next base: position 25,595,349 of record CM041554.1, read on the forward strand.
GGAAAAAGCAGGTGAGGTCATGTAACAGAAAAGAAGGCATGTGTGGCAGTCTGATTTTCAGTAACTCTACTTAAACAGAAAAGGATCCATTATTGTGATTATTTGAATCTTTCAAGACAGTTTGACATGACTGTTTCAGGTTTTAGCGTTTTCATTCTGGCCGATCACACCTGCATCACTGATGGGGAAATCCTTGGCCAAAATCAATTTCATCTGCTCAGTGGATTCATGCAAAGAAACAAGGCAGATCTTTACAAACCTTTGGTGAACTCTGATGCATGTATTTGCATCGCTACCAACTGTTCTATCAAAACTGACCTTCGAGGGAATGGAGGTCCAGATAGGCCAAAATGAAGAGGCTGTAACTGAGTCAGTTTATTTAATTTTTCATAACCTTGCTCTACTGGAGTGTAAACTGCTGCAGAGTACATTTTTTAATAAACAACATTAACTTATTTTCTGGTTAGCTGCTGAGCTTGTTGGCTTGTTGAGGTTTTTGTATTTTGTTTTTAACTCAGCGACTGGTGAGCACTAACAGAAACTTCTCAGAATAGATGGTTGTCAGTGGAAATGTACCTCACTCAACAATATTCAGTTATTTTAATAAAGTCAAATTTCAACACTTCATACTCACTTCATCACAGTGCAAGGACATGTGGGTCAAGTGGATCAAAGTCTCAGAGACCAGCATCAGGTTTAATGAAACCTGGTGTAAATGCAGATGCAAGCACAACCCTACAGAAGCTCAATCCTCTAATGCTGCGCTGCAATCTGGATAAGAGGCTGGAGCAAGATGAATACCGTCATTTTATTAGTGGGAGGAATATTTTATCAGCAGGTGGAGTTGGAGGAGGCTTCAGTAATGGCTGAAAATCAGCTCCTCTTATCCCCTTTAGAAGCCGTAAGTAGTTTTCTAATGAGCAGGGAGGACAGTCCAGGCCAGCTTCTCCTAACAGAAAGTGGCCTTGTCACAGACACACAGAGCTGCAAGTTGCTAATACAGAGAATTACAAATAAACACAAATCTGAATATGAATATGCAACCTGTTCAGTATGTTTCACTGAGCAATTTACTCATTTTAGTGAGTGCAACCAATGGCTTCCATGAACTACAAAAAAAATGCTTTTGTTGAAAGAACTTTTAAATCCTTCCAAAAAAAAAAAAAATCCTGCACAGTGATCATGGAGTGTGTGAGAGGAATCAGCTACTCTTGGAAGCCAGTCCTGGTGTTTATTACCACTCACACATGAAATATACATCAGCAACTTCCAAGCTTGGCAGGGAGCAACATTATCCTTCACATCTGTGTGGATCCCTATTCAGTACTTACTGCTCATCTACATGCACCGTTTGAAGAATGCTGCTATAGACTCACTTTGGTCTTGAGCCAAAGGATCACAATGCAAATGAAAATGTAAAGAGAAGTTTAAGGAGAGACTGAGATGCTGCTGGCAAGCTCAGTTTGAGTTCGGTGAGGGGACACTGTTGAGCTACACACACAAACAACATTAACATTGGAGATAAAAAAGAACTAATTGTCCAATTAAGGTATTTACAGCAACCTGCCATACATGTAATGTTTTCTCTGATCGTAATTAAAAATCTGTTTATTCTAAGTCAGTGTGTTCTCAAAGGAGTTTTGCTCAGATAATGTTTCACCGGTCAGTGTCATGAAAAAAGTGAAATGAGTTAGATTATTTAGTTTTAATAATTATTGCTAAAAGTAGAATTGCATTAGAAGTGCAATTACCTTTTTGTCTGACCTCTCCTGAAGAGAAATACATTTCAAAGTGTACAGTGTGTTTCATTCATTTCACTCATAGTATAGAGATAAAATTACATTTGAAATTTTTTTTCCAAACCAAGTGTATTTGCTTAGAGACTGAAAGATAGTAAATATTCAACCAGCAGCTCATTGTGGAGGGTCACATTGTTCTATATGTGATGTGAGGCGCAGTCTGCAGAGGTTGTGTGTTTGCTGAGAAAAGTAGGGCATTTGGAATGAGCTGACTTCCACAACTAATTCAAAGTTCCATTGTAGTCCATGGTTTGCTGGTCCAAAACCACTGCCAGCTGATTAATGTAATGTTTTCTTTTCCAATCCCTTGGCCCACTTTCGTTCTTTATTTCATTTCTCCTTATTCCCCAGAGGCAATCAGTGTTTCATCTGCTGCCAGATTCCACATGCTTTTTAGAAATATATTTTTGCAATTGAGAATTAAAAAAAAATATATATATAAAAATCTGTTTTAGCCCGAAGCAGCGACTCATTCAGATAAGCGAGACGCATCATCACCTCCACTGTATACACATCATCAGAGCGATGTGTGGTCTGGATGATGGAGGAAGGCTGTCATTATCCACTGTGACTTGAAATCAGTAACTACTGTATGACATGTAGCAGTGTTGGCCATTTTAAGTGGTTTTATCATGTTTGCAGCTGAGCCTTTGTGGTAAAAAAAAGCATAAGCATATATGTGTTAGAGTGGAAAATTATTTATCCACTCTACACTGGAATTGATGCATAATACACTGGCAGTTATTATATGTGGTGTTTAAACTAGGAAAAAAAAAAGCAAATTGTATCCTTTGAATCCTGTACACCACGCTGAAGGCTGCTAGTGTCTGTCAAATCTGACCACAGTTCAAAGAGTGTAATAGGATTAGTATGAGCGGCATCTCTGCACTGATATATAAAAGCTAGTATTTCTTAGATAAGCCATTAAAGTCACATAGATGACTCTTGAGGATGACCCACAGTCGTATGCAATTGTAGTTCAAGTTGCTTTAATCAACCCCTCTGTTTCTTTTGTTCTCTTTCTCCCAGTCTCCTCTCCTGATTATTTTCTCTCTGGCCAGTGTTTTATATCAAACAGTGCAGGGAAGGAAGAAAACATTTCTGTCTTTATTGGTGTAAATTTATTTTCTCAGAGACAACAAAGGAGCTTAACATTATTTGTTGTGTTTGTTCTTCTTGTCTAGCTTCTGTTATTTGGTTTTAAACTGAGGTAGCAATAAGTTTGAAATCAAAGGAGTGAAGACACTAACTTTATTTATCACTCTTTCTCCGTCCAGTCTGATGTCAAAAACTTGCACAATATCTTATAATAGAAAAAATAACTCAAGCATATGACTTCCAGACTGTCAGTCTTAGAGCTCCACAAACCATCGTTTTTTTTATTCTAAAAATAGATCAAATTACTGTAATGTAAATGGTTCACTCATATTGATGGACCTTTAGAGAATTATCACCCAACTTTAGCAATTCCCCTCAATGCTTGGTATTGTTTTGGTTTCAAGGCTGCCAACTACTGTTTTGGTTCAGTCACAATGCTTTCATCAATTTCATTCCTAGCAGCAGGCAGATGCTTTCAGTGAAAAAGCTCTGACAAACGTTGGCTGAATAATAATGGCAAATTATCTGTTGTTTTAAAAAAATCTGAGCGAGGGGAGGCATGTAGATGTTAAACAGCAGAGGTCCCAGTATGGCGCCTTGAGGAACATTGTGTGTCATTTATGTGCAACTAGCCATAGACATCCAGATACATATTTAAGTAGGATTCAAACCAGTACTGCGCCCGCAAGAAAGTCCCACTGAATTTCCCATTCAATATAACAATATGTTGTGGTCAAATGCAGCATTGACATTCAGTAACAGTAAGACAAACTCTGCTACTGTCTACTTCCGTGTTGTGGTCACTGAACACACTGAGTTAAATCCTATTGTGTTAAAAGCAATCCTTGTACATCACATCCTTGTTTTGTGCAGTAATATTACTGTTACGCAACAAGGAGGTAGCGGTGGGGTGTTAATGTATCTAGCTCTACATCTGACATGCAGACAGACAGAAGACACTTCAACAGAACAAATTGGTCTCAGTGCTGTGCTGGATCAATTTGAATCAACACTATGGCAGGATTTCTGAAGGCTTGCTCAGTCTTCCAGAGTACAGGGATAACAGCAAATCCTAGATTTTATGAAATAGTACTAATATAAAAAATAAATGCTGCAGTGTAAACCCACCACTGCAGCTGAGCACTGGCCTCCTGACTGCATGTGAAACAGCCTTCTTTGTTTTCACCTCCCCTCAGCTCCAGGTAACAAAGGTCATCAAAAATGCACATTTCCTTGACCAGACCCAGTGATAAATAATAACTTGTGAAAAAATAAAGCAATGTCATAAATCTATGGCATAATCTCTAGATTCAAAGATTCAAAATACAGCTTGTTTACTTACATTAATCCACCTGTCCTGGGCAGCTCAGTGACAAAAGAAGATCCACAGTTCTGGACAAGATGACTCCCTCCTTTGTCCACTGAAGAGCTGAAAGTTGTCACAATAGTGCAACAAGGTCTAGCAGACAATATACAGGTGCAATCATTACTGAAAATCAGAAGAACTAAGGGCTGCTGTAGTTAGAAGAAAAAACAATAATCGGGTTGCATAGATAACAAAACATAATTATCATTTGATGGATTGCTCATCATATCTAACAAGCACCACACAGATCCTGAGCAGTCTCACAGCAATATTACAGTGTGGGAAGTCAGAAAAAGCTGATTTAATCTATATAATACAATCATTTAGTATTCATGTAATGTTTTTCAAAACTATCTTAATTTAACCGCAAGAGATTTCAGACAGAGACTGTCGACAAACCTTTTTCAGTGATATATAACAGTACAAATGACAAGTGACAGAAGAATTTTCTCATTGGGTAGACATCCTGTTAATACAAAGTATCAACTCAGAATAAAAGGATAAAGGCATCGGGAAGGCTAGGACCTTGGACAGGCAGCTCAACATCAGACAGTTACTGCCTTTGGCCTGATTACATCAACATTTATAAAGGTGCCGGAAGAGCATTGTGATGTCTGTCATGTTTCTGTTTCCTGTTCTGGCATGTCCGTTTTATTTTGAAATCCCTAACTCTCCTCTCGTTTCAGGTCCCTTAACTTCCTGCCCTTGTGTATGTTTCCCGCCTGTGTGATTGTCTGCCCCGTCCCTGATTGTTTCCACCTGTTCTCCATTATCTCTTGTGTATATATTGTCTGCGTTTCCTCTGTCTTGTTGCCAGGTCGTTGACCGTATTCACGTGTTCATGTTCCTGTCTACGTTTTGTTTCAAGAACTCCAGCCATCAAGCCACGACAAAGAAACCAAATCAGCTTTGTAAGAACTTTTATTAAAAGCTTCTTTTTGCAAACCGAAAAACCTGACTTTGTCCTGCATTTGAGTCTACCTGCCTTGTGCCACTGTAACAAGCATCTACAAAGTTACACACAGTACCACATAATGACAATGTGATTTTTTTCAAATGTATTAAAAATAAAAAAAACTAAGAAATCACATGTATTTTCATAAATATTCACAGTATTAAAGAAAAACCTTTGCCATGAAGCTCAAAATTGAGCTGATCAGGTGTGCATCCTCCTGTTTCCACTGATCATCCTTGAGATGTTTCTACAGCAGCTTAATTGGAGTCCACCTATCGTCAAATAAATCAGTTGATCTGGACTGGACTTGATTTGGAAAAGGCACACACCTGTCTAAATAAGGTCCCACAGTTGACTGAGCGCATGTCATGTCAGAGCACAAACCAAGCATGAAGGGGCCTCAGCCAATGAATGTCTGTCAGAGCAGGATTGTCCAGCTGTGAGACAGAGGAGAACCTTCTGGCAGAGATAATCAGGCCTGTATGGTAGAGTGGCAAAGGAATCAGTAATCAATAGTGTGTGAAGGTCTCAGAGAAAACAAAATTCTCTGTATGAGACCTTTAGTGGACAACTTTCAGACCATGCTGCTTTGAAGGTCCCCAATGAGCACAGTGGCCTCCATCATCCATAAGATGGAAGAAGTTCAGAACCACCAGGACTCTTCCTAGAGCTGGCCGGCCCAGTCTAAACTGAACCTGCGATCGGGGGAAAAGGGCCTTAGTCAGGGACCATATTCAAAAAGGTGACCAGTTTTCTTAGAACCTCGATGGTCACTCTGTCAGAGCTCCAGCAACATACCTCTGTAGAGAGAGGAGAAAAGAGGAAATCTTCCAGAAGGACAATATTCCATCTTCTGCAGCAATCCAGGCCTGTTCAATGTGTGCAATACTTTCCGGCCTGCACTGTACACTTGGCTGTGGCCAAGACCATCCTGAGTAAAAGGCACATGGCAGCCTGCCTGGAGTTGAGCAGAGATGCCCAAAATGCTCTTCCACCTGACCGGAAAAAAAATTATCAGTCTCTCCAGCGTGTCCTGGGTCTTCCTCGATGAGTGGACAGCCTGGAACACCTCCCTAGGATGGCGTCATGTTTGAGGAAGCCAGGCACCGCTGGTGGTGGCACTCATTCTCCCTAGTGAGTGGATGCAGCATGTACAAACCTGGGATCCATGTCAGATTTTCAGCTCCTCCAGGAACTTGAGGCACTAGGACTTGGAGAGGGCTCACAATGTACAGAGAATCCTGGATGCCGCCTAAAACATGGACGCCAAAATCAAACTCTTCCTCAGACTGGGACGACGGATCTTTCAAGACTCCAAAGAGGAATGACCACTCCTAAGCACACAGCCAAGATAAAAAAGACAAACACTCGGAGTGGCTCAGGACAACTCTGTGTGTGTGTGTGTGTGTGTGTTATTTTTAAGGAAGAAAATGAATTTAATCCATGAAATAAGACTTAACAACAAAATGAGTGGCAATACTCAGACTTGACTGTTCATCTGTTTCATGTCTTGCACCTGAGATACTATATATTTCGTATATATATATATATATATATATATATCCATCCATCCATTTTCATCCGGACTCATAGGCAGACCTCTATTCTGACACTTCCTCCAGCTCACTTCCTCCAGGATATGGCTGTCCTGCACCGACACTTCCCTTGGAACTGAACCTGATGGAGCTTGAGAGGTGCTCCAAAGAGGAATGGGCGGGAAACCACCTGCCCAGAAGCCAGATAGGTTTTCCATGCCAAGCTCCTGTTTCGTCATATGTCAAAGTATGAACCAAGGTGAGGGTGGGACGAGATTGATTCAAGGCAGAGGGCTAGTATAATTGATCATTTCTTTATATCAATTTTCCTCATCAACAAGTCAACAGAAAATCTCACAGTTTCCCCTGGAGTGTGTGAATCTCTTCAGTGTCCCATCGGCTGTGAAGTGTGTGTTATTTTGAAGGTCCCAAGGGAAGAAATAGATTTAAGAATCCATTTTTGAATCCATAAAGATTATGAACAGGAAAAATGCCGGAGTCCAAAATGGAAAAAGCCTGAAACAGCCGAGCTAGTAGACTATGACCTCTGGATACCACTGAGCTGTACCACGATACTGTTGTGCATTTCTTTAAACCCCCATTTTAGATACGTTCCAGATCCATCCATTTTCATCCGACCAGGTCACCGCATTTCCTGAGATACTATATATTTGGGCCCGCTATATATGGACAAACCGTATCACACTCTGGTTCATATAAGTACCACCACCTATGCAATGGTATATATCCATATCCATCCATCATCCATTGCAGGGACTCAAGAAGAGTTTGAGTACTGCACTGAGGCATCTCACAGCCTCTGCGGAAGGCTCCATGCGGAGTCTTGCCAGCCCTTACAGCTCGCCGCCACCATAGTCCCTGGGCACCCCAGACCAGCCCCTTCCAGCTCACTAGGTGGAGGCCCACACCGTTAGGTCCCAGGCGCAGGCCCTCCGCCTTCCCAGAATCTCGGTGACATAATCCCTACTTCCCAGAGAGTAGGCTCTTCATGGGACCTCCAGGACAGGTTGGCCCGTTATTCTCCCTTCATTTTGCCCAAGCCACCTTTCGCAATGGTATTTCCACTTTATATTTGAGAAATATTTGTCTTTTTTGTACCTTGCCAGGTCTGTCAGGATAACCAGCTTTTGGATTCTATCTCTTTACCCGTGGCTCTTCCTGCATTTACCCCAAAGGCCTTCACAGATGAAACACACCCTTATGGGACATATCCAGCTTTGGATCTGGAAACCCCCATAAACTCTCAAGTGATGAAAAAACGGTTACTGGCACGTGTGACCCGGTCCCTCTCTACCGCATAACTGTCAAGAAGGCCCTCTGGTGACAAGCCACCATTTTACCACCACCCCAGAGTATTAAAAAATGTTCACATAACAATGTCCAGCTATCCCCGACGAAGGCTTGAAGTGTGGAGCTTGCGAACTATCAGCCAACTCCCAGGCCGCCTCTCACAACATCTTGCCCATTAAGGAAGACAGAAATTTTTATTTATTTCTGAAAAAGTGACAGACTGCTTCACGGGCCTTGGAAACACCGAAAGTGATTTAATTGTAATTAAACAACATAAACAGGATATTTTTCATTCCACTCCAGGACCCCATTAACATATTTTTACTCATCAAACAAAAGATATCAACATGACTGTTCAGTGAATCAACAATGTGTATTTTAATGGATCGCAAGATGCTGGTGCTCCCGCTGCATCCCACTTCCGGTTTTCCAAAAGAAGTCATCAAAAGTCCTCCTAAAATATCATCACAGGGACCTACAGCAGGCTCTCGCTACTGTCGATACGTACCTCAGTCTTCGGCTTGGGTGAATCGAGTCCACCTCAGTGAAAGTGACCAACTTCCAAGCTCCACAATGCATGATGAGGTGCTCTACTATCAGAAAGAGACTACACAGGACAGCTGTTTGACTTTCATGGGAGGTGTGCAAGGAGGAAACCTTTGCTCTCTAAAAAGAACATTAAGGCCAGACTGAAGTTTAGCAACCAGACGTGAGTCGTCCAGACATACGCACACTCCCTTTGAGAGACCTCTACCCACATAGACAAAGACCAGGTCTTCTGGAATAATGTTCTTTGGACAGATGAGTCTAAAGTTGAATTATTTGAACACCAGAACAGAAGACATGTTTGGCTGTAAACCAAATACAGCATTCCAGGGAAAGAACCTCATACCAACTGTGAAGCATGGAGGTGGAAGTGTCATGGTTTGGGGATGCTTTGCTGCAGCAGGACCTGGTCAGCTCACCATCACATTCACCGACTGCATAGAATCCACCATGAATTCTACTGTGCCTGTAGGATACTGTATATCAGAGGGTGCTTAGAAGAACATGTGAAACCATCTGTAAAAAAATTAAAGCTGAAGAGTGGAACTGGACACTGCAACATGACAATGACAACAATGACAAAACCAAAACATACCAGCACCTGGCACCAGGACTGGCTGACTGAAAACTAAGAAGTGGAGAGTCCTGGAATGGCCCAGTCAAAGCCTGGATCTTAGGATCTTAATCCCATTGAGATGCTTAATCCAGGGGACATGACCATGAGATGCTGTGCTGTGGGGTGACTGTGCACAGGCTTGAAACGGGCTGTGCATGCAAGAAACCCCTCAAACATCTCACAGCACAGCCCAGTGAAAGAATTCTGCATTGAGGAGTGGGGCAAACTTTCCTCAGATCGATGTCAGAGACTGGTAGATAGGCTACAAGAAGCGTCTCACTGAAGTTATTTCAAGGGTAAAGGGGGTAACACTAGTTATTAGGGGGTAGGGTGTCCTAATTTTTTCCTCCATTAAAATATGCATTTTTCTTCATATCTTTTGTCTGATGAGTGAAAATATATTAATTTATGTTGTGTAGTTACAATTAAATCACTTTCTTTTCCAGAAATAAATAAAAACAAGATTGGACATTGTTATGTGAACATTTTTTAATAAAGCGTTGACTATTTAATGGGGTGTCCTAATTTTTTCACATGACTGTAACTGTCTATTCTAAAGGAATCTGAATCTGAATCCACATGTTAAAAAAGATGGTTCACAAATTTCTCTCTGCTGCACGCAAATATTTCTGGATTATTTCTGGATGTTCTCCATTATCTCGTGTGTGTGTGTGTGTGTGTGTGTGTGTGTGTGTGTGTGTGTATGTATATATATATATATATATATATATATATATATATATATATATATATATATATATATATATATATATATATATACACACACACAATACAAATATATGTTTTTAAAAGAATTTGCAATTTTAATAAAAAATACTTGGCTGTTATTACATTTACATACAGACTATTCAATCTGCATTTACTCACTGCCTGTGCCTACCTACTGCTGAATGCAGTTTACAGTAAATGCAGTACAGTACCCATGCAGTGACTGAAATCTTATTATTCATGAGGAAAAAACAAAGTGCTTTACAGTAATTGCATGTTTAAAATGTGATTTTTCCCTTGAAATATTTGTATTACTTACGGCCTACCTAAAGACAATCAGCCCTAAAAAGAAGTCCAGTTATCCACCAGCTGCATTGCTATTCAATGAGTTTGATTATTCAGCGCACAACCTCATTTTATTTAGATTAATGAACAAGATGGCCAGCTTCAAGATTCCTTACAATGCATATTTTAATGGAGTTCCTGACAATTTTTGACTGTAAAAATCAGTATGTGGGTTGTGAGGCTGGAGTATAGTCTTTCAGAGATTTGATCAGTTAAGGGGGACTGTCTCTCTAACTTGTACACTGTAAAGAAGAAACCAATTAGAGATGCAAGTATGGATGTTTTGTCATAGCCTGGATCCCATTTGTTTGCTTTGCAGTGCTTTGTAATAGAACATATTTAATACTAATAATTCACGTCAAGTGAGCAAGTGTAATCCTCCAATGTATTTATAAACAAAAAGGTTATCTATAACATGTCTATAATCTCCAATCAACATAGAGGTTTATGTTCTCCTACAAAAGGAAACCAGGACAATGAACACCAACACAAATTGTGCTTATCGATGAAGTTGATATACAGGCATCATTCTTGCAATTTTTGGTTTGTACCTACATGGTAGGATGCATTTATTATAAACTGCTTTGGATTAAAGCGCCAGCTACATGAAGATTATGTAATGAAATTCCAAAACGGCCTCATCTCCAAGAATACAGTGTCTCATAAAGGCTTCGCTGTGCTCATGGTGATTTCAATTATGTGTACTTTATTGCTTCATTATTGCTATAAATATAACTAAGTAATTAACTAATGTGCATTAGGCTGTACATAAGCTCATCTAGAGGTACTGATATTGTCTTTAAACTATTAGTTTGAAATGGGTCTCAAGGAAAAAAAAAACCTAATTTCCTAAAAGAGCACTTCACCTGTTATACACATTAATTCCATTTACTTATCGAGAAGCATGTTACTTAACACGTGAACACTCTTGTAAGTAGTAAAATGAATGTCTTTGGAGCTTGATCTTCTCATTTACCTCACGACAAATCAGCAAACAAGTTTATTTCCCCAAATGTCAAAAACACTGTTTAAAGTGTCTTTTACAAACCTCCCAACATTGTGGGAGTCCAGTTCTAGATCACTGAAGCACCTGTTTGAATAGATGAAACAAAATCAAAGCCTACATTTAGGAAATGGGTCGTCTTCTAGGAAAACACATTTATTTTTCACACACAGACACACAAGAAAAAATCATAACTGCTGAGTTGCATTGTCCAGCACACAAAATGGGAAAGAGAAGAAAGGCTGTCACTGACTGTGTTAGTATCCTGCACAATGTCAAACTCAGGACTCAGTATTTGAGAGAGAGACAGAGACTGATACAATGAAACCAATTTCACATAAATTGTCCACTGCAGCAGAAGCTTAAATGTGGTATAACAACAATGTAGGACAGATAGTCTCAAAGCCAGTAAACACTTTTCAAGCCTCCAGTAAAAAGATAATTGAGGTGTGCTTCATTGTCTTCAGAATGTAAAATCCTTTTTATCCTAAAACATCCTCATTTGAATGTGTCCAACATGCAATACAAACTGCTATGATTACATCCTGGAAATACCACACCACATATTTTCAAAGGCAGTGAAACACTACAGGATCACACTTAGCAATAAGTAAGACGTCGTCTGAGTTACTCCCCATCTGTTCGTAACAGCTCTTCTCTATATTTTCATTGTTTACAGCATGGAAGAGGCCTGATTACCTCAAGGTCACAGCCAGTGCAAAGAGTCAACACTGAGTAGCTGCCAAACTGTGAGGTGAGAGATTGGATTGCTGAGTGCAATAAATAAGGAAAGAATGGCATTTTGGAGGCCTTTGGAGTGTGTTCTACATTCAGGACTATTTGTTATTGCGTATTGAAACCAGGTTTTGCTGGTAGTAAGGAGGTCCGGGGAAGTAATTTTCTTTTCTGCTTGACATCTTCATACGCTTACAGACAGAACAGGCACACATTCACACTTTTCTCCCTCGCCTCATCATACTGTAAAAAAGCAACCGCTCTCGCCCACTAACCTACACACAATAATGCACACACTCACACACACACACACACTCACAGTTTGATATTTTCTCCTAAGCAGCTTGTATGAAGACAGTTCTGCCTTCCTTTCCTCTGTGACTCACAGTTACTCAGAGCTGCAATGAGGCACAAGTCTGTGTGCGTGTGTGTGTGCATGCAGCCACTTTGAAACAAACCTCTGGTGTTTCTCGCCTCGTGTCTGTCCCCAACGTTGTCATAATGTGACCGGGAGGAAATATCAGCTTCTGTTCAACTCTGACACTAACCGAGATAAATGTCATACAGACACACACAAATACACAAAAATTCATTTTTATGCTCCTCGTGCCCAGTTCTGTGTACTTCAAAGACACAAGTTCACATATCCATTCTAAAATGTGAGATAAAAGAATATATACATTCACAAACTAAGACTAAAATACGACACAAGCTGAACACAGTGCCTCTGCAGCACAGTGAAATCTGTCATTTTGTGCTCCAAGCACAAACAGAAAGCGCCCCAGCGTGGCACACCAGCAGGACCAAACACCACACCGACACATAATACATACAATATGTATATCACCCAGCCAGCATGAAATGACTGCCTGTAACCTTGGAGTATAAAGTGCTCACCCCCTGTGTGACAGCGGTTATGCTCCTTTACAAAGGACTGCAGCTGGAGTCAGTCTGAATTCTTCTGAACTTTTTTAATGGATTCTAATAGTAACCCAGGTAATGGCAAAAATAGAAAAAAAGCCACTTCACAATGTTCTTCATTGCTATCAACATTGCTAAATATGAAAAAAATAAAGTAAGTTGCTATAGTGTCATTATCAACTATGAATTTTTAAATTTGAGCTTTTTACACAAAAAACACAAATCATATTCACTGGTCAAATAGTCAAATTACTATTTGACTATTTGAGAGAGAGAGAGAATTGCTCAAGGAAAGTACAGATTTGGAAATAGCTAGGAGTTCTTTTTTGATTATGTGTCTTATTATGTAATCCAGTTCTGTGTTCTGGTGGATTGGAGTCAGCAGTACATCATGGACAGGGTGCTAGTCCATCACAGAACTCACACATTCACCATCCAAGGGTAATTCACAGTCTTTTTACAATCTAACTTGGGTGAATGTTTTAGGACTATGGGTGGACACTGTTGAGGGAAAAGCTCCCTCAGTATCAGTCTTCCATCCTTTCACAAGAGTTGTCTCCAACACTAAAATGTTGATTCAAGGAAAATTCAAGTTTTCTCTTTTGCTTGATCTAACTGTTTTCTATGTTTTGTACCAGCAGCAGTTCTTTTTCTTCATAAAAGGCCATCTCCGTAGGTGATGTCCAAGTAAAATGACTTCCCTGTAGAAAGTAACTGCTTGGGTCTGGTGTCTGCCCCACACTGACTTTAGTGATTACTCCAGCTCCGTGAAACTCCTTCTCAGAGAGGGTCTCTTTCATCAATCCCACCCAGTTTATCATTGAAATATTTGAACTTTTTTTTTATTTCTACATACTTTAGTATTAATACATAAGATAAATAGCTATCATTAATTCACAGTCATGTTTCACTTATCACATATAAATTTTATAAACTATATAACTCTTTGTTGCTGCTGTTCCTCTTCTTATTTTCAGCCGTCCAGGCATCTTTCCCTTTTGAGAATTTCTCCCAGGTGTCGTTCAGCCTCTTCCTGTGGGGCTACATGAGGGCACACTGGGACATTTTTTGCATGCCACACCAATTTTTTTTAATTACAGCCAGGGAATCATTTTTTGGCACCACCAGTTATCTCTAAAAACAGCGACAAAAGAGAGAGAGACAGAGAGATCCATGACATTATATACTATCCACAACATTACTGTTAATTGGGGGATTAATTTCAGTCATTTCTGGGCCCCTTCATCCTGCCCTAAACACAAACCACTCATCGGCACACACATACAAAAATGTATGCATAACTACTGTATACTGTATGATGCAATTAATAATAGCATTACTGTGTACTGTCCTATTACTTGGACAAGTTGTATTTTGATTTTGTACTTGATGAAACTTTTTTTACTTTTTATTTTTTTTTTTACCTCACTTTTTTACTAACTCAGTTCATTTACTTCTATAATTGATACATTAAAGAGAATAAGTGTGCTGAATGCACTTATATATTATTAATTGGTGTAAATGCTGAAAACATTCAAACCTATGTTCTTCTACAGACAAATTCTTTATTTTATTATTCCTACCCACTTTTTTGGCACCTAACTCCTTCCACATTTTTCATCGTAAATGAAACACCATTCAAACATCAAAACATTCAGCTCAATTAGAACAATCCTAACATTCATACTTTCCAAAATATTCCAGGTTTTCCAGGATTTTTTTCCCATTCAAATTAATGGAAAAAAATTCACTTTTTCACACTTTTTCAGCTCTTCACTATTCATTCATACTTTCAGCTACAAAGTCCATTCAGACATCAAAATGTTCAAAATCTTTCAGGGATTTAGCATATTGAATCCTATATTCAACTTTTCAAACCATTCAAACTTTTCAAAATATTCAACTTTGTTTGAGGTCAAGTTTTGGCAAAATGTTCAAAACTAGAATGGGTGACATCATCAGCCAGAGTGGAGAGGAGCTGTGAAAATCTTGTGAAAAGTCTCTCTTCAACTCGCTCTAATTCACTCTAGTAGATCACATTTACAGAAAATATTTGTGCTGATCAGACATACACAAACACACACACACAGAAACCGTAATGGCCAGAGCACAAGACTAAACAGTGTTCCTTATACAAGTAACATTTCGATAATTTATAAACTAATTTGTGAATTTGACACACACACACACACACATAAACACTCAAACCTCCTCACACAAGCCCTTTTCCAAAGTCTCATATATTCATTGATAATTTTACACAGCAATATATTGAAGGTATTATCGGTCATCGCATTCATACCATTTACACCATACATGTCACTATAACATCTTTTCATACTTCACCTGCTTCCTGATAACAATTAAATATGGACCCCGAGAAGGTTAGTGCCGTCACCAACTGGCCGCCACTCATGACGAGAAAGAAGGTACAACAATTTCTGGGGTTTGCCAACTTCTATAGGAAGTTCATTTGGAACTTCAGCGCAGTGGCGGCGCCTCTTCACGCACTAATCTCTCCCAAGGTTACTTTCCAGTGGGGACCGAAGGCTGAGGAGGCATTCCAGCGGCTCAAGAATCTGTTCACCATGGCTCTGTCTTGACCATGCCGGTCCCCACGTTTCAGTTTATTGTGGAGGTGGATGTCTCCAATGGGGGCATGGGGGCCGTCCTGTCACAGCGATCCACTAAAGACAATCAAATTCATCCATGTGCCTTTCTCTCCCGTAAATTGTCTTCTGCAGAGACTGACTATGACGTCGGGAACTGGGAGCTGCTGGCCATAAAGGTGGCCCTGGAGGAATGGCGCCATTGGCTGGAGGGGGCTGAGCAACCTTTCATAGTCTGGACAGACCACAAGAATCTGGAGTCAGTAAAAAAACTAAACTCTCATCAAGCAAGGTGGGCTCTCTTTTTTTTTAGTCGGTTTTGGTTCACCCCCTCCCACAGGCCAGGTTCTCAGAGCGCTAAACCAGACGCTCTGTCCCACCTGTATGAACCGGAACCGGCTGCCAAGGAACCAGAACCCATCCTACCACCTGACCATGTGGTAGGAGCAGTTTCTTGGCAAATAAAAAATGATGTGCAACGGGCGCGCCGGGATGAACCTGCTCCAGAGGGCTGTCCTCGCAACCAACCGGTTTTTCGTACCAGAAGCATTGCGCTCTCAGGTCATCCACTGGGCGCATACATTGTTGCTTACACATGTCATCCAGGTGTCAAAAGGACTGTCTTCGTGGTCAAGCAGTGATTCTGGTGGCCATCCCTCGCCAAGGATGTGGCTGAGTATGTCGTGGCCTGCTCTGTCCCCGCCAGAAGCAAGGCGTCGAGGCAGGCCCGGACAGGGGCTTCTCCAGCCACTACTGGTGCCACATAGACCTTGGTCACACATATATCGCTGGACTTCGTCACGGGTCTGCCTCCGTCGAAATGGTAGTGCTGACGGTGGTAGATCGTTTTTCAAAATGACACATTTCTTCATTCCACTGACTAAATTATCATCTGCTAAAGAAACTGCTCCAGGTTATGATCACTCATGTTTTCCGCATTCATGGACTTCCAAAAGACATTGTTTCCGACAAGGTTCCCCAGTTCATTTTGGGGTTTTGGAAGGAGTTTTGTCAGTGTCTCTATGCCACCGTCAGCCTGTCATCTGGTTACCACCCAGAGTCCAACAGCCAGACAGAGCCAGGAGCTTGAGATGCTTGAGATGTCTGGTGGCACAGAATCAGACGACCTGGAGCAACCACCTCATAAGGGTTGAATATGCCCATAACTCGCTCCCCACTGCTGCCACTGGACTCTCACTATTCCAGGTTGTCTATGGATACCAGCCGCCACTCTTCCCTGCCAACGAAGAGAGAGGTAACGGTTCCCTCAGCCCATGCCTTGGCAAGGCGGTGCAGTAAGATCTGGGCTGCTGCATGGCGGATGCTCCTTCAGGGGCAGGCCCTGATGAAGATGGCAGCGGATCCCCATCGCAGACCTGTCCCCGTCTACACACCTGGCCAAAAAGTTTGGCTATCCATGAAAGACCTGTCACTTCACATCCACTAAAGAAAGTTAGCTCCCAGGTTTGTAGGCCCGTTCCCAGTGTCAAAAATAATAAACCCTGTGTCTCTCCAACTTAAACTCCCCAGGTTCCACTGTGTGTTCCTCTGTGCTGGCGGGGGGGGGGGGTCTCGTTGCCAGATCGTAAAATGTTAACCAGGAGTGCTAGAGTTAGCATGTCTTGTTTTCATTGATCAAGCCACGAACCAAGAAAAGAACCAAGAAACAACCTCTTCTGTCTATAAGAACTCATTTATTAAAAGCTTTAAAAACCACCATCGTGTTTGTCCTGCATTTAGGTCTACCTGTTCTCTGTGCTGTCGTAATAAGTACAAACTTACCAGTAACAGAAGGAATTTAACCAACATTTGTTTGGTGCTATCTCCCACACCCACCATGGCTGTAGGCCAGCTTCAGTGGTTGTCTGGTTATGTAAATATGTAAATGGCTCAGGTTTCTTTATTTTCTTCCTTTTTCTTATATTAAAACAATTAATCAGAAGAACAAGTAGAGGCATTTGGAGGTGCCTAGTTGACTGTAGTGGGGAGCAGTGGGTTCCACAAACTCCACAATACCTTCAAAAGCTTCAGTGTCTGGCGCTGGGGGAAGTTCTTATTTACAGTCTTCCATAACACCCCTGCAAAAGGAGAGCATTAATACATCTACACCTATGTTTCCCCTACTGTTCTGTAGGTATCACTGGACAGAATACTTACCTGTTGTCCACAGGGCTATTTCAATATGGCCAATGATGTACATGGATGCAGTGACAAGAAAAACTAACTAAATGTTTTAACTTTTCATAGTTCCTAGGGTTCAGTCAATCCCTGCTCCACTCTTCTAGTTAGGAACTCCAGAATAGCCTCAGCAGCAATGTAGGAGTTTCGAAAGGACTGCATGGACTGTTTGACTGATGTTGTCTAGAAATTAGAAAGGACAGGAGCTAACTGAAGTACAGCATTGTGAGGCAGATGGCACGTTTGGAACCAGCAAACATGTTCTCAGACCCAACTTGTGCCAGGAAAGAATCAAACAAATCAGAGATTTCTGCAAGACAACCAGCTCCCTGCAGGTAGTCAGTGTTTATTTAGAGGTCTAGACCTCTAAAAATATGTCACGCTATTTGAGTACGAGGACAGGGTTTTAAGGGAGAGCATTACAAAATCTGAACTTGAAATCAATAAATCGCTCTTGAATAAAGATAGGAATATACTTCCTTAGTTTACAGACATCTGAAGACGCTTCAGCAGCAGACGCTCCAAAAAGCTGCCGTGATTTTCAGTGAATTATTTTAACATTTCACATTATAAAATCAGCTGCCCAGACATTACTGTTTTGAGAGGTCAACACTGCTGGCCAAAAAACAAAAAGAAATAAATCTGTTATGTTACCTGTTGTGTATTTCCTGTTTTATTTTGTAGTCTCGTCTTTCCTCACTGGTTTAGCACTTTACTTCCTGTCCTTCATTTTGTTTCCCTCCTTTTTTGATTGCCTGCTCCGCCACCTATTGGTTTCACCTGTCCCCATTAGTCTCCTCACCTGTTTCCACTTTCCACTTTTTCCTCCTGTGTATTTAAGTCAGACGACACGACCAAGAACAAAGGAGAAGGATTGTGTTATGTCGTGCTTCTTGTGCTTTCTCAGTGCTTTCGTGCTTCTTGCTTTGCTTGTCTTACTTGTGCTTCCCGTGCTTCTTTGTGCTTTCATGTGCTCTCTGTGCTTCTTGTGCTTCCTTGTGCTTCCTCGTGCTTCTAGTGCTTACTTGTGCTTCCCTGTGCTACCCGTGTTGCTGCGTTCCTGCCTCGTCCCTGTGTTCCTGTGTTCCCTAAAGTGTTTGCCATCAATAAAGAAGTCAAACGTCTATCTGCCTCCTGCCTCGTCCTGCATCTGGGTCCAACTCCACTTCACCGTGCAGGCAATTTGCACCTAACCTAACAGAACGACACGACCAGACATGGACCCAGCGGACACCGTAGGAGCCCGGGAACACGTGCAGAGAGATCACTTCAGATTCTCAAGAACTTTGTCATCATGTACCCGGGTCTGGACCACGTGGACCGGCGGATAGGTTTGGAGGAGGTAATTGATCGCTTGGCTCGCGACTCGTGGCTATTGAGAAGAGTGCCGGGCTTGTTCGCGGAACTGCTGACTGCTCTGGACACTCTACCAGCCAAGCTCCAGTTGCTTCGTGCTTGCCACAGTCTCTCTGAGCCGGCAACCCCAAGCCAAAGCCTCACCTCCAGCCTGCCAAGCCGCAGGCTGAAGTCAGCTCCAGCCACAGTCGCAGCCTTGGCCTGCTAGCCTACAGCCTGCACCCCAGCCTGCCTCCAAGCCAGCGGGTTTCCAGCCTGCCTCCAAGCCAGCGGGTTTCCAGCCTGCCCAGCCCAGCTTCCCGAGCCTTCAGCCCCCAGCGTGCCCAACCTCCGGCCAGCTTCCCGGGCCTTGCCAGCCTTCAGGTCTTCAGCTCCAGAGCCTTCAGCTTCCGAGCCTTCAGCTCCGAGCCTCAGCTTCAGCCCAGCTTCCGAGCCTTCAGCTTCCGAGCCTTCAGCCTGCAGCCCAGCTTCAGTCCGCCTCCAAAGCAGCCCAGCAGTCAAGTCCGCGATCTGCAGTCCGGCCTGCCGCCCATCAGGCGCCCATCGCCCATCTAGCCTTCAGCCTGCGGCCCAGCTTCTGGGCCTCCAGCCGCCGAGTCCGCAGGCGCTAGCGCAGCCGGCAGTCCAGCCGCCGAGTCCCCAGCCAGCAGCCCCAGGCCTTGAGCTTGAGCGTCCCAGTGAGCCTCCCAGTGCCCCAGAGCTGAGCCTCCCAGCCCCTGAGCTTCCCAGTGCCCCTGAGCTCCCAGTAGGCCCAGTGCCCCCTCCCAGTGAGCCTCCCAGTGCCCCCGAGACCCCGAGAGCCCCCAGCCGAGCCTCCCAGTGCCCCCGAGACGGAGACTGAGCTCGAGCCTCCCAGTGCCCAAGAGACGGAGCCCTTTCCGTCGGCCTTCCCGCCGACACCTCTCCTGAACTGATTCGCCGTGTCCGGCTGGCAGAGAGAGGTTCCCCGTCGCCCGGCCACCTGAAGGTTCAGCCTCTCGCCGTCCGGCCTCCAGGAGGGTCTCTTGCTTCGCCTCCGCCGTCGGTCTCCCCTGGAGTTCCATGCCTTGCCCTGCCTCCACCGTCCAGACCAGAAGGTTCTGGAAAACCCGTCTTACGTCACCGCCGTCCGGCCTCTGGAGGGTCTGTTGCCTCCGCCTCCGCCCTCCCGAAGGTTCCGCCTCGCCGTCTTGACCAGGAGTTCCGCCTTCCGCCGTCCGGCCTCCAGAAGGGTTCTGTCCGCCATCGGCCTCCAAGGTTCATATACCGCCCGCTGCCGGAGGTCGTCTTACGCTTTCAGTCACCGCTTGACCAGAGAGTTCCGGGCTTCGCCACGCCCTCGGCCTCCCGAAGGAGTTCTGCATCCGCCATGACCATGAAGGTCTCCGCCTTCGCCGTCCCGCCTTCCAGAAGGGTTCGCCTTCTGCCAGCCTTCGGCTGCTCCCAGGGTTCTGCTTCGCCTCGGCCTCCGGGTTCCAGCCTTCATCGGTTCCGCCTCTGTGGGCAGCCAGAGGCTCACCTTAACCTCGCATCCGCGCCTTACGCCGTCACCATGGCGAGGCCTCCCGGCGGTTCCCTGTCCTCCTCCAGCCCCCTCCGCCCCACGTCCCGAGATCCCTCCTCCCTCCTCCTGCAGTGCTTCTAGTGCTTACTTGCCTTCCCTGAGCTACCGTGTTCCGTGTTCCTGCCTGTTCCTGTGTTCCCGTGTTTGCCCTCAATTAAAGAGTCAAACGTCTATCTGCCTCTTGCCTCGTCTGCATCTGGGTCCAACTCTACTTCACCGTGCACCTAACCTAACAAAATCTTTGACATGAAAGCTAATTTACAGTAATATATGTTCGGTAGAAGTATCCCACATTTGAAGTGCTTACATGTTTGTTTGATAAGAAAAGCTGTCACGAATAAATAAGCAGTAAACCATTCATGAGAACATTTATTTGTGAGAGCATTTAAATATCAGGACAAACACCAAACAACTGGCATGAGTTTGACTGTGACTGGGGCTCCCACAATGGGGCTCAAAATTCTGCATTGACATTGTTCCACAAATGCAAATGGCGTTAGCGCCAGTAGACAGGGCCAGAGGAGGTTGATTTTTTTTTTTCACAGATTCAAGATTTGATTGATTGACTTGATTTGACTTGATTGTCATGAGCACAACAATTACATGGATTAGTAGCTGGCAATTAAAGGTGCAGTTGGCAGCGCTGAGCAGAGCCTCTCTCTGCCTGAACATTTGAACCAGTACACCTTTAAGGCCCCTCCCTCCCCCACACAGGTCTCTAATGTGAACGCGTGCGACCGACAAACCGGTCAGGTGAAAACACACACAGAGGGATACACAGGTAAGAAACATGAATTAAACTCCATTACAGAGATTATAACAGGCTTTACAGTGACTTTAGTCTGACTGTCACGTTAGCTACCGTTTGGGAGCTCAGGTCGTTAAACAGTCAACTCTGTGATAACGTGCGTGTTTCTGCTCAGTCATTGTTTTACATGCTAACGCTTGCTTAACGTTAGCTTTTTAGCACGTTAGCTTTTGCTAGCTCGTTATTTCAGTAACCAAGACAGAGAGTCAGTAAACTGCTTATTTACGTGTGTGTCTGCCCATTGTGACATTTCTGCCCGTATATGTTGTTACAGTGTAGAAACTAAACAAATGGCGACTTCAGCAGCTGGAGGGGGAAAGACGACGATGGAGCCGAGCAGAGGAGAGAGGGAGGCATGCGACGTCTGACAGAGAAGGCCAGCAGAGAGAGAGTCCTGGGCCAAACACCGGAGGAGCTCGGTGCTGAGGACGACTGTAAACTGTCTGAGTGCTGTGCTGTGCATTGATTTATTATATAGCTTCAAAATGTGTATTTTAATATATTCAAGTAACATAATTAATTATTATACTCTTTATATTTTATTATAAGACTCTGATCACATTCATTTCTTTATTCTCTCCTCAGGTCTGACAGACAGTTGGAGGGACACATTTGTTTTAAGATAATCCAAATTAACATCCCTGAATATAATAATATTAAAAGTAACATAGTAAGAAAAATGAAATTGTTCATAAAAAATAAACACTATTAACTTGTCTGTTCAACATAACACTGACCTGGATTCAACCACATCATAGAGGTGTGAATCTTCACTGGCCTCATGATTCATTTCAATTCACCTGCCTAAAATGATAAATAAACTAAACTAAACAAAGATGGTCCTAACATTTGTCAGCTGGCAGTTTTATCATCAGCAGGTTTACACACATTTGAAGAAGCTGCAGTGGTGATTTTCACTGAATTATTTAAGTATTTAACATCCTTAAATCAGCTGCCACATTACTGTGTGAACACTGCTGATCAACAAACAAGCAGAAATAAATGTTTTCCACATGAAAAGTAATCTACAGTAATATCTGTTCGGTAAAACAACGAGCACACACGTATTTCAGAGTTCAGATGTCTGTTTGATAAGAGAAACTAATAACCTGACGTGAATAATATTAGCTAAGCAGTGAAGCACTTCTGAGAAGATTTAGCTGTGAGAGCACAGACACACATCGAGATCAGGACCAACATCAAACCGATAAGACTGTCTGGAAACTTCACAAAGAGATTTTTAACAACTTTCAGATTAAACAAAGCTAACCATTAGAGCTAGCATTATCCTCGGGAAGCTAACGTTAGCTCGGCTTCAGCATCACAGTAACATGAGATTCACCGCAGGACTGTTTCTGTAACACGTCCTTATTTTGTGGTTAGTTTTTATAGGAATTGAAACATAAATCAAACAGAGATAATTACCTGTCCAGCAGAAATGTGTCTAACTCTCCATCAGTGTGAATCTTTCAGCTCTCTCCACCTCTCAAAGACTCCGGTGTTTCCTCTCCTTTAATCTCCGGCTCGGTCAGATCCTTTTTCTTTAGCTTCTTTTCTTCTCTGCTCATCTTGTGTTTCTTCTCTCTCAGTATCAGCAGTAGTTGTCAGAGGAGGGAGGCAATAAAAACATGACTCCACATGGTAATGTCTGACAAATGTAGAAATAATTAATTGTTGCCTATTTCCTCATATAGCTGGTGGTAATATATTCAAGATTCAAGACTTTATTGTCATGTGCACAACAATTATATGGAGTAGTCACTGGCAATGACATTCTTGATGCACCGGCTCCGGCTAAAACAATGCTTATTTCTGACAGTTTAGAAGAAAACCATCCATCCATCCATCTTCTTCTGCTTATCCGGGACCGGGTCACAGAGGCAGAAGTCTGAGCAGAGATGCCCAGACTTCCCTCACCCCAGACACTTTCCTCCAGCTCTTCCAGGGGGATTCTGAGGCGTTCCCAGGCCAGCTGATAGACATAGTCTCTCAGCGTGAGACTAACCAGTAAATCGAGAGCCATTCGCCTTTTGACTCAGCTCTCTTCACCACGACGTCCAGTACACCGACCGCAAGATAACTCAAGCGGAGGCTGCACCAATCCGCCGGTCAATCTCATGCTAAAAGAACACCACACAAGCAAAAAAAAAAAAAAAAGACTAAAATAATGATAAACCAAAATAATAAAATGAAAAGTAGACCTAAAACATCCTTTAGTTTTTTGTTCCATCTAAATAAACAGTTGTTCATCTGCCTGTGAAGTGAACGTAAAGTTTTTTAATGTCATTTTGACAATCCTGAATATTTGTTTGGAAAATTCAGTCATGGAAAGAATGGGATTTACAGTGTAAATGAAAATGTATAGACATCATGTTTTATTTTTTATTTTTATTTTGAAATTTTGTTTTTTGATTTTGGTGATGTTTCTTTTTTCTTTTTCTTGGCAATGGTGTACTTGTCTTTTTTTCCTCCAGTTATCATTATTTTTTTTACTGCTAAGTTTAACAGGCAAAAACAAAAAAGAAAAAAGTGTTTCCTTGTGTGATTAGGGGTTTTTCTTTGAGGGGTTTTGATTTTTGGATTGAGGGGTAGATATTGGGAAAGGGGGAAGGAGGAGCAGACAACAGAGATAGGGAACATAGGGATGGGGAATGTTGTAGATTGGCCATTTAAGTCCTCCTGATCTTGTTTCGTGTACTGTATTTGCTATGTGCAGTGGCCAGTTTGGGAAGTGATTTGCCTGTATCCATTGACTGGTGGGAGGCAGTGTTATCCTGCAGGTGCTTCCTCTGTGGGAATGGGTGGGCTGCGGGTCGGACGCGGAGTGACGTAGTGAAGTAAAAGTGGAAGTAGGAAAAAAATAATACTCGAATAAAGTACAGATTCGGCATTTTAATACTTAAGTGAAGTAGTCCTACTTCGTTACTTTACATCTCTGGTCTGGACTCCTATTCAAATAACTTTTTAGATATTTTTACAAACTAATTTGGGTAGTTTGACACACACACACACACACAGTACTCAGACACCTTCCTTCCAACTTTGTCAAGCATTTTTAAAGTCTTATTTACTCATTCAAAGTTTTAAACAGGACCTTATTAATGCAGTATTATAGGTATTATTTAACTTTTGAATCCCATTCATGTGAGTTAGTCTTCCACTTTTCCATCTATTCATACTTCTTCAACCTGCTTCTTCATAATAATTAAAAAAAACTTTAAATATTCCACATTTTCAATTCATTTCAGGCAATATTCAACTTCATGACTCAGCTATCTAGTTTAGCGTAAGCCTTTAATCCCATTATCTCAAATCATGAGTTAATTTTCTCGTGATCTCGAGAAAATGATCTTTGTTATCTCGAGACAACAAGACGATAACTGTCGAGAAAACAGAAGGTTGTTTGCTCTTATTACTTATAATGTATGGAAATGCTGTAGGGGTCATGTACATGTTGTCTCACATAGCACGCGGTATGCGTGTATATATATATATATATATGTATATATATATATATATATATATATATATATATATATATATATATATATATATATATATATAGCAGCCAGTCTTGGTGAGAGGTTGACCATATCTCTGCTTCAGCCAGCAGCTGTGTAAATACACTGCTCAAAAAAATAAAGGGAACACTTAAACAACACAGTGTAACTGTAACTCCAAGTCAATCACACTTCTGTGAAATCAAACTGTCCACTTAGGAAGCAACACTGACTGACAATCAATTTCACATGCTTTTGTTGTGCAAATGGAATAGACAACAGGTGGAAATTATAGGCAATTAGCAAGACACCCCCCAATAAAGGAGTGGTTCTGCAGGTGGTGACCACAGACCACTTCTCAGTTCCTATGCTTTCTGGCTGATGTTTTGGTCACTTTTGAATGCTGGCAGTGCTTTCACTCTAGTGGTAGCATGAGACGGAGAGTCTACAACCCACACAAGTGGCTCAGGTAGTGCAGCTCATCCAGGATGGCACATCAGTGTGAGCTGTGCCAAGAAGGTTTGCTGTGTCTGTCAGCGTAGTGTCCAGAGCATGGAGGCGCTACCAGGAGACAGGCCAGTACATCAGGAGACGTGGAGGAGGCCGTAGGAGGGCAACAACCCAGCAGCAGGACCGCTACCTCCGCCTTTGTGCAAGGAGGAACAGGAGGAGCACTGCCAGAGCCCTGCAAAATGACCTCCAGCAGGCCACAAATGTGCATGTGTCTGCTCAAACGGTCAGAAACAGACTCCATGGTTGGCAAATTCGCCATTGGCGCCCTGTGCTCTTCACAGATGAAAGCAGGTTCACACTGAGCACATGTGACAGACGTGACAGAGTCTGGAGACGCCGTGGAGAACGACGTTCTGCTGCCTGCAACATCCTCCAGCATGACCGGTTTGGCAGTGGGTCAGTAATGGTGTGGGGTGGCATTTCTTTGGGGGGCCGCACAGCCCTCCATGTGCTCGCCAGAGGTAGCCTGACTGCCATTAGGTACCGAGATGAGATCCTCAGACCCCTTGTGAGACCATATGCTTGGCCCTGGGTTCCTCCTAATGCAAGACAATGCTAGACCTCATGTGGCTGGAGTGTGTCAGCAGTTCCTGCAAGACAAAGGCATTGATGCTATGGACTGGCCCGCCTGTTCCCCAGACCTGAATCCAACTTGAGAACATCTGGGACATCATGTCTCGCTCCATCCACCAACGCCAACGCCACGTTGCACCACAGACTGTCCAGGAGTTGGCGGATGCTTTAGTCCAGGTCTGGGAGGAGATCCCTCAGGAGACCATCCGCCACCTCATCAGGAGCATGCCCAGGCGTTGTAGGGAGGTCATACAGGCACGTGGAGGCCACACACACTACTGAGCCTCATTTTGACTTGTTTTAAGGACATTACATCAAAGTTGGATCAGCCTGTAGTGTGTTTTTCCACTTTAATTTTGAGTGTGACTCCAAATCCAGACCTCCATGGGTTAATAAATTTGATTTCCATTGATATTTAGGATGTGTTATTTTAGTGTTCCCTTGATTTTTTTTGAGCAGTGTAAAATCTGTATATATATACACACATGTACACACACACACACACACACATATATATATATATATATATATATATATATATATATATATATATATAGATATAGATATAGATATAGATAGATATAGATATATATACATACACACACTATGGCAAGCCGTTTAGGAAATTAATATATATATAATATAACTGAATATTGAATGAAAGTCTGAATATGTTGATTGAACTTTGAGAATATTGAATAAAAGTCTGAATATATTGAATGAAACATGACGTCATCAAGGCGCAGGCGTCCATCCTGTTTAAAAGCTGACATGCTTGTCGTGATTTAGCCAAATAGGAACCCAGAAATATCTTAGAAATGTAGCCTAGGTGATTGTGGAAACGCAATGAAACAACAATTGAGTTTGTTGAAGTAAGCCATGTATCATTGCCTTCTTACCTAACTGTAAGGTTCAGTTAAAATGGACAACTTGTTGCCTGGTTAGTGCATTTTGTTTGGGTCAGTCAAACCCTGCTGCAGTTACATGCGTGGTTCTTGATCTCTTAAATGGATTTTATTGCAGTTAATTTTATTTCATAGTCATACATCAATCTGTATATGAGACGCTATAAATGTTACCATGAAATGGTGTACCATATGTACACTGGATCACTCTCTCCTTGCTACACAGTGGGGCAAAAAAGTATTTAGTCAGCCACCAATTGTGCAAGTTCTCCCACTCCCAAAAGATGAGAGAGGCCTGTAATTTTCATCATAGGTACACTTCTATGAGAATGAAACTATGAGAGACAAGAATGAGAAAAAAAAAATCCAGAAAATCACATTGTCTGATTTTTAAAGAATTTATTTGCAAATTATGGTGGAAAATAAGTATTTGGTCAATAACAGTAATAATAACAAAAGTTCATCTCAATACTTTGTTATATACCCTTTGTTGGCAATGACAGAGGTCAAATGTTTTCTGTAAGTCTTCACAAGGTTTTCACACACTGTTGCTGGTATTTTGGCCCATTCCTCCATGCAGATCTCCTCTAGAGCAGTGATGTTTTGGGGCTGTCGCTGGGCAACACAGACTTTCAACTCCCTCCAAAGATTTTCTATGGGGTTGAGATCTGGAGACTGGCTAGGCCACTCCAGGACCTTGAAATGCTTCTTACGAAGCCACTCCTTCAATTCGTTGCCCAGGCGGTGTGTTTGGGATCATTGTCATGCTGAAAGACCCAGCCACGTTTCATCTTCAATGCCCTTGCTGATGGAAGGAGGTTTTCACTCAAAATCTCACGATACATGGCCTCCATTCATTCTTTCCTTTACACGGATCAGTCGTCCTGGTCCCTTTGCAGAAAAACAGCCCCAAAGCATGATGTTTCCACCCCATGCTTCACAGTAGGTATGGTGTTCTTTGGATGCAACTCAGCATTCTTTCTCCTCCAAACACGACAAGTTGAGTTTTTACCAAAAAGTTCTATTTTGGTTTCATCTGACCATATGACATTCTCCCAATCCTCTTCTGGATCATCCAAATGCTCTCTAGCAAACTTCAGATAGGGCCTGGACATGTACTGGCTTAAGCAGGGGGACACGTCTGGCACTGCAGGATTTGAGTCCCTGGCGGCGTAGTGTGTTACTGATGGTAGCCTTTGTTACTTTGGTCCCAGCTCTCTGCAGGTCATTCACTAGGTCCCCCCGTGTGGTTCTGGGATTTTTGCTCACCATTCTCGTGATCATTTATCAGATTATCAGTGGTCTTGTATGTCTTCCATTTTATAATAATTGCTCCCACAGTTGATTTCTTCACACCAAGCTGCTTACCTATTGCAGATTCAGTCTTCCCAGCCTGGTGCAGGTCTACAATTTTGTTTCTGGTGTCCTTTGACAGCTCTTTGGTCTTGGCCATAGTGGAGTTTGGAGTCTGACTGTTTGAGGTTGTGGACAGGTGTCTTTTATACTGATAACAAGAGTTCAAACAGGTGCCATTAATACAGGTAACGAGTGGAGGACAGAGGAGCCTCTTAAAGAAGAAGTTACAGATCTGTGAGAGCCAGAAATCTTGCTTGTTTGTAGGTGACCAAATACTTATTTTACCGAGGAATTTACCAATTAATTCATTAAAAATCCTACAATGTGATTTCCTGGATTCTTTCCCCCCATTCTGTCTCTCATAGTTGAAGTGTACCTATGATGAAAATTACAGGCCTCTCTCATCTTTTTAAGTGGGAGAACTTGCACAATGGTGGTGGCTGACTAAACTACTACTTTTTTGCCCCACTGTATGTAAAACAGTTTATGCCGTCCAGGCCATGCTAAAGTCACGTAGGTCTGCATCTCTACTGCTTTGTGAAACTGCTTTGTGATAACAGGTGGTCCCCTTTAAATGTCAATATAGATATATGTTATTAATATGTCTGTATGGAGATATTCAGAGGGCTTTTACTTTGAAGTCCTGCATCAGAATGACTTGAGATTTCCTGAGTGACACCCTGGGGTGGCCTAGTGTCAGTCTGAAGTGGAATTATTGTCAATTATTATCAAGATTGGCTGCTACAATGAAGAAACAATGTTAAATAAATAAATCAATAAAATAAAATAAATTAAAAAAATAAATAATTGCAAGCATGGCCGTTGAGCTTCCATAGCTTTGGTTGTGTAAGTCATAAAGCAGTTTCTAAGGCCACTTATACTTGATGCACTATAATCAATAATTGTACAAAACACATAATGAGATGACAAAATGATTCACATATCTGAATATCTTACAGGCAAGGAGTATATCTGGTGATAGTCTACAGCACAGACTCTTGGATGTGGACACACTGTTGCCATTAGAGAGAGGAACTTCTAAACACAGAACATTTCTCCTGCTCAGCCTGCACTGAGCAAATAGCAGCAACCTCTGTTGATGTAAACAGGAAGATGTATTGCTTTAGATGGACTAAAGGGTATTTGTTATTTCCTTACTTTGATTTAACAATCATTTGTCACTCTTTTTGAAAAAGACAAATGGAAATCTATATTAAACTGCCAGCAGTTTGAAGCTACCAGGTGTCAAAAACAACTCAAGTGTGTTGTAAAGTCAAAAGAGCTTTTGTACACGGACTCTAATATCTGTGTTCTTTCAAAGGTTTCGAATGGGTGAAAACTTTGATGCTGCACTTTTGGCAAAGGAGAAGAAAGTGGCCCCCTCCTTGAACCGCCACCTTACTGTGGTGGAGGGGTTTGTGTGCCCGAATGATCCTAGGAGCTATGTTGTCGGGGGCATTACGCCCCTGGTAGGGTCTCCCATGGCAAACAGGTCCTAGGTGACGGGCCAGACTAAGAGCGGTTCAAAGCCCATCATGAAAGAAGAATACATCAAGGACCGTTACACGTCGCCCGGATTGGCGATTACAGGTGCCAGGGCCACCCTGGAGCCAGGCCTGGGGTTGGGGCTCGCATGGCGATGCGCCTGGTGGCCGGTCTTTGCCCACGGGACCCGGCCGGGCTCAGCCCGATGAAATGGCGAGCGTAGGCCCGCCTTCCAGTAGGCTCACCACCCACCCGCAGGAAGGTCCATGAGGGGCCGGTGCAATGTGGTTTGGGTAGCAGTCGTGGCAGGGAGCCTCGACGACCCAATCCCTGGAACAAAACTCTGGCAATAGGGACATGGAATGTCACCTCACTGGGGGGGAAGGAGCCTGAGCTTGTGTGCGGGAGGTTGAGAGGTACCAGGCTAGAGATAGTTGGGCTCACCTCCACGCATAGCTGGCTGGGCTCTGGAACCCAGCTCCTTGAGAGGGGCTGGACCCTCCACTACTCTGGAGTTGCCCAGGGTGAGCGGCCAGGCGAGCTGGTGTGGGCTTGCTCATAGCTCCCCAGCTCAGCCGCCATGTGTTGGAGTTCACCCCAGTGTGAGCAGAGGGTCGCTTCCCTGCGCCTTCGGGTTGGGGATAGGTCTCTTGCTATTGTTTGTGCCTACGGGCCGAACAGCAGTACAGAGTACCCGCCAGCCTTCTTGGAGTCCCTGGGAGGGGTACTTGATAGTGCTCCGGCTGGGGACTCCATTGTTCTACTGGGGACTTCAACGCTCACGTGGGCAACAACAGTGATACCTGGAGGGGCGTGATCGGGAGGAACGGCCTCCCCGATCTGAACCCGAGCGGTGTTCTGTTATTGGACTTCTGTGCTAGTCACGGTTTGTCCATAACTGAACACCATGTTCGAAGCATAAGGGTGTCCATCAGTGCACATGGCACCAGGACACCCTAGGCCGGAGGTCGATGATCGACTTTGTTGTTGTTTCATCTGATCTCCGGCCGTATGTCTTGGACACTTTCGGGTAAAGAGAGGGGCTGAGCTGTCAACCGATCACCACCTGGTGGTGAGTTGGCTCCGCTGGCAGAGGAGGAAGTTGGACAGACCTGGCAGACCCAAACGTATTGTGAGGGTCTGTTGGGAACGTCTGGCCGAGCCCTCTGTCAGGGAGGTCTTCAACTCCCACCTCCGGAAGAGCTTCTCACAGATTCCGAGGGAGGCTGGGGACATTGAGTCCGAGTGGACCATGTTCTCTGCCTCCATTGTCGTAAACGCGGCAGTTCGAAGTTGTGGACACAAGCAAGGTCTCTGGTGCCTGTCGTGGTGGCAATCCCCGAACCCGGTGGTGGACACCGGTAAGTAAGGGATGCTGTCAGACTGAAGAAGGAGTCCTATCGGACCATGTTGGCCTGTGGGACTCCTGACGCGCAGTTGACAGGTACCTAGCAAGGCCAAGCAAGCCGCAGCCCGGACGGTCCTGGAGGCAAAAACTCCAGGTCTGGGAGGAGTTCGGTGAGGCCATGGAGGAGGACTATCGGTCGACCTCGAAGAGATTCTGGCAAACCGTCCAGGCGCCTCAGAAGAGGGGAAGCAGTACTCTGCCAACACTGTTTACAGTCAGTGCAACGGGTGGGGAGCTGTTGACCTCAACTGAGGACATTGTCGGACGGTGGAAGAAATACTTCGAGGATCTCCTCAATCCCACCGACTTGCCTTCCAATGAGGAAGCAGAGGATGGGGACTCTGAGGGAGGTGGACTCGTCCATCCATCACCTGCAAGCCGAAGTCACTGAGGTAGTTCGTAAGCCTCCTCGGTGGCAAGGCGCCGGGGTGGATGAGATCCGCCCTGAGTACCTCAAATCTCTCTGGATGTTGTGGGGCTGTCTTGGCTGACACGCCTCTGCAACATTGCATGGAGGTTGGGGACAGTACCTCTGGAGTGGCAAACTGGGGTGGTGGTCCCTCTTTTTAAAAAGGGGGACCGGAGAGTGTGTTCAACTACAGAGGGATCACACTTCTCAGCCTCCCAGGAAGGTCTACGCATCAGGGTACTGGAGAGGAGAATTCGGCCGATAGTCGACCCACCTCGGATTCAGGAGGAACAATGCGGTTTTCGTCCTGGTCGTGGAACAGTGGACCAGCTCTATACCCTCCGCAGGGTGCTGGAGGGTTTATGGGAGTTTGCCCAACCAGTCCACATGTGCTTTGTGGATCTGGAGAAGGCATTCGACCGTGTCCCTCGTGGTATTCTGTGGGGAGTGCTCCGCGAGTATGGGGTCCGGGGGCCTTTGCTAAGGGCTGTTCGGTCTCTGTATCGACCGGAGCAGGAGCTTGGTTCGCATTGCCGGCAGTAAGTCAGACCTGTTCCCAGTACATGTTGGACTCCGGCAGGGCTGCCCTTTGTCACCGGTCCTGTTCATAATCTTTATGGACAGGATTTCTAGGCGTAGCCAGGGGCCGGAGGGAGTCCAGGTTTGGGAACCACAGGATTTCATCTCTGCTTTTTGCAGATGATGTTGTCCTGTTGGCTTCATTCAAGCCAGGACCTTCAGCATGTGCTGGAGCGGTTTGCAGCCGAGTGTGAAGCGGCTGGGATGAGAATCAGCACCTCCAAATCCGAGGCCATGGTACTCGACCGGAAAAGGGTGGTGTGCCCTCTCCGGGTGAGTGGAGAGGTCCTGCCTCAAGTGGAGGAGTTCAAGTATCTCGGGGTCTTGTTCACGAGTGAGGGAAAGATGGAGCGTGAGATTGACAGGCGGATTGGTGCAGCGTCCACGCAGTTATGCGGTCGGTGTACCGGACCGTCGTGGTGAAGAAGGAGCTGAGTCGAGGTCGGCGAAGCTCTCGATTTACTGGTCAATCTACGTTCCCACCCTCACCTATGGTCATGAACTTTGGGTAATGACCGAAAGGACAAGATCGCGGATACAAGCGGCCGAAATGAGTTTCCTCCGCAGGGTGGCTGGGCGCTCCCTTAGAGATAGGGTGAGAAGCTTCGGTCATTCGGGAGGAGCTCGGAGTAGAGCCGCTGCTCCTTCGCATCAGAGGGAGTCAGCTGAGGTGGCTTGGGCATCTGTTTCAGGATGCCCCCTGGACGCCTCCCTAGGGAGGTGTTCCAGGCATGTGTCCCACCGGGAGGAGGAGGCCTCAGGGAAGACCCAAGACACGCTGGAGAGACTATGTCTCTCGACTGGCCTGGGAACGCCTCGGGATCCCCCCGGAAGAGCTGGAGGAAGTGTCTGGGGTGAGGGAGGTCTGGGCATCTCTGCTCAGACTGCTGCCTCCGCGACCTGGTCCCGGACCAAGCGGATGAAAATGGATGGATGGATGGAAGAAAGTGGCAGACTATGTGGGAACTCTCTGGAATTGAGTCCAACCTGTGAGTTGTTGGTTGTTGTTGATGTTTAATAATTTAGCATGTTTAGATAAACTTTTGCTTCTCAAAGATATCTAGAAAAGGTGTGTGTGGGAAGTTACAATAGACAGCTGCAAGAGAGTCTGCCATAAAGTCTGGGTCAAAGGTAGATGAAGGTGTGGAGGTGGCTGTCTGTTGTCATGGCATGTTATTCAAGGTCTCAAACATGTTCAGAGGAGAGATATTTTCATATCCTCTTTTCCTGCAGAGGGAGCTTGCCATGGCCTTGAATATAGAATTTATTTGCATTGACATCATGTGCAAATACCATCCTTACCTACACAATGTGTGTGAGTCCTTTCCAGATCTGGTGCCACTTTTCTAGTAATAAAATAATAAGCCCCTTTTCTCCTTGGGAAATTTTTCTTTGTCTATTAGTTTACCTTCTACATATTGCTTGTCTCATGAGTGTAGTGAAAAAAATAAATGTTATTATATTGTGTGTGTATAGATTCAGGTCTCATTCACATCCGCGCCAAATTCATAACTTTGGTGCTATGCTTCATTCTTGTGTAAGATTTTTAAAAAGAGGCTTAGTGGATTATATGGACAATTCCAAATATGATTTCTCACTGCACTCCAGGTGCAGTATGGTAGATGGATTAGGAAGGAGCAGGTTAGTTTAACAAGATGCAACAGAAATTGACAGAAAGATATTTATAGGTTTGAAATGACATCAAGGCTGCCTCCTTAAGGGACAACAACAGCTGCTTAACAAGTGGCAACATTTCCTCTCTGCTCAGGACGCCTGATCGAGACCGCATCGAGACAGAGTGACTGTCCCCAGCAAAGCAAAGTGTGTCTGCAGCGTATCATCACGAGGTGCACCCCACACAGGCAGAGGGGACAGAGGAGAGAGAAGGCACTGCGGGATATGTGGAGGGATGAACTAAGAGTCACCTCTCCTACCAGCTATGTACCTCTAACAAATTCTACAGTTTCACATTTTGAAAGTTTTCAAGACAAAATTGAAGAAAACATCTGTACGCTCAATTGATAACAAAGGGAAACATCATTAGGGTTTTGGATCTTTCTCCAGGACACAGTACACAAAGCATATGAGGGACTACGGTGCACTAAAAAAGTAATGACGTGAGTTGCAGTCTGCCTATGAAAAAATTGCTGTTACTTTGAGTGTCCCTGAGTTGTTTGAACCCGTTATGGACTCTGATGATGACAGTGATACTGATAATTGGAAATGGAAATTTTGAATACTCAGACGGTGCCATTTAAAGAAATGACTGAATACACCATTGAACTGAATATGTTTGGGATGCTAGAAGCCCATACCTATTAACATATTGTTAAAAGGGCATACTGGACTTTTCTGCCTAGTCACACACTAAGTATGGTTGGTAACTCAGATAGACTGCACATTCCATCTTTATAACTGAAATAAGCTGACCATCATTGCACTCAACAACAGAAATAGTCAGTGTGCACTGTGGCTACCTGTCAATCTGTTTACAGCTAATTCCTTTACATCAGAATTCGAGGGCTGTTCTATCTGGTGCTGAGAATATGTGAAGATTGGAACTTGAGAAAGGCTACAGGTTTGACACATTTCCTTTGGACGTACACTGTAAATAATAACACATTTGTGAACTGTATCAAATAAAGGTGCCTCAGTGAGCTTGGTTTTTCACTACGCTGAAGGTTATTGGCTGTGTCACTGCTCCCAACTCTGTATGTATGATGTATGTGATGATTGACCGGTTATTTTGCTTAGAAGTCAAACTACTACAGTAATCTATTAATTAAAACTGATGTGCTGAGT
Organism: Scortum barcoo; assembly: GCA_023238725.1. Taxonomy (NCBI): domain Eukaryota; kingdom Metazoa; phylum Chordata; class Actinopteri; order Centrarchiformes; family Terapontidae; genus Scortum; species Scortum barcoo. The sequence continues at coordinate 25,630,332 of CM041554.1, forward strand.
CAGGGAGTAAGCCTAAACCGAAGAGGAAGTAGTATAGGCTGTGCATGTTGTATAGAAAATGAACAAAGTACCTCCTCTGTGTTTCTCAGCCAGCTGGGTATGCACTATGCCAAATATTAAGAGTAAAGTTGTCTTTTTGTGGAAGATATAGGACCTTGAAAGCAATGCAAAGCAAAAAGCAAAGCAAAACATTTTATCAGTTTTAGAGTGGCCTGACTGGTTTTTAACCAACAAGCATGTCAGGAATATCTTGAGGTGCTAGACTGCTGAGAGCTTTGTAAACCAGAAGGATATCCCTGCAGTAAATTCTAAAGTTCACTGGAAGCCAAGGTCAGGAGTTTAAAGGAAAGCACACCAAGATTCATGGATGTAAAGTCAATTGTGAATATTAACCTTTTTAGCTTATATACATGCACCTTTCTGATATGACCAGTTATGACAGAGTTTTATTTTTCCTATTTACACTCAGGTTCACTCAGGATTTACAGCAACACAACAAACAGTAATACTCTGAATTCATTGCATTGAGAGCCAAACTCATGTAATGGCCATCAGGGTTCTTCAGACGCATGTTGACTTTTGCATTGGAATTGTATCGGAGCAAATTTTTCACATTACCCAATTCCCAAATATCATATTTTGTGTCCAGAGTTTGGTGCTAAATACTTCTTAGAAAATCAAATGGAAGTTACCACCTTGTAGGATAGAAGTTAAATTATCTATAAAACATTTTGCACCCCGACCTTTTCATTTGTGTACTACATCATCACTCACTCCCACAAAATAAGTGAGCTTAGATGAGAGATGATGAAAAAGCTGTTTCCAGGTGGAAGTATTTTCTCCTGCCTTAATGAGAAATGGTAGGAAACTTGACTTTCTCTGGGTTGAAGTAATCCCACTTCTTTGATTATATTGAGCGAAAGCATGACAATTACACATGGACCTCAAAGGTGAACGGTTTTCCTGAACATCCAGGTATATTCAGTGTAGCTGTCTCAACCCTTACATACTGTTCATATTTTATTATTTATAAAATAATTCCCTTATAGTCTATACCAAAGTTTAAAGTACAGATCTATTTACAATGTCTAAGTAGTCTGTGTCAGATCATGAGAGAGCAGGGACAGAGTATTTTATAAGATTTACAACACTCGTTTTTAGAGAAAAACATCTACTATTACACAGTATCATGTCCTGTTTTACATAGGACATAAAAACATAAAATTTATAATGCTTTAAATATATTTTAGCTCATTTGAAATAAATTAACTTTCTGGAAGTGTTGGAATTTATGATAAAACCATGTTTAACTGCTGATATGGTACAGAACATTACCAGTGACATGGTGGTTCGACATACAGTGCCCTCCAGAAATATTGGCACCTTAGTGAATTTGAGCAAAACAGGCTATGAAAAAATGCCTTTATTGTTTATCCTCATGATCTTTCATTCAAAATATTCACAAAAATTAAACCTTTAATTGAAGTAACATAATTGAAAGAAATATTAAATTCTTATCATGAAATAAATATTTTTCTCAAAAATATGTGTGTCACAATTATTGGCACCCATCATTTAATATTTTGTGCAGCCTCGCTTTGCCAAAATAACACATGGCACGAGATCTGAGACCATTCCTCCATACAGAATCTCTCCAGATCCTTCAGATTACGAGGTCGACGCTTGTGGACCCTCCTCTTCAGCTCATCCCACAGATTTTCTATGGGTTTTAGGTCGGGGGACTGTGATGGCCATGGCAAAACCTTTATTCTGTGGTCAGTGAACCATTTTTGTGTAGATTTTGAGGTGTGCTTTGGATCATTGTCCTGCTGGAAGGTCCAACCACGGCCCATTTTAAGCTTCCTGGCAGAGGCTGTTAGGTTTTCATTTAATATCTGCTGGTATTTGATGGAGTCCATGATACAAGATGTCCAGGGCCTTTGGAAGAAAAACAGCTCCCACAACATCAAAGATCCGCCACCATACTTCACAGTGGGTATGAGGTGCTTTTCTGTATGGCTATCTTTCTGTCTATGCCAAACCCACCTTTGATGTTTGTTGCCAAAAAGCTCTATTTTGGTCTCATCTGACCATATAACCCGGTCCCATTGAAAGCTCCAGTAACGTCTAGCAAACTGTAGGCACTTTAGTTTGTTGTTGATTGACAGCAGAGGCTTTTTTCTGGCAACCCTCCCAAACAACTTGTGGTGATGTAGGTGGTGTCTGATGGTAGTTTTGGAGACTTTCTAACCCCAGGACTCAACTAACCTCTGCAATTCTCCAGCTGTAATCCTTGGAGATTCTTTTGCCAGTCGAACCATCCTCACGGTGCATGCGATCAATGTACACACACGTCCTCCTTCCAGGCTGATTCTTTACATCTCCTGTCACTTTAAACTTGTTAATTATTGCCCTGATAGTGGAAATGGGTATTTTCAACTGTTTAGAAATGTTCTTATATCCATTTCCTCATTTGTGCAGCTCAACAACTTTTTTGTCACACATCGTCACTGTGTTCTCGGGTCTTTCCCGAGTGACTAAGGAAATTTGGCTTGTGTCACCTCATATTTATACCCCAGTGAAACAGGAAGTCATGGTTGACCATTTAAGAGCTCCTAATCAAACAGGTGAACTTAAAAATGTAAAACATGACTGGAAATGTACTTCAGTTAGATTTTAATAATAAGATTTTCTAGGGGTGCCAATAATTGTGGCACACATGTTTTGGAGAAAAATATTTATTGAGTGTCAACATTTTTTTTTCTTTTAATAATTTTACTTCAATGAAAAGATAAGATTTTTGTGAATATTTTGGGTGAAAGACCAAGAGGATAAACAATAAAGACATTTTTTCATAGCCTGTTTTTCTCATATTCACTAAGGGTGCCAATAATTGTGGAGGGCACTGTATTGATCTTCCTGTCTCAGTGTCCCACAGACTAGAAACAGTCTCACCTCGGGACCTGTACACACCACCCAGTATTAGAAGTCCCATGTAGGCATGTAGGGTCAGTCACATCTATGGTCTTCTATTCTTGACCATGTAACGATGAATCTCCCTCCACGTTTGTCATTGCAATGACAATTTTTTCAATGGCTGGATGGAGGAAGAGCTGGAACGTTGACAAAATGTCAGATGCATGGGAGATGGTCGGTCTTGTGGGTCCTGGGGTCATTCAAAGTTTCCTGCAACTTGATGTGAAGGACCAATAGATAGCACTGTTATCGACACAAATGTCTGCCTTTCTGCCTGCTTCTCTCCATCAGTCATCTTCATCAGAGGGGCTGTAATCAGAGTTTTCTTCCATGTTGTCTTCCTGCTCTGACACATCCTCCTCCAAATCACTATCAACCTCCTCATCTTGGAAGATCAGATCAAGGGTCTGTTGCTCACCAAGTCTTGGTGCCATAATGTCAGTCACTGAAATGGCAGCTCAGGTACCTTTATAATGTTATGAAGCCACCACCAGCACCCTCCCAACCCAAATTTATTCAAATTTCATACTTTGTAGATTAATATATCACATTGCAGGTGCTTGTGTTAACAGGTGCAGATCTCTGACCTCTGGATGATTTCGGTTTCCTTTGTGCACCATATATGATCACTCACTCTGCTTGTTTTACTATTTCACTGTTTTGAGATTCCCCCATGCTGCTTCAAAGACCAGCAGGTGTCTGTCTCTGCAGGGAAGCTGGGCAAATGTGATGGGAACACGTTATTCGCCCATGTTCATGATTTCATAAATTCCAGGTCTCGTGACTGTGTCGAGGTCCCCCTTGAACTTTCTCACATCTGTCACATTAAAAACAGATTACAGTTTTCTTGTACAAGTTTCAAGATTCCCTAAAACCACAATTTTCCCTGATTGATTTGACCCACACTGGTAGATCTAAAATCCATATCAATAGATATGGGTCAGATTTGACCTGAAACAGCTTCAGTATATAAAAATTTGTACGACCTGTACAAAAATAGGAAATTTTAAAATCTTTTGAATTTTGTGTATTTTGGGTCACTTTAAGAAAAGTCATCCAATTTCAGGCTAAAAGAATGATGTTAAGGGTATTTTTACTGCTGTCAAATGTCAAAACGAGAAATATTAAGTATAAAGAATTAGTGTTCCCACAGAATGCTTCTCCTGATATAAGAAGGTAACTGAATGTCTTTTAGCACTTCAATAATGTGGGCCTCGTGCAACATCATTTTTGTATTCTTATTCTTAACCCATCTGCTTTTTAGCCATACTAGCACCAGTGACAGTCTGTTGGTCAGTCAGTTCACCATTTTGGCCCAGGCTAATGCCTGGAGACTGCTTTCTTAATTCTTCTCTATAACGAATACTGCCCAGTCCCACAGTGTATGTGTTCTACTAGCGAGTTTGGATGTTAGCTAATGATGACCCACCAAAGTGAAAGTTTAGCCTTCTCTTGATGCTTCTTCTCTACTTTCAAGTCATTGACAGCTGTTAATCATGACATCACAGCCTGTTTTCTGCTGTCAAATAACCAATTAAACCTAAACTTATCAGAAAAAGTGAACACTTAAACATCAACATAATAAGAACACCATAAAATGACAGAAACAATATTTGGGAAAATTGTATTTAATTTATTATTACCTTTTTTTAAATTTATTTATTTTTTATTTTGGCCTATCTCCTGGCTTTTATCTAGCGGTGTCAACAGATTACAATTTTATTTTCTTGACAAAACACCTGCAAAACTAATGCCCCCTCTAATCAGTCTCAGACTTAGCTTGGTCTAAACATCACATAATAAGCACAATTTAGGATTGTAACATGGTTGAAATGACACCTGTTAAATTACAGAATGTGTAGTGTTTTGTGCTTTGAGGCTTATTCATACAAGTGTTCCACAGAACTGCACACATTTAATTTGTATTTCAACTTGATGTCAGTAGTGGTATTAGATGACTCATAGTAATTAGAACATATCCCTATAGCAATGGGCTGTGTCATTGTTATGCTGTCACAGAAACACAGAAAGAAAGGAATGGTGGGACTGTAAGTCAGATGACAGAAACATCTTACTAAACAAAGCAGTTCATGCAATATATTTCTCATTTCCCCCTGGAGAAAAATCTGACTATCTGGATATTTCTCTTTCAACCTGGAGCACTCATGAGTTGCAATTGTGCCCAGGAGAGAGCAAGTTCTCTTAAATCACTTGTGCATACTACTTGAGGATGAATCTGTTTGTGTGAGTAGTTCTTGAATGAGTCCTGATGGACCGGGTATTTTTTACATTTTATATACATTCTATACTCAAGTCTTGAATCTTTAAGAATATATCCATGTGCACACATCATGATTTAACACAAATCTTTGTATCACTTGACTTCAACTGAGCCCTCAAGCTCACAGAGTGCCATTTTGTGACTGTGTTTAGCTGGGTACATACAGTCCTGGTCATTACCTGGAACATTCAAGCACTTTAAGCCCCACAGGATTTACTTTAACATGACTCAGAACCTATTGTAGAGAGAAAGAAATAAGCCATACTGGCATCAGGCAATACCCAGGTGGACACTTTGAGAATTCAATTGCACGTAAAGGAGGACCACATTATAGTCAGCAATCTGCTTGCAGTAAAGCACAATAAAGGTGATAGATGGGTGAAGATGATAAAAACACGTGTGGAGATCTCTTGAGAGTTGCCTAATATGCACTGAAACCCATGAGAATAATCACACATCCTTGTGACACAGTGAAGGCCATTAAACTGTTGTGGAATAAAGAGCTCCGTAACCACCGTTTACTGAAATGTGCTAAAGTAAGACATTTGTGTCCCTTTCTAAAGAAACTTTTTCTTTCTGGATATTTATCACTTCATGGATTGATTTTCAGGGATCCAGACAGCAACGGTTTAATTGTCCCCTCTGAATTTCTTTGATTACTTTGAGATTTGAAGGTTTTTTTTTCTTATGTTTTGCACTATAACACAATAGGTACACAATGCCGGGGCTTTTATTGCTCCTCTCTTCTCTTCTTTTTTAATTGTGGATTTTGACAGTGTGAAACAGCTCACCAAGTGTTCCTGCTCTTGAGCTGAGAGGGGAAGGGCTCACCATATCAGCAGGGACCCCCTATTCAATCACCTGAGACAGAAATACATTAAGGCCGCTGACTTGCAGAGGGTCAAAACCAGGATTACCTCGCTTGTGTTTCGATTTTAGCTGCTGCTACCTTGAGGTATTGGGATTAGATTTTTTTTTCTCTTCACAGAGAAAAGGGAAGCAAATATTCTCACTGAAAGGTTCTGAAGCCAAATTACCACTGGGCAGAAAGCTTTAATGTAGTGTCAGGAACCTTGATAATGAAATTCCTGTTTTAATGGGAAAACACTGTAACCATTTTCATTTCCACCTTGGTACTCCTGTTTAGTCGAGTATATTTTAGCAATGCCATGCAAGTTTGTTTTTTTTTTCTTTACAGTCCCAGTGTGTATTCAGTGATATTTTCACCCTTTTCTCTTCTTTTCCTCAGTGTAATTTTTTTGTCCTCTGGCCTCCACCCTTCATCTGATAATAAAACACATGTAGCCACATGCAAAAAGTGTCATCAGTCTATAAAATAACTTCATGAGGCTCTGACTTTGTTTGTCATGTTTCATGTATAGAATCTTAACACTAATATTCTGCATATGTGGGCAGCACTCAGGACCCCCATCGGTTCCTAATTTTCAAAATAAATGACAACATTGGCATAAATTTGGTTATGGACAGTAGCCGATTGTTGGCCCCCCTCCAGAGCTGCCTGCATGACACTTTGTTGGCTTGCTGCAGGACTGTCAGTTCTAGAACCTGAGCATGGATACATGAACCATGCTTTGCAGCCGCTAGTATTATAGTTTAAACATGCCAAGCACTGCAGAATTAAAAACAACTTTATTGTAATGTTAAGTAAAAATGGCCAATGCAAACAGTTGTCATTGCTGACATTGGTAAGGATGAATATATAATAAACTAAGACAGCGTTAGGTGCTCCCCCTTCTTGTGTTCTTCTTCCTCTGTTATACCTCCTCCTCTTCCTCCTTCTCCTCTCTCTTTCTCAGATGCCCCTGATTTATGATTAACTTATGGCAGTTTCTCCAAATGAAATAATTTTGCTTTAAAACTTTATGTCTTCTTTATATGTTGCTGTTCCAAAAGTTGAGCCAGGTGTTTTGTTTCCTGTGACCTAACACATCGCCACCCCTCCTTTTCTGTGGGGATCTAGAGATGGTTTGTATGTATGGATTATTATAACATCGCTATAATGGATATGAAGACAGAGCTTTCCTTTTTAGCAGCTAATGAGTAGCACAGAGACAGGCAGACAGAGATACAAAATCTCAGGTGAGGCTGTTTTACAGCAGACAGTAATAGATTACCTAGAGGTTATTGTGCATTTATTTTCAACAACATTTATAGGACAGATCTATCATATCCAAAGGCTAAGACAGGGTTGCCGACTACTGTCAATCATCTGCAGCTAGATTCAGTGTATATATTTGTGCCTATATTGATGCCTCTACCCCCTTTTAGGAAACTACAGTAACGTAGGAAACTGTTCTCATGTAAACTGTAGACTGTATAATCATTCATTCACCTCCACGGTACTGATTCTGGATTAGAAAAAAAGTGATTTGGGTGAACCTTTAAAATGTTAAAACAAGGAGGAAGGCAATGTATTTGAGGAAAAAAAAAGTTCACTTCTGTTAAGTCCAGAAACACAATAATATAACCCCAAATGTTAATATATGTCACATGTTACAAATATGCTGACGTCAGACAGTATCCTTTCATCAGCTGATTTGAGGACTTAGGCAACTAAACCCCAAAACTCCTGTCTGTGTGGAACAATCTGTGCAATAAAACATGACTACAGTGACTTGTGGTACAGTAAAATGTAATTTTCTACCATTTGTAATACTTTACTAGGTGTGCTCAGTATATGGATGTAATGTATGTAAAAAACATATTGATTCTCTGTGGGAAAACCCAATTTTTGCTTTTTCTTTTCAATAAAAAATTAGCACAAGAATTATCATAAGCAGTGCAGTTTACTATTGTAATCATTCGTTTGGTTGCTCATTCAACAAGCCAAGGTGCAGGACAAAAGATGATCCTTGTTTGTAAGTATGAAAAAACACTGGGGGACACGACACTGAACAAAATCTGAAATGAAACTGTCTTTAGAAATGTAACAATTAACCATTATTAATGCATTATGTCATGCAAACATCAACACATTCTTTCCCCGCTTCCTCTCCACCGCCCTTATTTTTCAGCCCTTTCTTTCTGTACCTGTGATACTTTGTGGTTGGTTCTAAGTGTCAGAATGAAAATACGTCTACTATAACAGATCGCTTTCACTGTCATTTCACTGTGGTTTCCTTGAACATTTTTAAATAGACATGCAGAGTGTTAGTAAGGGTTTTTGATCACTTCTCAGCACTTGAGCATGAGGGTTTCAAAGCAGTGCTCTTTGCCCTCCTTTAGATGTCATCTATATAGCCACTCTGTGGGCAATGCACACAATGGAAAATATTCTCTTTTCAAAGTTCAACTTAAGATAAAGGGCACTCAATAAAGGCTCTGCCAGCTTTGCCATAGTAAACACAGCAGCTGGTCGATGAAGTCGTCTCTTTGGTTCCTCAGATATTGGCCATGCAGCACAGGACATTTATGTCTTTATGATTCCAAACAAAGAGGTGACTTATTGCTTTTTGACCTCTGACTCCTCACACGGACCCCATTCAGCTGCCTAATGACTTCCTGCTCCTGTGTATTTGATGTGCTGCACTGGCAGAATCACGTTCCCCTGATGGAAGCTGAACAACAAGAGCAGTATTGTTATTCATAGCTTCAGAGGGCCAGTTGATTCACACAAGAGGGTGCCTTTCAGTCTCTTGGTAAGCACTGTTGGGGTTTTGAAAATGATTAGTTTTGAAAATCATTCTGTGCTGAAAAAGAGTTTCATTCATGTAATGCAGTGTTTCAGGCAGATACTGCCCTGTCTTATCAACAGCCATCTCTAATAGGTGTACTTTGACATAAAATGTTCATTTCATATTTCAGTGCTGATTGCAATAATGTTGTAATCTACAGAGATGGTAAGAAATTGTCCGGTGTGCATACATGATCTGCGTGTGAATGCAATAAAACTGCTTGTGGCTGAAGTAATCCGCTTTGTGTCGCTGCAGAGCTTGTGGCACCTTTACACTGCACAAGCAGCTTTGCTGAAGGCATCATTTTTGGCCGCCCATCCAGTGTTATCCAGCTGATTATTCATGGCTTTATGACTCTCCCCTGTCTTACTGTTTGTTCGATTTATGCTGCCATTGTGTCATACATTACTTTGTATGACAATCCAATGGCCAGCCAATGCAAGAATTTCAAGTAGGATGAATAGGAAGGCAACACAACTAATAAGACAAAGTAAAAAAAACAGAAAGATATATAAGAATAAGGAAGATAATCTTATATATCGTCTCATATCATAAAAAACACAGGGCTTTTAAATACAAGCAACGCAGGTGTGGCCTTCCTGATACAGTAGCACCAGCCAATAGGAGGCAATTACATGATAACCCAGATAATAACAAGGTGAAACAAAGAAGAAGTAGTTTGTTAATACATCATTGTCAAGTGTCTTTATAACGTCATGGCTTCCCACACTTGACAAAGGAAGGACTTGACCAGACTCAGAATTTCACTCGTTCTTCAATTTTTTTAAACCAGTAAACAGAAAGTAATGAATGAAGATGAAAAACCTACAAACATACAAAAAGTAAACCCAATGTAAATAAATTCACCATTTTTCCATCACAATTTTAACTAAATACTCATTTTTTAACTTTCATCAAGAATTTAAACCGATTTTACTGTAGATTATAACATTAATATTTTTAAACAGAAATATTTTTATATACAAGTTAAATATTTTTAATTTTCATTTTAACAAAGCAAAATTCACTAGATTTTAGCCAATACTATTGATACATTTCATCAACTTAACTCAGACATCTCAGATCTTTGGACAAGGTTTTAAGCAAACTAATTGGGCCACTGCTTAATTCTTACAATTTAATATTTTATGGTAAATAAGGTAGAAACGAAACATAAGATAACATAAAATTGTACCTTCAACAACACAGTACTAACACTTGCTCAAACACATACAAAGCTACAAAGCCGAAGATCATATTGAAGAGATGTGAGCTTACCGGTAGCCCCTTTTAGGTCTAAGTCCTTTTCCCTACGTTTGATTGTTTCTTTTTCCGTGACTGCTTCAGCCGTCCTCAGCTCCGTTGCACACCAACCAAATGACTGGTGTGTCGCTTAAAATGTTTGAGTTCGGCACATGCTGCTGATTAGTCCTGACTGTACTCACCTGCTGCTACTGTATGTACTATATTGTGGGGCTTGTAGTAAAATAAATATATATTTAAATTCTGTTAATCCTTTCCATCATTTTATCACCTGGACCCATATTTGAGGGTAGTAAAACTCAATGTTTGGATTATCATAAATATTTAAACTCCACTAATCACAGTATTGGGCTGCTTAAGACGTACTTCTGATCAAGAGACTGATTTTGTTGAACAGGCTGAGGCCATGTCAGGTTTTCACGCAGAGCATACAAACCCAGGCTGATTAAGTTGGCATTTGAAAGAGCACAACCATTGGACTGTGATAATCTTCATAAAAAAATAATAAATAAATAAAAAAAAATCAAACAGAAGCCTGCACGTCAGTCTCGTCCATTTTTGTCACCACATATAGTACACATGCTGAACAAATCAAACAGATTGTAAAAGTAACTGAGCCGTCATTCAGAGTGACACCTTGCTGAGTAAGGTTTTTCCTAAAATCCCCATTTTTTCTTTGAGATGTGCCTCCACAGTTATGAACAGGCTTAGGGACTTGGTGGAGCAAATTCTTTACCACTTTTAAATGTATATATTTTTTTCTTTTTTCTCACAACCTCTTTTAAAATATATAAATGGGTAACTATCTTCCATTTATGATGTGTATACAAACCTTTTCTTCTATAATCACATCTCATTTTATTTTATTATTATTGTATTTTAATTTCATGACTAGTATACAGAGTAACCAGTCATCTTTTTCCCTACAAAAAAGCATTTCAATAGTGAATCCCCAGCCATTATATTCTCTGTGCAGTGACATCAGAAAGCTGTTGATGGATGCAGGTAATTCTGCAGCCAAATTTTCTGACCCCACACAAAGTCCAAAGTGACTCTTGTAGTAGAGCTGCTAGCCTACCCACACAGTAACTCGGTCAAAGAGCCGGAGATGGGCTTCTTGTGACAGACACTTCCTGTGGCCAGCGTCTGACCACCAGCTGTTAGTTGCATGCTACACTGAACGGTCAGCCTCCCCATGTCCCCCCCACTCCCTGCATCATGCTTTCTACAGTTGTTTCTCCATTTATATTCAATAAAAGCAACAGAATGAGGGAGGGAGGCTTCTAGCAAACCGACTTCAATTATTTTACCTTTTCATTCACTAAACTGTACATTCATTAGATTTGCTATTATCTTATACCCAGACTTCCATGTACATTTAGGCAATGGATGTTTCCAAATGATAACAAACTAGCTTGTAGAGCTATCTTACCTGTGATAGGTCATTTTATTATTTATTTTTGACGACTTGGATAAACTGCGACAAATTGGCTTCTTGTGGAAATATAGCAGCTTCTTTGTTGTGGAATAAATGTTTTTCATTATTTAGGTTGTGTGTATAGGTGTGGGTGTTTATTTGTGTTTTATGTATGGGTGACTAACAGTTCCCCACAGCGTTTATTAACTATCTGCCCAGATATGTGGAAGAAGTTGCTTGTGCCCTTAAATGACCTGAAACTCACTCACGTCAGTGGTTGTATAGTTCTTATTAACAACTAGAGAATAATGAGAAAGTGCTGCAGCCGTAATAGTTAGTAACACGTTTGATGCAGCTTGTATGGTTGTCCAACGAGATCTGACAGTCCTCAACACCTCCATGTGCAGTCAGTAGGTCTATTTGTGCACTATTGGTAATTACAAGAATTCATCATGCAAGAGGGCACTTGATTGCTCACAAATACCACAGATGTGGTTATTGGTACAGACCAAATGATTAGAAATCAAAGAAAACAAGAAACCAAAGAAACAAATATGTTAATGAAAACATACTACACAAATGTAAAAAGTAATGTGTTAAGCCACTGAACTGGATCCAAAATTCTGACAATAACCATGGTTCTAAACCACTTAATTAATTAACTTAATTAATTAAATGGCTTTTTACCAGATTGGTGAGGTGACATAATAAGCGCTAATAGCCACATGTAGCCCAACTAAGGCTGTATCATTAAGGGGTTAATGATGGGATAAACCAACACAGCCTGAGTGACCTTACACAGTACAGGAGAAGGTCATAGTGCTCCACTGCATCTCACTACCCTGCTGGAGAAGCAGCAAAGGTGATGGTAGCCTGTTGGGAAAGTGATGACAGTATGCTGGGTAACCACACTGGATGTTGGTATGATGATAAAAATCAGAACACATGAAAATTAAACTTCTGTCTTATGTAATGTTTGCCAATAATCATCAAAACAATAACATTCATAACAGTACGTTCATTTAGTATATAAGCACAATAACAGGACTAAAAGATTTGGAGAGCTCCAATGACTGCGTACAATAACAATATAATTATTTAACAAAGACTGACAGCAGTATGAAATGCTTCATCTCTCCTTTCTTTCCCATTAACAAAGGTTAACATCTGCTCCTATTTCCTATTGTCAGTCCAGCAAGAGGATGCAGCAGCCATTACAAGCAGGATAGACATGCAGAGGAGTGAGAGTCCTGGGGTGGGCACTGCTCTCATTGTAACAGCGAGAGTCCCAGTTACGTGTTTGATGTGATCTCTGATGGAGTAAAACAGCTTCAGCAGGGCCCCCTCACCTCCTTCTCCATTCTCCATGTCAATTTCTCAAATCCTCTTTTCTTCACTGTTGGAATCGCCACATCACCAAGAAAACAACCATAAATGTTAAAACGCTAACTTCACCGAATCTCAGCTGGACTCTGGAGGGGATCCACAGACAATCCTGAGTAGGTAGGCGGCGATTTGAGGGAAATGCAGCCTCATTTGTTGTTTGTGCTCTTCCATTTGTTTGTATTAAATTACTGTCACAGTAACATAATGGTGAAGTACCTGGGTCTCAGGTTTAGTGCAGAGCAGCAGTTCTTTATATCTGCAGTTTTTGATGACAGCAGCTCTGGAAAATGTCCACTGAGGGTGAGGACTTTGTTTATGTGCCATTTATGAATCAGATCATTTAAAACCAGAACTGGAGTGTAACTTCTTTAACGCTTTGCACTTTCCTACAAAACTATAAGAAATGTTTACCCCTGGTCCTCATATTGATACAATGAGCACTCAGTGTGGGTGAGATCGTATACTCGCTGTGTCAGCACTCGCTGTATCTGACCAATCAGCTACACTCAGTATAGCAAACTCCTCCCTGATAGTTCGAGGGCAATAGGAAAATACTGCCCCAGGATAGGAACTTTTCTTAGCCCAGGAACTATGGTCCAGCAACACCATTTTAGCTGTGTCTCAGTTCCAAATTATTAATTTTGTGTATTTCTAAGTATGGAAAAGTGAGAAGGTGAGAAATACTGTACGTATACAAAGTTCCTCCTGCAAAAGTTACTGTGTAAAATTGGCTATTTAATTTAAATAGTTTGGGTGTTGTACATACTGAGGGCTGTTTCCACCAGTCAGAGGGCTGATCACAGTTTAGCATCCAGGATTAAGAATGGGAAACATTAATCTCATACATGGATACCTAGCTAGCCAGCTATATCCATGAAAAATAACAGAAACACATGTTCTGACACACATGGTCCACTACAGAAACATTATTTCTGTATGTATACAATATGGTGTTGTACTAAGTCAAGAGGTAGATATTTAGGATCATTATGTCCTGTTCTATAAAAAAGAAAGAAGGAGGAACAGAGCTGACCTCAAATGTTTAAGGTTCAGACTAATTTCATCCAGGAAAGCATGATTGCTCACTTTTAGAGAACTTATAACTTTCCTCAGAAAGGAAACTTTGTTTTGTACTTTTGTCTCAGGTATTGAGATCTTTTACAGAACAGGAGAAACTTCTTGGAGTTAGACAGCCTGTTTACACAGTCGGTAAATCGACTGGCTGATAAAAGCGGAGCTCATATTTAATTTCTTTCAGTGAAACCAAAACAGTGATATACTCTCTATCTGCCATCTCCCCGACAGAATGCAGATCACCACTGTATCCTCTGTCAGGGGAAGGTGTGTGTGCCTCTGCTTATGTATGTGTGTGTCAGTGTGTGTCCATGTAGGTGTGTATATCACCACAACCAAGCAACCAAGCACAACCAAGCACACAAACACAAAAGCAGAAAGTTAGGGCCTCTGGGTTGCTCTCTCTTGCCTCATCATCAAATATTGTTTTGATGTTGTTTGTCAGCATCTAAAACAAGATGTGTAACTGTGTTACACAACTATTTGGCTGTGTCACGATTGTGAATAAGAGAAGTGTATTAATGAGGAAATTAGCCTAATTTTCTTGTGTGTGTTTGTACGTGTGTGTGTGTGTGTGTGTGTGCAGTTTAATACGCAAGTCCTGGTGACCAAAACCGTATCCGTGTTGCTGCTGGCAAATAGAGGAAATGACAGCACACACTGCAGGACACAAGTGTACATATTCAGCACATAGTCATACTGTTACATTCACTTATCATTTTGTGTATTACAATAATAGTCCCTCATCAAAGTGTAAAATGAAATGCACAACATACCCACAATTGAACTTTTCTTGCCTTAACTTAGTAGAGCTCAAAATGTCAAATTTGTCCTGAGGGTCACAGCAGAGCTGTAGGTGGCCATGGCGTCCCCTCTTTTTCAACGCATACACTGGACTGCAATTAAATTGATTATGGCTGCTCTGTGTAGAAAATCCAGTGGGAGTGGAAGTGTCAGGCAAGAAACTTTCAGCAGTAACTTTAAAGAGATATAAATGCATAAAGATCCTACACAGTGGATTTAATTTGATGCATGTGCTCTATAAACAGGTGGGGAAAAGAAAAGCTTCTGTGGACCACACTCCTACTACTAGCTTCTAGTTGAAAGAGACTATCTCTCGGCTCAAACCCAGCAAGGTGCTGTCTTTTTAAGCCTATTTAATTTTTTCATTTACTTAACAATATAAAACAAACACAATGTTAAACTCTGTGTGAACAGTAATTCTTTCATGTGCTCAATAAGTCCCATAGCAATCTGCCTGTGGGATTTTGATTTGAGTGTGTACAAGTGGAAGTTTAGTCCTCCTGAGTTAGACACAATCCGTTGAGTAAGTACTAGCAGTACTAGCCATATTATTTGACTGACATATGATCCTTTGGCACTGTGGAGAGCCTTTGGAGAGGCTGCTCGGAGAGAGTTGGAAGCTGGCTCTCTCTGGAGACGCTTGATGAATACAATGACCAAATGGCTCCTTGTCAAGAGGCAGCTTCAGAGAGCTTGGCACTGGACAAGACTCCATGTGTAACAGTCCCTGGACACCCATTATGAGACCTCATTCGGTTTCACCAGACAATATGAGACTATCACATCCAATTGAAGTCTAATGAGCCTGTGTCTTTGAAACGATCAAATCTTTGAGGCTACACAAATTTGCCAGCATTGTTCTTGGTCCACTAGTGTCTTTGAAGTATTATACCACTGTCAGTCTTTACTACTTCTACATGCACTATTAGCATTTTGCATTGCCAAACACACAATACACACAATTTGATGGATGTAGGAATCCCTAATGGATACACAATTGTCTCCTTCTCTCACAAAGCAAATACTACAGAAAGAGACGTGTAGGTTAAGTTCTAAGCTACATATCTACAATTTAAAATGACCACTAAGACATACACTACCAGTCAAAAGTTTGGACACAACCTTCTCATTCAATGGTTTTTCTTTATTTTTTATTATGTTCTACAATTGTAGATTAATACTGAAGACATCAAAACTATGAAAGAACACATATGGAATGGAATATATAGTTAAGAAAAAAGTGTTAAACAAACAAAATATGTTTTATATTTTAGATTTTTCAGAGTAGTAGCCATATTATTTGACTGACATATGATCCTTTGGCACTGTGGAGAGCCTTTGGAGAGGCTGCTCGGAGAGAGTTGGAAGCTGGCTCTCTCTGGAGACGCTTGATGAATACAATGACCAGGTGTGTCCAAACTTTTGACTGGTAGTGTATGTGTTATTATATGAGAAGAATTATGTGATTCTCTTTTATAAACCAATGAAAGATGTAGCAGAATTATACACGATTATATTCACAGATAATCTCCTCATTATGTCAAATCACTGGATATCCCCTGCGACCATTAGTCCCCTATGAGAAAACAAGCTGTCTAAAGCCAAGCAGCCGAGTGGAGTTTGGCAGTGGGAGAATCACCATGTGGCTCGATCTCCAGAGGCCCAGTGTCAGAGTAATGATGATGATGCTGGTGATCGTGGAGGATCGGGAGACCCATTTTTTTATTTAATGCAAGACTTGAAAAATAGGACTAGGGAAGAAAGTCCAGCTTTAGGAGGAAAAAGGCTAAAACATGCTCGTTAAAAAAGTGCATCAAATATGCCCATATGAGTCATTGGTTTTCACATAAATAAAACTCATCCTTATGTCTTATTTAACAAAAACCAGAAAAAAATGCCTATCACAGTACAGTAAAGTAAAACAGATTCCTCTACATGTTTTTTGTTGAGTGTGTGAGAAAGTAAAAGGGGCTCCCTCCACTGTAGTTTTCTCACCCTCCCTCCCATCACTTCTTCCTGACCTTAGAAGCAGACCTCAAAGAGCTTCAAAGGGAATATATTCTGTGGACACTGTCTATTTGAGAAATTATCATTTTCCTCCCAAAACACTGTTAATCACTGCTGCTTCTGAACCAGGTCATATCTCTGCTCTAATGTCACAAAGAGGGCCACTTTAGAGGCCGTGTAATATCTTCTCCAGTCAGGTCAAGCACCCTTCAGGTCACCGGTGGTGGACCGGCTGCCCCTGCTGTCAGCCGAGGTTCCAGCTAAAATGCTCAGCTCATGATGAAGTACCCCTTTGTCAGGCCAAGTTCCCCTTTTGGTTGTGACAAACACCACTCCAGTGTGACCTTAGGAGGCCCTGCATGTTATTTTCACACAACATTAATCATAGGATTGGTGGTTTGATTCCTGGTTGTCAACGTTATTTGTGGTTTAAGAAATGAGGTAACTTTGATTGAATGAGATGCAGATCACAAGCACCAAAACCATTATTTATATCACGACTGATTTTCCAGAGTGGCGGCACAACGAAGAGCTGGGAGAATCGGTGGGGTAAAGACAGCTGGGATGTTTGGCATACAACTTACTGGCGTCTTTTCCTGGAGGTGCACTGTCAAACCAGCATGAGCCAGCAAAATGACTCCCAGCTCTGCATAGTGAGAAATTTCCAAGTCAACCGAACTGGCCAAACGCATCCGGGGAACATTTGGCTTCGGATCAACCAACATGTGTTCCAGACTCCAGGGCCGACTGTTGGAATCTCACAGTGTTAACATAGGGATTGATTCCTTGGCAGAGGAGGCGTATCATAGCACGTTCCTCAGTGCCTGTAAATGGATCTCTGCTCTCTCACTTGTATAATTAAATAAGACTGGCTGCTGTACAGTGATCCTTCTGTGTCAGTAAGCCTTCACGCTTACCTTACGCCTAATGAATGAATAAATCGGATTCCTTTGTAGACTAGATCCTTCTAAGGTTTCTGGTTCTAGGAAGTGTCTGCTTTCATTTATGTGGTATCTGTCTGTAATTCCTGGAATGGAAAGGAGGTGTGGGTGTTACTTTAAAATGAACTTATGCTCATGGGTGATTTCCCTGTTGGCTGCGACCACTTTTGGCAATGTCTCCCTTTATTTGCAGGAATAAATCTCTCATTGTTTTTTATTTTATAATTAAGTAAATCTAGGCTTTAAATGATGATATCTTCACAGTTAGACAGGTGGAAAAAGTTCTATGAAATATTCTTGCAGGCATAACCCACTAAAATCCTAGTCCTGACTATGACACATACTAGGAATGAATTGAAAAAAAAGTGTGTCATTGCTCAGTTTGGTCTTTACTTTAATGACAGGATTGTTTTCAGTTCACTCTTCCTTAATGCATCATGTTACAACGCATCAGTCCTCATACCATGTTAATGGTATGAGGCAGGGGTAGAACCCGTGGCTGTGCGGCGCTTATTACCACACACCGGCTCAGCAGGCCCGAAAGCTCCGCTGCTACTGCTGATGTAGCAGCATTTAATTGGCTCGGGGTTCAGTTTTACTCATGACATTAAAAATGCACACAGTAACACGTGCACACACACAATCGGTAACGCACATAACCACATGTCAAGCACCTGAGGCTCAACTAAAGGAACTGATGTATAATTAACATGAAATTGGAAATGCCTGTGTGTGTGTGTGTGAGAGAGAGAGAAAGAGAGAGAGAGAGAGAGAGAGAGAAGCATGTCTTTGATAGAGGGGTTGAAGGAAGAAACGTTAAGGCTAAAAAGAGTAAGAAATAGGTAACAGATAAATAAGTAGGTAGGTAGCTGGATGGATAGGCAGATAAAGTTTAAAGAATCATTGAGGGAAAAAAATAGCTAATTAAGGTTTTATTTAGGCAATTAAAAGTCTGGTTACTAAAACAAATTCTCATGATGTACAGTAGTTTTAATAGCTGCAAGCCTCTTCCAAATTCAACATAAATGAGCCTGTTCAGCACAGTTTACCAGGCCAACAGCAGCTCGATCTGAAGCTTCAGGTCTTTTTCTCACTTTCAGTAATTCACTCAGGTCCAGCAGTGCTTGATGTTCAGTTTACACCGGGAATATCACCTACACCCAGATTTACAGGCTCTGCCCTCCATCTCTGAGTGTCAACACTACAGCTTTCATTAGAGAGGATTTAGAGGCACACAAACAAAATGTTGAAATCTGAAGGGTACATTGTTCCTAAATGCTGTTAAAATACAGAACACTGTGTGGCAGCTTGTCAGATTAAGTGCTTAATCTCAACGTGTGGAACGGTAGATATTCCATTTAAAGATTAAGCCCCCGCCTTGCTATAGGAGCTATTACTGAGGATATTCAAAGACTCCTCCAGGAACACTTTCTCCTGATTATTAGTCTCAACAAGAAGAAGGCAATAAGATGTCCCCAAAGTCGCTTGAAACAGCTTGCTCAGCAGTTCAGAAATGAAAGGTGTCAGCTGACAGTTTAGAGTTTTATCTATGGTGGTGGCAAGCCATGCATGACAGCCCACTTCTGATCCAATATCAGAGCCATGATGCAATATATACACCCTGACTCAATAGAAAACACTTTGACCTCAGCTGGTGTCTTTTTCAGTCGCAATCACCAGCTGCCAGAGAGAAAAAGAAATGTTCACATTTTGTATGGGCGCTTGTTTTTATTGTGCGTGTGTCTGTCACAGAAGGACGAGTCCGTGCTGAGTCGGGGAGGACCTGTGTGACCACCTGGAAAGCATAACACAGAGAATGTCTGCACGTGTGTGATATCTCCTGTGGATTGCCTCCCCAGGCATCCTCCAGCTCACCCAGCCTTTTTATGTCTCATCCGTCGCTTCACAGACACACACACACACACACAGGAATGACATATGCACTCACATACAGCATGGCCTGAAACCCACAAACTGCATCTTTACGTGCCCCCCACACACACACACAAAATTACCACTCTGCAACATTTCATCATCAGTGTTTTTAATCACAAATATATTTGTGCCAATTTTAACTCAAGTTTTGCTGAGATTTCCTATGCGTGGTTTAACATTATTCAATAAGTGACAAAACATCTCCACCTCTTTAATCACAAATCCAATAAAATTAAAGTACACTGACATTACCATTAACAATAACACTACTGTGGGATTTAATCAATGCTGCTGCATAAAAAACAATCACATTCCCCAAGGAATTAAATGAATGGATAATTCTGCAGTACACAAATTCACCAGCCAGTGGGAAAAATGTGGTGCCACAGATGAAGTAGTCTGCTCCCTGTATGTAACAAAGTCATGTGTAAGAAAAAACAAATAATACTTTTTTTTTAATCATAATTATGATCTTTCCCAAACTGTAAGCAAGCAGTAGTTCCTTAACCTTAACCAAATTGCAGTTACCTTGCACAAACTGAATACATCAATACAAGTGTTGGTTGGCTTTGAATGATAAAAACACGATATAACAAACTGGGGTTCTGCAGAGTTATTATATAATATATATAATAATGCTTCATCTGGAGGTAGGGTTGAATTTACACATCTGGAACATACAAAAACAAGCCTAAAGGATCTATAAGGTTATATTTTAATTTTTCAAATTAAAATAGTATACATATATTCTGAAGTTAAAATAGTTAAAATTCTATCTGAGTGGTCAAACATCTCACAGTAATACACCAGTAAAAAGAATATGGAAGAAACTGTATGCCTACAAGATTTCACAATGCATGTTCATATAACATTTCAATATACTGTATATTATATATAATATGTCATACTGGAATAACTCTCTCTGGACATCATTTAGGCATCACTTGACTGCTACCTTTAATGCTGTTAAAATTATTTTATTATCCGACTAACTGACTTTTAACACCTAATCAAGTGACTGTGCTCACTCTCTCTTAGTAAGTGATCATATATTTGACACATCATATATTTGTAGCGAAACAGCCTGAGTCATTCAATTCGTCCATAAGATAAGTGCCAATCCTTCCATTAATGCCTTTGTTTTATGTAACCCTGGTCAGAGTCCTGCTGATGATCCCCATGAGTCCTGTAGACAAGTCAGACTCAAGACATCTGAGATGTAAAACAGTTTGCAGGTAAAATCTCATGTCCTTGAGGGAACTACATAATAAATACATTGCCAGTCACTTGCAAGTATTTCAGAGTGAATGCCTACCATTCAAATTTCTTTACACTGAAACCTTTTTTCTGTCTAATGTCTGACAAAAAATTCAGTTGTTTGCATTGCTAAGGGTTCTTTAATCGTTCTTTTCATTAAACTTTCAAGTTGTGTAGCTCAGTGAGTCTTCTTCTTCTTCTTCTTCTTCTTCTTCTTCTTCTTGACCAAGTTAGAACGTGATGGGAATGTTCATTTTGCAGGTATTTTTATACATATACAGTATTAGGTCAAAGTAGGAGGCATACTCTGTGGAACATAAATGTCATGGCAATCCATCCAGTAGTTTTTAAACTGATGGGCTGTCTGAATAACGTAGCTATCCCTAGAGCCTCGCCTTTAATACTTTGCAGACTTGCTGAGAATGATGCACTGCACATCCAAGAGCTGACTAACAATACTCTATGAAGACGTCAGTGGTGATGTAGATGAACAGGTGAAACATCAGTCAGTCGATTGAGACATTCTGCTTTTCTGAATAAAGCGACATTTGATTCACGTACTAGAGAAGAATGATCTGACTTATTTCACAGTAAGACTAAGTACTGCCACTTTGTAGAATCAGGTTTTAATCTTTTAATAATAATGCAAGATTTGTACCTAAGATTCCAAAGTAATCTAAGCACTGATGGCAGTATAAATTACAAGATGGACTTTTTTTTTTTTTTGCACTGCAGCAAAGCCTGCTCTATTAAGAAAAGCAATAAATGCGTGGAAGGATTCATGTATGACCGCAGCCACTGCATGAAAAAATGCTGAATCAGAGAGCAAAACCTGGCAGTCCATTGTATCACAACATGACAGCTGAGCTAATCGCTACTGTACCCTGAGGCAACATAGAGCCATAAATAACCCAGATCTGGTTTTATGAGAGATAGTTTATCACTTTGAATCAATAGATGCTCAAAGTGCCAGCTTGGCTGCACGCTCAAGAGTCATGAAAATTTACTGAGCGCAAAGAGAAGCATGTAAAGGTTCGGTACACAAAAGAAAATTGGAGCTGCCAAAAGGAAGGAAGGTAAAGGAGAGGGGCTGAAACCACTGTCCAAAACTATCAGCGAGATCTTTCCTGATGCTCATCCTACACTGGACCGTGGCATTCTGTAGTTTGTTGGCAAATAGGTAAATATTTATACTTATGTCAGTAACCATCATATTTCAAAATGCTAAATATCTCTCTGTTTGTGGTTTCAAATGTCTGTAGCTCTCTGCTTTATTTAGCCGTCACTCCAGCACCTTGCTTATTTTGCATTCAAATTAGTGAAAGCACTGTGATGTTTCTCATTTGGAGGCCTTTCAAAGTGTCTGGCGAAGTTGGAAATAATCATGTCTCTGCCAGGTCTTACCTAAAATTTAATCAGAGCTTCCCACTCATTTTGACAGTAATTTAACTCATTTGAAATACAATTTAGAGAGGGAGGGTTTGGTGTGGGGTGGGAGGGAGTATGACTTGATTGCTTCTGATCCTGATTTTGAGGAGGATGGGATGGCTGTGTAGTGGATATATCGGGCCTTACGAGCGATGACAGCGCTGTTGATGTTCAAGTGCCCGGAGTGTTCAAACCAGTTGAAGTTTCATGTCTTGTTCGCAGCATAGTCTGGCTTGCGAGAGTCCCTGGAGTTTTTAGGGGAAATTTTCAATCATATTAAAATTAATAGCCCTGCCAGTGAGAGAGAGAGAGAGAGAGCACATTTGTTTGGGCTGTGCCACTGTGCCATAGAGAGAGAATGAATGAGAGAGAGTGAGAGAAAGGTTTGATTTATCTTATCTTTTACCCTGAAGTTGCTGAAGTGCCTGTTTTTTCTTTTTCAAAAGAGACTTAAAAGATACAGACGAATGACAAATTAAAGGAAAAATCGACATAAAGTGTCTTAGTGAGGTTTTTGGCCACCATGTACCTCCAGAACAGCTTCGGTGTACCTTAGCATTGATTTTACAAGTCTCTGAGCTCTGGAGGGATGAACACCATTCTTCAAAAGATATTCATCATTTGGTGTTTTGATGGTGGTGGAGAGCTCTGTCTAACACATCGCTCCAAAATCTCCCATAGCTGTTCAGATGGGTTGAGATGTGGTGACTGAAGGCCACAGCATCTGATTCACATCATTTACATCCTCATCAAACCATTTAGCGACTCCTCCTGCTCTACAGATGGGGGCATTGTCATCCTGGAAGAGACCCCTGCCATCAGGACAGAAATGTTTCATCATGGGATTAAGATGATCACTTTTTTTTTCTTTACAGATGATCTCCTGGAGTTAATGACAAACATATTTTCAAGCGCTAAAATGGACAAAATGAGGGAATTTTCTTTTTTTTACTATAGAAAACGGAGGGTGTGTATGTTATCTGACATCTATCCAAACCTCTTTGTTTATTTTGAGTATCTATCACTTTAGTGATAACTATTTACAGTTATTTCCATCATCTGCCTGATTTTGTGGCTGAAATGCAGTTCTCGTGTCAGTCCACATGAAGCAGAGATAATCTGGGTTTATGCACAAAAGGCCATCACCAGACCTGCTGTTGAGGAGTCTGAGGTTTCCTCCTTCTTCTTGCCTGCTGCCTTATTGATCTGAGAAGCTCACATCAGTTGCAGTCACAGTGACATCCATTGGCAGCAACCTCTGCTATGGCACTGAACGGCAGAAAATTCAGCCACATTACAGCACCATAACCAACACAAGAAGTCACACTGGGAAACATCAGCAATATGAAAGAAAGTGTGTTGTTAATACTTGTACTTCTGTGTTTGTATTGTGAGACCGTTTGGATTGTGACTGCACAGCACACCAAGAGCTAACAGCTATCTTTCAGCTAAAACACACTGCAGTTTGCTACTCACAGTGAGAATGAGGGGAAAAAAAACAAGTGGTAACACAGCACATTATATTTCCCTTCAACTGAAAAACACATAGCAGAGGGGTTGAAAAAAAAGATTAAAAGTATTGGAAACATGAAGGAGGGAATCCTTTCTTCTGAAACACATCCTCAACAGAGTTACAGCAGAGGGAGGGAGAACACTGAGTCTGAGTGAACCAAAAGCTAGAACATTAAAGAAAACAGAGAAAAACTCAAATTCATGTTAATGAATAAAATACTATATAAAATACAATAAATATATAATATAAACACATACAAATACATATACACCTAATCCTATACACACATACACATAGAGTATGTACAGTGTGTAATGCCAATGTAAAGACCCATGTGATATTTATGGTGGTGTACTGAGTGAGTTGAGGGCATATCCCTCTGACCCAGACTGCTGAAGCCCTGATGGAGTCAGAATTAAAAGGTTATAATTAGTAAAACTTATTCAGTACAGCACCTGTCAAAGAGCAAGATCACAAAGTGCTTCACAATTTTTTTTTTTTAAATAAAACTGTAAAAGCAATTAAACAAAACAGACATTAAAAACACACAAAAATTACCAACACTAAACAGCATGAGGTGAGACGAAGGCCAGTTTGAATAAAAAGGTCTTGAGCTGCTCTTTTAAAAGGCACTAACAGAAACTGCAGATTGTATGTCAATAGGAAGGGCATTCCACAGTGTTGGAGTCATCACTTCAAAGGCGCAGTCACCTTTGCAAAATGCCACGTGGAGCATGACATTTAGGACCAGCAGTGAATTGACTTCATATAGTTTGTTTGTTTGAACGCGCTCTGACGTCTCTGCAAGCTCTCCTGCTTCAGGCTCTCTGACTGACTTGTTCAGTTGGACCTGTTGAATGAACTCAATTTGTCATGCAGTCTCTCCGGGTGATTTGTTCCTTTGCAATGTCATCCAGCTTTCATTGTCCACACGGCAGCATGAGCTACATGAATATCAAGTTCTTTTTTGGTTTACTTTGACCACATGTGAAACAAACCACAGGGTGTTGTAACTCCAGATGAAGGGGTTGTGTAATTTGATTTTTAAAGAAAATCAGTATTCTAGACTGCATGAATTTCCACAGCCCTGCACCCCAGTAGAGTGAGTGGGAATACTTGAGCAGAAAGGGGACAGTGGAAGTGTTCAATGGCAGACCTGAATCAAACCTCGAATCTTGCATCTTCACATCAAAGACATCTGTAGTGTATAGAAAGTCTTTCCATAATGACTAATACATTTTCCCACAGCAGATGTTGTGTGAAGGATCAGCAGTTTAGAAGTGTTAATGAATATTGTTTTTACATGTATTGTACTTTACAGTATAGCAGTAGCAGTGCTGATGGTCAAGTCATTACAATACAGATTATAAATTAACTGCAGGGTCCTCTGTTCAATGCCAGCTGAGAAACTTTGTTCTCCCCCTGTGTTTCCTGTCACCTTTTACTGACATCATCAAAAAGGCAAAAAAAAAAAAAAGCACACACAAAAAAAAATCTGCATTTACAAATTTTGCATATTGTGAGGTTATACTTTAAACCCAACATGTAGCATGTTGTACTGGTTTGATTTAACAGTGTTTTACAAAGATTTGAATGGATTGTTTTTTATTTTTTTATTTTTAGGTATTTCTTTAAGACCATGTTTTTGCCTACTGACACACTCAGCCAAGTGGAGCTGAGTGAAGATGCTGCCATCCTGCCATCCTGCTGAAAGAGGGAGAGAGACAGATAGACACAGGCCACACCACCATGTGGGAACAAAAGCTCCACAATGCCCGGTAGCTCCAGGGAGCGAACCACATGAGAATCTGCACTGTGCATACACTGCCCCTCTACTGCAATGTTTCCCTTGGCCATCTGAACCACCAGCTGAAACTTTACTTTTTCTAGTGAATGAGGGTTGATTCTATATGACGATAATAATAATAATAATAATAATAATAATAGGTTAGAAGTAGGGTGTCTCATCAGTATAGAAACAATATTGAACTGCTTCAGGTGTTTCTCTTCCCAACAGTCTGCCAGCTGCTGAACAGTGCAGCTATTTTCACCTGAGAATGTTAAAGGACATTATACAAGATCTCCTGTGTTCCCACAAGTTAAACCATCTTGCAGAGCTATAATTCACACATTCATTTACCTGGTATACAGTGGTCCTCATTCATCCATTCACTGTCTGTCTGTCACTGTAAAGTTGCATTTATTCATCATTAATCACTTCCCTTATTGAAGAGTAGTGTCGCGAGAAAAATTTAACTAAAGCTCAATTCTGATACTCAGTATATATAAAGATCCTTTCTGAGGGCCTAAAGTAGATTGTAATCACTTTACTTCATCCTTTGTAGCAATACTAATAACTGCTAATAACTGCCCTGGTTAAGACTTACTCATGCTATACAAATATACAAATGAAATTAGACAGCTAACATACATTGTTTGTAGTAGTAGTCTTATAGTGTAGTCATGTAAGATATGTTTTGCACAAATGTAATATAGACAGTTTATATAGTTATATTGTTTATAGATATAGCATATCAGTCCATTTAGTACTACTTGTAGATCAAACGTTGTTAGCAGTCTGTCTCAGTTAGCATTATACCTGCTGCTAGTGGGACTGTTTTCTGATTTCAACACCATTCACAGTCATTTTTATATGCTTAAGAGTCTACATGTCAAATAAGAAGTCTAAAAAGAGTTGGCACACAATCAAAGAGTCACGTGGCAAATGCAGGATGCACATAAATGATTTTTTTTCATTAGCTATTTCAAATTGTTTTCTTGTTGTCTATAAGCAAGCAAACATCAAACACATTTATGCACCATGATCAAATCAATAATAAATATTTCAGTGTGTAAGAGAAAGAGTCTGTATACAGGCGTGGAAGTCAGCGGAGGCTCTTGTGTTTAGAAGTTCTGGTTGTACAGATTAATGTCCAGTATAATTAATGGATAGTCAGGCAAACTTAATTAAAAGTTTTTGGCACTCGGCATTTGTGCTCTTGTGTAGTTTATGTTTCTTGTTAAAAAGATGGAGAAAGGATGAAAACTAGAGAGAATACAGGGAAAAGGAGACAGGAGGAGAGTGAGGAGGCGAGGCCAGAAACGAGCCAGGAGAGAGGAGACAAACTTACCTACCTGTCTTAACTCACTCTGTAGTCCTTTAAGAGTTTTTTTTTTTTTATTTCTGTTATAGGAACATCAAGGTGTTAAAAGAAATTATGAATATAGACATTATACTGCTGCTTTAGTTCAAAGTAAACTATATATGTAGAACCATGTAGTACACAGACATGAAACCTGCCTTGAAAACTTATTTTGAATTCATATCTGATCATAAAAACAAATTCTATGCAATTACAGATGTCTAACATGGGTCACATTAAGAGGGAAGGGAAAGGAAGACTAGGAGATGGACTCCAGAGGCCATGGGACAGGCAATACAGTCTCTGACTTCCACGCAGTCATTCAGGCTGGAGTTTGTGTCACGTGTTTCCACTGACAAAACCTCAGGTCCTGGCCACGCTCTGACCATCTATAACCTCTGCCATCACAATGCAAAGACTGTGCTCAGCCAGAAGTAGTGGTTCAACTTTAGGAAGTGTCACCATATCAACTTATGGCCCGGAGCCCACACATCATGGACGGTGGGAGGGCCTCCTGGGAGCTGTTTAGGTGGTGTGTCGGTCATTTCCTAAGGTTCATTTGAGATCAGCCCCATCTTGATCCAGTTCTGGGGTCAGATGAATAAAACTGTATGTTCTTGACTTCGTCTGATTCTGTTTTTGAAATCTCAGCGGCTGTGGAACTGGGCGCACGTGCACAAGTCTCATGTCAACTCTCTCACAAATGCCCTTAACCATAATGAAAATTCATGTTGCCATAGATGACATGTTGTCTACTCCCCCGCTCATTAGACCTGTCAGTGAGCAGAACAACGGAGAAAAAGTTGAATTTCACAGATTGTGTTTCATCACCGAGGTTGTCCAACAGCACAGCTGCCATCACACATGACCATTATGCACAGCACTATTTATAGAGCCCATATTGTTAATTCATTACACATGCCTGTAAACCATCTTCATTACTAAATGTCAGGAAGATATTCAATGATTAATTAAGAGACCCTATGTTAAAATATTCTTTACATAGTGCTTTATAGTTCAGTCTCCAATGAAAAGATTATTAACAAGGAAATAATAGCTCCAATGTAAATAAAAAAAAATATATATATATACCATTGCTCATAAATAATTATATTTCCACCTCACACATATTTTTTATTAGTGGATGTGTGGGAAATGTGTAAATGACGCATATGCACAAAAAACATTCATACAGCATCTATCTATCTTTCTATAGATATGTATACATCTGGCCTCTGGTCCAGGTGGGTCATTCTCCTGTGACTGCCACCACACACGTCTCACAACCTTCAGCCTCAGGATTTGAGTTTCCTCAGACCCTTAAGAGCAAATGTCTCTGATCTTAAGGGAGATCTGTTGCCAGGGTTCCCATCTGATGTTACCTCACCTTTCAACATCCCAACACTGAGCCCACCTGGCACAGCACACCTACCATCGTCCACCCCCCGTGGACGTGGAATCCTGGAATGTCCTTAATGTCTTGATGTTTCATTTTTCACTGTATTCATTTGTTCCTTTGTTGTCTTGACATTTAATTAAAAAAAAAAGTTAGCACTGAATAAATAATCTTTTCAATCATACAGTTTGCTTTTGAATTTGAACATCCAAGCCACAAACTGGACTATCGGGTGAGGTGTTGATAATCAGCCATTAGTCCTTGCGGGCCATGTTTCATGACCCAGAGGCCATATGGACAGCAAAATCAGGTAAGGTTCATTTCTCAGTGAAAAAGGTAACACAGTTCAGTTTTACACCAACACACACCAAACTGGAAACCAATTTATATTAAAAGAAAACAGGCTGCAGTCACCTGGGTCGTTGGCACCATGTCAACACCTCTGAAGTGTTCTGCTTAATTCAGACCTGAAGTTGTACTTTACATAACATAATTGCACCCTTAATTCAGAAAGTCCAGCTTCTTTACACACTGCATTTTACATCTTAATTTGAAGCAGAAAACTGCACTGCAAGCTCTCTCACTATTGCTTTTCTTATTTAAAAGCACAGTCCCATCACCTCCCTCCACTGGTTCTTATTTTGTTTGCACTGCGACAGAATACATAAGAAGCAGCAATTTTGTTTCACTCAGTGCCACCGTGTCCGTTTCTTGTGCATGCCTGAGCCAAATGTAAGACTTTTAATCTCTGCTGGATTCGCATCTTGCGAGTCCAAGTACAAACTTTGTTCATCTTAGTAAGAGAAAAAAAAAACTTTTTTCACATC
The DNA here is from genome assembly GCA_023238725.1 of Scortum barcoo. NCBI lineage: Eukaryota > Metazoa > Chordata > Actinopteri > Centrarchiformes > Terapontidae > Scortum > Scortum barcoo. Next base: position 25,659,675 of record CM041554.1, read on the forward strand.
ATCATTTAAAGCTGAATCCCAGGTTGCTGACCCACAGCAGTTCAGCCTGCATGCGTAAACAACACAAAGCTTCCAACTGTTTAATTCACTACCAGGGTCTATTAAAGCAATGAACCCTGCTGTTCAGCACACACACAAACTCCTTAATGTCTCTGTCTTTCATGGCACCGCTTCTCCTCCACACACACGTGCACACACACACACCACACACACACACACACACACACACACACACACTTGCACACACACACACACGCTCAGATGCTTCCTTGCACTCATATTACATCTTGCACATACACTCTTTCCCTTTTATCATACACACCTCTCTCCTGCTTGTGCTTTTTCTGTGTGACTCTCTCTCTCTCTCTCTCTCTCTCACACACACACACACACACACACACACACACACACACACAAACACTCTTTCTCCTCAGTTCCCTGCAAGCGTGGCTGGGCCAGATAGGACTTAATTTGTCCTGCCTCTAGATGAAAACATATGCTACACCTCCCCTTTGTAAACAGACTGGGCAATTGAGTAGAAAGAGGAACTTAAGCTTCAGAGAGACAGACTACAGAGACGAGCGTTGAATACCAACAGAGATCACAAAGTCACAATACAAGGGCTGAATGTAAAATGTTACTGTATACAGCCGCTGAATATAAGAGTGGATATTTAGAGAGAGAGGAAGGGGGCATATATCACAGAGCCGGAGAGAGAGTGAACGAAGTTTCAGAGCAAGGGGAGAAGAATGAGGCAGGAGGAGATAGCGGGGATTAGAGAATTAACATTAAGTTATGCATTTATTATTCAAGAGACAAAGAGGGCAGATATCATTTGGATGAAGTTATGCATTGTTTATCACCAATTTTTGTCAAAATAGAAAAAAATAGAAAAGGGTAAGAAGGAAAAAAGAGAATAGGTCCTTCATTGATTATTTAAAGATGTGAAAAGCAGGTTCTTACTCACTCATTATATAACACACTTTACTCAGCTTTGTATTTAGTTTCCATCTATGTTTGATCCACACTCTTCTAGGATCTAGTCATGTCTTTACAGATATGTTTGAATTATGTCCTTGAATCAATTTAGATTTCAAACAATGTGACAAAAGAAGTAGATGTACTGCCCGTAGTGTCTTAGTTCATCATGCTGTCATACAAAAAAATGATTAAAAAAATGGTTGGTTTTATTGCCCCCTCCTTGAACCGCCACCTTACAGTGGTGGAGGGGTTTGTGTGCCCGAATGATCCTAGGAGCTATGCTGTCAGGGGCATTACGCCCCTGGTAGGGTCTCCCATGGCAAACAGGTCCTAGGTGACGGGCCAGACTAAGAACGGTTCACAACCGACCACCATGAAGAAAGAAACAACAAGGACCGTTACGTATCGCCCTGGTTTGGCGTTACCATTGGGGACCCCACCCTGGAGCCAGGCCTGGGGTTGGGGCTCGCAGGCGAGCGCCTGGTGGCCGGGTCTTTGCCCACAGGGACCCGGCCGGGCTCAGCCCGAAATGGCGACGTGGGCCCGCCTTCCAGTAGGCTCACCACCCGCAGGAAGGTCCATGAGGGGCCGGTGCAATGTGGTTTGGGTTTGGCAGTCGTGGCAGGGGGCCTCGACGACCCATGCATAGCCTGGGCTCTGGAACCCAGCTCCTTGAGAGGGGCTGGACCCTCCACTACTCTGGAGTTGCCCAGGGTGAGCGGCGGCGAGCTGGTGTGGGCCTGCTTATAGCTCTTCCCAAAACAGCCGCCATGTGTTGGAGTTCACATGGCAGCTGTTTTTAGTATTATAAGTATTAAACCATTTTATAGTGCTCATATTTACAACAGTTTGTTCTTTAATGTATTAAGATATTGATCTTGGAATATTGTGAAACTGTTAAGTGTAGTGTTGTTGGATAATTTCCTTTGTACACAAATAAAATCTTCCCATGGTCACTTTTGACCAGGAACACAAAAGGTGTTACTTTACATGACTGTTTAAATTTTTAAATGGTTTCAAAACAAATGTCGTTGGTAACTTTGACCCAAAGTAGTCTGTGATAAACAGTGTTCTATGTTTCATCTGATTATTACTCTTAAAGTCCCAATAATCCAGAAATTATGTTTTTTAGAACTCAATTCGAATTCAAGATGTATAAGCTCAGATCAATGAGGCATACAGGCCATGCATGAATAACAAATAGAAATTCAAAACTCAACATGAGGGTTAAAAGCAAGCAGTTCACTTTAATTTTCCATTGAGTGCCAATACTTCACCGCTTAAACTTCCAAGAAAAACGTGTATCTTTAAAGGTCTATTGAATTAAAGAGTCCTTTTTTTCCATTACTGAGATTCCATACAATAGGATTGACGTCATAATAATAATGTAAAGAGGTCCTTTAATGGTGTCTTTAATACTTGCACCCCAATTTCCTCAAAAATTCCTACGTGCCAATGCAAGAACATAATTGAAATGAATGGTGTATGAATATTTGTGTGTGTCTAGTGTTTGTGTTCTGTTTCACACACTCAGTATAGATTTTTTTATTTACAGGTTAAATGTTCAGCTGCTGCTGTGCTTGAATACTGTAAGGACAAGTGTTGAAAGCTTAGACAGTAAATTCTTTTTTTTTCTTTCATACTGAAGTATTTTTATTTCTAATTTCAGCTCACTGTGGGTAAAAGGGTACACTCCTTTTATCAGAAATGAACTTCAGACATCCAGGAGAAAAAAAGTGTGTGAGTGTAGCTCAGTTATATTAGAATTATATGTAATTTATGGGTCTTATTTACAAAATTGGATTTTGTAAATAACTGCTTTTCACTTCAATGACAGTCAGACAACAACCATGTGGTCTGCATGCAGAATATGTTTTCAATTCAACAAATATAGTAAAATGATTAATATTGATGAAAACGTATTGTTAGTCTGTTTATTGGAAGGAAAACATCTGTTGAACTTATGATCACAAAACACATTAATATTTAATATATAGTCACATTCATCACATTCATTCAACACTCAGTCCTTATTTATAGTTTTTCTTTATTTACTCCCTTTGAATCAAACTCTCCACAGCTCTGAATTATAGCTCTAAAAAAGACTGATGCTAACATTTTCCATCATCTGAACCATATTGTCTTGATTTCATGTGTTTCCTTGGTCTTCTGTCTTCTCTTTAACCCTGCTATCTCACCATCTGCCTCTAATCTATTCTTGGTGAATCATCTATCTTTTGCTAGAACCCCCATTATGTTGTCTACGATGGAATAAATATGTTTATGTGCCTATATATCAGTAAGGAGTATTTTGTACAGCATTCTGTGTCATTCCCAGAACATTTTGGATCAATTTACAGTATTACAGAAATGTTACAGTAAAGTATTGTGAACTGGATTCTAAGTGTTTGAAGGTTTGAACCTTTTCTTATTCAACACACTCTCCAACAGTAAAACAACTTTCTCCCACTGTTTGCTTTCATGGGCAGTACCAGGATATACTGACACTCCAACTGTTAGAGTATGATTGGACAAATTTGATTGCAGACAGTGTCTGAAGCTGTGAAAACACTGTTTACCCTACATCAAAAAGCCTCCAGGTCTGTAGCACTGAGGCAGGCTTTGAGCCTTTCCAACTGCCTCAGGGGTTCATCCTTAAAGCACGGTGGGGGTGATTACAGTGGAACCACATCAGAGGGAGCAACTCCTCCCAAAACCAGCAGGAGAACAAAATGTAACACTGCTGATAGTAATACAAGACATAACAGTACCCTTTGGCAGTACCGGCTAGGAGAAATATGTTCCTCTATATGGATTTCCTCAGGTATGACCTGGTTGAATGGCAGTACATCATGATGACATGCTTGCTTGTGCGGGGCTACAAATCTGATGGCACCAATGACAGACAGTCTTTCAAAATAAAACTGTCCCTACAGACTCTTGTTTTGGTAAGCACAGTCTTGGGAAAGGTTAGGATGGACATTGGTTAGCTAAAAGTCATGACGACATGCTGGTTTGAGATGGGATATGAACTCCTGTCCATGCACTTTTATCACACCTAGCCACACAAAGAGCACACTGCTATCTGCATTCAGCTCAACACTGGAGTAACATGTGCATTGTGGAATCGTCTGGTGTTAATATATTTTCTGAGGATATAGTGGTGAAATGTTAATATACCAGATATGGGAGAAAGATGAGCTCAGTATTTTGTAGATTTATCGATTAAGAGAACAAAGCAAGATTCAACAAATCGAGCTGGTTCCAGCAGCACCTGAATCAGCTACAACTTTGATAAAACTACATGCTCCACCTGATGTGGGCCAAACTGCAGGCATCATGCTTCTGTTACACCTCCAGCTGCACTTTACTTTCTGAGACACCAATTCGATTTTGGGTTCATGGTGTTTTCCTGCTAACATATAGTTTCCTGAATCTAATTGTGTCTACATCCCTCAGTAACAACATTATACCGTATGCAGAGTGTGTACCTTTTCTTATAGGTTATCTCTTGATGTAGACACTGTTATATTTTGGACTACTTTAAGGATAACAAAAGACATATTTTATTGCCATATAAATGAATAAATAGACAAGAGAATATTTCCCACACAGTGTTGGGGTTGTAAACAAATGAGACGTGGGTCAAGACAAATGAACATCTAACACTACATCTATCTTAACACCAGCTGGAGTTGGCGCTTGTTTTTACTCAAAAGCAAGACAACATTTCCATTTTAAGTTTTTCCCAACTTTGACTGGTTGCTGGTTATTTTTCAGTATTTTTTCCCCTCCTTATTCCACCACTTATACTTTTTTAGATGACCAGATGACAGATGGAATATTTACCTAGAAGCATACTACTTTCTCTCTGTTTTATGAAGCTGAATGGGATTTTTTTGGTTGCAATAGTTATAGTTACCAGAAAGTTGTACATATCTTAAGAAGTGGCAAATAATTATTATAGATATTGTAAAATGTTGATTCTTTACGACGTATAGTGTGTCCCCAGCCCAAAGTAGCAGTGAAGGCAGTGGCTGTTGACATGTCTAAAGGAGTTCTAGGAAGGCTCTTTCCTTGTAGCCTGTGATTGTGTTGGCTGCCAGCCATCCATGCTGAGCCTGAGTCATTGTTGGCGAACTGACTCTTTACCCTGACAGCCTTGTTGAGCTGGCTTCTGCCCAGGCGCTATTTATCTCTGTTTCCCCTCCCATGTGCCTGCATCTTGAATTTCCACAGGGTCCTGCCCTCCTCAGTAAACCATGACTTAAAGTCGTTCGATCCTGCTATGATTTCCTTTGGAAGGCAGGTAACACAGGAAGACAGGCGTCACAGGAAGAGATATAAGAGGTGTGATAACCACATCCCTGTCTGAATGTTTCTTATTTTCAAATAATGACTACGTGCACCACAGTCTGAAGTTGGACCCCTGAGGCAGCTGTGGAAGCTTAAAGTTGCCCTCTGCACTTCAAAGACTTGGGAAAAAATGCTTACAATCTGAATATTTAGAGCTGAGCAGGAGTTTGCTTTGTTCTGTGAATTTAGAACATTGGCTAACATTAATCAGCAGCTAAAGTGAGACTGATATTATCGACACAAGCACCTTAAATGATATGTGATATCATCAGCTTCCATAGTAGTACTGTCAACGTAAGAGTCCGGTTTTCTAGATACAGATAAATGATCAAGTTTATTTAAGTTGGCTGATACAAAGTATACGTGTGGAACAAAAGCTCTACTTTAAACAGATCCCCAAAATTTCATTCATTTTTACAGATTGATTAAATCTAAAATGGTCTTGTTATCATGTCTTATCTTTGGGCATGCAGACTGGGGACTGTTAAGGGCTCAGTGTGCTTCAGAGGAAGCACTTGTTGGATAGCTGACCAATGTCCTTGACAATCACATGCACTTTGCCCAGAGATTGGCCAGGTGTGCAGAAATGAGAAAGTAAGGCAGGCAAGTAAGGGTCTGTACTTGTCCAAAGCCCTCTGTCATTCTCTACCAAACAAATGTCACTTTTGTGTGTACGAGCGAGCGCAGCACCATGAATGCATTCAAGCAGTGATTGTCCAAAACATTGAGCTCTTGCAGAGAGATCAGGGAGGAAGCGTGATGCAGCCAGGAGGAGGGTGTGACGGCCGGCTCTTTCACCCAGCCTTCAAGTGGGGCTTTTTGTAACCGGTGAAAACGCTTTTGTCCCAGTGTGCTCGGACAACGATCTGCGCAAACTACTTTGCTTCAAGCCTGCTGAAATTGTCTGGTGTGTCAAACTATTGCAAACCTCTGTGTAGTGTTTTGGTGATGAGCCCTCAAACTCGTGCACGTTCATGTGTCAGCCTTGTGATCGATGGCTGGAACCTGTAATCCAAAAAGCTTCCCATCAAAGAAGAAAATCCTTCTTAAGTCCTCCGTCCTTTTCCCTTGCACCGCCTCTAGTCTAATAAATGCCCTTGAAAATGGCCAACACGTGTTCCCGTCGCTTAATTTGAAACACTAAAGTGGAATAAAGGTATGAATTATGCGCGCAGAAGGTAATGCTCTGATTTGCACTGCAAAACAACCTGTTTTTGTATCATAAAGAAAGGTAGAGTTCCTGCCAAATCCGACTTGTTGGCAGGCATTAGTTCTGAGTAAATATGCCTCAGTGCTAATGAGAGTGGATATTAATTGATTTTGAAATGCTACGAGAGGCCGCTTCCAGGAGTTATTAGAGAAGTGTTTACATACAGACTATCTCACATATTTAACCTGTCTCACTTTTTTATGCTCTTCCACTCTCTCTTGCACCTTAACTTTATAAATAAGATGTCTCTCTGCTCAAAATCTCTCCATCACAATGACTATTTTTTTCTTACACCTCCCCTTCAGTCCATCTTTTTTTTTAACTGGTATTTATATAGACTATCTTTGCTCCTCTCTCCTTCTTTTTTATCCATTTCTCTCTGCACTATGGAGTTATTTCAGTGCCAGTCATCCAGTCTGAGGGGCAACAAAAGAGCCCGGGAGCCTGAAATCGATTACTCTCTCAGGCGGAGAGTACAGACACCTTCTCTGCTGGTATCACCCTCTTCCATTACTGACAATCCTCCTTCTCTCCTTTTCTGTCTGTAAACCTATTAATCTATCCAACATCTCTGTCTCTCTATTTGTTTTATTGTTTTTCTGCCTCCCCGTCATGCCACCTGTTTCATTCTTTCAACTCTTCTGCTCTTTTTAACTCTCTTTATAGAAGGCATGCTTTTGGAAAAATCAGTCATTTTTGTGCCTTGGCAAAACTTTGTAATGGTCAATATTAATTTCAAGTTTGTACCTCGCTTCAATACTGAAGTTAATTCATCATGTCCTTAGCTTAGCTTAGTACAAGGAGTAGAAGAAGAGCTGATTGAAAATCTGCTCACTGTTAGAAAGAAAGTAGATAGGGAGACAGCTCCAGGAACAGCTTGGAAAGCAAAAGAAAAAAAATGTCTTAAAAGCACAATTGTATAACCTTTGAGGTAGAGGTAAAACTTGACTCATATTGACTGATGTTAACCAACATAGCAAATAGCATTAGATAGATGATTTACCATGATTTACTATGTAATATTGTTTTTTATTAAAAAGTAAAACAGGATGGTAAAAATTGAGTTTCTGACAAAGACCAAGATACACATTAACAACTACCAATATGGCTGCCGGTCCAATTAACACTGTTAACTCAGTGCATGTGTCCAAAATAGTTTCAGACTTCCATGTAATTGTCCCCAGAAACAGATAAATCCATTGCCTTGAATAGCATGCAAGTCCTTTGGCTGACTTTGGTGACTTCTTGCTGGCTCTCTACTCAGGTCAATGATACCAAATGAACTGTCTGATATTCAAGACTTTACATTTTATTAGACATAAAGTCTATCTGATATTCTGATATTGCCAAGAGTTATTTGTGATATGTTTTACAGCCATTTCTTGTGTAATCACTAAGTGAGGGAAAAAGTTGATTGAGGGCGTTGTTAGTAATGTGACCTGACATTCTGATTATGGGCACTATGTAAGATGTCCTTACTATACATCCCAACACTTGTACTTGAAGGCTTGCCTTGTGGACATGTTTTTTAATATAATGTGAAATTGAAAATATATATCCAAGGAGATGGACAGAAATGCATTACAATTTCTTTTTGAACATTTTGCATTATTTACTATAAGTACAAAACAGTAAAGTACCAGTGTAAGTAGCAAAAAAGGATAATTTGGCTGTCAATCATACTGTATTTACAGTAGATACATGCCAGACTTTCACTAATACACACGTTACACACGGTTTCCATCACCTGTCAGCATCTGCAGGTTATGTTAGTATGTCAGACACCCTTTGTCACCCACCTGCTACCTTTTCTTTTGGTCTTCAGGTGTGAAACTGAAACCACCTTCTTTTGTCACATCCCTGACATACTGTAAGACAATGCCGTCGCCTCAGTGCACAGGCTTGCTTGTATCTTTGTCATCCAGACAAAACAGGTTGGTGTATGTTTACTTTTCTTATTCAGTAGCAGAGTAAATGCAATGGCCTTCTACGGATCAAAGTTTAGTGAGACATTAGCATCACTGGTGTGTAAGCTGAAGACCCTGAAGCTGAGGTATCTGTACCCCCACCCAACTAAATGATCACTAGTCAACCATGGTAAGCACAAATCAAAAGTTTCTGATCTGTTCACACAGTTTACTATGAATAGCTCAAAGTTGAATTGTTGAACATTTTTGAGCTGATAACACCACACCAAATATTAAAAGGACAATCACAAGGTCACATGGAGTTAACTAGCTTACAATTAACTCATCTAGCTTACTTTGTGTTGGAGCAGTAGATCAATGTTTCTATAATGGAAAATCAAAAGAAGTCATTAAGACATTATGACTAGCAGTCAGTAAGTTATTTGCATTTGTCACAATGATCATAAACCAGCTGATTTTTTTGCTTTGTTGGACTGGGAGTTAATATATAATTATTTTTTTTAATTATTATTTATTTTTTCATTGATAACATAATTTGGAATAACAAGGTTGTTAGACAATAATTAGCCAATGTGATGGAAAACTGGCCTGTGTTTGATGGTGTAACTAGCCGGATGAGTCTCCACTGTAACTGTAACTGTTGTGGATGAAGTCATATTGTATTAACATACGTTTTGCACAGCCACAGAGACAACTTCTGTTGTGTGGGCGAGCGCTGATCTAATTAGTGCTGCTACATAAATAGGAGTTGATATTTGTCAGACTGCTGTGGGGGAGGTTTTCTCATTTTCATTTGCTATAGTGATAAAAGTTTTTAAGATGGAGACATAAAAACTCTTTTTCCTCTGAATTCAAGCTTGAGAAATGCAGATTGGCTGTAATTGATCTTAAGTATACTTTAACTTAATTTTGTCAAAGTTTTTTTTATCATTTAAATTTAGTCCTTTAAGAGTTCTTTAAAGGTTTTTTTATTTTAAAATCAAAATGCTGGTATGGGTATGGTGAAAGTCTGTCCTCTAAAAGAAAAACAATGTCTCACTTTATGCTTGTTTCACACCTGTCTGAAAAGGGTAGAAGGCTTATCATGCACCGTGACCTTCTCTAAAATCTCCTGGCATATCTAATGTTAAAGGAGAGCACAAAATATTGAGTCAGTGACTTGTGATGTAGCTTCTTTTCTTCCTTTGTAATGACTCAGTAATGTTAATGATAATTAATTATATTAATCAGGTAGTTTATGTGGGAAATTTTTCCAAAGTATGACTGTGATTACTTGATTGATTGTGTTAGGTGGTTAGGTTCAGTTTATCCTCAGTTATCTAAAAGTATATAACAAATTAAAATGTGGTGTAAAATGGTGATGCTGATACTGAAGCTTACAAAGAGTCCACATGTCAATGTCTTTGTCCATCTTATCTCTCTAAATAGTCTGATATGGCTAATATTCCCTGAAGAGATATTCATCCAGTTTAAAATCTTTCCAGTGTTTTCTTCACGGATGTAGAAAGCGATGGCAGCACAGTTTAAACGAGAACTACAGAGAGTTTGGCTGCAAGTTCCATTGTCTTTGTTGGCCTCCAGGGAGCAGGGATGATATGTACTAGATCTCAGTCAGCTATTGTAGCTGAGAACAGCAATTTCAGTCAGCCAATATGAGCCAATATTGGTAAATTCCTTAGTAAAATAAGTATTTGGTCACCTACAAACAAGCAAGATTTCTGGCTCTCACAGACCTGTAACTTCTTCTTTAAGAGGCTCCTCTGTCCTCCACTCGTTACCTGTATTAATGGCACCTGTTTGAACTTGTTATCAGTATAAAAGACACCTGTCCACAACCTCAAACAGTCAGACTCCAAACTCCACTATGGCCAAGACCAAAGAGCTGTCAAAGGACACCAGAAACAAAATTGTAGACCTGCACCAGGCTGGGAAGACTGAATCTGCAATAGGTAAGCAGCTTGGTGTGAAGAAATCAACTGTGGGAGCAATTATTAGAAAATGGAAGACATACAAGACCACTGATAATCTCCCTCGATCTGGGGCTCCACGCAAGATCTCACCCCGTGGGGTCAAAATGATCACGAGAACGGTGAGCAAAAATCCCAGAACCACACGGGGGGACCTAGTGAATGACCTGCAGAGAGCTGGGACCAAAGTAACAAAGGCTACCATCAGTAACACACTACGCCGCCAGGGACTCAAATCCTGCAGTGCCAGACGTGTCCCCCTGCTTAAGCCAGTACATGTCCAGGCCCGTCTGAAGTTTGCTAGAGAGCATTTGGATGATCCAGAAGAGGATTGGGAGACTGTCATATGGTCAGATGAAACCAAAATAGAACTTTTTGGTAAAAACTCAACTTGTCGTGTTTGGAGGAGAAAGAATGCTGAGTTGCATCCAAAGAACACCATACCTACTGTGAAGCATGGGGGTGGAAACATCATGCTTTGGGGCTGTTTTTCTGCAAAGGGACCAGGACGACTGATCCGTGTAAAGGAAAGAATGAATGGGGCCATGTATCGTGAGATTTTGAGTGAAAACCTCCTTCCATCAGCAAGGGCATTGAAGATGAAACGTGGCTGGGTCTTTCAGCACGACAATGATCCCAAACACACCGCTTCGGGCTTCAGTAAGAAGCATTTCAAGGTCCTGGAGTGGCCTAGCCAGTCTCCAGATCTCAACCCCATAGAAAATCTTTGGAGGGAGTTGAAAGTCTGTGTTGCCCAGTGACAGCCCCAAAACATCACTGCTCTAGAGGAGATCTGCATGGAGGAATGGGCCAAAATACCAGTAACAGTGTGTGAAAACCTTAAGAAGACTTACAGAAAACATTTGACCTCTGTCATTGCCAACAAAGTATTGAGATGAACTTTTGTTATTGACCAAATACTTATTTTCCACCATAATTTGCAAATAAATTCTTTAAAAATCAGACAATGTGATTTTCTGGATTTTTTTTTTTTCTCATTTTGTCTCTCAAAGTATACCTATGATGAAAATTGGAGACCTCATCTTTTAAGTGGGAGAACTTGCACAATTGGTGGCTGACTAAATACTTTTTTGCCCCACTGTATGTACTCTGTATGAAGTGGTCCATTTTAATCCATATATATTTGATTAGATTATAATTATTGGTGCATTCATGTAGAAGAATCACATCAGTGTTGTATCTGGTAAAGGTGGAGCTCATTTTAATTACATTATATACTGCCGGGTATTTTGTGAATTTCCCTTAATGAAGCCTTATCTTGTGAAGTAAAACAAACAATATTTTCCCCTGAATTGTAGAGGAATAATAGAATGAAGTAGCAGAAAATGGGAATACTGAAGTACAAGTATCTAAAATAGTACTTAAGAACTATACAGTATTTGAGTACCACTGAGCATTAAGTAGCAGATTTACACCATGGTCTGTTTAGTGCATTACAGTAATCCAGAGTCTGGACTGGTTTTTAGTGTTTACCATTAAGAACTTTATCAGCAGTGCATACTGGGTAATCTAGTTGATGATAGACCTGACATTATGGGTGGCTCTTTGGGGGACAGTCTCACCATGGATCCTCCTGTACACCTCAGTACAGTAGTGTGGATTCTTTATTGCAAAGTAACATTGGTTCATAACACAACTGGACACAACTATCCAAAAAGAATCAGATTCTCACATTTGAGAAGTTGGAACAAGTTAAGTTTAGGTATTTCTGCTAAAAAAACTACAAGAATGGTTATTTGATTATCAAAACACTATTTAAACTACTATTTTTGTTTTGATCAATTAATCAATAAAGTGACTATTGCTTGTCACTCTAATCTACTGCATGGATTGTTATAAAATCTTATTCTTAAAACTTATGGTTGAGTCGATGTACCCTGATGTGGTGCAGTTTTTATAATTTGGTACATACTTCAATGCTCCAGAATGTGCAGAATGTGATCCCCTTGTTTTTTCTTGTACTGACTAGACTCATTACATATTTGCATGGTTTGTGCCCGGCCCAGGAAGAGGGCTCTACAGTGGGTGATTAAAACTGCACAGAACATCAGTGATACACATGTACTGCTCATCAGTGATATCAGTGAGGCGAGGGCCTGTGCAGAGCCAAATGGATATTAAAAGACCATACCTACCCATGTTGCTGCTGTCTGACAGACAAAACAGAGGTATTTGGTGCTCAAACATTAGACTACAGAGCTGCTTCTTTCCTCAGGCTGTGGGACTTCAAAACTTCAAATACACTCCAAAATAAAATAAAAAAAATAACAACTTTTCTTATTACTGGTTTTGCACATTACCAAACCACTATTTATTTCACTATCTTCATTCTATTTGCACATTAACACTTATATTACACTGATATTATACACACACATATATAAAACTGTGATATGCAATATATACCTTACATCATATATCTCACAGAGATACATAATACAGTAAATTTATGGATACATTCTGCATTGATGTCTTGTAGATAAGTAACTACAATCAACTTTACCCACTATGGGTCTGATGATGTTGGAAGATCGAATGTACAAAGATTTGTTGCCCACTGTCCAATGCTCATGAGTCCTTACACCATGATTTCTATTTTGCATATAGTAATGCACAGGAAGTCTAGGAGACAGAGAGAGAGAGAGAGAAAGAGAGAAAGACAGTAAAATGGAAGTAGATGAAGTGTTGGGAGGAAAAATCAAGCAACTGCACAGAAGAATAGAAAGAACACCAACCACAGAGATCAGCAGTTATTCAATATCCAAAATAAATTGAAGAGGACATTATTGGTTTCTAACAATCTTCTGAGGAACCTGCACGTCTAATCTGTCCGAGGCACATTCGGCTGCTGAGTTAATTTACTGTAATGATTTCCCACAGCTAGCCGAGGGCCTGCAGTCTACAATGAAGTGGGAATCTAATCTAGTTGCTGACTCGCTACCCAAAGAGTTATGTTTCTATCAAATCACTGTGTTTGCAAGCTCCACCAAGGCACTTGTGTTTATCAAAGATAAAGTTTTCTAAACCTCAAGCTGTTCATTTCACACCTTGTCAGTTCTGATGTTGAGTATTTTGACAACTATCTGCTTGATGCCTTGAAATGAAAAGTTAATTCCTGAAATGACACGTGTTTACAAAAGCTGTAGACAGGAGAAATATTCAGTCTGTATTGCCCATTGTACTGCACTGTATTGTACTGCACATTACTGATCATTTGTTAGGTTCTGTTAAGTTCTTTGAACCAGGCAGGAGAGGAGGACCCACATGCAGGACGCGACTCACGGCAGAGTAGTTTTAAGGTTTTAATAATTAACAAAAAGTCCCTTCGAAAACAACAAAGTTCAAACAAAACTAAATCCTTGATAGGAAAACAAGACAAAAGACATGGACATGCGCAAACATGACGCAACAATGGAACATGAAACACTAGGACATAACACTGGGCAACATGAGGCAACGATCTGGCAACAAGACAAGGGAAGACAAGGACTATATAAGCACATGGGGTAATAGGAAACAGGTGAACACAATCAGGGCGGGGCAGACAATCAGACAGGCGGGAAACACAATGGCAGGAAGTAAGGGGACCTGAAACATGAGGGAGAGTTGATTTCAAAATAAAACAGACACGCCAGAACAAGGAACCAGAAACACGACAGACATGGAACTTAACATGACAGACATAACAGAAAACCTGACATGACAAGAATCCAATTAAACACACTGAACACAAGACCTATGAAACATGAAAAGAACACAAGGAACACAAGACACCAGAAAACACAGCAGGACACTGAGTGAAACATAACAATCATTGGCACATTGAAATGAAAATATTGGAGTGTAAACAAGCTCATCTTTCAGTAGTTGCTTTAGATAATGATCTAAGAAATGAATCTAATTTTTTCTGAGGACCCAAGTATGTCTGCTTCCAGTTATTCTTTAAAAAATCAAGCATAAATACAGGAATGTTAGATCATGTAAGCAAAGTACACCGGTCCACTTAAACCTTGTTGGTTTGTACCCCGAGCTGTTTTGTTATTCAGTATGCACAAACTTCACAGACAAGGAGAGTTCCAAAAAGCATAAATCAATAGCCATCAAGTGCTTTTGACATTGTACTAAATTAATGAAAGTGGTGACTGCACCTTAAAAAGGAGAACATTTAAAAGTGTAGTGCCTTTCCAGTCCAACATTAAAACATGACAGAAAAATGTTTATTCATCATGTTCAGTATCAACTAAGTATTTGTTAGTAACTATTTGCATTTTTCTCATTCTACACTGGGGTCTTCTCTGTCTTCTCCTGTTAGTTTGCTGTACCTCTTTAGGATGGACAAATACAGTTTTGTCATTCTTATTAATCCGTGAAGTTTGGTGCCCACAGGTAATTCCATTATAGCTCTGCCCAGTTTCTACCTGTGTAGAAGTCGAATTAAGAGAGTTGACAGTTGACATTTAAGACTTTTAAGTGTTGAAACACCTTGCAAAACAAAAGTGGAAGTATTAAATCAACCTTTTTGTGAAGATTTTACTTGCAATGACATTCCAAATCACACTTTGTCTTACCTATTACCTTCTGACATCATATATTATTATATCACATCCTAGCATATAGTAGCATAGTTAGCATAAAATCTATTGATTTTTCTAGCTCAGTGCAGCTATGCGGTCTCTTCAGTATGGGAAGTGTCCAGGACCTGACGGCTATCCCTCTGAGTTTTACAAGAAATTGTGGGAACAACTCGCGCCGTCATTATTGGATGTGTGTAATGAGGCTTTTGCTCTCGGAGCTTTTCCCCAAACCCTGAATCAGGATATAATCTCTCTTCTGCTGAAGAAGGATAAAGATCCTCTTTCTTACTCCTCATATCGCCCTATAAGTCTTTTGAATGTCGATTTCAAACTATTATCCAAAGTTCTGGTTTTGCGTCTTGAGACTGTTATGCCCACGGTGGTGGACCCAGATCAGACCGGGTTTATTCAGAACAGACACTCTTTTTCTAACATTAGGCAGCTTTTTAACATTATCTATAATAATTTATCTAATAGTACCCAGGAAGCAGTAATTTCACTGGACGCGGAAAAGGCTTTTGACCGTGTGGAATGGTCATATCTGTTCTACGCGGTCAAAAAATTTGGCCTTGGGGACGCCTTCTTATCCTGGATCAAGTTGCTTTATTCTAACCTACAAGCTTCAGTAAGGACCAACAATACACGGTCAAATTACTTTTCTCTATATCGCTCAACAAGGCAAGGGTGCTCGCTAAGTCTCCTCTTATTTGCATTGGCCATCGAGCCTCTTGCGATTGCTCTTCGTTCTAATCCATTTATTGTGGGCATACGGCGTGGCGTCATGGTCTGGTTGCCATAAGTTTCATGGTCTTTGCCAAAGTTTCACTTTATGCTGACGACTTGCTTGTATATGTTTCAAATCTTCACACTTCTGTTCCCGCTGCTTTGCGTCTACTTTCAGATTTTGGCTGGATCTCTGGGTATAAGTTAAATTTGGGTAAAAGTGAGTTGTTTCCTATTAATCTGGCTGCTAGGGCCTTCCCCTTGCGTACATTTCCTTTTAAAATAGCTGACACCAGCTTTACATACCTGGGAATTAAGGTTACACATAAATTAGAAGGTTTATTTAAAGCTAACTTTTCTCCACTTTTATCAAAAGTTAAGGAAGATTGTGAGCAATGTTCTTTACTTAAATTGTCTTTGGTGGCCCGCATTAATTGTGTAAAAATGAATATTCTTCCCCGTTTTCTTTATCTTTTCCAGTGCATCCCAATTTTTTTAACTAGTTCCTTCTTCAGCCGGGTGGATTCTCTCATTTCAGACTTTCTCTGGGATGGGAGGACTTCCCGGTTGTCCAAGCAATAATCACAAGGGATTGTACAGTATGTTTTATGTTTTCACATTGTGAATAACTTGTATGACTGTACAATTTCTGAACAAAATCTAATAAATAAAGTTTACAAAAAAAAAATCTATTGATTTTTTTGTAAAGCAACTGCCAAAACAGTGTACTATGATAATCAGAATGTGATACATATTGTATAAAATTAGTGTGTGACTGACTTTTCACATTGCATGATTTCAGTTGGATTTTTTCATGGGAAACTTTTTGACTTGGCAGAAAAAAAAATTAATAATGATGACTCGGTTCTATTAAACATCCCAGTAAACCATGACGGTGAACCTGTATAAACAACACCTGTGATTTTCCTGCTTTCCCCAAATGTATGCTGTGAAAAGGCTTATTTTTATGTGTCATTTTGAGTGTGATTAATTGTAGTGTGGTGATGTAAATGAATAAGGAAAAATGCAAGCAGAGACATGTTACCAGCTCATATCCATCTGTACCCCTGGCATGGCACTTCTGTACTGCAAAGCGTGTATGTTTTCTTCTTTTTTTCCTTTTTATTAAATAATGCTATCCAAAAATGGTGCTCCCAATGTGGCACCAGTCAGAGTGATGGCAGTGTGTCACTTCATGCCTTAATCCAATTGGTTTCATTTGTATACTTGGCTTAGCAGCAGTCCCACTGAGTGAGTGAGAATTTGGACCTGAATTTATGACACTGTCAGAAAGTGTTTTTCCATCGCCAAAGCATCAAATCAGCTTTCTCTGTTGCGTATGAACATTTAACATTATGCTGATGATGGTGCAAGATAAAAAGTTGAGAAATCACCAGAGCAATTGGAATTTATTCCAAGGGGAACATCAATATCAAATTTCATGCCAATCCAATAGTTGTTGAGACATTTCAATCTGGACCAAAGTGGTGGAGGTCGATCTGCTAATGGCTAAAGCTTCTTTAAAAAAAGAAGCTTTAGCCATTACCAGATGGAAAACTTTTTAAACAGTGGTCTAAAGGCCTCTGAGGAGCAGAAGGTGTACACATGATGAAGACCTCCTTGCCAATTTGGTGTCGGACTCAACATAGACAGTTTTTTAAAAAAGGATGGAAGCAGTGTAACTGATATGATTTTGTGTATTCCAAGACCACCTACATTACCCAAAATACAACTCACCTGCAGTTCGGTTAGAGATTCAGTGTGTGCTGTATGCTCATAGTAGCTAATATAGCCTTGAGCTGCTAGCCTGCAGCAGAAATGAGGAGGGGGCTTCAGAAGTTTGGTTGGCTCACTTCTTTCTAATTCTAACGAACATCACTTAAGATTCCACATGAATGCTTTATGCAACATTTTCACATATAACATAGGAGCACATAAGACCTGTAAACAGACTTTGATGTCAACATCAGAGATGTTCCATGCTGAGATCTTTAAGTGTTGGAAATATATTTCTGTACTATCTCACAAGCAGTGTAAGTCTGTGGTGACGTCATCCACCTGAGTGATCACCTGCTATTTGTTTCCTTTGCTTCTTAATGCTTTACCTGCTCCATATGATGGTTTTAGAGAAAAAGTTTGAAACAACAGTAATGCCTCAGTCCTTTCTGGAGCATGTGTACTGTACTGGTGATGTTAGATATATGTAATTATCTTTACAGTTCCTGTGATTACCTCTGCATACCATGATCCTTTGAATTTTACATATATAATTTAACATAAATGTGTCTAAAAAAATAATTGTTTGGGAGTTGTTATACTTTTTCATGTAAGAGTTTAATCTGTACTCAAAATGAACAACTGTTCCCAATACTAATCCTGACCACCCTAAAAACCCAATCAAAATCATCTAGTTTGAAAATTACTTAGTCCATCTGCCATATGTCAGTGACATTATTTTATTTTTCTCTTGACCCTTCATTCTCTCCCATCCTCTGTTTTCCATCCATCTTTATCATCTTTGTTTACTGCACACTCTTCCATTATCCCTCATGTTATCACAGCTGTGATCTAAATACAAGACCTGTGAAAACTTGATAACTGTCTGACTGAAGTGTGCAAAGCACTGTAAGGTGTGAATAATGTCTTTCTGACCACCATTTCCATTAATATATATATCAATAAGAAGTCATGAAAAAAAATTACCTCAAATATAAAATCTAATGGGGGAATAAAGCAATTATTCAGCAATTTTCTAATCGGTCGACAATTGGTGCAAACACAATAAACCGGAAATTAATTACAGTGGCCAATAAATGATTTATATCAGTAAACTAAAGTTTATATTATTCCCTGTAAAATCTGCATATGTGGCAATCTCAAAGCAAAGCCTACACTTTGAATAACTGGAGCTGCACTTGATATTACTCCATACTGTATTTGTATAACTTTATTCGTGGATCTAGCGCTTACGTAACCTTTTTATGTTAAATTTTAAAATTTAGGTTACTTACAAAACTGCATCTGCATTCATGAAATGTAAAGAATCCAAACAGTCCCAAAGAATCACAGGCACGTTTATTATGATCACCTCAAGGCTACTTTGACTTGTAATGCTTTGTCAGCTCGCCCATGAATGAAAAACAAAAGCTGCAATGCTTTATTTTTTGTGCTGAGTTAGAAAAACTCAAGAGAGACAGATATGGGGTTACTTCAGGCTCGCCAACGAGGCTGAACTGTAAAAGGCACTACTGGGTTAACATAAAGGGTTATTACAGTCCCTTCATAGCTCAATTAACAAGGCAAAATAGCAGTTACTTTATACATAAAAAAGCTATTTTTTCTAACTGTTCTGTCCATCTACTTCTGACTCTACTTTCTCTACTCTGCTGCAGGTCTTTCCACTAACATGTTTTTGATTTTGCAAGAAAAAAGCAAGTAAAAGTAAATGCATGGCAGGGACGTAGAGGATGAGTGAAAGAGAATGAAGTCTTCTTAAAATAAATATTCTTGTATGGTCAGATGTCATAAAGGTTTGACAATCAGTTATTCTTAAAATTAAAAAACGGGAAAAATAAGTTCTGTACATCTAGTTCATCATTTTTGTCGTTAGTCCCTTTCAGCCGTGCACCTGGTTATGTTAACGTAGTGTTTTATGTATATTTATGTAGAGGTCATGACGCCGGTATCACTAGCTCTAAGACAGTAACATTTCTGTCTCACGTTCAACATGACATGAGGCTGGATACAATTTGATTAAAGCCACAGCAATACAAGGTTAAATACACATGCACATGCATTAAATGCACCTTCTGTGCAAAGGGACCCTATTTAAGTTGTTTAAGTTCCCAGAATATGGGTAAATAATTTAATGACAAAGTTTTAGAATCCATCAGCAACTCAGCCTGTAAGAGAACAGAAAACATACTTCCTTCATATCACTACTTTGACCCCATTGATTATCATACAATATGTAAATGATCTGTCATGTCTAAAATAAGGACATAAGTAGGGGACAACAACTGTATATCTGAATAAGGAAAACACATCAACGTAAAATAAATATGAAACAAGGAATGTCATGTGTTCCTCGTCTGTTTAACTTGGATAAATTTTAAATTTCAATGAGTTTGCCAACCTCTTAGTAATTCAGTGGTAACAGTTTATGTCAGTAGCAGCACATGCTAGTTTCCATCCGTCATTTCCTCCCTTTCCCTCTACAACACAAAACACACTGAGCAGCACAAATATTCAGCTTAAACACTCTTTTGTTTGCTCTTTTGGTTAGTGTCAGTGTAAAAAATGAACAAATATTTTGGACAGGTACTTGGTATATATTGGGTCTGCACTGGTACGTCTTTGGGAAAGAGCTGTGTGTTGGCACTCTGACTACAACACTGACAAAAGCTCACACCGTCTCCTGCCTACTCAGCTTTTATATGTCACCAACAGCCTGCAATACAAATTGGATGCATTACAATCTTAAACTGCATTCAGACCTCACTGGGCCAAAATGTGACAAATGTTAGCTTGCTTTGCTGTTTAAAGCAAGTTTAAAGCAAGCAAGACTGTCCTCGTCCTATCCCAGGCAGATTGTATTATCAGTTTTCTCACACCATAATCTTTAGTGGGTGGCAGGTCACTGAGTTTCTTGCACCTGTGAGGTGTAGTAAACTTATCCCCCAAAGTCTTCACATGCATAACCATGTATCTTTGACTTTATATTTGCTGTTCAGCTTTTCTATTGATGATTTAACTAGTTTCATATCTATCCAAGCAGTTACAGTCATGTAATATTGTCTGTGGGAAAAATGAATGGGCTGAATGAATGCAGTGTAAACCTTAACATTCAACTTGACCAGAATCAACTCACCAGCTGCTTATATCAAGTATATCTTTATATTACCAGGCAGTTCTCAATAGCCAAAAGTGTTGGTATGCTTTCCTCCCCTTACAAATACTGAGTTGTTGTCACATGTAGCATGTTCTTTTGTCTGCAAGTGTGACACAATCACACATGTAGCAACACTTCATACAAGACTTCATGAGAAAAGTTAGTTGTAGTTAGTGCTGGAGATTGGTTATTCTACTTCACTGTCTTGAAGCTGATGTTGACATGGGGGCATCTTTACATTCAGTTCTTGTATGCCTTTATCTTTCTAAGCTGCTCTTGACTGATCGATGCCTAAATCATGTGACTGTTCCCAAACTTTACCACTGTCTTTCATTTGTCCACTTGGGCTGATAATTTATCGGGTTTCTCTCAACACAAGAAAAGAAAGTGGATGCTAACCACTTTCCTCTTCTGCAGCTGTGAGGTTACTTGACATAACTGATGCATGCAAACATGTTTCTGGTCATACCCCATGGTCATGTGCTTGGTTCTCAGCAGTGTGTCTGTCAGCAGAGCTGTCTGACTTAGTGGCCTCACTGGGAGTCTGGATAGAGGCTGATCGGTGGATCACCTTGATCACAGCAGGAACAACTGATGTTGAAGGATTAACTGTAGCTTTGGCAGTGCTAGTGCTCTGTTTTATTCAGAGCCTGATCTCCTGAGGAACGAGCTTGTGGTATTTAAACAGATGTAACAGAACAGCTGGGTGGACTGGAGGTGCCTCTGGCTCAAGTGGATTGTTGGATAACTGCTGTTTGCAAATAAAGCGTTTGGCAGCATTATGGCATCTGGGTAAATACACACCGTGCACACATGGTGTATTAGATTATGTAATTAGACCACACAACACAACAACCGAAAAAAAGGATTGGAGACCTCTGACCTTATTTCTGCTGTTGTCAGATAAAACCACTTGATTGTCTTTTATTCATTGTTGGGGGTCTGTTGGGTCCAACAAGGCTCCTAGTAAGAGTCTCAGTTGGGAACTGAGTTTACTTCCATTAAATCAATTAGATTGTTCACATCCAGCAAAGTCTACAATCAGGTACCTCTTTTCAAAGACAAATTCACATATACTCAAAACACATACTAAAGGGAGAGAATCAAAGCCTCAAGTAATATGAAAATGTAGAAAAATAATGATTGCAGGTCCAATAAGACAGTTTTCTTTTGCTACTTGTCAGAAATTCATGAAGTCCAAATACATTATTAAGGTCAGACAATCACATCACTTCCCTGATACTGAGCTGAGAAAGACAGCAGTCTGCATAGACTCTGGATATATGACATGGACTGTGTATCGTCTTCAAAGGTTCACTTCAGTGCAGCAAATAAAATACAACAATGAAAATAATCCAAAGTAAGATGTCCAACAATAAGATAAAAAGCAATAATAATAAAACAGAAAGTACATGTTTGAAATAAAACTCCGTGTTAGCATTAATAAAAAGCTTTAAAAAAATGTTATTTTAAAGATGTCACTGATTCTGAATGCCTCAGAATTTCATCCTCAGATTTGTTTTTCTCCTTCAGGTTACTTATTGCAGTTTGCTGTCTTTATCCATCTGTGGTGCTCCTGTGCATTGGTACTGAAATTTCTTGCCACTGTACATAGGCCAAGCCAATAATTTAATTTGGGCAGCTAGAGTCAGTGTACAAAGAATCAGATAAACATCCTTTGTTATACAAGTGTGTTCTCTGAAACATCTTTGAATTGCTCTGTAGAAAGACTTGGCTGTGCTCAGCTTGTGTAAACATTGTTTGCTTCATCTGTACAACTGTCCGGCCACAAGTTAAAACCAACGATTCGTAATCAGCTGGATCACCACTGGAAAGCTAACAGATTTAGGCTGAGGCCTTTATTTTTGGATTTGGGTTGTTCCCTCAGGATACAGTGCTTTAGGTTGCCCTGAAGGAAGATCACAGGGTCTGTCTTGTTTTGTCTTATCTTAGTTATTTTTTCTCAAAGTCTGTACATTTGGTTCCCATCAAATTCTAAAAAAGCTGTAGATTCACTGCACTGCACAGCAATATCTGCTGTCTCCGAAGCTTACATTGAAGCCTCGTCATTATTAGATTAGATTCTCAAACACAGGACATCATTTTTTAATGGCTGAACAGCCACACCACATGGAAACTCTAACTCTATGGAACTTACCTGGTCTGAAAGCTGTAGAATCAAGGGCAGTTCTTGGCTGATATCTTTGTGCTAAAAAAACAAATGGGGTAGGGGAGACAACTCATTGGGAGAAATATACTTATTGCTTTTACTTTTAAATAGAAAAGAAAAAAAATGCTCAATGTTGTGTTTGTGGATTAACTAGAGAACTTAGGCCAGGACATGTTTCTAAGCCTAAAAACACCAGGGCAGCTCATGTGGCTTTGTCCAAACAACGTGTCTGACTAATTAGCATGTTATATCAAAATGCGTAATGCTACGCTAGATTCAAAGTATTTTATGATATTCATATATATTGAGCTGGTGGAGACCAAAAATAAAACTAAAAGAGAGTGAAATTTGGACTTTTATTCCTCAAGTGGACACAAACAGGACTTCAGATGAATAATAATGTTGCTTCTTAACTGCTGGATGTGTAATTAAGCAGTGGTAAGTTTGCAATATTAACATTAAAGTCTTTGTTGTTTTCACAGTGTGACTTTGACATTTGAAATGACACGATGTCTCCCCTCAAAGAATGCAGTCTTGTTCCCATTTCACATTGTACTTAAGGGACCGCGCGCTCCCGCTGCTCCTGTCCTCCTGGCCTGTTTAGTCACTGAGCCTGAGATAGAGAGAAGAGGGAGTGTAGCCCCATCACTGTATCACATCCACCTCAATAGCCAAGAGAATGGAG
The DNA here is from genome assembly GCA_023238725.1 of Scortum barcoo. NCBI lineage: Eukaryota > Metazoa > Chordata > Actinopteri > Centrarchiformes > Terapontidae > Scortum > Scortum barcoo. The sequence goes on from CM041554.1 coordinate 25,683,181, forward strand.
GCCACAGAGGTGTAGCAGGAGCTGCTAACCTGCTTATCCCACAGTGTGTACAGTGTGTGTGTGTGTGTGTGTGTGAGAGAGAGAGCGAGAGGGAGAGAGAGGGAGAGAGAGAGGGGGCTCAAAGAAACCGAGGACTGCAGCATGAGAACAAGGGGGCAGGAAGTAAGAAATGCAAGACTAGCGTGTGTGTGTGTGTGTGTGTGTGTGTGTGAGTAAGTAAGGCAGATTGATGTAACCAAGGGTTTCTGTCCATCACTCATGTTGCCTACTCCCTTCTGTGGGACGTTGCTCTCTCAAACACACACGCATAGTTTGTGAACCTCAGCACTTTTCCTATTGGCCACCCCGTGGACTATACATCAACTCGCAATGGAAGTATCTCCAAGACCACACAAGTTATAGAGCTTGACACACACACAAATACACGTATACACACACATGCCGGTCACAATTCATAACTCTTGCTATGAAACAATCCCAGAGACCCTACAAGTTACAGCTGGAGATGTAACACACACACTGACAGTAACACACACACACAAGCACACATGCACACACACACACACACACAACATCATATCTAAAGCTGCTATCCATCAACCAAGCTACCACCACCCCTGAATTACACAACTACCACAACTGAAGATATACTGTGGCTCGCGTGTTTGTGTGTGTGTATGTCTCACAATTTATCACCCCTGCCAGCCAGCACAAGGGCCCACAGTATACTAAGAAATACACGTGAGTCGGGTGTGTATTTAAAATAGCTGCACATAACCTCAAAGTGAATGTTAGTCGTAAAACAAACACACTCTCAGAGGTTCATAAAGGTTAACGTTACACCCTGATCTCTCTCTGTATTTAGACTCAAATCCTTTGCACTCTGAAACAAGCATGCACACGCTGCTGTCAAGCCCATTTCACACAGATTGCCATGGGAGGTGAGAGTTATTACAGTGAAGCAGCTCAGGAGCGGTTTGACACTGAATGTGATGAGCGACCCAGCAGAGGCTATAGATGCTATAGGTTGTGTTTACCCTCAGAGAGCCGTGTCGCATTTAAATCTGTTTTTGCTTATATGGGGCTTTCTCTTACTGTAGCACTTTAGCAGCCATCTTTGAGGTTTGTAGCTCTCAGGCATCAGTGGCTGTGAACAACTGAATGTATTAGTAATTCCAACATAACCCAGCGAGTTCACATCATTTTTGTGCTGCGTATGGGTACTTACTGTAACAATTAGAGTGTACACATGTTGTGACCCACGTTGAAGGCTAGAAAAATGCTGGCAGCTCTGTGACATTACACTTGTAGGTACAGCAGTGCTTTGGGCTAAATGAGCAGGTATAATATTTGCTGTGTTGAGATATTAGTTTAGTGTATGGACATATCTTGAATTGTTCATGCATTGTATTGTTTGCATGTACTGTATTTAATTTGGTCATAAACCAAAGTAATAAAGTAAACATTTTGACATGATGATGGCAAGACGAAAGCTCAGGTAATATCCATAGTTATTACAAGTGATCCTGAAGGGGATGTGAATGTCTGCAGCAGCTTTCATGACAATCCATCCACTAGTTTTTGACATTTGATTCAGAACCACAAATATCAGATATGATATATTAGAATTCCTCCTTGGAACATTATGAATAATTGATCTGCAGCCTTTTCCCACTAGAACTGCCAACAGCTAAAATATACTACTACGGCTGTGAGGTTGTACTGTACATAAGTATGTTTTAATAAAATCTGGTCCTCCAGTTTATGACTTTTCCTAAAATCGTGTTGTACTCCTCATTGTTAAATATAGTCAAGATAATCCAAATTAAGAACATGGGCATTAATACCTAACACCGGGTAAAAAAAACACAAAAACAAAATCTTTCCGTGCAGTTTGTGTGAAGCTATGTTCAGCAGTTGATTGTGCTACTGTAGGCAACTGTTGGCTGTCAAAAGGACACTTTTTAACCTTCAATAACCAGGGCTACCTCCTGGAGTCAGACCTGGAAGTAAAGTGTCTTGTGGCCGGGCCTTGACCCGGTTTCGGCCCAGGAACAGGGCTGCAGCCCTGTTTATCTGCTACACAGGGATAGGGTTAAATGTCTTTTTAACGTTTTGCTCAGTGTGTTATTCTGTGCTTCTTATTCACAGATATAGCCTATGTTTCAGAATAGGAAAGTGAAAAAAAAAAAAAATCCTGTTTTTCATTTTCTGATTTTTGTGTCAAAATTTTTTTTCTGTTTTTCTTTTTAAAATAGAAAATAGATTGAGACCAAGTGATGATAACACAAACTCATCTTATGACTTAAGGCATTCCTTTTTGTACATAATGCCTTAAAACTATGACAGAGTACATTTTCTTGTACGAGAAATGCAGCAGTCAGGCGCTCGGTTACATTTTAGAAGAAGAAGAATTTCAGTTTTAGGCTGACAGAGATCCCTGGTGGTTGCAGTGTTAAGAAAGATGTCATTTCATTGTGTTTTAATAGTATATTTCTTAGTGTTTCATGGTTTTAATAGCCTGAACCTATTGATATGTGGGACACAGGACACTAATCCTGGTCTTCATTGTCAACAGCAAATTAGTATGTAAATGTGCCCTGTAGATGACATGGTTCCCTTGTAGAGGGTAATGGGTTGCTATTATTATACACCTCAACAAGAATGCTGAGTGGACTGGGGTTCAGACTTGAGACCTTTAGGTTGGGAAGCAGCTGTTGGAAACACTGAGTCACACATTCAGTCCGATCCCTGCTCAAAGGTGTGTTCAGCAGAAATCAATGGGCATGGAGCTGAGTGCCACACACAGGGTACAGGAAGTGTTGAAGCTTCAGTTGGATTTGTTGACAAAAAGAAAAGTTCAACATAACCTGCTTCCTGCCAGTTCATCTTTTATATTAATGTTTTTTTAATTAATGTAAGTTTTTTTTGACAATTTTGATGCAAATCAAAGGAGACCAAAATCTTTTCCTTCCTGTAACTATCATTATTATTATTCTATCATCAATTTTATGCAGACCAGCAGAAGGACTTCTCAGTGTTGTCGGGGTAAAATTAAAAAAAACTTTGAAACCATGTGCATTTATGATGGTTTAGACTAAGTCGCAGTATAGAAAAATGTCAACAGGATGCTTTTGCCAGTTTCTCACTAACAATAATACGAAAGCAAAATAGACTTCTATGCATGGCCTGAAAGAGTCTTGGTCGCTGATCAATACAGCAGCCTTCTTAAAATTCAGGACTCACCCTTTAATGTGAGCCATGAAGTCAATATTTGATGGATGGGACAGATTTATTTGGCTGCTGGTATTTAACCTGCAGTGCTGGCCTGTGTGGGGGGCTCCAGACATTTCAGAGGAGGTCCGAAGCCTCAGAAACTTGGAGGAAATTGCGTTCAAGTCAGATGGAGAATAAAAAAAAAAATAAAGGAATATAACACAATCAATCTTTTACACCCAGAGCTGAGTAATTAAAGCAAATGTTTGCTGCACTTCAGAAAACTACTTTAATAACAGTGCACTTTGAAAGTACAATAAAATGGACTTACTGTGCAATCAGAGCACACTGCATAATAATGGGTTATGAATTGTGCATGGGATTATTAGCTCACATACACTGGCATACATAAAATGGTGACAACTATATCAGGACATTTATATAATAATATCAGGACATTTTATGGCTATAATAATAATAATAATAATAATAATAATAATAATGTAATAATAATAATAATAATAATAATAATAATAATAACAATAATAATAATAATAATAATAATAATAATAATAATACTAATAATAATCTAAGGTTATGTTACTTACTTATATATGACATGTTTTTCTCTTCTCTCTCTTCCCTGACTCTGTTTGGTAGCCAAAGTGCTTCACTGCACTCTAATCTTTTTATGTTTCCAGTTTTAGAACTCCTTAAGAGCACATTTAAGGGTAAAATTCACATTCTTAGCTTAGCATTTTGGGCTTTTTTCTTCTCTTCGTCTTCTAAGAAACTGTGTACTAGAACTGTAAGAACTTCAACAAATAGCTGCATAGCGCATCTTATTGATTTTTCTCATTTTTCTCATTTCTTTTTATTTATCTTTTACTGGCACACACAGGGAACACGTAGTTCATGTCAGAACATCCTGCCCCAGGTGCCCCTGTGTCAGTAGTACCGACCTTTATTATTCAAGTTTGCATATTTCATGCCTTCACACGTAATCTTGGTTTTAGAGGCCCTGTAGACCTGTGCCAGGATCTGAGTTGGGCCAGGTCCAGATGATACTCTAATCAGGTAGGGTAGGGTATTGTTTTACTGCCACAGGTCTCGGGTCTGTGTTTGAATAAGTAATGACTGAGTAGATCCAAATCATAATCACTGCACCAGAAACATTTAGGAGTCAGAGGCTTTTGTGAAAGATTTATGCTACTCAGGTACTATTTTGTTCAGAGTTTGATTCACAGATATTAAATTGGTTGGGAAATTATTGTTTGATTTTGAACAATTGGCTATTTGGATACATAATGTTTGATTCGAAAACGATTGCATCAAATTGATTACTATAAGCAGATGATTATTAGAACTGATTTTATTTCTATTTTTATTTATTTCTCATGCAGCCTACCATGTAATTGGCTTGTTTTGGGTAGTTTGTCATAAACCTAGAGGAGTATATATATTTCAATGAGGGAAAATTAAACTGGGTACTGCGAGGCAAAGTATAATGGGAGTAAAGTTAAAAAACAATGAAAAGAAGTAAATTGCTTGATTACTGTAAGCAAATTATCAAACATTAGTACTGGCATCATTCTGTCCCAAGTTATTGATCCATATAAGCAGCTTATCACTAAAACTGGTGTCCAAATTTGTGTTTGATTTTAGGTGGGTTACGGGTCAAAGACAAATAAAAAATTCACAGTCTGAGTTTATACCATCATAGACTGAATTCTGGTTGTGCAGGTTAAAGGTTAACGGCGTAGCTACAGGGCTCACACATGTAGCAGAAGGAGCTATGCTGTAGCCCATTGATGACATGTACTCCTCAAAAATGTTACTCTGCCAAAAGATTTCAGATGCTGGTAGAATCTGATGACAGTGAAGACAACATAAAGTTAAAAAAAAGGCTCAGTAAACTACTCATTTTTGTTGAGACATAGCAAGCATGTTTTTCCACTGCGAATCTTGCTTTTCACCACATTAATGATTGAAACATCAGTGACATTACCAAATACTGAATAATAATAAATATTGAAGGACAATACAGCTTGACCATGTATGATCCATCTAGCAAGTGTTGTGGCGCTGCCATCAGTGGGTGAAATCAGGTGCTGACTTGTAAATTAAAAACTGAGGTTTGTACTAAATTTTATATCTGGCCAGCAGGTAGTGAATGATTTTGATCTGGTCTAAAGGGTTAGGATTAAACAGATAATTTCTACAGTTGGTGTGCAATGATTTTTTGGCACACAAGTGTGGTTTCAAAGTGAGTCAATTGTGTAACTTGTTACTGCTTCAATAAAAACTTGATGAGCTCTGACATAATAGCCACTCAGCACTTTCCACTGTTAGCTTGATTACAGAGTTGCTTGTTCAGGGTGTCTTTCCCATTTGGATATGTTTGGTTTGCTTATGTGGATCAACAGGGAAGAGTACCATCCTCTGAAGTAGTTGTTATTTATACCACTGAACAAATCTAGTCTGGGGCAGGCATCATGCAGATACCCTTTCTGCTTAAGACAGAAAACCTTAAAAATCATTGCCTTTCCACGTTCCTCTCACCAAACACCAAATCTGCATTGGCTTGTCTTGTCTTGTAATGTTGTGCAAGCTTTTCTGAATAAGAGAATTACACTAAAATCATGGTTAGCTGGTCATTTATGTCTGTATTACTTGGACAAGTGAAAGAAAACTAAGGACAAAGTACAACTTTCCCTTTGTTGAGCAATGCCTTCTTCCTCTGATCCTGTATTGCAGTGGTGTAGTCAATGAAGGTGAAACAAAGGCAGCAGCATTCACTACTTGTCATCTCTATTTCCATATCATTTCCATTTTGTATAGTAAGCAACTGTGCATCCAAAAGATTGAGACAAGAATGTATAGTTCCCACACTTTGTCTTTTCCAATTTTATCCTTGCACATCTTAAATGTATGCAAAGGGGAAACAAAATAAGTTTATGAAATGGATAAGAATCAGACAACACCTTTCTTCCTCTGACAGCACAGTAAAGCTTTGTGAACTATGCAATGAATTGCTAACAGATGAGATTAACCGAACCTCTATATTGCTTAAAAAATGTTTTGCCATTATATTTTGCACTGTCAAGCCATATCCAGCAGTTAATCAAAATGCATCCGTACTCAGCAAAGGATGGAAATACATAACAAGAATACTTCAACTGAATTAGCATATGTTTGTGACAGAGATGTGTGGATGTCTGTGCTGTAGTCCAAAGTTATATTAATTTAACAGTTTTACTGATTTGTTAACGTTTGCTAACATCAAACAGGGACCTTCTATGAATTTGACTCCTGACATCTCTTGATGCTTTTAATGAGAAATTCACCCAGCCGGCTGATCGGGGGTTCTTTGAGGGGCAGTGGATGCCAAGTGGTTTGACAAGTGGTTAACTGAAAGGATGCTGGTACAAAACCTTCATATGGTTACACAGAAGCATAACCAAATCGATAAACTTTCACTTTTCACGCTCACAGTCAAGTTCATTCACATGTTCTCCGGACGTAGCTCCTGTTCATCAGTCAAACTAGCACTACAACAAGCCACCTCAATTAACAGTCCTACTCATCTCTCTCACACAGTTGACTCAAGGTTTTCACAATTGACTGCTGTCTCATAACTGTCTGCAAACCATGCCTCTCCATGTCAGCAAGAAAATCTGAGGGTGTGGAGTTAGAACAAAGTGCAGCTCGCTCCTCATCCCTGCTTCAAGGCTCGCGGCTCAAGGCTACATCAGCATCCAACAGCAGAACACACCCAAATCTCAGAACAAACTGTCAGCAGTCGAGCTGCATTTTGGCTATGACAGCCAGCTTTTGACAAGGAGGAAAAAATGCATGGAGTAGAAAAAGATATCTGTGATTCTGCTGCATCAGTTTGGATACTTATTTTTGAAACTGTCCACCATGAGTCCAACACTGTTTTCACTAACAAGACCAGGCCATTTGTAAGATGAAAGTAGTTTTATTTGGATTAGCTGAGGGGTGTAAAGGGGGTCGTCGGGTTTGGGGGGGCAGGGTTGTGAGAGCTTGAGGCAAACGGTAGATGAAGGACTTGGATGTGCTTATATAGGTACTTGTGACTGATAGGATAACAGGTCTGGATGGCTGGATTGGGGAGCGCATTTGCTGGAATTAGTGAGGCAGAGGAGGTACGGTTGGCGCAGTCTTGTTCCTGAACCTCAGTTATAATAACTACATTAAAAAAAAGGACTATGCTAAATCAGTGGCGTACTCTTTTAAAAGTGGATGGTGCAACACAGTGAAGAAACTCTGAAAACTTCCTCTGTTTTATGCTCTCCAGCTGTCTGGAATTGTTAAAAATTGCTTTCAAAAATGATGAAAAAATAAACTGATTTGTGCAGATTTTGACAGTGTCTTGACTCAGATACCGTTTCATAATTCAGTGCTTTGTGTGAGTAGGTGTTCACTTTGTGTCAGTTTGACAGGCCCTTCATGTATCTTGCATTGTTCCCCTCTAAAGTAACGTGCCTCACTTACTGCCCATAATCACACATCCACACCTGTTACACCTCTTCAGTCTAATATGACAGGACAAACTAAGACTGTGATGCATTGACACCCTCCTTTGTGTTCAGACAGACTGATTAATTGAGTCATTCACAATGACTCTCTGGGATTAGATTTTCAGCCTGCCCAGTGTGGGGATTAAGGCTTCCTGTGTACAAACATGGGTAACATTCATTTATATAAAAGACAAGATTGAATGTCTTCACATATATATTCCAATGCAGTCCATTTTATGTGTACTATGGCCACTCACTTATTTTTCTCCTTCCTTGTATTTTTACAGATTCATGGAGTTCTTGCCGCCAGTGATGCTTGGCAAAGACAAAAAAAAAAAAAATCTTATTAGCCGAAGCAGAAAACTATGTCTAAAACCTACATTCCCCCATTCATTATTTTCTTTATAGGCATTTTAGAGATGCTAGATCTAAAGCTTCTATATAAAGCAGCCAGCATAGAAATGAATCACATTAAACAGGTAAATTTAGGACACATACAGTAAGTCACCCCGTATTATTCACCCCGACAGATCACTTTTCTTTTACTGGCACTGAAGGTTTATAATGTAGTGGTGCAAACTCATTTGTATTGATATTCTTCCCCTCATCCCTAATATTAGATGTTTGCTGGTAGTGCACACCATTGAGGGAAGATCTAAGACAACCAGTAACAACTCTCTCTACATTCTCTGACCTCTTCAAATCATGAGTAATCATTTGTACTTAGTGGGATGTACCTCTAAATAAATATATATGACTGTATGATATTTGAATATTCCACACCCATGGCATTAATTTACGTCTATAACAGACTCCACACCTCTGAGAAGGCTTAACATCACATTTGAAAACAGGCTGCAGAGATATGATTCCATTTAGAGCCACAAGACCACTGGTTAGGTCCAACACTGAAGTTTGACAATAAAGTTCAATGATAATAATACATAATAATGTGTAGTGCACCTACACATTAAATAAGCTGTTAGGAAAACTGTGTGACAGATATACAGGCTGATCATGAAAACTGCACAAGGGTAGGTCCGGTTCAGGCTGCTGGAATTTCTGCTTACATCTCTATTATCTCATTTGAGATGGCTATAACTTCCCAACAGAGAAGCAATTTACCAATTATAGCCTGGTAGGTGGGGTAAGGAATGCTGATGCCATCTTCTTTTATAGCCAGCTAACTACCTGGCTATATCCATGAAAGACAGTGAAGGTGGAAAATGGCCACAAAAATGGCAACACGCATGAGTGACACTGACACATCTGTCATTGTAATAAACATATGAAAATAACAACCCTCGACTCAACATAAACCTGACCACAACTGCTGCATCGACTGAAAAAGACAGAAAATAGTGGGACAGACTTCACTAACTACTGGTTGACAAAACCAAGTAAAATTAAAATAACAAATCAGACAATATGAAGTCAGTTCAGTGAATTAAGTGAAATAAAAAGTCAGTATTCAAATACAATTCAGAGGTGCTGTATGACTGCAGTCAGGGCTCTCTGCAGGCAAGTCAAGTTTTTCTTCACTAAACTGGGGAAGACAAGAGAAATCTTTATAATCCCACTTTTTGCACAGGGAGTCTGTGTCAACACTTTGTATTTGGCTCTTTCCTGTTTCAACATGACAAAGTTTGAGGCATGCTGTTGTTTTTATGTCAAGTAATCAAGATCCTACTTTTGCTTTTCAGCTGTCACAGCAGGAGAATCTGAAACAGGATGACCTGAAAAGCAAAAAAAGGAAAAAAAAAAGGGGAAAAAAAAGAAAAGAGAGAAAAATACACTGAAGCCTAATGTGGCCTTTTCAAAATAAAGAATAGTAAAGAATAAATACTAAGGTTGTTCTGTTGGATGAGTAAAATTACTTTTTTCCTTTTTTTTTGTCCAACATTTTGTAAACTTGAGAAATTCATTAATCATAATAAAACGAATGAGAGGAAATATAATAATATGTATATCGTTGGTTGTGTTTATTTTAAAGTGACTGCTGAATCGTTATGGCTTCTCACCTGCAAAAAGGTAGAAAAATGGGAATGAGGCAAATAACAATTTATTTATGTTTTTAAATGACTTAAACACATACTGTATCGAAAACATTTGAAATGATTAATTATTTGAAAGTGACTATGTTTTCTCACATGATGTCAGATTTCTGTCTGATTTAAAATGTATAATATCTTTTTACTGGTCTTGTAATTATTTCTATTCTATTATTTTTAGCTTTCTGCCAATATGCCTTCAAATCACACACACTGTTTGCTCTGCCACACCAAGCATGCTGATGTACAGTTGTGGAAAAAAAATTGAAAATAATGGAAATTCAAAAAGAGCCTTTTGTTGTCAAGATACATTTTATGTTAAAAAATTTGTGACCATAATAAATTTGGCTTAACTTCACCTCATCACATCATCATCACAGTATGTTGTCCTTGCTCTCTGTCTCATTGTAACATATTAGTCAGCTTGTCAGGTGGAAGCCCAGCAGAAACTCCAGCTTAGACAGACAATTACTGCATTTATCAATGGGTGAGCCGGCAGAGTGGGTGTTTGAACAGCACTTGATCCAAAAAACAACAACAAAAACAAAAAAAAAAAAACACCCCACCATAACCCTGACCCCTAACCCAGAATAAATGACTAACAAATACAAATCAGCTCTGAGAATTGAAGCCTTCTGGCAAGAATGAAAGAATTCTGCCAAAAACAAAGTGCTCACGAGGCGAGGCACCAGTAGATTTGTTCAGTATTTACTAGTACTTGACTTTTTGTTATGTACGAGTTGAAGCAGTCATTTATTTTCACTGTGACAACAGAGCAAGATCATATCTCAGTGTTATTGATGTTACGCAGAGTTAAACTCCTCCTAGAAAGTTTAATTCATTTTCATTATGTTTTTTTAGTTTGTACTTCATGCGCTTGCAAACACCAACCTTGGTCAGAAGCTAGCTAAGGTCTTCTTCTCTCATGCTCCCAATCTTCCCAAGTGACTGATAGACTTATTCGCAATCAAACTGGAGCAAAATGACCAACTTCAGTTCTCTGATTTGCTGATTTCATGTAACTGTCAGAGGCCAAATAAGTAAACGTAAGAGTTACAGAAACTATCACTTACAGACACCAGCAAAAACCATATGAAGCTTAGTGGAAGTTCAGCAGGAAGACTGACAGATGCTTATCTTGTGCTATTATGCTATCTATTTTTATGTACTCCTATAATGTCCATCTAATCTTGCTTCCACTTTAATCCAATGACGGCATTCAGTCTTTCATTTAAACTGATCTGATCTTGTCCTAACCTCTGTGACCCAATCACATTGTTCCTGTTTAAAAGTTTCAAATCTGCTCCTGTCTCTGCATTGGTCAGCTGTCATTTCAGCGTCAGTTTGATGTAACCCTCCTCCTCTCCTTTCACCTCCACTTTTCATCACAACCAGTCTTCCCAGTTGGTCCTTCCAGTGCGCTCAGCATCCCTACCCCTTCAGAATATAATGTCACAATAGGGTTTAATAATCATTGTCATTTTTCTTACTCTTTTTCAATATGACAATATGACATATGACAATAAATGTTATTTGTCTTTAAGCATCTCTTCTATTTAGTCTCTCCTGGCTGAGCTAATGTGGAATGGTATGTGAATGCAGAATATGTGCAGAGTTCTGTTTTGGCGTCTCGGCTCTGACCTTGTCATTCCCGACAATGAAACGCCGAGCTCAGCACAGCAGGGACAAGAGAGTGACAATACCACGGGAGAATCAGAATGATTTCACTCTCACACTCACTCCTCCTCTCTTTCCAGAAAAAAGCTGCTTCTTAAGACTCATTGTCAATATCCATATCCATAACAAAATCAGAAGTTCTGTGGGTCAACGTGATAATAATTACAAACTTTAACTTCAGCCCATAATGTGTTGGACAGTCTCTGGCTACACTTGCCAAATCTGCCTGTGGTTTATTCATCTGTAGTTTTTGTCTCTGAAGTATCTAGTGGCTATTCAAATATACAGATTCTGCACAAGTGACCCCCTTTTGTCATTTCTAAACTTTCAGAACAAAAGTTAAAAGGAAGTGTGTTATTTCACATATTTTTATGTTTTTTTGACATGACATGTTGATTAAATAAACAACACGATCATTCTGTTCTGATTTTCATCTTTCCAAAAGGAATCATTCTTTTTTGATACTTTTCTGAAATGTTATCCTCTGTGACAGTCAAACAGTGAACCCCAGCATGGCGGCTACTCTTTGCAGACATACGTCAAAACCATTAAAACAGCAATCCTTCAGTCTCTCTTGTTGAGAATTTTCTTTCTTTCCATCTCCGTGTTCCTGCACCCGATCAAGCAGCTGCCTCACTCCCAATTCTCATGTTATCCACTTCTTCATTACCTCAGGTTGACCCTCCACCCCTCTGTGTCCCTCCCAAACACACTCCCACACACCAAAAGCGTTATATCCAGTGATTGGAGTTTTAAATGAAAGAACGGTGAGGCCTGTAGATGATTGTTATTACCAATCGACAATCTGAAAAAAGGTGAATGAAGAGAATAAATTAATAAAGTCCACACATCCTCACATCCTAATTATCAAACTACTGAAGCCATTGAGCTAACAGTTAACATGCACACTAGTTCTCAAACTTTCTTGTATACTTTAAGTTATTTTTTGCCAATGATGATGCTGCACATGGACTTCACAGAAACTACTGATATGTGCTCTCTGGGTTGTGTCACTGCACGGCTGGTTCCCGGTTACTCACTGTGTCCTGGTGAGACCAACTATGACATGATGCCATTTATTATCAGCATCTGGATGCGTGCTAAACTGTAGACTGGAAACCAACCATAACTTACACAGAAAGGAACAGTCAGCAGCTCTGGAGACTCAAGATCCCTGAGGAGTTCATCCAGGGCACTGCAATTAAGATACCTCAGCTTTGTCTGTGACTTTCATGGTGATGAACTGGATGGACAATAAAATGAACAGAATTTGTTTGTGCACAGCCTCCTTGACCATTTCTGTGTTGATACAGGAAAATGAACATTCCTGGACTTTGCACGGTCAATACTACAACTGCTCCCCTGTGTGAGAGAACTGCCACTGTGCAAAATGTAGCAGCCCAGTTGGATTATAGAGATCCAAAAGGCAGACGTCCAGCCTGAGGTCTTTGGCAGGACCAAGGATCTCAGGCTGTTTTTCCTGTCTGCAGGAGCTGGACACTGCAGTCAGTGGCAGTGTGCACACCCAAGCCCAGCATGCAGGAAATGAGACCTCCTCAGATGTTGTGTTCTGACACAACACTACCTACACTACTGATCATCAGAATCAATGGTAATTTGATTAACTGATTTATATTAACTGAAAAAGAAAATGCTTTAAAGTGCATTCTGCATTTGAATCTAATCTTCATGGAGGGGGGAAAACTTATTTTGTAAACCTCTAATACTGCAGTTGATATTCAGCTTATATGGTACTAATCTTAAATATAATTGTGTTTCATTAACGTATGGCATCAATAGGGGCCACAGCTCACTTTCTGTCCTGATGGCATTTAACAGGTTAATTTGGCCATGGTTGGTTTGCTGTACTCAAACATCAGTGGTTTCACTATCAGTGAAAATATGTTCAACTCTGCTAACTTGAATAAATTATTTGGCAGAATAACTTCCCGTTTTGGACTCTACAGCCCCCAATTTTCACAAAGGTCAACATTGTCAACACTGTATGCTGTTGGTAAAATTCATTTTTAAAGTTCACCCAAGATTTGTGTGGGTTTACTTTCCTAATCACAGACGTTCCATACAAATAAATGAATTTTTGCTTTGAAATTTTAGTGTTTTAAGTATTAATGTGACAGGCATTACCAACTCTCTCTTTATCAACTTAAATGCTGATATTGTTTACCTTCTTTCCTCTACTTCATCTCTCACACAAACACACACAAACATGTGCACGCACACACACTCACACACACATTGGAGCAGGCGCTTCAGGTACAGTCGTCCTCAGTGGCCTGTGATTGACTTGACAAATGTGCTGTGGAGCAGTGCTCTGACAATATATACCCACCTGGTCTCATGTGAGAACCTGCAGGCTTTTTCCTTCAACACTCCCACTCCCCATCAATCATCGCTGAAATCTGAGGCAGCCATCATTCTCAATAAAAGAATAAAAAAAGCAGACTTCCATCATTATGTGCATCATTCTTTATCATCATTATCTTAATTGATATAAATAGGCTGATATATTTAAAGGTGGGTTTCAGTGGGAATGAAATCACAAATATATTACAATGTAGTTGTTCAAATCCTTAAATAACAAACCAGAACTGTGAAAACATCATCTGTTCACCACAGTACTTATTCCCCACTCAGGGAACATCATCAGAGTTGGACTGGTCCCGTCAGACCCTGACATGGTGAAAATCATCCCCACCTTTTGTGTCTTCCTGTCTGGCTTGCTGTCACAGCCTGTTGTCATGCCTCAGTCAGGCTGCAGTAAGGCCATCACAGCTGCCGTGAACGCTGCCTCCAGGCTCCCACTGACTTCTACTTTCATAGAGTTGAGTTAAGGTATGCCTTCACAAATCACAAATCAGGCATGCCATGGTGTTGCTTTAAGTTCCATAAGGGAATTGGCTTGGCCGTTATGCACCATGGCTGCGGCCCATAGGTCATCTGAGGACTGCTGTCTTTTCTTTAGAGTCAATCCAAAAGGTGATGGAACTTTAAGGTGGAGGAGAGAAAACTTTAGAACTGAAAAACTTGCCAACGTTTACCAGAATATATTACACTGTCACGGCTTCCCGGGCGACTTGGAGAGAATAGATCCATTGTTAATGTTATTAGGAACACCTGTGCTTTTCCTGCTACAAGTCAAAATGTCGGAGTGAAAAAAGCCTTAAAACGCCTTTACATCTCCAGTGGAAGTCAAATGCAAAAGCAATGTTACCTTTCAGATGGATGGACGGATGGATGGATGGATGGATGGATGGATGGATGGATGGATGGATGGATGGATGGATGGATAGATAGATAGATAGATAGATAGATAGATAGATAGATAGATAGATAGATAGATAGATAGATAGATAGATAGATAGATAGATATGTTTTAAAGGAAAAAACAACATAAAGTATCCTCATCAAACCATTCAGTCAGCCCTGTGCTGATCATCCTGGCATGCCAGTAAAATCCTTCTCACCTTTTCCTTTCATTTGTCACATATCTGTATGGCTGTACACACACACACGCGCGCACACACACATAGCAGAGGCAAAAGTGAATAAAAATTAAATTTGACTAGGTCACCTTTCATGCATGATGCAAAATGTATCATTTATATTTGGCCCCAAAATCTAATGAATCTATCTAATGAATAATCATTAGATAATTACTTTCATTCATTTCAAAAGTGCCCTCTTGGATGCCCCTATGGAAGATAAAACATGATGCAATACCCCCCAGAGTGCCCTTCCAGTGGAGAAAACACAGTACAGTACGATATACTGCACCACATACAACTGGTGCCATTTTTATTTTTTTCCACTCCTGCCCCTCAAACAGCCTGAACCCACCACTGCACGGGAGAATACAATTTTCCCCCCAAATAACCTTCGATTTTAAATTTGATTTCCAGTCCAGAAAAGCACAAATGACCCAGGACTAAGCTTCTCTTTGTATTTTGAGGATTTAAGAAAACCTTTGCGAAATCAATATGCCTGTTAATTCCAGATTGTTAGAGGCATTATTGTGCCTTTGACACTGAAACACAGAACTCTCTCCTTTTTAATTCTGCTCAGCTTCCAACTTCATTTACCAATGACTGATGAATTTCTTACAGTCGAATTTGAAGCAGCTCTGTTGCTCATGTTGCGTTGGTTTTGGTGGTCCCTGTGGGCAAAGGCAGGGGTCTTTCACTAAATGTTAGGTTACATTTTGCTGCTTGGGGAGACTTCTGCACCAGAGGCCAGCTCCAGAGACTGACTTTCAGATAGCAGCTGATGAAACTCAAATTCATACAAAAAAAACACAGCACCGTTTAGTTTGATGTCGCTGAAAAATCTGACCCAGGTTCAGGGATTAAGAATGACTACTAGAGAGTAATAGAAATAGCCTTCTCTCTTTTGGTCTCTTTTGCTTATGTAGGTCATACAGAGACATCTGTATTAAACCAAGACTGTTTCAGAACCAATCAAAAAGTCCAGAGTGTGTGTAGCTGTTGCTCAGAGATATCTTCGTCTCTTTCAACCCTTTCAATCATCAGTCTGCAGCGTTTTTTTTCCTGAATACAAAACTTTCCTTTTTTCACAAACCCTTCACACAACATAACATTTATTTGTGAAGATGAAACCTTTAAAATATTTGCTTTTAAACTTTTTATCAGTGGTGCACCTCTTTCAGGTGAAACAGATTTCTGAGCGGGTGTGAGAAAAATGTCTGACATACTTATGTTCTACTGACGCTAATACTCTCCTGTATACCTTTTATTGTATATGATATAACAGCATATCTGTCACTGTCCCATTTTGCTCAGGAGCACGAGGAAACGGCTTTAAAACATCTTTTCATTGCCTGGCCTATGATTGTTTCTCTCTCTGATAACAATGCTGTGTTGAACTAGTGAGACAAATCTGTGAGTGAGTGAGAGTGAAAGATAACGACTGAAGACAAGAAAACTGGAAATCATGAGACAGGCTCAGAGATCCTGAAAAAAAGAGGCCTTTCCTGCCTCCTGGTGGCGTCATGCGTAAAAAAAAATAAATGAAGTGACTGTGCGGCTCTGTCTCTGTGCTGAAATACACGATGCTGTCACATGAGGTGTATGATGGATCACATCACTGCTGACAGATGTAGAGGATGATTGTCTGGAGGCTTTAAATGACATTTTGTGCATCAAGGATGAAATCAAAGTTATTATTTGGATCTGGAAACGAAGGAGCGCGCTGAAATGCATTAAATAGTGAAACAGAACTTTTTATTTCTTTCTTACAGACATGTAAAATCCAAATAACATAATAAAATAACTGATTTTAGTCGTAAGGCTTTCCTCTTTGAGACCACAAAGAATGATATTATAATACCGGTGGCAAAAACAGTGAATAATAATAATTTGAATGAACGAAACGCAAGTAAAAGTAAGACTTTTATACAAATTGATCACTTTGCTTATGATCAATTCGGATTTGATATGAGGAGTTGTTAAAACTGATCACTTTGGAGGATACTGGTGGCCTCTTCATTTCTGACTGTGTGTGTGTGTGTGTTTGTTCATGTTGACTGTGTCAGGTGACGTAACGGCCGCTGCTCTCTCTCTCTCTCTCTCTCTCCCTCTCTCCCTCACACACACACACACTCTCGCAGTCAGGCAGCAGCAGACGCTCGGTGCTGCGCTCAGTGTGCGGAGCGGCGGAGGAGGAGGACCGGCGGCAGGCTGGAGTTATGCCTCAGCTCTGGGAATATACGGACTCCACTCTCTCTCTCTCTGTCTTTCCCCACTTCTTTTCTCCCCTCCACTCCACTCTCACCTGTCTCCTCTCCTCTGGAGCAGGCGATAAGGAGAGCCAGCCGTGCGTCATGGTGCGTTTTTGCGCATTATTTCTGGATCTTTAGAAAAATAAAAAAAAGTGATTTTCTTCGCCTGGACTAAAATGAAGCGCTTTTTCTGTGTGGAGGAGAAAAGAGGCAGCGTTTCGTAGCCCCCCAGTCTGTGTGTGAGTGTTTGGCTGCAGCTGGTCTGGATGAAGCCTCCGAGTAAACCTGCGCTCTGAGGAGAAAAGGGGGGTTGCAGTAAGCGGCTTTTTTCTCCCTCTGATTTTCTCCTCTGCCTCTGACAATGTGCCAAGTCCATCCACCGCACAGGATCCCTCTGATTTGTGATGCTTTGGCTTTTTTTATTTTCCAGGATTGAATTTCTTTTTTTTTTTCCTTTTTTTCTTTCTTTCTTTTTTTTGCTTGGAGGGATTTCGGAATTTTTTTGGGATTCAAAGTGAAGGTCAATGGAGAGAGCATCTCCCGTGCGTCACGGTCCCGTTTTAACACCGAATAACGTCGGTGCGCCCGTGTGCCTGTGTGCGTGCCAGCGTGCGTCTGTGTGTGTGCGAGCGCCTCTTCCTCCTTCTCCCCCAACATACTGTGAGTACTGACCCCTCTGATTTTTATTTTTTTCCTCCCTCTCTCTTCATCCGAGGCTCGGGCTGCGAAGTTAAATGCTGGATCTATATTTCAGCGACCATCTCTGGCTGTAAAAATGCTGAGCGGCGTCCTCTTTCTGAGCGTCCTCACGGTCACCAGCCTGTCGCCGTCCGAAACGGAGAGCCGCAAAACTTCAGCCTCCAAAGAAATCTGCAAGACCCGCTGCAGCTGCGAGGAGCGGGAGAACATACTGAACATCAACTGTGAGAATAAAGGATTTACCACCGTCAGCCAGTTCCAGGCGCCCCCCAATAAAATCTCCCAGCTCTTTCTAAATGGAAACTTCCTGTCACGGCTCAGCGCCAATGAGTTCGTCAATTACGGCAATGTCACTTCGCTGCATCTTGGGAATAATGGCTTACAGGAGGTCCGAACCGGCGCGTTCAACGGACTGCGCTTCCTGAAGCGGCTCCACTTGAACAACAACAACCTGGAGGTGATAAAAGAGGACACCTTCGCGGGGCTGGAGAGTTTGGAGTATTTACAGGCAGACTATAATTACATCAGTGCCATCGAGCCGGGTGCTTTCAGTAAGCTGAACAAGCTCAAAGTGTTGATCCTGAATGACAACCTGCTGTTGTCCCTGCCTCCCAACATCTTCCGCTTTGTGCTCCTCACCCACTTGGATTTACGCGGCAACCGGCTCAAGATGCTGCCATTTGCCGGGGTGCTGGAGCACATAGGCGGCATCATGGAGATCCAGCTGGAGGAGAACCCGTGGAACTGCACCTGTGATCTGATTCCCCTCAAATCCTGGTTGGACACTATTTCCGTCTTTGTCGGGGACATAGTGTGTGAGACGCCGTTCCGGCTGCACGGGAAAGACATCACTCAGCTCATAAAGCAGGATCTGTGTCCTCGCAGGAATGCCGGTGAGCGTGTTCACCCCCCCTCTGACTCTCACTTCCAAGGGGCCCTGCCCCCGACCTACCTCCCCGGCATGATCACCCCCACCCGCGCCCCCAAAGCTTCCCGTTCCACCCAAAATGCGCTACAGGCCCACCCCTCGCATCACGAAGGACAAACATGTCTTTGGGCCCATAATGGTTTACCAGACGCGCTCCCCTGTGCCCATGTTGTGTCCTAGTGTGTGTGTGTGCACGTCACAAAATCCAGACAGCGGATTGAACATCAATTGCCAAGAGCGGAAGTTGCATAACATCAGTGAGCTGAACCCCAAACCCTCCTACCCAAAGAAACTCCACCTGACCGGTAACTACTTACAGCTGATTTACAGAACCGATTTCACTGAGTACAGCTCACTGGAGCTGCTTCATTTAGGAAATAACAGGATAGCAGTGATTCAGGAAGGAGCCTTTGAGAATCTAACAAACCTCAGACGGCTCTATCTGAACGGGAATTACATCGAATCTCTTTCTCAGTCCCTCTTCACTGGCCTGCAGTCTCTCCAGTACCTCTATTTGGAATATAACATCATCAAAGACATTTTACCACAAACATTTAACTCTTTGCATAACCTGCAGCTGCTTTTCCTCAACAACAACCTGTTACGGTCGCTCCCGGACAACGTGTTCGGTGGCACAATGCTGACGAGACTCAACTTGCGGAATAACCATTTCTCCTATCTTCCTGTTCGAGGCGTCCTGGACCAGCTCTCGGCGTTCATCCAGATCGACCTCCAGGAGAACCCCTGGGACTGCACCTGTGACATCGTGGCGCTCAAAAACTGGATGGAGCTGTCCAGTACGAGCGTAGTGGTCAATGAAATCACATGTGATTCTCCCTCTAAACACGCAGGTCGCCTGCTGCGCTCCCTTCGAAATGAGGCCATCTGCCCTGAGCCCAGCGAAGTACCCCCACCACAACATGCCCCCCCTACAAAAGCCCCTACAATAATAAGCCCTGGCACTGAGGCTACCACCCCTTCCTCTCCTTCTTCTTTTAGCTCAGTCAGCCCCACTGAATCCCGAATCCACACTCCTGAGTTACACCCTGAGGTCCCGCTTTCGGTCCTGATTCTCGGGCTCCTGGTCGTCTTCATCCTCTCAGTCTGCTTTGGAGCGGGCCTCTTTGTTTTTGTTCTGAAACGCCGCAAAGGGGTGGAGCATGTCCCCACGGGCGCCAACAACTTAGATCTCAACTCCTTCCAAGTGCAATACGGCTCCTACACCACTGAACCCACCCAAGACAAAACCTCTGAAAGCCACGTTTATAACTACATCCCCCCACCCGTGGGCTCCATGTGCCAAAACCCTATTTACATGCAGAAGGATGGCGAACAGGTGGCGTATTACCGCAACCTGAAGGAGCTCAGCTTTGGGCCCCTGGATGCAAAGAAGGACATCCTCACCCGCAGTCCGGGGGCCTACACCATCAGCACAATGGATTTTATGGATAAATCTCCGACATCATGCGGTCTGACCTCCCCAGAGCCTCCTGAGATGCTGTATCAAAACTTAGGGGAGCGGCCCAATAAAGAGCTTCCCACGGCTGCAGGCGCCCCCCCTTTCCATTACAACTTTTGCACTTTACCTAAGAGACCTTGTATCGTGCCCCCCTACGAGGCTGCTACAGCCCGGCGGCATGTCACCAACCAGGACAGATTGAACAAAACTGTGCTGTACGGGACCCCCAGGAAATACTACGGGGCCGAACACCCTTCGAAAAACAATGAGCACCCACTTCTGCTCCCTGGAAAGCTAAAAACAGAGCCAGACTATCTGGAGGTTCTGGAGAAACAGACTGCGATGAGCCAACTGTAAGATAGCGACAATGCCCCCTCACCGCCCTCCAGGTTCTGTGCAGCATTCATAATAATCACGCAGTTACTGTAATAATAGCCCTCTCTATATATCTATCTTATCTATCTGTGTTCAGTCCTCCATGATTGACTGGAAGCGAACCGAAGCCTTTGATGATCTTTTTTCTCTCTTCCTTTTCTTCTCTTTTTTTCTTTTCAAGATGTATAAAAAAGGAGTACACAAAGTATATTATTATGCAGTTCTATTTTTTCTCCTGGAAGGTATAAATTATTTCTTCTTTTTTTTTAAAACTGAGATCTAATCCAAAAGACTCTGATGACGGCAGGTATATAATGGGCAGGACTGTGTACAAATACGGCTTTGTGCTTTTCATGAAACTGTATTTTATTTCCCCCTGTGAAAAACAGAAAAAGTATGAAATAATTATTCTTTGTAGAAGAGGAAATGCTACAGCTTGACATTCCTGTACATACTTAGCATATACAGATAAATGGTGAGTGTTAAACCATAAAAGAAAACCTTTTCAAAATCCAACAAGCGGCAAAATCTTACTATACTTACTCCAGAAAGTGCCTTTGCACTCAACTATTTTATCAACAATGCTCTCTGCAAAATGGAAATGTTCCTTTTTTGAGTGCTGTATTTTAAAGAATCAAACTTTATGTAAAATAGAGGACTTATTTGTCTGTTTAAAAAGAAAAAAAAAGATAAAAAAAATTAAAATTGAGACTGGGTGTGAAATGATATATGAGTTCTTGACAGGGAGAATCATGTTATTTTGCTTTCGATATGAAGTGTCTTTGAAAATGTACAACTTATAGAATATATTGTATGCTATAGGGGAGCAATACAGCGCGGCGGAATTGCGCCATTAAACTTTCACTGAAGCACTTTGTCAAGATCCTGAGTTTGACGTAAATTTTGTTTAGACTGTGCATAATTCTGTTTGGATGCTGTGGTGTGCTGCAGACTGCTCTAATGTGTGTGTGTGTGTGTGATTGTATGGTGGGAGCAAGAGAAAGTGGAAATAGGGCTTGCAGGCGAGCTCCTCTTTCCCTCCCTCTCTGCTGAAATGTGATGGGTCCTCTGATGATTGACGAGGAGGATTTCTTTGGCTCCTTCCAAGGTGAGCGATAGCCACTGCGTCCTTCTTTCTCTAACCTGACACAGCATTTCGAGGTTTTCTCCAAACTCCCACTCCTCCCTCTGAAACCTCCACTCTGTCCATCTGGTGGGTGGACAGACAGCACTAATGTCTGATGTAGAGGGTCAGTATTTTCCTCAGTGCTGTTAAGTGATTGTATTGAGTGAGATGTGTAGATTGAAAAATGCGATGCTTTTTAACAACTGCTGCTTCCTGGGCATTGTAATCTTACAGGAGAGGAGAATTGTCATTAGGAGAACAATTAACAGTTGTGAATTGCCCCTTGTGGATAAGCAGTAAAAGGAAATGTGCCTGTGCTGAGGATGCAGTGTAGTCTGCAGGGTAGAGTAGCAGCTCTGCTAGAAACAATTTTTCATGAGGTAGAGCATTGCTCTGCACCCTGTCAGTCAAAAATAACATGCAGCTTCTCTGCCATTACAATCTTACATGAGAGAAGATCTGCAATTAGTATACCAAGTGCTAGTAGGGGCATTGCGCAACAACATAGGGAAATGTAGTCTGCAGAGGAGTACAGAGTCTGCCTGAAACCAGCAGAAATACTGCATTTTGCAGCAACCTGCCATTTTAGAGTGATGGAAGTTTGTGCATATTATCGTCCCCTGCGCATTAATGGGCCTGTCCTCCTCTCTTCTCGAGCCGTGTGACATGGATGAACTGTGCTACCCGCTCTAATGCTAATTCCGTTTTCTGTCCTTCAACTCAAGTTGACATTGGCTCTTTGTATCCTCAGTGAATGGCCTCCCAGCGGCCAAATTCTTCTCTTTCCCTCTTTTCCCTTTTGTATGTCCCCGGCCCGCCGCCCTCCTCCACCTCCTCCTCTCTCTTTTGTCCTCATGTTTTTCCCCCGCTGGATCTCTGCTGGCTATTGTGTAGCTGTCCAAGGTGCTGAAATGTTGCCGGCAACAGGGCTGCGTTCCAATCTGACGGCTGGGACCTACTGAGAGCCCTGCTCAAACCAGAGGAGCCTTTTTTAACAGTTAGATTGGGAGGTGATGTGCTGTGATGATATGTAGATTTACTGAAGTCTGACTTTATCTGGAGATCTTTTCCCCGATTTTATATGAGCTGGTTGTATTTGCTGATGTAACATTTTGTGTTGATCACTACATGGTTCAGTTGCGCTGAAGGAATATAAAACATATTGAAAACAACCTTAAGCCACTGTATTTCAAAGACCTTTGCTCCCTTTGAGAAAAAAAAAAAGGTCTTCTGAAAGCTGAAGTTTTGTTTAAAGCTTTGGAAAAGGCCAGTTTGTGAATCTGAGAGAGATATTTGCAGGTATGTTTGTTTGCCACTGATGCAAATTGAGCCACTTTTTTTGTCAGTTTGCTTTGTTGCTCTTCCATGTAAGCACGATGTGTTTTTTAATGAGATGAGAAGTGTTTTCCTAACGGTTAAAGGGTAATTCCAGTGTTTTACTACCTCAGCCTTATTTTCATTCTTTTAGGCATCATTTTAGTGGTTGTGATTGTGGTTTCATTGTTGTGATTTTGTTTGCTGAGATGTGGGACCATGATGATATGGACACAACAAAGACAGACGCATAAAAAAAAATGAGGTATGATCAGATGGGTTGTAGAAAAACAAACCGTTTAGCCGGATTACATAAACCACTTTATTTGGAGGTGAAACCAGAAGAAGGGTGATTCTTTACTCCATACTAACTGTACACAGTAGGTCCAATATACAAAATTCAACATACTTTTACACTGAATAAAAAGTGTTACAATGCATGCACCGACGCATGCCAGTCAAACAGCGACTTTTGTATATGCAATGCATTGTGGGTAGATATTAAACATAAAACATAAGAAGAAGAAGCAGCATTTTTTGCACTTTTTTTTTAGTATACTTTTTTTTTCCCACTTCTCCCATCAGAACAGACTCAATTCTCAAACTGTGTCTCAATTCCAAACAGCACAGTCTTCAGGGAGGTGTTTTGTGAGCAAAACTTTAACCGATGTCAATCACAGACGGTTCAGTGTCAATGGTACTGGATTCCCAGATCTCAGCAATGTTATTATTAGCTAAATGAATGATGGCCAAAACTACAAAAATAAGATCCAGGTTTTAGTGAACAGTACTTATCCTTTATCTTGAAATGTCTGATAAAAAAGGATTTTTTTTTCTCCATCATCACATTTGCTGTCCCTGACTCTGCGGAGGTACATTTGTTTCCATCCATCTCGCAAGAATAAGGCCACTGACGGCAAATCCCCACCGGTTCACAGTTCTTCCATGATAGATTGTTTCAATAAACGAGTATTACCAGCCAGCAACCTCAGTTTCACTCCGTAAGCAGAGTTTTGGATAATATTGTTTGCAGCGAAATTGTGTTCCAGAAGCTGCAGCTCTGAACACCTGAAAAAAAAAACATCCTCCTATAATGTTGTTTTGCTGTTACCGCTGCATGAAACACTTCATTTACTGCAAATCCTGATATCTTCTCTACCCTTTCCCTTTCTTCTTTTCCCCTTTATGCTTTTACTTGTGGCCCCTTAGTGCCGTAACTTTTTTTCAGACGCCCTATCGAGTTGCTTTCATCCATGGTTTCTGGTGCAAAGGCACATGGCAAGCAGGGGAGATGCTGCGGTAAGCAAAGCTGTGAATGCTGTCATGTGGGCTTCCTTTTTAACAAGCTTTGCCATTTCAGCTGCTGTGTGAATGGGAGGGGAGAAGAAAGACGGTGTGTGAGAGAGAGAGAGAGAGAGAGAGGCTGGGAGAGATGAACGGAAGGAGAGAGAGAGCTGCTCATTCCTCTCCTTTTCTGAAAATGGAGTGATTTTCCTTCCTTGGGCACAATAGGTCCTCTGTGTCTTTTTAGTGGCAGTGAAGGAAAGAGAGGGAGTGCTCACATGCACACACAGACACACACGCACACACACACACACACACACTCTCTCTCTCTCTCTCACACACACACACACACACACACACACACAGGGGATATAAGGGAGGGTAGGAACATGTGCAGCCTTGCACACCAATGAGGAAGCTTTCTCCCCAGAACACTCTCCCCTCTTATCTTGGAGCCCTGGGACTCTTGTGTGAAAGTGAAAGTGTGTGTGTGTGTGTAAGTGAATGAGTGAGTGACTGAGTGACTGAGTGCATTCATATATTCATATACACTGTGTGTGGATGTCAATATCTCTGCAGAAGTGTTCTCTCTTTTTTCTTCTTCAGATAAAGCTGAAACGTATAAATAGGTATTTTGTGGATAATGCTCTCCATCTCCTCCACTCTCTGTCTACCTCTCTCACCCCTTCCCTTACTCTGTCTCCCCTCTTTCTGGCCCTTCTATCTAAATGATACGACAGAGGACTATAAATTGGTATTCCTATAGTGTGGCTCAATGTGTGGATAAGCAATTCAGAGATGACTTTGAAGCATAAGGGCTGTCGCTTTTGGTTGATTTATAATAGGCATTTCCAGGTCCTATTCTGTATGACTGCGTATGTGTGTGTGTGTGTGTGTGTGTGCTGTCGTCTGCTGGCATTGCTGCATTATGTTGTGTGTGAGGCCAGCTTTTCACACATACGATTTCAATCATTTCGCCACCGATTGCTGCAATCCATTTACCACTGTTCTTTGCTGTGTGTGTGCCCCATGATGTGTGTATCCTTATTCCATCAGTCAATTTAGCCGCTCCCCATAACTCATTTTCAATTATGTTCGCGTCATCCTAAGCTGTCCTGTCATTTCTTATTCTGAAGTTTGGGTTTAATTTAAGCCACTGCACACAGTGCTTCAATCTGAAAGCAATAGTTTCATTTAGCTTTGCAATTTCTACCCAGCTCCTTGAATCTGGATATTACAAAGGCGGAGGTGGGTGATGGGCATGATATATTTTAGCTTTCTTTTTTTTTTTTTTTTACCATCAATGATCTTAAAATGTGTAAATTACGCTATCATTTCAAAACATTTAGAGCATCAAGTAGATCCAGCTAAGTGTCTTAGTTGTGGCTACAAATGACAGACAGGCTGACAGATGGCAAGAAGATTACTGTGTCATTTTTTCTGCTGGTCCTTACAGAGTTTTTGGAATTGCTGTCTCTTTTTTTGGGGGGTTTTCTGATAGTCTTGCTTTAGAGCACATTTTGTAGGATTGCTATTGAGTCTCTTTAAATAGTTAAGTTGTCTTCAGTTCAGCCTGTCTATAGGGTGGGATTAACTTCCCTGAAGGCCCCTGGGGCAAAAATGAGCTGTGGGCCCCTATTGAGCCCCCTCAAATACCCCCAACCTATTGTGCCCGAAACCTCCAGAAACCAATCCCTGTCTTGGTGAGGAGGTCTGTTTCAAAACCTTGATCATTCTATCTTATATTGTTCTCACATTTATAAATAAAGCTTTGCTACCTGGACTGATAGATGGATCTCACTAATGTATCAGGTCTTAATTTGGGTTCGGGCTGTTTTGTTGTGTTCCTGGTGAAATAACTGACAGTACTACTAAATAAAATAAAGTAAAACTGTGGTTTTGAGTCCTTGCTCAGATTTGGGTCTCAGACCAGTCAGGTTTAGTCGGATCAGCTCTGAAGAAGCTGCTGTAATATCTGAGCATGGGAGCTGTGGTTGTGCTTGATGGGTACATAAATGTACAGAACATGAGAGATGGGTTGTTCAACAGGGTTCCACAGATAACTGTGTGTTTTTTTTTCTGGCTATGCTCTTCCCTCCTTGTATGTCAGTGACCATTTTAACATTTAGCCCGGTGATCTGTAAATAACTACACCTCACTGCACATGACACAACCTTCTCTATTAACACTTGAGTAGGACTAGATCAGCCTGATCAGCCTTAAACTGGTTCCTCTTCAGTGGAAGGACCTGGATGACCTTTTTAAAATTCTGCCATCTGGTATGTGCATGAAACGCAAGCGTGACACTTATGTGATATGATCAGCCATTTATACCTGGCTGTCAGACTAACTGGATTCTCTCAGTGAGCAATGTGGCCTGTCTGTGGGAGATTCACTGTTTGAAAGAGTAATGACGGGATAAACACCGTTTGGTCTAAGTATCTTCAACACACACTCAATGGTACATATGCAATATTAGCAAAACGCAAGGCTGCTTCTGTAATTTAGAGATTGAAATAGTCTGCTATGCGTTCCCTCTGATCTACAGCAGGCAGCGGAGCCGTCAGACGTAGCTGCTCTGGATGCAAACCACACTGCAGTGAGGTGGTTACATGTAATTAAAATGTAATTAACTCCTTTGCATGTAATTACCGAGCCTGCCTAAATGTTAATGCTGCTGTGATCATGCTTTATTGGATTATTGATTCACTCAGCAGGTCTCCTCAGTTCTGCAGAGCTTTTTAGCCTCTTGTTGCTCAGTTTCTCCACAAACCTCAAACTTTGGTTCCAGCCACAGCAGGCGGCTGTTTTCACCGAGAAAGCTCTGCCCTATTTACAGGCACATATTACCTTAAAGTTTTTATGATGGACGTGTTAGTAATGTTGTGTTTACAGCTTGTAGTGTGCCCCCTGGTGGTCAGAAATCATGGTGGTCAGAAGCATTATTGCAGCTCAAAAAGAACATATTTCACTTTTTAATACAAATTCAGTAAAATTATGTCACAGTCACAGTTGAAACAAGGTAGGTTATCCAACAGCATCATGAATAAAGTGCTTGTCAATTTGAGGACAGAAAAAGGGGAAGTTCAAAGGGAAGTTAACTAACATCGCTGTATTAGTGGAAAGTTTGACTGTAGTGTTTTTTATTTTTGGCACTGATCCCTAATTGCAGCACATAGTGAGAGACTCTCTCCCCTAAATGATAGCAGAGGGGTATTAGACTGTTGTATTTGGCGATCTATCAGTTCCTCTTTGTTCCTGGTATCTTCAGGCAGAGATGTCGTGTATATGACACTGACTGCAGCAGCTGATTTCCAGAGTGATAAGCAGGCTTTAGCTCGTCTGTGTAAAGGGTTGAATGTCAGAGGTGTTTGAAGCAGTCAGGCAGATTCTGTTGCGCCGCAGTCTCAGGTCTCTGTTTCCCTCAGGTGTGTTAACTGATTGTACTCTGACAGGAGCTGCTGAAAAGCTGCATTTCTAATTTAGTTTTTAATGTTCTGTATCTGACTAGCCGAACTGCACTGTGCAAATCAAAAACAGCATACAACAGGAGTTGTTAGAAACACACATTTACGATACAATCTGCCAGCCTGTCAATGATTCAATAACTCTGCTGCCCTTTTGGAGATTAAAAGGTTTCGGCAGGAGACAGACTCATTTGGTTTCAAGTCATTCTAGCTCTCACATGCTGCTTTACACTGATCAAGGTTCTTGTACTTTCCCCTATCAGTCTACAGTATTGGATATCAGAGATGTTGAACCTTGTTGTATCTGTTTCAGGATTGGATCCAGTCCAACAGAGTGATACCACTTTGATCCAAAGTGCTTTGGTATTGGGTGTAAGAGGTTGTCTTGCAAATGGTTTCTGTCTACATCTGTGATGTTTAAATGCCCTGGACTTTAATAAGTCTTCATCTTCTTCATCTTCTTCATCCCCTTGGTCCGGGACCGGGTTTAAAATGTGTGTGTTTCATGTTCCTGGGTCTTCCCGATGAGTTTCATCAATACAATGTAACACAATATTGTTCTATGAAAATTACACTGGAAAAAATCTTTTCTTTATCTTCTTTAAAGATTGATTAATCAGATCTTAACGCTCAGTGATACTCTTCTGACCCCAAAGGACCATACTACAGCATGGTTTAACTTTGCATGGTTTTCTTTGGAAGTAACCGGACCCCATAAGTGAGTGCTGCTGATGCTGGTCAAACTGTTCCCACCAGGACTAAACCCATCCGAGGTGGGCTAGTTCATCAGCCACCATTGTACAGGAAAACCAAGAAAGATTAAGAACGTGAAGTATGGTAGCTTATGGTTGAACCAGGATGTGGCTCTGAAAACTGTTGAACATGTCTAACGGACAGTTTGGGTTATAATTTTTTATCTGTGTTCTCCCCTCTAAGTAAGTTTGTCTAACCGGGGTTTGTTTAAAGCCTGTATGTCAGATTTCCTTTTAGTTCCCATATAACCATGTTCCCATTAGTAATTGACTGAGCAAACCAGAATTATATTTTAAACATATCCAAAACTCTAGCTGAATAACAGTTTTCCCAAAGCTTTCAGCTCTTATGAGCCAGAATCACCCTGGATAGGACTTCCTTTACTCAGTGAGTAAACTGAAATATGAAGCTGAAAGCAGAAATGAGGAGCCCCATGCGAGCTAACCCAGGCTGAGAACCGCTTTCTTTCTTTCTTGCTTTTTTTTTGTAAAATTAAATTCCAAAGTTAAGAATAGCCTTTTATGCTCCATAATCAAGGCTGTATTGTTTATAATGCTGTATTTCCAAACATTAACACATTGCTAACCTGGAAAAAAAAAAAAATCTCACATGACAAGTGTCTGAAAAGTGATGTTGTCTGCTGTCATGTAAACCCATTTGTGGTGGAGAGGTTCTTTCTTTCTTGCTTTTTTTTTGTAAAATTAAATTCCAAAGGCTAATTGTATTGTTTATAATGCCTTGTTTTCTCCGATCTGAATGGACTATTTCTGTAAGTAGTTCTTCACAAACGCAATCCATCTACATTGCAGGGTGTAAGACATTCTCTGGATAGTTCTGCAGCAGTGGAATCAGTCAAGATCTCAGTTTTTTACAGCTGGAGAGAGGAGCTAAGCTGCTGGTGGGATTAGAGCTCTCTCTATCTTCAGTCTTGGGTTTGTGTCAAGGTCGGAGGAGCCTGACCAGGAGGCGCTTCCTGCGACAGAAGGATGTGGACAGAGGAAAATCAATTAAGGGGAGGGAGGGGACTGGTGAAGATGTGGAAAGTGAAGGAAAACAGCGATACAGGAGGATGGTAGAGGCCAGGACAGTAGAGAGAAAAGACAGAGAAAAGAATCAATAAACTAGGTTCAATAGGCTCACTGGACATGGTCGTGCCAAAAAGGAATCCTATTCGTGTTTGTGTAGAAGTGTGTGCGTGCAGAAGTGTGTTTGGACATGTAGCACTAACAGTGTATGTGTGTGTTTAAGTGTGTATGTGTTCCAGTGTTGCATAGCTCCAGGTTTCTATTTCTGGTCACTGTTGGTCAAATGGGATTTTCCTCCGTTCTATGGTTAACAGAAAGTAATAGCATGGGACTCTGTAGGGTAAGAGAGGGGGGGAGAGAAAGAGATTGGGGGGCCGGTCAAGCAAGACTCAACGAAAGGGAGAGACAGAAAGAGAAAAGAAAAGAAAAAAAAGAAAATAATAATTAGGAGAACCCACCCAGAGGCCTATTCAGTCATTCAGAATTCATTCCTCCTAATGGAGCTGCCTAACTTTAAATCACAGCTAAATCAATGCAGATCTACACTAAGTCTTGTTGTTGAGCGGCTGCTTACTGAAATGGCATTTACACATAAATCACAAAGTCAGATTTTAATCTAATATGGTCGATATCTGACCTTTTTGGATATGGACCGAAGTTACTTAACCCTTCAAATGAGGTTGACACAGTCCCCTCAGTTCATCACAGCTCCCTCAAAATCAGAATGCACAGGCTGGATTCACCTGTCACTTGAATGGTGATGAAACACCACATACCCCAGGTTTGCTATATGTCTCAATATCTATGAAAATATAAATGTTAGTGGGCATATTTCCACATGTAATTAGTCAGATGACCGTAGTGTTGCACAGTAAACCCAGGAGGCCCTTGCTTTGCCCAGTTGATAACTGTCTTGCACAGGCCTTCTATGCACGCAGCTGAACCATGTCACTCTCTCTCAAGTGACCATTGTGGATAAACGTCAACTTTTTAAGTTCTTGCCTAATAATAATCAAATTAAGGCTTTTTTTTCCCCTTTATTGTTAAAATAAATCTTTGTTGTCTACAGTGCAAATGGGAACTGCTACTAGCTAATGTGGCATGGTTTTTCATAGAGTACTTGCCAAATTGTAAAGAATATTAGTTAAATTTCTCAAGGCAAAGCAATTTTCACTGGAAAATTACTGGAAAAACATATCCTCTATCAGCAAATGGAGTTTGCTGGATGGATGTGTTTGGATGGTCCCATCTGCTGATAACGCCTCTCAAGATGTAAAGTGATGAAAGTGATCCTTGTGCTGAGATTTTTTTCTTTCCCACTGTTATTTACAATGCACTGTGAATAATGAGGCTTCAAGCTATGGATGCACCGTAGGATGAAAAGAATGAAGGGGAGTGAAAGGGAAAGGGGAGAAAAGGAAGAAGCCATGCACAAAGAAAAATACTAATTAGACAACACAGATAACACAGAGGAAGACACATCAGAAATTAAGGCAGGGAGGAAGGGAATGGAAATATTAATTAATAATCATATTCAAACAAAATGGAAAACTAAAGGCAAGAAAACATTAGAAGAGTGAAGGAAGAGGAAAAAGTAATGAAGAAATAAATGAAGTAATAAGGAGGAAGAAATGATGAAAGAGAGAAACAGATGAAGATGGGAGTGCAGACATGATGTCATGGAATTAATGAACACTGGCACAATCCCACTTTTAACTCAATCTTCAGGCTACACATTAGAATAAAAATGTGATTTTCATAATGCCTCTAAACCCATAAAGTACAGTTTTATAAGTATTGCTGTGACTATTTGCGAATTTATGATTAATTACGAGTTGGAGATTAGAAGGAGAATAGTTTGAGGAAAGGAAAAAGGGAAGCAGCAAACAAAATGAGGAGAAAAAAAAAGTGAAGCGTGGGCCGTAATTTTTCTCCAATTCGGACTTTATAGGCCCGTAAGGTTCTAAGATGTAGTTCACAGACAGGGTTTACAGTAAAAACACATTTTAAAAATCCCAATAACCATCGCATCACAATAAAACAATAAAAGTGCAACACTAAACCAATTCCCTCAACCAATCCCCTCTACATACACCTCTAGCACATAATACTGCAGCGGTTAATAAGACCACAACAGTCAATAGTTATTTTATTATTGGAGGCTGTATAGACAATAAATTAGTGAGCGGATGAGGGAATACTAGTGCAGGGCTCACTGTTGATTTTCTGTTCTTTGAGTTAGACTGCTGCTTCTCTGCATAGCTCAGCACAATGTGGAGAAACTCTTCGACTCCCACTCAACACTCACTTTTTCTTACTCAAAGTGACGCACAAGTGTTCCAGGGTGCAGTGAGCTGCTATCATTCACACATTGATTGATTTGTTTAGCTGTTTTTTTAGTTTTCTAAATTCATGTAGATTCTTTCTTCCTTTCTTCTTTGTACTTTTTGTCGTTGCTGTTTGTGTGTGTGTTCATTTCCAAATTCAAGTTCAATGTGTGCATTCACCCCATAACATCTTTTATCTTCCTGCTAAACTGAAAGCACTGTTTGGGGAAATTTGGAAAAACTTTTGCAATATTCATGTGATTAAAGCAGAAAGTGATGATGATACAAATTAAGCATTTTTAGGCCAAGTGGGGGCAGTAGAACACGTTCTGAACAGAACATTGACGTGTTGGTTATAAATTCAGTTTTCTCTTCCATTAATCATGGAGCAACATAAGCATTCACCTGAAACAATGTTTCTGTCCAACTGATAAATGGAAGTCCAATATTTTTGTATTATTTTGGTCTGTTTGGTCACCATGTTGCTTGTTTATTGCTTGTTAGATAGTGTCAGGGTTTTTTTTTTTTTTTTGGCTAAAAACAGGTGACTACACGCTATTTTTCTGACAGTGATTATTAATCCATGCTCTTATTTTGTGGGTTTAACGATTTAATTTTAAAAAATTATGTTACCATACCACTATTTAAACCCAAATACCCATTTTACTTTGAAGGTTAGCCTTATCAATCACGTGGGTGCATCTATACTTGACTCTCTTCTGTTCTGTTCTGCATATAGGTTTTTACATTTTATCAAACAAGGTTCACGTTTTATTTAAATGAACACATGGTTTATTATTCCTGCCATTAGTTTATTAATCCGTGCTCAGAGATTTCGACATAAATTTGATATATCTTCAACCAAATGACCCCTATATGTTCCTCAGTTTGTTCATGCAGTGTATAACTAAATATGATTCAGCTAGATTACAATTATAATTATAAAGACCTGACGCTGCACCTCCAGTAAACAATACACATTAGTATTCTCTTTCTTCTTCTCTTTGCTTTGCTAAAATACCAAATCCTCTCACTCCTTAGTTCCACGTCTCACTTTTCACCCTTTTTCTCCACCATCCTGAAAGCTGCTTGCAGCCTGTTAGATGCTTTATTTCTATTTACACAGCTCCATAACACTGTCTCGGACCACGGTGCATTCTCACTATGCTGTGAACGTGGACGACTTCATCTGCAGGGATCATTTACATGCAGATCTTGAATTCATTTTGAGCCCATTTACACTCAGATTGGATGTTTTTGCTCTGTCTGAAAACAATCCAGTCACCTGGAATACACGCTGATGCACGAAATAGAGGAGGTGTAAGATGAATATTGTAATTTGGGGGGAGAGGGTGAGTGACAATCGGAGGGAAAGTGTGGAAGGTGAGGGGCAAGGGGGAGAGGAAGAGCAGCTTCAGGAGAGGGAACGGATTTCGCAGTTCATTTCTGCCACACGCATCTCAACTAAGCTCTATTTAGAGTCCATCAAAGCATCTCTCCATCTCATTGTGCCACAATAACCAGCCATCTTTCAGGACGTTTCATGTATTTCCAAGTGTATAAAATGATTCCACCGAAATTAACCACAGGCTCAGGGACGAGAGGGAACAAGGGGGGAGGAGAGGGGAGAGAATCAAAGAGAGAGGAGGAATGAGAGGTGCCTCACTCACACTTTGACCATTTAGATTTTCCTTTCTGTGCCGCTCAGCTGAACTCTATTTGGATTCTATCATTGAATCTCTCCATTTAATTTCCTTCCTAATTAGCTGTCTTTCATTCCCGGGGAATGTGCTGTCTGCTGCCCAGTCTAGCTGCTGCAGTCTGTTGACATGCCAGCACTCAGAGTGTGAGAGTATGTGTGTGTGTGTGGCTGTGGGGAGAGCCAGTCAGTGCTGAAATGTGTGTGTGTGTGTGTGTGTGTGTGTTTGTTAGAGACTAAATCAATAGCCTGTTATCAGATAGGGCTGGTTAAGGGTCTTTCTCTCCAAGGAGGGAAGAGTTAAGGCCTCTTGGAAAAATGCTCACGGCAAGGTTCATATTTATTCACAAGTGCTTGCACACACATACACATGCTTGCGCGCACACACACACATTACACACACACACACACACACACACACACACAGATATGCACAAACAGGCCCGGGTACAATTTAGTGATTCTGAAATGTGGCAAAGATCCCTGAAAGGCTCTGGTGGGTCACGCTGTTTATTACAGTGAGTGTGTGTGTTTTCTGCATTAATGAGTGTGTGTCAGTGTGGGCGTACCGGCATTAGTCTGGCTGTTCAGCTGAACGAGCGCACCTGTATGCAGTTCTATTCCTGTCTGACTGTGGTAAACAGGGAGGCTTTTTGACAGTGCGACACTGTGTGTGTTAGTGTGTGCTGAACTGGTGTTTATGTGTGCGTGTGGGATGCTGAAGTGTGTGACATTTAATACTTTTGACAACAAGTTGGTGCTGGCTGGACCTGTGGGAATATTTCAAGTCAATATTTCAATACAACACCCACAATCCCCTGCAGCTAAAGACAGGAAGTGTAAACAGGAGGCGTAATAAGCGAGAGATTTTGTCAGACTGAGGTGATATATGGAGGTTAACAAGGTATTTGTATGTGTGTGTGTGTGTGCATGTACAATGTCCCTGAATGATTTTTTATAAATGCCTCACTCTCCACTTGTTTGTGTGTGTGTGCAATGGAGCCTGCTGTTGTTGCTTAGAGGAAGTCTCTTCTCCACATAGCAAAGATAATGTGACCAGTGTAGGATCGACAACAAAGTAGTTACACGTATATAACACAGTGGAGGAAGAGCAGCAGGAATAACACTGACTTACCTTACTGTGCTGTGGATGGTTACACCATTTCATTTTAATGCTGGGTTATAACCAGCCTGTAGCCTGTAGCTGCCACTGACAATAAATAGGTCATGGAGAGAAATTTACAGGTTTTAACAACCCGAAGAGGCAGCTGATGACCTTAAAATAACAACACTATACACCATGCACCCAGGAAGTACACATTTAAGTCTGACTGTGATATTTTTTAAAACCAATATCTTTCTATGAGGCAGTTCTTTAACAAAAGCAAAACAATTAAGTTCTATTCAAATAAATTAGGGTTTTGGTATTTCTTTGCCCAAATTATGTCCCTGACAGTGTGGAGAATATTTTAAAGCACCATTAAGACCGTTATTAAGGGAGACCAGATTCACAGAAAATACAATACGAAAGCCAAGTTTATAGATGTGTGAAAAGAAAAGTTTATAGATGTGTGGAAAAAAACAAACAAAAAAAAACATGCATGTTTGTTGGTGTCAAGTCAAACATTTCTCAGGAGGGTGGGGTGACATTGTTAGCATTTAGATTAATGGCCTGAGAATTTCTAAAATAAGCACTGGTTATAACCCTGTCTGATACAAATCGCATCCATATGGAGCTAATATGCAACAGTGATTGATGGTCACAGGAAACATTCAGTACCAATGGAGGCCGTGTATCAAAGTCTGTTTTCTCTTTCCCCATTTATTTATTATTTGCTAGTAAATATGTTAAATATGTCACATCCAGTGTAATATGAAGCTATGGGACAGTAATAGTGCAACACTCAGCATGAAGAGAAACTGAGAGTGTTTGACTTTGATGTTCACGTTCAGCATTTTCCAGAGAATTGTGACGATTTCAATTGACAGAACCTGCTGTCCACTTACAAGCTTTTTCAGGGGCTTGCGAACACGTATCATGGTTCTCATCAGACAACTGAAGTTAGCTCAGTTGTCATTATGTGACGTAAGTACGGAATTCTTCTCCAGAGTATTGTTCAGGAAAATGCACATAAGTGGACTTAATATTGTTTGACCAAACAAATGTCGATGCTGAACAATTTGTGAACTTATGTGAGCTTCTTTTGCAAATATGATCATCATATTGTTTTTCTGTCTGATTAGCTGATGTAAAACATAATCCATGTGGCATTATGTTTACCCCAAATGTACTTTTTTAATGCATGATAGTTGTATATGAATGTTATTAGGAGGAAAAGTAGTATGCTGTGGCTTACATTGTATTGCCACATTGACTGGTGTGACCATTTGATGATTAGCTAGAAATTTCTAAACGCAGGACTCCCCAACAGAGCTAATATCAATGTATGCACATCACCAGTCTAGTCAAGTTTATTACTGTGTGGTACCTCAAACCATGTACATTTTTCTGCCCTTCTGTGCTAACTAACTAGCCAGTATTCCAAACCTCAGATGTTGCACTTAAGGAAAAATGTGTGTTTCAGTGTGAAACTAAACAACACTCCTCACTGCAATAAAACAATTCACTCATAGAAACGACATGCTACAGCATTTGAGGGTTATAATTCAAAAGGGGAAAAGCAATCTGTGTCAGTGTCTACTCCAGAGGTATCATGCCTTAAAACATAGCTGTGACAGGTGACCAAACAATGTAAATCTCACAGGCGTGTTTCTCCCCGAGCTATTTCCGCAAACTGAATTAACAGGAGGCCGTAAAACAAACTCACTACGTCTTCGACTTGTGACTTAATGCGTAATGCAATATACTGTAAAGGTGGAGGGTTAAGGTTTGCCTCGGAGAAAGTAGTCAACGCAAAGCCCTCACACTTGCAGCAGGGCAAACGCATGAGAGTGTGTGACAGTGGCCCTGCAGAGCACTTCATCCCTGACTGCAGGCATCATGTCATATATTGATGCACAGCTGGATGGGTTCGGGCAACTATAACTGTGAGAGCTGCAGTAATGTGATGCGATTGAAGCGGACATTAAGGTCGCGCTATAAGGAAGAGCTGTGAATGGAAAAATCTCTCATATAGCCATGAAGGTCATTTGTGCAGGGGTGGCCACATATGTGACTGTGTGCTTCCCTTTAATATACGGTGTGACCAGGCACCTCTAACTCTGCTGGTTAATCGTTGTCTCATGCCTCGCTGCTGGAGCATCTGCCACTGACATCATTTCATTATCAAACGCTCCAAGTGAAGTCATTTTTTCTGAATTATTGCTGTTATATAAGCCATTGCTCCTAAAATATGCATTAGGAGTGTTTCTATAGGGAAGCATCATCCAGGCAGGCTCAGTTTGTAGGGTCAGTTCATAGGCTTGGATAACTTTATTATAAATTAGGGAACATTATTTCAATAAATATTAATTCAAAAGATAGTAAGAACAAAAAAAAAAATCTAAAAAGAAACTAAAAGATCTGAAACACATTATTTAAAAATTGGTGCTACTCTGTTTATGCCCACCACATTATATATGTATGTTTTTTATTTTTATTTCACCACATTCATTTGACAGCTTTGTTAGTAGTTACTTACTGCAGGATAAGAGTTTACACAAACACATACAGTAATATATCCTAATACATGCATACGAAAATACCCAACAGTATAACAATAACAGGCACTCATTACTCTTCAGTACATTTTGTTGCTAATGTGTCTGTACAGACACCTGAAGCAACACTATGCAACTTTTGAAAGAAGAAACAAAACATTTTTCCCTCACAAATGACTAAAACACCTGAAAACAATTAGTCAGGTAAGCTTGGCTCCTTATATGCAGCCTTATAACATCTGGAAATATTCGCCAGTCTGTATATGAGCCCATTTTGGAGAAGTTATACATTTCTATCTGTATTTTCAGTATGAACACTTTCATAAGCCATGTACAGAAAATACATTGAACAGCTACATGTTGGATGTACAGTAAAACACAGAACACACACAGTGCTTCGAACAATAAGTACCATGCCTCAAACACAGTGCAGGCCCGGTGCACACACACACTTTTCAGAGTTGCTGCCCATGATCATGCGATGAATAATTCAAGTACAGATCCTGCATTCCAAAGGCAAGTGAGTGAAACTTAGATCAGCCTCCAGCATGTTACACTGGCAAACACACAGCCGCATGTGAGACGCAACACACTGGTTTATATTAACGCTGTGATGCTGCAGTTCAAACAGACAGTGCAGTCATACGAGTGATCAGCTTGTGGTCAGAGATCTGTGCATGGTGGGCAGGTGACTTTACTCCCCCACAGTGATAATGTGCCTGTTAGTAGCTCACAGTGGCTGATGTTTGCTGACTTTGGACAGATATCGCTGTGGAGCAGGTCATCACTGACTTTATGTCTCTGCTTGTTCTCTTTCACTATATTTCAGCAGATCAGACAAACATTTCAATAGTTTTAATAAAAAGTCAAACAAAAAGTGAACACATTGTGTGTCAGTGGGAGACAATGGTTGCTCGTTATTGCTCATAGTCCTATCCCACTCACTTTGAGTCAGGCCCAATGATGATGTCCTTAACGTAACTGACTCAATCTGCACTGTCAGACTTGGTACATTGTCACCCTCCCAG
The DNA here is from genome assembly GCA_023238725.1 of Scortum barcoo. NCBI lineage: Eukaryota > Metazoa > Chordata > Actinopteri > Centrarchiformes > Terapontidae > Scortum > Scortum barcoo. The sequence goes on from CM041554.1 coordinate 25,721,568, forward strand.
AGCTCAGAAATTGGTCAGTTCAATGTCAGACTGATAAAAATGATGGCCAAAAATGAATGAAGAATTTAAGACCAATTTAAGACCAAATGTGAAATAAATCAGAATTTTCTCATCAGAGCACCAGTAAATCTGAATACTCTAACCACTGTATTCTGAGGAATTTAAATGCACAAAGAGGTCATTTGTGTGAGGGGACAATCACTGATAAAGACAGGTAATTGGTGAAATCGTTCAAATCAGCATAATTGCGTGATTGCTTTGCAGATCAATGAAATCCAATAAGTCCTAGTTAAACCTCATCTCTATTCACCATGACATCACTTTGAGCAGCACGTCTCATGTGCAGTGCTAAATGCCAGCCTGAAATGAGGTTTTTCTAAAAAGGCATTCTTCTTTTGAGAGTGGGAGAGAAATCAGAACTCTGATCACGTTCTGCAGCTCAGAATCTCACCACACAGATCTGTCTGCTTCCAACTCAATGGCCTGCTTGAATAGTGGCAAGTTGTTGTTGTAAGAGGAACTTCAGTGTTGTGTCACAAAATATGATGATTATCTCAGTGTGTGTTTGTCTTGTTTGTGTGTGTGTGTGTGTGTGTGTGTGTGTGAGTGTGTGTGTGTGTGAGCACGTGCACTGATGACTAATGCTGCTATTTGACTGCAAAGCTAAATCATCTAAATGATCTTTACTACGCCTTTCTCTCACACACACACACACACACACGTCCGAATATTTGAAAGCAGCCTAGTTAATGCATGGTTAACAACATAAGAAAGCCACTGCAATGTATAGCCGGCTGTCGCAGTGTGTTGTGTGTGCGTGTGTGTGTCTGAGCGTGCCCTCTTGCCGAGCGTGTGTTTGTGTGTGTGTCTTGCCAGGGTGTGTAAGTTCGGTGTGTGTGTCAGGGCGGTCATGATTTATAGCGAATATTACCAGTGCTCAGGGAGGAGGATGAAGGAGGAGGAGAGAGAAGGAGAAGGAACGAAAGAGAGACGGAGATGGAGGGAAAGAAGCAGGTGATGTAGGATGGGAGAGAGTGACAGGAGAGGGGGGGGCAAAAATAAAGAATGGAACGCATGAGCGAGCGAGGTACGGACAGATAGAGGGAGAGAGTGAGAGGGAGGCGGAGAGATAAAGATGAGGGATGAAGGCTTTTGCAATCTCACCCATGACTAAGATCAATGTAACCTTTTAGCCTGCCTCTGTGATTCAGTTTGTGTGTGTGTGCGTGTGTAAAGTGCGTAAAGGCGTGTATGCAGTGTGTGATATTAAATCTTTGAGCACACACTGTCAGCGGATCACAATACACACACCTGATTGTACACTGGTCTGTGCGTCTCAGTCTGTCTGTACGTGCCTGCAGGTTTTTGTGGTGTGTGGTGTGTGTGTGTGTGTCTCTGATAGAGCAGGGTACAGCGAGCCACTACAGCAGGTTAAGCGGAGCAGCTCACAACCCGGTGGACGTTCCCTCTCAGCCGAAACGCATTGATCTTAATACGGAGAACGACGGTGGAGCAGGAGAGGTTAGAGAGATGAAAGACAGGATGAAGATGGGGGAGAAATGGAGGGGAACAGAAGTGAGCTGGGACATTAGTTGGATCTGAGATGAAGCAGGACAGACCTATTTCAGGAGGTGAGTATCAGGGTGACTTGTCCCGGGCCCAGACACTCATGATGAACACCAGGAGTGATACTTTTAAACTAAAAAAGGGTAGTATTTCTATGAATATTTAATGTGTGTTTTCACATTTCCATGCCAAAAAATAATCAGATTTCATAACATTTGGTATTGCGAGCATGATACTATCATTACTACAGTGTGAATTCTCAAATGAAAGCCCCTCAAAAGCTCACTGGCTGCACCGAGAGAAATCATTAAAGAAACTAAGAATACAATAAAGAACTAACCTCCTTAGTAACCACATACATGAACATTACATTTACTTAAACCAACAATACCACAATCTTTGCACATGAGAGAGACGAGGGCGGTGGAGGGAGCTGTGACAACAAAGCGCCGTGAATATGATTGGAGGTTACTCGCCGTGAATGAGCCAGTGATTGCGAAGAATGAATATAAGGATGAATGCGACCACTAAACTGAGACTATGCTTTACTACTCAGATTAAAGGCAGGCATGAACACATAAAGTGTAGACTTTAGAAAAGGCTGGGTAACTGATGGAAAAGGGTTGCATTACTGGTACCTTAATGGCTCATTTGGTAAATTCAGTGTTATAATGTATTTAATAACAGCACGTCTTCCATCAGTAAATGAACAGAATCGTGTCACACTTACCACGCTGCCACTCAGTTTCTCTTTTAAACAAAATGCTTTTCTTGTTCATTAATAAAAGGCTCATAGCAGTAACACAAACATTTAAAGGAAAGGCATATAACAATTTACCTGTAAGATTTGTTTTTTAATCGTTTCTTTGTCTCCAATATGTGAACAGATTCTTACACAATTTAAGAAAATGAGACATTCTCCAACTTTCTTGGTTGCCTGTAACATCCCATTTTACTACAGAAAGGACTTGGGAAGGTTTTTCCATGAAAATTGAAGGGATTTAACATTTTGTACACCCCAGAGTACCCCTAGCCCCCCACACATGAGAACTTCATTCTTATACTGAAATAATGTTAAAACTACACAATATGTAGAGATGTACTGCTGACTTTATCCCTAATTTATTTATTTTGAGGGCCTTCCACAGACAACAGCTCTTATATTGATTGACTGACACATTGATGCAATAGAAGCATGTCATCAGTCAACCAATTTCTTTATTGAACTGAATGACTCGATTTTGTGTCTTTTTGTAGTAATTGTAGCTACACTAGGAATAGGAGGAACTGCTCAGTTAAAATATTCTTTTATTATTGATTTATTATTGTTAAGCTTATTATTCATACATATTGTATGTATCCTTCCCTGTAGATATATTTGATGATTTTTGCACACTCAGCTGACTGAAAGGCCCACTATGTCACACTAATTGGAATTAATCGATGGAAGTATACCAGCTGAACACTGTTTCTGTCTCTTTATGACTATAATTGGGACTGAATTATATAGTTCTCTCCTGAAAACATACTACATTCCTGTTATTAGAAATGACTAACCTAAAGCATCGCTGATGTTTAAATGTCATGGCATCCTCAAATGAATGAGTATGTCTCATGATTATTCATGAATGCACTGCTGATGTAATCACTGCATCTGTTTGGTGATTAGACATATATATATATATATATATATATATATATATATATATATATATATACACACACACATATGTGTGTGTGTGATAGATAGATAGATAGATAGATAGATAGATAGATAGATAGATAGATAGATAGATAGATAGATAGATAGATAGATATGCACGCTGCATTCCTGACACAACTGTTTGGCAAAACGCATGTCTTCACTTCCAGCACTGTACATCCATTTATGAAAGAATATTTTTTTTAAGGAGCTAGTTGTTGTTTTCCCTCTCACATAATGAGCAGTAAAGAGGTGCAGTAAGTAGTGACAGACACAAATGAAGAACGAATGACACATGTTATGTGCCCAAAGGGCCAACTTGAACTAAATTTAAACCTGTGTGTAAGAATGTCACCATGTGAGTCATAACGGAGGCACTGTAGCTATGCACACTTTGGAATTCAGGAAATTATGAGTGACACATTTATGATATATGGCAGCATACTGCCGCAACCATGAGAAATAAATCTATTTAGTTTCTCATTCTGGTTGTAACATCTTCACTCATTATAACAAGACACTGCGTTGACAAGACACTTGTTTGTACCAACATGTAACAGGAAATCATATAATCATATAACAGGAAAGCTTTCGCTTTAACAAGATAAGGTCTGTTGTGATAACAGAAAACTTTATTTTATGCTGTTATGATATAATAGGCAGAGAATGCAAACAAATTCAAGGCATTTATAGCATATAGTCCAAACAGATATGTTGATATAAAGATTGATTAAGCAGGCAAGTTTCTACTTTTTCCTTGAGTGAGCAATTGTTAATTGCACAAGAGTCAAATGTATGTACATGTATCCTACACTGTAATCCTTTTTGGAACCATCTTATCCACAGCATGGGAGATGGTCCAGGTTGGTTTCCATACAGACATACATTGTTGTCTCTTGTGGCTGCTGGAAAAAATAAAAAAATACTGTTTGTAATGAGCCCATTATAGCTTAAAGATCCGGTTTGAGAAAAAGACCACCATCCATCCAACCATTATGTGTACTGCAAAAGGCGGAGTCAGTCACAGGGCCGACATGTAGAGACAAACCACTCGCACTGGCATTCACACCAGGGGCAGTTTTTCAGTGCATGTCTTTGCATTGTGGGAGGAAGCCGGAGTACTTCAAGAAAACCCAGGCAGGCGCAGGGAGAACATACAAACTCCACACAGGAGGGCACAGCTGACGGGCGGGTTCAAACCCAGAACCCTCTCCCTGTGAGGAGACAGTGGAGGACAGTGCTAACCACTGCATGACAGCTAACTGTTGGGTTTGGCAATTCCATCTGTTTAACTTCCCCACCTGGTAAAGAGCAGCAGACAGTCGCTTTCCTGAGCTTTTCCATTGGAACCATCCATGACTGTCTCCACACAGTGAGTGATGACACAGTCCCTGATGGGGCTACAGACTGAGGATTAGGTTCACTTTTAGGGAGGACTTATCTGTGAAGTCAGTAGATTTAATGAGATCATTTTGTTGTAAAAGTAAGGATTGTGTATTTTAAATATGTGATTTATTTTTAGGTTTGATTATATATTTTTTTAGAAATATAACAATATGATGCATTGTAATGTTTCTCTCACTAACGCCATATAAAATCATTAACTGCTCAGTGGAAAAAAAAAAAAGAAAAACAGGTGAAAATCAACAGTATGTCTCTTTTTCTTATATGAGCTAAAATGCAACATTTATTATAGAACTCAAGTGATTTTTGAATAAGACTGATTTTATTCAGTAAGGTTTAGTTGACTGAGCTTCTTATTTGTGCACAGTCTCCTCTGCTGGGAGCTGACAGAGACAACAACCATAGACCGTCCACATCACGGTTAAATGTTTCACTCAACTGTCCATCGACAGAAGCATCTAAAAGAGTGTTTTTCTTCATTTCCCCTTGACTGAAAAAACATTTTGAGGCAATCCAGAGATTCAGCTCAGAGACCTGCATGCTCTCCTGTGCTGTTTCATAGATAACATGCAACATTACAGTATAAATGATTGTTTCTGTTCCTACTCTCCATCACAGTTACAACACAACGTGTAGCTGTAGCTGCACATCGTTTCCAGAAAAATAAATAATTGAAAAGGAATCTCAGCTAAAGAAAAGAGTGGCTCATCTGTAATGCCACATATAATGTTCATGGAAAAATGCTTCACATTAGCAAACATTCGTAGCTTGAACGCAAACACTGACTGCAACAAGGATTAGATGCTTAAACTCCACATGACTGTTTCATTCAGTAGCTTGTGGGCAAGGACAGTGAATAATGAATGATGGAGAAATGAATTAGCTGAAGCAGGTAGCCTGCTTTCACTGTGATTAAAATGATAATGGCAGTGATTGCTAATGAGCATTTCTGTACAGCGTGCACAGGAGCTTTTTTTTATTTAATGTTATACAGGGGGAGAAAGGGGGGATAGTGTACAAACATGCTGTCAGGATCCTGGTGGCATGGATCAGCAGGCTCTTTCTCAGCTCCTGTGGGTGCACCCAGCATGTGTTGCTGAATGAAGTACAAGAGCTCTACCAGGGCTTAATGTGGTTCAAGCAAACTAAGTACCTTTGCTCTGCCTCTGCCTCTGAATCTGTCTGCCTCATCTGCTAAATGAAAGGGGAAAACAATAGAAAACGGCTTGCTTTCAGGACTGCTGCGGATCTAATGCTCAGCTAATGTGGAGGAGCACAACGTGTGGACGAGCAAAGCAAAAGGGCAGAGCCTGAAGTCAACATGAAGCCTGCCGTCTTCTTCGGCGGAATCCATCTCTCGCAGGAAAAAATAAGGTAATTTGTCTATCAGGATGAGCGACTTCCAGAAGTGGAGATTTATTTCTCAGCTTACATGTAACATGACACAGCGGTGATGAATCAAACAAGAGGGCACAGGCGGAGCTGGTATTTACCTTGAAGCCGCACGGCTGCGTGACGGGTCGTCTGTGGGTTTATAGAGCGTTGTGGAGTGGAGGTCACCAGTCGGCGGCTTGGCATTTGTCCGCATGTTTCACTCAGCCTTGAAAATATGAGCGTAATTCATCGATTCAACTTTTCAAATCAAAGGTTCTCATATAATGTAAGAGCACATGTGAAAAAAAAGGCCAGTCCTGCTTTTCCCTGCAAAGCTGACTATTCCAGTTTTCATGACCTTATTAATGCAGTGGAATACAGTCAGCCTTGTAATTGACCTCTGTTAGCATGTCCCCTATTGTTTGTTCTGTCCTCCATTTAATGCATATGGACTTTTCAAATGCCTGCTAAAACGACATGCTAACTGCATCTTCAGCCTGGTGCGTCTGATAAATACACTGTATATGTCGAAGCAGGCTGCGTGAAAACAGGCACAAATAACATAACGGTAAATCTGGCTGTCTGATTCTTTCTCTCTTTTTTTTGTCTTTCATGGTCAATCTCTTGTCTTTTCCATGCTGAACTGTGTGAAATTGTGTGTCAGAAAAACCAGAAGAGAGCGTGATATTAAAATAAATGTGCAAATAACTGCAGAAAAAATGGAAAAATTACCCCAGAAAGACAAGAAATTCAGATGCTTTCACACAAGGCATCTGAGATGAATGGTTAAATGATGATGATGATCATACTGACCGTATGGAGAGAAATTGTGTTCAAACTGGATGATTTCTCACCTCATAATCTAAAGTGGAGTCTGCACCTCTGATCCAATATACTTTTTGTCAAATTCAGTACACTAGCTGTGTGTTCTGTGTGTGTGTTGAGAGCAAGTCACACACAGCACTGGGTCTGGAAATGGAAAAAAGACAGAGAGGCTCATGCTCAAGACAACTGTTTGGACAACAGTGAGTCTGACAGCAGGATCATTTGCATTTCTTTTGAGTAGAAGTGTCATAATTACCATGTCAAAATCAATAAATACTCACTGTATCTAGCAAGTCACACGCTGGCCTAATTAATCTGGTCTGGGATCATACTGCAGCGGTATGCAATAAACTGCAATAACTGCAATAAATGTCCCAAAAGCATGCTGAATATCAAACTATTTCATTGACATGTTTTAGCGTGGCTTTAGCATTCAATTTCTTTTATATTTTCAGACATGAATCTTTTTGGGCTCTCTACCTAACTAACATTTTTAATTTCAATAAAATCTTTCAGTTTCATCACATGGGACTTGAACAGTTGGTATGCTTCTTTGAATCCTTCTAACTTATGATTTGTATTCCTTTTTTCTGTAGTGCGTAGTATAGTGGATTTATGGGTTTATATGTTTCCTATGTGTTGAAAATTCCACTTTCCCCCTCATGCTCCATTTTCTCTTTCTCTTCATCCCTTCCCTTTGCCCTCTATTGAATAAATGTCCTCCGATATTCCACCCGTAGATTTTGCCACTGATGGTGCACTGTGGCTGAGGAGGGCCGTTAAATTGAATCAGAGGAGTCATTAGTGCTCCCCTGAAGTGTGAAGCTGTGACGCTCAGAGTTGATGTCCCCAGACTACCTTTATGAGTTTGGCTAACGAGACATGTCAAGCCCAGGTGTACAGGTGAAACCACACATGGACCATTGAGGGAGAGGACACATATGTCTGAATGATTCAGATTACATGGATATTAGCAATAACCTATGGACACATGAATATCTGCAGTATGGAGTATGGCATAGTGTATATTACAGACACAAAAACACACTCATTCATTAAGCTACTGTACATTTTAATGAGGTTTTGAAATAAGTTTACACTCATTTATTGCAAAAGACAGTGTTTATCAATTCTATCTTGTTTGCCAGCCTTAGAGCAATTTTTTTTTGTTTGGCTGATCACTTTATAGTTCAAAAGTGGCGAGTATCAGATTCCTGTGTGACGGGCACATGAACAATAACAAAGACTTCAAGTGAAGCAGGAGTATACACGGAGGCCACTGAGATCAGTGTTTACAGTTTCATTTATACGTTGTAGGTGGAAAGCAGTGAGTGATGACAAGGATGAGAGGAAAGTCACATTTTTAATTACAGCTTTTTGTAGTGCAGTGGCTGCGACTTCAGTATGTAGGTATGCGTGGATCTGGAGTCGGAGCCAGGAGTGGTTGGATCAGACTTGAATGGCTTCACAGAAACAGAGTTCATCCAAAATTTGAGGACATCAAGGGTTACCTTTAATTACATCTTCCGCTGCCACTCCACAAGCCTCCCATCTCCCTCTTGGCTGGTACCAGGGTAGCATGAATGTCTGTCAGGGATGTCTGGACTACCTTCCTTACCCTTCTGCCTCTGCAACCTCACCCTGGATAAGTGGAAGAAAATGGGTGGATGGACTTTGAGGTTGTAATTCCTACTTTGATGTCAGTTCAACAACGATGGTCTTTACAGAGACAGCCATGAGTCAGCATGAGGGTTTCATTTAGGTATTCACCTAATAAAGTCAGCAGGTCAGACAGGTCTTCAATTCTGCACTACATGTAAGTGGGAATAAAACTGGATCTTCACCATGCCTTTCTTCTAACAGAGCAGCTCTCCAAATGAGTGTAAATGCAGTTCAATGTCATATAGCTTTGCTCACAATCCCACAGTGCAGAATATGGACAGCATCATGTCTTGTCTTCACCTTTACTTTTTCTTAAAATGGAACTCCACTGATTTTACTTGTTGTTGTTCCGAGGTGTTGGAGACTACTACTGCTTGCCTAAAAGAAATTACATAAAGCCACTAGTGGCTCCAGAGAAGTCTGACAAATTACCTCAAGTGGTGTTATTTGAGTCAGTGTTGGTTAGGAGTAAAGAAATATCCAGGATATGGCGTGAGGAAGAAGTGAGTTTACCAGACCTCTGTAGCCCACCGCTCGTCTCTACTTCAGGCTAGAGGCTCAAAGCCACATTAGCTGCTACAAGCAAAACACACTGTCATGTCCAGCCAAGCGAAAACCAGAGTATAGCATAAACAAATGATTCTCCTTTCCCTCCTTTCCCTACATCCCAGGATGACCAGCGGCATAGGAGATGCAGCGCAAATACAGTTGATTTATTTATCAATTAGGTTAAAATAGGCATCTCAGGGAGCATGGTCAAAACAATGAACAATACAATTTAACAGCTAACTAATTAACTTACCTATTGCTGACCTGAACAGGTGCCATTTTAAAGTAGGTGGCATCAGTCAGAAGACACTCTGATTGGTTTAATTTGTATTATAACCAAAGTACATCTAATATTATTTAAGATACTAACACAACCCCTTACTTTATGCTATGCACCGTTTAATTAGTGGTGGTGGAGTTGGACAAACTCTAGATGCACCTGCACTGTGAGCTATACAGTAGATTAAACAGGGCCCTATATCCGTGGTTTCAATTTGTATTCCCTTTGTTTTTTAAATGGACCATCATGAGTCTGACAACTTCTTTCACTAATGTAATTTTCAGCGCATGTTATTAATATAAATCATAATATGCCTTATTGAATCTCAGTCGGTGTTATGCACCACCACACTCAATGGCCAAAGCTGCTCAATATGCAGCAAGCTTTTCTTGTCACATTTGTTCATTTATTGTTCTGACATGTTTTAGAAATGAGCTCTTTAAATGATCTGAATTATTCCACAACACTGGTGGAATGATCAGTGGTGTACACTGCTCTTTAACCACCTGACTCACTCTTATTCGAGTTTTAATTTCCCATGATGGTGTAAATGCTGACAGTTGCTTTTCCACTTATACAAAAATTCAGTTCTGGAGAGAAAAAAAAAATAGCCGTAATTATATTTCTTTTTACTCAGTTTAGAAAATTATAATCAACAGAAAATGTCAGCAGCTTCACATATCATCCAAATGTGTTAAGGCCTCGTTCACTCACGGAGAGCATGCTGGGCCTCCTCCTGAAGGTTATCAGATGAGTGCTTAACAAGCTTGGGGTCAAACTGAAAATGCTTTACTGTGAAAGCCAGATGGGAAGGGGCTTGGGACTTTCTGCTGGAAAACAAAAACAGACAGTCCTTTCTTCCCCCTCCCGTCCTACTGTGTTACACAAAATAAATACTCTAAATGAAAACAAAGTGCCCTTGGCTTGGCAGCAAAACAAGTGAAACAAAGAAAGCCTTTTGTGGCATGAAGAAATAAACCTTCAAGGGAAATCGTGATTTCAACATCGGCCTATGTTATGGCTGTCAGCTATTCCATTCAATAAATCCCATTTAAGAAAATATAATTGATTCGTTTTTAGTCGCTATTTCGACCGCAGGCGTGCGTTAAATCAATGCCACAGACTGACTGCTGAACACAAAGGCCCATTCATGGTCAAGCAGACAGACCCGACACTCACTCTTATGTAAGAAGAGGAAGTGAAGGCCTTCCTTGCTGGAGAATGGAAAAAAGCTTTATTTATATCCACATTGGAATACCAGGAAGATAAAGCATAATCTTCACCAAGTGTCCGTCTAGTGGGAAGTTTATCATTTTAATCCTTTACTTGAGAAAGTATACTTTTGACTGCTGTGTGTTTGTTCATTCAATAACAGGTCCATTTCTAGTTCTTTTTCTTTTCATTTCAATTCTTCAAACTCAAGGATTTAACCCATCATTTTTATTCATTTATCTTTTTCATATAAACTGTCCAGGGGGAGATTTTCAATCTCCATATTCCACCGTTTCGCCCATGAACATTAAATATATCACTACCTATTAACAAGAGACAAAACCCCTAAGCAAAATGTAAATGTAAACATAATGGATTACTGATTATTTCCATTAACTTGCAAGTGATCATCGTAACAGCACCAGCTTATCTTATTGAAAGTGGAGATGTGTGATTTTAACACACACTATTAAACTTTATCCGAGGTTTATCTAAGGTTTTGGAGCTGTGATGTGCGATGCACCTAGCCTCACTGAAATGTGTTTTTACATTCAAACCAAATGTTATACCACATTATACACCACAGTGGCCAAGTTAGTTTTCATTTACATATAATATTTTATCAATTTGTATATTGAAACAATAAATTGATAATTGATAAATCTTGTCAAATACATCTTAACCACTAGACCAGGGATCGGCAACCTTTAACATTGAAAGAGCCACTTGTGCCCGTTTCCCACAGAACAAAACCCACTGGGAGCTGCAAAACCTATTTGACCCCTAAAATGAAGATAACACTGCATATATAGTTTTGTTACCCTTCACAATGCAGGCCTGTTTGAGTCCTTCTCGTATTTCTGTAATTTAAAAAAATCAGCCCTGCGCCAACTAAAATCATCCAGCTGCAGCATATTCACTTTAAATAAAAAGATCAAACCAAAAATTCCAGTTTATATTTTTATGATTTAAGTCCACTTTGGCATGCTGTCATCCTTTTATTGTTGCGAGATTTGGATGTAAATAAGCAACTGGAGACAGAGGTTCAGCCTTTGCGGGATCTTTATTCAGACCAATTGTCAGCACGACACATATCTCGACTAGAGTTCATAGACAGTCCCCCGAACCCAAAAACTGGGTTCCTTATATTGGCTACATATTCATGGGTGTGAGTGTACTACAGATCTTGGCAAGCACTCCTGGCAACAATATTCAACCAGATGCTAAGTTATTAAGTATAAGTAATAATAATAATAATAATAATAATAATAATAATAATAATAATAATAATAATAATGTGTACTTTAACAATGCTGTAAAGTTTAAAACAATTAACATGCTTTAGACAATATGAACTGTAACACAACTTAACAACTAGGGTTAAAAATCTGATATATAAAGGGGTGAAAAGGGAAAAGCATTTTGATTGACTATTAAAAGCAGGAAAAACGTTAGCTAGCCAGATGTAAATAAAACAAATAATGAAAAGCGTAGATTAGGCCAATGTAGACACCTACTGAGTAGGTTTAATCTTTACAAATGATCCATAAAGTAAAGAGCCTCCATGCCGCCCAGCTACAGAAATATAAAACTGCTTTATTTACTGATTAGCATGTTGAGGCTAATCGCTCAGAAGAAGTTATCAACTTCACAGTACACTGTGAGATAACTGATGCTTCATTTCATTACTGTATCTTTACTTTACCTCTTTCTTTCTCCTGTTTTTCCTCCTCTTCTCTCTTCTTTTTTTCTTCCCTGTGCTCCGGACAGTTCAGCTCGTTTTGACATTTTTACAAACTTCTCTGGTCACATCAATAAATCTGCCCCTCCCCCCACAGAGAGCGAGCAGGTACCATCAGCCGGAGGAGGGGGGGCTTATTTGGTATTATCATTTGTAGTAATATTAATTAGGGCATTGCTTTACATTTGAATCTATGAGAGCTTTTATATTTTAAGAGTTAATAGTAATAACTAGTTTTAATGTAATTATATTGAAGGTGAATTTTTTCCCGATTTTGTGGCGACCCCCTGGAGGCCACAGCGCCCTTAGCATTTGCCCATATTGTCTAATGGGCCAGCCGGCTCTGATGAAAGCAAATGAATCTGCGCATGTTGCATTAAACGTTCTATTTTCATCAGAAACGTTTCAGTTTTTTCTGTCTGAGGGTCGAAAAGTTTAAAAAAAGGTAACTTGCCTGGTGGCAGCAGGTGACACATTCAGGGTGTGACGTATGATTTGGTCGACAAAATATTAAAACACGTTTTATTTTAATGTTACAAGATGACCTCAATCTATAAAATTAGAATTACACTGAAGAAACTAACTAGCTAAAATAAAACAAATTTAAATTCAATTATATAGCCATTATTTATTCACATTATTTTTATTTTCAAAGCCACAGGGAGCCACGGCAGAGAGATGAAAGAGCCGCATGCAGTTCCGGAGCCGCAGGTTGCTGACCCCTGCACTAGATCATCAGAGTTAGTGACTATCTGTTGAAGATACTGCAGCATTTAGCAGCTAAAGACCCAAATATATCCCTGAGGAGTTGGACCTACCGGATTCACATTCATCAGGTGGACACAGGCAGCACTCCAAATGAATACTTCTGTTGCCCTGTAACTGTAAAAGGTGATGGTGAGTCAATTTTGTCCTCACAGCACTGTTTAAACGGTGCCGTTTAAACAAAACCATGCAAAAGACTGTATCCAAAGTTTTATTGAATTAACACAGTACAGCACAGTACAGCTAATGAACAATGAGAGGTAATGAATCATTTTGAAACCCAGTCTAAAACACAAAAACTCTTATTTTACAAGCAGAGACATATAGATTTAGAAAAATATTTTTCATTCATTAAACCATCCCACAGTGCAGTGTATATTTAGGTGTTTACTTACAACACAAGAGACTAAAAAAATACAGCATGCCAGTCTTTTTTTCTGGAGGTGTGCACAGTGAAATACAATCTTTTATCAGACACATGTGACTGCATTATCTCTGATTCTTATTCACATGCAAGCACACACCTGAGATTAGACAACAGGATTATGCTGTATGTGTTTACCTTCTTCTAGTTTGTTGAAATGCAACCAGTAATTCCCAGGGGAGATTCTGAACTGGTCCCCATTGTAGCTGAACAGTACCTTGTGAGAAGAAAACATGCACCCATGGGAGGGTTCTCCAGAAATGAATTGATGATCTAACCCCCGATGCTATCTGTATAATGGAGGTTGCCCATATGATAACCCCCAAACAGCAAATCTGCACTTGACCCTTTTTTCCTGAATCAGGTCTGGGAATAAGTGCACTTCCTCAGAGCTGTTTTACATTAGTCCTTCAAAACCTTAATATATCTGACTGTACCTCAGTTGAGGCGTTTTGAAACGCAGCCAGGTGATCCAGAGGGAGCTGGCTTCAACAAAGCTCTGAATTAATAACTTCACCCTGTGTACCATCTATCCATCCCTCAGCTGCTTCTTTCAGTTTCTCTGTGCCCGATCCAAAGCTCTGAAAGAGCAAAGAGTGCCCCAGAGGAGAGACGATGGAAGCAGGGATTTTATAATCTTTCCTCCGCTGCTGCGCGTTTGCGGGAAGCTGCCTACTTGATTATGCCAAAGATGCACCTGCTCTTAACCTCATTTCCTTGAACATCTGTCACAGGGTTTTAAGTTAACTACACAATCATGTGTGATTATGCCCCTTTTTACACCTGACAGTGCAGTCCCATGGCAGATAAAAGATACAGTTCATGTGTAAAGAATATTGTCACTCTGTCTGGGCTTTTTCAAGCCAGTTATGAATCCCTGAGGAAGGCTGTGATAAGAGACCCCCAGGTAGTGCTGCCTCTGTGATAACACTGGATGTATACATGATCTAAGCAGTCTAATGGGGTTTCTAAGTCACAGTGAACCTGGTTCTACAGGAAGTTTCCCTGTACCTACAGAAAGACATGCTAGTCCAGGCGCCTTGTAGGGCAGTTTGCCCATGTTACACCCTGTCCTTGGGTACTTTACATTACTTACACTTATTTCCATGACATATCTGACACAGATGTCAATCTTGCATAGTTATCTAAACTGAAATACTAATGCCATCTGCAACAAACTCATGAACCCATTCAGTTACTGTGAAGGCTTTGTCAAATTCTTGGTGTATGAAATCAGATGGATATTGGTTATATCCAGTAGTGCAGAGACATTAAATGATATGATAGTTTATTCATGCTCAATGCACACATGCAAAGAACAGACAAAGTGCTAAATTTATCCTGAACATTATGACAGTGCACACGTTTCTGTCTTTCAGCTGTTTCATGCTACTCTACTTATCCTGATGAGCCAGGTTAGTCAAAGTTCCACAAATAAGAGACCAGAGCTGAAGGATCCTTTGGTTTGATACAGTGAAAATAACAATGATTAGTATAACTGTGTGCCATCATTGTTCATCTGAAGTTGGGTCATTTACAACAGCATCACTCAAATGTGTGAATCTGGAACAAAATAACAAAGTAGAAGGTGAGTTATTCTCCCCACAGTGTTTGAGCAGCATCTCACTGCAGATTTGTACTGTGCCAAAGCAATAACTAATGCTAAGGGAGTATTTATCACTGCAGCTATGCCGCTGTATTCTGGCCATATGTTTAAACTCTGTATTTTCACTGACAAAGTGCTTGAGGCTCGCTACAGTGTGTTTTCACGTGTGCATTAGTCTGTGGTGCCTGCTCTGTATAAATAAGTGCAAACTGTGGCTTGTCTTATAATGCAGCTCTACTGACATCGGTACTGACGCCGGTATCATCCAGTGATCAACCTTGCTGAGAGGTAACAGAGGTGCTGTTATTCTGTGACACCTGACGTTCTACGTGCTACGGTGAACGTATTGCGTCATTTCCTGTTCTCCTTGCGCTAGAGCTGTGTGAATAGTCTTGAGACTCCAGAGCATAATTGTCTTAAATACTCTCTAAATTGTGTACAACTGTGACTAACCACCGCTAGCGACTTTTTAGCTGTCCAAAAGCTTAAGTTTTGCGTAAAACTCTTTAATTAATTTGGTTCCGTGGTTAGCTCCTTTGCTATCTCTTATTAGCAATGGCTTCTCCCTCTCCCTCCTCCTCTCCTCTCTCCTGCTCGGTGTGTCAGATGTTTAGCTACTCCTCTGCCTCCTTTAGTGTAAATGGTACCTGTAATAAATGTAGTTTATATGTAGTTTTGGAGGCGAGGCTGACAGAATTAGAGAAGCGGCTCGGCACCAATGTTAGCAGTTATGCTAGCGTAGTTAGCCAGTCCCCAGTAGCCGGTGCAAAAGCCAATGATCGAAAGTGCAGGGTTAGCATCAGCTAGCACTCCCCCGGCAGACCCCGAGCAGCCGGGCGGCTGGGTGACTGTTCGAAGGAGGCATAGCTCAAAAAAGTCCACCAAGGTTCACCACCAAACACTTCACGTGTCCAATAAATTTTCCCCCTCCAGCGACAAACCCGCTGACAAACCAACTCTGGTTATTGGCAGCTCCATAGTCCGACACGTGAAGTTAGCGACACCGGGGAACATAGTCAAATGCATCCCTGGGGCCAGAGCGGGCGACATCGAGTCAAATTTGAAACTGCTGGCAAAGGATAAGCGTAAATATGGTAAAATTGTAATTCATGTCGGCATTAATGACGCCCGATTACGCCAATCGGAAGTCACCAGAATTAATGTGGAGTTGGTGTGTAAGTTTGCAAAAACGATGTCGGACTCCGTAGTTTTCTCTGGACCCCTTCCTAATCTGACCAGTGACGACATGTACAGCCGCATGTGTCGTCATTCCACCGGTGGTTAACGAGGTGGTGTCCGGCAAACGGCGTGGGCTTTATTAATAATTGGCAGCCTTTTTGGGGGAGATCTGGCCTGATTAGGAGAGATGGTATTCCATCCCACTTTGGCTGGAGCCGCTCTCCTGTCTAGAAATATAGAAAGTTTTATTAGTCCTAATTCATGACATACCAGAGTTGGACCAGTAAGCAGAGTTGCAGTCTTACACGCTTCTCTGCGCCTCCATTAGAGCAGCTGCACACCCAATATAGAATAGAAACTGTGTCTGCCCAGCGACCATTTAAACTCTTAAAACCGAAAAAGGGGAGTCATTCAGAAAAATCTAATAAAAATTAACACAACTGCTGTAGCAACTCAGCAACAGCATAATAAGAAAATTAAGTGTGGCCTCTTAAACATCAGATCTCTGGCCTCTAAGGCTGTTCTGATAAATGATTTGATATCAGACTCTGATATAGACCTGTTCTGCCTTACTGAGACCTGGCTAGGTCAGGAAGAATTTGTTAGCCTAAATGAATCCACTCCACCGAGTCATTCTAACATTCATGTTCCTCGAGACACTGGATGAGGAGGTGGATTTGCAGCCATTTTTAATTCAGCCCTATTAATAAATTCTCGGCCTAAAGAGGGCTACAGCTCATTTGAAAGCCTTATTATTACTCTTTCATCTCCAGCCTGGAGGAGCACAAAGTCCAATACTTAGTTGCTGTAGTGTACCGCCCCCAAGGCCCATACTCTGAATTCTTATCTGAATTTTCAGAGTTCTTGTCAAATTTAGTCCTTGAAAATGACAAGGTAATTATTGTAGGTGATTTTAATATTCATGTGGACATGGATAGTGACAGTCTTAGCACAGCATTCATCTCATTATTGGACTCCATTGGGTTTTCTCAGAGAGTAAATTCTCCAACTCACTGTCACAATCACACCCTTGATTTGGTCCTCACCTATGGTATTGATATTGAGCACTTAATAGTCTCCCCCCAAAATCCTGTGTTATCAGACCACTACTTAGTATCATTTGAATTCCTATTACTGGACTATGCACCTCTAGAAAAATTAGTGTTCACTAGATGGTTACCCGATTGTACTAGGACTAAATTTAAGGAAGCAATTCCGACAGCATTAAAGTCAGTAAGATTTCCTAGTATCTCTGACGACTCTCATTTTTTGAGCTCCCCCCAAATTGACCAACTTGTTAGAACACGCTATGGACTCACTCAGAGGCACTCTGGACTCTGTTGCGCCCCTAAAAAGAAAGATCATAAAACAAAAGAGATTGGCACCATGGTTTAACTCTGCAACTCGCAAGTTAAAACAAACAACGCGACAATTGGAAAGGATATGGCGCTCCACCAAAGAGGAGGACTCTCGCCTAGCCTGGAAAGAGAGTCTCAAAACATATAGGAAAGCCCTGTGTAATGCCAGAGCA
This sequence comes from Scortum barcoo, assembly GCA_023238725.1. NCBI lineage: Eukaryota > Metazoa > Chordata > Actinopteri > Centrarchiformes > Terapontidae > Scortum > Scortum barcoo. Next base: position 25,739,388 of record CM041554.1, read on the forward strand.
GCCTACTATTCAGAATTAATAGAGAAAAATAAGAACTGCCCTAGGTTTCTTTTCAGCACTGTAGCCAGGCTGACACAGAGCCATAGCTCTATTGAACCCTGCATCCCCTTAAGTTTAAGTAGTAATGATTTCATGAGCTTCTTTAATGACAAGATTTTGAATATTAGGGACAAAATTTGTCAGGATCTGCCCTCGTTAGACTCCGATCCTTCAGACTCAGGAAATTTAGGAGCAGATACATTAAAACCTGACAATTGCTTAGACAGTTTTATTCCAATTGGCCTTCCCGAATTATCCTCGTTAGTTTCATCATCGAAAGCAACAACTTGTCTCCTAGACCCCATCCCAACTACGCTGCTTAAGGAAGTTTTCCCATTTATTGGCACATCACTGCTGCATATTATTAATCTGTCTCTGGTGTCAGGCTTTGTACCCAAGTCTTTTAAAGTAGCTGTAATTAAACCATTGATCAAAAAACCTACACTTGATGCAGATGTGTTAGCCAATTACAGACCAATATCCAACCTCCCCTTTTTGTCTAAGATTCCTAGAGAAAGCCGTTGCCAGCCAGTTATGTAATTATCTCCACAGTAATAGTCTTTTTGAAGTTTTTCAGTCAGGATTTAGAGCTCACCATAGCACAGAAACAGCACTTGTGAAAGTCACTAATGACCTGTTGACAGCATCAGATAGAGGGCTTCTGTCTGTACTTGTCCTGTTAGACCTTAGTGCTGCCTTTGATACAGTTGACCATCACATCCTGTTGCTGAGAATGGAAAAACTGCTTGGTATTAAAGGGTCTGCATTAAACTGGTTCAGATCATACTTATCAGATCGGTCTCAGTTTGTCCATATTAATAATGAATCCTCTGTGCATACTAAAGTCTGTCATGGAGTTCCACAAGGTTCAGTGCTTGGTCCAATTCTGTTTATTTTGTATATGCTGCCCCTTGGCAATATCATCAGGAGGCACTCCATAGATTTCCATTGTTATGCTGATGACACCCAATTATATTTATCAGTGGAGCCACACAAAACTGATCAGCTCCTGAAACTCCATGCCTGCCTTAAAGATATAAAGGCTTGGATGACCAGAAATTTCCTGTTGTTGAACTCAGATAAAACTGAAGTGATCCTATTAGGTCCGAAACACCTGAGGAACACGCTTTCTCCTAAGATAGCCTTGCTGGATGGATGGCATTAACTGGGCCTCCAGGCACCACTGTAAGGAACCTCGGGGTTTTATTTGATCAGGATATGTCCTTTGACACCCATATTAAGCATATTTCAAGGTCTGCTTTTTTTACCACCTGCGCAACATCGCAAAAATTCGGCACTTTTTGTCCCAAAGCGATGCTGAAAAATTAGTCCATGCATTTGTCTCTTCCAGGCTGGATTATTGTAATTCACTTTTATCAGGCTGCCCAAACAAGTCGTTAAAGACTCTACAGCTGGTCCAGAATGCCGCTGCTCGGGTGCTGACTAAAACCAGGAAAAGAGACCATATTACTCCAGTATTGGCTTCTCTGCATTGGCTCCCTGTAAAATTTAGAGTGGATTTTAAAATCCTACTCCTCACATATAAGGCTCTACATGGTCTGGCACCATCATATCTTAATGAATTGATAACTCCTTATCAACCGACTAGAGCGCTGCGCTCCCAAAACGCAGGCTTACTTGTAGTTCCCAGGGTTTCCAGAAGTAGTCTAGGGGGCAGAGCCTTCAGCTATCAGGCCCCTGTTCTCTGGAACCAGCTCCCAGTCTGGGTCCGAGAGGCAGACACAGTGTCAGTGTTTAAGAATAGACTTAAAACCTTCCTTTTTGATAAAGCTTATAGTTAGGGTGGGCACAGGCTCGCCCTTAGTTATGCTGCTATAGGCTTAGACTGCCAGGGGGGCTCCCATGATGCATCCGGGCACCTCTCCCTCTTCCTCTGTCTCTGCTTCCTCTTTCTCTGCTTCCTCTTCCTCTGCTTCCTTTACTCATATTATGGTAGTAGTGCAAACTGGAGTCACTTTTAGAAACTGGTTAAAGTGGCTAAACTGGTTAAAGTAGTTAAATTGGCTAAAGTGTCAAAACGGTTAATGTGAATACTCTTATGTCCTGTAAAGTGCATGTTACTGCCGGAGCCCCGGTCCTCTTTGTTCTCTCCAGTCTTGCAGGTTCCTCACTGATTCTGGTTGTGGTCCATCTGTCTGAGGTTCACTGGCCTGGTGGGGACATGATCTGTGTCTGTGTTGTGGAGAGAAGGTCCGAGTGGCCCAGAGCTCCATATGAGGACATCTAGAGATGCACCTGGACTCACAGGACTCATTTCCATTACCTGTGATACCTTCACACATGGACTAAACCCAATGAACTCAGTATAGCTACAGCTTATTACGACTCATGTATAATTCCATAATATGATTGATGATGTTCTCTGTACATGTGGCATCTATTGCACGTCTGTCCGTCCCAGGGAGAGGGATCCCTCATCTGTGGCTCTTCCTCAGGTTTCTTCTTTTTCCCATAAAGGGTTTTTTGAAGTTTTTCCTGACCCGGTTCTAGGGTCTAAGGACAGAGGGTGTCACAACTGTACAGATTGTAAAGCCCTCCGAGGCAAACAATGTTTGTGATTTTGGGCTCTAAATAAATAAATTTGAATTTGAATTTGAATTTGACATCTGATATTGTGTTAGTTATTCACAGAGTGAAGAGCACCATGACTAAGATGTGGCAGAGCATAAACCCAAAACTAAATCTAAGTCATGCTTCAAAATCAGGCCAGCAGGCCAAACTAGTTAACAACAACAACAACAAAAAACAAAAGTTGAATTGATGAACTTGATGATGTGTGTTTGAAAGTGCTTACCAGCCCAGTCTTCAGTGTGAAACATCACAACCCCAGCAGGGCTCTCCTACTGTACAGTGAATCCTACAGTACAGAGAGGGACGCCCTTCATCCTGCAGAAGAAAATAACTCAAACTCAAATGAACAGCAGGATACAGAATATTTGGCTAACATGGCAAAAATAGTTGCCTTGCAGCCATTTTGGAGCCGCTAGAGTGCAATTTACTGTACCTAATGCTTTAACAATCTTAGCCCTTGACTATCAGCCCGTCCCTCCAGTGATATTCCTGAGCCAGCTCCTCTCAGCGCAAAGGATGAGTCACATTGTGAGAATCTTCCCAGAGGTTCAATGATTTTATAATTGAGCCCCTCTTGTGTTTCCTTCATAATGGAAAGCACCCAGTTGATAAACCCACCTGCACACCTGCTGTTAATTGTTTAACAATTATGTCTGTGTGTCACTCACTGGCTCATCTGATTGCCATGGGGAGTCTACAGGTGCCCTGTTGAGTTTTTGACAGTCATCCATTAACTGAATACATTTGACTCTGCCTGATTCCAGGCTTTTTCAAATGTAGCCGTGCAATCTCAAAGGACACAATTTAACAAGCAGTGAATTATTAACTTCACTCCCCAACCAGCCGTGTATTCCTGATTTCCTCCTTTAAATGTACACCTGAACAGAGAGGAGAGCGAGCCATGCGTCCCGAAGGGAAGCCCTTGCAACAAAGCAATGAATTGATAATCTTGCCCTCAGCAGTGTTTCTGTAGTGCCATATGTGCTCTAACAGCCTGTGGGAAGCGACACGAGGGCTCTGAAGCCTAAAATAGGGTAGGCCTCATCTGATAACAGAAGCCAAAAACTGGAGTCAGATAAAAGAAAAATAGAAACCATGCTCAGATTTACACCAACAGGCCATATCCGATTTTTTGCACTTAATGTCATCGTACAAGTTCCACTGTTTACACGCTTTGCTTTGCCCTCGTTCCTGTTGCTCCATCACAGAGAGGCACTGCTGTGTCATTCAGATAACACAACCTAAGATCTGGGCTCCAGTACAACATTGCAACAACATTGGTACAGCTTCTGCAGTTGTTATATGAAGAAAATTTCCTCTCTTAAAACTGTTTTATTTTGTGGGAAAAACAAAAACCTCAGTGTTTCTTTCCAGAGATGCCAATACTGTCGATAAAAACATCTTGTAAAACTGTAAAAGAACCGTAGCAGTAACATTCAGCGCTCCATCAATGCTTTGTTTTTTTGGATATGGACAGATGAAGTCGCACACACTGAATAATATATGAAAACAGAAAAAATGAATGCACACAATAAATAGCAAAAAGCTGAATGTCAATTAATCTGCAAGGATATAAGTAATAATAAATAATAAAGGAAGGAGAGCCGACATGTCTCCTTGATGGGTCTCATAATGTAAATTTGTACCACAAAAAAACATCTCTCTGAATCTGAAGCTGCCTGCCAGTATATTAAGTTATTCAGAGGTAGTGTGGTTAATGAAAAGTTTTGTGTTAATGCACTATGTACCACACCAGAAATGTGACTGTTGAACATTGACACTATGGGGCTTGCTTTGTGCAAAGGACAGTGTCATTTTGACCAAAAGTATACATAATTATGTAGACAGAAGATTACTAATATTTTTTAAGTATGTACAATGTTACTGGACTGAGAATAATGGGTTTTTACATAATTGTTACATGTTCACCAGTGAGATGAGGAAAAACATATCAGAAAGGAAAGTGTGTTTTTTTTAACTGGAAGTTTTGATCAGTTCTAAGTATTTTGCTGGCATTTTAATTTTGTGGCTTAACAGCGTGAGAGTTACCGTTAAATTAGCCACTTCTCAAACTTGTCAATTAAAATTATTGTATAAAGCCTTTACGGATTAATTGACTTTTCAGATATGTTCCTAATGAATACATTTTGTGCATTTTTATTTAAATTCTCCCCTTCTTCTAAAAAAACGATATGATGTAGACCAACTTCCACTGCTGAGATCACATTAGTTCCTGTCAACCTTGTCTGTCCGTCATTTCTTCTGCAGCTAGGCAAAGTAAATAGCACCATTGTTTGGGACTGTTTTCTGCTGAGGATACAGATTCAGCTCTCTAGTGAATATGTCGGGCAGCAGCACAGTGTATTTGAGACTGTATGACCGTATCAAAATAAAGTGTAGTGTGCATGTTCATGGTGATGAAAGAACATGTCACTTAGTGTTAACAGTGTGGCAACAGACAATGGAGCTATGACACAAAGCAATGAGTTTGGTACACAAAATACTTGTTAATATATACGTTGATAGTTTATATGAAATTGAGAAAAAAGTTAAATATATGCACTTATTCTCCTATGTTCATTACCACCTACTAATCTTACTTGTGATGGCATCTCATGCCTCGTGTATATGACCTCCCCTCTATCATGGAACATCGTAGAGGACAGACTACACAGACACACAAGAGGCTCATGCCCACCACTCACACAGGTAGGAGAAGGACTGGACACACTCGGGAGAAAAGGACAAGAGAAGAGGTTGTCTCTCCTGGAGGACAAAGATCCAGAGGTGTGAAAGTTGAATAGTACATGGGGCTTACAAATTCACAAGCACAACTAATAATTCAGTCCATGTGTTGATCCAGAAAATGATACCCCAATCTGTATAAGAAATGTCCTTACAGTATACAGCATCGTTTAGTATCCATGGTGACAGGAACGTGCATCACGATGTAAGTTCAGGACATTTTTTTGTTCTTGCAGTTATGCATTAAAAAGTGGCTGAAACTTCACAGCATCTGTTTCTCACCTTGTTTAGTTCCTGTTTTTAACTTTTCATTATTTATGATGTGTGCTATCTAGTGTGTTAAAATCTGTTGGTTTTTGCGAGTTCTGTGACACCAGAGATAATAAATGAACGCCCACTGTAAGAGGCAGTGAAAAATTTGATCTCGGAGTGCCGAGCCGATGCTGGATAACATTCACCAAAACTGTCCAGTGAATGAGTTACCTGTCATTACCTGTCATGTGACCTCCAGTTCACAGCTCCTGGTTCATTTGTAAGAAGGCAGTTTGAAAAAACAAACCAGAACACAATTTTTTCATCCTGGTTGAGAGCAAATGGTCTAAAGTATGAAAGCAACTGAAATTATTCACAGTTTGATCAAGGGTGCTGATGTCTGTGTTGGTTTAAGGTCACATCATTTAGTTTCGGTATCCATGTCTAACATCAGATTTCAATCAGCTAAACTGACTTCCCCTTTATGGAGCTTCCTGCAGAATCATTCAAAGCCAGTGTGTTTGTGTGTTAAAACTGTTAATGAAGGATGTTGGGGCAGACTCAATAAGGAGCAGCCTTTGCTTTATTTAGCCAAGATTTAAATAGATTTTGGCCCGAGAGCTGGGCAGTTTGGTTTTGGCATGCTTTTTTTGCTGCAGCACGATTTGACTTTGCTCTGATTGCAGTTTACTTCTACACGCTAATGTTTGCTCACTCCCCACAGTTTTTGTTTTCATGACTTGTATTCATACTACTTTCTAATTTCTAATTCCTCTCTGCTGACTCTCTGTTCAGTCACCTCTCTTTACCTCCCATGTCCTGATCTGCATCTCGTTCCCTCATCAGCCACTCATACATACTGTATACCGGCACAGATCCATTCTTTCACTGCCAGCTCGTTAAAGTTGCCTTTGATTGCTAGCCTGTCATCTAATGCCTGAAACCTGTTACCTCAAATCTTTTACTTTAACCTTGTTACCTGGTGTTTTTTGGACTTTGGATTTTCTGCTGTCCCCTTTGGAATTGTTTCCCCCTGTGTGCACTGCCTTTCTGGTTTAGACCCCTGCTCGTTTCATGTTTCTCTAAGCTCTTTTACTCTCTTCTTGTCATTTGTGGCTTCTGGGTCCTTTTCCTTGCTGCCACGTTTGCTCCGGCTGTGACAAATCCTAAATTAAAAATTTTTTTTGTTTAAACAATAAAACTAATATTTGGGTCAAGTCAGTTTTACTTACTGAACAAAATGCACATGAAAAAATAATAAAATAACAGGAGAGCTTACAGTAGCTCACATGGTCATGACCGTGATGTTTGGCTTTTCTTGAAAGTCCTCTGGATGAGCAGCGGAGGAGGTGAAAATACACTAAGCTGAATGCTTCAGTGATTGCCAGATTTTGTGGTTTGAGGAGCCACGGATGGCATTTTGAAAGATAATAATATCAATATGGAATGGTATCTTCAACAATGCAGCTGGCCTAATGCTTTTTTTTATAGAACAATGAAGATCAGTCAGCAGTAGCCATAGCACCCACGAAAGTGTTTAAAATTGTCTTTTTCCAAAGTTGAGGTAAGTAAAGTAGATACAGTTGAGAGCAAGTTCAGATTTAGATAATGATTCTCTTTAAATTCAATGATTCATCCTCTAAACATTGAATCAAACCTTACAGCAACATGTAAAGTTCCTCTCGTGTGATGATTCCAGTATTTCATTCACCCAGTTCAGCCAAGTCTCACATAAAGGAGGACCTCTCCACACACTGAGGTGAGGGTTATGAAAATGATTCTCGTTTTCAGCATCATACATTCAATAAATTGGGCCTTTTGCAAAATGGCCACAGACAAGTCATTTGGCAGAGAAAATAGACTCATCCTCTGAGCATGGCTGTGCACGCGCTGGGCACATTATGTCATTTTTGTTTAGTCCCTCAGCCCTCTGTTCTGGAGGAAGGAATAAAAAAAAAAAAAAAGAAACCCTCAAAACACACCTTCAGCTGCTTAAAAATGTAGATGAGTGAGCAGAGTATCCTCGCTACATTTCTCATTTTCTCCTCCTCGCATCGCCTTCTCTTCCCCTCTCACTGACATCTCTTCTTCATCCCCTCGCTCCTGTCTGCTCTTGTCTTTTTATCTTCATCCTTCTCCCACTATTGTTACTGTTCTGTCATATTTTTCATCATTGCTCACCATCTCTCTTTCGTTTTCTCTCTCTCTAAGGAACCAGATGTGTTCCTTGTATGATTTATTCAGAGGCAGAGATTGGGGCTAAGAGTCTGCTGCAGGCAGAATGCACTCTGCTTGAGTATACTTCCTACCGTCATTCCCTATGCAAATGAATTCTCGTCATTTATATAAATCATGCGTTTCTTATTTTTGACCTAAGAAACGTGGCATAATGTTTCCCAGTCTCCTGACTTACTCTTACAAAGGGCAAAAATAAAAACCGAGGCACCAGTGAATTGAAAAAATGAAAATGAAATATCTTGCTCAGCATCATTAATTTAACCTAATATTAACACTAACTTAGGATAAATTGATTAGCAAATGAAATAAACAGTGCCCGTTGCTTTTTTTAGTATCACTCTCAGACTAGAGCCACCATCTTTATACATTCCATCGGCGGAAATCATGCTGCTGTTAATGGTCCTTGAGTTAAATATTTTACAAGTAATGGAAGGTCTACAGCCATTTGAAGTCTCAAATATGTCTCAAGATGTAAGTGTACTTTAAGAGACTCAAAGGAATTAGCCTGTAATGCAGATTTCAGTGCTTTGGTTTCCTTATAATTGCATAGGATGTAGGAACTCTAAGAGGCTCAGGACTGTACAGGAAATGGAAAAGGAAATATAAAACTTCAATTTATATCTCGGCTTTAAAAACCTTTTCCTAGTAGTAGTAGTGATTCTGTTCAAACACATCAAAGCAAATTGGAGCATTTGAACACCTGTGGTTTTATGTCTGGTTGAGAGTATTTTGTTCTTTCTGATGATCAACACTTGAGAACGGCAGTCAACAGATTTAGCAAGAAACATTTTCCATTTTCCACCCATTTTTTTTTTTTTTTAATTTCCGATCAGCCTCAGCTATACTTTGTGTTTAATGCTAATTAGCAAATATAAGCATGCTAACATCCTGGATGGTGAACATGGTCAACAGCAGTATATTATTATTGTGATTGTGCATATATTTTTATGCTGATATAAACATTTACCTCCAAGCTATGGTGTGCCTCGGTACAGCATAGCTTGTAGTGTGATAACAGCTAGAGCCCTATGTTTAAAATAATATGATGTCCTTTCTTGTCATAGCACCAACATGGCACCCAGTAACTGATGATAATGTATTTTTTTTAATCCCACCTCTTATCCAGGTGATTTTCACATCACTACTTGATTTTTAGGTAGCGTCCATGTTCCCTGGTGTGAAAATCTAAATACATCATCAGATAGATCAACAAACATAACTAAATAAACCAAATCTCTTACACTGACCCATTTCCAATCTGCAGTGTTCTTTTGAAGCAGTGAAATCCACCTACAGCCTCTGTCTATGTCTTCATACGATACACTCATTTTTACAGTAGGACAGCAGAAATATGGCTTATTTTTTATTGTGACAGCAACCCTGTGTTACAAAGGGTGATGACAGTCAAACAAAAAGACACATATACAGTGTACTGTGGCTTGGCAACCATCTGCTACACAAGTGAGTCCACCTCTCAACAGTTCCGACTCACTATCATTAGTATCCTGCATGCAAGAGGCCCTAATTGTGGTATTTGTTTTTCTGATATTGACAATCTCAAAGTGTGCAGTAATCCTGGAAATGATTTATGCTATTGATAACAGCTTAGACCTTGTCAACAATAGAACATTATCTGGGAAAATGAAGCATCTTACCTTTACAGGAACCTGTGTGTTTCTACAGGACCATGGATTTCCTCTCATTCTGTTAGCTATGAATAATCATGCACCATTAAAATGATCCTGTAATAGCTCCCAGAATCTGAGGATTATGTATGGTTAAAAAGAGTCTGGGAACACTCAATGAACAACACCCTTTCACTGTGAAATACAAGAACAACACATGTTGTAGATTACAATCAATATACGTGACAGTGTTTGAGCATAAGTGACGAGAGGGGAATGTGTGTGGAGCTCTTTGTAAACAGGCTGGCTCGCATATGGTGTTTCTGTATAGCACAGGCACAAATTGATTGATAAATCAGAGGCAAGAGACAAGTGTTTCCACTGCCTAGGCTAACATTTACCATCTGGCATTGTTCATGCTTTCAAAACTGAATTTAGTGTTAATTATATTCATACAGTGAGAGCCCTTATTGATCCCCGGATGGTGTGGTGACTGTGAAGGCCAGAGCATTTGATTCACATCATTTTCATCCTCATCAAACCATTCAGAGAGCCCTCCTGCTCCATGGATGGGAGCACTTGTCATCCTGGAAGAGACCACTCCCATGAGGATAGAAATGTTTCATCACAGGATAAAGGTGATCACTCAGAACAACTTTGTATTGATTTTCAGTGACCCTTCTATCTGAGCGGGCAAGTGGACCCAAACCATGACAGTTAAATGTCCTCCAGAGCACAACAGAGCCACCAGACCCTCTCACTGTAGGGGTGTTCAGGCTTTTCCTTTAACTTAAGGTCTGATTTACAACAAAATTAAAGAGAAGGACTGAAGATGAAAGAGAACATGAGGATGGATGGAATGAGAGTAAGACTGTAAATTTTAGCCTATTTTCTCTCCAAAGCAGATTGAGGAAAAGAAGGAGAGGGGGAGGGGGAAAGAGACATCGAGAATGAGAGTGCAGATATTAGTACATTTATTGTGACTCATAGAAAGAAGGAGCTGTCTCTTTGACTTAATGTTATCTCAACTGCTGCTCTGCCACAAGGTCTGTGTGTGTGTGTGTGTGTGTGTCCGTGCGTGTGTTCATACATTTTCATCTGTGTATCTGTGTAGGTGTGTTGGTGTTTACATGTCTGCATGTGGATGTGTAACGTTTTACTAGCTAACTCTGAAGACTGTTATTTATGCTTTTTCACCAATTTCACTTTTCTTTTCAGCCATCAAATGGTGGCTTTGCTTCACTGTGACAAAGATCCTCTTAGTCTCTGTTACATTTTCTGGAGCTTCATTATTGGCCCAGCATTTTTTCACATCACTCTGTGTTGTACACTTTACTACTACACATATATTTTTCTAAAATAATAATAGCACATGAGTAGGATAATGAGGAGACAAACAAATCTGCCTTCTTCTGCCTTCAACAGTCATGTGTATGTTCCAGTCTAGTGTTGATTATTGCAGCTGAGACAATACAGCACATTCTGTTATACAAATGTAAACGAAGGGTTAGCTCCACCACCAAATGTCCACATGACCACATGAATGTAACTGAACATATGTATGTGGATGTTCCTGTATGGTCAGAAGAAAAAAATACCAGTTTAAAAGTTGAAAACCCCCACTTATATATTTTAATTTGTTTCTGGCTCTACATCTAATACACATATAGACAGGGGTGTAGGGCTCAGGGGACAGAGGACTGAGTTTACAGGGGTCACCAAGATACTCTAGTGAATAGCCACGGATGCAGGCAGGGGCCCATAGAGAATGTCTGTGTACCATGTGTTATACCACTGCCCAGAGGAAATTATAAGATGTATGTATCAGACTGTGTAAAAGAAGTGGATGTAGCCACCTTGATGTCACCCAGTGGTTTCGTCTGCTGTTATGAAGGACTGAGTTTGGTATTTTGGAGCCAGAAGCGACAATATTTGAATGGTGGTACTGGCGGTTCTTTGGGCCACTGGGGATTGAGCAGGAGTAGTACGGTTCCATTGTATGACGTAGGAAACTTAAAGTTTCACTTGTTTCACCTTTGTAGTCCACCAAAATCTGTTTCTGAACAAATCTGGGATGAGAAAGAAGCAATCCAGTGGAATCTTCATTTATAATAGTTTGTTTTGACTTTCAGAAAATACAAGGGCACTACTGTAACATCACTGAGGAGGACTGGTAAGCTGGTAATCGGGTGATGCTAGCACAAGTTAGTCTGGTTAGTAAGGTGTATTAGTAATTCACTTTAACTGTGATATTAATTGGAATGCTAATTTTGGTGAGAAAACAGGCTTAAACAACTTGTACTTACTGGAAAAAGATTAATCACCTCACGCTGAAGCATACCTTGTTTATCACCTATTTTACAATAAAAGGTGCTATAATTTATTTAAAAAACATCACTAGCGACTGAAATCAAAAACCTATTAGAATATTTACTGAGGTAATAAATCATGTGAGTAGCAGAGTCATTTTCTTGGACACTCTCATTGCGGACAATCTGTCTTCTTTTTAGAAACAGTAGAGTCGCCCCTGCTGACCATTAGAAAGAATGCAGGTTTGAGTCACTTCTGCATTAGCTTCACTTTTCAAACCAGAACCTCACTTCTTTTGTACACTGAAAAAAGGGGAAAAGGGGGATTGTTCAATTTACAAATATGCATTTTGTATATAAGACATGATTGTGTTATGTTACTCTTCTGAACATGTTTCAATCATGTACAACTCCTTAAATCTTGGAGGGGTGTAAAATCTACAAGTCTCAGTCATGTTAAGAGCACATGAAATAGTCATGTTTTGTCTGGAAACGCCACCCATTGGGAATACTTCTGCACCAGAATTACTTCCGCCATCTTTTCACCTGCACTGGACTAATTAATGAAGACCCTGAAGGCTCTCTACAAGGTAAAGACAATTAAATCTTATCAATTGTTGATTAGAGTTAGATGTAGTCACTTTAGAACCATTGTTTTCATGAAGCCGATGTTTTTATCTGCCAGGAACATTGAGCAACATGAATAAGACTGAGCTATCATTCTCTGGTGTTTGCTATGCTAATGCCACAGAATATCATTTATGTGTGTTAATATTTCTCGAAATAAGTGCAGAGCATGTGTTTTTGTAGTGCGAAAATTTATGGAGCGTAAGTCCGTTAGTTCTTGATCTCCAGATGGCTGTTGAGATTAAAAACAATTAAGTTTAGCATTGGCCAAATTCGGTGGGGGGAGGGGGAGGTTAAAACCGATGCCTGAGCTTGCAGAGGCTGTTCACGGTGACACGGTCCCGCGCTGCGGAAAGTCCCCCGTGACAAGTTTTGATAAGCATCGTTGTTGAAAAGCTGATACTGCCGGCATTAGTTTACTGCAGCTTTTTACAGTGGATGGCCCCGGCTCGACTGAAGTCCATCTGCATTAGAGAAAATTATGATACCATCATCAAATATGATATCAGGCTGAAGGAGAAAGAAAAACGGCTTAATTTCACAGCAAAGGCCACATATTCAGCAAGTGAGGGAAGATTAATTTTGTGAAGACAAAATATTTAGCTATTTTTCGAGTGCCTTTTATTATGTTATTTATTGTTTTAATTAAAATCAACTTGAGCTATGTCATAAGCAGGAAATTAAATAATATCTCTTAAACTTTCAACCAGTGTGAATAACAACTATTTAAAATAATATATCTTTTTTTTCTGGATAGGTAATTGGTGTTGAGACTGTTCACCCTTGGTTTGTTGTGACCACTGTTCCAAAGGCTCTGTAGTAAATGGTGAGTATTCTGATATTTTTGTTGATGCAAAATTTCTGGATATGACAGTACTGATGCATTTGTTTTAGCTAGGTGTACCTGTTAAACTGAAAATTAAATTTATGCATTTAAATTACAATAAAGAGTAACTGTGCAGCATTGTTTATCTATTCTGTGAGGAAAGCTCTGTTAGGTTGGATGGTTTCCCATTTGCTTCTCTCTCTCTTTCACTAGTGAATGTGGAACTGTAAGGGGTGTTCAGTGGCTGTTGGAAGTAGGTCTGAACTACTTAACCATTACAAACTCAAACATCCACATTTTTGGACGTACTATGCACTATGTACATATTTGAAATGTCCATGCACATTTAAGACATGGAATGCCTTAATCGTATATCAGAGTAGAGTGCATTCCACACAAGTTAGTCAGACTCAAAAAGATTTGTCTACTTTCAGTTGTCACTTATGTAAATGCAAGATTTTTTGTAATGAAAGGGAGTACTTTGTTCATATCAACACACATCTGAGGAGAAATGAAAATGTATCTTGCATGTTTGTTGGCTGTAATTTTCAAACAAGTATTTATGGAACTTTTAAGTCTCATAAGAGTCGCAGACACACACCTCACACCCTAAATGATTTTATACCTGGTATTGTGATTACAACTTCATTAGCATCTCCATCATTACATGATTCTTTTGCTGATTGCCAGGATGAGGAGTGTGTGGAAGAGGAAGTTTCTGGTACGTTCCTAGATTGGAAAGGTCAGCACTCCCAAGTGTGATTGAGCAGCAGCTTGCAGCAGCCTTGTTGAAGTTGGAGTATTTAGTACATGTGCCAGGTACAGCTATTGATGAATTTTTACAAGAACTTTACTACTTACTAAGCTCTGCATCAGTCCCGCTATCAAGAGGTTTTTTAAGTGAGGTCCTTGAACGTCACAGCCTCCAAGTTGATGACTCTGTAGTTACTGAAATCACCACAGCAGTTTGCTCATCTAACCCAGTTCATAGAGCAATTGAAAAAGGAGGCCCTCTTAGCACTTCATATCAACGTGGAACCAGTTACCTACATACTTGATCATAAAAAAACACACCTTTCAGTATGTCCCGCTGTTGAAATCCTTGCAGCAAATATTAAATTGCAAAGTCATTCTTGATAAGATTTTTGAAAATCATAGAGGACAGCAGGACATCGAACTTCTAACTTCTTTTGAACTTAAGTCCCCCGAAGATGATTTGCATTTTAAAGAAAACACCTTTTTGAATGCTGAGGAATTACAAATATATCACTCCATCTGTATGTGGACGATTTTGAGACCTGCAATCCCTTAGGCACCTCTCACAAGAAACATAAGCTTTATGGTGTTTATGGGGTACTAGGTAACCTGCCACCTGGTTCTCACTCGTCTTCAGCATCTATTTTTCTTGCAATACTTTGTCATAATCATATATTTTTACATCAACACTTTTGCAAAGTGTTAGAGCCTCTTCTGAAAGATCTTAAAACTCTGGAGGATCATGGTGTGTATGTCCCTTTGTTAGGCAAGTCTCTTAGAGGTACAGTTCAGAGTGTTGTGGCTGATAACTTGGGGGCGCACAGTATTGCAGGCTTCACTGAAAGTTTTATTGGTGATTTCTTCTGTCGGTTTTGCACAGCAAAAAGTTGTGATATTAGGTTTGACTGTATTGCATCTGGGGGTTTTAGCCTGAGAACTAAAGAGATGTATGCAGATCATGTAAAAGCAGCTCTTGTGAATAATGCCCATTGTTTTGGAGTTAAACGAGAGTGTCTTTTAACCAAAAATCTGTCTCACTTTCATGTTGTCTCTGGTTTTCCTCCTGACATTGCTCAAGATGCATTTGAGGGTATTGTGCCTGTCGAGCTGGCTTACTGTTCGGCATAAATGATATCAAAGAAGTTATTTACATTAGATGGCCTGAATAAAGCTATATTGACTTTCCCCTACAAATGGTCAGACAAAACAAATAAATCACATTATACCACAGAGTCTCTTGGGTCGGAAAACTATTGGAGGCAATGCCCATGAAAATTGGAGTTTACTAGGTTTCTCCCATTTTTGATTGGAAATCTAGTGCCAGAAAATGATCCAGCATGGCTAGTGTTGATTGATTTAAAAGATATTGTTGAGTTAATTGTTGCTCCCGTGCATACTAATGAACCCATATCATACCTTGAAAGCAAAATAGTTGAACACAGACAGAGGTACCAAGAGCTGTTTCCTGGTGTCAGACTTCTACCCAAGCACCACTATCTTGAGCACTGCCCTCAGATGAAGGCTTTTTGGCCCTCTTGTCGTGCTCTGGACAATGTGATTCAAGCCAAGCATAGTTTTTTTAAGCAGATTGTAAAGCACACAAGTTGTTTTAAGAACGTACCTCTGACTTTGGCCTCAAAATATCAGCTTATGATTGCTTTCCACATAAATTCACCATCCTAAGGTAAATCTAGCCTTGATGTACCCAGTGTGTCCACAGTTCCCGTTGATGTACTGAAAGAGGAAGTTGCTCAGGCTATTAGGTCAAAGTACCCCAACACATCTGAAGTGCATCTTGCTAAGAATGCATCAAGTAGTGGCATAGCTTACAAGTGGATTGCCAGAGTTTGCTGAAATCATTCATATGTGCTGTGTTATAAATGACGAGTTGTTCCTCACTGTGAAAATGCTATGTGGGTGGTACAGTGCACACTACAGAGCCTTTGAACTAAGCTGGTCACCGTCAAGAGAAATAAAGCTTGTGTCACTCAGTTAACTCACTGACACCTATCCATTGGCCAATTATATGGTTGGATCAAGCTGCATGGTGACCTTAAAAGGGCAT
The DNA here is from genome assembly GCA_023238725.1 of Scortum barcoo. NCBI lineage: Eukaryota > Metazoa > Chordata > Actinopteri > Centrarchiformes > Terapontidae > Scortum > Scortum barcoo. Next base: position 25,755,462 of record CM041554.1, read on the forward strand.
ATCATCATAAGAGTTACTTAACCACCTAACTGCTAATTAACAACTTAACCCTAGAACACTATCGTACTAACACTATCAAATTCGTAACACCATCGCTAACACCGGGTAATTTTTACCTGATATAATATGCCTAATAAAACATACTTGTCATCAAAATATATCAAAATATGACAATACATGACAAATTAGAGTAGTGTTCTTCTTTATTTTAAACTGTTACATGTCTAACAAAATGAAACAAAAAGTACCATAAGGGGACCACACAAAAATGCTCCAAAATGAGTGCAAAATTAGGAATTTGAGAAGAATGAGAACAAAAAAATCCTAAAAAAAAAATCATGAAGCTTGAAACTTGTTTTTTGGTCCACCCATTCCTGAGGCATTTGAGACTTTACTGGTGAAGGCACAGTGTCTAACCCAGTGACCCATGACACTCAGAAAAACGTAACATAATGAAAATCACATAAATACATTTGCTCGGGTGAAAATCACCCAGCAATAGTGTTCTAGGGTTAAATGAAGTTGAAGTCAGAATGACTAGGATTTAAGAAAAAAAAAAAAAACAAGAACAATGTATGGACTCATGCAAAATGACTCAGTCATTACTTTAGAACCACTAGAAGTGTGTGGCGATGCATCCGCCTTTTGGCAGTGGGCAAGTAGCCCCCAACTAAGAACAGCATGCATGTTGTGAGGGTGGGACATATCAACCAGGTGCAAATTGTAAGCATGTATCCAAGAGGAGCAGGGGAGCATGGGTCAACTGAATCCTGCTCATTCTGCCTTTAAGTTGTCTTTTGACATGCTTGCAATATTGTGGTTCTGTTTGGTGGTGAAGGGATACAAAAACATGTTGCTTAATATACATCCTGGATTACATTCTTTTCATGGCCTCAGTCTTTGCAGTCTGTCACCATGTCTCTTTTTTTCTTTCACATTCTGGGTGTATTTGTTGTGCCATATAATCTGTTGGAGTTTTTGCCTGTAGTACTGACCGTGATATGTTCCACTGTACTGTATGTCATGCATCCATGTGGGTTACATCCTACCTAAACTTCTTACTTTTAGCCTCCACTTTCGAGTTTGCAGGTTGAATTTAAAAGTGTTACTGGTGGATTTAATCAGCTGTAGCTAATTAAGCTTCACAAATGTTGCTGTCCAAGCTATGAAATGTAACACTGGACTAAAATTTTTCTCAACCTAATTTTATCTGAGCAATCTGAAAATGAGAAATCTAAAATTATGTTGAATCACTGTCTTTATATAAGGAAAAGTGTGTCTTACCATGAAACAATATGCAGCAACCTTTTTAAAATTGAACCTTTCTCCTCTTCACAGACTAAGACGTAGAAGGATGAATACTCCGGCCATTCAAAGTAATCCTGGGTGACAACAGCAGCCAGAGGTTGACTTTCCATAAAGGAATTCCTGGATCTGTGAATGCACTTGTTAGTGAGGTACAAAGACAGTGTGGTCTTGAGATTCATAAAGTCATTTCCAAATAGTGCATCCATAAACTGAAGTCTGAAGTACAGGATAGAGAGTGTGATGCAGAGTAATCCCCATGGCTGAGACCTCAACTCCCCAGTGTGCTAATAGCCCTTCCACGTCATGCCCTCATGTTTTTGAAGAATCCTCATCTCTGTCTAGTGGGTGTGTTGACACTGAGATACTCCCTTCACCAGAGTCAGAGTTATCCAGCTCAAGGTCACTTTGGCCCAGCATCTTCCATGTTCCTCAGTTTTGCTACGATGCAGAACTGAAAGTTGAGTGGGGTAATGCAGCGTATAGGGGAAAAGGTACCTTGCTTATTCTAGATCCTAAACTGAGGTCAAACATTCTTGAGGGACAGTACGTTTGCATATAGAAGATATGAAGTGGTTCATGACGCACCCATGATACAAGATGTCCAGGAAAGATGGCCAGCGCTCTTTGAAGTAAATGAGGTATGTGATTAATTATGTTGGGTCTCAGAATTATTAATTGTTCACATTTTTGTCTTTGTTTGCATGCTGTTTGTTGCTGCCTGGGGCATGTCCCATCACCAGAGTTCAACTTGGTCATGTTTTCTTTGAATATTTTGATTCTGAACTGGTAGTGTTGACCGAGGATTTTCAATCAGTGTACACATACATTAATTAAAAACCATCATATTGTAGCAGCAAAACAAAATATTGAGAGGGGTAAATTATATTGTAAACAAGTACAGTCAAAAGAACATTTGAAAATTACGTGATCAAATAAGTATTTTTATGTCTATGATAATTCTTGTTTTCAGGTACATGCAGAATTTAAGCACATTACCACCATGCCCCTGCAATCGAGATTTCTCTCACAGCTAGATGTGCTATTTGACAAACTTCTGAAGGTATATGAAAAGAGAGGCGGCCAGATAGGCAAGCATATACAGAGCATTTTGGCACACATGACTCAAGTAAGAATGTACTAAAAAAAATACTGATTTGATGGTATACACATTTGTTTGAAGAAAAAGGATTCTAAACAAATTTCTTGCTCTCCTTATGCCCCTTGACTCAGGATGATGTTGATGTGAAGCAGGAATGTGCGTTCTCAAGGGGCTGTGCGTTTACCTCAACGAGGACCCAGCAAATCTAATGAGAGAGTACGTGGTGAGTATAATTACATAAAACAACAAAATATCAAATCTCTATATTTTATAATCTTTGTATTTTGTGGAGCAGTAAAATAACTAGTTATTGAAACACAGTTAGTTAGATATCAGTATGGTAGTGATCTTGAATTTTGAGAAAGATATGTCAAAATGGGTAACTTTTTGAAGTATATCCACCTTTATTGTACAAGACCAGTAGGTTCAAATTTCAGGTGACCAGAAACATGACTCCAAATGAATAGTGACATTAGTTTTTTGAGATATCAGTCACAGTGGGCATTTTTCAGTGTTCTGTCATTTATAGACAAAATAATTAATTGAGAAAATAATCCTTCAGATTAACTGATAATAAAAATGTTTGTTGCAGGTCTACGTTGCGATATGCCATTTAATAGACATACAATGTAACTGTTTAAATTCATATATTTTACATACACAAACATTCACTGATAGATCCCCTTATAGTTATTATACAAACTGTAATTTGTAGTAAAAGTGCCACAAAATGGCAGTAGTTACATCTGTAGTACTGTACTGTGTGGCAAGCCTCTGAATTTTCCACAACACATTCCTGAAAATGATTCACAATGCAATGGAAACCTCACATTAAGAAACAAAGGGATTCTATTCACTGAAAAGCTAGGGATTTTAATTTGAAACAGATACAGGAAGTTTGTATGAATAGCATAATGCAGTAACAAAAATTTAACAGGGCAGACAGGACCAGATCAGACAACAAAGACGCTTAAATGACAAAAACTGAGCACATTTTCTTATGAAACACGGATTTTTAGACTTTTGTATAGTATTAGTTAATGCAGACATTCAGTATATTATTCCAAGTGTATATATTTTATCTTACTTTGCTCATTTTGTGACTGTGCACTCTGCAGGCAGAAGATGAGGCCCTCATTCAAAGATCCATTGAGGAGACCATGGTGGGAATATACAGTACATTGTCTCACATGTGGTAACATGATACCACCAGTAAACCAGGGGACATTGGGGTTGTCTTGGAAGGCCAGATGGTACTGCGTGATCTGGACAACACTGCATTAGCTGCTGCCATGTTATTTGGCTTAATGTATGCTTTGAACCTCAACTACCCTTCTGAACTGAAGTATTCTTATGAAGTGCTCCAGAAAATTGTGATGGAGCTGGAAGGCAACACGCTCTCTAATGCCCCCTTTTCCACTAGTACCTAATCGGCTCGACTCGACTCGACTTCATTCATGGCTTTGACTCGCCTCAGTTTGTACGTTACCATTACGTGTTTGTACCTGGTTAAGTACCATTGGTACTTTCCTAGTAGTACTTTCTACTCGGCCGGGGTTCCAAAGCGAGCTGGAGCCAGGTACAACAGCTACCGTAATGCCGCCTTTTCCACTAGGTGCCAGGCGGTTGCTGATTGGCCAGGGCCTGGCGTCGAATTGCCGAAAATGATGACGTCGGCAGACGGCAGGCCACTGATTGGCCAGGGCCTGACGTCACTCACTTGATGCGTCAGATTAGAGCCGGCGACTCGTTCATAAGAGTTAACCGCGCCATTTTTAAAACGCAATAACAACAACAACAACGCGAACACGATCAGAGATGGCTGCACAGAAATCAACCCAGCGGAGCAACGACGATTTAGGTGCAGACATTTCTTTGTCTGGTGGCCTCCATTGCTCCGTGAGTCGTTTCGTGTTTGTGTCGCATAACAAATGACGTCGCTGGAGTTTCAGCCGGCGTTGCCACCATGGCGACCCCACCCACGATGAGGTGGTACTCTATTGTAATGGAAAACGACGACCAAAACTGAGTCTAGAGTCGAGGCGAACCGAGCTGAGTAGGTACTAGTGGAAAAGGGCCATAAGAAGGCCCAAGTTCTCAAAAACAGACTCTGTGAGTGAGCTGTTGCCATGGACCATTGTGACATTGGACAAGCACTTAAGCAACTCTCCTGTACTTCCCTTATGTCTGCTTTTCTAGTATTTACCTGTGTTCAAAAATGGATCTCTTGCACCAAAGTGCCTCACCAGATTTGCAGATTTCTCTTGAGCTAATGGAGGAGCTACAAAAGGTCAATCCCCCTTCCATTATGTTAGGATTTGGGGGTGATTTTGTTTTTGTTTTTTGTTCTTTACTCTGAAACATTTTTTGTGGTGGGAAAGCGAGCTATTATTACTCTTTCATTTCAGAGCCATTCTCAAACAAAGAGATGTGAACACGTTCTCTAAGAAAGCCCAAGTTCTCAACAAACTGAGTGAGGTGATCTTATGTTATGGAAAGGTGGATACAACACAGTGGCCCATGTTTGCCTTTTGGAATATGGACCATGGTTGCTCTTTCATTGCATTTATACTGACTTTGGACAAACTTGCACTGCCTTTATGTTTACTTTATATATATATAAATATATATAAATATATATATATATATATATATATATATATATATATATATATATACTGTATATATATGCTGTATGCTTTGTATGCTGTTTTCAAAAGATGATTTTTTTGTGTTCCAAAATGTACCTTGCCGTTTAAGTTGTTTTGTTCTTTGACAAAATACAGTCACTTTGATAAAAGAAAATTTTCTTTATGACTTGTTTGTTTTTTGAAAATTTTATGGTAAATGCTGTAAAAAAGAGATTAGCCAGGGTCAGATAGAAGGATATGCACAATGAATTTGTTTAAATAACAGAAATCAGTGCACAGAAATAATTTTAGCATGTGCAATGGATGAACAAAGTATGCAGAAGCTTTATAACTTAATATAAGATTTACTTGAGTAGGTCAGGTAGATTTAACAGAACAACACTGTGTGTAGCTTATGTAAAAAACTCATGTTGCTTTAACAGATGATAATTGAATATACTAAGCATGTGAAAAGCTTTAAATTAGCATAAAAAAGTCATGTTGGTTTAAAATAGGGTAATTGAATATACTTAACATGAAAGAAAATAGTTAAATTAACTTGAGAAAGTCATGTTTCTTTAACAAAAAATAATTCAGTATATTTAATGTAAGTAAATCATTTTGAGTAAACATAACTTTTATATGTGCAACCGATGTACATATTTTTTTTCATGTAAATCCAACAGCCTTTTTTTTCAGTGCATCTGTCTTTATATACTGTATATACGTCAGATGTTTTTTTTTTATTTATTTTCAACTGAGTACAATTAGCATAAGTGTATAACCAGTAAGTGTAAGTAAGTAACCATAATAGGTTCAAGCTACATATCAGCTGCTGTAACCGTATGCTTGAAATGAGTTGCTCCTAATAAAAGCCTGTAGAAAAGGTGAGTTCTGCTGTTCACGGTTTGAACCCAGAGGCAGAGACAACATAATATAAACATTTTGTATAACAGACTTTTTCTTGTATTGAGTGAAGTGGTGAGGCAACATTGCCACCTTGCGGCCACTGATAGGAAGTAGGAGATTAAATTAGCGCATTCTAATACAACATCCTTACAATAAATTCTTTGTGAAGGTTACAGTATAATGTTGGCTTACTTTTCATCAAGGGTCAGTTATTATCAGTGAGGTTCGGGGCACTGTGTTAGACTGCATTAGTTTCAACCGTAATTATTCTTTCACATAAAATAATATTTATACGCTGTACATCCCAAGGAAGAAGAATGCAGTGTGCTTTGGTGCAAAGTGGAGGGTTGAGGGAGTGAAATGTCTCCAGTGAGAAGGTCTGATGCTGTGTCGGCATCTGAGCAACATTCACCACTGATCCTGCATAAATGCCTAATTTGTTAATAGAACTGTCTATGTATGCACTTATTACAGACACTAATAAAACGTGTGATTACTATAAGATCTTACTTATGTGTTGTTTTTTATCTTTTTTTAATCAGGCAGTCTACCAGGCAGAGAGACTGTTGGGTTGAAGCAACAGATGTATAATAAGATTCATACACGATGAAGCTGGAGTTCTTATTCATTTTTCCCCTGCAGAATTTTCCTGTGATTTACTTCTGTAAATCAGGATTTTGGTGTGCAGTGTCATCTTTATAAAATAACAGCTCAAGCATTTTTAGCACATTCTGGGATATATAGTACTGAGGATGAACATTTACCAGTATACTATGTAATATGTTATGGTTGGAGTGCACTGTAAACCAAGCACCAATCACTGCTCTAAAGATCGGACCACCAGTCACTTAAGCCATATGCTGTAGATGGTATTTTGTTTCCTGCTAGTCAGTGTTTCTGTTCAGAGTGTCGTGTTCATGGAAGACCTGACCATGCTTCACCATGCTTTTCCACTTGGTCTCTATCACATCTGGATCACCTGCAGCCTGCTCTCTCGCTACTTTCCCTCTTTTTGGCTGTTCATCTGTTCAACTTGTGGCTTGTTTGCTATAAATGTATTCATCTGCATTTTTTTCAGAACCCATCAATGCTTACACCCTCAATGTGCTTCTGGAGTACCGGCACGGAGCTGGATTTCTTTTGGCACACAACCCCGAGGAGATGTGGCGATAATGTCACCGTGAAAGGTCAGAGAGTGGATTGAGAGGCTGAGGAAATTTAAACGTTCTCTCTCATCGATCATTATGGGGAACATGAGGTCACTCGCCAACAAGGCAGATGAACTGACTGCCAGCATGTCTACAGGGAGCGCAGCTTATGCTGAATGAAAATATACATCGTGCCTGAACAAGCAGCTACACTACTGTGAGCAGACAGGGGAAAACAGGGTGGACAGTGAACTGTAAGTGACAATGAAGCAACTCCTCAAGTTCATGTCGAAGAGATTTGATACAACCCCGACCCCTGTGTGTAGTGGACTAAGGAGTAAGGGAGTGGGGGGGCATCATACATGTATCTTGGGGTCCAAATCAAGAGAAAACTGGACTGGTCTCACAACACTGACTTCAGGAGGGGACCAGAGTAGACTGTTCATTCTGAAAAGACTAAGATATATTATATATTACACTCTTTCATATTGCATTTGAAATTCTTCTCTGTTATATCGCTGTCCTATACTATCCTACATTACTACCTATCACATTATCATATCACATAAAAATGTGTAAATATGTTACCTTGACCTTTGCTTTATATTCTACACTTCTATTATAGCTATATATTAATACAGACAACACTAAGTACCATTACTTAACCATAACATATATTAGAGTACACTGTCTTCATAGGCCTTTTACCTTGTGGTTTCTCTCAAAATGCTATTGTACAGTTTCAGTTTTTGCAATACATTTTTATAAAAATTCTTAAGTATACTGTTTTCTATAAAAAAAAAAGAGTTAAAAATGCCCCCAAAAAATATGTAACTTGGATTGTTGTTGATTGTGAAGTGCACCTTTATGAGCCATGGTGCATACAAAAATCTGTTTGCTGTAACAATTTTGGTATAAAGACAATCAAAAAACGGTACATTTAGGAAGAGAGACTTATGTTTATTGAGTGAACAAAGCTCAAAACACACTGTTAATAAGTTAATATGTTAATATTAATATACATTGAGACTGCAGATTGCATCTTGTTTTTAACCATAAAGCTGCTCTGGCAGTTAAATGAGGTGAAAGCAGTATAATTGTTCACAGAAATGGTTATCCTTTAGTCCCACCAACTGTAGATGTGATATGCATTTTCATCTTCTTTTTTGTCTTGCTTGCTTTATCTATATTTTCACGTCCACTTGTATATTACATTAGCAGAGATAAGATAGATGAAAAAAGAAAACTCTCAAAAAGAATTATATATCAGCACTTATCAAGGGAAATGTAAAAGATTGTCCTGACTGATAAAAGGACACAAACCAGCATCTCTCCTTCTTCCTCCACTTTCTCCAACTGTGCCACAAAATGTGGTTCTAAAAGGCATTCATGCCTAAAACATGCAATTCCTCAGACATTTTTCAGTCATTGCATGAATAAAATACCTCAAAAAACAAACCCAGCTGTTTAAAAAGTCCCAGTGTGACTATCCCTTCAAGTGGATAGATGATGCTTTGAGTGTGACCTAAAACAAACCTCTAATGTCATTGCATCTATTACGAAACACTGGCATATCTTGAAATTAGACACTGAGCTGCCATCATCCATCTCATTTGCTTTTTAGATGGGACAGAAACGATTTAGTCAATGCCAACTATCCTAAAAAATGTTTCCCTCCCTGATGGTATTTTTTATTTTTTGACACTTACTGAATATGGAGATTACATGTGCCTCCACAAAAAGTCTAAGAAGCAAACTGCCTGCTTGACTTCAGCAAGTAAGTACTAATTTTAGCACTTTTGGTCAGATCATTTTGAAATTTCCTGGTGTATATTTATATATAGAACAGAAATGTTAATAAAGTGAGCATAAGAGAATGACAACTGTGAAGAAAAAGCATTCAAACCTTTCCCAAGATAGAGTTTAAAGTTTCTTTTATATTTTCCAAAAATAGACGAGGAAGGCCCAAGGATACCCTGTTTTCTCTTTAATTTCTTGTTTTAACTTTGTTTTAACACTTCCTGTTTTCCTCCAACCAAATATGAGCTGTTAACATGTATACACCAGAGTGTCCTCCAGTACTTTTCCCACCATGTTTAAATGGTCTAAGTTGTCTAAAGTTATGTGATGTAGGTGGGGCTGTGATAAAAGAAAGTCTGGCCACTTTGTTAATGACCCCAGATGTGGACGGCCTTAATGTGTCTGACCCGGTGATGAATTTCATGATTGGGGTGAAAGTAGGGAAATGGTTTATCAGGACATGTCGGCAAAGATGTGTAAGGACACTGAAAGATGGAGTCAGTAGTCTCCAGAAAGTGATCCCACCTGGCTCAGCAGATGATGCCATTTACGAATGGCCCTACAGTGACAGCAGTGACTTATGGCAGCACATTGAATTTGCAGAAATGGAGAATGTGAAAGTAGCTGCTTTAGTCCAAAGTACCCCAAACATCAGTTTCAGATAAAGAGCTGACCATTTCAATTATTTATTTATTTTTTTTATTTATGTGGATGAGGCGGTAACTCTCCCTTTATCACTTCCTTTGTCCTTTATTTATCGCCCATTATAATAGTGAAGTTGCTGCAAACAAGGAAAGATGTGTGTATGTTACTGTCCCTTTGGAACACGGTAGTCAGACAAAGAGCTAAGTCTTCTGGAAGAGGAAATAAAAAGAATGGAGGCAAGGCAACTTCATGAAAACATACATCCAGAAACTGGTGATGCTCCTGGAGTCACTGAATAGGTTGCTGGGTTGATGATCTTGCTGGTTGCCCTGTTAGCGGATCCCGGGAGCTAATTTCTGTGTTTACTGTCGATCTGCCTCAGAGCTACGCATTCAAAATCGTCACCGTGTTTATTTTGGAGAACACTGGACTCTGTTGCTACTTTTCACTTGTTACATATACTGAATCTTCTGATAGTCAGAGAGGACACAATTATGAGAACAAGACCCAATTTGAAAAATACAGGAATTTTTATTTGACAGTATCCTGTTTGTTTAGGTGATTACTGCAGCGTTGCACTGTGGTGGGAGGTTTCATAACAGTAATGGAAAAAAAACATCCTTAATTATATATAGTTTTTTAATCAATGAATGTTCACTGTTTGTTCCGTCATACGCTCATGGAAAGATAAAGGTAGGTACCCTGAAGGCAGTTGGGCATGCATGAAAGCGGTATGCAGTTTTTCCTTGTTCAAGAAACTAAAATATCCTGTTCATAAGCCTCCTTTAGTGACTGTAAAACCACCACTGCCTCCTTGTTACAGCCAAATATGGGGCATGAGACGACACAGAAACAATCCCATAATGATGTGTTGTAATGTGCTTTATCATGCAGGGTCAAATGCAATAAAGAGTGTTGCTTATTCTTATGGACTGATGATGATTAGCAGATAAGAGATGAGCTGTTTTGGTTGGCTAGAGTTACATCAGTTACAAATGGGAGATGTTCTGAATATACAAATGGGCACTGAGCCGGAAAATCTCCTGAATATTGGATCGTTCCTGTGCTGCACTTTTTTTTTGGTTTGTTTTCTAGGTTTTCCGGCATGCTCACCAGAGGGCATCAAGGTAAAGTACTGTCAATGAATTATTGGATGTTGAGGAGAGAGATAGAGAGGAGGGAGGAGAAAGAGCTCTGCAGATTTGTCAGTAAGGTTGCCAGCTGAGAAGTTATCTACCCTCAGCTTTGGTAAAGTAATCAATTTCTGCCTCTTCTGCTAGAAAACAGCTTCACAATTTCTCTGCTGCAGATTTATTGGTACCAACGGCCATACTTTAAGCAGTTCAGCTCCATATAACATAAAATACAATTTATACTTTGGGTTTGGGTTATATTTATTGTTTTTCAAAGTGGAGTTATGGATGGTCAGTGGGACCCCCTGTAAGTTAATGTAGGGGCCTTGGAAGTCATGTGGCTGTGAAAAATAATGAACAAATGCAGTTTCTAAAGCAGGGTTTGTGACACATTACAAAATGGAAAAAGATTTAATGCAGACAGAAAATAAAAAGAATGACCAAAGCTGAAGGTAAAACAGGAGGAAAGAAAGGAGATTATACTCCCAAAAATGTGGTGTGTGTTGTTGACGTAGCTGCTATGGCTTCCATACTGACTGAAAATAGCAGAATTATTTGAGAAAATGCCACAGCACTCTTTCTACTGCATTTCCAGTCTATTTTTAATACACTTCACTTCTAATTTATGGAAATGTTAAAACTGGCCACATAATAGCTCCTGCACTGTAAGAATCTTTTTAGGTTGCATTTATTTTTAGTGCTGCTATGTCAGTTTGGACTAAAGATTACAAGTTTAGAAAGAAAAGAGGAAAAAAAATGGGGTTGTGCAGTCAGAAAGAGGGGTGCTTACCAGACCTCTGTAGCTTGCTTCTCATCTCTGCTTGAGGCTAGGGGCTCCAGGACACATTAGCTCCTACCAGTATAACACACCCGAGTGCAATGCTAAATTGATGGAGTACTCTTAAGATTTCCCTCTGCCCAGCTCTCCCTCTGCTCTGCCAATGCTGCTGCTGCCCACTGCACTAGAACTATCTGTACTTTGCTTTATTCTGCCCCACCACATACACCTGAAGGCTCTGACTTTAGGCCATAGGGGAAGATATCCTATGAGTGTGGCGTGATGAAGGCAGAGCCAAGCCGCTAAACATTAAATATCCTGTGTGTATTCACATATAGTTAGAAATTTCTGAGCACCCAAAATCAAAGGAATCACATACTGGGAGTTCTGATCTGTGTACAGTAATAAAATGTTAGCAAATAATGGACAGAACAAAGGGAGATGATACAATAAAGTCATAAACCCTCATAATCAGCACAGTGTATAAATGCTCCATTTGCTTCTGCTTATGTCTGCTTCAGTGAGAAAACGTGTTTTTATAACTACTGACTCTCCTCTATACTATCTTATGTTTCACCCTGTATTTAAAACAGCATTCATGCATTTAACTACAAAACATGTCTAATTCATTTTATATTGCCTGACACAGCAGGAGTTCAAGTTTTCTCTTTGTCTCCAAGTCATGGGGAAGGCAAACAGCAGCACCATAATCAATAATCAATGTGTGGAAGTGTTTCAGTGCTGATAGCAGCCTGAAATTGGAGTCGGTTTTGTTGGAACAACAGATAAAGTCAGTGAACATTGGTTGCTCTTTCTAAATCACCAGTACAGCAAGAACAAAATGGGATAACACGCTGAAACTGCAGCACAAACACTGTGTTTAATGCAAGAACGTATGTCTGGCAACATTTGTGTAGCTGAGCAACATAGGTTTTAAATGATGTAAGCAACATTTCAAGGGTGAAATTGAGAGCCAAGTCTAGCATGGAACAAAGAAAGACGGATTTAAAAAAAATCTAAAAAAATACATACATTCATCTGCCCATTTATCTGAAAATACACACTCTTCTTGCAGTTTACCCTAAATAATGGGCTGTGGGAACAATGGGCTGCCCCCAAACATAGTAGGTCATTTAGCAAATAAAAAGCTTTTTATGCATTTTTATAAAGTAAATTGCCATAAACATGATTTCAGATGAATGCAAATGTTGCTCAATGGGTACTGGATGTTCAAATTATTATTACAATTATTAACAGCGAGTGACTTTAACTTACATATACTATGTATTTGTAAATTTGTAATTAATGCTGAGCTGCTAATTTGACATATGCCTTTTTTTCCAGATTTACCGTTGCAGATCTTTTTCTTTTTGCTGACTATTTTTTATTATGTAGACAGAATCATTAAAGAATTCTGAGATCTAAAAAAAAAAAAAAAACAAACAGGGAAAAAAAAAAGAGCAAATAGCAACAACACATGAAATTGATTTTGTGTGGCTCAAAGTGACTGCGTCCACTTGCTAACGTTTCAGGCATTAGTCAGCCTCCACATCCCACCCCCCCATCTGCAGTGGAACAAACCACCTGCTGATACCTGTCCTATGTAAGACTAAGCACAGAGAGGTAAAGAATCATGAGCATCAGTCTGTCCACACAAACTCACACACAGACACACATGCTATAGGGTGCACCCTGGGTCATTTGTCTGCTCTGCTTGTGCAGAGACAAACACACACACACACAGTCACTGTTGAAGGCAGGCAGAATTATCTATCAGACACACCCAACGTGTGCAGGTATACTCAAACAGCCCTTGGTCTGTGTAGCATTGTGTGTGTAAATGCATATTTCTGGACATGACTTCACACAAATACCCAGTCAGACACAAAATGCTGCAGCTTCAGTCAGTAAAGACGGAGAGAGGCCATTCGTCAGCAGAAAAAAAAAGTAGCATTGAAATCAGAGAGAGGGAGATAGAGGGAGAAGTATGAAGGCGGAGTTTGGACCAGACTAGTCAATGTGTCTCCGTCAACACCCTCTGAAACTCATTCCCTCCTTTTCTCCTTTCCCCCGGAAGCTCTGACCAGACTGACTTTCATTCCCACCATCTACCTGGCTCTTCATTACTCGGTTTTCACCACGATCCAGGGAGAGGAAGAAAGACACAGACAGTGTCAGGTTTGGGGGAAAGAAGCAAAGCATGTTTCTAACAATGAGAAATCCCCATGAAACCACCGGTCTTTACTCCCATTCCCTTTTTTACGGAACATAGTAAGGTTATTGTTATTGTTGTTTTCACATGCAAGGCTTTCCTGATAAAGTGCAGAACATAAAGAGTTTTTTTTTTTTTTTAAAGGGAGAAAATAAGAGTCAGTGTACAAAAGACAGGCAGGAAATATGAGTCAAAGTGCAATAAAACAGGACCATTTGTCAGGAGCAAGTGGAGAGGACTGTCCAATGTTTCTCACTGTCACAGTGAACCGCTGCCCATAAAACCCCCTCCATTCCTCTCATGCTGTCCTCTGGCTGTGGGACATTGTGTTTATGTCTCTGTGTCTGCCTCCCTCTCTCATGTTTTGCGTTTTGTGATGTTGCTTCATTAATCCACAAAGTCTTGTCAGGTGAAGCTGTGCCTCTCTAAATGGGGAAAAAAGAAAAAAAAAGAAAAAAGCATGAGGCGGTTCCTCATGTAACTGTTAACCCTGTTAACATCTGTTGATGTCTAAATAATTTCTCTTTCTCTGGCCAAACTGCAGCAGTCATTTACCTCTTTAATATTTATATGCTTGTAATACCTGGTGGCTCGTTCCCTCTTAATGAGAAGTCTGATGGAGGTTTGGGTCACATCATATATCAGTCAGCAGTCTGTTGTCTGTTGCACACGGGTTTTCTTCCCATTCCAAAGCTTTATTTAAGTGAAAATGTACTGTAGAGACCTTTACAGACACCTGTCATGGCAATCACTAATACATCTCATCAATTTGTGAGACAGAACAGAAGACATCAGATTATTCTCACTCAGCAATAATGAATGGGGATAGAAAGTACAGCATGTGAAGGCATTGTTGGGGATGGATCATGGTTATTGTTGAAAGCAGGCTGAGGGATTTATTCATGTGTTGGTGCATGGCACAGACAGCTGTGCTGCATCTGTGATGTGCTTCTTTTCTGGGGCGCACTGACGTTATTTCCTCTGTGCCAGTTCGGTACCTTGGTGAGTCACTGTGCACCACAGTGAGATGTCAGGCATGTTAAAAGGGTGTGGCGGTGCTACTCCAGTAGCGCAGTGCTATCTTGGTGCCAATAATTAGTCAGTCTTGAGCGCTCTGCCACCCACCTCCTAAGAGCAGTAAACCGCTCAGCGCACTTGTGTTCTGTAATTTCTATATTTTGGTGACTTTATTTGGTGAAGCTACACCCATAAAACCTCCATAAAATCATTCTCATTAAAATCATTCATAAGGACAGACACCTCACCTTTAATTTAGTCAGTTTTTATACAAATGCAGGAACATAATAGGCTGTTCCCATAGATATGAATCACAGCACATATCCCAGCTTAAGTGACTGATATATAACAGGTCTGCTGTTGTGCACACCAGGCCTGATTCCAGAACAAAATGACAAAGGCTGTATATGAAATTAGTTTGGATGCACTGGTAGCTACAGTGTGGGCTGGCAACAGAAGTGAAAAATAATGTAGTGTTACAGGTTCCGAGTGTGTGTGTGTGCGCGTGCGTGTGTGTGTCCCTCATGAACAGATTATGCTGGAGCACAGCTGGAAAAGAGTCACAAACAGTAGTAAGTGAAACATTTTGCTTTATTTGCAATGGTTCTTCAAAGATATCATGTGTACAAGAACAAAAAGAGTTCTATATGAGTGAATATGCATTAGTACCAGCCAGTGACTCAGCCTTTGTCTTAGCCAAAGTTAGGTAAGGTTAACATTAAAACCTTTGTCAAAAGTCAAAGTCAAAGTCTGCTTTATTCTCAATTCTGCAGCATGTACAGGACAAACAGAGAATTGAAATTACGGTTCTCTCAAACCTTGGTGCATGAAATACAAAAAATAAGCCAAACCACAACAAAATAAACAAAATGAGTACAATCGAAACTAGAAGAATAAATAAGACATGGTAATAAATAGACAAGGCAAATTATAGTCAGTGCAAATGTATATGGTTATAGTGCAAAAAGAAGATTGAGTTAGCTTATGGTCTGGTTAAAGTGATTAAAGTGGGTGTGTGCTTATTGAGTTCCTGAGGGTGTCAACCTGAGGGTGTCAAAACTTCAAGTGTTGATGGGGGTGGAGGGGGGGCAGAGCAGAGCTTCACAAGCATAAACTGTCTCACTCACTGTAATTACAAAGAAAATATGTCTAAGTCCTTTCACATGCTAAACATTGTGTCAAAATATTAACAATAATGGTGCAGTCAGTGAGCTTATTTGCTTATATCCCAGCATATAGATGGCACCTTAGGGTACATGAAAAAAGTTTACTGCTCATTTTTTAAATGTAATTTGACAACAGAACTGCAAGAAAACTGTAGTTTCTGCTGGATGAGCCGTATCGTCCAACAGAAACCACACTGCCACAGCAAACTCAGCTTCCTTAAAGTCTGTCCCTGCAGTGGTCTCTCTTTGTTTACATCTATGAAATATTCAGTCCCTGGGTGTAGGGTGCTCAGGGTTGTTGGCTATTTCTTTCACTAAATCTCACTGACATTTACCCCACTACAGCATCCAGGGCAGAGAAATATAATCTTTTACACTGTGTATTCTCTCCCACCTCTTTCTGACCAAATGTTTCCACCACATAGTCTCTCAAGTGACTAATTTCTCTTTGTCATTTTTGTGGAGAACTGCAGGAAGTTGTGTGGTCTCTCCTCTCCTCTTTTGTGAATTTTGTGAAAGTATGTCAAACTGACCGTCACTTATCACCTCCTCCTCACATGCCAGGGCACCTTGGACCAGTCTGACACCAGTTTAGACTAGACATAGTGTTGAGGGTATCCAGCAGCCTCAATACTTGATTCCTTCAGGCAAAGGACTGGAATGGCTGGGTTGAGTAATGGCCTTCAAACGCCCCGTGGCCTCATTTCACACCTCTGTGTCACTGGTTTGCATGCCTTCAGTCCCATAAAGCAGGTGAGATCTTACAATAACATTGGAATATTAATGAATTGCTATTTTCTAATGTACCTTGGCTGCATCATGTCGTGGGAGAAGACATGTTAACCATCTCCCAAAACATGCACAGGTAACACAGGAGGGAGTTTGCAGGAATTTTTAACTATACTTATGATCAGCTTCATTACAATGATGGTCTTGATTTCAGAGGCATTAGGGTTGATGCTGCATCCAGTGACCTGACACGACCGCATATTGATCTGGTGAGCAACATGTCATTATCAGAGATTTTGGAGAAGTATGTTGGTGGAGTGGAGAGCTCCTCTGTGCAGTGAAGCAGCTTGGTGTAGCAGTAGACCTCAAACTCAAACATTTTCTCCAACTATTGAAAAGGAAAAAAAGTTTTTAATGTAACAAGAATATAAACACCCTTGACTTACTCGTTCGAAAGCTTTTAGTAATATCACACAGCCTTCCTGAGCAGATTTAATTCCCTGTGTTGCCATTGAATTGTAGATATTCAAACTTTCCATGATTCTTAGCACATCTAAGACCTCATTCTTGACCTTGGAAACAGCTGAAATGAAAATTGAAAATCAAATGTACTCACTTTAAAGTCAAGGACAATAATAGAAGCTTTTTATTGGTGCCTGTAGGTAGCACAAATTCATGAATTAGGGGACGGGTAATACTTTTTCATGTTGTTTTTCCAGACAACAGAAGAAAATGAAAGTTCCTGTTCTGCATCCCGTGGAGCAAGGTCTATTTTCAGGTGGAAAACAGTAAACATAACATGTCGTGCATCACTTTACACATTTCAAATTTAATTGGAGACTTCATTGTAAATGACAAAAATGTGTTCTTTTAACAATGTACCCATCTCAGTGGAAAGCATGTGTTTTCTCAAAAGCAACTCTTTCTTTCTCTTTCTCGCCTCTGATTGTTGCCCTTCCTTTTCCCTCCCTGCAGCTCATTTTCTCTCTGTCACCTTATACTTTCCTCTCCTGCCTCAGTCTCACACCTTGTTTCCTCTGTTCTTTTTAAAGATGTCTAACCAGTGTATCCAGGTAGCAGTACGGCCACGTGGCCCCATGCTTCCTGTGTTTCTGGCATTTTTTGAAACAGAATAATTCACTTTAATAAAACCTTCCCACAGCACTTTGGAAGATGTCCCTTCCTGTTCAAACCTTTACAGAGGCAAAGTGAAGGATAGTTAAGATACTCTTCTCTCTTCTAACTTTTATTTTTTAACATTGTACTACAAGCAAGGTTACACAGTTCTTTAACTTGTGAATTTCTCTTGGAGATCAATAAAGTATCTATCTATCTATCTATCTATCTATCTATCTATCTAACTTTGCAAAGGCCAAAGAAATGCTGAAATCCAACATGTTTAACCGACTGCAAAAATCCCACAATAGTTGTGCAACCCTGTACTTTAACTCAGTGTGTCACTGAGACAACATGCGTGCTTCAGCCAGCCTCGAACTAAAACAGATCACAGTGTGAGGCTTAAAATGCTAGTCAAAGTAACGAGAGGTGAAGGAAATGGGATTCAGTGGCAGGAGAAAGAGAGAGTGGGATGCAGAGTAGGATAATTTAAGAAACAACAGGCACAAAGATGGGAGTGAAGAAGTACAACAAGAAAGAAAGTGGAATACAAAAGGGCAAACTGCAAAAGAGACTGAATAAAATACACGTCAATGCTGCCATACAGTCAATTTATGGCACAAGGTGCTAATGTGTGGGCACAGATCTCCTCCTCTTACTGTGATCCATATGGCACAAAGAGTCTATTTAATTTCAGTGCCTTGTTTAGATTGGGCCTAGTTTTCTCCACCATTCCTGCATAATTTGCCATTTGGCTTCAGGTCCAAACCACATTGTCTTTTGTTGTTGTTTTCTTTTCCCTTTTTTTTAATCGTGATTAGCAGAATAGAGTAATTCAGCTGTTGTTGAATGATGACATCATCCTCCTTGAGGATCTGTTCACCCGGCAGAGATGTTTAATGGAAGCCTTTCTTATTTCATAGCTAAAAGAATGGAGGTGACTGAAAATGAGGGGATAGAGTGGAGAGATGACATTCAACAAAGGTCCTAGCCAGACAAAATAGAGCTCTTCCAATTTTGTGCTCAGCATCATAAGCTGGATCATATTACATTTTTATAATAAATACAATGCAACTATAATTTTTAGGGAACAATATTAACTAATGAAATGAAAATAAAATAAATGAATGAATGAATGAATTAATTAATTAATTAATCAAAATGCAGCTTGCTTCTTCAGCCTGTACACTCATACAGCAGGTAGGCAGGATACTTTAGACAAGAACACAGAGGTAAAACAGGGAGTGTTTCTCAAAGTTCAGGAAGGATCCTCACATGACTGGTGAGGTTTGTCTTTTCCTTGAAATTCAAAGGACTGAGCATGGGCATGGCCCTTTCCCCCACTTTGGAAACTTCAAAATAAGGTTAGTAAACTCTCAGTTCAGTTCACCTCTGCTGTCTTTTATGATGTGTCAGATGAGTATAACAGTGTTCATGACAACTTACATTTTACTTTTCATTCAGTTCTCAGTGTGGTGCAATTTGACAAGAATGTCTCTTTCACACATCAGTATATGTTTTATCACTCTTCCCACAAACTAGACAGACACTATTGTCCCTGTACTAGTGATGGGAATTCTGGCTCTTTTTAGAGAACCGGCTCTTTCGGCTCCCAAGTGGCTCTTCTGATTTTTTTGTTGCTTAAATTAATTTATTACCAACAATAATATGTAAAATTATGTGCAAAATGAAATTACTAATGTAAAAAAAACATGCATTATGTTTTTTTTTTATTTATATATGTTTATTATATAGATATGCCTTTATTTATTAACTCTATAGAGTGCTACAAAAATAAATTATAAATTATACAAAAAAAACTTTTAACTATTTACAATTGAACTTTTAACGATTTTAAACTTTTAGCTTTTTTCTACTAAACAAATTTAAAGTGAAACAACACAGAATCACTGTCTCAATAAGAGATTTTAATCTTGCAGACTCTCCACTCTGCCTTTGTATTATCAATAGAACTGAAATGGGTCCAGATTTTACTCCTTTTCCTGCTGTCACTCATTTTCTTAACTTTACCTTTCCAGCACGTTGGTGCTGTCTCTCCTTGTGGCCCTCTGGCTCCTTGCTCTCTTTCTGTCTGGTCTCCATGACTCCCTCCCTCCTGTTCTCTTGTTCGTACAGAAACAACACCACACATATTGACCAATCACATGCGACTTAAAGAGAAAAAAAAGAGAGAAAAAAAACAAAAACAAAACAAAGTGGCTCCCGTCGTTCACTTCAAAGAGCCGGCTCTAAGAGCCAGATCGTTTGCGACTGACACATCACTACCCTGTACCTAAAAAGTCTGCAGTATCCACTCTGTGGCACTCACCTCCATTCTGATGAAGTGAAGTGTTTTGAGAAACTGGTTCTCCAGCACATCCTCAGACTTCCTCAGAAACACACCACAGACAGTTTTGGCCCTTTTCCACTAGTACCTACACGGCTCGACTCGACTCTCGACTAGGCTTCCTCGGTTTGTACGCGTTTCCATTACGTGCTTTTAGTACCTGGTACCAGGTACTTTCCTAGTACCTACTCGAGCTGAGTCGAAATCGAGCCGAAAATGTGACGTCAGCAGACGGCAGCCCACTGATTGGCCAGGGCGTGACGTCACTAGATGATGACTCAAGAGAGCGACTCGTCGTTCATAAGAGTCAACCGCGCCATTTTTAAAATGCAATAACAGCAAACACACGATCAGAGATGGCTGCACAGAAATCAACCCCGCGGATCAACAACAACGAGAGGTGCAGACATTTCTTTGTCTGTCTGGTGGCCTCCATAGTCGCTTTCGTGTTTGTGTGTCGCATAACAAATGACGCCGCTGGAGTTTCGGAAGGCTTTCTGTGTTGCCACGACCACCTCACCCACGCTGAGGTGATACTCTTGTAATAATGTTGTAATGGAAAACGACCGAAACTGAGTCGAGGCGAGTGCCGAGCCGAGTAGGTGCTAGTGGAAAAGGGCCATTTGTCACACTTCCTCCACTCTAGTGCTCAACACTGGACCCCCCTCCAGGCTGTGAGCTCAGTCCCCTCTTGTTAACACTGCAGACCCTCAACATGGAGGGTCTGCATGAGGGTTCACAACTCTGCTGTGAAGTTTGTAGATGACACCACCATCAGCAGCCAGAATTCATGAGACTTCATATTCTGAGGAAATCAACAATCATGCAGCTTGGTGCACAGAGAACAACCTAGTGCTAAACATCAGCAAAACTAAGGAGCTGTTTGTTGATTTTTAAGAAAAAAGGAGGTGAACACACAGGCCTGTCTACATCTGTAGAGGTGAGGTGGAGCAGGTGAGCAGTTTTAGGCTCCTAATATTGCAGATAACCTGTCATACTCATCTCCACCCTGGTGAAGATAGATTGTTGACTTATTCAAATGAGCAATTGAAAGCTTTTTGACTGGAAAATATATAACTGGCATGGGATGTGCAGGGACCAGGAGGGCTTAAAACCACACAGATCATCATTGGTTCCCATTTACTCGACCTCTCAACAGCACTGGATCTTCCTCATTCCACCGTGATTAAATGATATGGAACTTCCTATTATGCCGGTTTTACACATTAAAATACTACGTTTCTACACAGGACATTAAATAAATACAATGAAACATTTTTATATTGATATGAGTTTTACATTGTTACTGGTAAAAACACATTAATTTTGTTATTCCTAGTCACTGTGGTAATGGCTTTTAGATTGATTTAATGGACTATATTGTTTGACAAAGAGTCATTACTTAATAAGGGAGATTTGGTTTTAGAAAGAAAAGGAATGAAAGATGAGAAGATGAGATATGGACAGTGGGAAAGGGGAGAAAGGCAAAAAGAAAGAAGGAGACAGGCAGAAAAAAGCTGAAATGAGAGCAAGAGAGAAAAATGATGAGTGAAATGTATAGAAAACGACAGATGGAGAGAGAGGAAGTTAGGGAAGGTTCAGAGATCCTGGGATATAGGACAGGAAAAACACATGAATAAACATACGCAGAGGAAAAAAAGAAAACTCTCATATTTTCTCTTTCTTCATTCCCCAACAGTATTACCAGACCCAAACTAAATTACAAGCATGAGCACACAGTTCCACTTTAAAGTAGCTAAACCTCCAGCGGCAACTTCAAATCCTACTCAGCTAGTGAACCAAGAGATCAAACAGCTGACCGCTCCACTGTCTTATTATTATTTATACTGTCTTATTATTTATTTGTCTTTGCTTGCTAGGCTGTTTCCAAGAAATTAAATTCTGCTGCAAACAACATATTTCCTTCATTTCATCTCAACTTTCCATCTGTTGGCCTCACTTCTCTGAAGTTTTACTTTTCAAAAAAGAATCTATTAAAGTTTGCAGATGGCAGCTACCTCCGTACAAATACATCGTCTGTCATTTTGAAACGAGACGTCTCTGGGAGACTTCAGACTGTACACACCCACACAGGTCCCTCTGGCTGATTAAATCTCTGATCATGTTGGCGCTATCCTGTGTAGTCCTTGCTGAAAAGTCTCAGTAAAAAATACTCTATATTTAATAATATATATAATAAATGTAGCATCACCACAGTGAAGAAATACTCTGAAGTAAAGTCCTGCATTGAACATTTAACTCAAGTAAAATATTAGCATAAAATACACTCAAAGTACAAAAAGTAAAAGTACTCCATAAGTGGAATAATGTGTATACTTTATTGGATTATATTACTGATGCATTAACATGTAAGTATCATGTTGCAATGAGTAGAGTTGGGGCTTATTTTAATTACTGTGGTGCTGGGCAGGTTGTGAACTCAGGGAAACAATTCTTATCTTACTTTTAAAAATGGAAATTTTCAACTAAACGGCAATTACCTCAGTTACTTGAGTAAAGTAAGTTACTTTCCACCACTGATTACATGACGTCACCAAGTTTCATGTGCCAATTCAAATGAAGATAGTGCAGGTTGTCCTCCCACAAGGTGCTACAAAACTTCGAGGACAGTGAAAGAAATAGCAATCAAACACAAACAGTACACATCCACACAGCGCTGAGAAGAGCTCTGATCAGTCAAAAAGCTAAAAAAACTGTGTGGACCACGACTGTACTGAATGCTATCATCAGTGAATGCAAAGAATACAGAGATGAACAACTGATGAATGAATGTGGACCATTTATAGCAGATAATGCAGTGCATGGGTGTTTTGGCAAGACTTTAATCAGTGAGATCACTTTAATGCACCATTCAGTAGCTGAAAGGTTGTTGGGAAGTGAAATACTTTCATATCCCATAATGGGATGATTTTCAAGGGAGATCCAAATTTACTACAGCATGAAGCCCAATATCACAGGGAAAGTAAAAAAACAAATGCAGCTATAAAAGGTCACCTGATGTGACTGATGTGTCTGATCTTTAAGACACGTCACTTACAGCAGTAAGAGAACCGATTTTGATATCCTCATTTAGACCAGAAAAATAGGCTAATTGATTATTTGTCACAGGAATATTTATGTGCTGTTGATTTTATCATTGTATGTAAAGTCCTTGTGAATGTTAATGTTGTTAACAGAGGCCTTTATGATCTCATGTGGTGTGAAGGAGAGCTATCCTCTGAGAGTGGCTCCTTATGTTCTTGTGAGAAGTCCTTGAATTAAAAGAATTAATAATGATAATCACTTAAAAGGCACTCTTCTGAGGGACGCACACAGAAAGGCTGCTCAGGCTCATGCCAACGACTTCTCAGTCATAATTAAGGACCACTGTGAGATGGATGCTTTAACCTCTCACCTCTTTCTGTACGAGCAGACATCAAGAGCTGAACTAAACCTGGATAATCCTGAAGGAAGAAGGATTGGCTCAGGGCAAAACAAAACAGAGATTAATATTCATTTGACAAAGAAATGAAACTCATCTGTGTTTGGCTGGATGAGAATGACGGCTGTCACTTAAAAGAGATTTAAAAAGAAAGTGAGATAAAACAGGAGGTTGAGAACAAAACTTACAAAGTGTAGACATATGGATAAAAACAATAGTTTCAATACAAACTAAATGTTTTTTCTTCTTTTCCTTTTGGTTTTGAAAATGTTGACAGGTTGTACCCAATGATTCAACTGACTGATCAAAACTGGAAAATAGCCTTGAGGAGGAGAGATGGAGATTCTGCAAAGCTATCAAGGTATCTGATATAACAGTCAACAATGTCAAGTATGCTATCAGAGATGTATTTTTCACAGATGCACTGCATTCACAGAAAACTCCTCTATTTTGGTTGCCATTTTAAAACACCCAGACACCTTTCTTTCTGGTAAAATGTCCTCACTGTTTGACACTGTGTTAAAAATAAAATGAAATTTAATATTTACAAATGATATGGTACTACTGTACAGTACAATTTTGGACCCTCTATAAGGTACAAACCACAAGGGTACAGGTAAGTACCCAGTATTAAGAAAACAGCACACTGGAAGGTCCTGCCCCAGTGACATGCTGTTCTACCCCTAAAGGTATACATTTTACATTTTTACATTTTTTACATTATTTATGACTGAAGTGTACTGAATTTGTGTGTGATTTCATTTCAGGAAATTATTGCATTACATATTAAAATATCTGTATTTCTGTATTATTATACTCTTGTTTTTTTTACAATCTAATTTACCAGGAACCTCACCAACATTGGCTTCATTCACCAAAGCAATCAGTAAAGATACAAAATAAGATCACTTGAAGATAAAATACATTGTTTTAGAGAACAAATGAAAATCACTGGATAACTCTCCCACTGCTGCAGGTGGGACACAATGATAGTATACCCTCTAGAAAAGCTTAATAGTAGTAGTGATCAGTTTTTAGACAAGTAGTAGTAAAGTAAAGTGTAGGTATGTACTTATACACACAACTTATGACTTATCATTCCATTTTTCCCCATTTTGTACTCCCATTTAAAATCTTTTTTTATATGTTCTAAATGTGATGTTACACACAGGAGTGTACTATAATCCTATAGGTTTGTGTTATAACCAAATGTTTTCAGAGTTTATGATCTAAGAGCTTCAACTATGACTCAATTTATGTTTAAAAAGTGGGATGGTTTAATGCAACTCTCTCTTTTACTATTTTCAAGAAAACTACATTATTCCTCTACACGTTCTCACTCCTCTGATCGATCTGCCTCAGTGTCATCCTCTTCATTCAGTGACAGGAAGAAGAGAAAGAAGGCCAAGAACAAGAAGAAAGACAATGAGCACAGTTTGGTAAAAGAAGTATGCTATGTATGGTATAAAATTGCTTTATTCAAATGTATTGACATAGAAAATCAACAAACTTTGGCGATACCATGTCCTTTCCTGTATGATCATCCTCAGGCCTAAATTAGCATTATTTACACATAAACATGTAAGTGATGTTTGAAACAATCAACACTTCTATTTGTTATTTTTCAATAACCAAGGAAAAGTTAGAGTAGATGCAGACTTTCAGCCTTGCTGGTGAACAATTATCCAGATATTAAAGAAGAAGACTTTATTTGTGTGTGTCTTTTGTTTTCTGCATATGTGCATGCCCCTATATGTGTTGTGAATCTTCTCCGTTTTTATAGTGAAAAACCCAGAAGATGTCCAACAGTGGTACATGACAGAATTTTACAGAAAATGTGCAGCGTCAACAGAAGTTGTGAAAACCCCAGCATGGACTGGAACACCATCAGCTATACTGCTGTGACTGAAGAGACATCTTGGCATCAAGTTTGAAATGTAAAATATGTACAAGGCCTCAAAAGTATCAAATGTCTTGATTTGAAAGTAGTGAGAAATTAACAGAAACAGGAAGTTTAGCATTTTGCAGCCCTGATTCATAGTTATAACACAGAAATTACAACAAGTGTTTCCAGGTAACAAGTCAAGAAATAAAAGGCAATGTTGTTGAATGTTGGGAATGAAACACATGGGCATAAGAATTTCAGCATTATGATATGATAATTACCAATTTGTACTTTTCAAAATGTTATTTGCCATCATGAACTTGCAGGGAACCTGCCTGTATTACCTCGCAGACTGTTATCAATCATATGCAAAAATTTCATTTGACATTTTTTACTTACATAAATGTGATAAAAAAGAAATAGCATTGTCCCTGCGGAATCCATAGTAGGCCTTTGGCATGTTTCATTGTGATTACTTTTCACATGCTGTTAGTGTAATATATAGTGTACTGTATCTGTAAAACCCTGAGGGAAAACATATTTACATCATGAATATACATCGCAGTGTGTGTGTGTGTGTGTCTGTGTCTGACTTACTATAGAAAACACATTTCAGACTCAAGACTAGTTAATTGAGAACGGTTTGTCCAATTGGGGACAACACAATGGTGATTGAGCCTCTGGCCCTGCAGCATTTGCCTTATTATGACTCGGGTACTGGCAGTGACTTTCACTGAAAAATAACAAGCAGCACACAGTAAGGCTTTTAACAACTGCCTCACTTTTCAGTTATGTGTGTGAGATAGGTTGATCAGTAAATGGTTACTTTGTTGTTTGCTGAACAAACAAGGAAAAAATCAACAACAACAGATGATTAAACGTGAAACTGAAGTGAGCTCCAAAAACACTCCTGCAGTTACTGATTATCACCAAAGGTGCAAAGGTGCACTGAAAGACGATGAGAGGAGAATCTTTGTGATTATGACTTTAAGGTAAAGGAAAGGTAAAAGGTCGGGGTTGAGCAAATAGTGGTTAAGGTTAGCGTTATGATAGGTCTCCAGGAAATGAAAATAAGTCTTTGTAATTTCCTCAAAAGTGACTGAACTTAACGTGTGTGTGTGAGAGTGTGTGTTTTGTTGAGCACTATGAGCCTTCACACCCACATGCACAAATTAAACAAATATCAGCAATGCTCTTTGCATTTGTATCCAAAGTCTTAATGTCTGTGCAGATATGTCTGTGTGTGTGTGTGTGTGTGTACATACCCTGTGTGCATACCCTCGAGGGTGAAAAATCAATCTCGACCAATTAAACTGTCCAAACATAACCCGTGGCAGAGAGCAACAGAGAGAATGACAATGCAATGTGGAAATGTCTGCCATAGCATTACTCAGACGAAAGACCTTTAGTGTGTGTTTAATAAGAGTGAGGAGACACGGATACAAGCCTCTGCAGAGACACACACCCAGTGTGGCCTTTGGCTAATACACTGTTTCATTAAAAAGGAAAGTTTACTCATTCATATTTAAATCGTGTCACCTTAAAGACTTTAAAATAAGACATCAATTGATGTTACACTCAAAAGATCTCAGAGACCTTTTGTTTTCTCTTCAGTCGAAAAGGCTTATTTCGACCAAAGTGTGATTTCAGTTCTTCTCCTTCAGAGCAATTTAACAGGACTTTTCTTGAAATGAGTCAATGGGGAAAAGGGGAGATAAAATTTTAACACTTAACGAGTGATTATATGTGATGTGTTAGCATACAATCTAAACAAGCAACAATCACTATTGTTGGCTATTTGGTTACTGACATATCTGATGACAAAGATCATCCCATTACAGGGTTTTAGGTTTTTCCCAGTAAATGTTTGATGTCTTACTGAGTGAGCAGCGTATTATAAGCTGAAGAGCTTGTATTTTCACTCTGTGGTCTTGAGAGAGCTGTTGGGTCTGTTAGCTTCATCCTCTGAATACACTAATTATCCACATTGAATACTGATTTTATCCACTTTATTTTCTGTTAACATGGGAGAGTCTCAGTATAAATAAGGGACCCCAAACCGTTCTCCAAGTGTAATTGTTATGTAATCTAATGTCACCTTCTTCATTACAGGGAGCTCCCCAAAGAAATTTTTGTTAATGTTGAAGTGATACTCTTGCACTGTAACGTATAAACTGTCACCTAACGTCAGTCATGTTCATCTTTGTGTGCATACAGACAGGTTAACCTTTTGACAGTCATTACACTAGTAATATATACATTCCCAATTCATTCATGTCACATGGTAATTTGTACAGTGCTTTTACATTTCAGTTTTCCTGAAAGGATTTGAATTGGACACACACACACACACACACACACACACACACACACACACACACAGAGTAAAGCAAATCGCAAATCTGGACGCTTGATTGCAAACATCTTAGGTCTTTGAAATGCAGGTGCATTTCTTTATTCACATATCTAGTTTGTTGCAGTTGGCCACTGTAAGTCCTGCTGGCAGGCACAAGGGAGATATGGGTAGATAAGAGTCACCGTTCAGGAAGTGATTGAAACGCTAACATCAGTTGACATTTGTGTCTAAGGCAATGAAGAAAGGCAGGAGTGGCCAGAGCTCCATATGAGGACATCTCACGGACTCATTTCCATTACCTGTGATACCTTCACACATGGACTAAACCCATGAACTCATTTTATCTACAGTTTATTACGACCCATGTTTAACTCCATATATGACTGATGATGATGTTCTCTGTACATGTGGCATCTATTGCACGTCTGTCCGTCCCAGGGAGAGGGATCCCTCATCTGTGGCTCTTCCTCAGGTTTCTTCTTTTTCCCATAAAGGGTTTTTTGAAGTTTTTCCTGACTCGGTTCGCAGAGAAATTGTACAGATTGTAAAGCCCTCCGAGGCAAACAATGTTTGTGATTTTGGGCTATTAAATAAATAAATTTGATTTGATTTTGAGAAGCTTCAACCTGGACCTGTCACCAAGCAAAGAAATACAGATTCAAATTAAATTCAAATTCAAATTCAGAAACACCTCTGTAATTTGAAGCTGTTCCTTCAAATTATGGAGCTGGAAATTCAGAGAACAACATTATACACACTGAGGCATGTGTGTTGATGAAAAGCCTCCTTTAAAAGTCCATATTTACATGTTGATATTAAAGATGGGGCTACAACTAGGCTTTCTTTTTAGAACAAAATCTTGTTTGCCTTTTTCTACATGAAAAAGAATTGCTGAAGCAGTTTTCTCTGAATGGGACTATGGGGATGTTATTTATGGGCAGGCGGCCAATTCAACTCTCAAATCTTTAGATGCAGTATATCAC
Source organism: Scortum barcoo (assembly GCA_023238725.1). Classification (NCBI taxonomy): domain Eukaryota; kingdom Metazoa; phylum Chordata; class Actinopteri; order Centrarchiformes; family Terapontidae; genus Scortum; species Scortum barcoo. Next base: position 25,784,165 of record CM041554.1, read on the forward strand.
TCCAATTTAAGAATTATCATGGAGATAATAATGGGAATCACATTTTATTATAATTAGGTCTTAACAAGTCTCTGTATAACATGCTTGAGTCATTACTTAATGCTAATTCAACACTAACACAAAGTGTACCTCTTTATTTAACGATCCAACAAAATAAAAAAAAATAAAAAAAACATTCTGACTACCAGTATGTGTGTGAGTTTGTGTGTGTGTCTGTGTGTGTGTGTGTGTGTACATGTCACTTATATGCTTCTTGCCAATTGACTGGTCTCTAACTAGCGGGTGGCATCTTTCTACTAACAGCTTGGATCACCAACACTTTAAGAGTGTGTGTGTGTGTGTGTGTGTGTGTGTGTGTCAGTGTACACAGTGCACACATGATCTCTGTGCACAATTTCAGTGAGTGACAGTTCAATAATCACCAGGCTGCGGAATGCTCTTGTAATTACCATTAACAAAGTGATTTGTGTGTGTGTGTGTGTATTTCACATCATGAAGTGCGCTTTGATTTAAACAAGATCTAAAAAAGTATAGACATTTAAATGAATAAGGGATTTTGTGTAACATTTTAGTTTTTTTGTCTGATGTAACGCAAAACAATGTCTCGCAATTCTCTGCACTGACCATCAAATTCATTTAACAGTACAGAAAAAAATCTTATCTTACTTTATTAATCTAAAAAAAGACACATATTTCTTGAATGAAAAATGAATGGATGGAAATATATTTAGTGATTACATTATTTAAGTGCATTTTCACATTGAAATGCACTAGAGACATGCTTACAGCAGCACACGAGTTCACTGAGCTCTTTCAGTAACACTTATATATATGATATGATATGATATACACTATATCTGTGTGTTCTCAGACATTCACTGCTTCGTGAGTTCACTGCATCACTAAACACTGTGTATTGTTGTATATGAACATGTTCTGTAACAATGTGTGTTCAACTGGTGGGAAACATTTCACCACTGTTGCCTCTGTGATTTCTCCTGGATACACAGACGTTTTTAGCAACGCAGAGCTGCCTAATCACCATGCAATGGATCACCCTGCCAGTTACTGCGACACAAAGTGACTTTCACGACCCAGTGGGCGCAGCTTGTAGCCAGCTAAGTAGGAATTATTCACCCTGCCTGTATAGAAAGCCCTCATGAGTGGCACAACCCTTGGCAGTCACACTGATGGACTGACAGACTCACATGCGCGAATGAACTCACACACTGACCCGGAGGGGGAATGTGCACGAGTATTCAGTATGTATGAAACAAAGGCATGTGTGTATGTGCATTTATGTGAAATCTTGTATATTCTCTGACAGCACTCTATATATATATATATATATATATATATATATATATATATATATATATACCTACATTTTTTATATGCAGATGCTGATTTTATTACATCCATGTTGTGTTGACTTTACATCACTATGCCTTCATTCGAAAGTCGTATATACAGTATAACTGCATACACACACACACATACTCATACAATGTCCTCAGTGTCATGAAACATAAGCCTTTGTATGGGAAAAGAACAGAATACACGGGCACAAAGTGCACACTGTATAGGGGATGAGCCCTGGAAACACATACATGCTTTAATAATGAGCCATATGTGCCACAAGACACCAACACACACTCATGCAAATGGTTTGCAAATCCTCTAGTTCCCTTATTCCGCACATTTGAGCCTCCATCAAACTAATGACAGGCGTCCTCCGTAAATCATCGAGCAGCACATTCACAACGCAGTGATAATGATGGTAAGTAATCGTGGCTGGAACCAAGGAGGACTGTCGCTGGAAATCAGCTCTGTCTCAGGGTTCACTTGCTGACAACTGGATGTGAAACACCAGGTGAAAGATCTGATTAGAGATTTGACAAACATTTGAGTGGGCAGGAAAAAGGTGCAGTTTTGTTTTATTTCATAAGCTTTTGTTCATGAGGCTCAGTGTGTTTCAGAACAACTTTTTAAAAGGGGTTTTTTGTTGTTAAAGAAAAAGTTAGTGAACTTCGTGAAGAAGTACAGTGGCCCTTAGAGCTCAGTGCACTGTATGAAAACGCCTGCAAAAAGGCCAATAATAGGATTAGGAAGAACAGAGATGACACAAACATTTCGACACAAGGACAATGCCGAGTTACTTTCCACGTCTTTCTTTGTTCAGCCATCCCTGCTGTCACTCCACAGGACACTCAAGGCTCAAGCATGACTGCAAAACATGCCCCGTCAATGACATGCACTTACGAAACACACTCACACACACAAATCTTCAAAGACACAGACGAGCACAAAATTACATGAATGCACTCGCTGTATTCATAAATGATACAAGGTATTGTAATTTAATGTATCCCTGAATACAGGGAAACACTCGCAAACACATTTTAAGTAAGGCACACAGATACACACACACACACGCAATAGATACCTTTCAAGTCCTGTTGCAACAGCACCTCATTGTGCCTAGATTAATGACTTCACGGATCATTAACCCTCTGACACAGACCCAGGAAATTATTACTGTATTTACACACACACACTCACATAGATGTATATGCATACACACACACACACACTGCAGAGCATTGCTGCTGTCTAAGGTTCAGTATTTTAATATTACGAGGTGATTGGGTAAAATACAACATTAACAGACACAGATGCACATACATATACACACACCGTCTGCCAAGGTTTCCTCAGGTCACATTATCAGGTCATTAGTTGTGATTAAGAAACTGTTAGCAGACAATGAGGAGACAATGAGATTAACATTGATTCCCCTTTTTTTAAAACTCATACAGAACTCAATGATCCACGAAAAATTTTAATTAAAAAATAAAACTTCATTGTACTATAAAAAATTAAACAGCAAACAAATGTGATGGAAAAATAGTGTTTGAAAGTTGAACTGACCGAACCCAACTTTTTAGGTAAGAAAATGTAAACTATAATGCTTTAGTACATACTTTATAAAGCTCCGATATTCAGTTATCCTAAAGCAGTAACTGCAAGGCAAAAACATTTACCAAACAATTTTTTTTAGCGTAGCATTTTAGCATCTCATCGGAGGGTTTATTCACACATACATAAAACCGCCTTTGGAGTTCTACTGTCAGAAAATGTGTTTTTAATATATTTTTCTGCTGCTGTGTGGGCTCAATTTGGTTTTGGTTACAATATTCATAGGTACAGGTTCGCTGTAAATTTCAGATGTTTTGTGTGTTCATTGTTTTAAACTTGTTGACTTGTTGCCACTAAAAAATCATCGCTTGACATGTCTGAGTCTGTCTGACTGTCACTCTATTCGACCATGAAATATGCATGTTGTGCAACGAACTGGCAGCCACTTGAGGCTCATTGTGCTTCGAGCAACGGCAGTGCAGGATGCGAATGCTATAGGAGGGGGAAATCTGTAAACATTTTTTTCATGGTATTAAAATGTTGTTTTTTCTCAGTGTGATGTAGAGCACTGTATGTGATGATAGCAGCACAAAAGAAAGTGCATGCAGAGAGAGCTACAAGTGATCCTGAGTCGTAGTTGAACCAGAGATGCCACGTGGCATGCGTCCCAACACTCACCCACCAGACACCCCAGTAATACTGACATTTTGACACCTACCAGCATATCAAGTCTGGTAGATAAAAGAAAGAAAAACAAACTCCACACATTTAATGTCACAAGCAAAGTATTCAAGCTTCAGGGATTCTACGGGGATGATGCATTTCTGTCCACCAGATGAGTGTTTTATTCACAGACAGGAGAATGCACACGTTTTTTTTTTATTTATTCAACTCTCTCAACTGATGGAAATACAAAATACAAAATACAACACATAATATTAGTCTTAAACACATAAGGTTACTCATGGTGCAGTAAGTGTACAGACTGCAGATGTTTTTCAGTTCACACTCTGCAGTGAGCATTAACTGTTCCGCTGATGAATCATTCACGCAGGTTAAATGATACGAGTCAAACATGAGAAGTATTAGCAGCTTTTTTCAGGGGCTTTCATGACCTGGCCAATCAATCTTTTATGACGATAAACAGGAGTAAGTGCCCACTGAGGCAGAAAAAGCGGCGAGGGAGAGAGAGAAGAAAAGGAGAGGGAGAGAGGTGAGAGAAAGTAAAGGACACTTCAGACCAACAGTGGTCATTCATTAACCAGTCCAAAAATTAAACAGATGAACAAATCGCTTCAGTGTTATTAAATGCCACTGTTTTACTTTAAAATCCCACAGCTGAAGACATCCATAATTTACAGGCTCAATCAAGTTCAGGTTGTCCGCTGCTTCAGAAGACCTGAGCGTCTCTCTGCTGCCTTTGACAGGAAGCAGAGCGATGTTCTGTGTGTGGATGTAAGAGGCTGTAATGGATTGGATTCTACAGTCTAAGGATATGCTCGACATATGATCTGACATTTATGAAGTGTGAGTGAGTCTGACCTGTGTTTGACAGCTGACTTATCAAGCAGTTGCTGCCCAGTGAATCTGAGGATGAAAACTGCGTGGAACTAATCTCAGTGGCATCAAGAGACATTAGACCATTTCCACGGATTATTGCAACATTATTGTACTCACAAAAGTGGTTGCCAAGATCTGGGATTATGGTGACACGGCTACAACAAAGGCGGACCTGGCAGTGATCGTGAGCGCTCAGATGATCAGACATTTTGTAAACTGTTTAGCCTAAATATCTCAACCAGTTACATTGGAAGAATACCAAAATGTTGGTAATCCCTGACGCGTTCACAAACAAAAGACGAGAAACACTGCTGTTCACTTCCCAGAATTCCTGCATTTCATTTCCTGTGCTGTTCATTTCCTGTAAATGAAGCATGGCATCAGTTCAGGCAGAGCAGTGAAGTCGTGCTTGTATTAGCTTTTTTGGCATCAGCTGCTTTATCAGCCACTTTACAACAACTGGCTCATTCACAGCTGCGTGCCTAATCATTTCTATCATATTGATACAGGTGTACAAGGTGTTCTCACTATTATTCTGCTGATACCTTGTTGCCAAGGGGGATTAGCTCCCTCAGCAGAATCCTCTGTGCTGTTTGAGTTTCTTAACTTCTCCCGTAAACAGCAGAGTTTTTCCACCAGAGCTAACTGAACTGTGCCGTGAAGTGAAGTTTGCTTAAAAGCTGTCCAGTCATGATGAATGCTGTCCATGATTGAACTTATCTACAGTGATGTTGGCCAGTTTGGTATACAACATCATAAATAGTGGTAGGAAGAATGGCTAAAATGTCTTTTTTGTTTTTTTCAAAAGACAGAATGACAAGACATTAAAAGAGGAGACAGGGCTGAAAAGTTAAGGGAAAGGCAAGTCCTTTACATAGAAAAGAACTAGAAAGCAAGAAAAGAAAGGGAAAATGTGGGAATGCAAAATGAGAAAGATCGAAGTGAAAAAAGATTAGAAAAATGCAAGGGGACAAGACAGACTGTGAAAAATACAAAGTCGGACAATGAGCAAGCGTTACAAGCCTCACAGTCAGAAAGGAAGACACAGCAGAAAGTGGCCAACCTGGAGTTCACGACCTCGTTCCAGTCCTTTCCTACCCCCGGCCTGCATTCAAGTAAGGTCACGAAGGGGTCTTGGGCCTGCTGCCCTACAATGCATCCCTCGGGGACTAAACTCCACATAGACCAGACTCGTTCATGTGTTGAGTGATATGGAAAAGGAAAGGTGGCTGCTGTCTGTTCTTTCAGCGAGAAATACTGCTTTTTCCCTCCCTTGTTCTTTTTTGTTCACAGCTGTCACTAAAACGCTGTTTTAGAGTCAATCATATGCAGCAAGGAAAGAGCTGGCAGCACACCACGACTTCTGATTAATCTTAATATATCATCATAGACATTTGGCACATGTACTAGGGGAAATGTGGGCAAAAATAGTCAAGTAGAAAATGTGACTCAAGCTGTCTGAGGGCAGGGTTAAAAAAAAAAAAAAAGGGCAGAAGTGCGCAGAAAGTTGTGAGGCGTTTATGGTAAATCTGTTCTAAACTCCGATCTAGAAAAGGGTTTAGAACATGAATGCATCGTGAGTTTCTGCATACTTGTGCCCTTTTTTTAGCACTACATCGCATTTTCTCCATTTTGAGGACACCTATGAGTGCACTCTATTATGTTATCTTCACTGGAAGAGTGCCCCCGAGGGCACTTGATCATGTTTTATCTACCACTGGGGATTGCAAGGGACTTTTGTTGAGATGCTGAGTTTACCTGTGTGAATGTTAAGTGGAATAGAATTAAAAATGGTAAGCATAATGGTCATTTAAAGCAAATGAATCAAATGTGAGATCAGTGGCAATTCTAGGAATTTGGCCAAGGGGTGGCAAAACGATATCTAGAGGTGGTTACAGTGTACTGTTGATTTTTTGCACTGATGCACTCAACTAATAGTAGGCCAACACATAAATTAATAGGTGTATACATAATGAATTATATAATATGACATACATTTTAGCATATACTGATTATCATTATGGCAATTAGCCAGTAAAAGAGAAAGTCAGACACATAATAATAATAATAATAATAATAATAATAATCATTATTATTATTATTATTATTATTATTATTATTATTATTATTATTGTTGTTGTTGTTGTTGTTAAATAATTGCTGGTGGCCACTGCACATGAACATGCCCCTGCTCACAGATGCAGTAAAGCACAGGAGAATGACCTGATGGTGAAGGCACAATGCAAACAGAAAAAAACATTCAGTAAATGCCTGAAATGTGGGGATGGTGTTTGTGGGAAATGCACATAAACAGTGCTGAATGTTTGCACAGTATGTTTGAGCAATGTGAAATAATCACCAAATCAATGCATTCTAACAGCGGGTAAATTTTACCAATGGACACAATGGAAACAATGCAGTGAACAAATTTAGTGAAGGAAATGCAAATTCAGTGCAGAAAACATTTTTAGGTAGAATCAATGGACATTTTTTTTAATCCTCTACACTCCTGTTACATGTGAGTGACTCAGTAAAAATGTTGCCACCAGGTCAAAACCATGTACCTTTAAATGCTTCTTGGCGGTGGGTTTGGAAGTTCAAAAGGGTAACATTTGCCTGACAGGATGTCAATTTTTTTCAACCCAATTGAGCATGTAACCTCTCTGAAAGAAGAATATTATTTGAGTGAGTCCACTCAGTAATCAGGGTTTTTTTTTAACAAAGGACCAGCAACAAGAGCCAATATGTTCAGTTCTATTACCTGATCATGATTTTACAGTGATCACAGTGGATATCTAAAACACTGAGGCCCACAGTGATGCGTTTTACCTTTGCAGCTCTGATCCCAATCACACTAATGATTGTTTTTTTCAGTGACAGGCATCTTGCTGTCGGTCCTTTGTGTGCTGTGAGCTTGACATGACTGTCACAGCAGCTATGTTCAAGCAATTAGAAAGGCGGTGATAACAGACAAATCTAAAACATACCTGAAACCTAAAGCACCCCAGTAATGTTCCTCAGAGATTGATGTTTTAGTTATGTTTAGTTAGTTTATATAAGATATGTTCATTTCTCTTGTCTGATCTTAAGAGCCTCCATGTCCCCACAGTGTATTTGTTGTGCAATTGATGACTTTTTCTTCAGCTTGGGACTGCATTCATATCCAAATGTGTCCAAGAGTGACAGGCAATACAATGACTGGTGTTATTCATTCTGATTTCTGGCTGAGGGCTTTGTTGCAAATTAGAGGTTAAGAGCCTGAATCTGTGAACAGCTGCTGTTGGTGGGATGGTATCAGACATGTTTGTTGGTTCCAAAGCCAACGTCAGCACAACAAATGTACTTAAACATTGTAAAGTATGGTGTTAAGTATAAAATCATGACGTCAAATGGGTTATGCTATTCTTAAGTCACTTTTTAGGGCCCGAGCAAGTACCAGGGCTCAATGGTGACTTCACAAGGAAAATATTTATTTTTGTAGAGATTATTATTTTTCCTCCATGCATTTACACAAACTCATGTATAGATGTATTTTTTAAGGCTTTAGGGTGCTAAAAAACACTCATGAAACTGATATGTGTCTTGGCTAAGGGCGTGGCAAGGGGGTTCGAGAGTGCTGATTACAGAGGACCACAACTGGTACATTTCACCTTTATGGCTTAAATTTGGTAGATACACGTATCATGTCCAGACAAACAGAAAACATAACCCCAACCTCTGTACATGATTAAACCAAAGTCTTTTGCTGCCATGACCAAAATCAAACACCTCAGCCATTTTGAATATAATTTCAATTTTTTTTCATACTTGAACAAACTTGTGTAAATCAAGAGACCAGAGAGTGGAGAGGTCTGTCATCCTTTAATCTGTGATGTTGCACTGTAATGTGCAGCCTTTAAGAAAATGAATCAGAAAGTCATATGATAGCTCACTCAGTATCCAGGCTGGCTTTCTGTGTTTAATTGTGTACTTTCTAGTTAGGAGTTAATAGCGCTGTAATGATATATGCAAACTCAGTAAAATATTGTTCAGGTGTTCATTTATTGCCAGCCGCTTCAACATGTGAGACAGTGTGACTGACAAGCACTTGTTCTGTGATCTCTACTATTTGATGTTGGAGTTCATGCTCACAAATGCCTATTTTAATCCAAAACCACTCACTCAACTCATTCAGGGGATTTACATAACATATTCTGTTTCAGTGACGATAAATACACTGGCACTCTCACCCACGAGTTAACTAACATTTCACACTTTCTGCTCTTGTGTTCTCTAAAGTGCTAACTCTGACATGACACTTTACCCTGCACATACTGCTATAAGGCAATAATGAGGTCTTTCAAGGTTTAACCAAATTAAAGTCACGTGATCTGAATACTGTTGCAGAGCTCTCTCTAGCCCACTACAAACACGAGTGCATGCCAGTTGTCAGATTTACTACATTGTGATCGCTCACTACCGGCCAGTGAGCACAACGTCTTTGTCAGGACTGTAACATCCAGGTTAGGTTTCATAGATATGGCAGGAATCACTACTGGGTGCCAAAGTAATTCAAATACAGCATTAACATGTGAAAGACTGACAGATGTAGGTGGTCAGGTTCAAAGGCGATAAACTGTCAGTTGAGGGAGGTGGTTAGAACTGAAATGACTATTGTGAGGTTTTGACAGGAAAGTGGAAAGAAAATGGCTTGAAGACAAGTTGTGCAGTGACATTTTCAAAGGTGTGATAATCCCCCCTTTAATTAAAAACAGCAGTCATTGCACTGCAGCCAGGACACTACAGCTTTCACAAAGGAAACAATCCTGTTAGAATTCACAATATAACACCTGCAGAATCGCCTCAAATCTTAGAAATTCAAATAAAAAATTTGCCTGAGCACTTAGATGACCAGTGTCTAACATTCAACTAACCAGTCCAATTATTCAGTGAACCACTGAGGCAATTTATAATCTGTCAGTCAGTCAATCAATCAATCAATCAAGCAGCCAACTGCTAAATTTACACATGCTTGCTACTATGCAAGTGTCCAAGCTATCAAGAGCAAGTGTCTTCTATAATCTACTCTACCTCCACAGAGATTTTGAGATGGTCTAATGAAACCTTCCATCCGACTGATGACATTTTCCTCCAACTCTGCAACTCTACAGAGCTTTTCTTCCCTCAAGAACTCAATGTTTTGGTTTTCCCACAATTCTTTATACGGTTCAGTCTCACTGCTCATCAGTAATATTTCAAGCAGCAGTGAGCAGCTATTTTTAGTAAAGAAAGGCTCTAATAACGTCATGATACATTCTCAGCCCCAGACAGCAGACTACGTTAACACTATGCACTTTGAGCATGTAGCAGCTTATTACCCACATATTTCTCTCCAGGGATGGTAAAGAGCGCAGTTTAAAGGTGTGTGAATATTGTAATTACATTCCTAAGGTGGCTGCAAGTGATGCTGAAGTTACTCTGTGCCTGTTGGATGTTTTAATGTGAGTTAAACAGACGTAGCCTTATTTTAAAAAGTGACATGTCAGATCTGTCTGTCAGCCTGTTTTGGAGTTTTTCTTGCCTCCAAGTATCTAAAACAGCTTAAACTAATCAGGTAATGTAGCTATCGAGCTACATAAAAGCCTGCTACGTCTCTGAGCGATCTTATAAAAGAAAAGGCAATGTGACAGCGTATAATGTCTGTGGAGAGACGCAATCAGGCGCAAACCTTCCCATTGGCACAACGAGGGGAAGGACGTGTCTGCTTGAGTTGAAAATGCCTCAACTTGAGCAAAAAAAAAGCACTTATCCCAGGGCTTTATGATTCCAATTCATAAACGCTTGGAGAAGAGAAAAAAACTGAGCGAGGTCTGGAGGAGAATGGCAGAAGGCTTTGAAATCAGAGACACACACAGACGCACACTCCAAGCAAACATGGTCAGTGCATGTGTCACAGCTATCCTTAAATACAGAAACACTCTAGCAGCCAGACATTCAAACAAATTTTGCTGAAGAAGTTTTGGGGCAGAAAAACATATGCACATGCACACACATGCACGCACCAAGTGTATGATGTATAAGGGCGCACACAGATAAGCTCCTTAACAGAAGATTAAGAGTAATTTCTTGGCCAGCACTGTAGAAACATCATTTTTTTTTTCCTTTAAAAAAGTCATTTTTGGTGGTGGTTATGAACATGGTGGAAAGTTTTCTGTTTGGATTTGCTATGAAGTTTCAGTTCATCTATTTTTGTGCGTGGTGTCCTCAGCAGCAGCGTGTCCACAGAAAGCTGGACGAACAAACGTCAGATCTTCTGCCTCTCTGTTCCCCTTTTTTTTGGCACAAAGCACGGCAGCCGGGTTGTTAACCATGATGCCACGTTGTTTGCACTCAGACACAAAGATGGTGAAATCAGTGTTTTACTGTCGGTTGCTTCGATGTGAAGATGCCATCTCCTATGCTTTTTGAAGGTGTTGCTCAGTAAATGGACATTCCACTGTGAAACTACCTTATTAATAAAATTCTTAATAACACATTTTTTTCTTCATCTGAGGTACAAAACAGCATTAGCCTACACAGCTACATAAATTGTGTTGAGAGGGGAATTTATTTTTTGGGTACTCCAGTTTCCACTTTACTGTGTGGAGAGCCTCACTGATGGATGCATTTATGAATGAAGTACTGATTGAACAGTCACTGGGCCCGGGTCATTTTTCACCTCAGCTTAGGTTTCAATCTCCCATAATAACCTGTCACTGCTGCAAAACAAAGCACCGAGAGGGCTTCATAATCTGCTTCCTAATCTGACATCTCAGAACAGAAAGCCCTCTCCACATGTTTGAGGACAACGGATACTGTCACAGGCCAAAGTGATCCCTGTCCAGCCTCTGTTGTTACTGTCTGACCACCATTCCTGCAGTGTATTTAAACACCCTACACATGCATAGACTAACACCTGCACACATGCACATACTTTAGTGTATCTAAACTAACTTGATATGACTGCAGAGAGCTTCTTGTTACTGCTACTACATTATGTTTGCAGTGGCAGTGTATTTGTATTTCTTGTCAGGCATTTGTTAAATATGTTTTAATTCATTGTTCTTTAAATACATAAAAAAGAAGGAAAGTGGTGTAAGAAATTCATTAGTAAAATTGTTTTATTTTGACGTTTTCTTTATAGTGACATCACTTCCTCCATAGTCACTTCATGTTTAGCAGACTAAAGGAATGGCAGACGTGTGCATTGTCTGAATTGACTCATTAGCATCCACGTCAAAGCACTGAAGAAGTGAGTTTATATATTAGAGATTATTTTGTTAAAAAAAAGGGGGGCAATGTTTAATAAGTTATCTAAAAAAAGATTTTGTTTAGTATTGTACACTAGCTAAAAAAAGGTGTAAGCATGACAGCTGCTAGCTGTTGTGTGTATAATTTGCACTTTGTATAATGTATTGTGATCAAGAGAAGACATTTATACATTTGTATTGCTTTATTTACAGTTTTCACTGGCATGTTGATGAGGACGTTTCACAGTAAATGGTCAGTCTTGCTTCGACTCCGTCTTCATTGACTCCAGTTTAGCTTGGTATTAAGTTACTGCTACTGAAAACACAATGCAGATGTCTTTTTAGTGCTGCTGTGTCACATGTATAGTGATCAAATTGTGAACCCCAGTGTGGCTTTAATTGTGAAGCAGCCACAATTTGTTTGACTGTGCTGTAACCATATAAACCAGCTGTTCTTCTCTGAACGCAGCTCTGGGATCTGCAGGGACAAACTCACTACATGAGACTGTAATGATTTCAGTGATTAAAGTATACTTTATATTTCGAGGAGCAACTTTATACCTTGTTTTAGCGTTTACATGCCTCCTGCGCATATTGAAAAAAATGCAATTGAACCCCGGCTGCACGCTCTCAAATCAATAATATCATAATCATAATAATGTGAGTGTACATGTAATTTACTAACTGAAAAGTGGGTTAAGTCACTCTGTAAAATGATCTGCTTAGGGGAAAAAACATCTACTGATGTGGATTTTCAGGCTGGACTGTAGACTCAATCAAGGGCCAGTTGGAGACTAAGTCTGATCCTGCCCAAGCCTCCGCACCTTACTCTTTATTCTCCTTTTCTTCAAAATGTTTCTAAGTGTTCAAATCTTCTTCTGAGGAAATTGCAGAGTCAAATAAGCACTGGAGTCCAGCAAAGTTGAGACACGGAGAATAAAGCATGAGCTGTCCTGCAGAACAACTGAGCTTTATCACCAGTACATCACCTTTTATATTGCAGGTTGTAGGTGTGTTTAAACCTAGGGGGCATGTCTTGCCATGCCCCTTTCTCTCATTTGACATGTTTTGGGTGTGGTTTTTATTGGTGTCTAGAGTTACCTTATATTAGATAAGGCTGATTTTTAATGGAGTCTGAGCCTCAGGCCTCCATTTCATACAAGTTTCATATCTAAAGGAGTCAGAATTTCTATTGGTTAGTTTTTTAAAAAATCATGTCCAAAACTGCTTTATTTGTTATCTTAACCTTTCCTTAAGACAACATCCTTAAAACATCATTACATGACATTTGCTTTGGTGCTTTCAGGTACTTTCCTTTGCATAATGATCATCAGAGGTTAACATAGATCAATATTGTAGTAGTATAATGTGGCCTTGTAAATAGCGGCCTTACAAAAGAGAACACACATACACAAAGTAGGGAAAATTGACACCACACTACTCAATGGGAGACAAACTGAAAAGGTTAAGCTGAACAAATGACAGTCACCTGAGGGAGATGGTGTTAGAACGTCCTGTGAATTGGGAGTGAAACAGAACTGGCACACGATGTAAATCCACCTGTCTCTTCCCTTTGTTTTTGAGCACTGCTGTTATCTGTCTATCTCTGCAGAAGCTGTGAAAAGAAAAAAGACATTTCTCTCCAATGTTCCACTTTGCACAGCATGCAGTAGTTCAGCCAGTGTTTGAAATTCTCATTTGTGATTCAGGATTCAGGTTTCTTAGGGTTATAAAATACCAGCTTTTGATTCAGATAATTAGCTGCCGCTGTGATAAAAAGCAACAGTGAAGCAGACTCAATTGTGAGTAGTTGCATTTTGATTTGAAAGCCACAGCAGTTCTTGTTGATAATGTGACATCCCAATAGGCTTTATAACCATCTGCTGCGGAACCGGACCACTTCTCTCCAGCCAGTCCTGATGTCGCTCGCTGTGTCTTCTGTCTCTCTCTCTCCCTTCCCTCTCTTCCCCCTCTTCATCACCTCACTGACTCTGTCTGTCTTTGCTTAAGGCCTCTAAAGTGTGGACTCTCTTGTAAATGTGCTCTGGTTGATTTCACATGAGTGGATTCTCTTCTCTCCCGTCTGTCAAAAGTATGGGTGTAGTCCTTTTCGGACAATTTGATACATTTCTAGAGACACAGTCCACCATCTGGTAGAGAAATGGAACAGGTGAATGTGTATCAATACATTCCTCTGAAACTCTGAACAGCAGATTCATTTGGTAAGATTTAATGTTTTTAGCTGTTCAAGAATGAAAGTTAATTCATCTCTAGTAGCAGTTACTTAAAATAAGTCTTTGCTGCTAATGCTAATGTCTATTTGAAATTAAACATCCTGCCTATGTGTAGTCACGAGGGTCCACATGACATACATATCATTAGATGAACATCTTCATAAGGGTCTGTCTATCTGTCTGTATGTATGTTGCCAAAAATGTTTGACCATGTGGACTGAGCATGTGTACAGGCAAGATGAATGCATATGTGTATACGTACAGTATTATTTGCATAATACATATACTGTAAATATGTTCTTATGTCAAGCTGAGCTTGGCATTGTCTCACATGTTGCCAATCTGACGCAGGACTGTTCACTCCTGCAAAAGCTCTGATCATTTCCACCTGCACAACACAGTTCCATTGATCGTATGTCTTCTCTAGTCACATAGGCGGAAAAAATCTATACTGTGTTGTATTGATAAAGAGAAGCATACCTGTATTAAGGGTAATTAATAGGTTCTGTATATACAACACAGGGTAAGAACAAGTGCTCTAACTGTCCTTTTCCCTCCAAAATTCATCTTCCCTGAGAAAAATGTACCATCTAACAAGTGATGAGTGCAGGTATGTGACATGCAGCCATCTCCATGACTCAGTATGAGCAATTTGTTATAAAAGACTGGAACATGTGGAAAGCTGGACCTGGAGCCCACTGAGGAACCATGTGACGCACACCATTGACTGTCAGGAAAGTCATGATTTAAAACTTTTGAAAAGATGGATGAGGCTAAAATGTCTTGGATATGGGCACCACCGTCTTCATCAGGCAGTAGTGATCGAGGAAGCTCTGGTATCAAGGTCCTGCCCATAAACCTGCCTGACTCAATCAGAAATCAATAATTAGTCGCTGTTAACTAACAATCATCTGACAGCTGTCAATCATTATATTTCAACCCCTCTTTATAGCATTAAAAATCAAATGAAAACTCAGAGGAAAAACACACTTGAACTTACATCAGCATGATAGGAACTACCTAAAATGACAGAAACCATCTTTGGAACAAATGTCTTTGATGTATACTTTGACTTTTTTGTACTACTAACATGGAGGGGGTGGGACTTATGACCTATACTGCAGCCAGCCACCAGGAGCTGTCCTATCATCCATCTTTATATACAGTCTATGATAATAACATAGTGAATGTTGTCCTTGGGAGCTGCGTTTATGGAGGTGGTTATGAGGCAAATAGTACTCAGTTCACATTAAAACGTTGTCAACTGGGAATTTGTATCTGCACATATTTTATTTGCCAACAAGCCCCATTCTGTTTTGCTCTATATAACCCCCATGCTTATTGGCCATCTTTGGTGTGGACACCCCCAGTCACAAATGATTTCAGGAGCAGAGACAGACATACTTGGAAAGATAAGTTTGTGACAGCTGTATTGATTTGCATAGCATGTGGTACGGTGTGGTTCTTTGTATGAGTGTAATTGTCCATATCATCCATCACACCTTTGATGCGTATCAGTTAATCCTTTACACCTCGTCAAACGTGATCTTAAACACCCACAGACCAAAGCTGGAGCTTACTAACTACTGCGCTAACCATCACTCCTGTAGAAGCGATGGTCACTGCTGTGTCCGTCAGTCAGTCTAACCCAGTATCTCATATCTCATGGTAGAATGTACTGGCAGCGGACCGCTTGTAGTGTGTCCAGCCTCAGTGTGCCACATTCAGCTTGCTAATGTGAGACCCACAGTGAGTCTTTAAACCATCTGCTCTGAGACCTGACCATCTAAATGCCAGGCCAACCCTGTTAAAATGTTGGCTGGACCCTCATTTCTCTCTTGCTGTCCTGTTCTTTCCTCTTGTCTCTCTCTTTTCCTCCCTCCTCCTCCCCCACTGCTCCCCCTCTGGTTGTTTCTCTGCTCATCCATCCCTTCCCTCCCTTGCCCGTCCCCTCCTGTCTAACCCCCTCCATCTCCCTGCTCTGTCTGTCTGTTTCTCTGCCCTCACCCCCTTTATGTCTCTCTCTACCCCTGAGGTGGAGCTACCAATTATGATAAAATGAACCGTGACAGCCTGAACATCTGCTGAAGAGTGGACTCTATTGAGGGGATTCATTCCGTTGACTGCTGAAAAACAGAGCGAGCAGCAGAATGATAAACTGACACGGTCAAGGACCGGGTCAGGATGAATCCCCATAATAGTCCAGTGGATATGGAAATATTAAAACTATATGATGCTCATACAACTATATAACCTAACTAATAAAAATGGAAAATACTAATAACAAATCACTTCCATAATAACCTGTATTTGAATGGTAGCTAATGTTACCTAATGCTTTAAGTGAGTCTCATTCAGCTTTATGCTTTAGTGACATCAGTCTAACTTTCTGTTCTTATTATCAGTAAAAGTGTGATGTCATGATGTCTTTTCCAGACTTTTCCACTGCAGTTGAGCAGCCATTTTCTCTTGTTACGGTGACTCAGAAAGAGATGTAAGTTTAAAGATATAAAAAAATGATATTTTGTGATAAAGTAATGTATTTTGTTAGATAGTAAATGATCCACCTTACTTAAAGAAAAAGGACTATTTAGCTAATTAAATAAACCAAACCAGCCATACTAATACTATTGAGCTTCAAATGAACATATCCAATGCATTTAGCTAGTTTTGTAAAAAATGTGTTGTTGTGCTTTGTAACTTATGTGTTACACTTCTTGTTACATTAACCCATTAGCCCAGTGATACTTTAGCTGGTCACTACTCATTAAAATCACCATAACTACTGCCCTTCTGCTATGCCAGTTAGCATTTTAGTTGCCCATGATCTAACAATGCAGTTAAATCTTAACATTTAACATTAAGAACTTGTTAAGAACCTTTCCTGTTTGTCTCGTTCTTGTTCTGTGTTGTCTGTTTTGTCTTGTTCCCTGTTCTTGTCTTTGCTTTGTTATACCCACTTCCTGTTTTATTTTGTATACTTACCTTACACATCTAACACTTTACTTCCTGTCCGTGTATGGTCCCCTGTCTGATTACTTGCCTTACCCTAACTACTTTCACCAGAAACAAGTGTTTAACCCTGTGGTCACCATCAGCCCTTATCCCATGTCTCCCACAGAAGCTCATACACAAAGCAGAAGAAATCAGACTTCTGCAAAGACAGGATTGGTCTGTCCTTGTCCTTTTTTTTTAAATATCTGTATATTTTGCACATTTATATATTCTGTCCAATAAATAGTTGTGGATGGACTCAAAAGTGGTTAGTGTATAGTAGTATATAGTGGCTGTTATTGTAAATCATATTTACAGTGCTCTGGGTGGATAGCAGCTGTAAATCTGACCATTATACACCAGTGAGCTCAGTATTTAAACCAGGTGAGGGTATATAGTTTAAAATATACAATGTACACCAGTTTCTGGGGTGTCAGTTGCGTCACCATGCATAAAATACCCCACATCATGTCCACAAATGTTCTTTCATCAGGGAGTAGCAAATCCATATCCACTAGACCCCACAATCCTGACAAGCGCAGAACTCTGGCGTCATAAAGGCTTCCTGCTGCTCCAACAAAACAGTTCAAAAGACCCCTTCCATCCACAACGGCCTGCAGGATGGCTATTCTTTATTGAATGGGTACACAATAGCAATAGTTTGTCACATCTTCCCAATTGTGGTTGCAGGTGATAACAAAGGTACAGAAATGTATCCTTTGACATCTGGAAGTTCTCTACCCATTGGAACTACAGTTTCCCACCACTCTCTTCCTCTATTATGTACCCAAATAGATGGCGACACATTCTGTAGCATGCATATCTGAAACACATACAAAGGTGCCAAAATTGAGTCAATGTAGTCTACAATAACCGTATTCATAATTGTGATTTACTTGACATATTAACTTAGCATTCTTGTTCTTTGTGACTGATGGTGCGATTCAGTCTCTGCCATCTCTCGGTCAATCTCGGCTGTAGCTTGTGAAATCTGTTTGTTTCCTTTTAGCGAAGGCTAAGGCATTTTGAATCTGCTTGGCTACAACTCATCTTTTTTCCAGCACTGACTCAATGACCCTGTTTGCAAAGCAGTAAATCAAGATCGACAATAGCACAACTTGAATACCCTCCATGTTTACTGTGAGAGGTCTGTTTTTGCAGTGTTGCACAAATAATGTTGCTGGTCCTTCACTTTATATGATGTTATCATTGTTGTATAGTCTTCTGCATTACCGCCACGTGGTCGATGGGAGTAGAACAGTTTGTCAGGTAGACTTGCACAATAATGATGTGTAAAAATAGCTATTGCTTTCTCGAACATCAGACCCCGGTGGAAACTACAATGGGCTGCAGGAACCTTTTTACTTCCCTGAAAAAGCTCTGGGCACTGTGAGTTGAAATGCAGCTTTAGTGAAATTTTTTTTTGTGAGCCCATCACAAGTGACCCTTTTCATGTTAAATATGGTCATTCGTTGAATTGCTAATACAAAATTATTGATTAGTGCAGCTTTAAGCAGCATCTTTTCCAAAACCTTAACCAAGTGACCCTAGGTTGCCTAAACATACCCATCCCCCACCCATTCACCTTCAGTCCTCATCACATTCACTGCCATCAGAAGTCCTGCTCCACCTCACATCCATCCAGGCCTTATGCACAAATAAAAACAAAAACAACATCATAGTTGCAGGATACATTTCATACTATATTATTTTAAAATATATGACAAAATAAATGTACTATATTAGAACCTCTACCATATGTAATATTGCTACTATTATTGTTAAACTTGGAAAGTTCTGCCTTACAGTGCTTGAACAGTTATCACACTATGACCCTCTCTCTTCACTTTTCTGTCTTAAGTAATTCAACTCACTTACTAGTTATTTATTTCATTTGAGCTGAGATTTGATGTCATCTATCTTTTCAGCTCATTTTATCTTTGTCACTGTTTTGTCATCTTGATGTTTTTATATTTTATTTAGCTATCCCTTGTGAGTAGGATATTTATATCAACCACTTGGGATTTCACTTGTCCTGCCTCCATACTTTTTTTTTTTCATAAAAAAATTATGATCAACCTAAAACAGTTATTATTCTTTATATAATGGGGTAGGGAGTTGCAATGTGACCATAAAGGCAATGTGAAATGTGACGCTATCTCTAATAAAGGTGCACATTTTTAGTTGACACACCAGTCTCATAATGTCAAGAAACCTTTTGAGAAAACCTCTTCTGTGTCTGAAACTAGTCAACAGTTTTGACAGATTTTTATTTTTAAACTTTGGGACTCTTATTCAGTTATATGGGGGAGAGATTTTTTTTCCCATAGAAAAGTTTAGATAGGCTCTTGGGAGCCACAGCTGTGGTGGACACCAACTATCGATGTAGTGAGTGTTTTCTGTCAGCAGCCCGAAGGGGGCAGTAATGAGCCCATTGGGGCATGGTGCACCGGAAGGAGGTGAAGAAGTCACCAAACTTGAGGAATACAGTACTTAGACAGCTTAGACAAAGATGGGATTTATGCTATATCAGAAACAGTATCTTTTAGTGTTAAAAGCTTTTCTATGGAAAGAAACTGGGACTTGGATGGTGGAACTGGGATAAACTTTTACCAAAGAACTATTGAATATTAAATTTATATATTAAATGACCATTAAAGAACCACATTGTATTGTATCATTATAATCAATAAAAAAAAACCAAATTAAGTTGGAAGACAGAGATTTGGAAATGTGGGTAAATAATACTCTTTCAACAGAAATGAATTTATCTTGAATGTAAAAAGTTACATAGTGCTCTGCTGTAAAGCAAATTGTTAGACTGTTAGACATAATGTTCTGGGGTATTTCTCATTCATAAACTTAAAACTTAAAATATATATATTTTTAAAGTTTCTAATCACAACTTATCAGACCAATTTTCATTCAAATGAATGTTTTAGAGTTTTTATTATTTTCTTGTTGGTCTACTTGTTCCTGTTGTTTACAGCATTTTAAACACATTTGCTTTTTCCCACCTGGACTGGAATGTAGACTTTGGACATCAGCAGTGGGTATAAAATGTGATTTAAAAAAAAAATCATCAAAAACTCATGAAAAACAATAAGCAAGTAGAAAAATGGTGAATTGTTTCAGTGAAAGTGGTCTTATTATATTATGTTAGTTAGTTAGTTCTTCCAGCTTTCAGGGCTTTGGTGCAGTGATGGGAAAATATGTCCCTTTTGTCTAGCCCCAGAAAATGAGAATGTAGACCACAAAAAGAGGCCTTCATTGCAGGTCAAACTTACATAATCCCCCAGATATCATGCAAAGGGCCAGTAAAGCCGTGTGTCCCAAAGCCCTATAGATAAATGTAAAGCAGTGTTAATAGATCGCACAGGGAGCGGGACGGCTCACATTCATCAAACTCCTTTTCTCATTAAGTATTAAAGGCAGGCCGATAGAGGCTGAGGGACGGATCGATCCACTGAGCCAGGCATCTTTAACCTAGATTGTTAGCTGCTGCCTCGACTGGGGAGACGGAGTGTAAATACACACACGCACACACAGGATAATAGGGGAATGTACACAGACACATACACACATGCTGAAGAATGAGTATATAATGAGTGTATACAAAGAGCAGAGGAAGAAGATGCACACATGTTTACACAGACAAGAAGAGGAACACACATGTCAATTACCTGTGAATATGTGTACCTGGCTGTGTGTGTCCCCTTGGTTGAGTATGGAGAGAGCATTATTAGTGGGAGCAGGGGAAAACACTCACACTAACACACAACGCACAGACACACACAAATGTAAAGCTGGAAACATACAAAAAAATATTGTAGATATATAGACCCATAGCTCACCTCTGTAGCTACATTCCTACAACAAACCACTACTGCAAAGCCCATTTGACGGAGCTGGGTTGGTGAGAGTCGCCAAATTTCCCAAATACAGGGATTTAGAATATGTGCCTGATTTTGTAAAAATCCATTGAGTGAAAACCTGTTGCTCTTGTAGCAGGGGAAATCATGGAGTAAAGGAACTCATGACCTTCAACCATATGTCACATAAAGATACTTACAGTGTATGTAATTACCCCCTCACTTAAATGTTTTATTTTGTATATGTATGTATTACCTGACATATTAACAGACTCCCAAGTTATTTTTATTTTTACTTAAATGTCACAGCAGCAGGTATATAAGCTGCTAACAGTTCGAAGAGCTGATTACCAGCCAATGTGAGGTGATACATGTCTCATGTTACATGTAAAGAAAGAAGATGAATTATTGTACTATGAACATATGTGTGTGACTAAAGGAATAAGGGAATAAGATAATTGTTTTATGTTGATAATTTGTAGATAATATAATGAGATTTATTGTGATTTTTACATGTAAACTTCTTGTGAATATATGATTAGTATCACATTTTTATTATATTATGTATTAGTCTGTTTATTTATTCTAAGATATGGCAACCCTTGAGACTACTCGATGGGCGGTAACAACTGTGCCAGTTCTCTTGTGGTGGAGGAATTCACACTCAGGTAGGTTGAATGGGATTGTGAGATTATATCTTTACCTTGAAGGAATATTGACCTGAAGTGGAAATGTTGCTTTATCAGGGATGGATGCTCACCTGAGAGGCTGAACGGCAGAAGCCAGAGAATTTCTGACAATGTGAGACGCTGGTTTGAAATGAGGGCTGGCTGAAAGGTGGAGGCCTGGGTGGTGATGAAGGACACGGATGATGAGGTGGGGGTGAAGCTCTTTCCAGGGACTGAAGGCATGCGTAGATAGGTCTGCTGCTCCTGTAGCTGGGTAAACGTGCTGCTGGAATAAGCAGAGACTGCATGGTGGTGATCAGGTTGTACAATCCAGCAGAGTATCCTGGAGTAGCAGACAAGGCTGGAGAACAAATGGATAAGCAATGCATCTGCTCCTGGCTGAGAAAAAGAACATCAGCTTTTTACTTCAAACAGAAGTGAAAAAGGTGAACGTGCAATGTTTGCATTGCTTTGACTGAAATGATAACCAACAGCAGCAGAGAGTGAGTGTTGAGCTTTGACAGGAATGATGTAATTGTCTCACGCAGATCATAGTTAAATATGATTGAAAGAGTGAAACACCCACAATCAACTGATTAAGTGAAAGCAGCAAAGAGAGAGCGAGAGAGAGGATGAAAACCATGGTGAGCATAAAGACAGTCAGTCTGACTGATTAAACTTCTGCTAAGCTTCATTTAGTGATAATAGCTACTTAAAATCACCTTTTTTCATTACTCTAATCATTACATTCAAAAGTGTAATTAAATTCAGTGGTTACTACCTTATAGTTGTCTGTTCGTGGAAAGTAATGAGAAAGTGGTGGTAAGTCACGCCTGCCAAATTAAAGGTGATTTAATGGACTCAGTGGACCTTTAGGTTGTGAGGTGAGGGTCACATGACCGACAAAAACAAAACAAGGTCTTATTAGCGTACTTCTCTTAGTGTGTGAAGATATCCAGACAAAAAACAGATTGACAAACTGACAGCAGCATTGGGTCTACCTGTGTCCGAACATGTTCTGTTTTAAAGGGGTCATTGATATACACGCACACACACACACACACACACACACACACACACGTGAGGCACACTAATGGAGGTCACTTGCTGTCTTTGACATTTTCTCTCCTTCAGGCGTTCACCAAGTAACTTCTGCTCTTCTTTTCATTTAATTCCATTCTCTGTAGTTTTACTACCAGCTTCTGTAATCTATTTGTATTCTGCTTGTCTCTTTTTATTCCTTAGTTTTATTATGCATAAATATTTAATAGAATTGCTGCAGACTGTTTTGTTTTGTTATATTCCATTATTTTCCTCTCATTGCCTTGCTCCTCCTTCACTACATTTTTTTTTCATTTTCTCTCTAATTTCCGCCTTACATTTCTCTCAAAGAAACCTTTTATTTATAGGATAATTCTGGTCATTTTCATTTTGGGCCCTGCTAGCTGTCATCATGATGATTGATTCTGTTCAGAATTTCCTCACTTTGGAGCTTTACAGCTGACGTGAAACACTGCTCTACAATACAGAGAAGCACAGCTAACTCCAAAAAACAGCTCCTTTCAACAACATAATAACTAATGCTCTGAATGTAAGCAGGTCTCAGTGTAGAAAATTTCTCACTGACTGAAAGTGTGTCTATGGCAGTCCCAGATATGAAATTCTAACTAGTTTGAGTTACATCACCCTCGAACTCTTCAGGCTGTGTTCTGTGCATATTGGATAAAACCCCAAAACTTCAGCTGGAAGAAACCTTTTTACATCAGCCTCCTACTGGTGTATATACATGACAAATGTGTCTAATGCAGACTCAGAGGGTCACAGAAGAGCAGCAAAATAATCAAATGCAGGCAGAGAGCAGAGTCTCTGAAGATACACCACCTTACACATCTCCTGGGTCAATGGCGATGATTGAGAGAGATAATTAGTGGGATTATTTTTGAATGAATCAATACATTGTATATCGATATACCTTTTTAATAAATGACCATTCTGAGTGACGATCTCATGTCTCTCTCCACTGATACATTTACATCAGTTTGATCATTAAATGTTTTTAAAGTGAATTCTGCTGCCTGTGATTTCAAACAGACACATTAATTAACAGGATGTTAAGTTGGTTGATTGTAACATTCTTAAAGTGACACACAAATGTTACAGGTCTGATGAAGTTTGACTTCTGTCTTGACTTATTCACTTTGGTGTGACTTCCATAGAACTGCACCTCACAGCAACCCCTTGTTTCAATTTCCACTAAGACACTATGTTTTCAAAGGCTTGGAGTGACATGAGAGACCATTAAACCAAAAGAGCTTCAGACACATAGTGGAGAAGTGTTTAATCAGAATTCAAGGAAGAGAATGACAAAAGTTTTCTGTCACGCAGCGTCATCCACCTTCAGCCTTTGGAAGATTCATTTCCACCAAGTGGGCTGTTGGTTAAATTTCTCTCTCTCACTCTTACTGAGACACACACACACACACACACGTTGAGGGGGCGGGGCTTCTGCTTCCATCCTCAGAGAACTGTCACCTTGTGTATCTGGAGAATGGCCCAGTGAAGCTCACTACAACATGGTGACTCTAAACACAGTCCAATTCAGTAACAACACTACAGACATCAGCCTGCAACAACTTATCAATGCTTTCATCAAGTCTCTGATCTGCTGTTTTAGTCTTCATAAAACAGACGCAACTGTGCTTTATATTTATTGACTTTATTTCCTTCACAGTCACGTTGAGAGGAGCAGAGGAATTGATGCATAAAAAGCACAAAGTAGTGCCTAAATCCATCAGAATGCAGGAAATGAAGTGTTTGACACTTCATGGGGAAGAACCCCCCTGGTCAACTTAACAGGGGGACAGGATGTCCCTGATTTTTATTTTTTATTTATTTATTTATTTCTAAGCTGAAGGTGGCAGCCCAGAATCCTGCATTTTTATTGAATAACCATGAATAATTAGGTCTCAATATCTTTTTTTGATTAACAGTATGTGGGTCTTTATGTGGTTTATAAGGAAATATCTTTTGCATTTCAAATAGCTTGAAAACTGTGTATTTGGCAGCTGAACTATAAAACAAATATCCGGGGGGGGAACCCCTTCCATGCCTCTCTGACTGTTGGAGTCACACAGAAAATCTCCAGCACTGATAGATGTTTTTATTTTTTGTTTGTTTGTTTGTTTTTCTTTTGTTTTCCTTGTGCTTTGAATAGGATACTTTGTGTGCTTGTTTCACAGGCCCACCCTAAGGTATAATCCTGAAACCACCCCTGCTGGTACTGCTGACTGAATTTTTCTTTTTAAAGATTGTGGTGCATGAATCCACACACACATGGGTCACATTTATGGATGTGAGGCCCCTATAACACATTAGTGGATATTTGATTTATATTATTGATGTATGATCTTTTATTTAGTTAGGTTAACTTGCCCTAAATTAACGAAATAAACTAACTACCTAATGTTATCTAACATATGTACCACAATGTTTAAATGTTAGCTAGAATATTAATTAAATATTATTAAAAGCAGCACTGGTACTTCCGTGTGAGAGCTCCTTCTCCTTCCTTAGTCATTTCCTTTATACAAAGAAAACAATATTGTCCCTCACCTTTCAAGTGTTTTCTCTTTCCAGCCTCTTGTTTTAACCTCTGATTTTGTGAGTGACCCATTGAAACCCCTGGACCCCTGATGCTGTTGATTTCATGGTGTGAAACTAAAAGATTGCAAATGCTTCAACTTCAGCTTGCAATTTTAGCTTGTTGTAACATTGACTCATAGGACTATAATATGAAATTGCTCCTTGTGTCAAGTCCACTGAGAGTCAAAACCTCAGACCACAACTGTTTGGAGGTTTCTGCAAGTTCAGCTCATAATTGTTCCAGTCAGAATGGTGTAACCGATCCCCTTATATAAAACTTTCCTATTGCA
Source organism: Scortum barcoo (assembly GCA_023238725.1). Classification (NCBI taxonomy): domain Eukaryota; kingdom Metazoa; phylum Chordata; class Actinopteri; order Centrarchiformes; family Terapontidae; genus Scortum; species Scortum barcoo. The sequence goes on from CM041554.1 coordinate 25,809,612, forward strand.
GCTTTAAAAATGGCCAATGTAAACAAAGTCATGAAGGTTTTAGTCATAGTCATGTCATGGCAAAGTCATAGGAATTATGGAGAATTTGCAGAGCTGTGAGCACATTTTCAACCTGAAAGCTGATTGTTTGGTCACTGACGTAGGACTTGTTCTGTCACATTGTTTTATGTGTGGACATCTCTTCAGTGTTAATAAAAGTGATCTGATAATGTTAGCTTGCCAATCATAACTTTCATTTCTAAGACTCCCAAAGACACAAATGCCAAAAAAAATGCACTTTTCAGACACTTACATAGACTTGAATGGCAGAATGGAAGAAATTTTACATCAGAAAATACTTTCTGTTTTGGATGGTTCTGTAGATGAAAAAGCAGAAGTTATAGTGTACCAAAATGCTAAAGACTGAATTCCCTTATATGACACCAAGTCATATAAGTAAGAGAATGAACAGTGTTGCTGAGTCCAAAAACTCATTGCAAGATTATAGTACAAGTACCTGTGTGTGTGTGTGTGTGTGTGCGTGTTTAAACCTTCTGTAAGGACTTTGGAACAGCACAAAGATAAAACGTGTCAGAAACTTCACACCGACAGGTACATTATTTGCATCACCTTTACATCAGCAACACATTTGGCTCCCAAAAAATGCAGACTAGAGAATAAATATGCAATAAATGAAAGGAGAGAAAGATACAGAGAAACTGTGACAAAGAAAGGGGACCGGGTGGGTGAAAGAGAGAAACAGACAGACAAAGAGCAGAAGGATCACGACTCGCTGTGTTTCAAGGTTGGTTTCATTCGCCGGCTGTGTTCATGACCAGATGGACCGATACTGCACCCACACAAGTGTGTGTATGACTTTAATACGCTTGGCTGCATGTCTGCTTGCATGTGGGCTTGCTTGCTTATGCACAAAGGTGTGGGTGTGTGTATGTGAACACAGTGAAGGTAATAACTGTTTGGTAGTAAGTCCACGTGGAGCCATAACCCCAGAAACAGGCCTCTGCCTGTGCATCATAATCATGCTGTTTGTCTGTGTATCTGTACACTGTGACTGTCTGTGTGTCTGTACCTGCGTCTCACTGCATCATTTATCCACTTTTAGCCATCACCCTCTTCTTTGTGTCTTTTCCACTGGTATTAAAATCATTTTCTCTGTGTGTGTGTGTCTCTGTGTGGTGTGTGTATGCAAATTATGCACCATCTACCTTTCTCCAAAGGCCACACTGCTGGAGCATTTCTCTTTTAAATGGAGACAAGCGATTTGCTCTCTTGTAAACTGTACAGAATAACTTCTTTTCTCCACAAGCAGGGAAAATGTCATATCCTTGAGAAGTCAGCTTTGCAATAAATCTGGTGGCTTTTAATAAAAGACTCAAAGCAGGAGAAGTCTGCCAAGTGAAATGAAATATACTGAAATGCATCTAACCACCTCCTGTATAGTGTAGCGAGCTAGATAGACCACACGCATGACCTCTTGTTAGTGAATTTAGTATTCCTGTGGTGGAGGATAATTCAGACATATGTACATGTACAAGGATTTTGACCTAACAGCATATACATTAGCATTCACTTGAAAAGAAATATCTGCTTTAATACTCCACTATATTCACCAACCAGTCTGTAAGTGTTTGCTGCTTGTTTGCTGCTTAGTAGGTAGTGTACAGTGTTTGTCAGAGATTAAAGTTAAAAGTTTAAAGAAAAAAATTTGTAATTCTCTCTAGGTTCATCACTATGACAGAGCCCTTTCACACTGTAACATTGTTCTCACATTGTCATTCGACACTTTATCATTAGCGGTCGTACAGTTGGGTGGGCAGTGGCTAACAACCCCACCCTTTATGACAACTCGGCCTCTTATATCAAAGATATCAAACAGAATACAGTTTCTGCTGTGAAACGGCACACTCATACTGCATTCCCTGTTTAAAATCTTAATTTAATCATTCACTTTGTAGATTAAAATGACAGGGAATACATGGTACAGCTGAAGACCAAACTATTAATCTCTGGTCCCTGCTGATCTAATCACTATTGGTATGCATTCAATTTTCTTCAAGGGGAAGGCTCACTAAGGGAGAGGGGTTTCTTGGGAAATAAAGGAATGAATATATATGGATTATGCATGCCTTTTTCATACTACATGGCCTGCCTAACTATCATGCAATGCCTCACTTTCCCCCTTTTCCATCGTCCATTCATGCAGTAAAAATGAGACCCCTTCTCCTCTGCTGAGTCACCCTTAGCTGCCAAAGTGCCATTTTATCCTCCAGTAGTTCTATCCATCTTCTCTGGCTTCCCAACATGCAGCAAACCCTCCAATTTAACCCCCGCCATTTGTTTTTCCATTCTCACAAATTTGATTCTCTTCTCTTCCACCTCTCCCTTGTCTCCTGCCTCTTCCCCTCTCCTCACGCTCCCTCTCTTGTTTCTCCTACCGTCTCACTCAAAGGCTGGCTGGCATCCACGGGAAACCAGGCCGTCCATTTCTTCCCTGCATTACTTCCAACAGGAAAGACTGTGGTGCGACGTGTTTGCCTGCAGAGCTCAGATTTTAGAGCTCAGAATATTCAGCATTGGAAGTTACACGTGTTTCAGATGGGTTTTCAATTGTTTCAAAGCAACAGGGAGCCATAATGATGCTTCCCACGTGAGTCTGGTATCTACAACGGCAGCACAGCTCAGCTGACCCACCTGGAAACACAAACGTGCCGATGTCAGACACAATAATGAATGAGAAACTGCTTCTGTAGCTGATGTTTCTCTTGCTGCAATGTGAGATATGCTGTCTTTGTTATCTACCAAATATCAAATAGCATCTATCAGAGACAGAGGAAAAAACGTAAAAAAACAAATTTTATTTAATTTTGTTAAAAGAGTTGGCCCTGTTAGTCAGCAGTTGCATGCTGATGTATTCATATTTGTCTGCAGAAGGGCATAATTATTACGGATTAATTTATTGATTGTTTTTGAAATAATTGATCCAATGCTCTGTCTGTAAAATGATATAACATATAGAAAAATAAAAGCCCAATGAGATTCAGTTCTTAATCACCTGGGTAGCTACAATGTCCTACAATGAACTATTAGTTATACATTATGATATAATGTATATAATATCAATAGAAGAATAGTATTAGATATTAGATAGATAAATTGCCATTAAATAGGCACAGGCATTCATCTTCATGAATAACCACTTTGGTGATCCCTTGAATTTTCCTACAGCACCATCATTGGATCACAATTTTGTGTTATCTAATCCTTTTGGTTCATGACCAAATACATGTGTAACCCACATAAAAGAGGATGAGCTCTGAGGGGTTAAGTCCTCACTCGTCAGGCTGTTTTGACATTCGGCGCATCCTATCAGCTCACCCAGCGAGAGAACGCGCCACCTGTTAACGCCAGATTCCACTGATTGAAAGAGAGCGGAAGTGTGTGAAAATGCAGAGCTGTAAACTCTGCTTGATAAATAGGAAATGAGAGAAATTAATTATAAAGCCTAAATGGAGTATCAGTCCTTTCTCTTGACTGCTTAGAATTGTTTAGTCATGAATGCCCGGGGTGTTAGATTGTGCTTTTTTTCTTACTCTGGAAGCTCCAATAAATTGAATCAGCCTGTGTTAGTAAAGTTACTCTCTGACATAGGGAGAATATAGACTATTTAGTTAATTTAATGTGTGAAATGAAGCTAAAACCTAAAAGTATTTTAATAGTTTTTTGAAAGTACTGAGTTAATATTGATATTACTTTGAATGGATATAGTACAAACACATGTATTTTTATTTGTTGTATTCATGATATTAATAATTGTGTATTAGATGTGTAAAAGTTATTCCACATTTTTATTTAAGGAATCAGATGTATAGATATAACAAGTCGACTCAAAATACTTAAAGATCTGACTTTGCAGGAGGAAATACACTCAGCATGCAGGTTAGACATCAGGAACACATACAATGTATTTTGGTGAGTAACACTGAAATGTGAACAGATCTTTGGAGAAAACTCCACTTTGAGATTATTGTTTTGTTTTCCTTTTCTTTTCTTTTTCACTGATTATAAAACGTTAGACAGTATGATGCTCCACCCTTCATACAATTATCTAGAAATATGGGACTTGAGTCGGGCACTTTGTGAAACATGTCTGAACCTGTTTTTCTATTACTTTATGACTTACAAATCACGAAAAACACTAATGAAAAAGAACTGTTTAAAAACTACATCATTATCAACTTTACTCCATGTCAACTAAAACTCCACTGATGTGTCTATATGAGCTCTATTCCACATCAGCTTCTCCTCATATGAGGTATTGAGCTGTGTGTTTGCTCAGACTGGCAGGAAGCTTCTGGTCCAAGAGTGCTATAGCCAGGAAACAAAGACATTTTATCTCAATCATTATCTCCTATATTTAGCTCACTGAGACCTCTTCTCTGCTCCTCATAATGGAGCTAAATACAGCTTATAGCAGGGTAAATATAGACTATTCATCCAAACACAGTAAGTTGGCTATCATGGTCTCTCATTAAATCACTGTTTTGAATAACTTACGCCTAATTGATGGTTTTCAGATGGTAAAATATGTTCTGAATAATTTGACTGACTGTGATGTTATCAAGTTAAGTCAACAGAGGAGTTGTAAGCTTCCCCAAATGTGTTGTATAACAGCACTCGAAGACATAATCTCATAGAGTTTTAGTTCAGTTAATGTCTGTTGAGTCACTGTCTATCGCTAAATGAGCAACACAAAGGTGATTCAGCCTGTGTCCCACTGATGAAAGCCTGCAGCATTCGTAATATTACGACCCGGGTGTCTATGGCGACTGTCCCAGAAAAAACAGTCATACAGGGAGGCTATAATGCTCACTCTTCAACTCACCTGTGTACGAAGTAACATCCTGTTTTTTTTTTCCCCAGCCTCTGTCTGTTCAGCCACAGTCATCATTAACTCATGACATTAGCAAAGAAAAGATCTATCACAATAGATGATGGAAATGAAAAGTCAAGCGAGATCTGAAAACACAACTGCAATTATCAATTATCAACATAAGCGCTGCGAAAAGACAATATAGTTTAATTTTTAGAGATTTTAGCTTTAATTTGGTCTTTTCAATCTCATCATCTTTTCAATGTTCTCCACACACTGTGTCTCATCACACTCACTGTCTTCATCTCTCCTTCGCTTCCATTCACTCCATCTCTCCCTAATGTCACTTTCGTTGAACGCTCTCCTTTCTTTCTCCCTCCCTCTCGTCTCAACCTCGCTCTCCTTCTGCAGCCTCCTGTCGCGTAGCAGTCAGCGATTAGCATAATTCCCCTTCATGTAACAGATGGTGTTTCTACGTCAGGGACCCTGCTCCTTGTAATGACAGACATGCTACCAGCATAGAGCGACAACACAGAGACAGAGCTGCAAACAGACGAGACATTTTACCTTTCAGAAACTATACACTGTGAACAATACACTTGTAATGGATGCATTATCATCATAGAAGTAAAAGTGAAATGGAAAGTGCTGTTTTATACCTTCATGGAAACACAACAGCAGGAGTGTGGCCTCTGCTCTTGTTAGACCGACCTGTCATCATTCTTAAGGACCTACACTTAGCTCCATTTTTAGTTTAAAAAAAAGGGCAAATCAGTGTTTCCAGTTTAGCAAGTGATTTACTGTCAGCTGTCAAATGAAGTCAGCCACAACTCAGCTGCCGCTCGCCAATTACAATAGCAGAGGTGCTGTTTAAGTCTGGCTGCTCTCAGGAAATGCCACCCCCTAATGAGAACACATGATCTTCATTCAAGAGAAAGTGTACATTTAAAATGTGTGTGTGTGGGCACACTTTTCAGTATGTGTGCGGGATTTAAGCCTGAATGGAGAGCAACAAAATGTCACATCCATACACTTACTTTGCTAACAGCAACTTGCACTCTTGCTCTTTTTGGCATCACCTCATTTAACCCTCTGGAGGATTTGGATCAGGCCTGTGTTTGGGTTAAAACACAAATGATGGCAGACAACTTGAACATCCATAGAGTACATACTGACGGGGTAGTCCCCACTGAGTGTTGTCCCCAGGCAGGAGGGTCAAAGCCATTATTCTAAAACACTGGTATGTCCACAAACATTATCATCGCTAAATTTTATCAGCTCTGAGCCTCCCCTAATCACGGTCAAATGTTGCTGTAAGGCTGTCTCATTCTGATACTAGAAACTCACCAACCAACACTGTCTCCTGAGTGCCTCATCAACTGATTTTGATTTCTGTTTTTTTCTTTGTTTTTTTTTTTCCACACTACACCATGTTCTAACTCATCAGACACCAATCGCTTTACACATTCACACACTGGTAAAAAGTACACCATAAAATCCTGCATAAAATGCAGTAGCACACATGTGGTGTACATGCTGAAATGTCCAGTGGACTGGTTAATGTTGGACAAACAAAAAGAAAACATGGATGGTGTCATTGCTCAACATTATGCACAGGTTACTCATGGCTCTGCTGCATCATTAAAGCTCTGAGGCATTGAAAAATGTCATCAGGTGGAGACATCACTGCTCTGCAGAGAGGCATATTGGACCCACACTCTCAATACTCCAGTGCTCTGGCATAAATTAAGAACTGAATTTGTCATGTTTCCTCTATGTATGACTCTTGATTTATATGTGCATAGTATTGGTACTTGGTACTTATTTTTGTAACTTCTCGTGATGCCTGTGTTCACTTTGTGTGGTGGTCTTTGGACACTGATGGATAGTGACTCCAAAGGTGGGAGTCATTAGAGTCATATTAGATGTCCTGCACACTTGTTCATATTGATTATACAGTAGATGTTGTTTGCCTCGTGTATTTATCCATTTAGACTCCATTTAGATTAAGTTCAGTTCAGTTCTGAAAGATGCCTCTATATGATATATATGTGTCATCAGATTTATCTTATCAGTCTTTGCAGAATGGCAGAGTGTTCAGCTGAAACCTATTAAACATGGTGGCTTCCCAACTTTAATGCAGTTTGGCCGTTCAACAATCTAATAAATCCTGAAAACTAGCCAATAGCCAAATTCATTGCAAGGCTTTAAAGATAAAAAACATCCCATTTATTTTATTGAAGACATTCCACAGCCCAAAGTGCATGTTAAAGACTAAGGCTGTGGTGGTGAAGAAAAAAAAAAAATGAAAATAAAATGTTTAAAAAGATGTAGATGCTCAACAGTAACTACTCACCTTTCCTTCTCGGATGATACTCCCACCCTGTCCTGACTATGATCAAACAATATGTAGACAAAAAAGAATGAAATCCTCGACCTCTTTCACAGCCCCACTTCTCTCCATCCAAATGGAGAAACAAACCCCAACAGGTCACTCAAGGACTGTGAGGGTTTGGTCTGAGGACACAGAGGAGACCCTCCTGGAACAGTTCCCAGTGTGGGACATGGAAACAGTCCTGGAGGACTATGGAGATGACACTGACAGACTCTCATTGCCTTCTGTGAGGACACCTCCAAAAAGATCCGCTGCCTCCATAACGATAAACCTCAGATCAATAAAGCCATCAAAGGCCGTCTTAACAGAAAGGGCTTTCATGGTGATGGATCATGATGAACTTCAGGCTGTCCAAAAGGAGCTATATTTCATAATTTCACCTTATATCACACTTACATCCCATACTATTTTTTACATTGTGTCATGTTATAATATGTACATATATAACATATGTGAATAAGTTATATATTAGTATGTTTTACAGTTTATTGCATTATGTAGCACCCAATATTTTGATGTCATTAACAGACAGCTCTTAAGTATAATTGCATAATATTTATGTTTTTTATATATTTTGGTGTATCCTGTTACAGCCGACGGTATCATATTACTTTATTGTAATCTGCTGAGTTTGCTAGTTCTAATTTCACTAAGTCACTTTGTCTGGTACTGCACTGAGTTCATAACTACACTAGCTATGGGTGCTAAATGTGCACTTCTATTTCCTGTATTATTGCACTCTCATTGAAAAGCACCAATTGAAAGGCAAAAAAGTGATGTGCAGTGATGTAAAGCTTTTATCATCACTTGATTCAGCTCAGTAGAATCATATCAGATTCACATTAACATCCTTGGCTTAAATACTGTTGCATCCTCCTCCCTCATTTCCTGTGATCTCTCCAAAAAAGTGTTGCTCCCAAAATGCACATAAAAAGTGTTTCAAATCCGGTACAAACTATTTGAAAAGTCCCTTCCCACTGCTGAAATCATTCTGAAGCTTTCCAATAGCATGAGACTTCCACGGCTGACACTGCAGCATGTAATCCAGCACAGTTTTATCTCAGTGATATCCAACTCGCTGTTTACTGTTTACTCTTCACTGTCACACAGCCACATCACAGCTGTAGTATGTCACTGCTAATGCAAACACAGCACCTTACTGCCACTGCTTCACTTTAAACGTAGTCAACACGTAAAACACGAGGCTGCTTTTTTAACGAAGGAGCCACAAATGCAAGATACATTTGTCACCTGTAAGTTAGTGCTACAAGAAGTTTTCCACAATTACAACCTCGTATGCTCATGGCATGATGGAAAAAGACACACACACACACACACACACACACCAGTTGCTCTTCTATTCTACTGATGTGTTTGCTGTAACATTCCTTGTAGTTCCCATGGTAACCAGAGGTGTTTGGACTGACAACTTTAAAGCTGCTGTATCTAAGGTCACAATTACATGTCTAAAATTTAACTAACCATTTAACTATCTATAGACATTTCTGTATACCTGACCTCCATGAACAATTTATAGCATTTCCACAATAAATGTGACATTGGGCCTGATGCAGAAACACACCTTAAATTTCCCTTTTATTGTCACTTCATTTTATGTTTAGATAAAACTCCTTAATGACCTGTTAAAGGGACGTTATGAATGAAGAGGTTATATGGAATATATTATAACAAGTAACATATAATCATCCCAATTATATTTTATGACATATATAAATAATTTATATAATTTAACTGCACATACATTTTATAGACTGTGAAGATAAGATGTTTTGTTCTTATCATGGTAAGAGTCCTTTTAAACTCTTTCCTCTTACCTAAGAGAGGAGCAAAAAATAAGAAAACACTGGTGAATCCCAGAAATTGATGAGTACAAACAAAATGAGAACAAATTGTGGACGCAAATAAAATTGAGAGGACTTCCAAGTGATGTGTACTGTGTGTTGTCTTGTGAATGCACAGAATAAAAACGCCTTCAAGGGACCTTCAGGGTCTGCTCTGAAACAACCAAAGGTTTAGGGCCCTGAACAGACTTGTGCTCAGGTGGCCTGTTTATTCATTCACCTGATGTTCAATCATCTGCCCAGAGGTGTTAACTTAAGTTAAAGGCAGGTTTTAATAAAGAAATTACATTAAGCTGTGAAACTGTCCAACATGCGTGTGTCTGTGGACCGTAGGGTTTACTCTTTACGTCTCGAGTCGAAGGTCCCAGCTGCCTCTGTCTGCTCCCTCTTTTCGAGAGCTGCCTCATGTTATTATTAGAGCGCATATGAGACAGGCAGAGACACACAGATGCCACCTGAGGCGTGATGAAAGATTCCAGAGACATGTTATTATGCTAAATTATTCACATATGCAGATAAGTTGTATCTTGGCTGTAATTGCGCGCAACTGAAAACACAGGTACTCCATATGTAATTACAAACAGGCCGGGAGTGCTGATGCATGTATGTCCATCCGTACATACCATCTGTAGCGTGCAAATGTCTGTGTGAGCGTGTGCTGTGTTAGTGCATGTGTGCTCTGATTCAGCGGTGTAGTGAATCCAACCCCTCTGTCCTTTTTAACCTCACATATTTCAATCTGTGAAAAATAAATAAAAAGTCTTTACTGAACACATATATTCTGTTTGGTGATTGTTAAATGCTTTTATGTGTCTGATTCCTGAATAATTCCAGACCATCTCTTGCCCACTTTAAGGCACATTCATATTGGTTGCTTTTATCATGTATGTTCTACAGATATGTTGGATATGTAGTGACTTTGGGTCTGGTACAAGAAACAGGTTTACTAATGGCCCTTTTCCACTAGTACCTACTCGGCAGCTCGCTTTCTCGACTCGACTCAGTTTTGGTCGCTTTTCCATTACAATAGAGTACCACCTCAAGCGCAGGGGTCGCCATGCGGCAACGCGGCTCGAAACTCCAGCGACGTCATTTGTTATGCGACACAAACACGAAACAACTACGGAGCAATGGAGGCCACCAGACAAAGAAATGTCTGCACCTCATCGTTGCTTCACAGCGGGTTGATTTCTGTGCAGCCATCTCTGATCGTGTTCGTTTCGTTGTTGTTATTGCATTTTAAAATGGCGCTGGTTGACTCTTATGAACGAGATCGCTCTCCCGACGTGTGTCTAGTGACGTCACGCCCTGGCCAATCAGTGGCCTGCTGTCTGCCAACGTCAGATTTTCGGCTCGACTCAGCTCGCTTGGAACCCCAGGCTGAGTAGGTACTAGAAAAGTACCTGGTACCAGGTACTAACACGTAATGGAAACGCGTAAAAACCGAGGCGAGTCGAGCCGAGTAGTGAAAAAGGGCCATAAGTAGGTTCATCTTGGTTAATACTGTTAGCATGTTATCGCTTCCTGGTTAGTACTAAACACAAAGTGTGGTTGAGGGTGATGGGAGCGAGATTAACACTAAAGTATTGGAGTTGAAAACACAACAAGAAAACACAAAGTTTGAATGTATCCAAAAATTATGATTAAGATTTAAGATTTAGCTGCACTCCAAAAGTGGGTTGGAGTCTGATCAAACAAGAGCCACAGCCTGCTCTATAGTTAACTTTACTGAATAAAAACTGAAAGTCCCTCAGGTGACTTGAAACATCCAAATACTCAAGATAACAGTTGATCTTGGTTCAGCCAGCTCATGTCCTCTGTGATATATTTGTGTTTTGGAGAATTTGGGTACATGTGTACATGACATGATAAGTTTATAGTCAATAATCATATTCCACACGCTGTCAATTAAAAGGCTGATTCTGATATTTTATTCAAATTCCCATCTAATCTTTAAAAAATACTCAGTTTTGTTGGTAGTTCAAAGATGTTAGTTGCAATTCAGTTGCAATTGTCAGAGCATAGACGAATCCAAGTGGTAGAGATGCGATGAAATTGAATATTGTACATGCTGGAGAAACAATATGGACAATGACAAGCAGTTATAAACACACATTGCCTTCTTGTGAGAAACACTTTGGGAGGATCGTCCCATATCAGACAAGCCTATGAAGCCCTAAGATCACTTGAAGAGGCCTCTAAGAAAGTTTTAACAGAACAGTGTAAGGTTTAAAAAAATTGAAATGTGGTGACCATTATTTCATGGCTCATCAGCGGGATGCAAGCTCTGGGCAGTTGTGATTGACAGGCAACAATCAGTGAACCCTCCCTTACTACATCAACTTTCTCTATGGGAAAGGCCTGGTCTGTGGCACGAGAGTCACCCACAGCAAACACTGAGAGGAACAGTGCAGACCACTCAGGAAGGATTATGACAGGAGTCTGACACGTGTAATGGCTTTTCATGGGAATCGCACAGCAAACACAGATGCATACACGGAAATGTGTAGATACATGGAAAAGAAAGTGATCCCAAAGAGCGAGGACACTTTACTTTGGTGGTGAAAAAAATGAGAGTGTATTTCCAATGCTCAGCAAAGTGGCAAAAAAAAAAAAAAACTTGCATAATCTCTCTTCCAGCAAAGAGAGTGTTTTCTAAAGCAGGAGAGACAATTAGTCAGAGGTGAAGTCAGCTTTAAGCTAAAAATATAAACATGTTACTTTTCCTGAATGACAAAATACATCTTCAGGGAGCACTAAAAGAATATGTAACTCATTCTGTGAAAAGATAAATAGCTTTTTCATGTAGGCATAAGAAGATTAGGAAGTCTTTGTTAAAGTCAGAGTTTTTTCAATTAATATATTCATATTGCTGTGAAAAAGTAGTTGAATATGAACAGTGTGGGATTTGCTCTGGAAAAATCATGACCTGTTTAAAAAGATAAAGAAATCATTAAGAAAGTGTAAATGTGCACGTTTGATGTTAATAATATTTGATTTTACTATTTCATATTTATATTATAATTATTCATTTATATTATTTAATCGCTGTAATTTCAGTAAAATGCTTGGCTATTTTTATGAGCAGAAACATGTATTTTATGTAACAGTTTTTGTAATAAATTTGTTATTAATGGTCGGCATGTGCCACGTGATCTGCCTTGAAGTGTAATCATAATTTGTTTTCTTTCTAAAAATGACAATAATTTTGAAAAATCAAACATCCATTAGGAAATGATCAGTATCACCATCTGCATTGGTAAAATTGTAACCAAATGTATTGGTATCCTGTCGAATGTAAGGTTTGGTATCATCCATCCCTGTTACTGGGATCAGTTTTTACATCTTCAGAGAGACTATTTAGGAAGTTTTACATGGAGGTTATCTTTTCCATTGTCATGTTCAGAATGAATGGGAGTAGACAGAAAAATAGTAATTGACCGATGGCTAATGAGTACCACTCTTAATTTGCCTGGTTTCAAAAGCACTTCAAAGCACTTAGAAATGAATCCATGTTAATCTCTAGTATGAGAGTAATTTATCTGTTAGCACTGGAGAAATGAAGAATCTGTTTACCATGACTAATTATTTTTGGAATCTGCTCTCACTACTCATTTTTACTTTGGTTATTTTTTTGTTCTGATCAGTGGTCAACATCCCTGTTTTCCACAGGTGTGGTTACTAGGGTGATTTATGGGATATTTTAAATCCTGTTTTTGTTGTTGTTGTTGTTAGTTTTTTACTCCATGGATTACTGGGAGCTCTGCAATGCAATGTTTCTCTCCACTGGGGCTATGAATTAGATTTGTAACTCATCTCATCACAAACTCTATTGGGTGGAAGAGGAGAAAAAAACACCCTATATGGAGCTCATTTGCATCTGCTTATTTTCCTCTGGTGGAAATTAACAGATTACCATGGCAACCCCCATGAATTCTTAATGTAGTCTAAATCTGTGTCTCTTATTGAATCATAAATCAAATTTTAATTAACAATCTACTCAATGGACTCCAATTAACACTCAAAAACTCTGTCTGTGCTTCCGTCTTTAATAGTGTTTTTAGGCCGATGTAATTTCACTGAACTCTAATCACATTACACTGTCTAAACAAGGAAAGTACAACTGTTGCATCATGCTGTTATTCACTCTCTGTTCCATCACAAATTTAGGATTTCACAACAGGACAATCACAGTTCATGCACTGATGCTTACTTTTGTTATTATAATAATTATTCATTTCACTTTTAATCTTTACACATGATTTCTTTTGGGAAAAAAAAATGAACAACAATACCAATTAATATTTCTATTATACGTTATCCCAAAACTAACAAATGGGTTTAATTGATAACTTAGGAAGAACTTTTGTCATCTAAAAGTAGACAACCCTTGTTTTCCTTCTAAAGGGAGGAAGGAAATACTGAAAATTAAATAAATAAATAAATAAAAAGAAATCTACAGTCAAGGCATAGTGAATCACAGACTTTAGTTAGTGCTGCGCTGTCCAATGCATACGAAATAGAAATATGCAAAAATAAATAAATAAATACATTGTGCTTAAGTCCAGGAAATGAACATTACTTGGTGTGTTGTTATGTGGAGAAAAGCTGAGTCACAGTCTGAAGTGACTCGACTTTCATTTCAATTTCATCATTTGTTTTACCACATCAGGTATCATGTCGGAAGAACGGAAACATGCAGGTCATTCTAAGCTCATTGAATGAATAACAACAAGTCAGATGCAAGTGTACGAACATGCGTACGTACGTAACAAACATAGAAGTGCATATTTTTCTGTTTTGATTGCACCATACACCAGAATCAGTTTTATTTTCTTTTGGGCAGAGCTGGAAACAATGAATCATTTTGCTGATTAAATCACAGCTTCCCCCAGTTTTTAGTATTAATTCAAATTTTTGCCATCTACTTTATCTAATGTCATTTCAGAGCCAGCCACTCCCTCCCACCCTGCACTAACCAGTTTCCAGTCATTCCCCTCACCTGACCGTCCACACACACTCACTCACCTGTCTCCTATTGCCTTAACAGTCTGTATGATGTATGCCCATTTGCTCCATCTGTGTAGTTTGCATCTCCCTAGCTTTTCAGCATTTTTGTTTTTTCACAGCCTAATGGTGCCTGACCCCTGATGATTTTCTGTCTGACCCAAACCTGGAAAAGTTTACCTGTTTTTTGTCAGTCTAAACGGTGTACCTGGTTTTAATCCTTGCCTGCTCATGACCTTGGTAAACTTAACTTCTTATCTTACCCTGACTGTCTTTGTGTCGTGTTTTTTGGTTCAGGCTCCCTGTTTTCCTGAACTCTTATATAAATCTTTCCCTACAATTTATTACTAAGGCTCATAGTAACTGAATACATCATCCCGTTATCTCCAATAAGCTTTTCATCTGGAAGTAACGTACTATGTATCACAGCTGAGCTAATAATGGTGCTCTCACTGGTCAGAAGCTTTTTCTAAAAGCTTTGAGCCAACAAAGGTGATACACTGTTGTTAGTGTCGCTCTCCACCTTTATATCCAAAACAAGAATATGTGATAAAATCTTGATTTTTATGGTTTTTGCCTCTGTTACTTCTACTGGACTACAAATCATTTGTTGTGCTGGCAATCTGCTAAAGTAAGCCCCCCCCAACATCTCCAACCATTGTTGCATCACTGCTGCTTTTTCATCATGATAGCTGATTTAAAAAAAGAGAAAACAAAAACACACACCGTATATAGGGCTTATAAAAACATAACCCAACACAGATGCCATCTCAGGTGTGAAGCTGCAATGCAATGCCATCATGTGTCAGAGATTATACAATCCAATCCTGCCACATCTTCTTCTTCAAAGTTAGAAAAAAAGAAACCTGCATTGACTCACAGTCATGTTCACGTCTTGATAGGAGAGCACACGCACATATAGTATTTATGAGGACCATCTCTAACACCTTCATATCCCCGTTAAGCTTGTACAGCTCTCTTGCATATTAAAATCACACATGTTATGAAGTGGTGAGAACTGCTTCAGTCCAACAAAGACAAAGATTTAATTCTTTTCCTTTCTCATTTCCTCCTGCTGCCTTACTCTTTTTTTCCCCTCCAATTAACATAATTGGCAGGGCCATCATTACCCATCCACACAGTGATGAGTCCTCGCAGCTGACTGTGGAAAAGTCACACAGTGGCTGTGAAGGAAGCACTCTGCCAAAATGTCACCCTGTCAGAGCGCTGTCACAGAGGATCTGTGTGTGTGTGTGTTAGGCCACCGCTCCACAGTTTGTCTGCCTTTAAATGGAGATTAAACGCTGTGGACCAATGATTTAACATTTGACCGAGTCCACAAACCTCCGCACGGACATTTCCATCAGAGCTATTTGCACATCTCTCTATGTGGGGACCTTTGAGAATGAATTCATTAAAAATAATTTATTATCCCCTAACCTCTGGGTTTTGAGACATGTATTCCCAGTATCCCACAGTATAATTCAATTGGGCCCTATCAAAAAGACAGGAAGAAGACATCCACAAAAAAAGGCCTAAATTACTGAATTTGATTAAGATTGGATTTCTATTTAAATTTCCACAGTGATTAAGAGATGAAGGATGTCACCAGGCCATACTGTAATAATTATGTATTGAGAGATATGGTATTATAAACCTTACATAATTTACATAATTTATGCATGTAATGACAGTATAGTATAGCTGAATGGTAAAGGGGAAAATCATCCTCTAAATTCTCAGATATGATTTAAATAAAACTTATATTCTTGCTGCTGGAAGTCCAGTGAGGATACTAAAAAAAGCTACACCCTGATCACCATTGGGAAAGATGTCACTGCGATCAGGTCTGCAGGTCTCCCGCTTAAACAGAGACTCGTTCAGGCATCAGGTGGGATTCCAAATGCTATTTTTGGGTGTTCCTGACTTTCGGCTGCAGGAGTAGCCCAAGCGTATTGAATTTAGTTTCGGAGGTGCTTGGCTGGATCCTGCCAAACAAAGTCAGGGTTCCTTTCACTCTCCCTCTGCTGGACCATTTCCTTCCAGCTCAGGCTCATCTGTCCAAAATGAATCTTTGTTTCTGTTCTCTTGGTCTCAACTCTATCAAAAAGAGAACGTCCCTGCCAGGTAAGAAACATCCGATTCACCCGCTAGATGTTACCTTTGTTGTTTTCAAACATCAAGTTCATATAGTTTATCACTAACTTGGTCACTGCTGGCCTCACCCATTGCATCATGGTCAATGTGACCTCATTTATGGCATCACCTTTAATAAAGAATGAACTGCAACTACAGTAATCATTTTTCTTTCTTTGCAGTTTTCTTTCATTTATGCCATTCTTTCACTGGATAATTGTCTCATTTGAAGTGATTTTGTGACATTTTTATATGAGTTTAACTTGAAATCTGCATGTAGACAGTGTGGACACGCCGAAATCATGTTAACTGAGAGAGGTTAGCTATAGCTCAGCTTCGTATGATCATCATCCAGTTCCACAATCAGTTTTCCATGCTTCCTTGTGTCCCCTCTATTGTGAATGGGTTTACAATGGTCTACTTGGCAAATGTAAACAGGACAATAAGCTGCTTAGAGCCATGAAAAGCCTCCAAATTCCCCACATAGTTCTGAAAGTTTTATTCCTGCAACAAATATGTTCAGGGAATGCAGTGATGCCTGTGAGTGAGTGGTCATAATTAGAGCAAAATGGATACAAACATACTAATGAGAAAAATCCACGAGCCTCTGTGGCTGTGTATGCACTGTTCCCGTAATTATTGTGAACATTCTCAATATGAGTTTTGTTTGCTGACGGAAAAACTCCATAATGCAGTAAAGTCATTAAAGTCTGAAAGAAAAATACTATATTTGTTAATTAAATGGTGGGCAAATTTAAAGTAAACTGTTGTACAGTTTTGATAATGTTGCCTTTAAAAGAGAGTGGACGTAGGTTAAAAAACAGAGCTCCTCTCTCTCTGCTGCGCTCCAGCTCACCTCCAAAGCCCCTACCTGCAGAGCTCCTCAATCTAATTCCTCCTCTATAGCTTGCCGTTCTTCATTGCTCCTCCTCTGTTCACTTGTCTTTGTCATGTGACGATGATTCCATCCACAGAGCACTGAATGGTTTGATGAGGATGAAAATGATTTGAATCAGATGCTGTGGCTGTGGCTTCACAGTCACCACATCTCAACCCAACTGAACAGCTATGGGAGATTTTGGAGCGATGTGTTAGACAGAGCTCTCTACCACCATCAAAGCACCAAATGATGAATATCTTTAGAAGGAATGGTTCTTCCCTCCAGAGTTCACAGACTTGGAGAATCAATGACAAGGAGACCTGAAGCTGTTCTGGAGGCAGGTGGTGGACCAACACCTCACTAAGACACTTTATGATGGTTTTCCCTGTAATCTGTCACCTGTCTGTATACTCCTCCACTGGCCTGAGAATCCAGGCTTTTTAACTGTCAGTGGCATTATAGTTAAACAGCCACTTTACACCAAACATTAGATTTTTTTTTGTTTTACCTTTAAAGGCCAATAACCTGTTAATGGCTGTAGACAGTAAAACATCTGGAATGAAGCTGAGTTGGACTGTATTTCTTCACCAGCTGTTTAGGTATACTAGCTTCAGAGTTAATAGCCCTCTTTCAAACGCGCCCCGGGAAGTCGTTCCTCATGTGACTTCCCATAAACAGCATTTTGCATGCATTACAGAACCGGGCTGAGGCAGTATAATCAAGAATGTTAAAGATGCCGAAATGTATTTTTTTATACCAACATTAAAGCGCCCTTCAAAGTACAGAGTGTGTTTCCTGAGATGTAAACAAACCCCCGGCCTCTGAACAAATTGAAAGTAAATAGTTTTGGGGAAAGAAACTGTTGTAAATCATGTTGGTGTCTGTTTGCTGGGGCTTCTATTCCCTGAATATCTGTGTGTTTAGGATGCTTAGTGTAGAGATATTTCTATGAAACTTTTCTTGTGTATTAATCAGGCCAAAGTTCTGGTGAGGATATAATATCAACTCTTCCAGTGCTGCACAACATATAGTGATATCTGAGAGAAATATAGATAGACAGACATCCAGTATTGCATTGTAGTATGCGTATTATCATTTAATTCAGCAAATGACAATGGGAAATTGCAATGCCATCTGACATTTATAATTACATAATAACATTAATATTGTAACTACCCACTTTCCATGAGCACGTCCTCTGATGGTGCACCGTGAACTGTAATAATTTAACACTCGGGCTTCAAATTCCCATGCTATCTGTTTGAGTGGGAAGTCTGCTGATGACCTTATGATTTTGTAGTTAGTACGTGCATTATCTAGTGCGCTGGCTTTGTGAGTGTGTGCGCAAGATACACATGTGATCTACTATGCAGAAGATTAAATTCAGTGTGTGTGTGTGTATTTGTGTGTGTGTGTTTACAAGATAGACTTGAAGTGTTACAAGCGCTATCTGGTGGCCCACAGATGGGGTACTTCCCACTGCTTCTGTGTGTTTGAGAGTGTGTGAAACAAGTGTTAAGTACTGCTTGTGCAACGTTCTGCCCACTGTGTGTGTGATGATAATTTCTTACAGCTCAAGTTAGACACTTGTCGTGGATTCGTTATATCCTAAACAGGATGCTGTCACACCGTGCAGAGAGGTAATATTAGCTAATCAAGTGTAAGTGTAAGCGCATACAGTATGGAACAGAAGAACATGTAACGAGCTCTCCACATGCACACACTTTACCTCATACAACAGCAGGAGTCGTCATGAAACACTGATCATTTGTTTTGTTCAGATTCTAATAAGACATTAAAGGAAGACTGACATTTTGGGAGATATATTTGTTTGCTGTCTAAGCTGCAGTCAGATGAGAGGATCAATACATATTCCATCTCTGTGTGTCTGCTGCAAAGAGAGGTCATCAGGCTTCCTTTCTAAAAATGATTTGTGTGTTTTTAATCGCCTGGTAATCTTTTATTTCCCCTCAGTGGAGCACTTTGACTGAAGAACAGTTAATAAAGCAGGATGAAATAGTAAAATAATCAAAGTCAAAGTGAAAGCAATATTTCTGGGTTCTGTTTCAGAAATATGAATTTGTTTAAACATTTGAGAAAGCTGACATTTGCTTATTAGCTATTTTTACCAAAATGTACCATCTTAGTTTAACGAATGAGCATGCTAGTACTTTAGCACTAAACAAGTACAGCTGAAGCTAATGGGGATATTATGTGTAACCTAGTGTTAAAATTGGCTTTTACTTGGTTCTTTTACACTTACACTTTTACTTGGTTCATTATATATTTGCACTTTTACTCTGTTCACTTTAGATTCACACTTTATATTCTGTTCACTTTCCACCGGAGTCGATTGAAGGAGACTCCTTTTCAGACAATTCCAGGCGCCTGAAACAAAAAAGTGAGCAAAAAACCTCTTTTCTACTTGAAATTTCTGCACATTGGGCATACCAAAAGAAATTATGTGAATAAGGTTATTCTCTGATCACTAAAAGCATAGTAATTTTCTTTTGGAGAATGATTAATGATTGTGTTTTATACTTTACATGTGACCATTTCAGCAAAAATCAAACATAGTCTCACATGTGGGAAAGTGAATAAGTGTCCTAGTTAGGTTTTTTTTTTTTTTTAGTTTGAATTGGCTGAAATAAAAGACATATTGTCTTCTAAATTTCTGAATTGGCTGAAATAAGACATATGGTCTTCTAAATTATTAAAGGACATTTTTGATTCCAGAGGACGTCCTGATGCCGGGAAAAGTTTAGTAACTTTTACCGATGCCGCAAAGAGGCAATGCCACGTTAGGTGATGCCAAGGAAGCCTGATGCCGCAAAGAGGCGATCCCACATTAGGCAAAGACTCCCGTTGAGCGGTTGAGTACAATAATCCCAGTACAATTGTAAAGATAAAATCTTTATGAGGACACAGGGATAAGTTTGTTATTTTTCATACAAATGTGGGGTAGGTTTCCTACTTGATTGATATTTTTACTGTGCATGTGTCAGTGTATCGGACAGTACAGACTGCTCGAGAATTCCTGCACTAACACAGATCTGTAGTAGTTGTGTACGGGGGGATAGGAATAGCATAAAAGGGGATATTTTAGTTAGGGTGTTGCAGAAGTTGGTGAATTAAAGGGAGTGAATAGACTGCGAAAACCCTCAATGATCAAGCGCACAGAGTAATAGACTCCGTGTAGAAGCTTCTTGATCGGGTCCTCTTTCGGGCACTGTGCCATTCACCCTCTCTGAATAACACGTGTAATAGTGTTTGTTTGTAATTGTGTTTGTAATAGTGTTTAAAAAATGTCGCACAAAATTGGAAGGATTACAAATCTGGCTCGTTGGGTCGGTGTTAGCTGAAACACTAGTAGGATGGCAGAAGAAAGTTCTAAAAGATGAAGAAAAAATGGGATTAGAAAGGTTTGTAGATTGGATGAGGGAAATGGAGGAAAAAGGGATGTTTGGAGGTTGTAAAAGCGCTCCACCAAAACTGAGCGATTTTAATACGTTCATGAGGGAGGCTATAGGAAGTCTAGAGCAGACCACAACAAAGCTACAGGAGGTAGGAAGAATGCAAAAAAGGAAGGCAGAAAAAGCAGTAAAAAAAAAGCAGAAAGGTTTTTAGCAAAATGTTTTCTGGGAGAAGTTAAAATCTCCATCCAATCAAATGCCAGTTGAGACCATGACTCCTCCAGAGACACAGCAACCTGAACAAAAAGATAAGACGGAGCCTGACCAAACTCCCACGGCTCCCCCTCCTCCCTACGCAGAAGCACGTGCTATGATGGAGGTCCTCCAACACCTGACACACACACACAGCCTGACACACACACCAACAGAGACACCACCTGTGTTATTACAGTATGAAGATCTGAGTGAGTACGTTAAACAGTTGAACAACACTGTGATGAGCATCTCTCAACAGGTCACGGAAATACTCACCAACAAACAGGACCACGACACATCTCCTGTTGAAGTGGGAAACTGGGTCCTAAGGAAAGTCAACAAGCTGAATTGGTCCTCCCCCAGGTGGAAGGGACCGTACAAAGTAGCAGAGGCTACATCACATTGTGTGAAGGTATGGTTGTCTGATGACAGACTGAGCAACTGGATCCATAAGACACACTGTGCACTGACTCAAGACCCTACAGAGAGAACACTGACTGAGGTTCGGGCTGACTTAGGAACCTCACTGATGGACAATGACCACAACTCTGGAAATGACACCCTACCACAGACTGGAAAGACCTCAACTGACGAAACCCTCCAAAAGACTCCACTATGGAAACTAGGTTGTAGTACTCGAGCAGCTGTAACTGTATTGGTTACATTAACGACCTACATAGATGCAACTGGAGTACCCAGAGGTGTACCTGATGAATATACATGTATATTGGTTGATCAAGTCATTGCAGGGTTTGAGACAACCCTGTTTTGGTGGGTAACAAAAAAAAAAAAAATGTAGACGGAATTAATTACATTCATTTTAATATTCAAAGACTCAATAACATGACTAGAGATGCCATTGCCGGACTACATGAACAATTGGCTGCTACTTCCCTGATGACTTACCAAAATAGAATGGCCCTTGATTTCCTCCTAGCTGAAAGAGGTGGTGTGTGTGCTATGTTTTCCCAAGATTGCTGTGTGTTCATCCCTAATAACACAGCCCCAGATGGCTCCATAACTCGAGCCCTTACTGGCCTTAAAACTTTGTCTGAAGAGTTAGCAGAACATTCTGGGATAGACAATCCGTTAACTGATTGGCTGAACAGAACCTTTGGGAAGTGGAAAACATTAATCATGTGTTTCTTTCACTAGTTGTAGCAGTGACTGTGTTAACTTTATGTGGATGTTGCTGCATACCATGCATCAGGCACCTCTGTCTAAAGTGTATTACCGCAACCATTAATGATAAATTCCCCACACCACCTCCTTACCAATTATGACAGCATGCAGGTGACGCAGCCATCCACCAGGAAATTTTAGAGCACTTCATGCTTCCTTCTTCTGACAAGTTTCATGGAGATGCTGATTTCATTTTCCAGCAGGACTTGGCACCTACCCACACTGTTAAAGTTACCAAAAGCTGGTTCAATGACCATGGTGTTACTGTGCTTGATTGGCCAGCAAACTCGCCTGACCTGAACCCCATAGAGAATCTATGGGGTATTGTCAAGAGGAAGATGAGAGACACCAGACCCAACAATGCAGATGACCTGAAGGCCGCTATCAAAGCAACCTGGGCTTCCATTACACTTGAGCAGTGCCACAGGCTGATCGCCTCCATGCCATGCCGCATTGATGCAGTAATTCATGCAAAAGGAGGCCCAACCAAGTATTGAGTGCATAGAAATGAACATACCTTTCAGAAGCCTGACATTTCTGTTTAAATATTTTTTATTGATCTTATGTAATATTCTAATTTTCTGAGACACTGAATTTTGGGTTTTCATTATCTGTAAGCCATAATCATCAAAATGTCAAGAAATAAAGGCTTGAAATATTTCACTCTATGTGCAATTAGTCTATATAATATATATATTATATAGACTATATATATACTTTCCGACATGAGTGACAAAAAACTTTTTCATGATATTCTAATTTTTTTAAATGTACGTGTATTCCACTGGTCTCTCTCTCTGAGCCTGGAGAGGATGAGACTGAAGCTTACAAAGATGCTGACGACGACAAAGACCGCTGTTTGTACTCCTGAACCCCTGTAGATACACAGATTTTGCTAAGGTTACCACATACCCACATATAGAATTACATTCACGTAGGGACGTAAGACTCTTATGATTATTGTGCTAATTGCGGAAATGTTGTCAGTTGAGTTGGAGAAGGTTACACACTCCTAGGCAAGAGGTTCTGTCTGTAGTACCATGATGAACGCTCCTGATACAAGGTGTTTAGCTTATGCATAAGTATGATGTGAATTCTGATCTGTTAGGATATTTCCATGAGCATGTGCAAAGAAGAATTGCTTGCCGCAAATAACTGCAAAGAAGAACAGCTTACACATACTGGCATACATATAGGATTCTCAATGCAATGAAGACATGCTTACATATCCACTATGCCATTATGAGATTTTTGTTTTGTTGATATAATAAAATTATATCAAAAGGGGGATATCTAAAAATCTCCCTCCTGGTTGTGATACACCTTGTGCAGGGTGACTGCGTACAGTTTTGGGCCCTTTATCGCCGGTCTCCTCGAAAGATGTGATACAAAAGAGGAATAGTATTTCCCACCTATGTTTGGTTGAAATTAAATCATGTCAAAAGGGGGAAATGTTAAAATTGGCCTTTACTTGGTTCATTCTATATTTGCACTTTTACTCTGTTCACTTTACATTTGTACTTTGTCAATGAACTCATGTAACCTTTAGTTGTTTTAATTTAATCAGAACAGTGTGAAATTCAACTTGATAGATGAAGAATTTGTGGGTACATCTGATTCCTGCCTGTCAGTTAGGTTTGTTGTGATAGATACACGCCTCAAGGACAACACACACTCATGTTTCATACCACATTTCAGTAAGTTCACGTGATCAGTGGTTGGCCTGTTCACGTCAGAGATAACTGGCCAATGAGACTCGGTGGTGGCGCGTAAGTCCAACCTCTGTACGGGGCAGTCCCAGCCCAAGAAGATAACTGTGAATCACACCTGGAAATCGAGGCTCCATCTGACTGAGATCCTGCCGAGAGCTCTGTCACTTTGAGCCCAGCGCTGTAATACTTTACCTGTGACCTGAATAAACTTCTACATCTGTGAACTGAAGATTTCTCTGGTTTGTTTTTGGGCTTCCAACTAAAGAATCGGGCTAACACTAGGTTAACATAAATGTAAACACAGAAAATTTTATTAATAAACATGTGAAAATTCTATTTAAACCAGTGATAAACTGTTCATGTTGCCATTTTTTAGCTACAAAACAGAGGATAGCCTGTTTAGGAAGACAAAATCACTTTGAAGGGATTGTTAACTCTTTATTTTTCCATGTTTTTTTTGACATTGTGTTTTTTTCGCCCACACTGTGTCCACGCTGCAGGATTTTATATCCTGCTGAACGAGGATTTGGTGAGTTAAACGGTGTATGTTAGCATGCTATTTACATGTTTTCCATGTGAAATGTGCAGCTAAAATGTCCCGTAGCTAAGCTAAAGCAGTGTGAGGATGTTTTATGGTGTGCACTGTGTGAATTTGTGTTTGTATATATTTAAAAAAACATCCTAAAATAGTAGATGTCAAATGCCAGTTACCCAGTGAAGTTAAATTATGAATTTGAAGTTGAATTATGATACATCTATACTACCAACATACGGTTTAGCAGACTCATGCAGACCTACATGTCATGATGTGTTAGAACAGTCATGTCTCTGCCAAAGCATCCCTTTCCAAACTAATGCCTCCAATTACATAAAATACAGCCTATTTTATGCTTTGCATGTGAAAAACTCTGATTTCCTCACAAAAAGCCAGGCATGAATACTCCATCAGGACTATTTGTACAATAACAATGTTGCCAAAATGACAGCATCAATTTCCACCTCTGAAAAATGGAAGCTCTGAATGTTCACACAAACAATCAAAACCCAATCAGCTGAATTTCCAGTGCAGCAAATTGAGCATGGTTGGAAAATTATACCATTGTCATGCAGAATATGCCAGTAATCACTTAAATTGAGCAGGAAAACAGAAATCAGTAACAAAGGGCCTTTACACAGCCTGTGTGGTTGATAAGGTGTGAGAGTGTGTGTGCCTCAGCTCATCAGTGGAGCATTATGATTCATCAGTGAAACATTATGAATAACTGAGCTCTGCACTTGTACTGTAATAAATTGTTTTTGTGTAAATGCTTAAAAAGGAACTAGAAGACTATACATGGCTCCATAATTAGCATTTATGGACAATTATTTTCTTCTCCTTCTTTTTTTCTTAGTATAATTCACATTCACTCCTCCAGTCTTCTAATAGTGAGCTGTATGTGAGCATATTTTTTGTTTTAACAGCTACCGCCAACACTCCGAGTCAATACGAGCCCTTTCTGGGAATTTGAGCGCACTTGCAGCAATGTTTAGTTAAAAGAAGGAAGTACCCCAATTAAAGCCCGATGATGAAAGAGGAAGAAAGTAAAAACACAAGAAGAGAAAATGAGGCCCCTGTTTCTGTCAGCCGCTGGGCCAGTCCGTGGTCGAGTCCCCGAGACGCAGCAGACAACAGCAGCATTCAAAAATTCATTATTATTGGGGAAACAAAGTGATGTGGTGATTCTAGAGGAGAACAGAAGGTTCCCTCAAAACAGTGTCCAGATGTCCCTTCTTCATTTTTTAACTTTTTTTTTTTTTTTTTTTAAATCTTTTAATATCTTTTCAGTTCAATTATTCAGTCAACCTCATTAATAGATATGATTGCAGCGCGTGTAATCTCTGTGCCAGACATTTGATCTGTTCTGGCTCTGGGCATTGGGAGGCTTTAGTGGGTATTGTTTTTCCTCTTTCATGATGGCCCGCGCTTTAGATCAGCTGCTGCCGACCTCATTATTTTATCACAGAGGGGGATTTGAGGCAAGCCTGTGTTGCCTGTTTTTCACTTTATTACCTCACTTTTCCGTGGCAGAGGCCGGCTTATTCAAAAGTTGAAGGAGTTTGGTGGCTCGCCTAGAAAAGCTGACTTGTGGTTATGTAAGGCCTTCTTTAAAATTTCACTGTGGCATGATGTATCACACCAGGCGGAGCATAAATAAAGGAGGCTTAAAAAATGTCACAGGCCTTTGATGTCGTAAGTTATTATTTTATCTCTTTGCTTTGTTTATATATTTATTAAAAAAAAACATAGCTCCACATTTCTGCTGTCAGCTCGTGGTCATCAGCATAATACTTATGTACAGTAATTAGTGCTAGAGTATCCCATGGCTATATAAGGCTGTAAATAAATAAAGTGTTGTACTCACCAGTTGACATATGTTGCAGGTCCACTTATATAACACCGCAGGTCACTTTATTCAATGTCACACTGGTCTAATAAAGTCAGATCAGCTTTCAAAAGTATACCACAATGAAATGATCACTCTAATAAACTCTCACTGTGATTAAATTCCAATGAAGAGTCAGTTCATCAAATCTCTCCCTGTCTTATTTATTTTTTATCTACACACACATGCACTTTTGAATTATGCCCAGTAGTTCTGAAAACTTTTCTGTGCTTGGCCACGACAAATTGAATGTTTGACCTTCATCAACTTGGGGCGAGGAATGTTACGGGTACCAGCTGGTACCAAATAAACAGATAATAGTTTCTGCCCACATGAAAAATAAATGAAACAGGGCTTCTTCACTTCTGTTCGATTAGCCTTCATTCATTTATTCACCATGTGCAATATAAACATCTTTTAGTACAGGTTCATTTATGTCTAGTCAAGCTAAAACCCTCATACAGAAAAAACACTCATAAAACTAAAATACAGTCATTGCTATTTTCATATTTGAGCATTCAGTGTACATATTGATAGGTTTGGTCTGTTCAGCTAAACTAAACAAATAACAATAATGTTCTTGTAGTTAACTAGACTTCTAGTTTGTCTCATGTAACAGTTAAAATAAGGCCTAGTATACTGCTACTTTCTGCATATGGTCATTAAGTGCATGAGCTTACAGCTTTTAACTGTTTCTTTTTCAAAGTGCATCAACACAATGCAATACAACACAATACTTACTAATGTTTACCTAATCATTTCAACAAACGAACATCTCAATGTAAATGCAATACTCACAATTTACTTCAGTAAATGAATATAAAAATAAATAACATTCCACTTAAATTGCTAAAAAAAAAGAATTACTAGCTAAACATACTTAAAATATAGTCATTTTTTAAAATTGGCGTCTGCGATAGCATTTTTCTATTGTAGTTGGTCAAGGTGGGATTAGTTTTAACTATTTCAATAAACAGGAAGTTAAGTCTAGTAGTGCCAAATGGGCCTGAGGAGTCATGACAAGAAAGAAAAAAAAAAATGTTCTGCTACACAGATCTTTTTTTTTAATAAACTTCTCTCTGATCTTTACTAATTACTCTTCTATTAACTAACTAAGAGAGTCTATTTGGGCTCCCTTGTCACATTACAGATTTCTACAAATATTCAAAGATTTCCAAAAAGGTTGGGAACCACTGGTTTACTCTTGAATAACTTATTAAAAAGTTACTATGCTACCTTTAACATTCCCGCCCTAAAGGACAACACTTCAGTGGCCATCTTGATTATTTTGTTGAAAGCTCACACATCATCGGCCTTCTTGTTAGAAAAGTAGCTATGGCCTACTTGAATGGTTGCTAGATAACTGTGGTACTGTGGTAATTTGGAGATTTGTGACATTATAATGTAACTGATGACCTTTTGATGATTATAGTGATAAACAATTAGTTTATGATACAGCTAGTTAAAATCAGTTAGCATAACCTGTTATTATTTTTCAAGTTGCTGTCTCATCGATAGGCTCAACCAGTTGGACTTGACCAATATCAAATCAAATCAAATTTATTTATTTAGATCCCAAAATCACAAACATTGTTTGCCTCTGGAGGGCTTTACAATCTGTACAGTTGTGAATGACACCCTCTGTCCTTAGACCCTCGAACCGAGTCAGGAAAAACTTCAAAAAACCCTTTATGGGAAAAAGAAGAAACCTGAGGAAGAGCCACAGATGAGGGATCCCTCTCCCTGGGACGGACAGACGTGCAATAGATGCCACATGTACAGAGAACATCATCAGTCATATATGGAGTTAAACATGGGTCGTAATAAATAAGCTGTAGATAAACTGAGTTCATGGGTTTAGTGCCATGTGTGTGAAGGTATCACAGGTAATGGAAATTAGTCCATGAGTCCAGGTGCATCTCTAGATGTCCTCATATGGAGCTCTGGGCCACTCGACCTTCTCTCCACAACACAGACACAGATCATGTCTCCACCAGGCCAGTGAACCTCAGACAGATGGACCACAACCAGAATCAGTGAGGAAATAAACACAGTATGAATGATAATTTTATTCTCTTAAGTACTATTTAACAGATGTTAGTTTTATTTCATCAATGACAAATCTGAGGAGCAGTGGGGGACATGGAGACATGTTTCAATGAAAGTGTCGCAACACTCGTAACCTGCGCAGTTCGACATGTCTGAAGTGAAGTGTCTGCATCCAGGCTTAGTTGCTAAGGTCACTGGATTAACAACAGCAACATGTAACTTAAATTCAGAGAAAATATTACCTCTCAAAGTTAGTAAGTGTTGTCAATGAGCTGTTGGGCCTGACACCACTATTAGGTTCACTTGTGCCATCGCTACAGTCTCATCCAGGGAGCCGCAGCATGGTTTTAACCACATATCAGGGATGTGCCCGTATCTGAATATGTTATTTGGGAAAGCATCGCCATGTAATAGTCACCTTCACTGACTCAGTGCATCAGGCAGCTGGCTGAGAGCAGACCAGTCTGGCCATCACTCAGGGAAACTCTCAAGGAAGAGGAGGCGTTCAAATTACTGGTTTGGCAGCTGGATTTAGTTCAGAGGGAGGTGAAAAGTACAGTATGATGATGTGGAAATATATTTCATAATCACTTGTATGCCAATATTAAATCAATTCGATGCTGTGAAGGTGCAAAAACAGCACTGCAACATTTGCCCAATTTAATATGGCTTCTAGTATGAACCAGGCCCATTTCAAGTCCACTGCTCTCAATACAGAGAAAAAAATCATTTTGTTGGTTGAACAGATGCAGGTGCAGATGACAACATTTCTGTTCACCTCTAGTGGTTATGTCTAGAAAATCCCTGTTCTTGCGACTTTTTTTATATATGCAAAGAATTGTGATTTAGTAGTGTTTATCGCTGATAAAAAAATAGATAAAATACCTGTAAAATACCTGCGTATTTTAATACTTTAATTGTTAAAAGCACATTTCTTTATCTGCTGGTGCAGATTGGAATAATCTCCTTTCAAAAACTGATCTTCAAAGTGCCCTTTAATAGAGTCAGCCTCTGTAATTTCACATAATGAGGGGAGCTTGGAACATGTAGGCTGTACCACTGTCATTATATGTCTTAACTTGACTAGTGTTATGGTTTTATATTTTCGTTTTAAGCCTTTTAGGCTTTATTGTGATATAATCCTCAGTGATTGTAAGTTCTGTTGTACAGAGTGATTCTGTATTTTTGAGCATTAAATGAATTCAATCAATCAGTCTAGAGCAGGAGATCACAGTGAGTGATGTAACTTCACACAACAAAAGTATGGATAGTAGGTGTGTAAGCTTGTTCTCTGCTCAAGATGACATCACTTGACATATCTCACGTGTGACTATGGAGCTGCAGGATTTGGCCAGGGAGTCCAACCATATGTCTCTGCCAGCATGAGGTCTCCATCCTGGCCACGTGAGAGCTGCTTCACCCACTGCCAAACCCGGAGCTCACACACAGTGAGCACGCTCAACACCATAAGTGCACTGATTGATTAGTAAGACAGAAGGTAAAGTGACCTAAAAAGCAAAAATGTCCTCAATTTTTGCAGTCGCTGCAAATTTGACCCAATAAATGTGTGGCTGAAGTCAAAATAGAGTCATATTTTGTGAGAATGTATCGATATTATCATGGTGGGAGTCAAACGTGACAATGTCAATAGAAAGAAAAATCATAGTTGGAATTTTACTACTCAGAAAAAAAGATCTGGCAGTGGATGTCATAAAACATAAAGTTGCATCAGTGGTTGTATGTTTTCATGACTAATTCTGAGTGATAATGGGAACAAGTCACTCTTTGATCTGCAAAGAACAAACAAACAAATGAAAATTAATGTAATAGCATGGTGCTTTGGTTTATGAAAGACTTTTCTTCCTGTAGTAGATGTGAACTCTGTTGTGCTTTGGACAGTTGAGGAAAAAAAAAGTTTTTGTTTGAATCTGAGTATTTTACTTACTTTTGTTTCCTCATGCTGGGCCATAACAGCATTTAAAAATGGATAAATATCAATAAAATCATTTCAGTCTGCATGGATCTTTTATATCAGCTTCAGCCTCAATGGGACACATTCATACAGCGTTGGACGTCAAGGGAACAAAACAGAGGAAGCTATTATGTCACACTATGAAGCACTCCATATAAGAGCGATGACTTGTGGGCGGTTAGTCTCTCTTCATGTTGAAAAAAGTGAAAGGACCAATAATTATTTGTCCTTTCGATTTTATTATTTGTGTGTGCACATTATTCTGTTCTTTGGTTTGAGACATCTACTTTCAAGCTCAGCTGTCTCTTGCTGAAAAAAAAACCCTTAACGATGCAGCTACTGTGTATTTTTTTCTTCAACTATTCTGCCACCACACAGGACAAAGTCTGAATTCTAGGTTTTTGGGGTTTTTTTCTTCATTACAGCTCTGAGACAAATGCCACATTTTTGTGGATTTAATTGGCAATTGGAGTTGCATACTGTTTTAATTAAAGGTTGACTGTGGCTTTGGTTGTGAAAAAGGATGAAGGTGGGTGAATGGTGTGAATGGTCAAATAAGAAGCAATCAAAATCAAGCTGTTTTTTTGTTTTTTTTTTCTGCAGGAGGCCCTGTCAATTTATTTTGGCTATTAATCAAAGCATCAACCAGTGTAACAAGGGGCTCAGTTGACCATAAAGATACAGTAGCTTATCTTCTGCAGTACATGGACACCTAAACACATAAAACTTGAACGTATTAACACACGTAAGGCTTCTGGACCTGACGGCATCACCGGACGAGTTCTCAAAGTGTGTGCAGACCAGCTGGCAGACGTCTTTGCAGACAACGTGTCACTGCTCCAGTCTGTAGTCCCTGTCATTGTCCCTGTCCCCAAGAAACCCAGAATCCTCTCCCTGAATGACTACCGCCCAGTAGCACTCACCTCCACCATCATGAAGTGCTTTGAGCGGTTAGTCAAATCTTTCATCACCTCCTCCCTCACGGACTCACTGGACCCACTTCAGTTTGCCTACAGGCCCAATAGGTCAACTGAAGATGCTGTCACCCTCACTCTCCATACTGCCCTCTCAGTTGCAGGAATATTGAGAATCTATCATTGTGCAGACTGAACTTTTTTTTTTCTCTCGTCTTAAGCTCTCAATTCTATATGCAATCGTTTCACAGGTTTGGGGAATCAAAGCCTCATGTGCTCTCACCTCCAAAAACAGCTTTCAATATATAATGCTGTTGACAGCAGTTACTTGGCCAGGTATTAGACAGGCCCATAAGGGCTGCAACTTACTGTGATTGATTAGACACACACACACACACACATACATATGGCCCGTGCAGAAACTCACCACTACTAAAGTGCCCATGGGCAGCGTTGTACTAATTAATGAGGGGAAATGCAGAAGAATAATCAGCCCACTTTTTGAACAGTGTTGGCAGGGGAGTATGCCCCGATCAATAAATCAAATCAACAAATCCAATTGATGACAAAGAGCTGCTTGCAGAGATGAGCACTATTGAAGTGGACCAATATCATGGACCAGGAAAAACAGGAAAATAGTCCAATAACTACAAGACAGATTGCCATGGAATTTGGAAGTACGGTAAATCGAGGGAGAGAGGTGTACTCTGTGTGTTTATGTCAAGGAAACATGTAACATATATGCCCCTTTTTCACTAGTACCTACTCGGCTCAGCTCGCCTCGACTCGACTCGACTCAGTTTTGGTCGCGTTTTCCATTACAATAGAGTACCACCTCAGCGTGGGTGGGGTCACCGTACCGTGGCAACGCGGCCGAAACTCCAGCGATGTCATTTGTTATGCGACACAAACACGAAACGACTACGGAGCAATGGAGGCCACCAGACAAAGAAATGTCTGCACCTCGCATCGTTGCTCCGCGGGGTTGATTTCTGTGCAGCCATCTCTGATCGTGTTCGTTGTTGTTATTGCGTTTTAAAAATGGCGCGTTAACTCTTACGTAACGAGTCGCTTCTCCCGACGCATCTAGTGACGCCAGGCCCTGGCCAATCAGTAGCCTGCCGTCTGCCGACGTCACATTTTCGGCTCGACTTAGAACCCCGGCCGAGTAGGTACTACGGCTACAAAAGTACCTGGTACCAGGTACTAACACGTAATGGAAACGCGTACAAACCGAAGGCGAGTCGAGTCGAGTCGAGCCGAGTTAGGTACTAGTGGAAAAGGGGCAATAGGGGCAAGTTACTGCGTAAAGTGACATACATAGCAGTTTCTTGTTTTTACAGCTCAATATCTTGTATGGACTTTGAATCGAAATGCACATACACCCAGGACAAGGCCTGATAGTCTGAAGCAATCTGGATGGAACTAAAAAAAAAAAAAGAAAAAAAGTCAAAATGAACGGATGTCATGTCCTGCCCAGTGATCCTGGGGTTTCTCCATTGTCTTCCTTGTTATTGTTTGTCTCTCTTGTTGTGTTTTTTGCATGTTTATTCTCTTCCCCTCTCCTTGTATTTGTCTGTCTCCAGTTATTTTGTTTGCACACTTCCTGTTTTATTTTGTATTTTTTCCTCTCCTTACATGTCTATCACTTCACTTCCTGCCCTTGTGCATTTCCTGCTTCTTTGATTATTCTGCTCTGCCTTGATTGCTGTCCACTGTTAGTCTGCTCACCTGTCTCCACTAACCCATTACCTCCACTGTATATATCAGTCCCCCGCCTGTTTTTTGTTTTCTTTATCAGTTTATCTGCATATGTTCCCTGCGTCAGTTTGTCTGTATATTTGTCATTTACCTGCCCTGTGTTTCTCACCTGGGTGCCTGTCTACATGCCTGACTTTGCCACTATCTACATGTTTTGACCTCCAGTAAGCCTCAATAAAGCCAACTGCATCTGCTCTGCCTCCGTTTCATCCTGCATATGGGCCCAATCTGCCACACTCGACAGAGGAGAATCAAAACCAACGCTCCACACAGGTGCAATGTATTGTACAACTGAGCAATAAACATCCCATCATGCTCTGTGGCAGGTATAAAAATATCAAGCAGGCCCGTTTGATTCTGATTTTGTATCAAGATGTTAAGAGGAAAAGATCTAAGTGACTTAAAGAGGGTCATTGTTGGGGCACTGTGGAGGAGGAGCTGCTGCAGTTATAAAGAATCAAGAATCAAGAATCATTTATTATCATTGTCATGTTTTCACACGTGACAAAATTGAGATTTGTGACTTCCAGCTTTAAACATAAATATATAGTAAAAATATGTAATATGTACACAAATATCCAAATCCAAAGTCCAAAGTTGCAGCAGCAATGCACAGTAGGGGGTGGGTCAGTTGTTCAAGTGCAGTCAAGTGCATGTCTCAAGTTCTCAGTAGGGGAAATGCATGCATTGTACAGCTCTGGGGAAAAAGCTGTTTTTCAGTCTGCTAGTTGTTGTCTTTATGTTTCTGTACCGCTTTCCAGATAGGAAGTGGTACAAACAGTCCATTGTCCCGGGTGGGTAGGGTCGGTGGCAATATGTCGGGTCCTTCTTCTGCATCTGGCCAGGCCAGTGTATATTGAGTCCAGGTCTGGAAGAGGACTTCCCACAATCCCCTGTGCTGTTTTCACCACCCAGGGCTAAGTCTTTTCGGTCTTGTGCAGTGCAGCTGCCATACCACACTGCTGCACTGAGGCAGAGGATGCTCTCTATTGTGGCCCTGTAGAAGTTTGTCAGGAGCTGAGGGGAGAGTCCAGCACGTTTCAGCTTCCTGAGGAAGAATTTTTGTTGAGCCTTCTGTGGTATATTTAAATGAAGAACATGAACAGATAACTGTAAGGAACCACCCTCTGTATTAAACTCAGCCACCTTTTGTTCACCTCGTGCTCCAGCCATTCTCAGAATTGGCTGCGTTGATATCATATATGGTATAAACCAGAGGCTTTTAGGGTTCAGCTGAGGGCTGGACTCCTAGGCTAGAGGAGCAGTGATGATAGTATATGTAAACAAGTAATGGCAGGGTGATACAAAAGTATAGGTTATGCATGTTCTGTCCTTATAAAGGAGAGACACAGCAGCAGAACTCAGCTATATCCATATATGAAACTACGGTCAGCCTTCAAGTGCAGAAGAGGTATAAATGTAGGGTGAACATAGAAGACTTTGAATTCCTGGGTCACCTCATCACAAAGTCGGTTCCTTTTATTTTTTCATGTTCTTACTTGAGGTGTTGGACTTTTAGGGAATTCCCGAAACCCTAGAGGGCCGGGTCTCGTTTTGTTAATGTATTGCTATGCTTTGTTAATCTACAGTTTATGTTTAATAAATTTGTAAGTGTGCAATATATTAATTGAGAGTCCTGCGCATTCATCTCCACTCCAGCACAATACTCTACACTTCTTTACCAGGTGAGCTGTGTTCATGGACCAGGTCAGATCAGATGTGATGTTGATGCCCAGGAACTTGATATTGCTGCTCACCTGCTTCCCTGTGGATGAGGAAAGGAGCGTGCTCTGTCCTCCTGGACCTCCTATAGTCCACTATTGCCCTTTTCCACTAGCACCTACTCGGCCTCGACCATTTCGACTCGACCTCGCCTCGGTTTGTACATGCGCTTTCCATTACGTTTTAGTACATGGTACCAGGTACTTTCAGTAGTACCTACTCGGCCGGGGTTCCAAGCGAGGCTGAGCTGAGTCGGTGAGCCGAAAATGTGA
The DNA here is from genome assembly GCA_023238725.1 of Scortum barcoo. NCBI lineage: Eukaryota > Metazoa > Chordata > Actinopteri > Centrarchiformes > Terapontidae > Scortum > Scortum barcoo. The sequence goes on from CM041554.1 coordinate 25,844,437, forward strand.
CGTCGGCGGGCAGACGGCAGGCCACTGATTGGCCAGGGCCTGACATCACTAGATGCATCGGGAGAGCGACTCGTTCTCATAAGAGTCAACCGCGCGCCATTTTTAAAATGCAATAACAATAACAAACGAACACGATCAGAGATGGCTGCACAGAAATCAACCCCGCGGAGCAACGATGAGGTGCAGACATTTCTTTGTCTGGTGGCCTCCATTGCTCCGTAGTCGCTTTCGTGTTTGTGTCGCATAACAAATGACGTCGCTGGAGTTTCTTTCGGCTGCGTTGCCACGGCAATTGACCCCACCCACGCTAAGGTGGTACTCTATTGTAATGGAAAACGACAGAAACTGAGTCTGAAGTCGAGTCGAGCCGAGGCGGCAGCCGAGTAGGTACTAGTGGAAAAGGGCCATATATGACCTCCTTGGTTTTGCTGATGTTCAGAACAAGGTTGTTGTTTGAACACCACTGAGTAAGGTGCTGGATCTCCTCTCTGTAGTGGGTCTCATCATTGTCCGATATGAGGCCCACTATGGTAGTGTCATCTGCAAACTTTACGATGGTGTTTGTGGAGTGGATGGCAGAACAGTCACTGGTGAAGAGAGTGAAGTGGGCAGGGCTGGGCTGAGCACGCAGCCCTGTGGTGTGTACCTGTGCTCAGGACCAGTGTAGAGGATGTGTTGTCCCCAATTCTCACCACCTGAGGCCTGTTGGTGAGGAAGTCTCTGATCCAATGGCACAGCGATGAGGGCAGTCCCAGGTTGTGGAGCTTCAGTATCAGCTTGTCTGGGATCACTGTGTTGAAGGCTGAACTGAAGTCCACAAATAGCATCCTCACGTAGGTGTTAGGAAGCTGCAGATGGGTCAGGGCTGTGTGAAGTGCAATGGAGACTGCATCCTCTGTCGACCTGTTCTCCCTGTATGCGAACTGATATTGATCCAGACCAGCAGGGATGATGTCTTTGATGTGCTTTAGGACGATCCTCTCAAAGCACTTCATGATGACCGGAGTTAGAGCGACAGGGCGGTAGTAGTCATTTAGGCAGGTGACAGCAGATTTTTTAGGCACAGGCACAATGATGGAGGTTTTGAGGCTGACAGGAACTGTAGCAAGCTGCAGGGACAGGTTGAAAATGTCCAGAAAAACTCCTGCCAGTTGGTCTGCACACAATTTCAGAGTGCGAACCAGACACCTTATCTGGTCCTTCAGCTTTCCTGATGTTGATTCTTTTCATTGGAAGAGCTCACTTGGTGCAGCTGCAGGACTAGAGGCTGATGCTGTTCTTCCAGCCGGGGAAGGTGAACACTCTCTCTGCTGCCAGGTGTGTCAAAGCGGGCGTAGAATGTGTTCAGGGTGTCGGGGAGAGTGGAATCGTGGCTAACCAGCTGATCACTGCACTTATAGTCCGGTTATTGTCTTGATGCCTCTCCACATACTATGTGGGTTATTGTTTTCAGAGTGCTCCTCAATGTGCCATTTATACTTGCTTTTTGCTAGCTTAATGCCTTTTTTCAGTTCTTTTCGGGCAATGCTATAGGCCAGCTTGTCACCTGACCTGTAGGCAGCGTCACAGTTCCCCCAACAAAGGCTGGGACACCTCTCAGGATGGCTCTGGTGAATGCTCGCTCCATAACTACAGGACCTTTTCTACTTAATAACATTATCCAAACTAAGAAGTTAGACTTTTTGTTTGTGACTGAAACCTGGCAGAGGAATAGGGAACATGTCCCCCTCATGGAGCTGTACCCAAAGGATTACCCTTTCAACAGCTTGCCTTGAATGTCAGGCCGTGGTGGAGGACTTTTTGTACTAACAGCTTTTTTTCTTGTTTAGTTGAAGGGCAATGACTCTTTTACTTCCTTTCAAGTACCAATAATTAAAGTTGGACGTACTAATCCTTTTTATATTTGTATATTAAGCTACCACCCATTTGGCCCAAACAATTTCAATGAATTTAATTTTTTTTTTATCATCTAATCTTAAGCTATGTAGATTTGTATTTCTTCATGAATTTAACACTCAAAATGTAACAGGCCCTACAAACATCAGGGGGCATACTCTGGACCTTGAGTTTACTCTTGATTTAAATGTGAATTCTGTTGTTCATTTCAGACCATAATTGTGTTCTATTTGATTGGTCTCTTAATTTGAATATATTGCCTTGTTGTGAAATAAACTCTTGTTTCCTAAACCATCTGCAGCAAAGTTTTCTGCTGCCTTTTATAACAGCCCATAATTTGACTATCATGGTAAATACTCGGGTACAAACTTTTAATGAGCACTGCCTTTCAGTACAAAGTCAACTTGGTTCCTCTGATCAGTTCCTCCCCCTGGCTGAACAACAGTATTCACTCTTTTAAACAAAACTATTGCAGAGCCAATATTGCAGAGCTGCGAACTTCACGAGCTGTCTGATCGTGAAGTTCGTGGATGACACAGCTGTGGTGGGACGGATCGCTAACAACGACGAGTCCGACTACAGGCAGGAGGTGGAACACCTGGAGGGTTGGTGCAGACAAAACAACCTCTGCATCAACGTGAAGAAGACCAAGGAGATGACTGTGGCCAGACACCCCCCTCCCCTTGTACATCGGAGGGACTGCGGTGGAAGTGGTCTCCAGCTTCAGGTACCTGGGCGTACACATCTCTGACGACGCTCACCTGGAGCAAGAACACTTCCTGTCTGATTAGGAAGGCACATCAGCGCCTCTACTTCCTCAGGAGGCTGAGGCGCGCCGGGCTGGGGAGCTCAGTCCTGACCTCCTTCTACAGATGTGTGGTGGAGAGCGTCCTGTCCTCCTGCATCATCGTGTGGCACGGCAGCTGCTCGGCGGCAGAGAAGAAGGCTCTGCAGAGGGTGGTGAAGGCTGCACAGAGGACTGTGGGACGCAGTCTACCCACCACCATGGACATCTACACCTCCAGATGCAGGAAATGGGCCTCCTGCATCATGAAGGACCCCACTCACACAGCACACAGGCAGGAGGCTGCGGAGCATTAAGAGCAGGACCACCAGACTGAGGAACAGCTTCTTCCCGGAAGCTGTGAGACTGTTGAACTCTGGAGGACCCCTGTAGCCCCTGCTGCCCCCCCAGTCAGTCATATGTTGTATGTATATGACTGTTGTACATTGTTATTCCTTTTTATTTTCATTTCAGTTCATCTCATTTATTCTGTTTATTTATATTTATCTACTAGCTCAAATTTGCTTTTTGTACTATTCTACTTTTTTTTATACTTATTCTACTTTTTATACTTATTCTACTTCTTATATCCTTTACTTATTGGGCTTGCACCAGGACCAGGGTAACTAATCTCATTCCATCCCATGTTTAACATGTGTTGAAATGACAATAAAGAATCCTTGAATCCTTGAAAGTCGAGAGATGGAATAACATACAACAAAGGCTCCCACATGCAAACTGTGGACTCTGAGGTTCATAGTCAGCATCTTTACCTCTAGACCACCAGGGTGAAAACTAGAAACATGTTTCATCCTTTGTTTAAAAGCCTCTGTAAACCTGTTTTATCTGCACACTGATCATCGTTATTTAGTCACATTACACACACTAAAATTAAAGTTAAAAAAATGAATGACTTTGAAAGACTTTAATGCTTACATGCAATCCAACCATGGCCACACAGTTCTGGCAACATAATCAACAACAACACAATTGTAACGGCATTTTAATTCAAATGTGAATGATTTGTTCTCAGAAGTAAGTGACTTCACCATTTTCCATCTCAGACCCACCCACTTCCAACAAGTGAGAAGAGCTTTGACAATAACAGCACAAACAGAATAAAAAGTTTCTAAACTCAAATAATACCAACTGTTTAACTTTTATTTCCATGAAGGATCACAGCACTTAAAGCAAGAAGCTGATGGAAAAAAAATGTTAAAAGTAAACAGGTTTCCACACCAAAGTTGGGGAGTATATCTGGTTAAGCTGTATGGAGCTGTATGGACTCTTTGTGTGGAAAGAAGTGATCAGACCTCTACAGCCCACTTCTCCTCTCTGCTTGAGGCTAGCAGCTCCAGTCTACATTAGCCAATAACATTAGATAAGAGAAGAGCCAAAGGAAAAGCCATCAAATCTTCGACAGAGTCTCAAATTAATGTTTCACTGTCTGTATATACACTGTTGTGATACAAAAAAAAGAAATAACATGAAACAGACAAGATGGCTTGTGGATATGCAAAAAAGTAAAGATACTAACAGAGAGCCATTTAGCAATGTTGAGAAAAAGATGTAGATACAGTTAAAATGGAATAATACCAGTGCTAAATGGGTTATGAGTAACTTTGGTGTAACCACATTAAAAGAACCAGAAGCACTGATGAAGTTAACACATATGAAAAGGAGAACTGGGTTAGTAGGTCACATAAAGAGGCTGAAAGTAGCACAGTGGTCACTGAGGTTAGAAAAAAAGTATTAGGTGAGATTCTCTGGAGCAAATTTGAAGTGTGATCTGTGCAGATGGGAGTAGGAGGTGTTGTAGCTAAGGTCAGTTACACATCCACTATGGCACTGTGTCAATAAATTGACATCTCCAAGAGCACATGTAACCTCCTCCTCTATCAGCAGTATGGTGCCCAGCTTTAGTCAGTAGTCAAGTTTTTCATGCATACATATTTTCTAATTCTACATAACTGTAAATAGAAGTTAGAAACTGAGGTGGAGACGGTGATAAATTGAAGGAAAAGCAACAAAGACAGCAAGCAGACTGCCTCACTCCAAACCAAGCTGATAAAGAGAGAACAGAAGCAGTCTGCATATCACAGAATAAACTGAAGAAAATGACAATAGATTGTCAAAGAACACTTTAGATTTGTTCAGTGAAAAGATCACAGAAAAGAACTGAGCTCAACAAAAAACACCATCTCAGCTTGAGAGTGGCTGAATTCACTTTGCTAGCACATTGACTAGGCTGGAAATAGTCCATTTCAGCTCACTTTTACTTCATGACAAAATAAGAACGTAGAGACTGACAGAGATATGGCCAGACATGAGACAAAGGCACAAAACTACATGTGGGGGGAAAAAGGAAAAAGAACAAACAAATTCAGTCTTCTATCAGTATAAAAGTTGTGAGTATATCTAGTTCAATAAATGCCAAATGTCGATGTTCAGGGATGACGGCTGTCAAAAGGCCTAATGTTCGAAAAGGGGACTGATTATTCATCTGCATTACCAGCCATCAATAAGTACAGGACTGCATATGTGCAATTGTCTGTGCCTGTTTTTTATTTGACATTGTGTGTGTGAGTGTGTAAGTGTGTGTGTGAGATTGATTACAGTGGGTTAAGTCACAGTCTCTATGGGCCTCTTTAATACCTGGCTGTCAACAGCACTACAGGCTGCTGCTTCTGAAAAGAAGAGAACGTGAGCTCATGGTTGTGTGGGCCTGTGAATGGACTCTTTGTTACATTATGTTACAGCCTATAGAGCAGTAAAAAAAGGTAAAAGTCCTTTAACCTGGGGCTGCAAATAAAAATCAACCTTTAGACCACTGTTGTTCCAGGTCACCAATCACTGTCCTCAGTGTTTGTTAATATAGAAATAGAACTTTAAGTTATAAAATAACCAAAAAATGGCCTTCATGCAGGTTATGCAAGGAAGTAAATTGGTTAACACTCCAATTACCAAGGCGGTCATTTTGACCGTTTTGAAATTTTGCAATGTAATAACTTTGTTGAAATGAAATCCATGTAACTATAGGACCCTGGCAGTACAAAAGTGTGTGTATATTTTATTCTAACATTGTTATTTTCTTAAAATTACAAAACACAAAAGAGTTCAGAGTATTTCTACCTAGAACTCCCATAACAGTCATATTGACCCATACCTTATATTATGACCTTATATGACATTATAGACAGTGTAGAATTTCAGTGTTTGATACTTTTCTCTTTTTTCCCTCTCTTTCACGGTTGCCTAGCAATTTTTTTTTCTACTTGATTTGAAGACATTAAAGAGTAGAGTAGAGTAGTAGAGTAGACACTGGCTGATACTGGCTCTGACAGCGATTCAGATTCAGAGATAACTCCACCTCGTAAAAGAAGCCGACCGGACACCTCCAATTCTGCATCTGCTGTCATTCCATCTGTAAATTGTTTATGTTGTTGATTGTTATTGATGTTTATTATTATCTATCCTAACATTAAATATAATTTATTCTTAGATTTTATATAGATTATTGAAATTATATGCAAATAATGTATGAATGGTCAAAATGACCGCCTATGGTAATTCTAGTGGTTATAGAATTCTGGTAGTTGGTGTGTTAAATTAAATTATGAGTGAAACTGTGATTTCAGTGACATGTGTTAGCTAAATATTTTCAAACTTTAGTATTTTATGCTTATTCTACCCATGGGCATGATTTTGTATTCCAGGACTATTGGATCAAAGTCGCTCATATTTCCACAGCCCCAGCAGCAAAAGTGTATTAATGCAGAGCAAACTCCCATATCATGCAATTTGTACCACTCATTTTAGTGCAATGCTCATGACATTTTTTTTTTTTTTCAATTTATTAAACTTTGGTTTAAATGTCTACAAGGTCCATGACATGACAGGAAAAAAAGACACAATCCCTCAAACATATAAAAATTACAATCATATTATTTTTATTATAAGTTCAGTGGGAGACACGTTGTGTAACTGACCATTTATAGAAAATGGTTATAAATTGGCAGGAAAGACTGTTTGAGGGAGCTCTCAGCACACTAAGCAGTAATGAGGATTCTGCTGGGAGCTGAGAGCTAATCCCCAATAACAAACAGCAACATGAACATTGTATCTTAGTAAAGTCAACAATATCAAAAGCTTAGCACATAAAAAGAAGGTTGGGGTGGTGGAGAAGCTGTGGCAGAAAACTATGTTGGTTGGAGGTTTCACTCATTCATTCTGCTGTACCTGACTTCGCTGCTTTGCTTAAAGTAATACTATTCTTTATCAAGTTTGGAAAAAAGAACCACTTCATTTTAGAAATGGCAAAATACCTTGTTAACAAAATGATCCATTTATTGTTCAAATATTTGCTCATAAGCAAAATGTTAGGGCAGTTGCACCATGATGTTCTTGCAGTCATGTCAGACATACACTTTGGACTGTAGAATAATTGGCATCTTATCTTTATTATCTTCATATATCTATCTGTTTGGATATTTCATAGTTAGCCTGAGCTTGCTGTCAAAGAAAGTCCTGAAAAAAATAACTGAATGACTTTTAGAAAGAAAAAAAAAATTAAATATTAATATTTTACATTGACAACAGTTGGTTAACAGATCAATGCTGTCTGTATAATATTTAAAACTAGATGCATCTTTTACCATTTCCAGCACTGTTTAGTGTGAACCATCACATGAGAACTATTGTTTTAACAGTTTTCTTTCAATAGCGTGTCCAAGTTAGCTTGCTTTGATGGTTAGATTCCATTAATGTCACAGTAAAGCACAGGGAGGACACGTATTTGGCAACAAGTAAGATAAGTGATGGTTAATTGTTTTGTGAAGAGTGATCCCATGAGTTACACTATGAAATAGTTTGCACCGCTGTAAGGGAATAGAAAATTCAGGGACACATTCCCCACCTGTTGCTTTATGATTTGGTTCTCAAATATTGTCAGAAGAAAACTCTTTGAGGCTACTGCACAGTTTCACTGTTTCATGATACAAAGTACCAAATCCTATTAAGGGTTGAAATGGCTTCTCACCAGGCAGACTGCCAGGACTGGGCTCCTAAGCTGTTGTGTTTCGGTCTGCGGTGTATTTTACCTCAGCATGTGTGATGACAGAGATTGACAAATATTTGTCAACTGTGTGTGTGCAGACAGGAGTGTGATTATCTGGGGTGACTGGGGCTGAATGCATCTGTAGGCAATTGGTTCTTGTAGATAACATCAGGTTATTGAGACTATGCACAAACAGAACTATTACACATATACCATCAAAGCAGTTGCAGAAAACAAACAAAGAAAGAAAAAAAAACTACAAATCATAATTTCAGGAGCATTTTCAAAGAATCAAACAGAAGACTGAACGTACATGGTCATAACCAAGAGGCTAAATAATGTAAGCTATAAGCACGTGGTTTTCAGAATGAAATACAATAAAATGTCAACAAAAATGTCCATAAGGACAACCAGAATAACCTGTGAAGTATTTCTGACTTTGATTAAAAAGACAAAATATGATTTAAAGTAGGACCACTACTCTCATCTAGACTCTTATCAGCCATAGACATAGTGTAAAACAAAATTTACATTTGACATGAAGGTAGGAAGGTATGAGCTTATATTACCACAGCTAAAGAAGCCCACAGTAGCTGTTGTCAATGTCAATGATATTGACATTGTTCTACCATTGGCAAGTTGAAAAGTTGCTAAAAAATGTAATTTTTGGACTAAACCTATTTGGTTAAGATTAGGGGAGAGCTGTGGTCATGGATCAAACACCTTTTTAGGCCTATGGAACGATTGTGATCATGTTGAAGTTTATGGAAACTACAAGCGATGAATTAGTAGAAGATGGGATGCACACCCATGTCTGTGGGGGTGAAGTTGTACACTATTTGTAACATACATTTTTCTTTCAAATATATCCAGTGATGGAAACAGCCAATTAAGTGCTTGTAAAGACTGGAATTAGGACTCTCAAAATGACAAGAATTGCAGACTCCAAAAAAAGAGTAAACACTGAAGCTGAAATTAGCCTCCTGGATTAGCTATCATAGTAAAGTACATTAAGATGTTTTTCCTGGGGAATTTGCTGGCTATCCAAGCTAACAGCCTCACAAATGTAAGGAAACATGCTGATGAATTGGCAGTGAATAGCTGTCACTCTACTGTGTATCCACAACAGAAAAAGTAGTAGCAAACAAGAAAAAGTTTTCTTTAAAAGATCTCTGTTGTTTTTAACTGGTTATGAAACAGTCAGTTTAATACTGATGGCTCTATATGATCTACATAAGATGTACAGAGAGAAGATATTAAACTATTTTTATTAGTTTTTTTTATGATTGTCCCCTGGTTTTCCATAAAATGAGACAGACTAATGTACAACAGAAGCAATGCTGAGGTAATATGTAACCCAAACCTTCCATGTAGTTGCTCAAATTTCTGAAGAAAAATGGTAAGGAAACTAAGTGTTTAGTTATACATTGCTATTATGAGAACACAGATGAGGAGCTACATGAAATGGAAAAGGAAAGACAGAGTGAGGGCAAAGGTAGAGATGTTTGTCACTTAAACTGATGTTGTTTCTGGTCCCTGTTGTCCAAAGCTTATTGTGGAGGTCGACCTTCCTACAAATATGCATGTCTGCATGAAGTCTAGTGTCAATCCAGCTATATAACATAATACAACTAATTTGCAGCTTCAATGAATATAGCTGTGCTAAAGATTGTGCTTCACCTCCCAAAATCAACTGGAAGAAAAGTTGGAATGATAAATTGAAAAATGATTGAAAAGAATGATTTAAATAATATTGAAAAATGCCTAACTTTTCCTTTAATTTGTTAACCTGTGCATTTCATTGATTCTTAAAGCAAAAGATGATTTATGAAGGTATTGAGAAGACAAATAACAGGGTTTAGAAATGTAAATCTGATTGACAGGCAGGTAGTATAAGGTGGAAGTTCAGGAGTTTAAAATTGCCATAAATTCAACCACTCAGTCTTATTTGTCAGCAGCAGCTCCATTTATCAGAGATATATTTACCTTTTAAGAAAGTTTAATTCAGTAAACACCACCCTTACACACTGTATACCTCGACATGATTGAAGGCATGTGGGAGTAAGAAACTCCAAACTCATTTCTACAGTGAGTCAGCAGGTAGTAAACAAAGAGCAGAGTACAGAGAACAAAGCCCCTAACTTTCTAATGAGATGTCATGTCTCTATTACTCAAACCTGTTCTCTGATATGGATACTAAAGCACTGCTGCAGTAATAGTGCTATGGGCATTAAAATGAACATTCTCTGCTGAGCTGTTATTCATCTTGGAAAAAACAAATGTGTGTCATATCGTTTTAACAGTGTTGTTACAGATTTAAGCACTGGTTTATTTGGCAAGAGTGTGCAATACAAAAGTATGATAGGTCATAATAATATTCATTTTAAAAACCCCATTAATTGTTAGGTGTTTGCAGATCAATCTAAATTTAGATCAGATTCGACAAGTTGTTCACTCCAAATAACACCATTCACTCAGCTATTTAGCTAGTTATTCATCTCTCAAATTAATTAAATGCATCATGTTGTACAAAATTACTTACACTGATCACTTTATTCCTTATTCTCCTTTTGTCACATATGCTTTTCTTTTTTTTTCATCTTTCTTGCAATCACAACAAAAAAAAGTCTGGACCAAAATCTTGGATTGGCAAACCACGATTTCCGTCACTAGAGCCATGCTACTAAAATGGCTAAAAATTAGACCACAGACCACACAGTAAAAAGCAATGACTTGGTCTCAAACCAAATGTAGTACAAGTTTCCTTTTGCTTCGATATGCAGAAAAACTTCTATATGCTGGTCTATATATGGTAAAAATGCGGAGAAAAAAAACCCAAACAAACCAAAAAAACAAACAAAAAAAACACGACACTGCCTTCTTGCATGACCCTAGCTCTAAAAAGTTATTCTGAGTTTGATGTGGAAGAACTTGACACATTTGGGCTGAACTGGAACACAGATTGCTAACTAGTCCAACATCAGTGACAGACCTCACTAATGCTCTTGTGGCTGAATGGGAACAAATCCCTGCAGCCAGTTTCCAAGATTTGGTGGGAAGCCTAAAACCAGAAGGCAAAGTGGCATAGTAAAGGAGGGGCCCACAATTTCTGCAAGTCTGTCTTAAAACAATAGTGAAGACTGAAACAGGATTTTGAAGCTGTAATCACTCCTTTTGTTTCTACTGGCCATAAGAACTTCCTTTCTAACATGCAACTCAGCAAGGATACACTGTCTGAGGAAATGCACAAAGTCACTTACACTGAGAGTGCATCAGAAAGGCATCACTTCATGTACAGTATGAATGGGAGGACTGATTAGAGTAGGAAAAACACGTTTTAATGTATATATGGGTATCAGTATATATGTATATACTGATTGAAAACAGACTTAGAATGTTGACTACAGACATACAGGCTACAGTATCATTTCATCATTGACAATAAAGGACTAGTCTACAATATTTTGAGGTGGTTTTATCTGTTTGTACCCAGTAGCCAGCTGCAAAGATAATGTAACCACCTTTCTTTTGTTCTTTGTATGAGGTTGAACAATATGTAAAGCAGAACCCAACTCAAGCAAGACATATCAAATGATCCCGTGGTTTAAATCAAGTATAATCCTTTCTCCTGTGGTACAGCACACCTCTCCACACGCCGGGAGGCAGTTAAGGACAAGGTTAATTGGGATCAGGTGTGCATTATTGCCCAGCTGGCCCACTCTTGGCTCTCTCTGCCCTCCAACCCATCTAGATGTCACCTACAGGATGGCTGGCTGCAGCACCACCAGCTCAGTGATCCCACCACTGGTGTGAACACCTGTCTGTAGTCAGAGCCCAAACACACTGACAAGTTGAAAAGGGATTCAGCCTGTGCCTGAAGCAGCAGAAGTAATCAAATGGCCCAATCAATTAATCTATGGGCTGCTGACAAGTTCTACAAGATGGCCTGGATCATACACAGCAAGTCTGCTCAGGTACTGGAAGCTTCATGACATACTGACTACTTGTGCAGTTTGTCAGTTACTAGACAGTACATTAATGTGGGAACATATCTGTTCGTGAACATATTCCTAAATTCCTGCTTTGTGACACTGCTAAGATGATAACTTGCTGCATTTTGGAACCTCAGGTTCTGTTCCCCAGATGATCAGAACTAATAAGGCACAAGTGTACTCCATCGGAACGTCTTGTAGTAGAGTCTGTCAGTTTTGTACTGTTACAAAAATGATCACACAATCTGACACACCTTTTCTGGCCAATTGCTATATTTAGTGTGAGAAAGTAAACAGGCTTTGATTTGTTTCTTTGCTGGTCTTTATTTGGTCACACAACTATCTCCGGAATTTTCATGCATACACCAGAGTACAACCCTATGGAGGCCGTCCAGGATAGATTTCAAGATTCAAGATTCGAGAATTTATTGTCATTACACAACAATTTACATCAGCAATCATTGGTAATGAAATTCTTAAATCCCAGGCTCTTCCTAACAATGCTAAAAGAATATTAACAGCAATAGAGGCTGTCAACAAGAAAAGTAAAAAGATAATTTAGAAAATAAAATATAAAATAAAATTAAAGATAAATAATAAACTAGAGTAATAAAATAAGTAAAGACCTTAAAATATAAGTTATACAAATAAAATATGAACTGTAAATGTAAACTAGGTATTATCAGTAACATATATACAATAGATATATAAATACAATAGAAGAATATACACAATAGAAGTGGTGGAGTTGTTAAGAAGTGGTGGTGGACAGAGTTTAAAAGTCTTATGGTCTGTGGGATGAAGCTTCCCTGAGCCTGGTGGTTCGGGCTCGAAATGCTGCGGAACCGTCGGCCAGACGGCAGCAGGCAGAACAGTTTGTAGCTGGGGTGACTGGGGTCCTTAATGATTTTGGTGGCCTTCCTTCCTACACCGCTGGGTGTAGAGGTCCTCCATGGATGGTAGCTCCGTCCTGGTGATGTGCTGAGCAGCTTTCACCACCCTCTGTAGAGCCTTACGGTTGAGGGCGGTGCAGCTGCTGTACCAGGCGGTGATGCAGCCAGTCAGGATCCTCTCTATGGGTCACCTGTAGAAGCTGCAGAGTATCCTTGGAGTCCATGTTGAGCCTCCGCAGCCTGAAGAGGAAGAAGAGCCGCTGTCTGGCTTGACTTTGTGATAAAGTGAGTGTGATGAGTCCAGGTCAGGTCCTCGCTGATGTGAACCCCGAGGAACCTGAAGCTGCTGACTCTCTCCACCGTAGTCCCGTTGATGGAGAGGGGGGCGTGTTCCTCTCTCTGCCTCCTCCTGAAGTCCACGATCAGCTCCTTTGTTTTGCTGATGTTGAGATGGAGGTTGTTGTCCTGGCACCAAGATGTCAGGGCTCTGACCTCTGACCTCTCTGTAGGCCGTCTCGTCGTCGCCGGTGATCAGGCCAATGACGGTCGTGTCGTCAGCAAATTTGACGATGGTGTTGGAGCTGTGGGTGGCCACGCAGTCATGCGTGAACAGGGAGTACAGCAGAGGGCTGAGCACACAGCCCTGGGGGGCGCCGGTGTTCAGAGTCAGGGTGGAGGATGTGGTGCTGCCCATCCGCACAGCCTGGGGTCTGCCTGTCAGGAAGTTCAGGATCCAGTCACAGAGGGCGATAGGCAAGACTGTGCTGCCATTATCTGTGTATGTTTTCCTATTGATCTATCTATATATATATATATATATATAGTTATTTTTTTCTAGCCAACCGTGGCCATTAGGATGGTTTGCAATTGGTCAATCATATTCACTAAAGTAAGACTCTTACTCTGTTCCAATTTACTGCAATCCAATTGAAGTTAATTGATTCAGTTCCATATTTGGTTGTGATAAATGTGGGTGTGTCCAGGCCATAAGTAGTTAAGAGTTTTCTTTTTTGACATAAACAAAAAATAAAAGCAATATAGCAAATTACTCTTTTAAATTTCTTTTGTTTATTTTTTAAGACATTACAATATAATTCTGTATGAAGAGTACAAGTTAATATTACATTTATTCTTAGTAAGACCCTATATTATCTGTACTTTATTTAGTATAAAACCTGATGATATTGTAGCCAAAGTAGTTGGGGAGGTCATTATTTAAAGAATAATAAATCATGGTTGTTTGCCATATAAATATAATAATAAATAAAAATTTAAATAATAAAAATGTTCACCAGACAGATATTATACTAGAATAAATACCCCTCATTTATTGTGGTTTGTTTAATGCCCTCTGTTGGCATAATTTGGTCAGGAAACCTTGGTAGGCATTGTTGAGCAGAGAAAGTATGTTATTCTAGCCAACTTATTACCTGCATAAAAGTGGTTTAAGTTGATAGAAGTAAGAAACAGAAACAAACAGATGATTTTTGACTTGCGAAGACTTGTGAAAACGAACAAGTTACACAGCCACTACAGGGCAGGCAACACTGTATAAATGATGTGTACTGTTAAAATGCATTTTTATGGAGATTAATGTATTGAAAGGACATTGGAACGATTATTTAGTATTACTTGGTGGATCCACCACTTTCACCTTCACCGTTACATCACCTAGGAAACAGGATGGACAGTTTTCCCTAATTTTCGGTAGGAATTCAAATGAGCTTGTAGAGAGTCAGACTCCCCCAAAAAGGACAATTTTGTATTGTGTCTTGTGTTTTTTAATGGGGGGTTGTTGTTGCCTCTCCTGATAATTATTCCTACTGATTTATCATACATAGTAAATCCGCTGGCTAATGAGACAACATGCGATGAGTGGGTTACAATATCACATACCCATAGAAGTGTTAGTACATGCTGAAACGTGACCAATGAATCACATTTTTATGTCTGATCTGACACTGTGCACATAGTCCGTAACAATTATGTGTTATTATATTTTTCTCCATCTTTATCCTCATACTACCAGACTGAAGGATATAACTACCAAACCACTGGGGCTTTGAATAACTGATAAATAAATAAAGTAAATACATAAAGTAAAAAAATAAATAATTAAAAATCCAACAAGAAACAAAAGCTGTGGAATTGGTGGCCAGATGCTTTCATTTAATGAATCAAGACCAAGCAGAGGCCCTTAAGCAACTAATTGGAAAGATAGGACAATAGCTAATTTGCTGAAGTAAACATGTTACATGCCTCTGCACACAATTCACACACTGATTTCTGGATCCCACAGACTTGGAGGAAATATGTTTTTTGGACCATGTTGGAAATCAGTTTTCTTTGTTCTCCACTGACACTTTAATTACAACTACTCTTAACTGGTATTTTGACCAGTGTGGTAATAAAATGGTTTACACACAACAAACTACTGATCTGATTTAAGGATTATGAGAGAAACAACTAGCTGTTTTATCAGAATCGCTTAAGCAGGGTGCTCTACCACCAACATTCAGTCAGATTTATTTTTTTGGTTCTGGCTTTCTGGTTCCTCTTTCACAGTGATGTACTGTGACTAATCAACCACTAAAACTGGCTTTATTATTTATAATATTATTTAAAAAATCAGCATTTCTTTTTTAATGTGTGACATATCCTGATATACTGTATACACAAAACCCTGAATGTGTAGTTTCCTTAGATGCTAAGAAGGCTTTAAAACTCTGTTTTATCCAGGTTCCTAAAGTTGGCCCAATTCTACCATACTTCCACCCCTCAGCCTTAATACTGACCAACTCACATTTTCACAACCATTTTGACAGTTTATGTGGAACCTACCAGGGTTGGCCACTAAATTAGCCACTGAATTAGCCATTAAACCTCTGAGGATTGTAGTCTGTGGTCTGGGGTGTTTGCATGGGTTCTTTATCATGCATAAGTTGACACTTTATGCTGATGATCTGTTACTATATGCTTCAGATCCAACTGTATCCCTCCCTGCCACAATCTGACAAGTAAATAAATTTATTTCTATTTCTGGATTTACACAAACTGAGTAATCTAATTTTAGTGTTTTCATATTGATTGGAAAAAGCTCAAACGTTTCAAAATTCAAAACTGAAAGTCAAGTTACCTATCTTGGTGTCTAAGTCACAAGTCAACATAAAACAGTTATTTAAAGAACACTATTAAACAACTAAATCAGGACAAACAAACATTAATCCATTGGTCTCCTGTATCTATTACATCAATTCTATAAAAATATTCTCTTATCACTTTATATTGAATGTATGGACATACTGTTATGACCCTAAGTCATAAGTTTGTGTTTCTTTCGAGTTTCTTTGTTGTTGTCACTCCCTGCCTGAGGGAGGTGCTGTCACCCTGTCCCTCCCCTTTTGTGTTCTGCTTAGTTGGTGGCCAGTGATTGGATGGAGGACGAATGGGACCCACTTCAAAATGGGACCCGCTGGCTAGCTCTCTCTCTCATTCGCGTCCTGACTCCTGACCAGACTGTGCAGTGTGTCCCTGTGCTTCGCTGCAAGTGTCTAGAGTGTGGTGCTGTATCGTGCAGCAATACCAAATTTTGATTGTCCTGAGTTTTGTTTTGGTGATAAGCTGTCCGGATAATTATAGGGGGGAGAAACTATTTATGTTCGTGAAGCCAGTGATACCCTAATTTAATAATAAATATTTTGTGTTGGACTGCATTCGTGTTTTGCGCTGGTCATCCTTGGGAGTGGGGAAAGAGGGAGTCATTCATTCTTTAGGTTGTGCCTTGGTTTTCCCCTAGGCTGGGCGTAACAATACATATGGAGAGGCAAACAACCACGATTAAGTAAAGCCCACATTCAGAAATCCAACTGCAGTTGCATGGCATTTCCTGGTTATAGTTTTGTTTTGTTTTTTTTACTAGGCAACTGATATTTCATGGCACATTTTGGTCATGTTCCCATTTACAATCCAAATGTCTAATATGGTTGGTCATGAAACTGAAGTTGTCTCAAAATATATCTCTCCTGTTACAACTAGGGTCGGGTGACCCTTTGATTTCTAACAGATTGACCTATAATTATAGAAGAACCTCATCTTTTTTCCTGAACTGCACCCACACTTTCAGTGTGATGCAGAGCTAATAGTCAAACAAAAAACATCTCCATCAGTTTCCACTAGCCTAAGAAAAGCTATGTGGATTTCACTGCTTTTTGCTGGGCCAATAGACCAGTAGTAAAGACATTTTAATGTGCCTACCCCTCTTCCTTAATTGTAAAACAATGAACAAAATCCATCAAGCAATTAAACATAAATGCTTCTTGTCTTAAAACTATTTTTTTCTCTACCACCCTATGTAATAGAAAACCTTTTTAGCTTATGAGGAAAATCAAAATCATCTCTCACTGTGTTGAACTTGATTGGAGTCCCAGCCATTTCACATAGTAAAAGCCTCTGTTCTTTCTGTGTACCCCACAGAGCAGCGCACTAACACAAGATGCATCATTCATCACCTATAATTTCTCATTTTAAGGTCAAGAGATCTAATAATTTTGCATGATGCAAAATGCAATGCCAACTGAATGTCTGCTGGAACACCTGCCACAGTTTAGCCCACTTTCATTTGTGTGACGCTGTAGCCTGTAGGACCCAGCAGCTGCCACTTTCCAATTACCATGATTAAATATGGTGATCAATGAGCATTTATGAAGATCAACATCCGAAGAAAGTGTGATTAAAAGGATTTGCAGTGATATTTAACCCAGGACTTTTCAAGATTTGTGTTTCTGTGCCACCATGGATATGGTTGTGTTTGAATCCATGGTACTTCCTCTAATGCCTTTGGACGCATTTTATCTGTTACCTGTCCAACATATGCCTTAGAGATAATTAACAAAACCTTAGTTATTTCCAAAATGTACCTATAGTCAGTGCGGATACATTTATGAATATTATTATTTTTAATAAGTCACAGATTTAGATTTAGTACAATTAAAAAATAAATAGAAATATAATCAAGATATACACTGAAGAGCCTCTTGGAAAGATTTAGTGTTAGTTCAGTCAGTTTCAGTTAACTAACTTTGGTCCAGACCTCAGTTGAACAGCTTTCACACCAGGCTGAACAAACAAGGTGATTCTCAGTTCAAAGCAAACCGTAGTTTGTGGCATGAGAAAACAGGAAACCTACTGGAGAAAACACTTACTGCCACAAAACAAATCACACATGCTGTTTCTGATTAGTCTCTTAGCTTCTCCTTAGTTATCACCATTTTACATTTCTTTCAAATTGATTTTTATCCAAAGATTCAACTGATTCTATGCAGTGATTCAAGATGCACCTACATTTGAAGGATATGTAGGTGCTAAGAGTTACAAAAGAACATTGAACAGAAGAAGAAAAAAGAATAAGAAAAAAAAGAATAAACTTTTCTAGCAGAGGCATATCTCAGCTTTACTTGCACCTGGCTGTAGGGACCAAAGCACCTCTCTGAAATGTGCCGTTTCCCCTGTAGCCCAGGACTTCAGTGTCATACTGTCATGGTTCAGGTCTCTAACCTCGGAGAGACCCTCTTCCATCTTGTGAGCCTCTGGTTCTGTCAGATGACCACTAGTCTCCCCTTGCCGAGGCCTGCTCCTCTCTACACACACACACATACACGCACACACCAAATCGGCAGGTTCAACTTCTTCAGCTATAGTTCAGCTATAAAACTCGGTTGCTATGCTGACACGGAGATATGGAAACCAGCTTCAGTGAACGAGGGATGGGACGTTGCTCTGCCCATTGATTGCTTGCCCGCACTGGCTCTGATTGGCAGGTGTCCTGACACTGAAGTACCAGCAACGCTCTCCCTGATGGCTGCTCCACTCAACACATGCAGTGCTCATCGACACAATCTGGGCCTCGTCTCTCACGGTGGGTCACCACCACTGCTCTGCCTCCCAGAGGGTTGCACAGGTTACATCTGGAATCATTCTTCCCTCCGGTAGGAGCTCCAGCCTCTAAATCTCTTGCTCCAACCATGCTCATAATCGCTCATTCCATCATCAGGGATGTCCACAAAATAATAATAATAATCAAAAGCCTTTTGTTTTACTGAAGCTTCTATGAATGATTTGGCTGCAAAAATCCCCAGCCTTTTAGAAAACCATCCCACAGTAATAGTCATCAGCAGCTGAACTGATGAAACATGTTTTTTCCCTCTTTTTAACTTGCTGAAAGGCCACCATGGAAGGTTTTTTCTTCTCTGGTCCACTTCCTACACTGGTCTGTGGGATTTCCTATTTCTCGTGATTTCTGAGCTTGGTTCCACTCACCCTACACCCCAGATAGACTTTTTTACAAGGACAATTTTAATCTTTTTCAGAAATCGGATTACATCTACTCCATCCTCCTTAATGTTTTTAACAATAAGTTGGCTATAGCCCTGCATGCACTGCAACACATGAATCATGCATCACATGGAAGAATTATGAATCCACTAAATTGAAGATAGATGGACAGATCTCAGGGCATGCAAAACCAAGTTACATGTGTATAAAGAGATTTTATATACATTTAAATAAAAGTCTTTATTAAGGTCTTTTTGAAAGTTTTTTGTTTAATGTATTTATTTCTTTTCAACAGTGTAAGCATGTTTTAACTGCAAGATTATTTGGGACCCATCTTAATGTATATGTACATCAGCACAGGAGCAGGGATTTACCATGATAGACCAGAAACTATAAAAGTGAACTAATCTGTGAGGCCAAACACAGAACTTATTTAATGAATAAAGGAAAAGAAAACAGATTGTGGAAAGTTTGTATGGAGTGTCTTGTGTGTGACTAAAAGTATGTGTGAGTATTTTTTGAGGTCTAAACTCAGAGTGGACAAAAGGGTTGTGTCATTTTATACCCTTGGCCACTCCTCTCAGGTGCAGTTTGAAAGTGATAATAACATATCAGGTTTGTCCTGTTTTTACCTGTCTGTCATTATTTATGAACCATGACGTCCAGCTGCAGGTTCTGCTGGATAAATAAATAATCGATTTCCTGCCTAACTTTGTAATAAGCCGGTGTGAAAATGCTGAAACCCATCAGATATAAGAAGCTACAATTTTTCATTTTTAGTCAAACCAACATTGACGTCTAAAGTGATGGTGTGACAAGTTAGATCTAGGATGACAGTGTGACACTGGATCCTTGAATTAAAAGGATCTTTATTTCATTGAAAAAAGCATTGCCTAATTGGAAAAATGCTGATAACAAATTTATCTTAAATGAATCATGGCCAAAGTATATTGAATTATTATTTTTTAAATTTAATTTTATATAAAAGGTAGTGGCTCAGTAGAAAAGAAGACATCAACAACTAATAAAACATCTGCTCCAAATGAAAAGACATGGATATGTTTTAGAAACATGACATAACAGGGAGATGCAGGAAGATGGTTTCATATGAAAAATAATTTCCTTCCATGCCAAAAGAGTAATGGCTTGTAAACAGCAAAGTACTGCGAAGTGTTGAGGGAGGACACAGAGGGCAGGAGCAGCAGGGAAATCGGTAGCTTGATATTCTCCACTTCCTTTACTAAATCATTCAGGCACTGCTCATATTTTTCAGGGCAGCAGCCTTCTTTGTGATGGCTTCAGGGGGCCTGGTGACAGAAGCAATTACATTAAAGAGGACCCCAGAATAGTGGGAGAACAAAATAAGATGATCTTGCATCCTTGACCTTTTTTTTTTTTTTTGGTACTTTGAAAGATTATTAACCCCCAAATCTAGAGCTGGGGTTCAACAAAGGACTCTTAAATGTTTTTTTAAATGCAGCCCTGATTCATTTTGGGCATAGACATACTCAGAGGGAGCAGCAACTCCTATTCAGTTTAACAGTAAAAAGTAAAATAGTCTTCCAGCAGAGCTGAGCATGACTCATGCTCTAAAAAGTTCTTGAGCAAACCCAGCTCATTAAAGTGGACTTTTTGGTTGTTTAAACCTGGTAATATTCAGAGGTACAGCTTCTTGGAACATGTGCAGCCATTGTCTCATTGTTACAGGATTTGGTGGATGGATCCATCTTTGAACAATGAAGGGCTCCGCTGCAGCATCTTAAAAGCCAGTTGAATCTTGCTCTCATTTCCCTCTCTTCCCCCCATTTCTTTCAGCTCCATCCGTCCTCTTAAAGCCCTCACAGGCCCTGTACAAAGTGGCCTCTAAATTTGCCCAAGTTCTGTGATAAAAATGCATTTAGAAATGTCTTAATGACCTTCAGTCTGGTTTAATGCCATTAACCAAAAAGGAGGGACTGAGAGCACTACAGACTACCTTCCTAATTAGTGGTGTCAACCACAAAGTGAAATTTTTATGAAACAGTATCATAATAAACTATGGTGAAACTGCACATTTTCTCTATAACTGGGTCAACTGTCTGCATCCATGCCCTTCATGTGTTGCAAAAAAATAATAATTCCCAGTGGGAGTAGGGAAAAAGAATCCCAAACTAGTGCAACAAAGTGGCTACAGTCAAAGTAACAAGTGATATGAAGGAAAAGTGAGGCTGTAAGATTCCACATCATCACTGCCATTTGGTTCAGTCAGTTCTTAAAGATGGTGGCACAAACTACATTCAGGTTACATTCAGGCGTCGATTTTCAATAAATGACTACATTTGAAGTCACAAGGCTTTAAGCATCAGTGAGATTCAACACACCTTTCATTTCTTGGCACAGTTAGTTATCACTGTCCTGATGAAACATTGTAGTTGGTGTCAGCAGAGTGGTGCAGCAGAAGTGTGCTGGGCCCATAATCCAGCGGTCAATGGATCAAAACCATCCTCTGCTAGCTTTTTGCATTGGTTTAGATCAATGGTTACTTTTCTCTGTTTGATTACTGGTTCCATCCCTCCCCGTGATCAAACCACAGGCGCTGTCCAGCGTGTTTTTTGGAGGTGGCAGTAGCTGTATGGACTTGGCTTGGGAACCCAGCACAGACCAGTCTGCATGTGGACTGGTAGCTGGAGAGCCAGCTCACCTCCTGGGCACTGCTGAGGTGCCCCTGAGCAAGGCACTGAACCCTTAACTGCCCCTCACTCTGACATCTCTCCAATTAATGCATGTGTGTATTTCAGACCTGTATCAACAGTGTCTCAAAAAACTCAAATTTCAAATAAAGGTTGTCCAATGTTTGCAAATAATTACAGAAGACTAGCCAATCATAAATCATTAGCTAACTTATAAACATTTGGTGAATGTGTTCTACTGAAATACCACTGACCAATAAATGTCATTGTTGCTTTGATGTAGCCTTCGTATAGCTGACACTAGTTGATGGTGATTGGACACTTTCCAGCGTCCTTTTACCGTCCGACCCACCCCTTATTGGAGATCAGTTATTGACTGGACGCTGCAGCTGATTGGACTAATACATCATTGTAGTTTCATTCTGGAGTGAAAGAAGTAGGAGACTGAATATAAAGAGTGATACACTTGAGTTTAGTAGTTTTTTTTATTCACCATCTAATTAAAAAGCTGTGTTAAATTGTAGATCTGAACAACTAAAAGACCACAACATTTTCATGATAATTTATTTCACCCATTAAGTTCCATTATGGATTATTATTTCATTAATATAAAAGTCAAAGAATAGGAGAGTCTGTCTGTCAGCCACAAATAGTTTACTCCATCATATCTTTTCATTTCCATTCAGTCACCATTCTCTCGGGCCGATCATTCATCGGTTTTGATGAATTACATCATTTCAATTTCTCCTGAAACGTTTGTTGGTGTTATTTGAACACTGCAAATACAACTCAAATCGTATTCTGTTTTATTAAATATTTTCTTCACAATCAGAATATCGATGAATACAGATACAAATACATAAATAAAAAGCTGCACATGAAGAACAACCTGCATTCTTTATTTGTTTCTATGCCACTACCAGTATTACACAAAAGTAACATTCTAAAGCTTCTAAAGCCGACTGATATCAGATCCATCTGTCGCCGCCGTCATTACAAAAGGATGTTGCTTCACATGACACTACAGAGGAAAGGAAGTCTTATTTCTCTTACAACATACATCCTCGTTTCCTCTCTCCTCGCATGATTTCCTCCAGTCTCTCCATGCATCCTTGAAGGGGAGTAAGACACAAGCGAGGGAAAACGTGGATGCAATTAACAGACGTGGGATGCACTGAAGGTCCCTCCTTTCTTGTCACCTTCTGCACCTCTCCCTTTACCCCCTCATCCTCTCCTGTTTCTCTTCTCTACATCGCTTCCTGACGAGCCGGCCATCCAGCGAGGTAACACTGACTAACTAACGTCTCCCTTCTTCTCTTCTCTCTCTCTCTCTCTTTTCCCTTCTCTCTCCAGCAGCTGCAGTTGAAGAGTCTCTCAGCCGTGTCTCTCCAGCAGAACTGAATGCCTCATTACCTGGCCTAACATCGGCATTCCCCTCACTCGCACTCCCTCGCTCTCTTTCATTCTGCTCCCTCTGTGTCTCTCTCCCTCTTTCTCTCAGTTCAACAGCTGGAACTTGTCAGTGCCATCCACCACCGTCACTTTTCAGCGTCCCTCTGTACGTCCTCACTCGTCCTTACTCATTCATTTCACACTCACTTCTCTCTCTTCCTCTCTCTCACTGCCTCCACTTGTTTCTCCCTCCTCTCCTTCTTCAATTGTTTCATCCCCTCTTTTCCTGCTCTCTCCATCCCTCCTCCCTCTCTGTCTTACCTTGGCTGCATTCAGCACTCTCTCTGCCCACAGAGACTGGACTGCTGAGGGGAAGAAAAAATGGTGGAAAGGGAGGGGTAGAGAGAGAAGTGATAAAAGGAAAAAGAGAGATTCTTCCTGTTGGCTTGATCTCAGCCCAGCTAATAGCTTTATACAGCAGCCTTCCCAGCACTGCCTGGTTCACTCTGCGTTCATCAGCTGTGTGTGTAGCTATGAGTGAGTGAGTGAGTGTGTGTGTGAGAGTGTAGCTATGAGTGTGTGAGTGAGTGAGTGACTGAGTGAGTGTAGCTATGGAGTGTGTGTGAGTGAGTGTGTGTGAGTAAGAAAATGAGGTGAGTGAGTGAGGTGTGTGTGTGTGTGTGGTGGAGTGAGTGTGTGAGTGTGTGGTGTGTGTGTGTGTGTGTGTGAGTGAGGTGTGGGTGAGTGTGTGTGTGTGAGTGAGGAGGAGTGAGTGAGTGTGTGAGTGAGTGGTGGTGAGTGTGGAGTGGAGTGTGTGTGTGTGTGTGTGTGTGTGTGTGTGGGTGTGAGTGGAGTGTGAGTGTGAGTGAGTGAGTGAGTGAGGTGTGAGTGTGTGTGTGTGTGTGTGTGTGTGTGTGTGTGTGTGTGTGTGTGTGTGTGCAGTCAACAATGACTATGAAAAGTGTGCATTTGGTTGGTAGGACTTCCTAAAGTGTGTGCATTCGCGTGTGTGTCATGTGTTTGAGGTCCTTTATTAGCAAGTGAAGGGGTGAATTTGCACATTTTCCATTGTTTAAGTCTTGTACACAGGCCCAGACTGACCACTGGGAGCACTGGGAGGACTCCCAGCGGCCTGGGCAGGTGATTATCCTGAGGTGTCAGACTACTCCTGCCCTGCTTGTGTTTGTCTGTGTGGGAAGGGAGCTACAGAGACATAAGAAAAAGATGCACAGAGGAAAAGTTAAAAAAGAAAGCCGGGGTGAAAACAAAATAATGAGAATTGGAGTTAATTGAGGGAGAAGTAAAAGGCTGCAAGCAGCAAAATGCAATTTACAGGTTTAGACGGGCGGAGAGAGAAAAAAAAGTGAGGGAGGCTGAAAATAGCAAGTGGTAGACCCAAATGACCAGAGTTCACAGAGGAAAAAAGAAAGAGAGAAAAAAAAACACTGCTTTGATTTGAACAGGAACTGTCAGTATTGTGTACATCGCTTTGCTACACCCCCTGCAAGCCACCTAAAGAAAATGTGCCTGTGTGCTCAGCAGCCATATAACACCATCCCCATCCATCCCCTCTGCTCTCATCTTTTGCATCAGGCTTCATTATATGACATGCAGTAAAGCAGAAACATGTGATAAAATAAACTATGAAAGCAGCAGTGCTTCCTAAACAATGGCAGATGGTTGATACTTTGGGCTGAGGGCCTTGGAACTGGATGTGACTCCAAGCTGCTTTTTGACTGTCACACCGCAGATGCTCACAATCAATGCAGACTATTGCAACAAAGTAGCTTTGATCGGTTGAAAAAGACAGCTTGTTAGGAAATGAGAAAACTAGTTGGATTAGGAACCGTATGGATCTTTTAACAAGTAGTAGTATGACCATTAGCTGATTGAGGGTTTATTGCAATTACAGAAATGCCCAGTGCAACCTTATCCGCTAAAACTGAAGTTCCTAGCTGATTTGCATCAGTAAATATGTTATGTAGGGAACACAGTGTTGTCTATAAACATAAAAACATTATCTGCCATTTCTGCCTTGCACATGCACACAGTGAGCACATTGTCAAAGACTAATAACAGGTAACTTGTATTGAAGCTCACACTCGTCTGTAGTTGGTCAAGTTCAGCTTGGGACTGTCTGTCACCCATCTTAGTCCCCCCATTTCATCATTTTCGTCACCTCTTCACAAACATTTCTAATAAAGGCTTAAAAAACATCAGCTTGATGTAATGTTAGCATGCTCATGTTAGAATTTTGCTTACAGTAATCCACACAGAGCTGCTAGCTCAAATCACTTAGTTAAGGTGGGGGAAAATTCTTCAATGCTGAAAAAAAAAAATTGGTTACGAGCACAGGACAATTGTCATTTTATACCTCAAGTAAGCAAAGGTTTTTGTGGCCTAACTCTAACACTGACACCAGAGACCATGGTTCAGTCTGCAGCCTAAGTCCTCTACTTTGTCCTCCTGACCGCCCAGACCTCCTTCTGACCTCAGTGCAGTAACAGTAAATATTGCCAGAGAAATTATCCAGGCAGGAGTTATCAACTCTTGTAACTGGCAAAGCAGGTAGCATCATATAAAGACATTTGTAGAAGACAAGGCTGGATTTCTAACCTTTACAGCAGAATTATGACAGTTCTAACATCACCTACATTTTAATACACATTGCCAGTACTTGCTCAGTGGAAGGGTCATGGCAGACCCCCTCCACATGGGACATGTTGACAGCTGTCACTTATCATCAGCTGTCAACTGGGAGAAGAGCTTTACGGTCAAAGGGGAGACACAGCTCATGGGAAGGTTTGAAGCTCAGATCTAACTTGGAAAATTTGGGTGGGGAGAGTGAACCAATCTCAAAGTGCCCTTGAGCAAACCTCATCACTCAGGTTGTTCCTGTGAAGCAGTGGGCGGCTGCTGGCCAGCTCCTGTTACTGGACAGCCCCCAATAGCTCAAGGTAGATGTAAAACTGGATGACTTTTCCATGGAGGAATAAAGACTGACCAGAGAGAAAAAAAAAGACAATTGCTCTCACACTATTCCTCTTACTTTCATCAACTGTGTGATGCAAATCATCACGACTAAGCCTCCGCAAAGTTGTTGTAATGAAGCTGAAAAGCTCCACCAGCAGTAAATTAAGGCAAGAGAACAGCACTGTGTTCATCTAAAATCTGGCATGGGATTTTCCCACGTAGCTGCCTTCTCCTAAACAGTGTTCCAGGGAACAATTTGAAATTGAGATCAGTGTTCCCAAGAAAACCTGATTTATAAAGCATGCACGTACATGCACACGTACACACACACACTCCACTACATGTGCATAATTGACAGTGTCATAATTCACACCTGCCTCACATAACTCAATGCAGTTGTGTGGGACACACTCAGGCAATGAATCCCTCTGCACCGTTTGTGCGTGAGTGTGTAAGAGCAAGAGGGAGTGTGAAAGAAACAGAGACAGAGAAGAGAGAGATTATGATGGCAAATTTCACGGCAGAAAAAAGGATTTGATTGCATGCGAACTGACAGACAAGGTACAAATTATGCCACCGAGGAAGTGACGCATGGATATGTGTGTCACCTGGAATTACACACATTAGCATCACGCGCATTAACAAAGGTGACTTTGACGAAAATGTTTTGTACATCACAAGAGCATATGCACAAGACAGTGCACACACAAACAAAAACCAGGAAATCATCTTTTAGAGCAAATGTACTGGCTTCTTTTTTTTTTTTGAAGTTATGGCCCAGTGTTGGTTGAAGTATATTTTATACAAGTACATTCTGTATTTTTAAGGTATACTGATACAGATACTGAAGCAATTTGCTTTAAATGAGGGGGGCCCACGGTGTGAAAAAAAAACAGATATCTGTGCTGTGAAGTCCTTGGAACTGAACTGCCACATGGATTTTGCCACTCCTGTTATTATTTTTTGTCGCAGTTCTGTTGGAGATGATCATGTTCTATGCTTTGGAACTAAAGCCTCCACAATGCTTTGAGGAAATGTGATGGTAGCAGATTTATGGACATTTATGTACATTCATTTCCTCGCTGAGCTGTGCATCACACCCACTCCTGCAGCTGACTGCGTTGCATTAACTAGCTTGCCATAGTTTTTGGGACGCCGCTACGCACCCGTCACTTGATGTCTCTCCCTCTGGCCCATGCCCACCCAGAGACGCACCACAGAGATTGGACACCTTTGCTTTACTTGACTCAATCAATCCCAGTCTGAAGATTAAAAAAAGGGAGAAAGTGACTAATCAAGAGTGAGAAAATGTTGAATTTATTGTTTATTATTGACAAAAGATGGACGCCAAAATGCAAAATATACAAGACTAAATCTTAGAGACATACCAATGTGATATTTCATGTGTATAATGAAACTGAATCTAATGTGGAAATTTTACATGGAATTACGTTTGTTTCAAATGGACTCCAAAATCATTCCCTAGTGAGGGCAAAAATAACTTCAATCTCTTTTTGAGAAATAATCTAAACAGTGAAAACCATTTATATCTTGATTTTTTTAGCAAATCATTTGAAATGGTCCTTTCAGCAGCTGTGGGGTGCAACTCATGCAGGCTGCTGGTCTGAAGGAAACTTGTAATTCAGAGGTAATCTTTCCAAAGCATATACTTGGCCTCTCCTCATAAAATAGCAACCTCATACCTCTCTGCATAACTAACTAATAAAATAAAATAAATAAAATAAAATAAATAAAATAAAATAAATAAAATAAAATAAAATAAAATAAAATATGTGCAAACATTAATGCAGATTGTATTTGAAATTTCCAGTATATTTGAAAGTCAGCAAATTCAAGATGAAGGCATAATCTGGAGGATAGTTCATCAACAAAGCAGCTGGCTGGATTTAATGGAAATTTATATTTTTCTTTAAATGAATGGCTGAGCAACATGGCATAAACAGCGCTCGACTCCTGTTGCTGCAGAGTCAGAGGGAAACCGAGGTTGTACCAATCGACTCCAGGGGGGTGAAACAATTCTGCACTTGAGGAAGAATTCGATCTCAGTCTGCCCTCAGCATTAAGCCAAACACATGTGCATGGTAAATTTTTACGTGACAAATAAACTTGACTGACTGATTGACTGTTGCCCTTTGTTTCACCGAGTGTCACTCTGATTTAGGGCCTCATTTGTAAAACTGTGCGTACACTGTAAAATATAATAAGTTGACTTTACTTAAAAAAAATATGCAAACTTGCTGACTTAAAAAGGGTAATTTATGTTGATTTATTTGATTTGATTTGATTTGCTTAATTATTGTGAGTTCGCAGTACTCCAATTAACTAAATAATTGGATTGTAGTAACTTGTTTATTTTGAGTTTGCAGTACTCAAATGAACTTGAATGAATTAGATTACAGTAACTTATTTGTATTACATTTTTATTATACATTTGCCCAACTTCATTACCTCCTGAAATCAAACCAGCTCCTTTATTTTATGTCTTACATTATTTGTCAAACTATTCAATCGAGGTGTGTCTTGCTGCAACAGTCAACAGAGGTCAACATATGAGGCGTTTGTCCAGTAATGTAAGACAGAGAACGAACAACTTCTCAGTCGAACAAGTCAGTTTTGAGTCTCCACTACATTTTTTGAATAAAACATTAGCTCAAACAACTGAACTAAAAACACTTACTGACCTGGGAACATATCAAACCTGGGGAGATATCAAAGAAATCTCCTGCCTACAAAAATGCACAACATATAAAAACATTATGTTCCTGTAATAGTTACAAGAAAGAACATTATAAGAACAAATCTCTTTCAGAGAATCTTTCTGAACTAATCATTTTTAGTTCTGTAGCTTAGGGTTATGTTATGTTAGGATTATGTTAGGGTTATGTTATGTTAGGAGCTGGATGTGCTGGCATTACCTGTACAAAAGCACACACATTTATTAAAGAAATAATAGGTTACACTTCTACACTTTTATTAAGTTGCTCACACCAGAAAGGTTGGGGTAAGTCAATTTTCTGTGCTTTTATACAGGTAATGCTGGGACATCCGGGATTTTGAAGAGGGGAAAACATATTTGCACTATATCAACTGGCCTACCTCAGTAGTTTGTTTTTCAAAGTAAGCAGTTTTGGAGGGAATGTTTTGTTTCCCAATCCAAGAATGACTGCTTGAATGAATCTGAATGTGTTTGCCATGCATTTTGGGTAATCTAAGTGAAGGGCATACATAAGCCCAAATATGAGGCAGACTCCCTGGGGAAAGTCTCTAACACTGTCCATGACAGTACTTCCCTCAAGTACGATGGCAGTAGAGTGGGCTGGAGGTGCACTGTGTTTAGACCGGGCTGCTGAGCGTCTTCATTGACCACAGTCAGCACCCCAACTGTCACTGAGTGCTTCTTCTTTCGCTGTATCCTGCAAAAGAAGCACACAAAATACCTTTTGAATCTGGTCTTCTTTCGGAGAAAAAAAAATCCCCTGGCGCAACCTGAACTTCATTGACACTGTATTTTAATTCTGTAGACTGGAGGTTTTTCAAAGTGTGAGACTGGAGAATTCACATCCTTAATTTAATGACATTACGTACTATAAACTAATTTACTAGGGATTCTGATCATTTATGAGCGAGAACAGAATCAGAATCCACCTGATTATGATCAACTGAAAATAACTATATTTTAAATATTTGACAACGCTATGAAACATATTAAATATGATTTGTCAATAAGTTGAGATCAATAGGTTGCAAAGCAAGTCTTGTAAACCTCATTTGAGTCATCACCAAGTACAATAGGAAGGCCTTTGAGGACAACAGAGCGAAGTGCCGTCACATCTGGAGACTAAAAATACAGAGAAAGAACAGATACAAGTTAAGAACTTTGTAGCATTTTGAGGGGTGGGTGATGTGTTGATATACTGTTCTGTATTTCCTGTAGTGCAGGCTCATATTAGAGACAGGGATTTAAGTTTTATTAGTATAACTGGTAATATCTAAATACCTCATTTTACACATCCCACTTTCCCTGTAAACATTTTCTTTCAATACAAACTCAACATTTCAGTTACATTTCAAATGAAATGCCCCAGTGCATGCATTTCATTGAGCAGAGAAAGCACTCACTTGAAATGTGCAAACAACCATATTGTTGTACTTGTTATTAAGAATGACAGACTGAGAGACATGTAAAAACCTGTTGAAACTGAACAAAAACATGTTGGTATGAGTAGTCCACAACAACCAGTGTAGGTGGCGTGAAAGGATTTTAAAAAGCATTATTTAATTGTTGAAGTGATTAAGTTAGTGTATTTATGGGTACATATCATTGATACAGTCACCAAAAGAGTACATCTGTCTCGCTTGCTCTCCACAGCAGCATGCAACAGCAACACAGCAGAGAGGTAGGCAGTGTGACTGGTATGTGACACAGGCCCTAAGGTGCATTGCCGCCACCCATTATGCTGGAGTGTAAAAAAAAAACAGTGGAACAGTGGAGTGGAAAAACAACAGAATCCTTACCACCCAGTTGATGTGCTGCATCACGTCTGTCAGTTTTTGTCCTGTAGTTCCTTTTTTGGACTTAAAGCTCTTAAAACTCAGCAAAAACCTGAAAAATGGAGAGGGGAAGGGTGGAGAGGGATAGCAACATTAAGCTGACCATCATTCAATTAATGCTGTAAATTAAAGAATTTAACATATGAAACTATGGTGAATAATACATTACTACTTATATTATTAAACACATAATATCAGTACACATCCTGCTATTGAAAACATTTTACTGATTTGTATATAGTGCAAAAGCTATTTTCTTTATGAGGATGATGTGTTTTAATATTCCACCAAATGTAGTAAGATTTCTGGCCTCACAGCTTTGATATGTTCTGATGGAAACTTTATGGGGGAAGGCAGACCAAAACAAAACAAAACAAACAAGTAGCTTACCTGGTTTGGTCCAGGTACTGAACCAAACAAATCAATACCGAAGAGAAAGAAAAAGTCTGCACATTTGAGCTGCGTCTTTGTGTGCATGTATCTTTCTCCACACGCAGACTTTTATCCTTCTCTCCCTCCACCAAAACTGCTCTCCCCCACCGTCCACCGAAGCTTCACTTCGCTCCCCTTTTTTACGAGCGCTCATTGAAAAAGCATTTCAGTCGCCTCTGAAGCGTCCACGTTTCTAGCGTCTCATTTCTGTTTGTACACCTGTCCCCACTGCCGTGTAAATTTCACCTGCCCCTCAGAATGACTTTGTAAAAACAACATGTAAAAAAACAACAACGTGTAAGATAGCTTGAAAATGTCTGGCAAGGATACGCCACAAACCTCTCCCACCGCCCAAAAAAGTTACGAGCCCTGTCTCTCAACATAATGACTTTGAATTCAAAATGCCAGTAAACTGTAGTCTACATTTGTTTCCAAAAGTGGTGAAGTTACTGTCACGGTCAAATAGCATGCTTGCTAGCGGTGATATTTCAGATTCAGATTCAGATTCCTTTATTAGTCCCACAGCGGGGAAATTTACAGTGCAACAGCAGCAAAAAACATACAGTGGAAAATAGACAGTAAGAAATGCGAAGACATAAAGTAAAAAAAATTTAAAAAATACAATATAAAAAATAAAATAGAATAATCCAAAGATAAATAATTATAATTATAACTATAACTGTAAGTATACCTGTACATAGTACAGAAGGGAGTGTGCCTGAGAATATACATATAAGAAATATATAGTATCTCGGGTATAAATGAGTGTAAGTGCAAAATTTGAATTTGATTTTATTTACTCCTCGCTGGCAAGCACACAGTACTACACTACAACAAGACAATGCGACAGTTTACAAAAGAGTAAAGTCACTGAAGGTGTTGAAGAGAGCTCTGGTTGACCGTGCAGTTCACCGTGGATGTTTTGGTGTCAGGAAAAGCACGAAGTAGACGAGGCAGATCTGCGCATGTCTGAAAGAACGCCCAAAGGACACTGGGTACAATAACTGGGATACATCAAGTTAAGCATGTTTTCCAACCCCAAATTACTACTTACTTATTTAAAAGTAGTGTTCACTGAGTTTGGTTCACTTATCATATTTAATTCATTTGTATGTTAGCATTTACAGTGTAGGATTCACGTCAAGGTTGCGTAAGGACAAACTACTGAAAGTCTGTATGCACAAAAATAATCTGATTTATAACACCTATGCCAATTTCCCTTTATAAATCACAATCAACTCTAAATGAGGCGCACCTTTTGCGGGCATTGTGTCACGCCCATAATTGCCTATAAATAGTCAGTGAAATGGCCCCTAATTAATATTCATTCTACCTGACTGAAGGAAGATGACCATGGTGAACTCTGACAGAAGAGGTAAAAAAAGAAATTTCACACAGTGTGAAATCGAGGTTCTTGTTGGGGAGGTTGACACAAGAAAACTCATTTTGTTTGGTGGATGCAAAGTGGGCATTTCAAATGGCAAAAAGGCTTCAGAGTGGCAGCATGTGGCAGATGCTGTCAATGCTGCGGCCTCAGAAGGTCGGACTGTGGCTGAAATAAAGAAGCCAAAAAGCGCCTGGCGTTACACAGGCAGAGTGTCTGTGCCATGGGAGGGGGAGGGGGACACCAGAGCTCACTCCACTTGATCACAAGCTTGTGGGCATCATCAGGGAATCCCTCTTGAGTGGAATGGTGACAGAGGCGAAGGGGGACACTGATGCGCACGATGCACCGGACGACTCAGGTAACTTATGTCATTATTATTCCCCTGATTGAATGAGTAAACCAAATGCAGTCAACTTGATTACACTTGTATTTAAAAAAAACTAAAAAACAATTGAGACGTTATTCACAAACAATTGTGATTTTATTCACACAAATAATTTTTTAAATTTTTTTAGCTGGTGAGTATTCCAGTGGGGTCAGTCATCCTGCAGCAGCTGAGCAGCCCGGCGTCTCCACCGCACTTCTTGCGACCTAACCCTCCATCAGTGGCCGTGTCCTCACAGATGCAGTCAGTCAAATGCAGAGGGACACAAGAGTTCATCAATGCAGTGGCAAAGGAACTGGGAGAAATCAAAATGTGTTGACTGACATTAACTGCACATTGAAACAACTTCTTAATAAATAGTATTTGTTTCCATACCCTGTTTTTGTTTTTTGTTTTTTTTTACAAGCGATGCATCACATCCAGACGCTGGTGCACAGCACAGCAGCAGCATTTGGCTCAGATTTCTGGAGATCGGGGTCGGGGCCAAAGGTACCATCAGCCTCAGGGGGTAAACTCTAATTCTTAAGCTGTGCCACATTATGAAGGACCGCACACGCTCTCACAATTTGTCACACCTTTTTGGGCCTGTATGACAGTTTCCCCCCTGTGGCATCGAGGCCACGCCATCTGCCCTTCAGAAGCCTGATGGTGCGCTCCACCACAGCACGTGCCTGGCGGGGGCGCACATTGTAGCTCCTCCTCTCTGCGCTCTGTGGGTTTGGGAACGGGGTGAGCAACCACCGTTTGAGGGGAGGAGAAAAATAGCAGTTTAGGATTTCTACATCATCCATACGTAGAAGCCAGCCGTCACACACAGCCCCACCCTCAAGGCTACGCCCAACACTGCTTTGTCGCAATATGAATGAGTCGTGGGTTGAGCCAGGTCACCGAGCTACTACGTTATTCAGCAACATGTCTGCATCACATAGGATTTGGATCTTTGTTTAGTTTAGGTTTATTTATTATTTTAGAGGAGACTGATTAATTATGTGCTGTTAGTTTTCATGTAGATATCAGGCAGGTTCTTAAGTTAAAACATCAACACAGCCCAACCTGTCCAGTGTCGTTGGTGGGTCTCTCAGATTTGTAAGAACATGATTGTGAACTTTTCCAAACAGACTCAGCTGCATTCAGCGTCCCCGTCACTAGCCTTATGGTAGTTTCCTCTGTGGGGGAGGGGCTGTGGGGGGCAGTAGAAATGGAGGGGGAGCGACCTTGTTAGCAGAGTGTCGATAAATTATCTTGTGTGTTTTGCGTCATGTGATAGGCCTTTAGAGTGACACCAATCAGAGTATTTAGAAATATTGATCATTTCACTAATACGAATGAAGCAGTTTGAGAAGGAGGGACTGAGGCTGACAGAGACTGAATTAAAAGTGAAATGTATGAGTGAAGGTATGAATCCTGAGGTGGATTTTGAAAATGATGTTGTTTTTGTGGTTGTATCTATACAGCAGAAACCCAGTTTAAAGCGCACAATTAATAGCATTTGTCTGCTGTAAATTTTATTCAATCTATTATCTTTTGTTAGTGAAAAACAAAAACAGGTAGGATCAAAGCAGGTAGACAGGTGGGTTTGGGTAGACAGATACAGGGCAGGTAGACACAGAACACGTGGCGGGAGACAAACAGTGACAGAATAGAGGGAGGGAAAACACCAGTTAACACCAGAGACATGGGGCAGGACCATGTAAGGTTTTTCCTTTAATTTATCTTAGATCTGTAAGTACTTAACACATTCATGCTCCCCAGTGAAAGAATGCTTTATATCTTTTTTTTTTCTTTTTTTTTGCAATCTGATATACACTGGTTGGAGCTGAAGACTACAAGTTGTGTTTTTTTTTTTTTTTATTATTTTTTTGTCTAAATGATACTAAATGACACTAAAAAGCTAATGCTGCCTCTGCGTATTTCTAACTTGTTCTTGTTGGGAAAAAGAGATGAAACATTATAAATGAATTGTTTTATTGAAGGGCTGTAAACAGACCTGCAGAAGCGGAGGGCTGGAGCTCCACTGCCATAAATGCTCCTGGTGTATGTGTGTGTGTGTGAGGGTCTTTCATTTTCTCTGTAATCTCTGGATCACAGAGCTCTCCTGGGGGCTGCAACCTCTGTCAATCACTTCCCCTCTCAGAATCCCCTTCCTCACTCACACATTTAACTTTTTTTAATGTTTACCAGAAATTTCAGAAATTTACCAGAATTTCTAAAACCAACTCACACAAAAGCCAGCTTTTTCTAAGTTTAAACTGGTTTAAACCAAAAAAAGTTTATTTAGTACATGTGGAGTGACTTTATGTAAAATGTCACAGGAGGCCATGACTGGTCCCTGCCTGTCAGTATGGTTCCTATGGAGGGGACAGAGGGAAGAGGTGGATAGGAAAGGGGTCAGTGGCCTATGAGGTTTTATCTGAGATCATTCTTAGTGAATGGTGGCTAAAGGGGGTCCACAAGTACTTGCACTTCAGGTATGATTTGTACAGTTTCATTTTCCTGTTGTGTTGCCTTTAAAATATTATTAAGTGGATTTATTTAAGGTTTCAGTAGGCCACTGTTCAGAAAGAAATGAATCTGACATTTCCCATTGAATTTATAGGTCAACTGCAGGGCTAACCTGGCTCCATAGAGTAAACTAACGGTTGTCAGGACTGTAGAGCAGAGGTGGAGGTGTGTAATTTTCTTGATTCCTAAATTCATCATAATGTGGTGCAGTGACAGAACATCATCAAGAAGTTGCAGCCTACACAAAATTATGCCTAACATTGATTGTTACCTGGACAATAAACTTGTAATGCAGCGTCACTGTTTTGTATTGAATTGTTGATGAACGTGGGAGATACCAAACCAGCAGTATGTGATAAAAAGTCACGCGGTATTCAGAAAGCAGAGAATCATCTGTGTCTTTGAATCACTGACAGGTGAATCATTATTGACTCATGAGGCCAGTGAAATATCCAACTACACCTTAAAGTGCTAAGACTTTTGACTTTCAAAAATGTGCTAATAGGTATCAGAAACAGGTGAAATAATGCCCCCACCACCACACTTTCATTTGCAGACTTTTGTTCAATTGTCTTAAATAGAACATTAGTTATGAATGATACATGACAAGTGTCAGGAAGGAGATTTTCTGCTGCCGACCATCTTGAACTTGAAGTATATTACCAAGTTACCATGTACCATTAGTAGTGTAATCCAGCCCAGGCGGATAAGAAATATGGCCACCATTAACTGAAAGACTTGACAAAGCATGTGGCTAAGCACAAGTGGCATGTTTTAATTGCTTTTTGCCTTTGACTGTTGGCCCTGGGTGTGTGTATGGGCTTGCAGTGCCCTGGGGAAACTACATCAGGCCTCCACAGTTTGGTAAATGATCACATTTTCAACTCATGATGACAAAAAACACAGAATAAAAGGCCCAAGCTGAAAATAGATGGAATTGTCTTTTAATACGGAATAATAAGCACAACACAAACTGCTACACATAGCACATTTCATACAGCGCTACACCCATTAACACATTCACATAATGCACACGTCCGAATGTAACCAGGCAGAGCAAAGGAGGATGACTGCTGCTTGATTTCCATACAACACACACGGTGGTGTATTCATCCGAGAGACGAGAGAAAGGCTGACGGTGAGAACGCATGCTATTATTCAAAGCATCTCGCACAGACACACACACCCATCACTGTTTTCAGTATTTAATTATTCATACAAACATAGCAATGGGTGAAATGTGTGTTAGTTTGAGAAAAGATACATTAATAACAGAGATCACACAGACTCAGCTACAAATGTAGTGCACCTCAATTATACTCATGCAACAGGAAGCCGAGCAGATTTTTATGATATGAATGTGCATTCCTGCAAAGCAATTACTATATAATGATCTACTTCCTGTTTCAATGTTACCATGAATGCTTATAGCAGTGTGAGCAGGCCTGATCTGAATACATGCACAGTGTGGAAAAAGTGGTGAGGCATTTGCATAGCTTTGAATTATAGCAGGTGTATAAGAAAATGGTGGTAAAATAAAATACTGAATTAATTATTTTCCCCCTAAATATAATTGAAAGACGAGACCTTGAATAATATAATATTATGCTATTATTATTATCTCAAATTATTATCTCTATAGAAGGCTGAAGTGCTGCCATTTCATAATGTGCCATATTTAAGTAATTTTTGTAGAATTAAACCAAGAGGAAAGTTTTTAAGCCATTAAACAATTGTAAGTACACACACAGAAAAACAACACAAAGCACCAGATTAAACTATTTAAATTAATTACAACCTGAAGAAAATTGGCAACATTGGCAACACTGAGTACTATTGTTTCACATAATTTAGACAAAGTAATCACTGAATCTGTTTAGTGTCCTTTTACTATATGATTTAGGTGTCCATGATTAACAAATATTATACCCTCAAATGCTGTGGTTAATCGCAATTTGGATTTTATTTCCACGTCCGACCAATGGCCAATCAGTAACATTAACACTGTACTCATCATGCATCTCATTGGCTGAGATGACTGAATGCAGTGCTGTTGCTTAAAACAGGTCCAATAAAGGAGACAAACAGGGTCATTACATCATTGCACTGCCTGTCCATCACAGGTGTTGAGTTTGTTGGACCTGTTTTTATCTGTCTTTGTCCCTGAACACTTCAGCTATTACTTTGATGAGAATGCTTAATGTCAACAGATAAAATCATTGGCCAGATCTTTGAAAATAGAAACCAAACATATTGTGTGTAAATATAAATCCCTTTAAATGAGATGTTCTGGAGAAGATACAAGATTGATACCACTTCCATAACCTCTTGGAGTTTCCACTGATATCAAGGCAACTCGTCTCAGCTGAGAAACAGAAACACAAAAAAAGGCAAATAGTTGTTTTTTCACATACTGTCTTAATACAGACTACACAGGAGGCATAGTGTGAACAGCAGAACACAGGATGTGTTCAGGGACAGTATTGACTGCAGGTCATCTGCAGGTTAGTAGCACAACACACAATCACTGTACTTGTGCACCTTAAAAGGGAAAAAAATGATGCTAGTGTAAAAAGAAGATGAAACAGCTCCTGTGCAGACATTACAAGTGCTGGTAGGTGGACTGTATTATCTTTGGACAGATATAGACTAAGGGTCTCCCTTTATTCCCAGTCCTTCTGCTAAGCTAAGCTAACTGGCTGCTCATAGTAGCTTTATTTTTTCAGTATGGACATGAGATCCATGAGATCAGTCCTTTCATCTAACTCTGTAACTATTTTTAACCCTTTTTTGTGTCCAAATCTTTGGACCTCTTCATCACACCATATTCTGTTTGATACAAAATGTGAATAGAAAATAAAAAAATTCTTATAGCAGTCTCAGTCATGTTTGGTTTAGTTCAGGTTTAATTCAACATGACAATCTTTTTTTTTTCTTTTTCTAAGTTCCATAGCAAGGCTTTATATATTAAATATATTTACTCATAAATATGCAATTTATGATACACATATACATGCAATGTAAAACAAAACTAAAAACAGTTTTCAAAAAGTACAAAAAAATCTAAAACTGTACCAAATTATTTTTGTCGCTCTAAAAATACATTAATTTACAGTATATGGTGTATACTC
Organism: Scortum barcoo; assembly: GCA_023238725.1. NCBI lineage: Eukaryota > Metazoa > Chordata > Actinopteri > Centrarchiformes > Terapontidae > Scortum > Scortum barcoo. The sequence continues at coordinate 25,882,831 of CM041554.1, forward strand.
CTTATCCATCTCATGCTCAGGTAAGGCCAGATGACTAAAGCTGTAATTGGCTACTTAATCAAGAAATAAAACCTGAAGATGGTACATTAACAGCCTTTGTGGGAGTATAAAATGTTAGGAGCTAATTCACTGTTGAACTTGTTTCATCATGTTACAGGTAAAAATAAAGAAAGAAATTAAAAAAAAACTCAAGAAAATATGCAGATGTTACTGCAAACATTTAAAGCTCACCCTTTCACACTGCTGTTAGACTGATACTTTTCACATTTTCATTTTCAGTTCTTACAGGAATCAATATATTGTATGAAATATGCATTTACATATTTCAACATTAGCTTGCATCTTATCCAACTGTTTATGCAATTGTCTTAAATAAACAGCAAAGTCGACATACTGTATGTCTGTAAAAGAAGGAATGAAGTACAATAACTTAGAAATAAACAACCCAGATGGTATATAATGGAAGGAGCTTTCTGTTCTGATTCTCAGTCACAGATCGAGTTTAAGAGACATGAGAGTGCACAATGGAAAAAAAAAAAAAAACATCAAACCACTCAGGGTCATCATCAACATCTGGAAGCTTTCAGCATGTTAGAGAGGTACAACAAACACAATCCAACCATGTGGCTTGGAAACTGTAGTAAACATAATCATAATAATTCCATGGAGCTAAGATACTCAGATCATTATGGGCTTAAACCCATCGGGTGCGGTGAGCCCCAGCATGAAAGGACATCTGAAAAACTGAATAAACAAATATGTGAAAAATTGTCCCTCCTTCACATATTGTGTGACAATATTTACTCCTGCTCTCGTCATTTAGGAATGAATTCGTTTTTAGAAACCAGGGGACATTTTTGTGTTTTCGGTATTTATAATCTGCTCAGTGATGCTTAATTTACACACAGGTGTTTATATGACAGAGTTACATGTAAGCAGCTGATTTTGATTCTCAGATAGACAAAACTGCAAATACGCCATATTGAATGCTTAAAATACAGTATCTGGGTTTTTAAAGGTACAGGAGTTGTTTTAATTATTTTACTTTTTTCCTTTCTCAACTTGATACATAATTGACATGTATGTTGGAAATTTCTGTACTTAAAAGTATAACAAGTGGGATTTGTTGGTTGCTGTGTGTAAACGGCTCAAAGTGCACACGCTTCTGGTGATCCCACATACTTGATATGATCTGGTAAGCGGTCACTGCGGTTCTATAGATTCCTCCACCTCACACCATCCACTGTTATGTGCTGGAGGCTACACATCACTGCTCAAAGGCTGATGCCCAGAAATGTTCCAAACACAGCAAAATAATAAAATCCAGGCAGAAAGCAGGGTCTCTGCAGATACAGACACCACCACACACCTGTAGGTCATAAGTGCTGTTACACAGTATGATAAATCTATCACATCAGACCAAGAAAGGCTGTCTCGAATTTTTGTATTATTGTAAGGATTCAACTCTTCATTTATACAACACAGATTGTGTTTCTTCAAAAGGTACATAGTCTCTCTCTTAGGTCTGTCAGTTAGCACTTAGATGTGCAGCATACATTTATGACATCTACACATCATATATGCCACAGATCATAAAATGTCCTTTTTCTGCTGCCAAGCCACTGTACCCTCAATACTTTTTCATACAGAACATTTCATTTATACTGCAGTACACATCCAGGATGAATATGAAGCTCTATCAAACTTATGTGGCAACCATTGTAGGTGGAGATACACATATAAATTACACATTTTCAAAGTTTTTCACTGGCATCTATGCAAATGCATAGTCTCTTTAAACAGAATCCATCTGTATCACTTAAACCTCCCACTGTTATCAGTGAAAGCAGGTGTTGTTTCTTGCTTCCTGTGAACACTGATAAGCTGTGTGCTATTGATTAGGAGTGAGCTACAGAATTTCAGTCTGACTTTTATCTACAAAGACCATTAGCATGACATAAACTTTAATTATAGGATTTGCTAAACAGAAAGAGAACAGAGGAACACTTTTATTTTACCAGTGTGGCTGTCTACACACCGCAGCTCCATCATGTGTTAGGTGTGTGTATTTGTGTGTCTACGTGTCTTTTTTCACTATAACTTGCACTGTATACTGTATGTGTAAATAATGTTTATTATCTCTGTTTATATAGGTAGGTGGAAGATATTAACTCAGGAAGTATTTTTTCTCTCAAAAGCCTGAGCAGGCTTTGATGTTTAATGTGTGATAATGTTTAATCATTCAAAGGTTAAGTTTTTATGTGCTATGTCTTTGCAATAAATTAATTTCATCATTTGGTATTCCAGGTATTCCTCAATTAACTTGTTTTTTATCATAATACATCCTTCTTTTATTTTTTTGTTTCTTACTTTTTCAGTAAAAACACTTTTTGTATTACTACCCATCTAATGCACAACATGGGTCAAAAATGAGCCCATATCCATTTACTATGTTATTTCATGTATGGCTGAGTGTTTCTATGCTATTATCTTTGATATAAATGTATTTTATCATTTACTATTCCAAGCATACAGTAAATATTCTTTTTTTGTTTAGCACAAATCATCATATTTATTTTTCCTTTCTTACTTTATGAACTAGCATAGCTTTTGTATGTCTACATCTAGTTTACACACATGGGTCAGAAATGACCCACACATGCATTTCTATGGTATTTGATGGGAACCTTTGAAATTTGTACATGTTTGCAATTAGGAACATATTTACTGCAGACATTTCACAGCTCAGCACAGCTCCCTTTGCACATCTGTCTTGTTTTACAGTTATTCTAATCTTACCTAAAAATATCATTTGATGACTTGTGAAAGATAAGTTTGCATAATAACTGATTAGATTTAAATTCACCTTGAGAATAAGTACATTAGTTGTCAGGATTGGACACAGTGGATCAGACAGTTAGCACCTATTCATGTAAGCAGAGAACATGGAGGTGGCCAGTGGTGCTCTGGTACAGTTTGTTGAATGTTGTCACCCTCAATGCCTACACCAACTTCACTCTACAACACCTGAGTGGTGTGAACAACGCATGCTGGCGATTCATCAAGGAGCTGAGCAAAGAGCTTTTCATGACACATATGAAGAGTCTCATGGAGGGCATCCCCAAACTCCAGAAGCATATCACTGATGCATGGCCTGATCAACGGCGATGATGAGATGGCCTACAGAGAGATCAGAGGTCAGAGACCTGACATCTTGGTGCCAGGACAACAACCTCCATCTCAACGTCAGCAAAACTAAAGGAGCTGATCGTGGACTTCAGGAGGAGGCAGAGAGAGGAACACGCCCCCCTCTCCATCAACGGGACTACGGTGGAGAGAGTCAACAGCTTCAGGTTCCTCTGGGGTTCACATCAGTGAGGACCTGACCTGGACTCATCACACTCACTTTATCACAAAGTCAACCAGACAGCGGATCTTCTTCCTCTTCAGGCTGAGGAGACTGAACATGGACTCCAGGATCCTCTGCAGCTTCTACAGGTGACCCATAGAGAGTATCCTGACTGGCTGCATCACCGCCTGGTACAGCACAGCTGCACCGCCCTCAACCGTAAGGCTCTACAGAGGGAGGTGAAAGCTGCTCAGCACATCACCAGGATGGAGCTGCCATCCATGGAGGACCTCTACACCCAGCGGTGTAGGAGGAAGGCCACCAAAATCAAAATCATCAAGACCCCAGTCACCCAGCCATAAACTGCTTCTGCTGCCGTCTGGCCGACGGTTTTGCAGCATTCGAGCCCGAACCACCAGGCTCAGAAGAAGCTTCATCCTGCAGGCCATAAGACTTTTGAACTCTATTCACAGATCCATCACTTAATGATAACACCATCATTTTCTATTGTATATTTTATTGTATATCTCTGTTAAGCTCTGTAAGCTGTAAATTAGTTAGTTGTAAAATGTATATTTTAATTGTATAATTTACATTTTAGGTCTTATATTCATTTTATTACTCTAGCACGATTATTTATTTTATATTTTTATTTCTTTAATCTATTTTTTTTTGTTTGCATATTTCTATTCTTCTTAATATTTTTAGCATTGTTTAGAGAGCATGAGATTTAGGAATTTCATTGCCAATGACCCCCCCTTTGATATAAATTGTTGTACAAATGATGATTCATTCTTAAAATCTTGAAGATCTTGAAATCTATGTGTATGTGTGACAAAAAAATGACAAATGAACATTGTTTGGTCCAACCAGAAAATAAGATAGGAAAATGAAAATAATGATCTGTACTAATCAAAAACAAGATACTAAAAGAATACTTGGAATAAGCAATCATAAAATAAGCAAAGATTTCAAAAGATACAGCGAAGAAACACTCACTCAGCATGAAATCACATAGAAAATGAATGCAGGTCATTTTTGACCCATGTTGTGCATTAGAAGGGGTGTGCATATGTTGTGCATCAAAGGGTTAATGTTCTAATTAAACATATAATTTAATATCACCCTTTAGGGACACAGTGTTTAGTGAATCAAAGCATTAATCAACATTTAGCAGGGTTCAGACTGAAAGGTTATGAGATAATCATGTACACATGACAATCTCAGATTGGACAAATGGTATACATAATTATACCTGGACAGATATAAATGATACCAGCAATGAATCATGTGAAAAAAATCTAATCAGAAATCAGATTCATTAATGTTTTGTTGATATGTTCATAGAAACTCATTAGCTGAATGTATTTATATCATGTCACACATTTTCACATTAAATGATTTGATTCATACAGGTGTATCTTATCACGTTTCTTTGATGTTATTAATTTTTTTCTATCAAAACTATCACATTCATACTGAACCAGTGTGACCTACTGTGATTTTTCTAAACTCAAATGTAACTATATTACACTGACACACAGACACCACCACACACAAGAGATCATAGTCATTATACCTTTAGGATACTGATCATATTATCTGCACTGAGAATTAACCGATGTTTTTGCTGCTGGTCAGATTAGCCAAGATGCTTATTTCTGGCTAAATTCAGGTATTACTACAGTCTCCATCATGAAGCTGAAACCACCTAGCACTCTGTACTTGAGTACTACTCTCTCCAACTGGATACTTGGGGGGGGGGGTCACTGAGGTGGAGCATGTGAAGTTTCAGGGAATCAGCATCACAGAGAACCTGTCAAAGTCATTACACATCTCCATCCTGGTGCTGAGAAAAGGTTGTTTTTCTTGCTGCAACGTAAGGACGTTTTACAGAAGAGCAAGAGAAAGCATTCTGACTGGAAACATTACAAACTGGTCTGGTTTGTGCACAGCCCAGAACAGGAGGGCTCTGCAGCAGGTGATTCAAAGCACCCAGAACATCATTAGTTTTCATCTAACTAGCATCAGTGATGTTGGTGAAGTGAGGTCCCTGCACAGAGCCTTAAGGACACCAAAAAAACAATACCCACGTCAGCCACAGCCTGTGCACCCTGTGCCATCTGGTGAGCGACACTGAAGTACCCACTGTCACAACCTTGTAAACATAACTGCTAACATGGTCATTGTGAGCATGTTAGCATGCCAATATGGCATTTAGCTTAACGCACCTGAGACTAATTGTAAATTACCAATTTTAGGTCAGAAAAACATAAATGAATTAAACGTATTTCTGCACCAGAATTTCAGCAGATATTGTATTTCAGCATTAGGACACAAAATTGTAATGTTTTATTTTAAAAGCCTGTAATTTTTCAAATAATTTCCCAGTAAGTTTTCTCTCTCATTATTCATGGCTGAAGCATTACTAAAGTTCTGGCTGCAGCCCTGCAATTGAACCATACCAGACAACAGAGGATAAAGCAAAATCTGTGAGTTGACATTGCAAGGCAACAAAAGTGTTTACAATCAGTAAAAGATTGTGTCCTTTTCTAAATGCTGCCTATAACAAACACACTCACATCCTTTAACATAGGCCTAAGTGGTGCCCCTTGTTTCTTTTTCTATTTTCTATGTGTGTGTCAGATAGTGGTATCAGGCTGACCCTCAACTTGTGAGGTGAATATCAATTTACTTACTGCAGTCATCTTGAATTTCATTTAAGAGGAACTCCCACTATCTATCTGGCTCTAGTTCACACATCAACACACAAACAGACACAACCTTCAGACATGTAGAGGCTCACTTGTAGTGTTATTCTAACATACACACTTAAAAAGACATAAAGAATCAGCTTATTCCACCACACTATGTTCTCAACCACAAAGAACCAAATATACAGTATATGTACAAACATTATTTGACCAGCAAAGCTGTTTATTTATTTTCCCCAGTAATGTACCTGATTTATATGAATAAGCAGTAAAATGTAGATTGCATTTATAGATTGTATTTCCGGAACAGCTACACAGGAAGTAAAATTTCAACTATTTTTTTGTTTGTTTGTTTGTTTGTTTGTTTGTTTGTTTTATTGCAATCTCAATATTACATTTGAATCAGATTTTTGTTTCAGTCCCTCAGAATCATAGAGGGTGTTTGCCCCAAGAAGAAATCCATCTAGCTGCTGTGGACATTAATCAAGATGATTTGGGTTTCTTATTGTTAATATATATGTTGGTATTGTGCTGACAGCATATTAAAAGCCCAGCTGGACGCCAGCTAGTTCATGTGAAGTTTAGTGAATAGTGATTCTTTGAAATACTGGAGATCACAAACAGACACATGTTGAAAGGTGTGTCCCAAAAAGCTACTGTAAATTGCAGCACGTCCATTTTAAAATAACTCCTGCCATTGTGCCATTGTTCTCACAAAGTTTTCTGCAGTGTGACACAATTGCAAAGGATTGCAAAAACAAACAGTACTTTGTTTCCCATTCATGTTAATTTAGCTTAAGCTTAAGCTTAACCCTGTAAGGCCTGAATCATGAAATAATTGCCGGATTCTTTTTTGAGTGTTTATTGAAACTTCTTACAAATAAAAACAAAGAAATATTAATTCACATATATGATTTTTAATTTGTGTAATTTTTGCTACATTCTGGTATTTTTATTTATTTTTTGGTTATTTGGTATTTTCCGGCATTTTGATTGTACAGATCAGGTTTTTCAGGGAAAAAAACACTGATGATGTAGAGGTCTCAAAAACGTATGCATCAAATATGATATACTTGCCATTAAAGGGTCAGTGGTGTAGAAAGCATGAGCTGCCATATGGTGACTTGTGTGAAATGCATCAAAGAATTTATCTACATTTTCTCAAACTTGATGGAGAAACAGACTCATGGCAGGTACAATGGGATTCAATGTGGAAAAGTTTGGATCAGTGTGAAGATATTACAAGTGGGAGGACCACCAAATATCAGCAGGTGGAGTCAGAATGAGCCTCAGTATTGGTGAGTCACATTAACTCCTCTCATCTGCTATAAAAGCAGTGGACAGGTTCTTAATGAACTGGGAGGACAGTCCAACACTGGTTCTTCTGACGTGGCTAATGTGCACTTTTTAGCTTTCGTTTTAGCTTTTAGTTTCATTCAAGTGTAGTCACGTTAGCATATGTTTACATACACAATAATGCTTCTATATGGCAAGTACTGTGAGAACCACAAGTCTGGTATGCTGTTTACAGAATTACATTAACAGCTGCTTATAATAATCATGTTAACATGTTGAAAAATGTTTTGGCTTTCCAGAGAAAATGTTGTTTTCCTGAAGTACAAAGCACCATCTATAAATCCTGAGGACTCGCTCATCTCAAAATGATTTCATTGTACTTATATTCAACTTGTGAATAAATTAATGATAAGAATAGCCTATCTATCCCAGTCATGACTGTGCTTTGATGTTAAGATTATAATTTAAACTAAATGTATCAAAAACTCAGTAGAAGACCTCTGTAGTTTGACCCTGAAACATGTGCTTTTAACAGTGTGAATGCATTGACAAGAGGCTGATGCCAACAGCTGTCTTCACGTACTTGCTGGTGTAATATGCTTTTACATTCAGTCCTCCAGGTAGTTTTTTTTTATACACTTACCTTCTTTCAAACTGAATGGAGAAGGGATGGAGAAGGGATACAGCCACGAGAAGTCAAAGCTGTTGTATGACGGGCCTGTTTAAGGCTTTATGAAGAAACTCTCAGTAAAGAGTTTATACTACAAATGTACAATTGTTACATTGTAATACAGTCAATTTAATTGTGTCTTTTTAAAATTAAACATTACATCCACTAGGGGGCAGATCAGAGCAGAAGCTTCGTTGGCCGACACTGAAACATCTGTGAACTTTTTGTCCTCAAATTGTAAAAGAAAGTCAATTTAACTGAAGAGGAACACACGCTGTATTAGTTTCACTTTATAGCTTTTCCCCAGCTTTGCTTTTCAGAGCACTGCTCTGACTTCACATTTCCACATACTGCCTCCATCATTCAAGAGCTTAATTGTTATTTGTGTATGCAGAGCTAAACATTTTTGTTAGCATACACTTTATAGCTATTGTGCACATGCAAACATGTAGTTAATGCATCAGTTTTACAGCTGTGAAAATAATGAAAACTGCATGCATTTGCACCACAGCAAACGGTTATTCCAAAATATTTAGTTTGACCTGATGATTCTGCAGTGGCTCAGCAACAGGACCTCTGCTGGCCCTGCATCAGTAGGACCAATATAAATACTTTTAGTGACTGACTGACCAGTAACAGGATTCAGAATTTGGACACAATGTAAATATAGTTTGTCCTTGCTGCTACATAGTTGTTATTCATTTCAAAATGCTTAGATGATAAAGATTTCCTTTATCAGCCAATGGATCCAATATATTTGAAACAGACACAAACCTCGTTCAGAGGCAGTGGTCCAAACAATGAAGTGTCTCAAACCAATACTGATATGGCACTGAGCCTGAATGCAGCTGCCAACTCTACTTCCAGTTAGAGAAAAAAACAATCACAGAAACTCTTTTTTTTTTTTTTTCATTTTACTTTAGTGCTTTTGTCCATCGTCCACTGCTTGTCTCAAAAGGAAAGCATTCAGAACAATCCATATAAAGGCAATTGTCAGTAAGAACTTTGGCTTTGCTGCCAAAGTTTAAGAATGGAACAAGGGGAATTATAAGGTAGGTGAAGAAGTGGGAAAAATAAATAGTGAAAATAAGGAAAAAGGCAGTTGACTGATGTGAAAGAATTTTTAAAAAAGGAAAAAAACATTTTCAGTATGTAGGCCTGGTGTCTGGAGTATGCTCATCATAAATACTTTACTTCTTGTTATGTAATCCAGTGCTATTTGCTTTTGTCACTTTACACACACAGTCCCATCCACTCCACAGCACAGAAGGCCTGTGTGACTCCGCTGTCATCTTCTCATTAATATACGAGTGCATGTTTGTGTGTATAATCTGAGTCATGTGTTCTCCAGCCACTGTTTAGCTCCCCTACACAAAGGCTTAACAAAGTTCTTCCATTAAAGTACTTTTGTACAAACTGACATTTAGATGGAACATGTCGCCTGCCCTCTGTCTTTGTCTCTGCTGATGTTTCTGCCTCTCTGCAGTCTGAGATTCTTGTCATCTTTGCCTCTGAGGATTTTCAGGCGACTCATCACGCCGTGGTGTTTCAGGAGGCTCAGCACACAGTGCAGCGGTCTATTTGGGGATCCTTAGCTGTTGGGAAATACCTGCTGTGTGTTTTTAAAAGCTCTGATTTGGCTGTTTCATCAGCACAGGAAGAAGTAAATTCTTTATCATGTTCTAATTCTTCATAGAACTGGCCCATGTTTCATTGTTTCATTTCATTTGCCCATTACTTTGACAGCAGTATGAATACACATTATATAGGGGGGCTTTGCATGTATCTGTGACACACTGAAGTTGTGTCTTGATTTTAAGGTCATGTGAACACTGTTACTGTGGAGACAAGTTTACTACACTAGTTAAGATCAGCTAGTGATAGACTTGAGAATAAATAATTTAATCCTCTCAAAGGTGACACCAGCAGCTACCATCAACTTGAAGATGCAATGTTTTCTTTGATGCTATTCAATGCACATCATGCTATGATGCTATTGACATCAAGAAATAATCATCAAGCCTAAATGTCAATATGACAACTTTTTTATTGGCTCTCTTGCACAACAGACACTTTAGTAGTGATTAGATCTTCAAATACCTAAACAACATATATGAATTTCTATTGTATATTTTATCTCCACATATGGAATAAAGTAGTGCTGGAGTGTTGCTTCAAATGTCTGATGAGGTTTGTCGTGTTCATGAGGGATTTTCTTGAAAAACACTTTAAAATTGCTTCACTGGTCTGGCTGTTCTATCAGATGACAATCCATTTTCAATTGGCAATTTAATTAAAATGGGCTGACTGGTATATAAGTTAGACCTGATTGCTCTGTGAAAATAATATAATAATTCACCTGGACCACAGTTAAACTGCAGATAAACTGGTTATGTATGATGAACTTACCTAATAAGGGAGGAGTTTCCAATGAGGATGGGGTGACATGCCCCTCGACTTAGGACCTGTTTTCATCCACCTCGCTTGTACAGCTTCAGTATGATTCACTACACAGTCCTTTTTAACTAACCACCAAATTTCAAGAGAGAAGCTCTGATTTGATTAAAATGTTAAAATGCTCACAGCCTTACTTTTTCTTTTGTGGATTTTGCCTCAGGCTAAGTACAAGCTGTCCTGCCCTCCTTATGGACATTGTTGGTGTATACAGCTTGTGAGGTTGATGGCAGATACTACATAGGACTGAAAACTTGAACTGTTCTGATAATTGTAAAAAGACTCTAGCATTGAAAATCAATCAGAGTGAAAACGCAGTGAGAGGTATTATCTCTCTCTCTCTATTTTCTATTTAGTCACTGTCTTTCACCAAATGAGGCAACACATTGGTGATTCAGCCTAGGGCCCACTAATAAAAGTCTGCAGCGTTTGAGGTATTTTGGCAGTGACATTCCTGGAAAAATCACAAGTGGTGCACAGTAAGTCCTTTTAATAAGAATTTTAAAGCAGCTCATGCTTATCAATTCCCATGAGTTTAAAGCATTGTATTGTTTTCCTCTCTGTGTTAGCGTAAACGGTTACTATGGCTGAACAAACAAGAAAAGATCGATGACACAGACAATGACACTAAAACTAAAGTGATGTCCAAAACCATGCCAGCAATTAATTATACTGGCAATGATCGCCATAGGTCCTGTGAAAGACATCATCTTCGAGATTACAACTTTAAAGACAGAGCTCTCTGTAGTGAGGCTGTTGGAAATGGTAGTTTGCATTTTCCATCAAATGAATAAAATGATGCAGTGCAGGAATAGTAAGACGAGGAGGCAATTTGGTCAATTGTGAGTTTAGATTCAACCACAATTCTGAGGAGCAAGGTTTAGGTTTAAGAGACCCTTGGACTTTGCTCCAGATGTCCTCAAGGTTAACTTTTTTTTTGCTGTCAGACATTTTGAGTTGTCAGGAGGAAATGGCTTGAAAGTGGTTGCAGGGCATAATCCTGCGTACATACAGTATGTCATCTTAAAAACAGGGTCATTTTTCGGGTTAGCTCTTGTATTGGTGATGTTAATGATGTCCTAAAAAAATGTAGTCCAGTATATGACCTTCTGACTAACATCATCATGCATCATGGATGATTTGAACCCATCCAGCTGCCTGCTCGGGCTTCTGCTGCTCTGGAAGCTGTGGTGGCTCCACATCAGCTTCTGTATCTGCCCATGGAGTAGAGGAGGCAGAAGATGAGCTCAACTGGTGATGGGTCATCAGGGTCATGACAAAACTGACTGTGTAGCTTTTTTCTTTTCTCACAAGCCTAACATGATCATCTTCAACAGATATTTAATCCTTATGACAAAATAAAGACAATTTCTGTCCTTTTTTTTTTTTAGCTGTTTCTCCTCTTCAGCATCTTTTATAGTGAAATGTTTTCCATAAAAAAACAAGAGGAAAACAACTAGCTACTATCTGCACCACACAACCACAAAGACACACAGAACGAAATGTAAAAAGATAAAGAACTGAACCATAAATTCTTACCTCCAAGTTATCATTGCGCCCCTGTTGCATCTTTGAGATGTTCTCGGTGTCAAGGTCGCCTGGCGGGAGGGGCTGCAGGAGGCTTTTCCCTGTAGAAACAGCCAACAGGGTTTTTCACTCCTATACACTGAGAGCATCCCATTGTCATTATTCTGTTACCATTTATACTGATACATACAAATACATGTTTACCTTTGTGTGTAGTTACATATCTGTAATAGTGTTGACGTACTTATGTAACAGTAACATATCCTTGGTTATGCACACCACATATGCAGTTCAATATCACTCACTCACACACATACACATGGTAACACACTTGGCAACAAAGGTAGTGTCTAATCCAATTGGAAATGGATAAAATCCATTTAAGGGGGGAATATGTTGGAGAAAAACATTAGGTTGGGTAACTGATTTGGCAAATAGCCTAGGACATTATGTCTAAGGAATATGATTAGATATCATTAACAAGATATCATTAGCAAGACAAATTGTTTCTCTAAGCAGTCACCCATCACCTTTCAAGACGAACAGGTTACACAACCTCCCCAGTTGAGAATAACAGGAAAACAGGAAGATGGAATTCATCTGGTGAAAACATTGCCAAAAGTGTTTCCCAAGACTCGTATCACATACACACACATGAAGTATGCAGCCGATACAAGGGACCCAGTTTTTGTGTGGATTGGACTGTCTATGAACTTTGAATTATGAATTTGTCTGAATAAAGATCCCGCAAAGGCTGAACCTCTGTCTCCAGTTGCTTGTTTATATCCAAATCTCACAACAGCAGGGTGGGATGAGGGGGCATTTTACAGGACATAATGACAAAATGAGCAGAATAACTAACTCACCTGTCTAACCTCGCCATGCTCATTTGTCTCAGCACAAACGGATGCAGCAGAGTTAACAGACGGAGTAGGTGTGGCAAATTCAAAATGAGCTGTTTGTCAATCATCCATGTCAGATCATCATAAAGTTCATAAAGATCATCATAAAGATGTCATAAACTTTTATCACAGCTAAACATAATATTATTTCACGTCACATCCTCTTAATTATTAGCACCATTTCTTTATTTACTGAGCACTCCCTGAAAAGCACTACTGACACTGAGTGGATTATCCGTTTGAGAGTAAATTAAGTAGAATTTCCTTCTGCACCAGAAATAATACAGTGTGAACTTTGCTATAGATTAATATATTAGTGTTGTGAAGAAGGCAGAAGAGACTGTGTGCTCTGTAATACAGCAGGGCTGCTAGAAAAAAAAAAAAAAGCTGGATCAACATGAGTAATCAACATCATCACAGTCTTAACAGTTGACTTTTCATTATTTAGAAAGCATCTATCCATGGTGGAGAGAAGAGTATTTACAGAAAGAAGATTAAAAGCCTACAGTTGATAAATAAAGTTCATAGCCTGCTGGTTCAGTGTGGAGTGTTGGAGGCACACGGTATCCTGGAGGGAAACACCATTAAAAAGTACTAAACTATACTAAACTGTACTAAACTAAAACATACTAAACTATGCAGGGTTTGCCTCTGAATCCCTATCTATATCTCTTTTCAGTGTTTTCATAAAACTGTGGTGTTATGCTCATTGTCACCTACCTCTCCAGCTGGAAAAACAACAGACCAATCGGAGCTTTGCAGGTGCAGTTAAAAATGGGAACGGTCCCGTCCCAGAATAATGCATTCTTCAAGTGACAACGGCCACCAGAACGGCAACTGACAGAAATAACAGCTCTTAAATCACAATATTTCTTTGATCACTGTGAAAAACAGCGCCGTTAACTGCTCCCTGCATCTGCTACAGAAATGTCTGTGTGCAGTGAAAATTGCGTAGGCAAGACTAGAAATCCATCCAGTGGCCTGTGTTCTTTGCTGGAGGTCAGAACAGCTTGGATGCATCTCTTGCCTCCTGCACTCGGTTTCTTGACAGCATTTGGATTAAGTTGTCTGCCTTTACAGTCAGATGTCTCGCACGACACACTGTATCTAGTCCGCCTCAGGAAACCGAGAATGTCAGATACAAGTTTGATGAATATTTTAACATGAGGCAACATACATGAACTTTTTCACATATGAAGCTGAGGGTGCTGTGGCAGTTGCATGACTCAGATCTCATGATGTTCTGAACACAGCTCCTGACCTTTGTTCCGTCCTCGCACCGTGTCTCTCTGTGCTCTGTGCACAATCTAATTAGGCAGACATTCTGCAGAAACATTCATCTTTTAACTACAGATCTGGCGCTGTAGTGTAGTGCGTTACAAAGGGAGACGTCTGCAGCAAAAGGCGGCTAATTATGGTATCTTGTGTCAGTGAACAGTGTGTGTATCCCAACAGCTGCCATGATGTTTTGCCTGTGTGCCATAATAGCTCCTGCTGTTGCTAATGGAGATGAGAGTGTCAACAGGCCTCAGCCCACAGATGCTGATAATTATTGTTCTCTGGTAGCAACTGAGTCAACACACAGATACACTGACAGATACTAAAATCCGTACACATATATACGTACACATACTTTGATTTGTTCGCTTTTACACACACACACACACACACAGCTATGCTCATGTGTAAAGAGCTGAATGGAAGTAAATGCATAACTTTGTAGGCATAAATTCCTCTGACACATATTACAACATAACTGTAGTGTCATTTTAAAGCTGAAAAATACTCTGGTGGTTCTATGCAGATATGAGAAACTATACAGCTGTTCATTTATTATACACTTGTATGTATGTAATGTTCTTTATTGATTGAGAATTAATGACTGACCAGCTGAGCTACAGACACCCATAACATATTAATTAATTTCTCCTTTGACTCACCCTGCTCTTTTAAAATCATTTTGTTCAATTCAGAAGAAAGATTCATGGTCACTGACAATGTAGGTAATTCATTGTTTTTTAAATAAACTAAGCAATCACGTCACCATTAATATTGCCATGAAACCCTGCTGCTTCTGACTACCTTCATTATCAGTTACCACCCACCAGCTGCAAGTTTTAACCAGGTTCAGACTTTTTATTCAGTAGAAAATGAAGTCTTAGTAACAGCAGCATGTGGAGACACTGTTCAGCTGGATGATGTCACACCACTGCACATCCATTGCATGTGCAGAACCTGATGGACATATGACATTTCTGTTCATATCACGTATTCATTTGAGGGAGGTTACAATGTCCTCGTCGCTTTACACAGATCTATGTTTAAGTCACATGATCCGTGTATGTCATAATTGATTTGCTTTGTCTGATTCCACTGCACTTTGTCACATATTGTTTTTATCAGTGCACAGACTTTTCAATCTTTCTGCACTAATTTACCTTTTTTGTCAGATTTCTTGCTTTTCCACTCAAGACTTCTATGTGCAAATTGAAAATGCACATAAAAAGTAGGTGGATGGAGACACACTTAACCCTCTGGAATCTACAGACATGCCGGCGCGTCCAAAATTGTGTTCATAGGCCGAGTAAAAACAAACTTGTGATAAATAACTTACGCTGTGCTTTTTCCTGAATTTTGTCATCACGTTTGATGCAGGAAGAAATAGTAAAAACAGGCTATTGTAATTAAAGTGCTAAAGTGCTAGCTTTTTTGGAGTGGCACAAATAATTTGTGGCATCTTGTTGTGACAACCTGATTATTTTGTAAATAGTTGTAACAAAAAAAACTCCTGAGGCATTGCCTGCATTTTAATGTAAATAGTTGAAAATAATTTTGTTGTTTGTTAATTTGTAGATACATTTTTGAAATTTACAATCTATATTTGCATTCTACATTATAAAAATGGTTGATTAAACATGTTTGTGGTTTTTACAGTAAAAAATCTAACTTTTTTTCTATTTGGATTTTATGTTTTTTGTGTGATTTTAGGTCCAGTGTGTTAATACAGTATGTCAAAATGAAAAAATAACTGTAATGTCACACATGTACGAGGTTGTGCTAAAAAAATGACACCAAACAAGGCATGGTAGAACAGTTTTTAAGGTGAAATATAAAGGTAAAATCAAAATGGCCAATTATACCCTGGACCCCAGTGGGTTAACAGCACGTTGAATAATGATTGATTCGATTATCTACAGCCAGCTCTAGACCCCAGACCCCTAAACACAATACCGAAGGTTTCTAAATCAGACTGTCAAGCTGTGGAATTGCCATTCTCTCCATCTCGCTGAGATTTCTCTTCAGCTGTCCCAAAACATTTTACCACCATAATGACACATTCAGTGTGTTCCCTGATGCTTTGGTGGTTCCACAGAGGATAACGGCACTTAGAGTAGTAGCACTGTGGCATTCTTACGCACATGGATTCTTCATGTTTACTGATCGTGGTTCTGCAGGCTGAATAAAACATGTTTGGGAGCATTAAGGTGTTTCTAAGGGAGTGTGCACATATACGAAGGAGAAAGACGATCATGTTAACATTGTCTCTGGTGCTTTTTGGATTATTGTCTTTTTATTCATCAAGGAAGCAGTGAAATGTTCAGATGTTTGGTGCTCACTTGGGATAAAAAAGAAAGTTTATCTTTCAAGTGACTGTACAGGAAAGTTTCCTTTCAGAGTGCTGACAGGCTTGTTTTGCAGGTGCTTCTTCACACTCAAGTTTTAATGTCTTTACTTTCTCTTTGTTTTACCATCTGTGTGTCATTTAAATATATCCAGTATTTTTTTCATTCAAATGTGAACGAAATCAAGTGTTTACTGGACAAAAAGTTCAAACTTCAGTTCTTACATTTCCCACAATACGTTTTTCATAATGACAATTAACATAGAAAACATTCTCAAAATTGAAGCTCCAAGGAGGTTTGTCATTCATCCTCTAATAATTCCAAGGATAACTTCAGTTTGATTCCTCAGCTCCTCTGTCCACATGTCCACATGTTGAACATGTTCTCAGGCAGGACACTGAACCACAAATTTCTCCCTGTTGATAGTTCATGGTTAATCCAGTCCAGACTACTAACACTGCTGTGATGAAGATAAGGCAATTATAACTTTTGGGGTTTCTTAGATAAGAACAAGCTGTTGATATGTTGTCAGACTGTGTAATGTAAGTCATAACTTCCAGTTTCCTGCTCTGTCTGGTGCTTTCTGTCCATGTCACTCTCTTCTTCCTCTCCTCTCACAGGATACTTTATTCAGCTTAGTTTTATATATTCATGCACAAGTCTTTGATGTATTTATTAATCTGCATCACTCTGAAATCTCTTCTTGGACTCAAACCAATTCTGTCCTTGTGCATCCAGAGAAAGGACAGACACGAGAAAGCGAGGAGAAAAAGTAAAAGCTGCGTCAAGCAACGTGTACTGCGGCATTATTAAAAGAAAACTAAAACCAAGAAAAAAAGAGGCAGAACAAAGGAAGGGAACATTGTAGCGCCACCACTAGATTGACATTTTTAGTTCAGAGTGAAATGTCCTGACAGCTATCGGATTGCTTTAAAATCGTGTAGTGCCACCTGAGGGTAAAGATTTCTCTTTCACAGTGAAACTATTGAATTTGGTACACAAATTCAATATGTTTTCATTCAAGTTACCAATACTACTTATTTGTAGATTATTTATAGACAGTTTTAATGAGTTGTATTTGTGTCCATTTGTTTTGGCCTGAGTTACTCTGCTGCTTCTGAATGTTATATTTAGGACTTTTCATTTTTGTTCTGGTGGACACAGCCTGAATTATGATTAGGACTCATAATGAGGATGTGGAGTGCAGTGATTGTGCTGGCTTTATTTCCAGACTTTGCTAATTTACACAATCCATATGTGCATGTGTTGGGGATGTGCCAGTGTGTGTGTGTGTGTGTGTGTGTGTGTGTGTGTGTGTGTGTGTGTGTGTGGCAGCTGCGGTGTCCTCAGTGCTCTCTGTGTGCCTGACAACAGAGTGTTCACTACAGAGATTTTACACACAGGTACTGTAAGAAAGCTAACATTGTGTTTGGTGATATATGCACAGTATTACATATAGATATTAATTAATTTGTATTTGCTGTTGTCTTGGATTACTACAACCGATGATGGTAATTTCAACAGTTATATAGTCACTGTGGTTGAGGGGAAAAGGAGTCACTCTTAATATCATACTGCAGTGCACTCCACAACTGACCACGAGTGTCAGTAGCATTTTAGAGATCCCAACACTCCCTCACCCAGAGTATCTTCAATAGGTTACAGCAGAATTACTCAAATGAACACAGACTTCATTACTGCATTAAGCAAAGGATCACATTACTTTATTTATGTATTTTACTATTTTACTACTGTATGATTTGCTATTTCAAACCTCAATAGATTAAAACTTGATATTTAGTTTGATTGATTAAGAATCTAATTCCAGTTTTAATCCTCCGTGAGTTGATTCTCAGTCTGGATTAAAATGAATGGAAACCTCTGCCAGCCTGGAGCTTAGAGAGAGTATATTTAAAAAAACACCAGTGTATGACTCAGAAATTTGCTGACAGTTGTGTAAAATATTGAATTTGCAGTAAGTGGTCTACAATTAAAAAGAAAAAAAAACTATCATAAACTCATTTATCTTTTTATCTATGAAAAAACTAAAACAGTACCCATATTTAGTAACAAATTACATCTCAAACAAGTTGTCAGAATTTTACGCACAGTTATGGTCTGTATTTAGTGGAGGAATATTTAGACCGAAGGAGGTTTGTAGTGTGTTCTCACCCTCCTCTGTTTCAGTGCAGAACAAGAAGGAGAAAAGGACAAGATTAAAAGGGAGGGCTGGGAGACAGAAGACAAGTGAAGCAGTTGTGCGGCGGCCTCAGTTGACAGTACAGGCTTGTCAATAAGACGTTACACATGATGCAAAGTGACAGCGAGCCGTGGTTATATTTAGCACAGAGAACAGCAGCACCAGAATTTGGGCTTCACTCAGGCCTGAACTTAATTTGAAACAGAGCCGTTACATTTGGGGTGTGTAGTTTTTGGGCGTCAAGTTAATGGTGTCTCCTGAAATCTGGGACTTATGAGGTGCAGCTTCAGGTGGTGACTGAGGTTCTTATTACGATGCACACAGCGGGCAAGGAGCTGCAATCACAATCCAGCTGATTTGAATAGGGAGACGAACTGATGTTTATCTTTGTGTGACCGAGAGAGGACAGAACAGATCTCAAATGAATTGGTACGTATTAGCATCTCTCTGCATCCCAGCGCCTGACAGAGAGTGGAGACCATGCAGAGAGACAGAAAGAAACAGAGAGGGGAGGCTGAATCCTTTCCTCTACTCCATTACAATGGTAATTAACAGCAGATAAGCAGTCTGACGGAGCCCTTTCAGTCTGATTACACATGGTGACGGCCTCACTTATTATTATTTTTTATTATCTGCCTCTCAAAATGATAAAGAAACCTCATTTATGATTTTTACACACTTTTCTGTGTCAGGGAAATTGATTCATCATTTAGGGAAAAACCATGAAAATGTGAAGGGATTGCCTCCCACAAAGCATTTTACTGTGGAGATGAATTGAAAGCAAGAAGAGTCTCTGTTTGCGGCTTCCTGGACAGAGAAGATGACAGCGAAACAAAGAACAAACGGAGGACTCGAGGCTTGTAACTTGGTATACAACTGCATTACTGCATCATGTGTCACAGCCACAGCTGCAGTATTCTGCACCCCTGAAGAAAGGACGATACAGAGACCTGACCCATGATTCATTTGTCCATCTGAGAAGCTTCTAATTATAGTAATGTGGTTTAGATATTGTTGGTTTATTTTGGTTTGAAATCACTCCATTTTTCTACAATAAGAGAAAAAGGTTTGCAAGAAAAACAATAATATTTTAATATGTGTCCAACTGAAATAATTTAGACCTCAAGGCAAGTAAGAATAACATAGGTTGGTACACTAAAACAAGAAAAATGAAATATGATTAGTAACAAAACAAACTACTACTGTACATGTGCAAAAAGTTTTGTTACGGCTGCAGAGGGAACTGTGTGAAGTCTCAAATGATGTCTCAATGTGCTAAAACATGTTCTAAATGTGCTAAAACATGTTCTAAACCACAGATATGGAGGGTTTTTTTAAGTGTAAATTGAGTCACATGACTCATTGGTCTTGAAGGTGTGTGTGGGTGTGTGTCTCACTTGTCTGTAGCTGAAAAAAAAAGAACAAAGGCGATTTACCACACTTGACTGCAATTAGGAAAAAATGACCAAAGAGGACTAGACAAACGTTCGGTCAAACAGCAGTATGACTTAAATGTCACACGGAGGTTAATGGGGAGGAACATGTACAAATCTAACCCTTACCCGAACTCAAACACACACAGTGAGTGAGTGAATTTGTGGTGGAGTGAATGTCCATGCATATACACACAGACACTCTGCACCATCATCCAATTGTGTTTGTTGGGAGAAAACATCTCATTTCCTTCCTGCTTCTGCACAAAGCTTTTTTTTTTGTTGCTTACATCATTTACAGCATACTTACGTTCACAGGTATTATTCTCTTGGTTACAGCGATCAAGGAAATGTGCCTGGTACAGCTCTACTGCTGTCTCTTTACGTACAGTCACATTTTGGCAAAAAGACTCTGACATGAACAAATTGACAAAGGGACACTCATCCCTTCCGGCGTGGAACAAAGAATAATTTCCAAAAGAGAGAGAAAGCGTTAGCATAGCTGTCACAGCCCATCACAACTTGTCATGCTCACATAGGACAAGAATACCAAACTGGCAGGGAATCAGGCAGTCAGCCAAACGTTATCCTGCAGGACAGGAACACACAAAGCAATGGAGAGTCAGTGGGCCTGATTCACCCGCCAATTGTGGCAAAGTTTGCAAAATCTTTGCCCTGAAGTCATCAAACTGAGTAAGTACATGTGACAGAAGGCATGATTAGCAATATGTCACAATTACTTCTTCTGCTATCATTTGCTTTTTATAGACAGACTGAAGTATAGAACTTTACCCCTTTATCTGGAAACCCCCCAGACTATAATACTTTAAAACACCTTTTAATTGCACCTTATTAATATTTGCACCCTACTGACTCAACAGTATTACATTTTTGTTTGCATTATATTTCTCTCAATTGTATTATATTTCTTTTTATATCTGTTTTATCCATCCTCACAGTTTTGCAGGGGGTGCTGGAGCCTGTCCCAGATGTCACTGGGCGAGAGGCGGGGTACACCCTGGACTGTTAATCACACTTGTGGATCAGTTAATCACAGGGCTGACATAGAAAGACAGACAACACACTCCACCGTGCCACCGCAATTTGTATTATATTTCTGTCTCTATTCTATTTTATATTTCTGTGTTTTAGTTTTATATACTATATTCTATTCCTACATTGTGATCTTTTAGTCATTTTTACTCATTTGGTTTTCATTCTACATATTTTTTTTTTGTGAGAAGGAGACTGTGACTCAAGAATTTCAACGCAGCATGTCATTTATGAGCACATGACAAATAAAACTTTGGATCTTTTGAGGTGCATTGATCTTGTTCTTTTACTTTTCACACTGCCTGAAACTTGGACCATACATGCATCTCCCTATGCTGACCATTTTTTTTTTTACAATAAATACACCCAGCACAAGTCATGTCATCTCTCCACATCCTGCTGATAAACAGATAACTTACTGATGTAATTAGTGCATCATGGAGAAATAGGTATATTTACACCTTTTAACATCTGGTTAGAACTACTTCCCATAGTTTGAATGATCACATTTCACATCCATCGTACTTTTAGATTGTATTTATACATCCCTTGATATCAGACAGCTATCTCCTCCACAGATGTGGAGTCACTTTGTTTTGTTCAAATACACTCACATTATTAGGTCCACAGTTACGGTAGATTAAAATGAATAATGCAAAAATACAGCAAAAAATATTTTGAATTGTAAAGAGATCTTAAACTGATTTTACAACCAACAACAAATCCCTTGCCCTGACATTTCACCAGATTTCAGGAAAATCTGTTTTTGAGGTACTCTGTGAACTACCAAACTGATAAGACCACAAATATAATCTCTCCAGCAAAGATTAAATAAGTGAGAAAATCTTTGTACTAAGCAGAAAGCTCAACAGACCACAACGAAGAAATACATTTAAACAAAGCTACACAACTTGGAAGCATTTCTTTCATCAAAACCAAGCTCTCACTCAAATGCTTCACAACCATTTTTAAATTCTGACTTGATACTCTGTGTAATATTTTAAAGCATTTTCAAAGACACTTTCAAATTTGAAGGAGTACTGTTGGTTGGACTCCCATCCTACACATGAAGAATGGCTCATTCTACCTGTTGTTATACAGAAGACAATAATGAGCATGGACAGTCAAATTTGAAAGTAATAATTTAAATAAATAAAGTGTTTTTTTGGTTGCCTCAAAAGACAAGACTTGCTTACTTCTACTAAATAAAAGAGTTGATTATAAAATCTCAGGTATTTGTACGAAGAAACATACTTGATCCCTGAACCTTGAAAAGCGCAGTTAGATGGAAAGTCAGTCTTTTTCTTTGAATTTGTGAACATAGTCTGTTAAATAAAATAAAAATCAGACTGTAAATGGTGCAAGCCTTCTTTCTTAGATGATTGTAGAAATAACAGTGTTGTCTGTATAAAAGTGACAATTTCCAAGAGACACATCTAGACCTTTGAAGATGCAGAGCAAAGCCCCACCAAAGCAAGTGAAGTTTGACTTTATTAATCTAGTTGGGGGAACTCTTCACCATGATGTTTGGGTCCCTCAAACATCCAGAGACCAGAGCCTTCTACAAAGTACTAACCATTTAACAGTGCTGTCAAACTAGTGCCCTAGGTGTTTAAATTTATTGACATGAAGTTTATTTTTATAAGGAGGCAGATAAAGGGAAGGTCACCCAATGCTAAAAAGATGTTACAAAGGACATTATTGAGATTTTCTTTCTAGTTCATTGAAAACATTTAGAAAATATATTCTCTTTCATGTGCGCACTCAAGTGTGCATTAATGTGAAGCCACAATACAGCATGTGATTCTCCAACCTGTCAGAGCCAATTCATGGATGAAGAACATGAACAGAATAATGTGACACAGACAGTTAAATTAAGGTAGAAAGCATCTTGTTAATGTTGTTAATCATTGCCTCATCAAAAAAGCCAATTCAAAAGGAAGCATGAGGGTATATTTAGCAGATGTATAATGAAGAGGAGGGATGTGTGGTTGTACTTAATTAGTAAGTCCATGTGAGGATGGAAGAATAAGTGTTAAGGCCTCATTTGTCTTCACTTTGAAGACAACTAATCATTGCAGTGAGTAATAGTGGGTATTTTTCAAACCTTAGCTAGCTACATAATTTAACTTTCTATTAATAAATAATGGGATTTTCTTTTCATTTATAATGTCAAGTATTCTTATGTAGATGATATTTAACTAATTATGGGTAGTTATCTGGGTATGGATCTCATCTCACAAATATCAGTGATGTTCAGTATACAAGTGTCAGAAATGTTCTGGACAGATCACCAACTATCCCATCACATCTATTACAGCACAGTCTCTGGGGTGTGGGAGCACAACGGGAAGGTGATTCCCCCTGTCCAGACTTCTTATCTCTAACAAAAACTATTTACTATGCCTAACTCCCTAAACTAATCAAAAACCGGAGAAAACTGTCCTGACCAAACGTGGTGGTGTCTAATCTATTTCATTTGCAAATGTACAAGGAAATGTTTGGTGTCAGGGTTAAAGCTAACAATAGGCTAACTTACCAGGACAGTCATGCATGTACAAGGAAGATGTCAGGTAACACACACAAACACACAGCAGCCAAGGCTCACTAATCCAAACACTGTGCCACAAAGCTGTACAAAACTTTACAAACTTGAAGGCGAGGACGAACGGAGTGCTACTGTCAACATCGAGCGTCAGCACCACCTGAACAACGTGGAGGTATAGGCCTGGGCCCTGGAATCAGCCAATCTGCAATGGCCACATCACTGGAAGTCAGCCAATCAGCACTGGAACCGGCAGGACACAAAGATCCTCAAGACAAAAAGAGAGATCGCACTTTCCTCAAAAATATTACTTAAATAGCACACAAAATATAAAATATAAATAAGGCTTGGACCATTATAACATCCAATGCTAATTTGTAATGTTTCCAGTCAGGATGCTCTCCTTAGCTCCTTTGTAAGAGGTAGGTACAGCAGTTTTGCCTTTTTAAATTACCTTAATTTAGTTGTCCCTGGATTTGATTTTTTTTGTTGATGTTTAGCAGTACTTGCAGCTACTACAGTACAGTTACTTGCCTTGAAGTTTTCAGTGTACCACTCTGAAAGACTGACAAATCCCTCTTAATACTAATTCTTATTGTTGTATGTAATCCAACCAATTATGCTGGTGTTGTCTAAAAACTTCACAAGAGACTTCTCTCCATGTCCAAGATTGCAGTGGTGTGTACAGTGTGAACAGGAGGGGACTGAGCACACAGCTCTGTGGGGATCCTGTGTTGATCACTTCAATGAAGGAGGTGTGACCAATCCAAACTGTCAGAGGTCAGTCTGTGAGAAAGGCCAGTACCAACTTGCAGAGACATGCACTCAAGGATAAACATTTTACTGCAAAATGACATTAGCCATGAAGTAGGCTGGGTAGTGGAACAGCCTTCAGTCAAAGCTGGTTTAACTTAGCCCTTATCCTGGCCCTCCTCCCCCTCTTTCTGTGTGATCGCACCACTTGCGGTGGTGTTTGGTCCGGCTGGTCCGCCTGTGTGGTTGGAAGATGTTGTGTCTCATGGTCCACTCTATTTGATTCAATTCCAGTGCTTCATTTTCGTTTTCATTTTTATCAATCCCTAGAGTCATATTGATAACACTGATCAAAAAATGTTTTAGGCCTCATTTAAAGTTGATTTCCTGAACTATAATGTTAGTTGATGGGGAGAATATGTACACACATGCAACAGTCTATGCAGACAATCATTCACTTTTTTAACTATTCATCCAATACACATACATACACATTGCATCTCGTCTGCCAGACTGCAGCCGGTCAAGAAATCTGACTTTTCAAAGACGTGATGTAACCATGTGTAACATTCTCTTATCCAATCAGTTTCCACAATGAGCACCTCCAGCCAAAGTGCATGTCATATAAGGGCGGAGACCCATCTACATCAATTTGATTCGAGACAAATGAAACAGGACAACACAGAAAAGATTAGAGAAAAAAATGAGAGGAGATGAGAAGGACACAAGAAAGGCCTGAAAATTACAAATACAGTACAGGCAGTAACAAGGACAATGATGAAAGAAAGAGTGGAGGGAAGGGAGGAGGCATAGAAGATGGTAAAGGAATCTGAATAATAAGAAAGGAGGGAATCAAAGTGAGATAGATGGCAAGATCAGGAGGGGAAGAGGAAGAAGCAAGAGTTACTTTGTTTAATGCCACCGTCATAAAATTGGAAACATCCTATTAGGATTATTATAAATGTCTGAGAAATAATCTAATGAAAATGCTTAATAAAACTAGTTTGCTGTAAACAAATACTCACCGCCTCTTCCTTTCACAAGTAGAGAAATGAGATTACAACAGTTCCACAGTTAATGGAGTGCCAAGTCTTGGCCTCAGTTATGATATTATGTTTCCCAAATGTGTACAGAAATATGCAGCAGACATACTGTATATATTCAGTCTATACAGAGGAGGGAAAGATGGCAGAAGCAGAAGGAAAAAAAGAATAAGGCACAAAGAGGATATTATGCATATTTCTGTATACATATGATCATTGCAAGGGGCAAACAAACAGACAAACAAATATTTAAAGCATCTTCCAGAAAAAAATAAAAACATCATTATCCTACTTCTGCATCAAAGTAAGACATATTTGACAAGTCCAGCTTTTCTTGGACAATGAGCATGATTACTTGTGTTGGTTAAATTGGTGTCCCTTTTGTATTTAGTACTTTTGTAGGACAATGTTGTTCTTAGATTAAGATGAGGTTCATTCTATGAACTACTTTTGCAATTAAAATCATCTTAATATGATTTGGAAGTTACTATACAGTGGGTACGGAAAGTATTCAGAACCCTTTAAATTTTAAATTTTTCACTCTTTGTTTCATTGCAGCCATTTGCTAAAATCTGAAAAAGTTCATTTTATTTCTCATTAATGTACACTCAGCACCCCATCTTGACAGAAAAAAACAGAAATGTAGAAATTTTTGCAAATTTATTAAAAAAGAAAAACTGAACTATCACATGGTCATAAGTATTCAGACCCTTTGCTGTGACACTCATATTTAACTCACATGCTGTCCATTTCTTCTGATCCTCCTTGAGATGGTTCTACTCCTTCATTGGAGTCCAGCTGTGTTTAATTAAACTGATTGGACTTGATTAGGAAAGGCACACATCCTGTCTATATAAGACCTTACAGCTCACAGTGCATGTCCGAGAGCAAATGAGAATCATGAGGTCGAAGGAACTGCCCAAGGAGCTTAGAGACAGGATTGTGGCAAGGCACAGATCTGGTCCAAGGTTACAAAAGAATTTCTGCAGCACTCAAGGTTCCTAAGAGCACAGTGGCCTCCATAATCCTTAAATGGAAGAAGTTTGGGACGACCAGAACTCTTCCTAGACCTGGCAACGTCCAGCCAAACTGAGCAATCGTGGGAGAAGAGCCTTGGTGAGATGGGTAAAGAAGAACCCAAAGATCACTGTGGCTGAGCTCCAGAGATGCAGTAGAGAGATGGGAGAATCACTGCAGCCCTCCACCAGTCGGGGTTAGGGTTGGGGAGTGGCCCAATGGAAGCCTCTCCTCAGTGCAAGACATCATGAAAGCCCGCATAGAGTTTGCCAAAAAACACATGAAGGACTCCCAGACTATGAGAAATAAGATTCTCTGGTCTGATGAGACCAAGATTGAACTTTTTGGCGTTAATTCTAAGCGGTATGTGTGGAGAAAACCAGGCACTGCTCATCACCTGCCCAATACAATCCCAACAGTGAAACATGGTGGTGGCAGCATCATGCTATGGGGGTGTTTTTCAGCTGCAGGGACAGGATGACTGGTTGCAATTGAAGGAAAGATGAATGCGGCCAAGTACAGAGATATCCTGGAAGAAAACCTCTTCCAGAGTGCTCAGGAACCTCAGACTGGGCCAAAGGTTCACCTTCCAACAAGACAATGACCCTCAAGCACACAGCTAAAATAACAAAGGAGTGGCTTCAGGAACAACTCTGTGACCATTCTTGACTGGCCCAGCCAGAGCCCTGACCTGACCTAAACCCAATTGAGCATCTCTGGAGAGACCTGAAAATGGCTGTCCACCAACATTCACCATCCAACCTGACGGAACTGGAAGAGGATCTGCAAGGAAGAATGGCAGAGGATCCCCAAATCCAGGTGTGAAATAACTTGTTGCATCATTCCCAAGAAGACTCATGGCTGTACTAGCTCAAAAGGGTGCTTCTACTCAATACTGAGCAAAGGGTCTGAATACTTATGACCATGACCATGTGATATTTCAGTTTTTCTTTTTTAATAAATTTGCAAAAAAAAAATTTTTTCTGTCAAGATGGGGTGCTGAGTGTATATTAATGAGAAATAAAATGAACTTTTTCGATTTTAGCAAATGGCTGCAATGAAACAAAGAGTGAAAAATTTAAAGGGGTCTGAATACTTTCCATACCCACTGTATGTTAGTTAGTAAGCAGGCATCTGAACCAGATTTGGGGGTAAACAACACTACCACTGATTTTTTTGGCAGCAAAAGACGCATCACTGATGCTTGACAACTTCCTAATCGTCTGCCCTTCACTTCTGTGAGTGACACTGATCAACAGCAGCTACATTCATGTGATTAAAAAGCAGCATGTCAAGTCAGGAATACTTCAACACTTTGAATGGGGTTGAATAGGAAAGTATTTTTTCTTGGTAACCCACAGGTTGGATTTACTTGGTGAAGTCTTGTTATCACAATGATATCATCATGGAACCAGCACAAAGCTGTCATAGGTGTTATTACAAACTGGATGCATCCTATTTCTGATGTGGTCAACTCTGTTAGAATCAAGAATCATTATTGTCATTGCCATGTTTTCACATAACGAAACTGAGATTGGTGACTTCCAGCTTTAAACAATGTAAATATATAGTAAAAATATGTAATATGTACACAAATATAAATATCCAAATCCAAAGTTGCAGCAGCAATGCACAGTAGGGGGGTGGGTCAGTTGTTCAAGTGCAGTCAAGTGCATGTCTCAAGTTCTCAGTAGGG
Organism: Scortum barcoo; assembly: GCA_023238725.1. Taxonomy (NCBI): domain Eukaryota; kingdom Metazoa; phylum Chordata; class Actinopteri; order Centrarchiformes; family Terapontidae; genus Scortum; species Scortum barcoo. The sequence goes on from CM041554.1 coordinate 25,911,106, forward strand.
GAAAATGCCTTGTACAAAAAGCTCTTTTTCAGTCTGGTAGTTGTTGTCTTTATGTTTCTGTACCGTTTTCCAGATGAAAGCAAGGTACAGTACAAACAGTCCATTGCCCGGGTGGGTAGGGTCGGTGGCAATATGTCGGGCCTTCTTCTGCATCCGGCCAGCATATATTGAGTCCAGATCTGGAAGAGGAAGGACTTCCCACAATCCCCTGTGCTGTTTTCACCACCTTTCACTGTCTTTTTGGTCTTGTGCAGGGCAACTTTACGATGGTGTTTGTGGAGTTGGATGGCAGAACAGTCACTGGTGAAGAGAGTGAAGTAAATCTTTTTATAGCATGTGAATGTGCTGAATGCTATTTTACCTAGGAGTGAGTAATGACGATCCAGTGCTGTGCATCAATTAAAACCTTCTCACAACTACTTTACTCCTAGGCTGTTTTTTTTTAAAGATAGGTTACCCCCATATATTATCTAGCTGTACAGTCTTGATTTTATTGTTCTGAGATTTCTGTCTCCACTCAATTGAAACTTTTCACATTAGAAATTTGGGAGTATAAGTAAGGTATAAGTAACAACAAAAACTATATTTGGGTGTTCCAGTTTGCTGACCCTGGTATTGTGAATGCTGGGTCACTGGCAGGGCTTACTGGGTCATGTAATAGAACTGAGCCATTATTAAAGACATTACTTACACCTGTGTCTGTGTCAATGACAAGTCAAAATGCCTGCTGTAAAAATACAATTTCCTTTGTGGTGCCTATAATAGTGAAATATGACATTTAGAAAATTCAGCAGCACACCACACCTTATTGCCAGAGAGTGGTTTCAATTGAACAGTTCACAGCTGTGCCTGTGGGTTATCCAGAGTGACTGAGCCATTGTGACTGGGAAGGAACATTCAGGTGAACCTTCACTTTAATTTTTTTTTGTCAACGTGCAGAGATTTATTTTATATGATCATGATCTTTAATTTGATTCCTCTTGGACAAAAGTGTCAGCCTGACCATTTTCCTTTCACTCCTTAAATAAAATAAAGGAAAATGTGATTTGGCAACCCTGACAACTTTTTTTGAGCTAAGTTTAATGTCAGAGCTAATTACGCCTGTGTCTGATTTTCGATTGAAACATTTGATGTGACTCATTAGAATACATCAAATTCCACTGCTAAGAGTGACTACATTGAACCTCTGGCCTTGACAGCATCCTTTACCTTCCCTTACTCACCTCTGCTATGTCCCTTTCCTCACAAGTTATGGGAACCATTAAAATGCACACACTCTCTCTGACTCCCAAACACACTGTAAACCCAGCGAGGGTATATGTGCTATTAAATTGTATGGGCCAGTGCCTTGATCCAAGGACAAGCCTGCTGGCCTTTTTACAGCTCAATATGTACCAGTCGCTCAAGTGTGAGAGTGTATCATCGCTGCCATCTTTGCAATCATCAAATGCACTTATATAAACTGGGTCACAATGAATACAGGGTGCAGCCAAGGTTGCTATCATCTTATGTCGATGCACGGAGGGAAAATTGTTACATGGTTGACATTTGAGCAAGTGAATTGACAACTCATGAAAATGTAAAAATGATATCTTCCAAAGAGTGTTTGTCTTTACAAGCAGAGAGTGGCACCCAAAACCAGTACTCAGGTAATGTGCTCGGTTGTCAAAGACAGTGACATGAATCAATGTTTTACTAATAACTAAAGTAAAAGATTTATCTACGAGTGATATCAGGTAACTTTCCAAAGATCTGCCTTGCTAATTAAGAACCAGACATATCTCTCTCTCTCTCTCTCACACTCACACACACACACACACACACACACACACACACACACACACACACAGTGGCTGATCTTTCATCAGTCTACATAATTATTTTAGTCTGGGTTAATGCAGATGAACGGAGCCAAACTGTTGTCTGAAAACAAACAACTGAGTCACTGGCATACACACTCGTTTACACAGTACAAATGTGCCCATTAGAGAAGGATGATTTTTCTAACAATACTAAACGGCAATTAAATAGCCTGTATGAAATCTATGAAATCTCATTAGACCCTTATCTCATTAATCTTTTTTTCATAGTTGTGTAGTGTTTAAACTTTTCCTTTCACTGTCACTGATGGGCAGTTTTACTGGCTTCAAGGACATTGCATGTGCATAACAATACTAACTTCCAAAAGTGATCAAATATTACCATTCATGCTTTTCACATTAAGAACTGGAGTGGACATACCAGATAAAAACAATTAGTTAAAATACTGGGGAAAAAAAGTTTATATACTTGGGTGAAATTAAGTTAAGTACAATGGAAACAGAACTTAAGTATGTGAATAAAATGTCTACTAAAGCTTCCGTTTGACAGACAAGAGCAAGAATAGTCAAATAAAAACATCAGATCTGTGTGGAACCAGCTAAGTATAACAGCATTAGATGAAAATGTGCATTAAATCATAATTTCTTTTGCTGATTTTCTGGAAATTTAACAGTATGGAAACATGGCTATTGTAACAGTCTATGAACCTGCATATGATTATTTATGACATACAGTATGAGCATTATCAGTCAAGACTGCAAGTAGACCTCCTGACCTCCTAAGTCTTTATCACCTCCAGAGAAAATAAATAAATGTCATATTAAAATGAATGAATTGCTAACAGTCACCAGAGGAAACCCCTTAAAGTCAATTTACAGTCTAACCAGAAGGTACAAACATGAAGTCAGATGGACAATTTCCATTAAGTCAGCCTAATCATGGAACAGACTTGAACTAAAAGGCAACACATTTCAGCTCCTTTGGGGAGATCCCAAGATGTTCCCAAGCTAGATGAGATTAATAGTTCCTCCAGCATGTTCTGGGTCTGCCTGGGTCACCTCCAATGGAAGAGGCCCCCACCAGGGCAGACAGGGGGAGAAGGTGCAGAGGAAGGGGAGGTGCCCTTTCTATGCAAAGGAGCAGCAGCTCTACTCCAAGCTCCCTCTGATGTCTGTGCTCCTAACGCTATCTCTAAGTCTGAGCCCAGACACCTTATGGAGGAAACTCATTTTAGCCGCTTGTATCTGTGATCTCATTCTTTTGGTCACTACCGAGAGCTGTAGATCAACTGGTAAATTGAGAGCTTCACCTTTCGACTCAGTTCCCTCTTCACCACAATGGTCCTCCAGTACAAAACCACATTACTCTTGATGCTGCACCTGCCTGTCGATCTCACGCTCCATTTTACCCTCACTCGTGAATAAGATCCCAACATATCTGCGCTCCTGTGCCTGAGACTGTAGCTCACTCCCAAGCCAGAGCAGTCCACCCTTTTTTAGCTGAGAACCATGGCCTCAGACTTGGAGGTGCTGACTCTCATCCCCACTGCTTCACACTCAGCTGCAAGCCACCCCAGTGCATGCTGGAAGTCGCAGTCTGAAGAAGCCAGCAGAACCATATCATCCTCAAACAGCAGAGATGCAATTCTGAGGTCCCCAAACCAGACACTCTCCTCCCACCAGTTGCACCACAAGATCCTGTCCATTAAAATCACAAACATGTTTGACTTGGTGCCTGAAATACGGTCATGGCTTTCACTTTGCGTATTGTGTCTCATGTCTCATAGCAGTCCCCCACTATCCCCCCCTGAGGAAGCCTTCTTGAAATCCACTAAACAAATGTAAAATGAGTAAACTCACATGCCTCTTTGAGTGATCTTGACAGGGTAAAGACCTTGTTTAGTCTTGGAATTCCATGTGACACTGAAGAGGTGTGTCAGCCATGACAGCCCCACAGTGTCTAGAGCCCTCAGTATCTCTGGGCAAATCTCATCCACATCTGGTGCCTTGCCACTGAGAAGCTGCTTGACTACCCTAGCAACCTCTGCCACTGAAGACCACTGAAGTGCTCCTTCCACCACTCAAATTCCCCAGTCCAGGTCAGCAGTTCTCCTCCATTCTGATAACAGCCTGAGAAAAGCCCTGCTTTCCCCTCCTGAGTCATCTGACGGTTTGCCAGAACTTCCTTGAGGCTAACCAAAAGTCCTTCTCCATAGCCTCTACAAACTCTTCCCACACCGGAGTATTTGCTTCTGTGACCTGCTGTTTTAGGAAACCCCTGGGCCAACCAGGCCTGAAAAGCCTCCTTCTTCAGCCTGATGGTTTCTATCACTGCTGTGTCCACCAGCAGGTTCTTAGGTTGCCATCACGGCAGGTACAAGTGACCCTCTGGCCACAGCTCCTATCAGAAGCCCCCACAATGAAGGCTTTGAATATGGCCCACTCAGATTCCACATCCTCTACCTCCTCGGGATACAAGAGAAGTGCACGTGGGTTTTATAGAGGTGGGAGTTAAAGACCTCAGAGACAAGGGCCTCAGGCAGATGTTCCCAGTTCACCGCTCACTACACAGCAGCGTCCCCCGCCACCTGATACAACCACATGGTGATTAGTTAACAGCTCTGCTCTTCTCTTCATCCAAGTCTCCAAGACATATGGCTAAAGATCTGACGATATGATCACAAAGTCGATCATTGACCTTTGGCCATAGGTGCTTTGGTACCAGAAATACTTATGAGCCACCCTATGTTTGAACATGGTGTTCATTATGGCCAATACATGACTAGCACAGAAATCCAAATAACAAAGCACTCAGGCACTCAAGATCAGGCAGGCCATTCCTCCCATTCATCCCCCTCCAGATTTCTCCATCATTGTCAACATGAGCACTCAAGTCCCCAAGCAGACCTATAGAGTCCCTTGGTGGCACCTTTTCCAGAGCACCACCCATGACTCCAAGAAGGCCATATGTACCAACTTGCTGTTTTGTACATACACACACACACACAACCGTCAGAGACTTCCTCCCTGCTATTTGCAGCCACATGGAAGTGATCCTCCTGTTCAATGGTAAGAGCTCCAACATAGCGGCTTTCAGTTGGGGGCATGTGAGTATCCGCGCACCAGCCAGGCACTTCTCCCCCTGGGATACTCCAGAAAAGGAGCCCGTCTCCAGAAATTTGGTTCCAGACCCAGCACAGGAACAGTACACAGCACAGTGTAGGAAGCTAAGTGGTAAGGACTAGGTTTTGTTCACCTCTACGCTAACTCTAGCTCTTTCCCCACCAGTGGGGTGACGAGCCACATCCCTAGCACTAGTCTATGATGCCGGGGGTTAGCACGCCCAGGTCCCTGACCCTGCCAGCTGCCCTGCTTGCATTGCATCTGACCCCAATGTCTATCCCTGCGGATTGTGAGCTCACAAGGTGTTTTTCATTAAAGCTGCTCCCGGCTACCAGACACTTGCCAACAAGCTTCCAGGCGGTGTTCTTTTTTTCCCTTGACTGTTTCATGAAGGTTTATGAATCACTTATCATCTGGACTCTCCCTTGGGACCACTTTGCCCTAGGAGGCCCTACCAGGGGCCATTGCCTCTGACAACAGAGCTCCCAGGGTCACAGGGACCCGCAAATCCCTTTAAGATGGCATTTCTTTTATCTTTTAATACAGTTCCTTTGTTTTGGATTAAAGTGTGAAAGAGATGTAACAATTCATTGAATAATTATCTCATTTGATAAATATTTTTTTGTGTGTCACCACGCAATAATTTCTGTTATTATTATTATTATTATAATGTATAGTGAACAAGTTAATTTAAGCACATGCAATTTAACAGTGCTGCACCTGCTGCAGACATGGAGTGGGCAGATGTCTTGAAGGCAGAACAGGGAAATGTGCTCTGTACTGCCTTTTCAGCAACCTGACACACCCAGCAATTAAAACTCTTCACTCACACTGAAAACAAGTAAAAATGGTACCCTCCCTATGCAGTGATCAGGCCCCAAGACAGCTGGCATGCCTTTCTTAAATCTTAACATGTGAATTTAAAGTGTTGTTTATAGCACGGACAAAGGTTCTGCATGAACCTACATTAATCCCTCAGACATTTGTAATAGTGTCCACTCATGCAAGGGTCTATTGAGCAGCAGGATAATATGAGTCTGTCGGGAGAAATACAGAGGGAAAATATGCATAGTAATAAAAGTAAACCATGAAAATAATCTGGGAGAAGTTGGAAGGTGTGTGCATGATAAAAGTGGTTCTATTTGTGTGTATCTCAATATGTAATTACCAATCAGAAAAAGGTAAATCTCATCCTTTGTCCTCCCTCGACCTTCCAATTGCTGCTGTTCCATAGCTATTATTATTCAGCTTCCTCTTCAAATATTCAATTATCATTAACCTCCATTTTCTGTGAGCCAACAAAGGAGGTCAGCTCTTCTCTCAGAGGTCTCAGAGGTCCTCCAGTTGTTGAATAACAACAGAAACATCTCAGTTGGTTTGCTATTATTATAATAGCTTCTTTGCCAGTGTTTTTCCATGTGTCACACAGGGTTAAAACAGCATCATAAAGTTCATTCAGCTGGAGTCAAGTATTTAAATGAAGTTCATAAGTAGAAACACACTTGAGCACAGTTCTGCTCAATAAGCACCTTGTGTCAAATGTTATTTGCAACTTTATTTAACTGTAGTTAGACATTTACTGAAGTCCAGAGGGATGAGCTCACTTGAAATGCAACTGTATTCAATGTAATTACTTCTAGGCTGTACTCATGTGAATGTGTCCTGTACACGAGTGTTACAATGTAAGATGGCTAGATTATTGTTAAAATGGTCAGGAGTTGCACAGCTGCAGTCATGAAATGATTGTACTTTGGTTATTTTTTAAGACGAGAGAAAAAGAAACCACATTGCAAGTTAGCTAACAGGCTAGTGAGAGTCTTCAAATGGCTTTGAATAATAGAATAACCTCACTAAACCAGAATCAGAATCAGCTTTATTGGCCAGGTATGTGAACACATACAAGCAATTCAACTCTAGTTTGTCATTGCTCTCACTGCGCATACACAGAAATAGACATACATCCAAAAACAAGGACAACAAAGCTTGATAAGGTAAACATAAACATTAAACTACACTATACAGATTAGTATATATTAGTATATATATTCATATATAAGAAATGACATCAGCAATAACATTTGTAGACCATAAGACAATAATGTGATAGTGCAAAATGCAGAGAGTACTGATATAAATATGATTACAGGAACACGTTGCTTTATGAGGAAGGTGGATATTGTCATATCCTGCCCTGCTTTTTAGGGTTATGTTTTCATTCTGTCATTTACTCTTTCATTGTTTCCTGATATGATATACTCTAATTTCTGAGGATTCTAAGGATAACCTCCTTCCATTCTGCGTTTCCTGCCTGTTTGATGGTATGATCCTGCTGTGATTAGTTTCACTTGTCCTTTATCATCCTTTTCTCCTTTGTGTATTTAAACTGTGTGCTCCCTTCTCTGAGTGCCAGTTCATCTTCATACCCTTTATCTAGCATTCCAGCAATCTTCCATATGCTTAGTATTCCTGTTGTTTTCATCTCTGCTAAGTTTTCCTGACCTCATCTTAGCCTGCTCCGTGTCAGATTAGTCTGCCTCTCCTTTTACTGATTACCTGTGGTTCACACCTTTTTGGCAAGTAAAGACTGTTTTTTGATTTAAGCTTCTGTCTCTGAGACGTGCTAATGAGTCCTTGCATGCAGTCTCTCCAGTTATTACAGATGGCTTAGTATACACAATATACTCAGCATGCATAGATTTGTGTTTCAGTAATGTAAACATGATAAAAATAGTGAGTATTAAAACAATGAGACTAACAATGAGACAACAAAACTTTAAAAGAGACTGTCTTGTTTATTGGTTTCTTGTATGAGATGAATACGCTAGGATGATGTGAGTGAAAGATCATATTATATTATCACATGACTACATATACAATATATTACCTTTGAGTTGATGAAGTGAACTGCGTATTACACATCTAAGAGACTCAGAGCATTATCAGCATTAATTTGTAGCATGTTTCTGGCCACATGATGAATATATATATGTCCATTATTCACATTTAGCACTGATTTTGGTCCCTTGAGAAAAATTCAAGCTCTAGCTGTTACTTTAGTTCATTGGTCCATTCTAAGAGAAGAAATTTTACACTATTAAATTTTATTTCTGGTTCCTGTTTATACTGACCAGAGGAATAAGCACGCTGTCCTACAGACCGAGAGGTAACTCCTTGATTGGGCAGTTTCGGGGACCGTCATCCCACATCATCAGCATCCAGGAAGGGAAATCGACTGTAGCAGTATGCTGTTATTTTGTGTGCTATAGCAGAAAGTGTATTTTTATGAACCTCTGGTGCTGTAGATGTATCTATCTTTATTATTTTGAAGATTATGTGGGAAATATTTACATTGGTGGAACTAATATATTGAAAGAGTAGTGCTCCAACAAAAATATTAGCAACACACTTATGTTACTGTCCCTCCATCTAGATGGTTTTGGATTTCCCTAATTAAAGGTATAATCGGGGAAAGAATAGAAAAAAATGTGATAAATACTATGTCATTAACAAGCTGAAGAAGGTGTCCTTGTGAAACCTTGTGAAAGAAATTCAGATAGGATATTGATATAAGTGTGATTACTGTGCTCTACAAAAAGACAGTATTTCCCACCTGTTTATTTGTTACTATATACTGTCTATACGAGAATGCTGAGGACTGATGTAGCCAACTTTCTGACGGTTAAGATAAATGTGGTAATATGTATAATTTAATTTTATATTTTAGTCTCGACAAGACTGGAAATGGCATCCTATATATCTTACAACAATTTATTATTTTACAAAAGAGATAAATGGTCAGAAACTGAGCCCACCTTCCTGCACATTATTAATGCATTTAAACAGTATAGTACCATTTTATCTATGTTAAAACCAGAGGTTAATTTAAGTTGTAAATGTATATTGTTTGATTTTGTCCACTTGTTGTTTTTGTTGTCTACATAATTGTTTGTACATCTCTGTATGAACATGTGTACAATAAAGAAAGTAAAAAAATACATTATTATAAGCTGGCCGACAGCAGCTCAGTGTGTTGGTTCAGTCTTGTTTTGTTTGTTAATTCTGTGTTTCACTAGAACACTTGGAGCTCTTTTACCAGAGAAGAAACCGATCCAGGTGCTTTATTTGCCACATTTTCTCATGTCATCCATGGAGTTATTGGACATTCTCAACAAAAATGTCCTCACCTTTGTCCATGCAGTGAAATGGGGAGCAGGCGAGGACTACTTTGCACACCATAATGGGAATATCTCTCTTAAGCATGTGATCCCTGTTCAGCAAACAAGGTGAGCTTAAGCCACTGAAAATGGCTTAAGGAAAATTGAGACTTTACTTCCGTTTTGTCAGGAAACATGGCTGTGTGGATCAATACCAGACTATGTCCTGCAGCTAGGAAGCTTCCTGCTGTGCAGAGCTGATCACACTGCAGAACTTTCAGGTTCTTACACTCACAGTGACTGCTGTAATGATGTAACATTGATCCTGCAACACAGTTCTCCTGCTCTGGAATCATAATCATAAATCAAAGTATTTTACCCCACCACCCCCCAGTGAGTTTTCATCCTTCATCCTCCTCATTGTTCTAATTGACAATGCCATATCACACTGCCCAGTACACAGGGCTGAAACACTCTGACCACAGCATGGCTCAACTGATTCCTGCATACAGGGAGAAGTTAAAGCTCTCAAACAGAGGGCTGTGCACCAACACACACCAGCGTGAGTTATAATACTGACAAGCCCTCACATAGCTTCGGTTAGTGGTTGGTGAGAGAGGCTGAACTCTTCAACAGCCATTCTTATCAGTTCTCAGCAAATGACTCTGACTCTGTCTGGAGCGATCTCAGACAGATCCACAATTACAAATCTAAAGCCCTTCATTCCATTAAAGATTTACACTGTGCCAACAACCTGAATGGGTTCTACTGTTGATTTGGAAGACAATGGGATGGTCCTGAAACCATCCACTATGACTCCATCCACCAGCTCCAGCTCATCAACTCCACCTCCTCTACTGCAGGAGAGGCATGGTCCTTTTTCTACAACCGCTCTCCTCAGAGACCCCTTCTCCCCTACTACAATGATCACTCTCTTCATCTGGAGAGGGACATTAACACACTGTTCAAGAGGCAGAGCCCCCACAAAGCAGCCAAACCAGATTGTCATTTTCCACCCTGAAGCACTGAGAGGATCAGCCTTCCCTGTATCTTATTAATTTTTTCTTACTAGTTGTTGTTATGGAACAAAATACCGAGACATATTCATTGTATGTGAAAATCTATTTAGCAAGATGTGAGTCTTGAACTTGAACTTTGATTTGGACATGAAGTGACAAAGTATAAAGAGGAGGACACAAGCGCAACACACTGATTCTGTCTGATTGATCATTAATGCACATACAAGTTACTTCGTTACCAAATTACTTAAATGTCTTATCTTAATGCTTATTATAAGACTGTTTCTTGTTGAAAATCAGTACAGTCAAATCTGTACTATTATCGAATCCTGTGATTGGTCATTTTGCTTTTCCACCACAAGCCCTGAGATCCTCCTTTGCAAGCGGTCTCTGTCAGTTATGACTCTGAATGTTTCTAAGAATACAGAAGCTTCATTATTTTTTTTAACCAAAGAAAAAAGATACCCTAGTCGTTTCTAGCCATGCAGATACATAAGTGGATGTTTTTGGTTTTTATTTCCAAGGTTTTGAAACATCAGTCTTTGAGATATCTGCCTCGACTCCAGTATAATTGGGTTGAATAATAAATTCAATTTGTAATGCTCAAAGCATTCCCATAGTGATAGTAATTCCCAACTAGAGGAGAACAAGTACTTAGTAAACAACAAAAACTGGTGTTGAGTTGATCCCTTTTGGTGTGTGCTTCAATATTGTGTCTGCATTGCTCTTTTTAACTTAAAATAGTTAGTACAAATAAGATGAGTTTAGCCTTGATTAGGGGTCCCACTTTTCTTTCTTTTAATAAATATCTTTACTTTTCTGTTCTTGTCCCGTCTGTACTTGTTCTTGTTTTTCACACTTGTTAGCCTGTAATTCTAATCCAATACACTTTTTTGTCAAATTCTGCAAATTCCTAACAGTCCACTCGGTCCGTTCTGTGCGTGTGCTGAGAAACAGTCAGCCCTTCATACACAGCCTTGTCTCTGTAGATTGGAAACAAACAGAGTGCCTTGGACGGAGCCACCAGCCCGCTGTCATTCCAGGGTCATCATACCGATGGTTTGTCGCAACTCATGCTCCTGCACAGGAAAACACTAATGCTGTGTGCGAACACATGCAAGTTTGAAGAAGTGCTGAATGGAGGGGTGTATTTGTTATGTTGAGTTCAAATACCAACAATCTTTCTCCACAATTGCTACTACTTTAAATTGTACTCTGGTGCATTTTCCCCCCGATTCATTTGGGCACGAGTAATCCAAACAGTAATTGCAGAAGAAAGTAATCTTCATCCAATCCCAAAATGGCTCTGGAGCAGTTTATCTGTGAGCCAACCTTGATCTGATGCAAAGATCAGCTACATTCCACAAGATGAACTACGTAGACGTTCCCTGGAAATGCATTCAGCACTCTGGTACAGTTTTGCCTGGCATATTGCCCAGATAATGACCAAGTTTTGAGCATATGCCAACTGTGCCAATGCTCCATTTTAAATTACACTGCACTGTTTCTCTTACAGAAATATGCAATAGTCCAGAACACGGGACCTTCTTCCTGTGTTTACTTTCTTGCTCCTGCACCAAACACATTGCACACCAATCAGCAGAGTTAACATTCTCACATGGCTTGTCATTTTGGTTTTTGTCTGTGTGAAAAAAACAAATGAACGCTCCAATTTTATAATTTTATAAATTTTATAAACTTTTTGACTGATCTGGATGAGAGAAAACAAACCGTAGTTGTGAAAACGCCCCAAGATTTGTCTTTCTTCTCCAGTTTGAGTGACTACTTAATAGGCTGGAATACATTAGATATCTGTTCTGGACACAAGTCTGTCAACATTTGCTTTTTGCCATTGAATTTGAATTTGCCTGATAGATACATCTATAGCACCAGAGGTTCATAAAAATACACTTTCTGCTATAGCACACAAAATAACAGCATACTGCTACAGTCGATTTCCCTTCCTGGATGCTGATGATGTGGGATGACGGTCCCCGAAACTGCCCAATCAAGGAGTTACCTCTCGGTCTGTAGGACAGCGTGCTTATTCCTCTGGTCAGTATAAACAGGAACCAGAAATAAAATTTAATAGTGTAAAATTTCTTCTCTTAGTATGGACCAATGAACTGAAGTAACAGCTAGAGCTTGAATTTTGAATTTGCTTCAGTATGTTAAAGCATACACAAGTCTTGTCTTACACTCAGTGTGTACATCACTTGCTTCATTATTTAGTCTGCAAACTACCACAACTGAAGTAAGCATTGTTTTTAATGATGCTGACACAAAAATGCGATGGATCAAGCTGAACCCAGTCTTGGCAGTAAGAGGTCCTGAATTCTCCTGTGGGCTGCAGAGTGTCTCATACAGGCCAAAAGCCAGCACAACCTCCAATATTTAAAAGCTCTTCGAATCCAAGCTAAGTCAGTCAAAGCCTGCATTGTGTCTCATCAGTCAGATTTTTTATGTTCTGCAGCAGGCCGTCTCTTGGTTCTCTCATAAGGGGATTCTGTGTCAGAGAGAGATCGGAGCGACTGAGATTCAGTGGGAAGTCACAACTAGTTTGTTCTCTGTTCTCACTCCACTGAGTTTAATCTGCAGTCTCCCTCTTGCGTGTCTCTTGTTGCTTTTTCATGTTTGCCTCTATCCCCCCACCTGTCAGCTGTATGTTTTGTCATTATTGGAATGCCAGTTAGATCTAAACAGCTCCCGAACATTTTGTCTGTCTGCTTGCACTTGGGGCAAATACAAATGAAACTATATTTCCTGGAACCAACAGGTTCAGGTGAATCTGAAAACTATCCTGGAAAACTTTTATGAGTGTGTGCAGGACTGTAGATGGGGAAAATCTTTAATGAAGGTCCACCAGCACAACCTGGCCAGAGGAACACGGTGAGGAAGTGCTACACTGTGGATGTGCTGGTCCCGAGCAGGGACAGTTTGCTTACCCCTGTCCTCTTCTGTTACTTTTAACAGCTGTAAGTTACATGTCTCATCCACAATGAGCCCTTGATTTCAGACAAAGGTGGTTTCAAAAGCAATCTTCTCATTTCTGTGTGTCAACTGATGATTTTTCCTGCTGAAATGACAACTGCTGTGTGACCTTATCAGCTGCAACACTGGCCTGCACACAGTGAGGAAGTGCTACACTGTGGATGTGCTGGTCCCACCTTACCCAGTACCTCCACAGGCTCCTGACCTTGGTCCTAATTAGCAAGATAGTGAGCTGGTCATGGTAATGAAACTGAAGTTATGGTGAATAATCAGATTCAATCAATTTCTTTCAAATACTGCCAATTGAAAGTATGGCTTCATGTCTTCATGTTGCTATTGAGGTGCATGAGATGAATATGACACCAGGAGAAAAGCAATGTGAGACACATCGCCTAAAAAAAAACACCATCCGTCAGATCTCTGGAAAATAGTCTCAAACTGTGGCATTCACAGTCTGGAGAATTTGTTACATGGTCTATCAGATGCAGGTTGGTTGCTATGGAAACCAAATGTTCATTGACTTCATAGCTGACCCAGTACTCAGCCAAAAAAAAAAAAAAAACATTTCATACTCACTCTGAAAACAGTGAAAAGCTGTTTTTGTTTGTCTCTTTTTGTCTTTGTCCCACGGGGAGTTTTCACAGCTAGTACACATTCCAAACAGACACATACAGACATGCACACAGCAACACACTGATACATGCCCTTTTGTCTGATTAGTTAACCTACCTTACACTGCCATGTTTTTAGCCTACTTGTTTACATTTGGGCAAACCTGAATCAGTTTCTATTTGCACTGTAAAGCAATCAAACACATGGATTACTTGCAGAGAAAAGAGTCTGATTCATATGATCAAGAACCAAAGGACAACACAATTTATTAGATTTCTTTGAGCATATGATCTGCTTCCCCTCACATACAACGTTTTATTGTGATGTTACCAAATACTAATTAATGCTAGCCATTGGGGGAAATTCTGTTATACTACACATTTACGTACACTACATGTGCTTATGCTAGCAAAGTAATTGTCATGTTTAAGACCCAATTAGCTACATCCACAGATGCCTGATGTTCTCCACTCATATTGCCTTCTAGTTTTACCGCTAGTCAGCGAGGCAGATGTGCATCTTTACTGAGGGATAAATCTAGATAGATGTTGACACTGGAGTGCTTCAGTTTTATTGACTGTTTAATTACTGCTATCAAAGACTTGCTATCCACTGGGGAAATTTGATTTAGTGTATTTGTGCATTTTAAGTCATACATGTGTGCACCATATGTCGACAAGCACATGCACATAAAAGTATTTACCAACATTAATGCGTGTATACCCATTCATGTATTCATGTGTTCCTGCAGGTGAAAGTGTGCTGACACGCAAATATGAACATCTGTGCTTCTCCACAGGTAGTGTAGGTGCAGATGTGCACTCGGACACACGCTGAAAGTTCATGCAAGTTCGAGTGTGTATGCAGATGTCTGCATGTGCTTAATGAGGTTCTCCATGTCGGCAAACATCTGAGATCCTTCTGGATGTGTTGAGATCACACAGAATAGAAATATGAAAATGTCAAAGCGTGTCAGTCTGTTCTGTGTGAACACCTACTCACTGGTAGCAAATCAGAGTCTAGCCTTTCAAAATGACACGAGCAGCAGGACATATATGGCAAGCAGACACACACAGTCGTTGCTGTGCATACAAGTCTAATGAAGCTGAGCTTCAAATGTCTCGGGCTGCAACCTTGTTAGGTGTTTCATACATACTGAGAAACTGGAGTATTGTTAAGCTTTAGCTTGTCAGTTTTGTGCCACAGACCAGCTTCAGACTATTTTAAAACACTAAGCTGCAGGGGGAGGACAGAATGTGAGCATCTTGTAGAAATGTCAGGGGAAATGACTGAAACGGCTTTCATTGTTTTTTCATCTTCCTGTTAGTAGGTCATTGTGTAGGTTGTGTAGAATTAATTTATTTTCAGTTGACCCACCTGAAAAAACTTATTTTACATTAATGAGATATACTAAGGTATCATAAGGGTTTCAAATCAAAAGAAAATGGAAACATAACCTTGATTAGTAAATCAAATGGAAATACTCATGTTAGGGAAAGGCAAGGGTTATTTTGGAAAGTTAAGGCTTTATTTAGCCAAATGTTGCAAATGTTTAAAATGCATAAGAAAGAAATAGCAAAAAAAATAGCAAAGAGGCATAAAGACAAAACTAAATCTGTGACTTTTAACTAGATACAGGATAACAAAACAATAATGCAACAGAAGTCTGAACTGAACAAACCTGACCTAATGAATAGAACAAAAAGAGGGTGAGCAAACACAAACTTAAAGTGGGGAAACATAACTCCATATGATTAATAAGACTCAAACTAAACACAACAGCCCATAATGACAAAATTCAAAAATAGTAATTATAAATACTGAAAATGCTAATAGCACTAAACCCCAAAAGAAATACCCACATGGTGCCATACTAAGAAAGTCTTTTGTAGTTCAGTTATCCTTGCCCAGCACAGGAAGTTTGCTTCTTTCACTTCCTGTTTAAGCATAAAAGGCTGCCTTAAATTGTATATCATCTCTTGGGCAGATGAGCCAGCAGCAGCATGAGGAGATAAGAGAGTACAATATAAAACCAGTCACAGTGTATCAGCAAATTCTCAACCACTTTGATAAACCCACGCCAACAAAATGCTTGCTGTCAAATTTGAAACATAAAACCATAACGAAGACAAATATGCTGAGCTAAAAATTGTGTTTGGTCATTATCTGCTGGAATAAAAAATGTTAAGTACTAACACAGTACGGTGTCGACCATCGATTAGGCCATCACAATGCTTAAGGGCCTTGTTAGAAAAGAAGTCGTTACAGCAGCTGTGTCGTCTGGCCACAGAAATCATCAATGAAGCATTCATAGTTGTGCTGAATGACACACACACTGGAAGTCAGGGTGAAAAGCTGCCAGAGATACTGGGTTAACCCAGTGCTGTATTTTCAGTGTCAGTCCTGGAAGACACACATCATGTTGCACTCATTGTACACGTAAAAAGTGACATAAAATAGCTGAGGAAAGCTCGAGGAAGACGTCCATATCTTAGCTCTTCTCTCACTTGACCTATCACGGCACAAAGTGGGTGTGAACGTTGATCACAGAAAGTTACATAAATCGTCGGCACATCACCATCCAATGCCGTCATTGTTTGAAGGTGTGGGTAGAGGGGTCCTGAAGCTATTTGACCTTTCCACAAGATGTTCTGTCAAATTCTATAGGCGAGTCTAAATATAAAAATTCTTACCCATGATTCCATATACCAGCTGGCATTAGTTATAGCGTAGGAATAACAACAATCTCTGCCTTAATCCTTCCTGTCTCTCGGTCTTCATTTACTTACGTAGACAAGTAATCAACAAACAAACATCATCATCATCCTCCGGGAGATTCGGCTTCTTCTCTTCTCTCCCTTTCTCCCCAGCTCGCATGCTATCACGTCTCTCTCTCCCCCCGTCTTAGTTTGTCTCTCCTCTCTATGTAAATTCTGCTGGCCTCTTTTGTGTCTGTGTGGTCTGTCCTCCACGGTGGACAGGAGGTCATGTGTCTCAGGTCTCAGGAGATCATGTGTCTCAGGTGCCACATGTCCTCCTGGACAAACGCTCTTTACTAATGTTTTACAATCTACATTTGTCATCATACTTGAATAATTTGTAATTTTGTCGTTAATCTAGTATGTACATGACAAGTACTGCATGTCTTTCTGGAGGGATCTCTCCTCTGTTGCTCTTCCTCAGGTTTCTCTGATTTTTTCCTTGTAATCTTCAATTTATGGGGAGTGGCTTCCTCATTCGATTCAAGGATCTAAGACAGAGGGGGTCGTCTGCTGCCATCTGATTGTAAAGCCTCTTGAAATAAATTGTGATTTAACTTGAAACAAACTGCTTTATCTACTGGTCACTTTTAATTTAGACAAAACAAAGAGGTTCAAGTTGCATAAACAAGAGTTTTTTGAAACAATACACAAACAGCTTGAATCAGCAAGTGAAGCTGCAACCAAACAAAGTGTCCCATGTTCATTTTTTCTGACGCCCATCAGCTCTAGAATCTCGTCCCTCTGGTGATTAGCAAGGGGAAATTCTGTAAAAACCTTTAAATCCCAAATCAAAACCAATTTATTCTCATTGTCAGGTTGCTGACACCATCACGTCTTTTGCTCTCTGAGCTGAGACAGCAGGAACCTGCTGCTGGCAACCCAGTCAGTGCTGCATCCAGAGTGTCCGCACTCACTGTCTGCTGTCTGGAGGAGTGTAAACATGGCTCAGCGGGCCTGCTCCGAGTCATGAGAAGTGTTAAGCACAGCTGTGTGTGCTTCTGTCTGCTCAGCTACTCTCTCTCAGACACCAAACCGAACTACTGTCTCTATCTGTCAGTGCATTCACATTTAAAAAAACAACAAGGGTTTTTTTTACGTGTGCCCGGGTTGCGGTGGTGCAGGGTAACATACTGTGTTGTTCCAATAAAGTTACACAAGGTTTGAATGATCATTTGAGGATTGCATATTCAGTGATCAGCTACAACACATGCTACTTATTTATATTTCATCAATTTGCTTTGAATGTATAGACTCTGTTTCCAGGAGCTGGGAGTACTGCTACATATGTGAAATAAGTTGTATAAAGCCTTTTATGTCTCCTGAGGGAGCTGTGTGAGAGTGAAATCTGATGGATGTCCTCACATGATGCCACTTGAGTCAGCACAGTTTGAGGCCGAAGACTACAAGTTTAAAAAAAAATCTCAAGGTTTTAAAAAAAGCTGTAGTTTATTTTGTAGTTACAGTGCATGGTGACATCTGGCGTGGGGTTTGGGATTTTAGGTGTTGAAATTGCAGGCGCCTCTTACTTTCATCCATTACCAATGTGACAAGCTAACTGCTGGAGTTTTAACTGGACAGAGACAGCATTCAAAATTCAAGCTAGCAATCTTGGATAACAATTGTTTTTGTGGCACTTGTCAGTTTTTACTACCACTGGACCTTTAGAAATTATCATAAATGTAAGCCTCAGTATAATACATTGGATTCAAACTGACAGACTGTCGTGTCAAACAGATCACACTGAAGCTTCAGTCAGTTGAACACTCCAACTTTGAGTTTTACACTGTGCCAAGTGTTTTTTTCCAACAATAATATCTGGTTCTTTTTGCTTTTAATCCACCCCTTGAGACTTGTCTTAGCACACGTCCCTCTATACGGTACCTAAATAGAAATGAACCAATTACCAGGAGCAGCTTGACATGGGACCATGTTGTCCTGTCGGCGAACAACCACCCCCTTCCTCCTAGCAACAAGACAACTGCTACAACAGGAGACAAATCAATGAGTGAGGGTCAATTTCTGCCAGAAAAGTCCTTGTGTGCGATGAGGGCTGTCTACAGGAGTGGATGAATGGCTGTAGAGAGGCCTGTTGAATTCCTCAATCTTCTAAACTATAATAGAACTTACTGTCCTCTTGCCAAAGCCTTCAATGCATTTTTTCCTCCCTTTTCACTCTTCTGGCAAGTGCCGTCATGTGAGCGTTGGGGAAAGGGGGAGAAGTAGCAATCATGAGCATTTCTCCCAGAGAGACGGCATGCGAGGAGGGATTTGTAAGTCAGAGAGAGAGAAGGCAAGGGTGGGCAGGCCAAGGGAGGGATACAGACAAATATCTAGAGAGTGAATTATTTGTGCATCCTGGGAGGGAGAGTCAGAGCAGGGGTGAGACAGATGGAGGGCCTGGCAATATAATCAGTAGAGTAGCAGTAGTGGTTAACAGTTGATCATTCACCCCACTGCACTCTCCTATCTGCTGACAGAGTGGGCTGTGAACAGCCTGGAATACATGCAGATTGATTGCAGTCCTTAAAAATTAAGCTTGTTTTTTTTCTTTTTATTCAAATTATATATTAATATTTCTTTATCAAATGAATCACTGGCAGGCAAAGGAGGAAGGAAAGCACAGGCTGTAGATCAGGCTCGCTCTAAACAAGTCTTTGGGCAGTAATAATTAACAGTGAATACAGAGGGCCTTTAAATAATAATCATTTCCAAGCACATACAGTTGCGCCCACTCAAACTGTGAAGCTAAATTAAGCATCTCTTCAGGGGTGATGGTGGTGGTAGGTGTGTGCAGCGCTGGAGAGCTGAATTAAGCAGCAACCCACAGCAGGTAATTTTAGAAAATGTATCACAGCACAGGTGCAGATTATGTGGGCGGGGCCTGTGGGGAAATTATAGTATTTGGTGACTGTATCAGAAGAATAATTAAGATAGAGGCTTAGACAGTGCGTCATAGCGGTGTGAGCTAAAGCTGTGTTCATTTCTATATGTAACATTTTTGTTGTCCTACAGTCCTGTAGGCTTTGGTCACTCCTCTGATGAGTGAGGCTATGGTGCTAGCTGCAAAAGAGTGTCTGGAATTAAATGTGCTTTGTAGTAAATTCCATTATCTTGTTGTTTGCCTAAATAACTTAAAATGTAAAGTGTCGTGTTAAATGCATAATTTGAGAATGTGTATGGGACTGCAGTTACTGCTGCACTTCATACATAATCAAAAGCAAAAGTTCATGTAATCAGGAAGCTTTAAAAAAAATCTTTAAAGAGTTTTGAACACATTTAAGAGCTGATGTTAAAAAGGAAAAACTTGGCCATTTAAGAAAAGGTTCTGATCACCAAAAATAAAAAGAGAAACTTGGAGCAAACAGAAAAGGTGCACCAGAGAGGGAGCAAACAGTGGAAATCAATTTCAACCACAGTGAAGCTGAACCAAGCTGTTTAAGTGATCCCTGATCAGCTGGGTAAGAAAGCGCTGATCTGTGTGGGTGACAGAGTGGTGTGAATGAGACTGTGAATGAGATGTGTTCAGGTACATAAATATCTCCTTTTGGACTGGGGGAGGTTGTTGACCCTATATAGCACGTAGCCTGGGAAAACAAAGACTGACTGCAATCAGGTTTGTGATGGGAGATGGTTTTAATGACCAAAAGATGATGCAAATCATTTATAAAATAGCAGTTTGTCTGTGTTGAATTAAATTAGCTGATTTTAGCACAAATTGCCTTTCTACCCTCGATTAAGTTGCTCCAATTAAAGAGAAGAAGTTCGAAGCAAAGGTTAAACCCTGGCTCAATGAGCACACACAGCTAATTAGAAGAAACTGTAGGAAAGCACAAGACAATATAGACTACAGATTTCTATGGACAAACCCATAAAAATGCTAAAGATTCACAATAAACTAACTTCAGAAGTGTGGTGGATATCAGGCTTCAAATTTCCTTTGCTATACGTGTTCCTCCTGTGTTCCACGACAAGCTGACGTACTGACCTGTTTCTTGTCTGAAGAAACAGGCCTGTCAGGCTTTATTGACCTTCAGGAAAACATTTTACAAAGTAAAAATCCTCCTCCTGCATACTCAGTTGTATTCTTATATGTGTCATGTTCTGTCTGTTAAACACTTTTAAAGCGCTACTTTGTTCTTAGATCATTTATACCTATTTTTAATCTCAACATGTTTTCCAAGGCTCAGCTGTAGATCCCTTACTTACTTGTTCCATTAGTCTTAAACCTGAGAGGGAAGCTTGCCTCCTCATGTGTGGTGAAGAGGCCTTGACCTGTGGAACTCGGCCAACACATCCTAAAAGAGATATGAGGAGCCATCGCCCTGAGGGTCCACCACCTGTGGGGATGGACGTTGGGGTTGGATGCATGGCAAGCCAGGCAAAGGAGGGGACGTAGACATGCTGAGAGTGGCTTTAGCTATGTAGAATGTCACCTCTCTGGTAGGGAAAGGACCTGAGCTGGTGTGAGAGGTGGAGTGGTGCCAACTACATAGTTGGGCTCAGCACGTAGCACTGTTTACCATCATCCTAACCACAATAAGACTTTTTAATTCAGCATAACATAACACTACTGTTATCACCATCATCCATCACAAAACAACACTTTAATACATTTTTGGTCACTTTAATCACTTTACTTTACTCATACCAAGTACAGTTTTATTTTTCTCCAGTGCAATACCAATCTCTTCCTGTGCAATAACAATCTGTATACATGGAGGATGTATATAGTGTACTTACTTTTATAGTGTATTTATGTCATTTCTACCTACTATAATTTATATTTTATAACTTATATCTATTTTTTGTACTAAATCTCATATTTGCCTGTCTATCTTGAGCCGCTTTAATAAGTGCATTTCCTCGTGGTGGGATAAAGTTTTGTTTTGTCTAATCTAATCTAATCAAACAAGACTAGGGGCTGGACTCTCTAATTCTCCAGAGTTCCTGAGCTGAAGGAGACCTTTTGGGCTGGGTTGGTCCGGGCACCCCCTGAAGCAGCAGGCCGGTACCAGGAGGCCAGACAGGCTGTGACTTTGGTGGACGCTAAAGTAAAAAATGTGGGTGTGGGAGGAGAAACAGGACTTGCTTGCCTCAAGGGTGTAGGGTTGCAAGGGAGATTTTTTAGGATTTTGCTAAAAAACACAATATATAGACTCATACAAAAATAATACCTCTCAATCATCACTTATGACCTACTAGATGTATCTGGCAGTATCTGTGTCTGCAGAGACCCTGCCCTCTGCCTGGACTTTCACTGTTCACTTTCACTGTGCTCTGAACATTTCTGGGCATCAAACGTTGGGCAGTGGTATGTAGCCCTGAGCAAATAACAGTGTGCAGGGTGTAAGGTGCAGAACTCTATAAAAATGTAACAACCAATTGCCAGATTGTAAGCACATGACACCATCAGAAGTGTGTGTGCTTTGAGGCGGGGAGGATGGCCCAACTTGGAGTGTTGTGTTTTCACTGTTACAGACAATTCCTACTCATTGTGCCTTGACTCTCCGAATCATAATGATGGCAATATAACCCAGTCAGTGTAAGTTATCTTTTTGTTTTGTTCCTATGTGCTGCTGTGATGCAGTTTACTACCTTGTCTTGAAAATAAAGCTCATCTCAACAGGAGCATAATCATTTGCATTGCTCTCTGGGGGATTCCGCCCATCAAAATCATGCCAGAAAAATGCATCACACAGATCTGCCAGCAACCGTCAGCACAGGGACCTCAGGCCTGTGGATGTATTTCCCTGTATTGATTGAGACGAGAGTGAAGGATGATTCAGCCGGCTATGTGACCTTTGTTTCACGGCTAGTAGACTAAAGACTCTGCTTACTGAGCCATTTTACTGATGAAAGTGCACTTCAGGTGTAACAAGAGATTTCCGCACGCTAATCTGAGCCTCACTGTATGAAGCTGTCAAAACACAGCAGTTACACAAACTGCCTACTCATAGTGAGGCATTTGGTTTATAGTCTTTTTTCCTTCACTCATTGTGATCAGGCAGTGATGGAAAGCTGTACTGTGGGTTTTGCTGAGATACCACCACAGTCCTTCCCTAAACTTAATTGAAAAGACATGCTGCTCAGTGGTCTGTCATTTAGTCTCTTAAAGTGCAGACTCATGAGGGCTGATTTAGAAAAGGTTCATCTTAATGGCTAACTGGTATATCTGTTTACACTGTTTAAAGGAACCATGGGATAAGATGATTCTGAAGAAGTGACGGTTCTTCCGTTCTGTGACGGTTGGGTGGGGTCCCCTGCGATGCAGAGGGCTTTTCGGGTGAGGCGTGAACTGTAAATGTATTGGAGGGAGAAGAGAGAGGCTGCTGGTTAGGATGCTCTTGATGGTGCCTCTGTCAAAGGTGCACATGATGGGGGCCGGGGCTCCAAGTAAAGGCGCTGGTTGGCTTTCTTGGCCAGTGAGGTGGTGTTGATGTCCTCTGTGCTACTCCAGGCCAGGCAGCTCAACTCGCTCCTGTAGTCTGTCTCATCGTCGTTGCTGATGAGACCCACCACAGTCGTGTCATCTGCAAACTTAAATAATGAACCACTGGACAATTTAAACAAGAGGAAGTTTAAAATGGGAACAATATATACAGGGAAATATAAAAGGTATTGCAGTATTGTGAGGTTGTTCTGAATAAATAAATACACTGCTCAAAAAAATAAATAAAAGGAACACTAAAATAACACATCCTAGATCTGAATGAATGAAATATATTCTTATTAAATACTTTGTTCTTTACATAGTTGAACGTGTGCTGACAACAAAATCACACAAAAATTATCAACGGAAATTAAATTTATTAACCCATGGAGGTCTGGATTTGGAGTCACACTCAAAATTAAAGTGGAAAAACACACTACAGGCTGATCCAACTTTGATGTAACGCCTGGGCATGCTCCTGATGAGGTGGCGGATGGTCTCCTGAGGGATCTCCTCCCAGACCTGGACTAAAGAATCCGCCAACTCCTGGACAGTCTGTAGTGCAACGTGGCATGGCGTTGGTGGATGATGTCCCAGATGTGCTCAATTGGATTCAGGTCTGGGGAACAGGGCGGGCCAGTCCATAGCATCAATGCCTTCGTCTTGCAGGAACTGCTGACACACTCCAGGCCACATGAGGTCTAGCATTGTCTTGCATTAGGAGGAACCCAGGGCCAACCGCACCAGCATATGGTCTCACAAGGGGTCTGAAGGATCTCATCTCGGTACCTAATGGCAGTCAGGCTACCTCTGGCGAGCACATGGAGGGCTGTGTGCGGCCCCCCAAAGAAATGCCACCCACAACCATTACTGACCCACTGCCAAACCGGTCATGCTGGAGGATGTTGCAGGCAGCAGAACGTTCTCCACGGCGTATCTCCAGACTCTGTCACGTCTGTCACATGTGCTCAGTGTGAACCTGCTTTCATCTGTGAAGAGCACAGGACACCAGTGGCGAATTTGCCAACCATGGAGTCTGTTTCTGACCGTTTGAGCAGACACATGCACATTTGTGGCCTGCTGGAGGTCATTTTGCAGGGCTCTGGCAGTGCTCCTCCTGTTCCTCCTTGCACAAAGGCGGAGGTAGCGGTCCTGCTGCTGGGTTGTTGCCCTCCTACGGCCTCCTCCACGTCTCCTGATGTACTGGCCTGTCTCCTGGTAGCGCCTCCATGCTCTGGACACTACGCTGACAGACACAGCAAACCTTCTTGCCACAGCTCGCATTGATGTGCCATCCTGGATGAGCTGCACTACCTGAGCCACTTGTGTGGGTTGTAGACTCCGTCTCATGCTACCACTAGAGTGAAAGCACCAGCCAGCATTCAAAAGTGACCAAAACATCAGCCAGAAAGCACAGGAACTGAGAAGTGGTCTGTGGTCACCACCTGCAGAACCACTCCCAGAACCTTTATTGGGGGTGTCTTGCTAATGCAACCACTCCTTTATTGCAAAGTGTCTTGCTAATTGCCTAATAATGTCTTGCACCTGTTGTCTATTCCATAATTTCCACCTGCACAACAGCATTATTGTGAAATATTCCATTTGATTGTCACAACAGCATCAGTGAAATTGATTGTCAATCAGTGTTGCTTCCTAAGTGGACAGTTTGATTTCACAGAAGTGTGATTGACTTGGAGTTACATTGTGTTGTTTAAGTGTTCCCTTTATTTTTTTAAGCAGTGTATATTGCACAAAGTGAGGTGTTCTTTATAAAAAATAATGCATTAAAGTCATTATTGTTCATAACATTTACATGTAACATGTAACATTTACGAATTAGCACTAAACGCAGCCAAGGCTGATGGGAATAGCATTAGATATGTGGCATATGTAGCATAAAATATGTGGTCATAAATATCACTTAACTATAATCACTTAACTATAATTGTGCTGAAAAGTCAGAACTATTAAAATGTATTCTAAGGTGAACACAAATGTCTGTATGAGATTTCATGGCAATCCGACCTTTAGAAAAAGGCAAAAGTCTGTTTTCTTTGAGGCATATCTTGAAAACAGGAAACTCAGAGAAACTGCTCCACAGCGCTCCTAGAAGTCAAAAACTGACTGGCCCAGGGTGAAGGCAGCAAACTGTCCTTGAGTAGCTTCTGTCAGAGATATAAGAGAGGAGCAACTGCTGCATCTCTTTGCACCCACACAAATTGTGGGTTGAGAGGATTCATCATGGTGCATTGTTCTCTTGATCTCATGCCGCACACACAGTGAAAATAGTTAGCCGCTTAACAGCTTGGCACAGTAGAGGGTGTTGTTTTTTAAACCGTAGTAAAAGCCTGTGACTTTCAGCTCTGTGTCTGCTGTAACTGTTAAATGTGGCTGCTACACATGGAAAAATTCATTTTGGGCTCTTTTGGTTTTTTTGAATCAATAACATCTCAGCTTTAATGCCTTTAATGTCAAAATTAATGCAAAATCCAAATGATAAGTATTTTTTTGAAGCTCTTTAACGTAACGTTCAGATATTTTCTCCCAACACATGTTAATTGACGATGCTGAATAAAGTTCTCTGACAGATCGCACAGACTGTGGTTTACAGAGGAACATAGCTAGAAATTAAGAGAGGAAGACATTGCTCAACTTCGAGATTCAGTTCCTGTGAGAGGCGCTACATTTTATGAGAGCAGGACCGAGATTATTTAGGATTATTTCACCACTGTAATGGAGCGGCTTGCTGGTCCAGCTAATGCTACCGCCAATCATGATGGCCAAAGTGAGTTGGAGGAAGGGATGGGAGGAACGGAGGAAAGGATATTCCACTCATGGCAGACCCGATGATGGCATTTGATGTGTGTGATTAAAGGTAGCCTACTAATTTACAGGGTACAAAGGTGTAGAGGGGCCCATAATCATTTTAAAATCACGAGGAGGTCCAGAATCTCTGCTTTCTACAAAACACAGACACAAAAGGTGAGGAATTATTTTTGTATGTTTTGTATGTATGTTGTATGTGTTTTGTACATATTGTGTTCACATTTTGAATAAGAATTGATTGTAACATCATGTGTTAAATATAGGTTTTGTGTATGTCCCTTGAGTATGAGGAGCTGTATCAATATGGACATAATCAGGCCACATACAACAATCATTCAATATGATGTAGCCAGCCTAAAATCTTTGTGATGACTTCATTTTTCATTTTATGCTATGTCATTTTATAGATCAGCCTGGAAAACATCTGCCAGGTTGTTAAATCCAGCACATCAGAGAGCAATGCGAACATCCGGCCGGTGATGAGACCGGGCAGGTCGTGCAGACACACAGTCTTTCTATCATTCTAAAATGACTCGATATTATAAAATATCATATGTAAATTATATGTCCTAAGTTTTTTGTATTGTTGGATATAGGCTTGTATGTTTACATATTTAAATACAATATTACCAAACATTCTATCCATTTTCTAGTATTTTTTCATATTCTTTCGATATAGCTTGTGAGTGTGTGCATGTACCTGTGGGCTCTATAATTAATATGTTTTGTTATATATTCTTCATATTATTATATTTAAAACAGTATTATATATTACATTTTATGAGCAGTATTAGTGTGTCAATGTTGTATCATTTGTCTTCCATACATTTTGGATTCTTCTATGGCTTCCAGGTCTATTGTATTCATTTTGACCTGAGTAAAAAAACAAGTGTTTTAATCCATTTTCTCAAAAAGGACATTTGATGACAGTCAACCTTCAGCAGAATATATCATCTCATAGAATATTTGGTGTGAAGCTTTATGGGGATAATAATGAGACTTTCCTCTTTTCAGACGCACAGAAAACTTTGTGAAAATTTTGTTTGTTTTTTTTGTCTCAGTCTTTTTTTTTTAAATGTGATTACAATATAAATACATTACAAAACTATATCAATACACTGAAAATAAGGAGATTGTAATTTCACTGCTGAGAGTTGGTTTTCTTCTCACAGCTGGAGAGTTTGTTTTACAAATATGCTGGAACATTTCTGTCCTTATAGGAGTGGAATCTCAGAGTATGACAGGATGACAGCCTAGCATCCTGAGTTTTATATCTGGGTGAAGGTTTTTTCTGCATCCTGCAAATTGAATACATACACCTGCTAATATTGGTGTACTGTTGTAGCTTGGGTGACTTGCGATGGTTGATGTGGGTGTGAAACCCTCCATCATGGGTCTCTCACACAGCTGTATGAAAGCAGGCAACAAACACAATGCAGGCCTTTATAACTTGGAGTTATTTCATCCCACAGTGTCCTGTGATCATTCATCCTCAACATAAACAAAGAAAACAAAGCAGATTGATTGTACAAGTGACAGCTGATGATGAATGAGAGATGAATGGTAATAGTCGCGTTGGTCTCTGTAGAATATGAGACAGATAACAGCAACAAAACACAGACAGTGCACACAGTGTTGTTTTGATTGGATGATAATTCCCACTGGCTGTTCTCCATTTTGCTAATGCAGCTCTGTGAGGCCTCCATAAATGTACACATTATGCTGCATTTCATTCCACTGAATTACATTATGTTAAATTAAAGTGCTGCACACAGAAAATGTTACCACACATGTCTGCAAACACAAGGGTGCTTTATAATGTGAAGCATTCTAAGATCAATAAATCATAAGCACACTAATTCCTAGACATTAGTGTAATTACCATTAACAAGTGAGACCATTATGGAAAAGATTGGCAGACTCTTTACAGTGTTTTACAGTGAGAACCACTGAGAAATTTCTCAAGAACTACTGGATGGACTGCTGTGAAATTTTGTACAGACATTCATTGTCTCCAAATAAAGTTTCCTAATGACTTTGTTGATCCCCAGACTCTGACAATAGCACCACCACAAGGTTGAACTTGTGATTTTAGGTAAGAATTGTAATCACGTGTGTAATGTTCTGAACAATTTTAATAATAATAATAATAATTACTTTAGCATCATCATCAGCTTCAGCTGTACTTTGTATCTAGCTGTACTACAGGACGGCTGTGGCTCAACAAGTAGAGCAGCTTGATTTCATGTGTCTTGGTCATAACATGTTACTGAGCAAGACACTGAATCCGGAGTTGCTATCACTGCATAAGCCAGTGTGGGGTAAATTCATAAAGACAGGGGCCAGTGATAGAATTGGGCATCACTTGTAACCACTATCTGGCCTGTCACAAGGTCCAGCTCATATAAGATATTGCGCTAATGATATCACGGTGCAAACACGCCCGCAAAATTTTGAAGCTGAGTGCAATCGCATGCCTTGTTTTGTAATGTGATTTCAATCATCCATGTGGCCAAGTATAGGCCTACATGGTGGCTTTGCGCCAAGAAACAGTAGGAAGGACAATGGAGGAGAGATGGGAAAAAAATCATTTTCAGACCACGGGCTACAAGCCTAGCAGTGTTGGATAGACTGAGGTTGCTGTTTAAAGCCAACTTTCATTGCTGTTCAGTGTAACCTTTAATTGTTTTTGCAATATCTTTTGAGTCTAATAGGAAATTTGGAACCATCTTTGTGTAACCCCTTTTTGTATAATGCATTTTTTCAGTTTCCGCAACTGCTTTTCGATTGCTACCCATTCAAAGCATTGCTACGTTTGAATGGCATGGCAGTAATCATAATTCTAATAATCATGGAAAGTCTGGGCATGACACTCCTAATAAATGTACTTTAGTTATCACCAATACTACTCATTTTCACTTTATCTGTCTGTGGCTATTGCTGCAGTTGTTTGTGAAGTAAACATCTCTTGCAGTGAGGCTCACTTGCATAGAAAGGGTGCAAGTTTTTGCCAAATGTAAGCATTTTATGTAATTATAAAACATGCAAGTACGGCAGCATTTCACCTTGTGTGAGTGGTTTGAGAAATACACAGTTTCTCTTTGTCCTGTGCAGGTTCAGTGGCCACAAAAGCAAGGCAATCCTTTTTGTGAATTCACTCATATGTGCAAATGGGTAGCAAAACTGTGAGTCGATTAACCAGTTAGCACCAATTAGCAAATGTTGGCATGGTGGTATGCTCAACTAAGACAGTGAGCATGGCGAACATTATATACACTAAACATCTGCATGATAACACTGTCAGTGTGAGCATGTTTGCATGTTAATGTTAAGCACAGATGTGTATTTTAGAGCTTTTTACTCTACTCTACTCTCTAGAGTAGATTTTAGAGTTTTTTTCAGTTCTGCACATCAGAGATCATGTGCACACAGCTGAACCTCTCTCTACTACCCCCTGCCGCACCACCGGGAAACATCTGAGTGTTGAGTCGCATCAGTCAGTGCCAGGATGTTAAGTCGAGGCTAAAGTTATAATGCATGGCATTGTGTCATGCCTCTAGTGTTCAAGTCTGTTTGTGTGAACTGGGGTTAGCCTTGATCGATGTTTCCAAGATTATAAATAATAAAACTGCTAATGACCCCACTTGCTGCCATAAGGGGTAGTGCTCATGGAAAACCTCAGAATTAACATTAAGAGCTAAGGCTTCACTACAGACTCAATGGGCAATGGGAGAGGTAAATGAGACCTCAGACCTGATCCTGCCGGGGCACTACAGGAGGTTTTATTTTATTTGTGGAATACAGTAAGATGTTGCTGGTGGCCTACAGGGTCGTTCCAGCCTGTGATTGGTTCTTTTCCATTCCATCATGAAACTGACCAGTTTATTTATCTCAGCTGGTTTCCCCTCCTGCCCTTTTGGAAATCAATCTGTCTGTTCTCTCCAAACCTTTTTATTGCATTCTTTCCAACTTTGTGATAAAATGGGTATAAGACTGTTCCAGTATAAGCAACTTTTTAACTGTCAAAGTGACAAATGGCATATAGGACTATCTGTTAGGACTTTTAAAATTCAGAAACTGACAAATGTCTGACATAACGCAAAAGCTTTCTTCCAAAATGGTCTTCAGCTCTGGGTACAAGAGAAAAACTAAACTACAGGAAAAAACCCTCCATGGTGTTTGAAAGGGAAACATGGTATTAAATCCCCTGTGAGGAGAATATATTGAAGTGTTTTACAGTGATGCCCATTGGCAGGGCCAGACTGGGGCAAAAATAAATGGCACAGACATTTTTAGCCCAGAGTGCCCCCCCACAATCAGTTGAACACCAGCGTTAAATATGCATACTGTCCTATTCTCCCACACTACTTGGACAAGTGCACCTGTGTAGGTGTGTATGTAGCACTGACTGACAGTGAGACAGTCTCACTTTATGACAGTGCTATGATTGTGTTATCTTATTATCACTGCGAGTGACTGAATTAATCATCATTCATCACTGTCATCATAGCATGGCACACACATAACCTTCATGCACCCTCACCGAGACTGCCTGTTTCCCTGCTTCCTCCTTATCGCTTCAGGCATGATCTCCTTCTGCTCACGCTGTTCCTCAGCTTCCCTGTCACACATGCTCCTCTGCCTGCTCCTCCTTCCACCTGTTGCTGCATAATGGCAGGTACTGTTACTGCTGCAGTCCCTGCAGCAAACATATCTGTGATTTTTGCACATTTGGTGGCATCTGCATCTAGATTCTTAAGATTTTTTTGGTCTGTTTTCATCCACAGATGTTTGGCTCGAAGCCGTGGCTTCTGACATGAGAAACAGAGAGAACAGAGGGTGAGGGGTGGGGGCCCAGTAAGAGATTTGATTTGGCCAGCCTGGTGTCATCACAGAATAAGAACAAATGGTCTGCTGCCCCTGCTTTATGGGCTAGTCTCAGAGTGGATGGGAAGACATCACCTTGGGCTCATTATGTTTGGCCCTGTACAGTCCTCCTGGAGAGGATACTGCCCTTTTCTCACTAGGGAGGGAGTCCAGGCACTTGTCATCTCTCCCCTGGACTAATGCAGCTCCCTCCTCAGCAGAGCCCTTGTGTCTTCTAAAAGACCTCTGAAGTTAATCCAGAGCACGGCTGGGCAATTCATCTGAAAGTGCCCAAAAGTAATATATGACTCCTATCTGCCTCATTTAGGTCACTTCAGCATGTCTGATAAAATCTTTCCTTTATACATGCTGCTGCATAGCCACTGCGAGTACAGCAAAAGTAAGTGTGAAACCAGTCAGAGCTCGCTACGTTTCTTCCTTACTGTCAGAGACTATAAAACATCACCATGTTGGTGGAATCAGTCTTTAAAAGTGGTTTGTTCAGTCTGTGTATGTTTCAAATACTTGTGTGTTTCAATTTCAATTCTATGTTTCAAAAAAATGTGTTCCTTACTACTGAATATATGATCATTGGTGCAACCACTGAGTGTCTCAGCATTTGGATGATGGGCAGAGGAACCTGTTGATGCTAAGCCCAGAGGAATGAACTTCCCACTGAAGTCACAACAAAAGAGTCAACCTCTTCAACAGGCTGAAAATCCAACTGTTCAAACTACACCTCATCACTCCACAGTCCCACTTAATCATGTTTCATGTCCTTGAAAAAAATCTTGTGAAGGCTATACTGTAGCTCTGAACGCTCCCTTCTGAAAAGCCCAGTTTGCTCTGGTTGATCAGTTCCCACAGGCCTGAGCAGACACCACCCACCAACACAAAAGAAAATGTTTGCTGGTGTCTTCTTCATTTGTTTTTGCAGCTCAGAAAATACTGAACTATTGATTTTAGCTGCATTTTCACCATGAGTATCTCCACAATAACCACCTATAAACAAGAACTTCAGTGACATATGTTCATTCAGGAATCTGATATGAAAACTGTGAGAAACAACATTTGCAATTATTTCTTCCTGACCCCTGATACAGATATTCATAGATTGTCACATAATGTTAGCTCAGTAATGATAAAACAGTGCATTTTTATGATTTAAAGAGTTTATGCATGTTTGACTTCACAGGTACGTCTGTGTGAAGTGACCCACAGAGACCCACAGGAGGTAATGAGGAGATGGGGACACTGGCTGGAGATCTGGACAGATTTGATGTGGAATGGGATTTGATGGGCTTGATGAAAAAAACCTGGGACCTGGCTGTGATGGCGGCTGGAGGCGGAGGAGGGCCGTCTCTAGATTTTGTGCTGAAATGACAGCTGACAGCAACAGAGAGGAGAGCAGTTTAAATATAACTGCGGCAGGATGATTGGTTTAGGGAGATCACGGCAAAATGTGATTGGAAGGTGTGTGACACTCCCAGTCATCTGGCATGAGAGGGGAGAGAGAAAGAGAGAGAGAAGGTGAATAAGTGAGTGCGTGAGAGAGTTCCTTATTGAACTTACACTAGCTTCATGAGGCAAATACATAGCAATATTACATAAAAGTAGAACAGCCCATCGTTAATATCAAAAGTGGTAACAGTAACACAACAACTGCATCTCAGATGTGTAGTTATGGCAACAGCTACAAAGTGCGCAAAAAAACATGAAACAAATCATTTGTATTAAGTATGGAGGAAGAAATACATTAAACAGTATATCTGACATCTTGCGTCGTAGCAAACCAAAAGTGTATTCAGTTCATACTCCCAGTGCCGGTACAGCAAAGGGAGACAACATGACCACAGCAGGAGAAAAACATTCTTGTGTGTACGGTCGAACCGCAAAGGAGCTGCAATAGTGCCACATATACTAGTGTTGCAGTAATGTTAACTGTATCTGTGAATTATCACAAGGCTCAGCATGACTTTACACACTCTGTGCAGCTGGCCACCTCTACTGTATGAACGAGCTAGCTGTTTGGTGCTAATCAAAGTTACCGTGTTGCAGAGCAAAAGATATACTGCCTCCAACTTTCAAAGCACTTTGACTGTTTCAAGTGTACCTTCAGGGCGTGTCTATCCAGTAATGTTAAGGTCCCATTCAACAGCAACACACACATACCGGTGAGGATCACGGAGCAGAAGAGCCGCCTGAGCTTACATTAGGATCCACAAACTGCAGCATGAATAAACCTTTACAGACCCACCGCGCTGGTTAGTTAATTGGCTTCATAAGAGGCTTAACGTGAACACAGTTTCTCATGGACACCCTGACTTTCTCTCAATATTACAAACTCCGACACTGCTCCAGCGTGTGGGCCTACAATCAAAGCGCGTTTACAGCTTCCAAGTTCGACCTTAGGTCACGGACAGTCGGTATTGATCCAATCCTTGAGCTTTGGAAGCAAATCCTACTTTGGGCTTCTTTCTCAAGGAGGGCCAGTAAAAAGTAAAATGGTTTGCACACACGTTTTTCAGGTGTTGTGGGGATATTTTTCTCCAATAAAGTTAAGACACAGGTTCTTCACATCTGTAGTAGGCTGCATGAAGACTTCTGTGTTGCTTCTTTTGGATAACGACTGAACAATCTGCGCTTTGCTTGTGTGACACCCATGGTAATAGGGATCACAATTTAATGAGAGAGTTGGTATTATTTTATTATTATAACCATTTATAATAAGTGTACACATTTGTTTAATTGTTTTCTAAAAGATATACATCCACCAGTAATTTTGCTGATATGTATCTGCTTGGCACATTGAGAATAGAGGGGAGAATGTGTGTTATCTGGTCAGGTGGAACCTTTGTATACATCGTTGCTGTGGGATACCTGTGGGGAAGCACCTGAGGGAGGGGCGTTTCCGCTGTCTCCCAGAAGTGATCTGGAGAGAGAGCGAGACGCATGGTGGTTTATTCTTCCTCTTCTTACCTGCTTTATACAGGTCAGTAAATGGTGAATGTGTCATACAAATGTATTGAATAAGGTCGGGATGTATTTGTGTCTATGTTTAACGAGTGTTTACGAAGTTAGGAAGAAGTTTAGACATCTTAAGAAGCAAGTAGAGTGTTAATTGATTCAGACGGAGTTCGGACGTAGCGGCGCCATTTTAGGGTGTGGTACTGTCGTCACTTAAGCTAATTAATAGTGTTAATATCTTTCTAAAGGGACTCTATTCAAACTTTAAATGATTTCTGTTTACTTAATATGTACTTTGCCAACATGTAAGGGAATTGGTATGGTTTATTTTACAGTTATTTTACATTGTCTAACAATTTAAGCATGATTCTCTCATCTCCACATTACATTTGAGTGTATTTAGCAGCGTAATGGAAATCGGATATTTCATTGTATTAGATTTGCACTAAAACAACAGTGAGAGTTAAACAGGATATACTGTGGAGAATAATATGTGAAACATAAATATTGTTATCTCATGTGAACGAGTATTTGTTAAGGTTCTTAGTATCTTGGTTACAGAGACAAAGAACACCTTTTGTGGAAAATGGGTTTATTGTGATGCCTAGACTGGAAGAGAAAACTGAAATTTGAAGAAACAGGAATGTGTAAAGTTTCAACTGATATGCATGACATATGTTGTAAATAAAAATACAGAAGTGATCTGGAGAGAGAGCGAGACGCATGGTGGTTTATTTTTCTTCTCTCTTACCTGCTTTATACAGGTCACTCTCATATATTTGTGACGCGGCCTGCGTCACTGAGGCCCGTAACAAATCTTGAGGGCTCGTCCGGGATCGGCGCCACATCCTAGTCGGGGCTGATCCAATGAAGAAATCAAGGACCGATTCATGAACCTGAGGGAGCCGGAGCAGAGACCTGGGAGCTGTGAGCTGGAGAAGCGCCTGAGCCAAGGTGACCTGTGAAGCCCATCGTGAGTGATGGAGAGGAGCTGCTGCCATGTCGGAGAGTGAGAGGAAGAGCCTGGTGTGGGACATCAGGAAGAGCCTCCTCACCTTGTCCGTGGGAGAACTCTTCCACTTTGCAAAGGGCGTGGGTCCGGTGTCAGGCAGGGACGATTTGGAGCTCCAGGAGGGAGGTCAGGAGGACTGCTTCGACTACATCTGCTCATTTATGTACAGTAAGCATTTACTTGAGTCAGAAGATGGTGGGATGGTTGAATTGTTGGTTTTAAAAGATGCTATTGATGCTGTTATTAAGAACCGAGATATTGTGCTATCTGTAACAGATCTAGAGCTACATACTCCACAGACACCCACCCACACAGCACAGAGCACTTACACAGATGATGAAGCTGCTGCTAAATCACAACAGACACTCGCTGGGACCCTGACGGGGGGTGTCACTCCCCACATACCCCAAGCTATAACAGCTAACCCTTCTGTCCCAGTTAGTTCTACAAACTCAGGAAGATACGGCGATGTTTGCTCAGCTAACCCAGTTAGCCCAAAGCTACCTAAGGCTGTATCTGATGACCCAAATGCAGAGTTACTTGAGATGCTCGCTAGCTATGAAGAGCTAGGCAGGAAGCTCAGACAAACTATCGTGCCACCTATAACTCAGACGCCGCAGGACGCCTGAACATTCCATGCTGTCATCGGCACAGGCTAGTAAGTCTCACAGAGATAGGCCAGATAACGACTCACCATCGGGATCTGCGGCCCAGCCCATTCGTGAAGGGATGATATCCCTAAGAGACCTTTCCTATCTGCAGAGGAGAGAGTTTAAGGTACAAGGGGGTCAAGTTGGTGACCACTCGTCAGACATAAGCTACAATAATGTTTGCGAGCAAATTGAAGAAGGCATCAAAGAAGGCTTCCATGACACAGAAGTAGTTCGTGGTGTACTCAAAATAATCAGACCCGGAACCTTTAAGGACATGCTAAACAATAAGGATGATCTTACCGTGAGAGAACTCAAGGGATTCCTCCAAGCTCACCTGAGGGAGAAAAACAGCACAGAGTTATTCCAAGAGTTAATGTGTGCTAAGCAAGAAGGAGAACGAGACACCACAACAGTTCCTCTATCGTGTCATAGGGCTGAAACAACGTGTCCTCTTCACATCGAAACTGTCGGATGCAGGCATAAAATACAGTGCAGCCACCATCCAAGAGGTGTTCCTACGTACAGTCTACCAGGGACTGGGCGATAGACACAGTGAGATACGCAGAGAACTAAAGCCCCTTCTGACAGGGGGTGAGACAAGTGATGAGGCTATTCTACGACATATAATGAGAATCACTAGTGAGGAGAGTGAGAGGCAAAAGAGGATAGGTCCCTCTCGTCGTCAGCCCTCAACAGGTGCACACTGTGTACAGTTTGAGTTTAGCACAGTCCAAGAGTCTATCAATAAACAGGAGAGCTCGGTAATGAACGCCAAGGTAGACCCAATTAAGGAGCTTACAGCAAAAACAGAAGAGCTCACAAACATGGTTGAGACAATGAGGCAACAAAGTCAGTCACAACCAACACATGTGGTAAATCAGTACTCCCAGAATAAAAGCAGAGTCAAGAAAGAGAGACCATATTGTTGTCCAGAATGTGTCAAGCAAAACCGACCCAACTGTAACCATTGTTTCTTGTGAGGCGAAGAGGGCCACAGGGCCATGGGCTGCTTAAAAAGACAAAAGGGTCAGGGAAACGGGACGCCGGTCGTTGTAATGGGGCACTCAGTGATCGGGTCAGAAATTGAGCCCCGACCAGAGCAACAAAAGGGAACACAGAATAGTGGTAATGACACTCCAGCAAAGCCTAGCAAGCAAAACCCCTGTAAACAAGAGAAATACCTTACTCAGTTTCCCTTTGAGCCAGCAAGTGGTAAACGTGGAGCTGTTGCTAGATTGATAGGGAAAAGGGCCCTGATCCAGTGTAATCTAAATGGCTTGGCAGTAACTGCGTTGCTTGACTCAGGAGCACAAGTCAGTATAATTAGTCGTGCCTGGAAAGACAGACATCTGCCTGATCTTGAAATTAGACTAATGTCAGAAATTATTGAGGAGGTAGATGAGTTGAAAGTCTATGCAGTAAATGGGGAACTGATCCCGTTTGATGGCTGGGTAGCCATAATGACCAATCTGCCAGGAAATGAGGACCCCAGTCTCTCCATTTGTGTCCCGTTCCTAGTCAGTAGTCTGACCATGGACAGGCCATTGGTTGGCTTTAATGTATCGGAGCAGCTCATTGAGGGACAGCCGCAGAGTCTAGCTCCGACCCTGACAAAACTGCTTCATAATGCAATCTCCGTTCCCAACGAAAAAGCAGAAACCATACTAAGCTTCATTCAGACAACAGAGTTGAGTGTGTCACCAGGACGCCTGAGGACAGGGATCAAAGACATGGTGATCCCTGCTGGTCAAGTCACATGGGTTAAGTGTCGGGCTCCCCCAACTCTACATCCGCCAGACCGCCTGGTCCTGTTTGGAGCAGACGAAAACAGTCAACCATTGGAACAACTAGACATAGGAGCATTTGTTTGAATTGCAGTTACGTCATAATTACGTCATAATTGCAGTTGGCAATAACACTAGACATGACATTACCGTGCCGCGGAAGACAGTCCTTGGCACCTTACAGCATATTGAAAGGGTTGTTGAGTCCCCTAGTGGTCCGACACCCGCAACAAGGGTTAATGAGATAACCATTCAGCAACTCGAACCGACCCAGGCCTTATGGGACCCACCCGTAAACCTCGGTCATTTGGAACAGCATCAGCAAGAGGCTGTCAGGAAAGTGTTATATGAAGAATCCAATGCTTTTGCAAAGGATGGGAGTGATATTGGATGCAATCCAAGTTTACAAATGGTGATTAATTTGAAGGATGACATTCCTGTGCAGAAGGCATACACCTCCATACCAAAACCGCTCTTGAAAGAGGTCAAAGACTACATCCAAGATCTTCTGGTGAAAGGATGGATAGTAAAATCTAAGTCCTCCTATTCTGCCCCGGTCGTGTGTGTACGGAAAAAAGGATGGAACACTACGCCCGTGCATAGATTACCGCCTGCTAAATCAGAAAACTGTACCAGACCGACATCCACTGCCGCGGATAAGGGATCTACTGGACACCCTGGGGGGTTATTCTTGGTTCAGTATCCTTGACCAAGGTAAAGCCTACCACCAAGGTTTTGTGGCTGAAGGCTCGCGCCATCTCACGGCCTTTGTCACACCTTGGGGACTGTATGAGTGGGTGAGGATCCCATTCGGTTTGTCAAATGCTCCTGCAGTGTTTCAGAGAAGCATGGAGGAAATGTTGGGATCTCTGAGAGACGACTACTGCATACCCTATCTTGATGACATACTGTGTTACTCTCGGTCATTTGAGGAACATGTGGAAGTGATTCGCAAAGTGCTTCAAGCTCTCCAGAAGCACGGGGTGAAACTTCGACCTGAGAAATGTGAACTATTCGAGAAGGAAGTTCGTTATGTAGGGCGACTTGTCTCGGCTGAAGGGGTTCGAGTTGATCCCAAAGACCTGGAGGCAGTACTAGCCCTGAAAAGCAAAACACCACAGACGGTAGGTGACCTGAGGGGAGTTCTCGGCTTCCTCGGTTACTATCGGTCGTACATACAAGACTTTTCAAAGATAGCTAAGCCGCTGTATGAGTTACTTCAAGTGAAATCGTCAGCACAAGTGCGGACCCTGTCAGAGTAAAAGCAAAGGTCCCCAGCTCTCATCAAGGATGCCTATAATTTGGACTGCTGAACATCAAAGAACACTCAAGGAACTAGTGGACTTGTTGACTCATCCCCCAGTTTTGTGTACCCGGACTTTGACCAGCCATTCGTCCTGCATACTGATGCGTCGGAGCGAGGCCTTGGAGCTGTTCTCTACCAGCAGCAGGACGGAAAGCTGCGAGTCATTGGATACGGGTCACGCACCCTGACACCTGCTGAGAGGAATTATCATTTGCACAGTGGCAAGTTAGAATTCCTCGCCCTTAAATGGGCAGTGTGTGAGAAATTCAGAGATTATCTCTTTTATGCTCCAAGCTTTACAGTCTTTACTGATAACAACCCCCTTACTTACATTTTGAGCACGGCCAAGCTTAATGCAGTGGGTCACCGTTGGGTGGGGGAATTGTCAGACTTCCACTTCGACATCAAGTATAGGCCAGGGCGGATAAATATTGATGCAGATACACTGTCCCGTATCCCCCTTGATATTGATCGGTACATGTCGACATGCACAGAGGAGATGTCGCAGGATGTGGTAGATGCGGTGTGGGAGGGTAGTCGGGTAGCTCAGGACAAAGATGTTGCTTGGGTAGCTGCTCTCTTTGCCTCCACCATGGACATTAGCCCACAGCCTTGCCCTCCTCTGCAGGAAATAAGCCATGACGAGTTAGTGCAAGCTCAGAAGGAAGACCCCACAATTGGGCCAGTTGTGAAACTCAAGGAAACAAATGATAGACTCACAGATGACATTCGGAGGTCAGTGCACGGACCGGCTCGTAAACTCCTTCATGAGTGGAAGCAGTTACACCTCGAGGGTGGGGTCCTGTATCGACGCACACCAGAGCGAAAACAGTTAGTACTGCCACAAAAGTATCAGTCTGTTGTACTGAAGCACCTCCACAACAAGATGGGACATGTAGGTACAGATAGAGTCCTTCACCTCGCCAGGGAAAGGTTCTACTGGCCGCACATGAAGAGATGTATTGAGGACCACGTGACGAAGAAATGCTGCTGCATAAAACAGAAAAAGCCTACAGTTCATGTACGGGCACCCATGGGTAGCCTAAAATCGAGCTCACCCCTTGAACTAGTCTGTATTGACTATCTGCACCTCGAAAAGAGTAAAGGTGGCTATGAGTATATCTTGGTAGTAATCGACAATTTCACAAGGTTCGCACAGGTTTACCCAACCAAAAATAAGTCTGGGCGTACAGCAGCGGAGCGCATTTATGGTGATTTTGTGCCACGCTTTGGATTTCCCAACAAACTCCACCATGACCAGGGGCGGGGCGGGAGTTTGAAAATGAACTATTCCGAACACTAGGGCGGCTCTCTGGAGTAGGACACTCCCGAACGTCTCCTTACCACCCACAGGGCAATCCCGCGGAGCGGTTCAACCGTACACTGCTACAGATGCTGCGTACGCTGACCGACAAAGAAAAGGAAAACTGGAAAGATCATCTGGCACAGGTGGTTCATTCATATAACTGTACCAGACACGAATCCACTGGGTACTCGCCTCACTTTCTCCTCTTTGGTTGCCATCCTCGCCTTCCTGTGGACCTCCTGTTCGGACTGTCAGAGGAGACACATCAAGTGACACACAGAGGATATGCTGAAAAGTGGCACAAGAGAATGACAGAAGCATATCGAATCGCTACCAAAAACAGCCTGTCATCTAGCATGAAAGGCAAGTCCCACTATGACCAGATGGTGAGAGGGGTGGTACTACAACCCGGGGATAGAGTGCTAGTTAAGAACTTAGGTGAGAGGGGAGGGCCTGGTAAACTACGTTCTTATTGGGAGAAAAGGATCTACGTGGTAAAAGCCCAAGTGTCAGATAACCCAGTGTATATTGTCTACCCAGAAGGGGGTGACAAAGACAAAACTCGGACTTTACATAGAAATCTGCTTTTGCAAGTCAATGATCTGCCAGTGGAGTTTCCTCAACCGTCAGCCAACCAGAAGGTGAAATCATCACGAAGGGAAAGGAACCCTCAGGGGAAAGTAAGTGATGTAAGAGACCAAATTACCGGGACATCGGAGGAGGATACTGGTTGAGGATACCAGCAAGCTGGAATGAGCCAAGAACAACTATTTAGTGATACACCTTCACGTACAAACATCATTGAACATGATATTGATGTGGGCACCAGTCCCCCAATTAAGCAACGTTTTTATCGTTGTGCAGCAGACAAGCGTAAGGTGCTGGAAGCTGAGGTAGGGTATAGGTTGGACCACCAGATTGCAGTGCCGTCATCCTCCAGTTGGGCCTCGCCCTGCTTGCTGGTTGGTACTAAGTCTGATGGTTCCCCAAGGTTTTGCACTGATTACCGCAAGGTAAATAAGGTCACTAAGCCCGATTCCTACCCCTTGCCGCGAATGGAGGACTGTATTGACCTAGTGGGGTCAGCTAAATTTGTTAGCAAGTTTGACCTGTTGAAGGGGTACTGGCAGGTCCCATTGACGGCGCGAGCACGGGAGATTTCAGCGTTTACGACACCTTTTGGCTTGTTTGAGTACACTGTCATGAGTTTTGCTCTCCGCAATGCAATGCACTGCCACATTTCAGCGCCTCATGAACTTGGTGGTGTCAGGTCTTGATGGTTGTGCTGTCTACCTGGATGATGTGGTTGTGTTTAACGATTCATGGGATGATCACCTCCACCGAATCGGTGCTTTGTTCAGCCGTCTGGCTGAGGCGCATCTCACTGTCAACCTGGCTAAGTGCGAGTTTGCTAGGGCGACTGTGACTTACCTTGGCCGGGTCGTTGGACAGGGGCAAGTTTGTCCCGTGGATGCTAAGGTTCAAGCTGTTGTACAGTATCCGTTGCCTACTACTAAGAAGGAACTCATGCGGTTCCTAGGTTTGGTGGGATACTATCGCTCTTTCTGTAAGAACTTTTCGACAGTTGTTGCTCCCCTGACAGACTTATTAAAGGCTAAAGTTAAGTTTGTGTGGTCTCCCAAATGTCAGCTGGCATTTGAGGGCGTAAAGACCCTGTTATGTGCTGCTCCGGTTCTTGCTGCACCACGCTTTGATGAGCCTTTTAAACTAGAGGTTGATGCAAGCCATATTGGGGCAGGCGCAGTCTTGAAGTGGAGGGGGTTGATAGGCCAATCTGCTACTTCTCCAAGAAGTTCAACGCGCACCAACTTAACTACTCGACAATTGAGAAGGAAGCATTAGCTTTGGTCTGGGCCCTCCAGCACTTTGAGGTCTATACCAGTTCAGGTGTTGGCCCAGTTGTGGTCTACACTGACCACAATCCCCTCACTTTTCTTTGCTCGCTGAGCTGTCCCAACCGCCGGTTGATGAGATGGACTCTGTTCCTGCAGTCTCATTACCTGGACATAAGGCATATCAAGGGCAGGGATAATGTCATGGCGGATGCCCTGTCACGTGCCCCAGCAAGTTAATGATGTGATGCCATGAGCTGTGCACATGCAGCCTCTTATTCTTTATTCAATTGTCTGTTGGCAATGTGCCTACTGGCAGTCGCTACATTTGTGTTTTGTGGTTCCCTTCGTGGCCCACAACTTAAGGGGGGGTGTGTCATGCCCTTATGGTGACATCATAGTGTTCTCACTAACATGTGTGTCTCACCTGTGTTTCTCACCTGCAGGTCACTAATTGGAGAAACTCAGCACACCTGAGGCCAGTGTGCTGAAGTGATTTAAGCTCCTGCAGCCGTTACACACGCTCTCTCCCTGCGTAGGCGTTTGGTTTTGGCTGCGTATTTTTGGTTTAATTCGGCTCAATAAAATATCATTTAAACGTTTGACCTGGTCCTGACTCCTTCCTTTGTTGTGACCGCTTGAGCCAGGTCATGACAAGGAACCAAACATGTGTCAAAGAGGACAAGTACCAATAAGGGAGACGAGAAGTTCTTTTGGGAAAGGACCTGTGCAGACCCTTAACAAACTAGTCAGAGTTCACCAAGAACCGACACAAAAACGATGCACCGATGAGTATCCACATAGGGAGAAAGATTCACAATATGTAATTGAAGAACACAGTGAAAATGAGAGACAGGCAGGGGCCGCAACCGAAGGTGATTAAACAATAATTGGGGCCAAGACACAGACAAGAAGCCAAGGGGAACAAGCACACTTACCGGAATATGTTGAACTGCAACATGAGAATGGAGCGGAAGTCCCGCATCAAGCCCCTTATGTACCCCAGTCTGAGGAGGAGCAAGACATGCCTCAGCATGCACACATGGATGAACAGGAGCAACTCTGAACCTGGTTCCCCTGTCCCACTGAGAAGGTCGACTAGGGAAAGACGACCCGGCAGAATGCTCACCTATTCCTCCCTTGGACATCCAACATATCAATCCTGCCCCACTGTAAATGCTGTTGAGACTCACAGTAGCCCCTACACTCATCTCATGCCTTACACTTACTTTTGGTGTTCACCGCCAAACACACTACCATTTCAGTGCACACCACTCCCTCACTATTCTTACATACCTGTTACTTACCCAATGTATGTGTGTTGAGTTGTGAGAACTATGTAGAAAGGGGCTAAGTAGAGAATGAAGGTTTGAAATAAGTGTCGGGAGCCACTTTTGTTGTTGGGGAGAGTGTGACACCCATGGTAATAGGGATCACAATTTAATGAGAGAGTTGGTATTATTTTATTATTATAACCATTTATAATAAGTGTACACATTTGTTTAATTGTTTTCTAAAAGATATACATCCACCAGTAATTTTGCTGATATGTATCTGCTTGGCACATTGAGAATAGAGGGGAGAATGTGTGTTATCTGGTCAGGTGGAACCTTTGTATACATCGTTGCTGTGGGATACCTGTGGGGAAGCACCTGAGGGAGGGGCGTTTCCGCTGTCTCCCAGAAGTGATCTGGAGAGAGAGCGAGACGCATGGTGGTTTATTCTTCCTCTTCTTACCTGCTTTATACAGGTCAGTAAATGGTGAATGTGTCATACAAATGTATT
Source organism: Scortum barcoo (assembly GCA_023238725.1). NCBI lineage: Eukaryota > Metazoa > Chordata > Actinopteri > Centrarchiformes > Terapontidae > Scortum > Scortum barcoo. Next base: position 25,954,375 of record CM041554.1, read on the forward strand.
GAATAAGGTCGGGATGTATTTGTGTCTATGTTTAACGAGTGTTTACGAAGTTTGGAAGAAGTTTAGACATCTTAAGAAGCAAGTAGAGTGTTAATTGATTCAGACGGAGTTCGGACGTAGCGGCGCCATTTTAGGGTGTGGTACTGTCGTCACTTAAGCTAATTAATAGTGTTAATATCTTTCTAAAGGGACTCTATTCAAACTTTAAATGATTTCTGTTTACTTAATATGTACTTTGCCAACATGTAAGGGAATTGGTATGGTTTATTTTACAGTTATTTTACATTGTCTAACAATTTAAGCATGATTCTCTCATCCTGTATTTCAGTATACTGCAATATTTGAGTGTATTTAGCAGCGTAATGGAAATCGGATATTTCATTGTATTAGATTTGCACTAAAACAACAGTGAGAGTTAAAAAGGATATACTGTGGAGAATAATATGTGAAACATAAATATTGTTATCTCATGTGAACGAGTATTTGTTAAGGTTCTTAGTACCTTGGTTACAGAGACAAAGAACACCTTTTGTGGAAAATGGGTTTATTGTGATGCCTAGACTGGAAGAGAAAACTGAAATTTGAAGAAACAGGAATGTGTAAAGTTTCAACTGATATGCATGACATATGTTGTAAATAAAATACAGAAGTGATCTGGAGAGAGAGCGAGACGCATGGTGGTTTATTCTTCCTCTTCTTACCTGCTTTATACAGGTCACTCTCATATATTTGTGACGCGGCCTGCGTCACTGAGGCCCGTAACACTTGTTCCTTTCTGCATTTTCACGTTACTGGACTGAGCTGAATTGAAAACATGTATCAGGTATCCCGGTGATCAGCGATAAACTCACTTCAATTGGAGATCTGCTGTGACTGTGGACACCTAAAATGTCATTTGTTTAGAATTTAGATTTTGTGTAGTTGTTCCATTTATTTCTATAGCAGGGTGTATTATATGCTGGTTGCCCTGTTTCATTTCTGAATTACTTTGTTAGATCTCTGCTCTTCAAAAATATGCTATACAAATAAAGTTACTTACTTACCAGAATAGATAGAGATAAGTTAATCCTAATTAACAGACACTCAGAGGATCTGTTGAACAGACAAACACATTAATATAATACACACACACACAGACACACACACTACCAGTACAGGTGTAACTATAGAATCCCTGCTCTTTCTGCATTACAGCCATGGCCGTTATTTTGATTTATCACTGAAAAAAAATACAGCTGTTATTAAACATCACTCGGTTTGAGTATGACAGATGAATAAACCACCTGTGTGTGTGTGTGTGTGTGTGTGTGTGAGAGATTTTTCCCACCTGTGTCTGAATCTGTGTGTCCACAGATGTCTGTGCGCATTGTGTTTCATGAGTCTTTATGTGATGGTGTGATTTGTCATTGGAATAAATGCAGAGCTATTTGCATATTAAGTGATTTGTCAGAGAAGTCTGGTGGGGTGATAAAGTAAGTATTAGAATCCTGTTGGCTCCCATATTCGTCAGGATTTGTCATTGTTTCCTCTTGTCCTCCACCTCGTTGTCATTTTTCTCTCTTCAGAGGCCTGTTCACTTTTAGAGCCACATTTTCTTTTCTCTCCGTCTCACTTGGTTCCCTCCTCTGCTTCCTCTCTATGACAAAGTTTGGTTTATTTTCAAGGATGTCTCTGCCTTTCTCTTTTGCTCACTCTGTTTTGATAACTTTTCTTTTTTCCAGTGTCATTGAGAAGTCTGTCTCTGTTTATTGTCTCACGAATGACTACATCACCTTTGTTTAGCTGTAACTATGCATAATGGTATCTATACACGTGTTTATATTTTCTTTGTAATATAAATTGATTATATTTATATTGAAAATTCTGATTTATACATGCTGTAAGTCTAGCAGCACTGTCAGACTTTCTTTCTACAGTTTTAGTCATTGCAGCTGTTTTCTTTTTTTATCTACAGGGGCTAGAGTTGCTTATGCTAACTACATACTTATCACAATGTCATTTCTTATTACATGTTAGTATGGATGGATGCATCAGGAGTGCTTATGTGCTGTTGATGTGAATCTGACTTTATTTTAGAGCTATCAGACAAACAAAATTTTCTCCACCTGCCACATCCAACACTAAAATTGGTTCACAAATACATATTTGCCACATTGACGCGCAATGGAGTATTTACCTGTGTGTCTGTATGTCTGTAAGGACTGTCAGACAGGTGCCTGATCACTTCCCGGGGTCCATCACCATCAACCCACACTGCGTGATGTACTCAAGTCCAAAGTCCAAAGTGTAGCAGATTTTTTTTTTCCTCTGTGAGTCTGTACAACACACACTTTTACCAGTCAAAAGTTTACCTTCAACTTTCAAAGTTTGGACACACCTTCTCATTCAATGTGCAGATTCACACACACACACTACCAGTCTTTATTTTCTTTATTATTTTTGTTTGGACACACCTTCTCATTCAATGTTTTTTCTTTATTTTTTTCTTTATCACATTTTGAAACTTTAATACTGAATACTATGAAAGAACACATATGGAATTATGTAGTAAAGAAAAAAGTTGTTAAACAAACCAGAATATGTTTTATATTTTAGATTTTTCAGAGTAGCCTTTTTTTGCCACCTTTTGACAGTCTGACAAACACATTAAGAAGAAAAAATCAAGAAATTCCACAAATGAACCCTTGGAAAGGCACACCTGTTAACTGAAAACCATTCCAGGTGACCACCTCATGAAGCTGATTGAGAGAAAGCCAAGAGTGTGCAAAGCTGTCATCAAATCAAAAGGTGGCTACTTTGAAGAACCTAAAATATAAAAAATATTCTGGTTTGTTTAACACTTTTTTCTTTACTATATAATTCCATATGTATGTTCTTCCTTATAGTTTTGATGTCTTCAGTATTAATCTACAATGTAGAAAATTATTTAAAAAAAAAAGAAAAAACATTAAATGAGAAGGTGTGTCCAAACTTTTGACTGGTAGTGTACATGCACGCAGACAACACACACACACACACACAGCAGAGACAGTCTTAGAGGAAAACTGGATCCCACTTCCTGTGGTGCAGACAACCGAAATGTCCAGTGGTACTGGGCAGATTTTCACTCACATATTGGAGTGATGACACTTCAGGAGACTCTTAATTTTGTTGCAGAAGCCAGACATGTGTAAGCCAGCAAGGCTCTCTTTTTCTCTCACGCTCAACCATTCAACCGTGTCGCCTCTTTTTACAAACACTACAGACAATCTACACTTTGAAAGCACTTGTGTAGGTATTCTCCCGCACCATCACACACACACACACACACACACACAATCTCTCTCCTCAAATAGACACATACAGCAGACCCAGTGGAGGAAGATAAAAGCAGGCGTTTGGGCTATGCATCAAAGCTGTTTTCTTCTGGGATGTGTGTGAACAGCTAGCCTGAGGTGTGGCTCTTTTCTCTGTGGGAATTTTCACTGTGTGTGTGTCCTTGTGTGTGTGTTGCCGTTAGCTATGGCTGGCTAGTAAGCATACAGATTGCAGAACCGAGGCCTGAGGTACATGTTTCTGGCTCAGGCTTCCTCTCTTCCCTCTTTGTTTCTGTCTGCTTCTTGTCGTACGCCTGCTTTCAGTGTGATACAGCTTTTGTTTTCTTCTCATGTTTTCTTCAAATGTTTCTTTTTGTTCTTGTCTGTTTTGTTTTTTGTTTTTTTAATCATTTTAACATTTGTTTTTCAATTTGCGCTACTTTCCCCCCCTCCTTTTCTTTCATCCTAATTCCACTGCTGTATATTCAAGGACGATTTAATCCTGTCACAGGCCCCGGGGCTTCGCTAAGGACACCAGCCCTTTTGTTCCCTGAACCCATAACGAACCAATCTACCTTTATACATGGTGATACAGCTAAGTTGCAACAAACCTACTTTGCATACATTCACTTCATTTACACTTCAGCTTTCAAATAACACAAACATTTCTCCCCAACAGTATGACATCATTCTATTACAGGTCTGCACCACACACTACCAATATAACACATGTGAAGTCCACTTCCTGAAGAACATCACTCTCATTGGTTGGGATCATCACATGGCTCAGTCACTCCTGAAGCTTGATGATCACACAGGGCTTGGACCCAAATGCACGACTCCCAGAAGCAGAGGAAGGTTATCGAAAGTCTTTACTTGGTTCAAAAACAAAAAACTCCAATGGAGTAACTAGAACAAAGCCTTGATTCACAGGCAGCGAGAACACATGACGTGGCAAGACAAACTGGCACAGGACTGGGGCAGACGCAGACAAAAAATACAAGAGGTAATGAGGCATAGGTGGAAACAATCGGGGCGGGAACACCAGGGCAGGAAGAAGGTATCTGAAACAAGAGGGAAGATGTTACTACAAAATAAAACAGGAAGTGACAAGACAGACATGAACAACACGGAACATAACTGCCAGTTCACAACACAATCGAATCTTAACCAAGGAGTGTTTGGAGAATGATGGTTCCCCGATGGCATTGTTAGGAACATACGTAAGAAGATGAAACATGAAGGAATACAAGCTGAAAACTGCATTTTCAAATTAGTTTGAGCAGGTGGTGGTGGGTGTATCTGTTTACTGGTTGTGCATTAACTTGACTTAAGTTTTCCTCCAAATCCATAAAATATTTCTTCTGCAGCCTCACTGAACCACCTCTAAATATCTAGATATGTAGTTATCTTGTGTCCAGCTCAGTCAGCAGTCAATTTTCAAGTGTGAACATTAATGCAAAAAAAAAAAACTTGCAGAACTTTGCAGAGCCTGTTCTCCTACTGGGCCTGTGGATCCAGACTGCTGAGTTCATGTTCTCCCTCACTGTGTGTCTGCTTTACCGATCAGACAAACTGTCCTCAGACATGTTTTTTGCAACTTCCTGACACATCAATGACTGGACAAAGTCTCCTTCATCTCACAGGTCAGGTTCAGCTGGTTGTAGTGTAGTAATCCCTCTGAAATTTTGTATCTCTAAAATTGAATTCCACATGTTACACAGACACGCTGTTTCAAGCTCGCTCATCTTATTTGGTAGAGCCAGTGCTTCATTTCTTGTAGTCACTTTTTGATTATCATCTTCTGTTATTTTCTTTAACAAATGCTGCATATAAGCATAGTTCAGAGAGCTCTTTTGTGGCCTGTAGTTGACTACAAGCCTGTCACTGAAAGGTACAATTTGAGGAAAAATGTAAAGGTTACTTTGCTCAGGATTTATCAGCTGCTGTAGATACCAGACATGTTACCAGTATTATCAAAACACTGTCTATAGCAGTAGCTTTTGTCAATGCTCACTTCCTGCAAAGCACTCAAAATTTCATGAAACAGGGCCGCACCTTTATAGCTCAAAATGGGGAAAAAATCCACACAAATCAAAAAGTGCATGGTTATTTGTTTGACTGTGTTTAGATCGAGGCTTCTGTGTCTTGACCTGTAAGTTTATTATTTTGTTTAAGAAGTGCATACATGTTGGTAATAGTGAAATTACATATCCATATATATATATTTTTCATAGTTTATATATTTACATAATAATTTGATGTATCAAAAATATTACTCAATTACACACAGCTGAAATCAATTGCTTTGCAACAAAGTGTCTAATTTCATTTTAAAGAGAATAAAAGAAAAAAAACCTGTTGTGTTCAATTAAATGGATCACTATATAATTTCGAGCAGAAGTGAAGCACCAAGCATGACACTTTTTTTAATACCCTTATAAAAATCTCTCAGCTCTTCTCAGCTACAAAACATCATGTAATGCTGCAGAGAAGCACACAAAAAAATCCAAATTTCCCCCTGGGATAAATGCAGTATTTTGATTCTGATACAAAAACAGGAATCAGTCGGAGCTTTGCTGTTAGATTGGATTGGATTGTTTCATTAGTACGCCTGGGCTTTTTTCTCAAATATAAATAGGCTAAGTTCACTTTAAAATAATAGTTTATTTGTCACACAAAGTTATAAACTGTATAATATACACTACCAGTCAAAAGTTGGTAGTGTATATGATTCATATTATAATTGTTGCTGATTTATAATAAGTCTACAAACAAGGCAAAACAACAAGATAATTAACGCATCCTTATTACATTCCTTTGAACAGTCTTGCATGTTGTCAGTGCATCTGTAGCCGTTGCATTTTAGGAGGCAGGAACATTGCAATCCTTTACCTTTATCATGCGGAGGGATTTTCCTGATGTGTCACTAGTGTTCACCAGTTCTTTCAAACATGAGGCACACACACTGGCGACCTTGGAGAGCAAAGGTTCAAGGGATGATGTTTGGCAATGTTCAATGAGGCTGGCAGGGCAGGGCAACACAAACGATGTGCTGGGAGTGGAGGTGTTGGACTCAAGGTCATCGGGAGCGTCCTTGAGTAACCTAATAAATCTTTCCCATCAGATTTATTGTATTTAGCAGCTATATCGACAAAATGACATCCTGTGACAACCTAATGTCACTAGGAGGACATCTGCTTCTTTATAACATAAGTGACCATCTTCCTGTTTTTGCAACCATGCTGAACTTTAAGAAGCTGTGGGGGCTTTTAAGGGGGGCTTAAGGAAGCGAAGCTGGAATGAGCTTTGTTCAAATAATGAAAAAAAAAAAAAATCTTATGATGAATTACTGTTTACTTTTAACACCTTTATGACTGTCACTGTCCTATATAAACACAAAGGAAGAACAAATATGAAGACAGGTCTGGATCACAAGGGGACTAGAAAATGCCTGTAAAAAGAAACAGTTACTATATGACCAGATCTTAAAATATACAACAAATGAAGCAGTAGATGAATATAAAATATTTTTTAAAAGTAAATTGACTAGTATAATGAGACTAAATACGAAGAATTATTACAACAAACTATTGGAACAGCACAGAATTAATATACAAAGTTGATGCTTAGCAGCATAATCTCATGGTAAAAATAAATTCCAACACCATCTACCTGTAGAGAATTGAAGAAAAGGAGCTAATTGACATGCTATTAACTTTTAAGGTTGAAATATCCACAAATGGTATTGATATTGACACAGGTAAAATACTAAATAAAAAAAAAAAGAGAGAGAGAGAGAGAGAGAGAGAGAGACCACTGACTCATGTCTGTATCCAGTCACTCCAAACGGGCATGTTTCCCAACAAAATCAAAACAGCAAAGCCTTGATAGATAGATATCTGATGGACTGAAACCACCTGTGTTCCAGACAGGGCTCATTTATTTTTCTATTTTTGTTCTTTGTTTGACTGTCTGATAAAAAGATTCTCATACCAACACATATCCATGCATTATAGTTTAATAGACATTCAGCATGTTTAATGCAATGTTCTGAACACCCAGTGTGACTGTAATGCCACAGACAGAGAGTTCTCGTTATCGAAACCTCATCAACAGAGATTTCCTGGAAAAAAGGAGTCAGATTACCACCCACACTGTACCACGGGCAGGCAGTGCAAAAATGACATGGCAATGAGAGCTGGACATCAAAGATGGATATAGGAAACTCAACCACAGTGGCAATTTACTGCCGAAGACGAGTATATAAAAACAGGACTGACAGCCGGTGCCAAGGATCTGAAGAGAAATGTTAAAAGGAAGTTGACAGATTAGGACTACACAGATCGAGAGCACATGGGCCGTATTTTTTGGTCAACATGTCTGGATGCTGAGGCGCTCACATATTTTTAAGCATCACACTAAACTGCAGATATAAAGAGATATACTGTGTCAGCAGCTTCAGAAAAGATAAATGACTGACACAACATTTCATTTAGGCAGCTGACACGTTGACAGTCTGTGCTGAAGAAATACAACAGCAGACGCTTAAATCCACAGTCTGGATGTTTCCCAGTCAGGTGGCGCCTGTGGTCACAAGTACCAGCTGTTTACTGACGTTCCTCAGTTCAACACAAACTCTCCACTGTTAGCAAAGAGATAATGATGATCCTCAGAAAACACATTCATGATTTCAAAGTTGCAATACTGAACAGATTTTACTTTATCATTTTGTATTCTTTTCCTAAACTTTCTTCATCCCTCCTTAGGTAAGTGTATTTCTCTTGCTCCAGCTGTGTGTTCGACCCACACCAACGGCAAGTCAAGCCATCATGACTGACTTTTCAGAGTTGATTTCCCACTGAACTCTTCTATGTGCAAATGTGGGGCAGCACAGAAAATTGGTCTGAATGTTTTTGCAGCGGGGAGCTTTCAGGGTGCTCCACAGCCCTGAAGACAGGGACATAAGTCAGACATAACAGTTGGAACTTGAGGGTCTAGTTATGGGTCAGAACATTTTATGGATAATTCTGTTGCTCTGCTCTGTTAGCTAGGATGATTTTAGTCTTTTTTCACTTTGTCCAATGTTACAGAGCCACAGCATGATTCTGGACATGGTTGCAGATGTTTTGTTGCCAACATATTGTAATGTAATGTTAAGACTGAGCGAGCAACACAGGTTTCTCTGGGTATTCACTAAGTTTATGCAACACTAACAACCCATTACTGTAATACTGAAAACGCCTCGACTCACTTTAGTCCTTTTTTTCTTTTTTAAATCTGAGCTTCAAATGCATTTCACTGTAATATTAATCAGAAAATATGGTTAAACTATTACAATACTTTGTTGGCTAAACACATACATATGCTATACATGTGAGTATAAATGGCAGTAAAAACACTTAAATGCAGAAAATGAAGAACATATGATTTCTAAGTTCTGGTTTCAACCACTTTAAGTATGATGCAAATTCAGATATAAATATTGATATTTTTGTGACATAAACAGATACAGTAGTTTTACATTATACCCCAAACATTTTACACATCTAAATCATCTGAAATATTATGCAGCTTCATTCTCCAGTAGTTCATCTGCACCATCTGGTTAACTGTTCTATAGGCCTGACCATCACTCTTTTATCTGTCAGGGTACCAAATCAACACCTCACTACAGTACAGATAATAATACTGTAATGACAAATTATTTGGCTATCACCCAAGCTGGGAACACAAAGAGCTTTCCATGAACAATATAAAACAATCAGAAATAAAAAGAAAACTTCAAGATCAGCTAAATCCATGCACACTGTTAGAATAATGCCAGGTAAAAAAAAGCAAGTCTGTCAAAATGTCTTTAATTCAAATATTACTGGAGGAGTGTTCCAGATCTGAGGTGCCTCTACAACAAAAGCTCCGTCAGCTTTTGACCTTAACCTGGACTCTGGACCAGCTAACAGGCCTAACCCAGCAGATCTGACAGGTGTTTCTGGACAGCAGGGGGTGAAATGTTCAGGGATGTAATCAGGTGTCTGGCCATGTAAATCCTTGTGAGTTATGATATGCTGTTGTAATGTGTGGTAATCTAACCCACTACACTGTAACAATCCACACACATCACCAGTGACTGAGATGTCCTGTGAACAGTTGGGAAAGACTGTGCACTGCAGTCCATTAACTGAGGAAGTACATAAACATTACCTTTGATCCACACATAAACATTGTCTAGAGGAACCATCAAAGGCAGAGGCTGCTTTACTGTTCCTCATTTTAATGATGTGACTGCAGCCTTTAATGCTGCGACCGACTACCTACACTCAGAAACTGAAGTACTTCCTCTGAACTATGCAGCTGAGCTTTCCTTCCTTAATAATGAGGAAGAGGAGTTGAAAAACATTTTTTATCAATCATTCTTCATGGTTTGCAAATTACACATATATCTAAACAGATTTTTTAGAAGTCTGGACTGATGATAGTAACCACTGGCACACACGGTACTACATATTTCACAGGTTAACAATTTGCATCACAGCTATTCTAATGCCTAAGGAACTTGTAAGATACTGTATGTGATGGCCCTCTGGCTCTGTGACAGCCCATGGGTTTGTGTGCTTGTCCCGGGCTGATGCTTGCGTTTTGAGTCTCCCTTCAGGTCCTGATAGGTGGAGTTTGTGTTAGTGACACTGGGTGAACCTGGCCAATCCACCCAGAAGGCATTTAGGGTTAATTTGTCCCCATCTTTCCACCTTTTTCACTCCAGAGATGGATCTCCCTCACACCACTCTATATGAACATTTTATACATGTAGTGGAATGGTGCAGAGCCCATTCAAACTGACTGATCGGGCTGATTTCTTGGCCTCAGGTTTTGTTGTGTGCAGCTTTCTCGAGAAACCGCTCATTCAAACAGCTTCACACTTGACACTGCACTTCTGTGGGTCCTCAGCAACACACCCACCAAGTGTGAAGTGGATAGGATGAATGTTTGTCGACATAATCAAAGCACAGACAGAGATTTTCTGCATTTATGGTGAGATGAATTCTGTTTCCTTTTCTGTAAGTAAAGGATGGTTTTCCCAGTAAAACGGTGTACATTTCCCTCCTTTTGTCACAGCCCATGAGCTGGTGCGTGACAGCTAGAAAGCAAACTGTCTTTGGAGTAAACTGATGTTTCATCTGTATTCTTTTAACTTGAACATCTGGATGCTGGCTCTGCAGCACATCATGCTCAGCTCCAGACACAGAAGAAGAACAAGTACAATGCAACCCTCTCAGCAAGTCACCATGACGCTTCCTACACATAAGACAGGCAACATGAAGCAGTTGGATCATGGAGGTCATTCATCCATATAATTCTCCTCACACTGTCTGCTCTTAGCAAGCAGAGCTGTAGCATTTTTTCTCTGCTCCCAAAGCAGAATTCAGCACTGCTTTCTTCCGCTGAGTAGTACATCTTTTGTGGTATTTAATAGTCTGTGTGATCCATAATCAGCAAAATAACCCCAGCTGCCTTCCCAGGACCTCACTTCAGGAAGCACACTTTTGAAGTACCCATTTCTAGCATACAATTGCCACCCTGAGTTTTGTGAAATTATAAAATATACATAGAAGCCAGAGGTTTTTACATAGCGCTCTGAAGTAATGTGGTGATTCAGTGAAATTTATGTTATGGCAAATTCAAAATGTGCTTTTACGTCTGAATCTGCTTCACTAGATTACATTGAGCCCCAAACAGCCATGGATATTAGGTATCCAGCTGGGACCAAAGCAAAAAATCCTGCAAGTCTTTCTACAGTCAGAAAAGCTATCTCCTCACAAAAAAACCACTGTGAGTTTGTTCCATTCACTTCCAGATTGAAAGCCCATCTACTTTCAATTCAACTTGGAACTTTTCCAAAGTAAGAGCAGGAAGAGGTTTGACCCCACTTAACGCAGATCCGCCAAGTTGTTCACACTGCTTTCCATTCAGAAGTTAGCAGCGTTGAACTTGTCTCTTATTTTTTGCTCCCTTTACAAACTACATGTGTACATTTGAATGACGGCAGCAATTGAGGGAAATTACAGTCTTAACATCAGTGTTATTTTTCTTTCCCCACGCTGAGCAGGAGGAAGAGCCATCGGAGGCATCCTTTCACTGCTGTGAAGGGATTTCAGGTCCCTCTCAGAGATAAACTGACACACGCTGTCGAGTACGTGGGACACACACACATTCACAGGCTTTCACTCACATCAGTACACACACACACAGAAGTGTACACCCAGCCTCCACACACAAGCACACCTGGCATCTATCTAAATGTGGCAGACTCACACAGCATTAGATATGTTTAACCCTTTGAACCCCCTGCTGTGTTTGCTTAGTTTTTACTCTCTGTACTTATAGACTTAGTCATTATTGTCTCAGCCACTCAATATATTATTTTATGAACAAGAGATGTTATAATACATTCTCAGTTTTTACAAAGATGTACATAATTGTAATTACATAATAACAATAATAATAATAATCATCATCATCATCCATTCATTCATTCACTTACTTACTTACTTACTTATTTATTTACTGTGTCTGTACAGCCTCAGGTTTTGAATTTTATGAATGGATAGAGGAGAGAGTGTCAAAAGTGATTCCAGGGATATCCCACAGCATTTCAATCAATTTCAATATTCTGCCAAATAGTGTTCCTTTAATTTTTTGTTTTCTTCTTTACATGTTGGATAAATATGCTAAAGATGCAGGCTACTGATTTTACATAAGGAGTCCTACCCGACCTGTGAAAGCAGCTTTATAATATCTTTTGTGCTGAAGTCTGACAAAATAACCCTGACAGTGTCACAGTGGTGTGTTCAGAGTTCTCTCAGCTTGGGTTTGTGGACTATACATTTATAACAAACTGAGGGTATAAGGTATAATGTTTGACATGGATACTTACAAGGCAGAGAGGGTCTAAAGAAAGATGCTTTTGAGTTGTTATTATGGAATATAAGATTCTGTGGGTTTTTGTTTGCATTCTGTGCATTTAATGTGTTTCCTGTTTGCACTGTAACATAATGTACAGACAATCTCTTTTCTTCAATTTCTTTTTATCCTTTTTTTTCTTTTTAATCCTAGATATTCTTGCAATGTTTGAGTTAGAACAGAGTTGGGGAAAAAAAAGGTTTCAAATACACTGCCCCTTTCTTTACAAAAAATGTCCAGAAGTACTTTCAACTGTTGGGGGGGGGGGGTTTACTCTTTGTGAATTCAAGTACATTTTAAAACAGGTTGTATGACCGTTGATTTTTTTCAATATTTAACTAAGATTACTGTCATATGGCCATCTTGCTCAGGTCAAAGTATGTAAGCAAACTATGACGTATGTGCCCAGTAATACAGGACGTCACAAAAAGATCAGGACAGTCAGAGGCCGCCCTGCAGTCTGCTCTACATGACACCGTTTCGAGCACATTTCACAATAACACTGTGGACGTCACATCAGTGGAGTCTGTGGTGGACTGACTTTGTAAAAACTACAGAAGCAGCTGGTACAAGTCCAGGATGCCATAAACACACTGTGGCCTATAGCTGAGGGCGGCACTGTGGAAACATCTGCAAGAGGAGCAGTGAAGGAGGACCTAAGTTCCAATTTAATACATCATTAGAGAGCATTTCACATATACTATCAATGTGAACAGTCTGTAGCCTTGCTCTTATTAAAATTAACACATTTTGTGGAGAAAAAATAATCTTTTAAACTCTACTTGTTAATGCAGCTTCTAAAGACTAAAATAAGTTTTGGTAGTGACGGGTGAACTTTGAGTGTGATCAAGGTGCTGTGGCTTTTACGAGGATTTGGAGTGTAAAAAAAGATGTAGGAGGATGAAGACTGGGGGATCGAGCGGTGTTAAACTGTGTCACTAGACAGCCATCAAGTCGATAGTGAGGTTAAAGGTGGTCAATCTGCTCCAGCGGTTCACCATTCATCTAGCACCTAAAATATCCCCACACCCCAATGACATAACACATTCTGTATTATAACCGGATCAAATATCAATACTGGCATATTCTAAGGCAGAAAAAGAACAGCCCAGTCGAGGAAAAGACAATCGAAAAGGAAGCAACACAAAGGGCGATAGCTGCTGGACAGAGGCAGTGACTAAGACAAATGAGAGGATAGAGCTTATAGAGATGGATAGCAACACTTGAGTGGTTGAGTGCACATGCTCCAGCAGTCTCCCATCTGCTCGAACCTTCAATTTGTCTCTTTTTTAAATGTTTTATTTGTACTTGTATTTAAATTTGTCCTTGTAAGAACATAACACACTGTATACTGACCCACCATTTAACACACATTTAGTTTCCTGTGTGTTTCTCTGTCCTCGTCAAATGCTGAAATTCACACTCAGGTCTAATGTTATTGCTGGCACGATGCCTTCATTACAGGGATCATGCCACTATCAGCGGCCCTTCTGTTCCCATGGTGACAGGACATCTACAACTATGCTCGCTCTCTCTCTCTCTTCTTCTCTCTCTCTCTCTCTCTCTCTCTCTCTCTTATGCTCTCTCTCTCTCTCTCTCTCTCTCTCTCTCTCTCTCTCTCTCTCTCTCTCTCTTTCTGGAATGTAAACTTGATAATGAGGCTCATTTAAACCATGACGTGTCATTGTCCAAAATACATAGTTTTCATTCAGAGTCTTAAAACTGCACTTAATGTGATAGCCAGTAAGTTTTCTGACATCCGAAGCTGTCACCATTTTGAAGCACTTAAAATAACATTAAAGCACTGCTGTCTCAAGAACAATACCACATGAGGTTTTATGAAAAATAAGGCAACCCTGAAAGCCATTTGACTCTCCATTATTAGGTGTATTGCTAAAATATAGAAAAGTACATACACACTCACTAAAATTGTTTCTCATCAGTTGCTACATTTATGAGATGTTTGGTTTAATTAAGGTAAGTATGAACTGCACATATATTAAATAACACTTTCCTGAATCCACTCACAGCTAAATGTGCAATCAGCTTCCCGCCCTCTCATCGCACCCAAATATAGGAACCACTCAAAATATCTCCCCGCACATCTCTCCCTCTATAAATACACCCGCTCGCCCTGCACAGCTATATTCACCTTCACACTCCTACACCATCTATTCATGAATCTATGTATTTATCATCTATCTATCTGTCCATTTACTGTCTATCTACTTGTAATCAGACCTGCAGGTTCCCACTAATCGAGTTTCAAACCAGTTCAAAACAAAGTCTCTGTCCTCAGGATTTCTATTTTTCTGATGCAAATATAGCATTACCAGTTAATCTACAATGGTATTTTGCATGAACAGCTCATTTATCAGCCATTTTTAGCACATTTTAATCTTATCAAGTAGATTTGCCTGTTTTTATATTGTGGCTAAATATCATCTGAAAGCTAACACACTCGTGCTGTAGGGATTCCTACTGTAAGTTTAATAAAGCATGTTACATGTCGACTGGGTCACAAAACATTGTTAGTCATGTTGAAAGTTGTAGTATGTGTGGAAAAGTTATCAATGTTGTTGGTTAATATGAAGCTTTGTCCTCTGTTAAGGTAATGTGCAACTGGCTAAGAAACTTTTAGCACTTTTACTGAAAGCTGGTGTCACTGAAAAAACTGCTTCCCCCTGCCTCATGTAGATGAATTATTTGAAAACCTGCATGGAGATATTCTCTATCATTGATCTGGTTAATGTATACCAGCTCCCTCTCCACAGCAGAGACCTCACAGCATCCATCACACTTGAATATTTAAACATATAATACATAATGTTTGTGGAAATTGTTCTGTCGCTGTTTTCCATGGATAGATTTTTTTTCTGAGGACTCTGACACTCTTGAGATACCACTACCTACAAATAAATGGACCGACGGCTGTAACCAAGCAAACAAAAGAGCTAACATACTGCTGCAAACTGTTGGCTGTGTGATTTTTTTAAAAAACCACAGTAGCTGTGGGTCTCCAGTGGGCCTATTGACACAGACCGCCTCCTTCACGACATGATGTCAAACTAACCATCTCCCTCCAGAGTACTGGAACCAGTTCTTGAATCACAATATATATTAATAGATAGATGGCGGGGGCGGACGGCTATAGGTAATAACTTGGGAGAGAAGCACTATTTTAAACTACAGGACAGATAAAGTCATGGGAGATGTATGAAAAGAAGAGAGACAACACTGTTTCCAATCCAATGTGTGGGCTCAGAGAGGTTGCAGACTCAGTGGGCTTTGTGCACACAGGAAGCAAAGCACTGTGGGAGTTTTTAATCCATCAATAGGTGCCTTTCCCTCAGGGTCTCTGGGAATTGAGCCAGCAACCCTCTGAGTGCTGGCACCCCTGCCTCCAAAGGCATACAAGTTACTGCCCTCAGACACACACACTGACACAAATGCAAGCCAACATACACACATGCAAACGCACACACAAGTATACATACAGTGCATCCGGAAAGTATTCACAACGCTTCACTTTTTCCACATTTTGTTATGTTACAGCCTTATTCCAAAATGGATTAAATTCATTTTCTTCCTCAAAATTCTACACACAACACCACATAATGACAACGTGATTTTTTTTTTTTTTTTTTGAGATTTTTGCAAATTTCTTAAAAATAAAAAACTAAGAAATCATATGTACATAAGTATTCACAGCCTTTGCCATGAAGCTCAAAATTGAGCTCAGGTGCATCCTGTTTCCACTGATCATCCTTGAGATGTTTCTACAGCTTAATTGGAGTCCACCTGTCATAAATTCAGTTGATTGGACTTGATTTGGAAAAGGCACACACCTGTCTATATAAGGTCCCACAGTTGACAGTGCATGTCAGAGCACAAACCAAGCATGAAGTCAAAGGAACTGTCGGTAGACCTCAGAGACAGGATTGTCTCGAGGCACAAATCTGGGGAAGGGTACAGAAAAATTTCTGCTGCTTTGAAGGTCCCAATGAGCACAGTGGCCTCCATCATCCATAAATGGAAGAAGTTTAGAACCACCAGGACTCTTCCTAGAGCTGGCCGGCCATCTCTAAACTGAGCGATTGGGGGAAAAGGGCCTTAGTCAGGGAGGTGACCAAGAACCCGATGGTCACTCTGTCTGAGCTCCAGCGTACCTCTGTAGAGAGAGGAGAAGCTTCCAGAAGGACAACCATCTCTGCAGCAATCCACCAATCAGGCCTGTATGGTAGAGTGGCCAGACGGAAGCCACTCCTGAGTAAAAGGCACATGGCAGCCTGCCTGGAGTTTGCCAAAATGCACCTGAAGGACTCTCAGACCATGAGAAACAAAATTCTCTGGTCTGATGAGACAAAGATTGAACTCTTTGGCGTTAATGCCAGGCGTCATGTTTGGAAGTGAAAGTGTTAAAGTGGTTAATGTTAATACTCTTATGTCCTGTAAAGTGCATGTTACTGCCGGAGCCCTGGTCCTCCCTTTGTTCTCTCCAGTCTTGCAGGTTCCTCACTGATTCTGGTTGTGGTCCATCTGTCTGAGGTTCACTGGCCTGGTGGGGACATGATCTGTGTCTGTGCTGTGGAGAGAAGGTCGAGTGGCCCAGAGCTCCATATGAGGACATCTAGAGATGCACCTGGACTCATGGACTCATTTCCATTACCTGTGATACCTTCACACATGGACTAAACCCATGTAACTCAGTTTATCTACATGGTTTATTACGACCCATGTTTAACTCCATATATGACTGATGATGTTCTCTGTACATGTGTGGCATCTATTGCACGTCTGTCCGTCCCAGGGAGAGGGATCCCTCATCTGTGGCTCTTCCTCAGGTTTCTTCTTTTTCCCATAAAGGGTTTTTTGAAGTGTTTTCCTGACCCGGTTCAAGGGTCTAAGGACAGAAGGTGTCACAACTGTGTACAGATTGTAAAGCCCTCCGAGGCAAACAATGCGATGTTTGTGATTTTGGGCTTTAAATAAATAAATTTGATTTTTTTTTATTTGGAGGAAACAAACAGGCACCGCTCATCACCAGGCCAATACCATCTCCTACAATGAAGCATGGTGGTGGCAGCATCATGCTATGGGGATGTTTTTCAGTGGCAGGAACTGGGAGACTAGTCAGGATAGAGGGAAAGATGAATGCAGCAATGTACAGAGACATCCTGGATGAAAAACCTGCTCCAGAGCGCTCTTGACCTCAGACTTGGGCGACGGTTCATCTTTGAGCAGGAAGTTGCTTCAGGACAACTCTGTGAATGTCCTTGAGTGGCCCAGCCAGAGCCCAGACTTGAAATCTGGTTGAACATCTCTGGAGAGATCTGAAAATGGCTGTGCACCGACGCTTCCCATCCAACCTGATGGAGCTTGAGAGGTGCTGCAAAGAGGAATGGGTGAAACTGCCCAAAGATAGGTGTGCCAAGCTTGTGGCATCATATTCAAAAAGACTTGAGGCTGTAATTGCTGCCAAAGGTGCATCAACAAAGTATTCATTGAGCAAAGGCTGTGAATACTTATGTACATGTGATTCATTTCTTAGTTTTTTATTTTTAATAAATTTGCAAAAAAAAAACACGTTGCCATTATGTAGTGTTGTGTGTAGACTTTTGAGGAAGAAAATTAATTTAATCCATTTTGGAATAAGGCTGTAACATAACAAAATGTGGAAGAAAGTGAAGCATTGTGAATACTTTCCAGAAGCACTGTACCCATACATTCAAAAATGTGTGTGTGTGTGGATGCAAACACTCCTACTGGATCACTCACTCCATCTTCTTCTGCACTGACACACATATAGACTCTCCATCTTCTTTCTATCTGGCATCACTAGTTTCCAGGGTGACACCTTATGAATGATGATGTATTACATGGGGGAGGGGGTATTCTTTCTTGGATAAAGAATACATAATAAATTTCCTGCCCTTCGAGGAATACATTCACCCAAGCCAGCACTCCAAGTCGGGAGGTTCATCTGAGAATCCAGCTCGCTCAGGGAGGATGGTAAAATTGGGATACACTTTTCTGTGATGTCAACCTACTACTTTTTTTTTTTTTTTTCCTTAATTACAGGGACGGGAGGCAGTGGGAGACCTTAGGCAACAAAAAGGGGTGACACCAGAATTTAAATGTAACAGCAAGGGACAGTGATTAAGACCTCAGCTGAGACAGAAACCTGGGGAAAGAAGTGGTTTTGCAAAAAGAGAGAAAGGAGTGGAAATGAGAGAGATAAAGTGCCCCTTAACACAAAGTTCTTTTAATCTTTCACTATTGTTAATAATCAATGAAAACGTAGTTGCTAAAACCTGCACAAGGCAATGTTTTATGACTTCATGCAGCACCAAGTGGCAGCGAGAGATACATTTTAAAAATTGAGCTTCAGCACGTAGAAATCACTGAGCAGGACGTCACTCGCTCTGTAAAACCTGTCTAAAGCGCTGGGTTGGTAAACATGAGCCAGCTGTGTGGACTGTCTCTGAACAGACAAAGCTAGAGGCTGTTACAAAGCTGGTGTTGGATTAAAAAAAGAAAAAAGGCCGGTTTCAATGTCCAACCTCAGCCTTGATCACTGAACCACAACTCACATACTTTAATCGACTTCACCTGTGATATCGCCGTAAGTGTCTGACTGCAGAATAATAAGAGGACCTGGACAGCACTTTGTGAAATCCTTTCACCAGGACAGAGACACGTCTAAGGACAGTAATGTGTGAGGCCATTGTTTGAGTCTGTCTGTTACATTTTGGCTCATTTAACTGGTGTATTCAGACAAACAAAGCTCTGTTGGAAGAAAAACATATTTTACTTAAAATCATAAAACAAAAAAAAACTGCATATACTGTAGTTTGTTAGCAACATGTTGGATTATAATTAAAAGGAAAATGTCATCTCAGAAACCCCTGTGACTTTTGTTTACTTCTGTTTCCTCTGTCATTGCTTAATTACAGCACTGTGCACTTTGGGTTGAGCAAGAGTTGTGAACTTGTGAAAAGGATGTATAAAGGCTTTGGAAGTGGTCTTAATATTAGATTTCTCACTTCCTGTCTGCATATTTATTACAAACAGTCAGCACTCACAGAGAAGGTTTAATCTGCCCATGAAGGATCAGTGACATTCTTAATGGCATCACATTCTCAGTCCTCTTTCCTCTCTTATGTAAAAAAAAAACAAAACAAACAAAAAAAAAGACTGTATTTGATTTACAGTTTAAAAGATGGTGGAAATGAACGTCAAAGTTAAGGCAGTAGGACAGATAGGACAGTTGTTTCTTAATAAATATGAAACACATTACTTATGATAAATCAGGTCTATCAATAAAACACATTTTGTAGTAGCTGTGTGTTAATAATGAAGCAATTTGCATTGAATTTCCAATTCTTTCATATGATTAACTTTATTGTGAAAAGGACGATTACCAATTTCATCATAATGTGTAAATTGCTATATTCATCAGAGAGGGAGAAACACAGGGAGAGAACTACTCTTCTGTCATTACTTCTATTCACAAAAAGTCACTTGAGTTCATATAATAAATTGCATCTTATCTTTTCTACCATTTAGGTAATTTATTGGGCAGCTCAATGTTGAAAAATCTGTTTCTGAAGAACAACTTGAGTTATGAAGGATGGTGTGGTAGGCCAGACACGTGCATCTGTAATTGCACACTCAAAGTGCTGATATGTGTGCTACCCCTTTATTGTATGTGGAACTAAACTTGGTGTGTAAGTTCAGGACACAGTACAGGATATCTCCACTGATTTTAATCAGTATAACTCATAGACAACTTGAGTTATGAGCCTATATGTGACAGATCACACCCACATGCACCAATCAATATGAATCTGTCCACTGTATGTGAGATACACATTTTTGTATTAATCAAAGTCCAAAATAAAAATGAACCTCAGTGTCTCAGTTTCAGCCATGTCACCTGATGACACAGACACCTGAAGCAGACAACTGTGTAGACACTGTGGGTTTAAGTTTAAAGCTGAACATTTGACAGTTTATTTTATTTTCATTTATTTTTATTTATTTTATTCATTCATTTTTTTTACTAAATTTAACCACGCTCATGCTTTAGGGACAGCCTGTCCTGTTCTGACACACACCTCAAAAAACAAGAGGCAAAATTTTATATCAGTAAATGTATTCAAATAAGTTAACCATGGCTCCAAAATAAGGACGGGGAAAGGAAAGAAGTCATCATCAGATTTCCTGCACAACATAATTTCTTGTGTGCATGTAAATGTGCTGATTGACAGATAGATGAGACTGATAAAGAGGGAGAGAGAAAGGATAGATGGATGCTGCACTGAAGTCTGTTTCAGTCTACTGTGTGTTAAAAATAAAGAGACAGGGCAAAAACATGTCATTGTTTCTCAAACACTTCATATTGTCTGATATGATCTTGATATTGAACCTAAATTACATAGGACATGATCAGTTTGTCCTTGTTGGTTCCATTGAGTTCTTGTATGTCCTCTCTACATGTATCCCATTCAGATGTTATAATCTGCTGTAATCCAGAGTGAATAATGAAACTGTCCCTGGTTGTAGTCTTGAAGAGAGAAACAAATGTACCAGCACTGCCCGTGACCACAGTTGGGGTCATGTAGCACCAGATCACATAAATAATCATTTTCATTTTAAAAAGTCTAAACTGCAGATCCTCCCTGCAGAGGGAACATTAAAATTCATCCTTGTTTCACTGCATGGTAAGATCATTCAGCTATACAACTGATTATTTAGTATTAGTAACCTAATCATTTTTCCTCCTGCTGTTGACATGATTATCATGTGTCACCTTTTCCTGGCAGCAGCAGGTCCGTAAACCTGCTTTGGCACACAGACGATTTTTACAGTCATGCCAATGAAGCACCTTTTAACAGGATTCAGTTGAATTAATTAAAAGCAACTGAAAAGACAGAAAGTGAGGTGGAATGAAAGCTCTCCAAGTTCAGGTGCCAAACACAGAGGCTAATGGAATTCATTTCAGCACAGATTCAAAAATCGTTGTGACATTTACAACCCATTACAGGCGGCTGAATACCGGTGAGCTCAACCAGAACTGAGATACAATGCCAACACAAGCATCTGCCCATAAAAATGAGACCTGATACCCTGTGATGTGTTTGTTTTCACCACACACCTGAAAGCAACAAAGCCACACACAACTGTTCACACACACTTCCTACAAGGAGTAAATATCAAATAGACCTGCCTTGTGTAATGAGCAATGGAGATCTTAGTAAGTTTTCTAAAGACTGAAAAAGGTAGTGGCAGGGTAACACTCAATTCATGATTCATGTTATTTTTTTTCTTGTTCTTCTGTTTTTTTTAAAGCAGTCAGCCAGTAAATCCATAACGGGAATCCCCACCATACCAGCTGAAGGCACAATAAGTGATGGATAAGGAAATATTATGATTACAAAGCAGAACATGGTGAGGAACTTGATGATGTAGGAAGATGGGAAATTGGCAGCTCGGACATGTTTCCACTGCAAGGTGAAGTCCAAGAGTGAGGCAGGTCCAAGAAACAGAGGAAAGGCCAGACACACACCCAGACTATGTGTGACCCACACACACATATTTAACCATGTAAACAGACATATACGGGCAGGCTGAAGTGCAGCCAAACAACCAATATGAATACAAACAACTTTATTGATCCTGAAGGAAATTGTTGTGCCAGAGTACAGGAAAAAATACAACAATAACAAATAATAAAAATAAAAATTGTCTAAACAGGAAAATAAGAGAACAAGAGAGATGCAACTATAAAGTGTCTTACGTAAGATAAGATAAGGAGTGCACAGGAGTTGCTCTATAAGAGAATGAGTCACGTCTGAGACATTTGCATTGATGATAAAGAAAATAAAGATACTGCACATGAAGACTATTGCACATAAAAATAATAGACTATTGTATGAATGTACTATCACCTATAAAACTATGCCAGTGTACATATTTACACATAAATAGAATAAAAAAATATTGCACATGTTATGGTTATGGACAGATATATACAGATATATTGCAATTCTTATTTACAGTAAGGTGTTTTTTTTTGTTTTTGTTTTTTTTAAGTTTCCCTCGGCTGAAGGGGAGTCTGATAGCCTCAGGTAGGAAAGACCTCTTGCAGCGTTCAGTGGAGCTCCTTGGTGGTCTGAAGGCTAAAAGAGCTCTGACAGGACGTCAGTGTGGCATGCAGGGGGTGACAGACGTTGTCCATGATACTGAGGAGCTTCCTCAGCATCCTCCTCTCAGACACCTCCACCACAGACTCCAGTTCAACTCCCAGGACAGATCCAGCTCTCCTGATGAGCTTGTTGAGTCTCTTAGTGTCGACTGTCTTCAGCCTGCTGCCCCAGCACACTACAGAGTAGAAGATGACGCTGGATACCACAGAGTGATAAAACATCTGCAGCATGGTCCTGCAGACGTTGAAAGATCTGAGCCTCCTGAGGAAGAACAAGCGGCTCTGACCCTTCTTGTAGATGGCATCAGTGTTTGTAGTCCAGTCCAGTTTAATTGTTCCAAGTGGACGCCCAGGTACTTGTAGCTGTCCACAATGTCCACTTCTGTACCGCCTGATGGTAACTGCGTTCAGACGGGTCCTCTGTTTTCTGTTTTTCCACAACCAACTCCGTTGTTTTTGTGACATTGAGCTGCAGGTGGTTCAGTCCACACCACTCCACAAACTGCTGATACAGCCCATGATGGCAGAGTCATCCAAGAACTTCTGCAGGTGGCAGGACTTCTGAGGTGTAGAGGGTAAACAGGAAGGGAGACAGAACCGTCCCCTGTGGCGCCCCCGTGCTGCTCACAATGGTGTCTGACATGTGATGTTCCCCAGCCTCACATACTGCGGCCACCCTGTGAGGTAGTTGTTGATCCAGGCCGCGAGTGGAGCATCCACAACCAAAACACTGAGAGAACTTCTGCTTACTCAACAAGAAAATCTGCAGTCGGTCAAATGACATCAAGATTGATTTTGAATGAAGTGGTGAAGTTTTGATTTGAAAGCTTCTGGAGAGGGAGCTTCCTTGATAGAAAGAGAAGTTATGCAAGACAGTGGTACCGTGTCAGGAAAACACATAATTCTTGGAAGAGTAAAGTAAGCAGAGGCACTCAAATCCAGTGTGGCTTGCATTGAGGGCACATAAGCAGAGGTCAAACTGGGTGTAATTTTTCGAGTTTACATTAATATTCTACTTGTGCGTTTTGTAAAAGTTGAGAGTTATATGACTCCAGCTTGGTGAGCCAGAAAACAGGACAGGTGTGTTTACAGGGAGCTGAGTTCCAATTAGTGAAGCTGCTTGTGATGTGCATGTAGGAAATGTGCTTATGGAAGCTTACTGTTGAGGCTGAACTTGAGCCGATGGGATCAGGATTTACTAGCATTATTCATTTCAAATTCAAAATGTACATAAGTTAAATAAATAAAATATGTAAAATAGAAACTATAAAAATATAATTTCGTACACTACAGGCATCTGTTAAGTAATACTAGATTTAGTTGAACATTTGAAGTAAGATCTCAATAACATTTGCTGTGGATGTTCATGATTCCCGATGATGGAGGATGACACTCTCCTTTAGACTTTAGCGACAGGGAGGACATTTTCACATCAAGTCAGTTTCATTTATTTAGCCCAATATCACAAATGCCTCAGAGAGCTTAACTGTGTACAGTAGGAAGAAAGGACAAACTTTTCCCATCCTACAAAGGCTCAGAGAATAGAGGAATCAACACTGTGTTGTTATTTCAGTCCAATATGTTACTACAGGAGCATCTTTGGGGTCCTAGAAGGGCTTTTCACTTTGAGTCTTGTTCCTTCATGCTATCTGATCTCTAAAAGGTTATAAGTGTCAGGATTTATCTTGGTTATTTGGTAGATAGTGTATCAAACCCTATAAGATTCCAGTCCTCTTCAAACCTTTGTAAATGACAGTAACAATATGGGGATGTGTGTAGTTCTGTGTATACACAACATATTGAAATATGTGTTAAATACATGAAATAGCATGTGTCCAATAATTTGATTTAATTTTTTTTTCTTTCTGTTTTTAATACATTAGCAATTTATCTCTTGATAGTTTGGCAGTTGTTACATTAAATGCTCTGCACAGAAGCAGAAAGAGAAAGCGAGCGGGGGAAGAGAGAAAAAAAAAAGTGATAATGGCTCACCATGCTATCAGCGTGTTTGGCAGAGAAACGCACATTAGTTTGCTTATGATCACCAGGCAGCCACACACACAAACTGGAGACAATTGGACACAAAAAAAAAATTAACTAGAGAACTGCATTCAGTCTGTGGATAAAAGATACAGGGAGAGAAATTTAAAAACAACAACAAAAACTCCCTTGGTTTATTAGAGTAATAGAGCTCAGTTTTACTCTGGAAGACTGGAAGGAAATGTTGCCAGAGGGTGTGTGTGAGTGTATGTAAGTGTGTGCGTGGGTGTCTAGGTTGAGCATAAGTGTGTGTCTGTGTGCAGCTAATTAGGATGTGTCATTCAGCAGACTAGTCACCTGACTTTAACTTTAATTATAGTTCTTTTCCAAGTCTAAACTGTTTCAGTGAACACACACACACACACACACACACACACGTTATTAGTGCATGGCTGCTGGCTGCATTTCTTGACATTGCTTGCCTCAGGCTTGAGATTATCCATAACCACTTAATGCTGAATCCTAATCTAACCTTAGTTACAATTCAGCCTGAGAACCTAAACCTGTCACAGCCCAGAGACTGTGGCCCTGCTTTGTGCAAGTGTCAAACTAATTTAAAGCAAACTTTGGAACATGTGTGAAAGACATTAGCCCCATTGGGCTGGTGTTGGACAGGGGAAAAGTCTTTGTCAGTGAATGTGAAATAAAATATTCATCCTTACATAGGCGCATATGGAACAAATGAAATAAAATGAATTTAGATATACAGATAGCCTTCGAAGTGTTCCACCTATCAGTCATCTTATACAATACTATTTATATGGAAAATTGGAAAGTGGGATGCTGGAAATAACTCTTCCCAGTTCACATTCAGACAGAGCCACAGTGGAGCATTTGTTTCACACAGACCTATGCTTGAATGCCAATACCATTATGGATAGAGCCCCGAGGCTCATGCAGTACTGACATGTGGTTAGACTAGTGAAGTCAGAACAAGTAACGTTTCTGTAGGGCCTCCAACGCAGCTTCTGTCTGAACTGAACAGAAAGGCCACAACTCCCACAAGGTTAGAGGCTCACAGATATTCGTGATAAATGTTTCTTTTCCAAAACTGTTTTACACATTTTTATAGCCTCGATTTGATCTCACATTATTATCAGAATATGTTTTAAATTTGTCTTGTATCCCAAATCAGGAAATGAAATCAGAAACATGTAGCATGAAATACTGTTAAATTCTGCCCCTTTGACGTAAGACATTCACTTGTGACTTATTCAAACAGATGAAATTGTATAATTGCCAGCATATTTACGAGGTTAGGTGACTGTCTGAAAGGGGCTTTGGAGATAAAACTAGTGTCGGTGAATAATAAGCCCTTTGTGTGTTTCTAGTCATTTATATGGCAGTTCAATGAGGACTGTGACAAAACACCAGAGGCTGAGAGACATCAGTACATCCAGACGCTGGCCCTTCAGCCTCAGAAACCTGTTGTTATTCAGGAGGGAGCAGCGGAGGCTAATCTGTTTCTTCCACCGTCGTCTCTGTGTTGATACCACACCTTGTTTTGTCTCCATTTGGAATGACAACAAATAAGAAGCTGAAGTTATGGCCATACAAGATAGAGGACTCATTCTCTGAGCTGCTGCCTATCTTATTTTCTTTTCTTGGCGTGCCCCTTTTTTTTCTCCTCTCCTTCCTCTCTACCATTCTGCTGACATCCCGTAATTTCCCAGTGGGCTGACGGCTGAGCGTGGGAGTGGATCTTTGAGTGAGAGTCAGGATGGAGTCACGAGGGGAGAGGCAGAAAAAGGCGGGGGATTAAGAAGATGTGACGTCATGCTGTGCGTGCTCATTTAACAGGATAAGAGGTTTTTGCTAATGTGCTCTTTTTTCACCTTTCATCTCAGTCACATCTGCCTGCTCTTAAGGACAGAACACGAAAGAATCAATTTTTTTTGGCTTATCTCCTCACTCTTCAGAATATGCTGAGAGATGGGTCCAAACTTCAGTCAAGACGCATATATAATGATAAATAGACACCATTTTATCTACTCTTAATCTACTCTTGCAGTTACAGCAGGTCTCTGAGACTTAATCAATACATGTTAGCCTGCAGTTACACTTTTGTCTTAATGCTTAAACACTAATGGTGATTCTTAAAGCACTCTGAAATCATTAGCACTTGTAGCCAGTGCATTTACCAGGTGTGCCAACCACAGTGCATGTTCTCTGCTTTACACTCAGTTTGCAGTTTAATAACACACTTCCAGCAAACTGTCATCATTCATTTCTACATGGCTACACTATTTTGCCAATTACCTTTCCTCAATTAGACACATGAGAACACTTTTAGTTTGTGAGGTCACTTACAAATCAGAGCCTGAGGACTATAAATAGGCGACAGGTCGACATTTATTTTGGACAGCAGTCAGTATTGGACAGAGAGGAAGATGGGTGAGAACTAGAGGGGGACAAAAGTAAGAGGAGGAGAAGGAAAAGCTGAAGTAGGACAGGAAAGACAAAGAGAAATGGCAAAGGAAGGGTGTTTGGAATAACTTATTAAATCAGCGCAGCTCTGGCTGACCATGTTGTCAAGAATGCGGTGAGCGTGAGGGAGAATGGGCAGTGCATACACCCAAAGCCTGAGCCGCTTCAAAAGAGAACTGACGAGGACTCAAAGTGCTGTCTTACTGGTACAGTATACTATACTGTCCTTTCATGATGAAAGGAATGTATCACTGAAACCATTCCAATATTTTTTACAGACCTGCAAGAGAACCAGTATCTGATGGAAGAGGTTGACTGTTAATCCCAGAGCAGGACATCCACATCGTAAATATGGTAAATAACCACATCATACTGTCTGTAGGACCAGATAAAGGATAACACCATATCAAACACCATATTCCAAAACATCAGCACAGTGAGTCTCCTCTACTGGAACTATAAGCTCTGCTAAGCTATAAACTAGATTATCCTATCATTGGTACTGGATCTATAGGAGTATGGCAGCACCTCATATTGACTGATTCCTATCTCTTTGCACTGTGCTACACGGTTTAATCTCCTCTCTTTCAGAGATTCATGGTGGTAGAAGCAGATGTATCATGAGCTAATATATGTGGATCATATATCATGGTTTGTGTGTATGATATTGATACAAACATGAGTTTTTGACAAGTTTTACAAGGATGGTGCAAGGTTTTGTGGTTAATGTGTAGAGTTTTGCAAAAACAGCCTATAGTTTCAGATAGTGCTGTAGCAATTAGAAAAAAATCTGTTAGTATCATTTGTGTGGACACAGCACTCAGGCTGGAGATCTGGCCCCCCGGAGTCTGCAGACAACATCGGCTCCGGGATGAAATAAGTGTCAGTGTCAGCTCCAACTGAGACCCTGTACCGAGGTTTCAAGTGCTTGTTGTCACTGTAAGCCGTGTGCCTCTCTCTTGCCACTTTTTCCCCCTCAGCCACTTCCACTTCTCGCCTTTCTGCCACACCTGAGGATGGTTAGAAGTGAAACTCCACTGACTGCATCTCAAGTATCATAATGACAGTTTCAGTGCTTGCATTTATGAATGCCCATAGTACACACTGGAGGCATGATATAATCATGATGTATTTGTTATTGTACAGTGGGCAAGATGTACTGATCAAGGGAGGAAATGTTATGCAATAGGTGGAGATTCAACTTGTAAAGATACCACATGTGTGCAGGATTTTAAGTAGAACAACAACAGGCTCAGATGTTTAGACATGCTACACTTTCAGCTACAGTGCCTTCAGAAACAAATCACACGAGTCTCAAGGTTTATTAAAAAATTTTTAAAAATGAAATAGTGATGGCCACTGTCCCTGGGCTGAACAAACCTTGCTCAAGGTGAGTTAACTTTTAACTTAAGTTAACATTATTCAGTTAAATGTCAACATTTCATTTCAAGCAACTGAAAATGAGATGGCTTACCTCAGTTTGCATCATAAATTGGTCATGTAGGGTCGTGTATGGAGCACAGGTACCAGATATTCCTTCTCCACTCTGCTCCTATTGATCATTGATCTGACAGTATACCTATTATTTCATATATTGCACATATAGGCAAATCACAAGTATGACATTACATACCACATAGCACATTTATGAACACATTTGCATACAACAATCACCTGCACCAACACATTGATTTCTGCACACACACACACACACACACACACACACACAGCCAGACACTGGCTGGTACCACTACCACTGTGTACACAGGATAGTCCTGAAATTAAATGTTTGCCCTTCAGATTTCTTTATATTAACAGGATAAAACAAACCTAGCATTCAGTGTCCTAACATCAACCTCACCATCATTATAACATCATTTCTTTGCCTAGATAAAAAAAACAGTAACTACAGTTATTGTACTCATTCATTACTACTGTATAAAATGGGAGATGAATCTATATTTGTTCTATCTGAATTTCTGCATTTCCTCTCTGAAAAGGAAGTGTGACATTTGTGGAAACTTTGAGAGTATGAATGAAGGTAACAAGTTATTATCATATATTTCCCTAAATCAACCAAAATAACATCACTATCTATGAACTGGATGATGATGTCAGTCTTGAGTATCTAAAATGGCCTTTAGTATTTGAAATTAGAAAGAAGGGAACTTACCTCTGCAGCCTGCTAGAAGCTACATAAGCCACTACTAACAGG
Source organism: Scortum barcoo (assembly GCA_023238725.1). Lineage (NCBI taxonomy): Eukaryota > Metazoa > Chordata > Actinopteri > Centrarchiformes > Terapontidae > Scortum > Scortum barcoo. The sequence goes on from CM041554.1 coordinate 25,983,521, forward strand.
ACACACCCTCATCTCTGATTGAAGTGATGTGTTGGTGCCAGTTTTTGACAAAGAAGAAGAAGGTGTAAGGTAATAAAGAGGACGATACATCTGGGATGCAGTGATACATATGAATGTACTGTGGCTCCAAATCTGAATTATTATTTCATTAAAAATATGTATGTATGTATTGTGTCTGAGTTTCTCACATTATCTAGAAAACAAGTGACCAACTGTCCAATAGTGGTGAACACTTAAAAATCTGAAGTGGTGTTGAATCCATAGTCAAGACTCAGAGCAGCCCTCAAGTACAGCCCTGCTGACCCACTAAAATTAAGTTGTTGGATAGGTGATACAATTTACTGACACCATTTGCCTCAGGATGATTAAACCACTACTGGAGCACTAGCTATTTCCTAGCAAGTGAATTTTTCAAATAAAGACAGAGGGAATCAGGAAACATTGGCTGAGCTCAGCGTCAGAGCCTCTAGCTAATAAGAAGCACAAACCTGGCAACTGTGTGCAACAGTGACCGTGTCAGCTAATAAGAGTGAGGAGGGCTGCTTCATCACTTTCTCAAGCAGAACTCCTACTGTCCCTGAGCTGATGCACACTAATCGTGGCTTGGATGCAATGGGCTGGAATGTGTAATGATGATGTCCTTGTGCATGTAATGGAGTGAGGTACCTGCAGCCTGCACTGCCTTCTAACTATCTGTGGACGTCAGCCAAGCGGCCACAATGTTTGTATGTACGGTTGAGGTTTGACAGAGCAAAATGAAGTGATGATTTACAAGCTGCATAAACCCCCAAATCCAAATGTGACATGCAATTTACAGACATACTGACAACTTTATTTCTCCTCTGCACTATATGAGATGTAGAGGTGAGTAACCCAAATGTAAATATACCTGATGCAAGCAGCACAGTTCAAACTGAGTATTAGGTATAGGATAACATCACACTCACACAGTTACAAACTTTAAAGAGTAACTGAATACACTTTTTAATGTTACTAAATTTCATACACAGTCACTTTACTGATCCCAGTTTAGTGATTAGTTATGTGTTTAGTGTTTAGTGTTTAGTGATGATTACACACAAGTTATTCTTGCTCTTTCCATGGGAAATCCACCAAGTCTTTGCTCTTGATCCCCAACAATCTGAGATGTACCCTGGACACTCTTCCCTCAAACTATAAGGCCAAATCACAATCATCACCAGCTCTTGACAGGTACTATAAATTAACTGCAGCAATTAACTATCAGCTGGAGCGGCACATAGATAACGCTAGATCATGGCTGCACTCAAAAGAGCAGAGGAGGAGGGTTTGCTTCAGCAAACTGCAGAAAAGGGAGGAAGTGTGGGCTCTGAGGAAAACCAATGGAGTCTGGAGTTCAGGATAAAGAACATGTTGCCTGCAGGTCACCTTGTTCACTTGACTGCTCTCTGAAGGCGAAGGTCTCTGTAACTTGTCTTTGTATTGACTGTATTCTTGACTTGGTTCTTAATGATGATAAACCTCAGTGATGTTTTATTCAACTGTTAATTCTATAACAATGGGCGAGTTCATCAATTTTTTTAGCCAATTAATGTAAAGATTTTTATTGATTGTTGAGTTTTGTCCTGTATTTCTGGTTGATTAATTCATTAGTAACACCAATGATGTCAGTTGTGTGCCTGATAATCAAAAAGTGCCATCTTAAGAAGAGGAATATATTTGTATGTTGTTTTGGACCTTGTAGTGTGATGTGTATATGTTGACATGTTAATACAATTTACTTGGTATCCTAAACATGTTCCTTCATTTCCTGGTTCTATCTAATGGTTACAGTCATCTCCAAATAAACTCAGTTACTTTGGGGCCGTTAGCCGACAAGGTGCAAAGAAACATGCTGCTGTTTAGCATTAATTTTACATTTTAGTATTTTACCATACTGAAATTTGCATTTTAACATGACATGAACCACAGAGCCATCACACTCCTGGCACTTGCAATAGCAAATAACGCTAATCACCTCTTCAATCAACACAAAACATTATTACTTACCATCTGGTTAACAACACAGGGCTTTGAGATGGAGACGAGCTGCAGCAGGAGATCTGTCCCTTCTGCCACCGAAGCCCAGAGCACACTGCCCCGCTGACACTGCTGGGCTGGGATGTACTGATGTGGACATTAAGATTGTATGTATTGTCTGTCCTTATGTTGCTGTGTGTATATCTGTATGTTTCTATGTTATACTTGCTGTGAAAACAACTTTAAATGTAAAATTTCAATCTTACATCACCAGTCAGTGTGGAACATTTACAGGTTTGCAGTTTCAGTGGTAACATAGTGGTGTAACATGCACATGCATAGTTTTTACATACTCAAGAGTTATGTTTAGTATGTGACCTTTAGCTTTAACATTTAGCATAGAGTAACTGTGTAATTTTAAGCTAACAAAGACCCCGTCACTTATAGTGATGTCCTAACATGAGATGTTTCATTTCATGAGCTGGGTGAGTAACTTTGAAAAGTCTGACCTCCTGGTTCAAGACTCAGGGTGACAGTAAGGTCATTATAATTCATCCTGTGGACACAGTGAATGTCTGTGCAAACTCTACAGACAATCTATCCTGTGGTTGTCAGTGTCACAAAGTGTAGACAGTGTGGTGGTGCAATCTGACAACTCACACTCATAACAGTGCTGTTGCTGCTGGTCCTGCTTTGCTCATTCTTGCCACACTCCACTGCTGCTGGCTGTTTTTACTTATTTCTCTCTCCATCAAACTAGCTCCTCCTGATCTAGCATTTCATTCCCATACCTGTTGGGGTCTGTTCTGTACAGCCCTCGGGGTTTATTGCACTCCCCGAAGAATCCAAGCGGTAGTGCAGGATTCAGCGGGAGCAGAACCTCAGGAGCAGAACCTATTCTACCAAATAATAAATGTACACATATGCTCTGACCTACTTGCCTCTGACAGAACAGAATATGAACAATCCCATCGGTAAATCTGAATGTGAAATATATCAGTTACACATATTTGAAGAAGAATTTGCTCCTCTGTGTTGCAAATATGTCAATATGAAACAGCTATTCAACCAACTTTTATATATATGGACATATAATAATGTATAAAATAATTTATCATTGTCAATTATTTGGCATATTTTTCAACCATCCATCCATCCATCCATTTTCTTCCACGGGTCGCAGAGGCACCAGGCTAAGCAAGGTAGCCCAGACCTCCCTCTCCAGAGCAAAGCACTCCAGCTCTTCCGGGAGGGTCCTGAAGCGTTTCCAAGCCAGATGAGATGTATATTCTCCAGCGTGTTCTGGGACTACCCTGGGGTCTCTTGCCCATTGGACGTGCCTAGAAGACCTTCAAAGGAAGATACCCAGGAGGCATCCCGATCTCAACTACGCTTCCCATATGTGTTTTGCAAAGATTAGAGCCAAATCTGCTGCACACATACTGTATGTGTAATAAATATGTCTATGTCATGCGCATGAGTGTCAAATACCTAAATCAGCATTCAAAATGGTAGCTTTGGTCTATACAGACATGTATGTAATAACATACACTGGTTGTATATGACAGTTGTACAGAAAACATACGATGGTCACAAGTGGAAAATAAATATTTTTTTGCCTAATTGCAACCTAATAATAGCCTTATAATAACCTTAACTGGAACCTTAAAAAACATAGAATTTAATTTACACATTTAATATAAAATAAATATAAACTTTGTAAAGGCAGAATTTTTAGCAGAGCTGTTATATTGAATTAGGTTAGATTGTACAGGTGTACAAAAAGTGGCCACTCAGTGTATACTGAGAATCTATGCAAATATTGTTTTGTGTGTAAAAGAAAAACACAAATGTTATAGAGTATGTTATGTGGACATTCGTGACTTTCAGATATTTAATATTGTGGGAAATAATTTAACAGCTAAAATATTCATATTTTAAAGCTGGATACCATTATCTTTTTTTGACCTTGAGCTGGGAAGATAGGAAAGCATTTACATGGCATCCAGTTAGAACCCATTATTAAGAATGACACTGTGTCCAAGTAATGGAGGTCAAGTAGGTGTGTAAGATGTCTTTTACTCATTATAAAAATGATGGTAAATTCCTGAGGGACAGAGACGGCACAGGACTGCTTGATTTGCTGGGAGTCATCATGTCCAAGTTTCTCCCCATGTACACAAAGAAAAACTTGCATTTGTATTTGATTGCAGCATTATTTATTTTTATTAAGTAATTTTTTTTTTGCAGCAGCAGCAGCAAGTATTTTTTGGGGGGTTACACCCTTTAATGTTTTTTGTGGATAGGACAGTGAGAGACAGAGAGAGAGAAAGAGAGAGAGAGAGAGAGAGAGAGAGAGAGAGAGAGACAGGAAAGACGGGAGGGAGAGAGGCAGAAGACATGCAGCAAAGGGACCCCGGCCGGGAGTCGCAGCATTATTTTAAGAACCTAAAGCTGACAAAATTTCACACAATACATAAAAAGGTACCATTTGCGATTTTCATAGAACATTTCTATACAACACATGAATGTAATGTATGTCTGGCCAATAACGAGTAACAATAACTTGTTTAATTGGCTTCTTTGATGGGAATATAAATGCTTACGTTCATTCAACTGTTCAGCTGTCTCAAAAGGAAGCAACAGACTGTCCTCGAGAGTCACCTACAACAGGTGGAAGGTTAACAGATGTAAAACAATAGTTACAATCAATTACCACATGCAAATTCACCTGGTATAAAACAGAGTACGCCACAGGAATTTACGTGTCCCCGAGTTCATTAACGCTGTAAATCATTTGGGTGTGCTGCAGTGAATTCTGAATGAGCTTTCTGTTAATTAATCTCCATTAAAAGTGTTGTAACACTGATCATGATGCATCACACATCAGGGTGTAAACTGATGTGTAATAGATTAATACATCATTAATCATGTTATGTGTCAAGTGTGAGTGGAAAATGGTTAACACCCACTTTGTTGAGACCTCAGAAGTTGAGCCAGGATTTGATCCCTGAGACAAATGCTTTGTCAGCATGACAAGATTGGAACCTGCATCTGGAGCTCAGTGTTAACTGTGGAAACATCTTTCTTTGCTACCCTAGGTGAATCTTTTTAATGTAGCTCAGAAATCAGTAGTTACACCAGAATGTCAAACTTTTACTTATATATCTTAAAGACATCAAAGGAGCCCTAAAAAGCAACAAACACTTGACTTAACGTCTAAGCAAATGAAGCAGTGCACACTATACTGCTGAGAAAAGCTCTGTTCTAAGGCTGTAATGGTAATTTGAACTGTTAGAAATGTCCAGGAATACACACAGCAGACAACCATCATTAAATTAGTTAGATATGAACTAAAGTGTTTGGCTTTTTAATGAAGGATTAGATACAAAATGCAGTTATGCTTTAGTTTGATGCTTCACACAACTCATAATCAAGCTGAAACAAAAAAAGTACTCCATTAGGAGCAAAAAAAATCTGCCCCTCCAGAGGCAAAGACACAGATGTAGTGCTTCATTACATCCCTGTTTCCTGCAGTGAACAACTGTTTGTTGCACTTTTTCCTTTTATGGCTACCTTTGTTCTTCTCAGCTCTTGCTGGTGAGGTCACAGAAGGTGGGGATGCTTTATGCTTTTATTTGCTCCGCATTTATGAACCAGAAAGTAAATAATGAAATATGCAGAGAATGCGGAGCACAGGAGCTCAGCAGGCTGCTGCAGTTCAATTGCATTTTCAAGTATTTGGTTTAAATTATTGATATCTGACTTAAACATCACTTTACATGCTGTATTAAGCTGAATTAGCAAAATCAAAAGCAAGAAAAAGTAAAAAGAAACAGATGAATGTGTCTGTCTGTTCTAAATGCAAGGTAATCTGTAACTGCTAACATGTCTGGCTGACTAGCTTACTATCAGTAGTACCCCAGTATTACTTCAAAGCACATCATTAGCTAACCAAAAGTAAAAAAAACTCAAATATGTTCAAAACTAGCACATTCCCTGTTTCCTGAGTGAAAGTTGTGGCTATCGTTAACAGCCAACATTACCTGAGATAATGTTGATTGTCAAACACATTGGTTAGTTGTCTTTTGTCTTGTTGCATTAATCATGTTAGAATCAATTCTTATCATACTTTCGTACTGATAAAAACAAAAAGCACAATGTAACACAATTCAGGAGTAAATCATGACGACCATGAAGCATTATCTCCTGTCCCACTGAAGACATTTAATAATGGCAAAAAAACAATGACATAACTTGTTCACATTAATACATGAAATAATGAATGTATGACCTTTAGCTCCTTCAATTGTGCGATAAATAACTGTGAAATAGAAACAAGTAAGAAATGATAATGTTAACAATAGTAGTAACTTTGAACAATAAAGTTATTATTAAAAATAGTCTTAGAGCAGTTCTTAAGCAGTGTCCTCATTCAGGACCCTCGTGGTCTGAGGGTCTCCTCCTCAGCATCTCAGTGATGCCCTGGTGAATCTTCTTCTCATAAGCAGAAGCAGGGAGAAAAAGCTGTTGTCTGGGTGGATGAAATCCTTCTTACTCTTAGTCTTACTCTTGTATTGCTCGGTGTAAATGTCCTTTATGTACGCTAGAGTGCTGCCTATGATACCTTCAGCCTTCTTTTCAGGGCTTTAGGATCCTGTTCGGTGCTGTTCCCACACCAGACAGTGATGTTCCCTGTAAGGACACTCTTGAAGTTGCAGAAGTTGGAATTCCTCAGTATCTGAGAGGATATCTGGAACGTCTGAGGTGAAAAAGTCTATAACTTGCCTCCCTCACTGCAGAGCCTCTGTCATGTGGACACCAAGGTATCTGCAGCTGTCTGCCATCTCCACTGAGGACCTGTTATTAAAGGTTGTAGATCCTGCTGTCCTGACAGCAGAAGGTCAGGCCCTCTACTTCCTTCAGACAGGCCTTTTCATTGTTATCCATGATCAGGACCACCACAGCTGTGTTGGTTGAATGACACACATCTAAGTCTAATACTCACTGTTTTAACTTGTCTTGTTTTAACTTGTTTTTAACTGTCTTTTTTACCTGTCTTTGGTCTCTTGAGGGAAATCTAAAGCTGCTAAATGCTCCACCGTGTTAACCTGCCAGTCTCTGTATCTGAGCAGATGGTGCACAGTGAACCAAAACTGACCTGTTCACATTGTAACATTGTTTTATATTATCATTTAATATATTCTTATTATAAAAGTATCACCAATAGCAGATTTAGGACATTTACAAGATCTTTTTCCATCTATATGGGGTGAAAAGCGTGTTTGGGAAGTTAACATTTAGTCTGTCAGAGATACAGAGATGCTCACCACAATGCTTTGACATCTCAGTCTATCAGGGGAATTTCACAGTAAATTATTTTCCCTCCACTGCCACTGCTAACTTAATTCAGATCAGCACTGAAATGGTAGATGTGCCTAATTGCATTGCATTGATTTTGTTCATGAAGTTTCTCTGATTTTTACCACCTGCTCATGCCTGTCGCCAGTTTGTGTTTCAGTTTCAAAGCTTCTGTTATCTGTTACACAAAGTGTTTCAAGCTTAGTTTCAAGATTGTTTTTTGGTAGTGGTACATTGAATCTAAAGTTTTTAAAATATATTGACCATTTTCCAATGCTTTCTAAAAATAATTCTACTTTCACTATTAACGATTTATAATTAACATTTGACTGCACATACTTTCTGATGAATCCACACTGTCATTTAACATTTCCGCTATGACAAAGAATCCCAGTTTGTGACTCCTTGTTAAGATAAAGTATTTTTGTCTGCCTGTCAACTCAAACAGAAACCTGAGGGGATTTCTTGCTTCAAGCATTCACTTCAGGTAAAGCATTCAGATCAGGTGAAACCACTGTAGCATAAAGCTGAATATACACATAAACAGCAGAAAATCAAGTGTGCCAACAGTGTTGTTTTCTGTTTTTTTTTCCAACTGGGAGGTTTGGATATCTTCCTAAAAGCTACAGATTTGAATATTTCCATAACAATAGCAAAGACAAAAAAAAGTGCAGTTGGGAGATTCAGAAAGTCTCTGAAAGCCACCATTTTCCATACTTCCTGATTTCCATAAATAGTAGTTGATTTACTCTTCTGGGTCTCCATAGATGTTTTGTATAAGGGTTTTTTTGTCTGTCCCTTAATGTGAATATGTGTGCATGTAACAGCACGGACACAGCAGCATCGGTGCATACTAAATGGGCCCAAGTCTGAAGCACCAGGAGCAGATTTAGGAGCCGGTGAAGCACAAAATAAGGAAATGAGGATATTGAACTTGAACTGAACTTACCTTTACTTGTCTCCCTGCTCTGAGAGTGAGTGAAGCAGACATTTTTTGGAGGTCAAAGACTATAAAATCCCTCCTCAACACTTGTCTACAGATTGACTTTCGTTTCGTTACACAGTTTGAAACCATGGAGTATCTTTCAGCCTTGTCGCCATACAGCACATTGTCTAAATTGAATCTGACAGTGATTTGCTCCTCCCAAAAGTTAACTGTCTTGGGGACGGCCATGGGATAACTCTTAAGCCTGCACTGCATTAATGGATGATGACTGCTCTCAGCTCTGGGCCGTAAGTAAAGTATTGAAGGTAAAATTAAGCTGGACCAAATGACAGCGGTGTGATAGTATTAATATCAACTTCTTTCAAAAGGGTCAGGCACATTTCAAATAACTCCTCCTTACAAAGTGTTGCATTAACAAATCTGACCAAGGTTGGATGAGCCATTGCCCCAGACAGATGAGGGGCATTCCCTTTGAGCGCTCATATCAATGTTTAACTCAGTGACTGTCTGATTTTAGCAACTTAGTATATTTCAGTCTGATAAGAACAACAAGGTGTGTCTGGGACCAGTGATGACAATACATGAAGATGGTAAAGCATTTACATATGTCATCTATTTAAATCTTGTGCTAGTATTGCTTTAGACACCTGATTAAATATTCGCGTGCTAAATGAGAAAAACACCACAGTTAGCATCAGATGCAATAATATTTTTAGAGCTGATGAGTAATATTGCAGAAAACAGATCAAAACAATTTACATCCTCCTCTTTTTACTCAAACCCAGTTACTTACATGGGCATTTCCTCTAACTCTGCCTCATGTTTAATAATCTTTTTTTCCATGAAGGTGATGAAAAATTCATGCCTTGTCCCTGGATATCAAGTGAAATCATTATGCAGCCTGAGTGCTCAGCGTGAATATCAGCATGTAGGTCTTCTCTGTCCTGTAATGAGAGTGCAATAACAGACTATGAAAAAGGAAATTGGCGCTGAGACTGATGTTTATAGGTATTCAGAGGTGAAAGTGAATCAGAATGTTAAGAGGGGAAAGTAACTTTATTATACTAACAGTACTAAAAATTCAGGTGTAGAATATTTTTAAGTTGAGCAGTAGAATAAGTGGTCTTTCTTCAGTGTTGATGCCATGATCACTGGTTTTATTTATTACAGTTGATATTCAGATAACAACGTTCAGGGTTTATAATATGTAAACTAACGTAATTAGTTCTGTTCTGTGACCTACAAGTCACCTCCACCTTCTTCTGCTGAAAATGAATAAACTTTTACCACTGGGTTCTCACCTTAAAAGAAGGTCTAGCTTTATTGAGCAACAAATTGGCTGGATAATTGGATGGATCTTAAAATGTATTAAAGGCCTGATTCTGCAGATTACATGGTTGTTTTTCATCAAATGCAGGTTTTTCTGGATTTTCAACATTGATTCCAGCAAGAAGCTAAAGGACTATAGTTACAGACTTCACTGCTGCATTGTAGGGGTATAAACGAATATATTATTCTGATATGTACAGATAATGTGCTCTGAAGAGACACGGGAAACATTTGAATTTTTGCAGCAAGATTTCCTCCCGCTGCCACGCTTCCGCAATCTGTCTCCAGACTGATAGTTTACCACAATGTATTTCATGACTGACATGCCAGAGTTCATTGCTAAGAAGGAGTGTGGCGTTTATTATCAAGATTGAAAAGACTTATTACCTCAACTGAACTTTGATTATTGCCTAACCATAACTGCAAATTGGTTAACAAGTGTTTTAGCTGAGGAATACCAGGATCAAACTACACAATAATAAGAAGAGGAAATGTCTCCTTGACAACCTGTGACTATCAAGTTCAGTGTTTTGTTTATGCTGTTTCTGTTTTCTTCATTTAAACTGAAAAATTTCAATAAAAAAAATAGCATCTGCAAATCTTTCAGTGTTACTTTATCCACTTGAGGCACGTAAGCTGTCTCATATCCATAATCCCTGTGACATATTAAACATAGCCAGATACACTAATGAGATTATTAGATAATTCATTAATTAATTACAACATTTGTCTTTGTTAACACATGGTCCATGTCCTAAGGCAGTCCAGAAAAATACTTTTCTTGTTGATGTGTAAAAGCATTATGTAGGGGCACCAAAATATAATTAGAACTAAGTATTGTATGAATTCTGCATGAAGGGCAAACACGGGACACCGTCATGTTGTCTTGTAAAACGGGGGTGAAGAGAGGGGAAAAAACAAATGTACGTTTACATGGATGAATATAAACTGTACTCCAGCTTCACTATGAGTGATCTTAAGAACAGGTTTTAAGCACACACTCTGTAGGATGACCATGCAAAATGTAATCTGCTCAATTCTTTCAACTTCAATAGTAATCCCATCCCTATTTAGAATCCCACTTTTCATGCAGGACATGTGGGAGTACTTCATTTAAACCTCTTTATTTAAGATTACATTCAAATTCTTTTTTTCCTTTTGAAAACCAAATCAGTGTAAAAGAGGAAGATGACTATGACCTTAACATTAACTATAAGTCACATTATTATTATTATTGTGTTATTGTTATTTCAACAACACACACACACACATTTACTTACACACATATTTACACACATTTACTTACACACATATTTACACACATTTACTTACACACACACATTTACTTACACACACACATTTACACATATTTACTTACACACATATACACACACACACACACACACACAATACAGGCCTGTAATGAAGATCCTTTTCATTACTACAATGTGTGATAATTGGATCAATCACAAATAAAAGGAATAAGGCACAGGTGTGGAAATTTGAATGTTTATTTAACTTTAACACAGGGTTAACATGTAGCCCGGTTTGCAGATGTTGTAGCTGCCTCTCAGCTTAAGTGGATGAAGTCTGACCCTGCAAAAGACAAATATTTCTTCTTTATATTGAGTATGTTGACATATGTGAGCTGTATTAAAACTTCTGGTGCAGTAATGTGAAGGTCACTCACCTTGTTGTGTCTCCTCTCCAGGGTGTCAGGCTAAAAGGGTCCCCAAGGTACTGGGAGCCATTTTAAAGGTTCCGGGAGACACCATTTGATGATTGGTGTAGGGGTGCTTAAGTTCAGTGAGCTGGTGTTTAGGTCCGTTATATGTCTGTACTGAATTGGTGTACCCATTACAATCATGTACAATGTTTTCATTTGTGTGGGATAATATATTTTTATGTATTTGTTGTTTTTTGTGTGTTGTTTAATGTTAGGGGAGGCTGGTTCTTCCCCTTGCTGTGTTAAGGATCAGGGGTGTGGCCAGTGGCAGGCTATATAAGGCTGCCAGTTGCAATCTAGCGAGGGTCTGTTAGGACCACATGTGGCCTGTGGTCAACCGTCTGTTTTTGTGAACCAAAATGTCTATAATGTCTTGTGAGTGAAATAAAAACACCTGGGTTGGTTTGCACCTAACCTCTGCCTCAAGCCTCCTGTTTAAGTCGAGCTGCTACACGGTCATCCTAACAAGGCCAAACATTTGGAAGCAACTTCTGTTTCTGTTCACAATGCCTTTCTTGAAAAAACCAGCATGAGTTATATGTATTTTGGGATGTATTTACTGCATGATCAGACTTTGCTTTCATTGATATGCACCATTTTCCTCAGTTTACCTTTAGATATACATTGAATGTTACCAGACCATTGCTGAATAAATGTCAAAAAAAAAAAAAAGAAGGGCTTAGTTTTAGGGTTGAGAAGATTTGCAAGAATCACAACTTAAGTGCAAAAGTAAAAAAACAGTCACAGTTATTCACTTTAACTCTTTGGCTTTTGAGAGTCTGCATACAAAAATCCCAATAAATCTCAACTGCGTTCAAATCTCTGACAAACTACCACAGAAATGGCTAGAAAGAAGCAACTGAATAAAGGAAACAAGAGAAAACAAGAAAGTAAAGTCTAAGCAAGAAAAACTCAAATACATGATAATTATGGTAAAAATGTCATCTGTCAAGTTACTCTTTATATAATAATCATGTTTATTTTGTTGCAAAGTATACCACTGAAACTATGATATTTTTTGTACAAATTTGATCTTGCTTCCATACTTTTGGCCTGTAGTGTGTGTGTGTGTGTGTGTGTGTGTCAATGTCATGTCACATCATAAGGTTATGAACTAAGCTAAATTACGTCATGTCACGTTATTCCCAGTCGTAGATGTCAATTTCTGCTAATTGAGCTTCCATCTTATCTACATATTCATCCTTTATTCAGCCAGGAAGGTCCCACTGAGATACAATATAAATACAGTTTCACATAAATAAGTAAATGAACCTTGAACATGATTTTGTGTCAGATTTGACCATGGTCGTTACATTCACACACTGCTGCGTCCCACAGTGACCGTTTCCTCTGCTCCCGTTTCTCCAGCGAACTAACTTCTCTGCTCTCCACTCATCTCTTGCACTTTGCATTTCCTCTGCTCTGCCCCTCCTCCTGCTCTTCCTCCTTCACACGCTTGTCTTCCTCCTCTGCTTGTTCCACCCACATTATCCTCTATCCATTCCTCTTCATCTCTCCTCCATCCCACTCCATCCCACTCCATGGCTCTCTCATCCTTCCTCACCTCCTGTCCCTTGACAGCAGTGTCAGATTTTCCCCTGGCCATGAATTTTGCATGACTGTTCGTCTATGCAGCTAGAAGACTCACATTCCTCACTCTCTCTCTCTCTCTCTCTCTCTCTCTCTCTCACTCACACTCACACACACACACACACACACACACACACACACTCTCACACACACATCAGTCCCACTAAGAACACCGTGGTCACATCTCTCCAACCCTTCCCCCTCATTAAAGTTCTATGTTAAATAAATGTTTCAGGGAGATCTTTTTACTTGCTGCACCCGAGTCTGGTACAGAGGGCATTACTTGCAGCCGAACAAATCTATTTTCACTCTAATATATATGGCTTCTATATTCCAGTTCCTACAAACCTATGCAATGAATAACTAAGAGAGAAGAGAGACGGGAAAAGCCGGATTCAAGGGGAAAAGGGTTAAGACAGAGGACAAGACTTGGAAATGAGCTATGGAAAGGAGGGAAAGGCTGATGTGAAAGTAGGAGTGATGAAATTCAGTTATTTTCCTGTTGATTTTCCTGCAGATGTAGCAAACTCTTTTTTTCTTTCTGGGTCCGGTGTCCGATGTGTGGACGATTCTGCATCACTCATATCCACTGCCAGCGTTCAGTGCCGATGCAGGAAGTAGTGTTTTGTAGGGGAGGCATTACTCCAAAATTAGATTTTGATCCAGTACCAAATGATACCAAAGCCAGAATCACCAATGCAAATACCAATAACAATACTTAGTAGGAATAAAAGTGTGGTTAATATTGTCACTGCCCGGCTCAAGGCTGGACAAAGGAGGGGAGACCACACATGAGTTGTAACTAAAAATGTTTTATTTTACATAACCAAAAAGGAAATTAAGTTAAACTGAAGACAACAACTGCTGGGAGGAGATGCTTGCTCAGGGGGTCATCACAATATCATGTAAGAGAGAGGAACTTGTTATCATTTATAAAATGTCCATCATGTGAGTCACATTTGTTTTATGTACCAGTCGTATTGACACTAGTAATTGATACCGAAAGCAAGCCTCTGAAGATCTTTTTCAGGGTCACTACACGTCCCAGTCAGGCATGCCATATATTGTTATTTTCAGTCTCTGTGTATGTGTGTGTGTTTATATATATATATATATATATTACCATTTTAGAACTAATATGATTTTTGAAGTAAACTGCATCAATGGATTAAAACATCATACAGACCACTTGCATTACAGACAATGGTTTTGAGCTTTGGTTGGTGGACACATGTATTACTTGCATGCCATTGGAGTGGAGACTGGAATTTGCATTCTATTAATATCCAAAAATTATAGTTGGCATTTTTTGGCTGTCATCAAAGTCTTTCCCAAACCTAACACAGATTTTAGTTGCCTAAGCTTAACCATACTCTAAATTCAATGCACATATTTAGTTTCATTCATTGTAGTGTTGTCATCAAACCTAATGCACCAGCACCAGGGGTGCACGAGGAGGAAGCTGTGATGCAAATCATATTTTCTTTCTCTAATCTGGACCGATGCACAAGTGACAGGAACTAAAAAAAACCATTTACAATAGGAGATTCCTGACAAGAGGTTTTTCCTACACTTGCCCCATCATGTTAAATTACAGTATTCAAATTATATTTTATTCTCAGGTAAGAAAAAAAAAATAAAAAAAAAAATCCTGGAACAAAATTGCTACAAAATTTAAATATCTTCTATATTTAGTGGCAATAAAAGGAATTTACAAATGGTTAACCTACTGTTTAATGTAAACATTACATAAAACCTGGTGCATAAAACACTAATGAGTCACTACTTTCAGGGTGCTTGTAGTAAATCTACTACTGTGGATATGATTAAAGGAGAAGGTGTTTATGAATGCTTATGAGTAGTCAGCTGGGAAAAACAAAGCGTTTTGAGGGGAGCAAATGAGGGATAAAATGGTAGATAAAAGCAGGTGGGGGTCTTCAGTCTACCAAAGTATTTCATATAAAAGAATCCGACAGTCCACCAGTTGAGAATCATACCTCTTAATCTGTGTAATGACATATGACAGATCGCCCTAATCCATTATAAACCAGAAACTATGGGGGCCTTTAGAGATTTTGCTTTCTGTCCATATGGCTTTATTTGAGCATGCCCGTGTGAGTGTGCACGGAGGGAGAGGATCAGTTGCAGTGTCGACACTTTGAATTAATTACGCTGAAGAAGGGCAAAGTGTTGGTGGCCCTTACACTGTCCTTTCTTTGAATAATTACCTGTTTGGAGCACAGGAGTGTGTATGGGAACGTGGCTTTATGCAGTCGCACTCAGTCACCCAAACGCACCCATTGCTCATTAGCTATAGTCTCTCAGAGCAAGGCCCTGCATATCAAAGAGGAACAGAGAGCCGGTGAGACAAGAAAGAGAGTGATGAAGAATGAGAGAGGAAGGTAAGGGTGTTACAGAGGCAGAGATAGAAATAAGGAATAGATATACTTTCAGTATTCTTATATGTAACAACAAAACTAAGAGTCTGCAACCGTGGCAGCAGCTCTGTGACTGTTAATAGGAAAAGTGATGCTTTGAGCTAAATGCTAAAATCAGCATGCTAACATGTACAGCATAATATCAGCATTGTAATCATCTTGATTCAGTGGCTCACCAAATTCATGATGATACATTGTCTGTACACTAATTTATGTACAAATTATTGTGTCAGTGTTGTAAATGTTGAGATATTTAGTTGTTGAGACATTTGACTTGAAAAGGTAAAGTCAGTGGATCATCAAAGTCAGCAGAATTCATCCTCTGGGAACTGTGAATGTCCCCTATCATTGCAGTCCATATTTGTTGAGATATTTCAGTCTGGATTTCAAATTCAGTGTGTTAGGCAGACTGACCTGCAGAAAGACACTGGCATCCTTGAAGCTTCACTGTGAGCTCAGCCAAAAATATTCTGTGCTCTGATTTACATCAGAGGAAGGCTCGATGGGGCCTACCCTGGAAGAGAGTGGAAATCGTCTATAACTAAACTGCCTGGTAACATTACAAATGCCCAGTAACATTTATAACCAACAACACATCTAAAACTAACTAGCATTGTCTACACATTGGTTAAATAAGTAAGATATAAGGAACAGTGATGCATGGCAAGTAGAAAAAACTGTACAATTTAAAAAGATTTCAGTCATTAGGTAACTAAGAGTCCCTGGCCATTTAGGGTATTTAAGATTTAACATGCTTTAGGAGTGACTGCTGCTTTAAGCCCTCTTTGAAAACAGACACGGATGATGACATTTTAATAATGTTATCAGACTCATTCCATACCTGTGGACCTCTGCAAACTAAACTTAAGCTTATAAATTTTAGTTTCCATTTTTTAACACGTATAAGATCCTTTTTCCTAATTCTCTGTGTATGTGAGGGACAGTAAATTGGAATAAGGTCATAAAATCTGTCACTGAGCATATGTACAACATTATACATTATGCAAGCATTGTGAAACAGTACAGTAAACTTCTTGCAGTCTTTGTCATTTTAGGCACAACCCCATAAAGTAGAGTGACCGATAAAGGAGTGGCTCCACAAATTCATTCATAATAGTTTTAAAAATGTTGCAACAGATTTCATCAGGGCTGCTTTTGCTAACCCGGAGCAGCTTTAATAAGCTCAGTATAGTGTCTTTTATTTAGACTAATTTTTTTCATTCAGAATCATAACTTTTATATTAGGAGATGGATCAGCAATCACGTTTATCAAGATAAATGAGGAGCACAATTAATGTCAGAGCATTACAGCTAAGTCGATCCAAACATTGTGAATATTAGTTGATATTATCAATAACTGACCTGCTGGATTCTCTTACTGTGGTGGATTGATTAATGGTGGGAAAAAAGGATGAAGACAAGCCCCAAACAGAAGGAAAAACTAAAATGTGGTCTTAAACAAATCTGTTGGGGCCTCCTCATCATGAAACATTTGGAACACCTCGAATAAATCACAGCCCCAAATCAAGAGTAAAGTCAGATGCTCTCATTTTAATCTAAAAGGATTCCTAACGTGCTCTTAAGCAATAGAGTTATAGCGGTGGAGTTAAAGTCTCATGTTGCACTCTGTAATTCTCCAGTATGAATGTTGCGGTGACTGTCACCTATAGCAAGGTTAAGAGGATGCACACTCACAATGGAAAAAAACCTCCAAAAGAAAGAAGACAGACTATGAACAAGATAGAGTGATAAGAATTAGAAGAGGAGAGACTGAGATGGAGAGAATAAACTGAAGGAGGGCGAAGGAGATTCACACCTGGCTAAGCTCTTCATCTGAGCTCTCACCTGAACAACTGCCACCTATCTCTTTAGACTGCCACGGATGACAATGACAACACTGCCGCTGGTGCCAAAAATAGTAGACAAAAACACTGGTGTCAACAAGACAGAGCAGAGGCTGATGGGAAACTCCTCTACATCCCTTACAGATTATTAAGGGTAATAAAATCAGTCTCAACCTTGCAGGTCCTCCAAGATCCATCAACTAAATCAACAGGCAAGAAAAAAAAGAAATCAGACACTCTTAGGTAACAATGTCACAAAGCTGTAATATTAAACACATCAAAGTCAAAGGCTTTGCTGGTGCAGGATTTTGCTCTTCTTATTGCCCAGAAAACAAAATGGCACATCTTACAAAAGATAATGTAGTTGTTACAAGCTATAAGCCCATTTCTAATTGTTAATCAATGTTGAGGATTCGTCAACAATAAATTTGCAATGATGACATCTTTTATTTTTAGTTGTATATTTTATTAAGTCATATTATTTTTATTTTAGGTCTATTTTATTTTATTGCTATGGTTATTATTTATTATAGACTCAAGAAATTCATTACCAGCGACCACACGATGTAATTGAGTAATTTGTGAATTGCCCCATTCCCCCCGTGGGACTAATAAAGGCTATCTTATCTTATCTTGTTGTGCATGTGATGATAAATTAAATCTTAATCTTAATTATCTGTTTATACAGCAGCTTCCACTTACGGAGAGTATAAGATAGCAGTATAGTTGTTGACAACTGTATTAATTCACACTTATTTCTGCTTACAACTTCATGGAAATGTGTAATAACCCATAAAAGTTTATATTCTGCCTACCAAAGCCAACATTAACTGCTCCCTCCCAACGACGCCATCGTCTTCACCCACTCTGCTCACTTAAGAAGCAACGGAGAGAAAGATACATTAGAGTTTATACATTTTATCACCTCTGTACATCAGTCTACCACAGTATAATATTTTACTTTCTTATTTCCCTCTGTTTTCTACCTATAATAGAAATCTACCTACAATTCTCAGATTCTCATTTTTGATTGTCTGAAATTTTATTTATGTTGTATTTCCAATTATTTGTAACCCATGAACTGAAAATTCACCCTTGTAATATCAGTTATATTTGTCTATAATGTTGCTTTATATCATTTAATACACAATAATTAGTTGATTTATATACTTGTTTTGTACACAAGTGAGGATATACATTACATAATTTCCAGTCTACTGTATTAGGAAACAGAATGATAATTTGGGGAACAGATTATATATATATTATAGAGTATATTTCTTCATCCAGATGTTAGAAGAGTCTTCCTAGAACCTTTTTAAAGACACAGAAGGACTCATAATGGAACAAATCAACCTAATAAGTTGTGTCACCCATTTGCACCATACCGTATTAACTGTATTGCCTGACAGCCTCTCAGTCACTAAGATTTTTCACCCTGTGTGTGTGCTTGTGTGAACACAGCTGGCAAAATTGTTCTCTGCTGTGGAGCAGTGTTTCAGTAGAACTCACTGGAAAGACTATAAAGTGAGAGCAGCAAGCCATGATCACTGCATCTATTTGGCAATATTCATCAAATCAGTGCCTCTCAAAGTGGGTCCTGGGGCCCCTCAGCAGTTCATGAAAGGTTTCCTGGGAGGATAATGAAGTGTGTTATCTTCCCAGCTGTGCAGTCTCCCACTAAATCATATCTAACGACAGGATTCTTCTCTTTCTTGGTCTAATAAAG
Source organism: Scortum barcoo (assembly GCA_023238725.1). NCBI lineage: Eukaryota > Metazoa > Chordata > Actinopteri > Centrarchiformes > Terapontidae > Scortum > Scortum barcoo. The sequence continues at coordinate 26,002,482 of CM041554.1, forward strand.
TGAAGTCTAAGTCTCTAAGTCTAAGTCTAATGCATGTCTGTTGGAAAGTTTTAGCCAAGATCACGGATGACATCCCCGTGCCCTTAACATCTCACCATGTCCCATTTGATCATGACACCATGCCATGTTCAAGCTTATTTCTATCCTTTTTCTTAACTGCCTACCCTGTTCAGGCGCACGGGAGGCTGGAGCCTTTTCCTCATTCGATTCTAAATAAAATGCTAAGGCCCTATCACCCACTGTGGGCTCTGGAAATGTTTCCATCCCTCATTACAATGACTACTTCAGTGTGGTTCTATATTCAGCAGGTATGAAAATTTAACAACCTCAGAATATCATATCAGGATACTGTGGTTAAGACTGGTTGAAAACATTAACACTGGAGGTAGTAAATGTTAGAGATAAGTGCATTTTCCCTAAAAATACCTTGTACTTTGGCATCATGATTAAATGTTTTCTTTTTATATTTGTTTATTGTTGCTATGTGGTGTATAATCAAACCATGTAGTATTATTTACTTGTGCACAAATAAGTAATGCTGCAAACCCAAGGAATGAGAGAAAAGAGCATGGTTCTGAGGTTCAGCAATATCTACCACACTGGCATTTAACCATGTCCACTCTCAGTTTTTGCCAACAAAGTGTGCTCTTGGTCTGTTTGTTTCTAAATGAGGAACTGCCTCAATATTTCATGTAATTTACCTAAGCTAGGGCCACTTCAAATGCAATCATGAGTAGTGACAGAATTATCCCTGATCTCCTCCAGTATGCCCTAAACAGTAAAGAGCATTTTAGCATCTTTCAACTCACTGTTTTGGTTTTAGTGCCTACAGTGTTGCTGTTTTGATTCATTTTCACTGGTCATTCTCACTACATTGAAGCAAGCTGTATTAAGCAAAAATGCTCTGATAAACCCACTTTATACTACCTGTCCAGACACCAAATAGCAAAAAGAAAATACTGTCAAATCTGGTATACTGAGCAGAGCATTTAGCAAGTAATGAACCAGATCCTGCTTTTAAAATTTGTGGAAACTGCATCCACCATTGGTCAAGTGACCAGAAACAAAGGTGGCATTTTACTCGCACATGAACCACAACAACTTGAAGAGGAAATATACTATACTGCTGCCCGCATGTTTGCATGCTGCTGGAAGTCCTGGATCCCCATCTCTCTTTTCTTTGTTCTTCCTCCTTTTGGCATTCTATCTAGGACTCTGTCATACAAACACACTCACACACACACACAAAAAGTGTAAACATGCTCAAAATCTTGATGCAAAAGTTGCACTTTTCAATTCAGGTCTTTTTTTCGGTGTTCTCCTCTCCTCAACAATATGAACTATCTAATACACACACACACACACCGGGTCATGTTGTGCTTAAGGTGGAATCCCTCGCCTGCCTTCCGTTTTACCCCTGCTGGCCGACTCACAGGCAGCGAATCAAAGAATCAAAAGGAGTAAGAGGAATCAAAGAGAAAAGCAGATCAGAGAAAGGTTAAAAATCCTTCAAGCAATGAATCTGACCCGTGAACAAAGGGGGGGGAGAGAGGGAGGGACGAAGAAAGAAGAGAGGGAGAAGTGAAGTAGACACTCAGAATCAGATAAAGAAGAGAAGCAGGGTGGAGGTAAGTTGGCACAGAGATATGAAGAGACAAGGGAGTGAAAAGAAAGAAAAAAAGACAGAGATAAGAGAGATGGAGGAGAGGGGAAGAAAGACTACCACCAGATTACCACCAAGGCACATTGGGAAAATGTCCTGGAGCCACAATCCTCAAGGTGCCCCCATGGGCCCCCAGTATACAGTGGTCAAGGTCTGCTTGTTCTGGAACTTTCAAGCGGATCACACAGTGCTCATCAGCAGATGATGTTTGCTCAGTTGTCATAGAAACTGTGAATACTCAGGTGGTCAGGCGGTAGATTGAGGTTCCTGAGGCACCCCTTGTTCCGGAAGTAAATGTCATTCAGCGTTTTGGGTGCATTTTTATTCATTTCTCTTCATCTCAGGCGAGTCTCAGAACAGGTTTTAGTCAGCTGTTCAATGTCAGCTCAACCATGAAACACAGTAACAGTAAGGCTGAAGTTCAAAACAAGGTTATATAAACAAAACACAAGTTTATACTCACTTTATGCTAAACACACACAAAAAGACATTACAAACCAAAAATGATTAACATTGGTGGAGGACAGAGGATACATTTACAAGTCTCTCAGCCTGAGGAAAGAAGCTGCTGTGGAGTCTGGTGGTACATCAGGGGTGGGAAGAGCACCATAACAAGGCTGATGCCACTGGTCATCGTTGATGGCTGAAAGTCACTGACCACTGATTTACAAAAGGAAAAACAGCTTATTTAACCACAGTTGAGTCTTTATTTGTATCACAAAAAATGATTAACATGTACCAACAGAGCGAACTCTCACGTTTTCTCCCAGGAGGCTAAATTTTGAGAAAGTCTGACGACTGTGCCTACCCAACATGAAGCAAAGTGATTTCCCTGTCCTAATGAATAATTCCTTAGAGGTGGAGGTGTGACTGCCAATCTGTGGCATGTTTGTGAGGAAGTCCAACATCCAATTTCTAGTTTTCTAATCATTTTCATGGAGTGGTGGTACTGAATGCTGAGCTGAAATCATATTCTCAGTGCACAGCCTGGGATGTTACGAGGCCCAGCAGCTTTACTCATACTCACTCTCATCAGAGTTTTTCTCACATCCAGTGAGGATACTGACAGAGGAAGGTCATCAGGAAGTGGAACAGACTTGACAGCAGACTCTTTGTTCAGGAGACCAAAGAGAGCATACAGTGTGTTAAGCTTATATGATGACTGGCCTCAAACATCAGAATTGATGTGGTTCTTTTGGGTGGGCATACCTTAACGTGCTAGGCTGTGCACTCAAGTCTCAAAAGAGACCTGTACAGCTGCAGAAGCTTCATCAGTCCACACTTTTCTAATGGTTTGACCCTTTTGATCAGCTAGGTGTAACTAGGCAGAAGAAGGAGGGAAATATGGTCTTATTTACCAAAATGGCGATGGAGTAGGGCTTTGTAGCTACGAGGAATGTTCATTTAAACATTATCCAGGGTATTGCTTGGCCGGCACCTTAACATTAAAAACTCAACATCTGGAAGGTGTTGTGATGTAAACACAGAGTATGTAAATATAAAGCACAACAGTGCCTGATTATCTACTATTGAATTTGTCTTATTTCAGCCAGTTAAGACCATAAAAACAATCCAAACTGATAACTCTGCCACAAATAGTATACTTCTGAGCTGTTAATCTTATGAACAGTGCTTTAGACGTAATTTTGTACTGGGGTCATTCCAGAATTGGAGGACAATTTGAAAAAAAACTTTTGAAAAATCTGCCCATCATTTTATAATTTTGTGTCATCTATTTAAGAAAACCATGTCATAAACCATCAAATAATTTGATTTGTCCAGCTCAAGCATCAAAAGTACACTTTTTATGAGATGTTTTATTTGTTCTGCGCTATGCTTAGTGCAACCCTGTTATGAATAATCAGGAACCTGAAAAAGCATATCAGAATTTTTTAAAAAAGTATAATAAATCCTTTACCATTAAGTAAAGAAAGTCACATTCACATTGAATAATCATTTGATTTCAGATAAGACTTGACTTTTGTTAATTATAGCAACTTTTGAAATCTAGCTTGCCCAACTTTCAAATAGTAGTAGTAGTTTTTTTTTTTTTATCAATTTCAGTATTGAATTTCAAACATTTGCTCAAATCCATTATGCATCAAATCATTTAAATGTAATTAAAAGGACAATAAGTCAAACCCTCATGAGTTTGGAAAATGATTTAAGATTATTTTAATAAAAATTATATAGTAACAGGGTTTAAATTAGAGTAACAGGGTTGTGCAAAGTAACAGGGTTGAATGGATACATTACTTTTGATTGTAGATCATAACATAAATGTGACAAATACTCAGGACCACAGGAATGTTGTTTAATAAGATCTTATGTCACATATCAACCTGAAATGCCTATCATTTAATCGCTTTCTCTTTTATATAGCTGTAATTATGACTAGCTGTAAATGTATAACATATTTTCAATAAAGGATCAGTGAGTAGGAATGATACATAAACATCTCAACAAAACCATCAAAAAGTTGATCTGATCAAATATTCAGTAGGCAAACATGAAAAAGAGTATTACAGTAGGCCGACTTGTCATTAAAATAAATGAGGATATAAAAAATAGTCATGAACTGATCAATACTGTAGAAAGCTGGTTTAATTTTCGTGGCTGGCCAGAGTATCCCATACCTCTCTTGCAATGGTCATGTGACATGAGGTAACATTTTCTGGGGGAGGAATGAGGATCAGCATATCCTCGAAGGGATACCAGTGAAGATCATCCCTCAATAGTCAAAAAAATGATTTTCCCCCACTGCAATATTGCAACAATGACATACTCATGCTACCTAGTAGCAATAAAAAAAAAAAATGGCAATGTATATCCAGGAAAATATGGTAATACATTTTAAAAAAAGTAAATTATGCTAAATTGTACATACAAATTTAATTTTACTAATGGATTGCTCCTTCTGAGTGAACGGAAGGAGATGCAACCCTGTTACGCTAACTGATACAGTAACAGGGTTGTAAATCAATGTTAATGTTAGCTTTTTTTCAGGAATAGATGCTAGCTAGTAATGTTACTGTTAGCATCAAGGACTGTCATAGTTATTAATTATTATCAATCAATCAATCATCCTCATCAACATACTGCTGCAAGTGTTGCTTTGGGTTCCAGTTACTGTGGGTTAAGGGGCTATAATCATCTGCAATTCTGTGATCTTCCAACACAGGCATGAACCTACAAGAAAAAAAAGCACAATTTAGCAGAATTAATGTGTTAATATTTTAAAGGGATAGTTCACTTACACCATATTTAAACTATATTAATAAATCTATACATGTATTAAATCAGTTTCCTGTAGGTAATCCTTCTTTTTTACTCTGATTAAAAACCTTAGATCTGTACATGTTGGTTTTGGCCCATAGAGGATGACGGCACATTGCAGCTAGCCCTGTGTCTTTGTCCACCTGAATCTTGATCATCTTCATCTGGTTCCTCATCTGGGTTCTCACCCTCTCCTGTCTCACTCATTGGACTCTTATCTTCTGATAGGTCTATGTCTGAATGTCCCTCAATGATTCTGTTAAGAATTCTCTCTCCTTCTGTCAGAGAGCTGTCCACTAGAAAAAAAAAGTGAAATAAGCACAAGTATAAAGTCCTGACGTGCACTACAGTGTGCATTTAATAAATTAGTGATGTGTCCTATGAAACTAAATAAGCTCAGGTCTGAAAACTCACTCAAATTACTTATTAGATGTTTACTTACTAAAAACAATCAAAATATCACATTCAAAAACAAATTAAATATAAATATAATGCTTACATTTCTGTCTTCCATAAAATGTGCTTGCGCTGAAGTCAGCCATTTTGAAAAAACAGGAAAAGGAAAGTTGGCAAGCCCCCCCCCACCCATCAGGATTTTGTGTGAGTGGCATGTATAGTATGTGAGTTATGAGCAAAAAGTAAACGTTCACTACAGTGTACGAAAATGAACTACCTGGTCACAGGAAGATATCCATTATTAATTGTTTTATATCATCACACTAGTGATAATATAAGTGGGCAGTATTCAGATAAAGTAGTAACCACTGCAATTGAACACATGAATGGGTCAGGTCTGCCCTCATGAGGAAAGCCCTCATTAAACAATACAGTATTGCCCACCACTAGACTACTGGTTTATTTGCCACATATAATCCTACAAGTTATAATAGTGAAAGATGTATTTGTTATCTCCTTCAATTAATGTATGCAACAAAAGATAAGTGCATAATACAAAAACAAGTCTCGACCCAAGCAGGGAGAAAACAAACACCTGACAGTTACTGTTTCATGATCATGATTTGATTCGCAAATCAGGTGTCACCAGTAGGCAGAGGCCTGATGACAGCGAAGAACCACAGAAGCTGCACCTCTCCTGTTTCTCCAGCATGTTCATACAACTGTTCTCATTATAGCTAGACTATTACCTAAAGGTGCAGTTACAATAGGAAGGTTAGACTGAGCAGAGACCTCAGTCAGCCTGAACATTTGAACCAGTCCGACCTTCAGGCCCCTCCCCCATAGAGGCTAACATGAGCGTGCAGGCTAATGACTGAGTAGCCAGCATGGAGAAACAGGTCAGAAACATGAATTAAACTCTGTACAGAGAGATAAAACAGGCTTTACAGTGACTTTAGTCAGACTATATTTTAGCTAGACATTTGGTCCTCACTTCATTACCTGTTTATTTATTAGTAAAGTCGAACTTTGATAAACTGACTGTTTCTGCACAGTCAGCTTGTTTACATTGCTAACGTTTGGTAGCGCTATTAGCTGGTTAGCTCATTATTTCAGGAACTGAGATGCAGAGCAAGGAAATTAACAGCTTATTTACATTTGCCTTTTTGAAAAATGCGTATGTGTCTTTTTGAAAAATGTGTGACATTTCTATCCATATCTGTTGTTACCGTGAGAGTTTAGAGACTGAGACCCTGATGAAGACTTCATTCCAACAGCTCGGCCCGACTGCACATAGATTTTTTTTTCATATATAGCTTCAAAAATGTGTATTTTAACATATTTATGTAACTTAATTATTTATTATCCAATAAAGTGTGTTTTCTACAGTGATTTATTTCTAACTGCATAAATATAAGAACTAATACACCACTTTGACATATTATGCTGTATTATTGGAGTAACTTCTGGATTAATTTTAACCCTTGTATGGTATTTGGGTCAAATTGACCCGTGGTAGAATTATAATTTTTTTCTACCTGAAACTCAATGGCCTTAGCTTATTTTCTGTGATAAACATGTACAAACAAAATAAATAATTTGAGCACACATGCTACTATACCCCACACATTTACATCCTTCATATGGTCTTCAGGGTCAGTTTGACCCACATACACAGAGACACACAGAAACATGCCCACACACACATACACAGACACAAACACACACACACACATAAAAACGTTACACTATTATAATCTAAGCACAGAGAAGCTGTTTGCTTTCACTTTCCTGAAGTCTTTACCCTCTGTCAGGCCAGTCCACTCCTCCAACTTTATGTTCATGGCCAATATTGCCCTGGTATCTTATATACCAAAAAAAAGGGGAAAGTGCTCATGAGCACTCTACACAGGGATGGAACAATAAGTAGCCAGGGGGACTGTAAGCCAGAGGTCATACTTGACTTCAGCAACACCAAAGGAGGGGTACACAACTTAGACAGGCTGCTGGTCTGCCACAGCTGTCAAAGAAGAACACTTCAGTCACCACTCATCATCTTTTACAACAAGCTGGATGGCTCAGCCTATAATACATTTACAATCTGGATGGCAATCAACCCAGACTGGAACCAAAGGAAGCTCCAAAGAAGATGACTTTTTTCCTTGAGGAGTTAGGCAAGGCACTAGTGATACACTGCACATCTAAAAGAGACAACATGTGCCCAGAACCCCAGCTTCTCTAGCCACAGTGAGGGAAGACACAAAAACGAATCACACTTCCATTGTTAATTGTCTTCCAGTAGAGACTGATTTCATAATCAGCATCAACATAAATGTTATCTCTATTGTTTGAAATACAAGGGTTAAACACTATAACCTTTATTTAGAACAATTCAAATCACAGACATGCAATGTCTGAAAATGTATCATGTCTAAGAAGCATATAAAAAAGATTTAATAACACATCAGAAATACTGACAAGCTTTATTTAGCATATGAATAAAAAAGAAAGTAGGTTACTGCAGATTAAAAATGCACAGATTATCAATTATTAATGGTCAACACAAACTTTAATTTGTTGTGAAGACAAGATCCTTAATTCTTCAAAATGCAAAATCAAGCCTCTGTGTCAGACCTGTGAAGTGAGCAGAAAGAATCGGATGATCAGATAGTTTCATTTATGAATGAAGACATCTTCGGAGGGAACACTCATTTGTTTTAAAATAATCCAAATTAATATAAGAGTTGGCCTTACCTGGCTTGTTTTTAAATTCATCACTGTTCCTTCTACAGCTTTCAGTAACAAGAAGGAAGTATGTAACTGTGATAGGTTGATCACAACTGCACTTAATATAAAGTGTAAACACTAACAATAATTAACAATAATGATCATTTTTGTCAAGTGAAACAACCATTACATACCATACAATTATCAGCCGTATAAGTAATATGCTCCCTCTTGTCTTATAGCAGCAGTTAATTTGAGGCCAGTTTGGAGTATAAACAAAACTTTTAGTCAATCTTGGTGCTTTCTCACACAATTCAAGTGTCAAACCTGAACATGCTGAACCTATCTGACCTGAGGGAGAGTCCAATAGACCATGAAGCAAAGCTTCAGAGCAAACTGTCACAGAAACAAATCACCTCCAAATGTTGGACTTTCTCAGCCCATATCCACCTCATCCTAACAAAAATAATTTGTTAGCAGAGGTCAAGTTGGATGAGAGTGGTGAAAAGAGTTTCTAATATTGTGACCGCCTCTGTTTGTAAATGTGGAGGACAAAAAATGATTAACACCTGTGTATAAAATTAAAATTGTATATAAAATATAACATATAAAAAATATAAAATGAATAATACATTTTAACCCTGAGGTCAACAAAAACTTTATAAAGGTACAATTTCTGGCAGGGCTGTTGTATTAAATTGCATCAGTTCATCGCATCATTGTAGAGGTGTACCTGCAGTAATAAAGTGGCAGCTAAGAGTGTGTGTGTGTCTATGTATACATATTGAATTGTTTGGTATTAGTGTCAGATCTGCACCAAAAAAAGTCATTTATGTGATCTTTTAATACATCTGTAGATATCCAGACAAGTCAATATTCCTATATTTTCAATATTTCTTTTTTTTCCCCACATCTTAGTCCAAACACTCAGTGGAAACACATGCACACATTTAGACAAAAACAAAAACATCTTTGCCCTTTAGCAAGCCCTAGTGACATGTGCACTCCCTTTGCATGTATAACCTCTCATTCAGGATAAAGCAATAACAACAACTCCAGTTTTCATTGTAGGAAGGAATAGGGATTGCTCCTCTCTGCTCTCCAAAGCCACTTTCTCCCCTCAGGACATTGACTCTGGCAATAAACAATTAAAGTTTTATCATGTTAGCTCACTTTAGCTAGGTTGTCTGTGTTGGCCCATAGAGGACAGAGAGGAAGAGGGACACACTCATACAACACATGGATTTAACATCACAGCTGAGACATACACACGTTTGTGTGCATACAGATTGGACACCTGAGCCAAGCAGGATATGGGAAAGCCTGATATCTTGTTTAGTGCCACAGGGAGCCATAGACCCTGACCTCAGGAATCACAGTCTTGCTCCCACTACCTTGTCTTCACATGTGTTAGCACACTGTGGCCTCATCAATTCAGGTTGTATAGGCTTATTACCATTGGCATTTCTTGAGGGCATTGTGGTCTTAGTCCAGAGCATTCTCACCTGTGACTTTTTTAAAAAACAAGCTCTATTTTGACACATTTTATGCTCTCTGGTGCCTCATTTACATTCACAGTACATGTCTTAATCTTTAAAAATGATGTTACAAATAGTAGTTGTCAATTATTATTATTATTATTATTATTATTATTATTATTATCATTATTATTCACCTCTCCATCACCTGTTTATATATTGATAATATTTATCAGTGGGAAATTACAGAGATTAGAGTTTTCTTTGATTTGCTGATGCCTATTCACAGTAAATAGTTAACCATCATCAGCATATCAATGGTGGATAACATTGATGGAGCTGATGTTACATTTCACAGTTATGCCAAAGAGTAAATTGCACATTTTTAGTTTTCTGTAGCTTTAACTGCTCTTCACGGTGTAATCTGTAACTTTCTGCATTTTTCCTTCTGTCAATGCATAGATGGCAGAGCACCAACCAATGTCTATGCTTTTCTGACCAGTGACCTTTTGTGTGCAGGTAATTACTGTCATGTCTAGGTAGGACAGAGACAGTAGAATGAAGTCCCTGTACTGTTTACATTGGATGGGTTAATATTTCAATCCTCCATCTCACATCTGACAGAACAGATGTGCTTCAATATTAACCAATACAGCTGTCTACACCGGCTGTGTAGGGGCGTGTCCTCCACTAGAACTTTAGGTGAACCAGAGCTTTTTTTTTATATTCGAAGATTATTTGTTACTAACTCGTTCATAAAGAAAGCTAAGCCTACAACTTTTAACCATGGTGATGTATTTAGTGGCCAGTTTTTTTACTGACTGACTTAGCCACCGTGTCTATTGCCTCACCATTCATGTGACAGCTATGTAGACACTTGTAGAATCTTATGGCCCTTTTCCACTAGCTTTACCTGCACTCAAGGCTCGCTTCCTCGCCTCGACTCAGTTTCGGTCATTTTCATTTGGGTAGGGTGGGAAATCGTCACTTGTAGCAATGCGGCCGAAACTCCAGTGATGTCATTTGTTAGCCTGGACACTGTACATATTCTAAAGTCCATTCCAGATGAGTTAGTTGATTGGACGACACAGAGTTTGTGTTGTAAGTCAAAAAACGTATTCAGTACATTTGCTAAATAGATCTGCTGTAGTCACTGACAGTGGACTGCAGCTCCTGCTGTTGGACTGTTAATTTTCTGCTTCAGCTATGTGGCCCAAAGAGTTGCATCACATAAAATGCTATCTTTTCACATAGGATATGCTTCACAAGTTATGTAAGGGTTTCGCTGACTTTGGTAGACTGTGGTTGAACTGTAGCATTGTTACAGCACTGGCTAGAAAACTCCCTCTCATCTGTCATTCTGATTTGTAAACTGCAGCCAGGCTTTTGAGAATCTATAGTGTGAGAGAAGCACATAATGGGAAACATTCTTACTTATTACTGGAAGCACTGGGGCTCAAGCACAATTGGCCTTACAGTAAACACAGTGGAAATCAATGGAGATGTATTTCATGAATGGGAAGAGGAGCAACAGGGCCTCAGACAGATCATCCCTCTAGACACAAATGCAATCTTCTCTCTAATGCTCCGGGACAGGAGGACATATGCAGCATTTGCAAGCTCACAAAGGTTTGGGTGAGCGCCCAGGAAGGACTCACCACCGATGAGTCTGTGTTGGGGTGGTGTTGCGAGGGGGGTCAAGAGCCAGAGAATGGAAAGGGATTTAAATTTGAATTAACGGGAGTGGGCCAATTGAAGCACTGAATGAGTCACTTTTCACAAGGGAAATACTGCGCTGGCTGGCAAAGAGGTAATCCTCATCCCCAGATGACAGACAAAGAGAGAAATATGCTGAAGAAAGATGGAGAAGAGACGGGAAGATAGGCACAAGCAGAGAAAGACAGATGAAAGAGATTGTAAGAGGAAAAGAGAAGTTAGAGGGGGAAGAGATATTATAGACGGAGATAGCAGAGAGTAAAATACAATATAGATCTCCCAGAAGCAATTTAAATGTTTATCACCTTAATTAAAATTGTTTTTGAATTAATTGGAGGAAGGTTTAGCTCTGGCTTGGCCACCATGAATGATTACACTTTGTATAATTACTGTGGCCGCCCAGCTAGAGTACGTGTGTTGCTGTGTTTTCACATGTTTGTGGGTTTGTATTCGAGAATTTGTGTGTGAGTAATAATAGTCCATTGCGATGGTAATGAGGGAGCCAGTCATTGATTACCTGAGGCTGTGAATGTCATCCACTCACCACTCACAACATTTGTCAAAGGCTAACAAGCAGGATAAAGACTCATGCATGGTAAACACAATCATTTACATTCTGGATTCAGCTTTTTTTTACATTTCACCGGCCTCCTGCTATCATTTTTTTCATATTGTCTGTGTCCTGCAGGTATCGCATTTACATTTTTCCTTCTGTTGAGAGCTGATGTTGTTACCTGCCTGTAGACCAAGCCAAATAAATTTAAAATGCATTCTAAAATGTCAGCAAAGAAAATGGTTGGGACATTGATGCACCGGGGGCTCATGGTTTAGGACTGTTGTTCCTAAACCAGGATTTGAGGGCTTAAATCCCATTTGTAGAAAGTGACAGTAAAGTGGGGCAGTGGTAGTGTGCTAGCCCATGATGCAAAGGTCAGCAAAAAAAAAAAAAAAATCAATGTTTTTTTTGAGCCTCTCTTTTTTATGTACCTTGAGTCCAAACTTTTCTCTTGATCCATCACTAGATAGAATGGGTTTGGATCTTTCTGGTATTCAAAAGATGTGCTTTTGTACTGTTAGAAGGAAAATGTATTCAGTTGATTTATTCAGTCCTGTGGGAACCAGGAATGTCTGCAGCACATTTCATGGCAAACTATCTAATAGTTTTTGCTACATTTGATAAAAAACATTCATATAAAACTGCTGGAGATCATCATAGTCGTTATGATCCAACCTCTGCTTACCATGTGTATCGATACCAAATTTCACAATCAATATTTGTAAAGGCTGGATAATAATTAGCTCATGACATTGCCAGGCGAAGACAAAATGGTCTCAACACTGATGACTCAAGACTCAGTATCTATCATGGGTAACAACATTTCTAAGACACAGATGTAATTTGTATACTGAAATCACTTGTATGAATTTTCTAACAGTGTATGTGGCCAGAAGGCCTCAAGGTTTTCACATCAAACTTTTGAAAGTTCCAAATGGCAGCATTTCCCAACCCTCTCCTGGAAGACCTCTTGTCCTGCATGTTTTAGATCTCTCCCTGCTCCAACAGACATTCAACGTGTGTGTGTGTGTGTGTGTGTGTGTGTGTGTGTAAGAGGTGTGTGAGTATGTACATGTGTGGTTGTGACTGTATAATAATTAACAGATGACCGTGAGTGTGTTACCTGAGCAGTTTGGCCTGACAGTACCCACACTTCTCAGTTCTACTCAATCATCAGGTCAGTGAAAAGAACTATGCAAAGGTCGTATGGAGCCGTAAAGATGCTTGGGGTACAGTGAAAGTTGGACGTCCTTCTTGACTTACTTCCTTTTTACTTCCTTTCCTTGACTTTGCAGGAGGGGAGAGATTTTGATGGAGGTCTGAAAAGACTGTTCATGCATCTCAGTTTCTTTGGTGGCGATAAATCTTTGCTGAATAGAGGGATATGATCTACGTCATTTTCATTTTCTGGATCACTGAGACCTTCAGCCTCTGAATCACATGGATCAGAAGGTAAAAGTTCCAAATATCTGCTCTTTTCCTTACTGCTGTGCCCAAGGGTTTGTTTATGGTGGGAACTGTTGGGTCTCTGTGAATAACCTCATAAAGAGTGCAGTCCAGTCCTGCTCTATATGTAAAGTATCATGAAATGACTTTAATTGTATTTAATTGTCTATATAAAAGACTGTGCCAGGTTCAGTTTACAGTAATTGGGAAACTTACTACTTGGAAAACGTAGATGCAAGAGATACAATTTATTTTATGTTTCTGTCATTCAACCAAAATATAATTATCAGAGGGTCGAGAACATGAATTATTTTTTCTTACCTCAACTTTCAGTGTCCCTTGAGGTCAGAAGTGTAGCATCAAACTGATACACATCCATGTTTTCTCTGCTTAGTGGGGTCATTTTATAACTTTCAAGTCATGTGACAGAGGCCCTTTGGTCAAGAGCTTTAAAAAGGCTTTATTATCTTATCAATAAAAGATGTGACATTGTTGACTATCCGGTTCATCGTCATCAGCTCATCACACTACCAGGGAGGGAGAAGCAACAAAGGTTCCCAACCAGACTTGAGCTCGATGGGTATTATACTATGTTTGATCCTTTAACCTCTGAGTTAAAAAAGGAGAATTCCCCGAAAGCAAATTCAGTATCACATTGTTCTCATCACTTCTTCACAAGGTGTTTTCAGTTTCCCAGAGACTCCCTGCAGCTTTTGCAGCACCTATAATATTGCTGCATAGTGTTTTTATCCCCACCTAACTCTCAGTTCAATTATTTCACAGATAATGAGCGTGGGCTATTTTCTTTACTGCATATGATTACTTTGTGCAATAATATAAAGTTTCAAAAAGCAAAATTTCCAAGTGAAAAGCTGCTTCAGCACCTGCACAAACGGAACATTATATAAACATACTTAATAATTCCAGAGAGAAAAATGGGGGAATATAACAGAGTGCCCAAGGGTTAGGTAAAGCATAATTCATTCAATTTATTTCACAAACTAAAACTATTTCATTTATATAATGTCTGTGCTCCTCCTCCTTTCTCTCTCTCTCGCTATTTTTACTTTCTACCATTATACTTTACCTCTCCAGCGTTTTCTCTTTCACTTTTTCTATGATCCACTTTCTTTCTTTTTGACTCTGCCAGTCTCACTTTCACTGCAGAAATCAATTTCGCCAAATATCTTTTTTTCTGCTAAAAAAGAGCAGGTCTTACAGAAACAAGCAGAGTGCTGTTGTCACAGTTTTAACCTCCGGCCCTTTGTGACCCACTTTCAGCTGAGAACAAAACTCTAATAGGACTTTTCTCTCTGTCTCTGTCTGTCATGCTATTTCTCTTCTTCCCTCATGTCTTGTATGCTTCTTTGTCTCATTTCCTATCTGTCCCTCTCTGATTGTTGGTGTCTCAGCCTCTTTAACAGAAAGTTATAAACGTCTGTCTGAACTTAGTTAAAAAGTTGTCTGTTGCCACTTTAGCTTTTACCCCCTAGCATTTCTGCGTGGTATTATTGCGAATGCTACTGTCGCAAAGATTTAATTCAAACTTTATTTCAGACTCACAAGAGTCCATAGTTATGAAAAAAAAGGAAATCAAGAGTACAAGATAGAAGACAAACACAGCCCTATAACTCTCAGCTTTCCTAAGAGCCACAAGACACACTGCATCTGTTTCCAAATGTCTGAGAAAAATTATCAATACCACTTTGGAAATAAGTAGAAAGAAGCATATTCACTAAAATTGAAGTAAAATTCAAGAATGAAGAATCAAGAATCATTTATTGTCATCATGTTTTCACATAATGAAATTAAGATTGATGACTTCCAGCTTTAAATATAAATATATGTAAAAATATGTAATATTACATATAAGATTTTAAGTTGTTGTAGCAGCAATGTACAATATGGCAGAGGGGTTGGGGGAAGGTCAGTTGTTAAAGTGTAGTCAGTGCATGCATGCAAGTTCTCTATTGTTCATTTATTGTGCCTGTGTGTGTGTGTGTGTGTGTGCAAGGGGGAAATGGACTGAACAGCTCTGGGGAAAAAGCTGTTTTTCAGTCTTGTAGTTTTGTTTTTGTGTTACTGTACCATTTTCCAGATGGAAGCGGTACAAACAGTCCATTTCCCAGGTGGGTAGGGTTGGCGGCAATACACTACCAGTCAAAGGTTTGGACACACCTTCTCATTCAATGGTTTTTCTTTATTTTCTTTATTATTTTTGACATTGTAGATTAATACTGAAGACATCAAAACTATAAAAGAACACATATTCTGGTTTGTTTAACACTTTTTTCTTTACTACATAATTCCATATATTTTATATTTTATATTTTTCAGAGTAGCCACCTTTTGATTTGACAGTCTCAAACACATTAAGAAGTCAAGAAATTCCACAAATGAACCCTTGGAAAGGCACATCTGTTAACTGAAAATCCATTCCAGGTTGACCACCTCATGAAGCTGACTTGAGAGAAAGCCAAGAGTGTGCAAAGCTGTCATGCAAATCAAAAGGTGGCTACTTTGAAGAATCTAAAATATAAAACATATTCTGGTTTGTTTAACACTTTTTTCTTTACTATATAATTCCATATGTGTTCTTTTATAGTTTTGATGTCTTCAGTATTAATCTACAATGTCAAAAATAAATAATAAAGAAAATAAAGAAAAAACCATTGAATGAGAAGGTGTGTCCAAACTTTTGACTGGTAGTGTATGTCGAGGCCTTCTTCTGAATCCGACCAGCGTATTGAGTCCAGGTCTGGAAGAGGACTTCCCACAATCCCCTGTGCCGTTTTCACCACCCGTCTTTTCGGTCTTGTGCAGTGCACCTGCCATACCACACTGCTGCACTGAGGCAGAGGATGCTCTCTATTGTGGCCCTGTAGAAGTTTGTCAGGAGCTGAGGGGAGAGTCCAGCACGTTTCAGCTTCCTGAGGAAGAAGAGTCTTTGTTGAGCCTTCTTTACCAGGTGAGCTGTGTTCATGGACCAGGTCAGGTCAGATGTGATGTGGATGCCCAGGAACTTGATATTGTTGACACGCTCAACTGCTTCCCCGTGGATGAGGAGAGGAGCGTGCTCTGTCCTCCTGGACCTCCTGTAGTCCACTATGACCTCCTTGGTCTTGCTGGTGTTCAGAACAAGGTTGTTGTTTGAGCACCACTGAGCAAGGTGCTGGATCTCCTCTCTGTAGTGGGTCTCATCATTGTCCGATATGAGGCCCACTATGGTGGTGTCGTCTGCAAACTTTACGATGGTGTTTGTGGAGTGGATGGCAGAACAGTCACTGGTGAAGAGAGTGAAGTGGGCTGGGCTGAGCACGCAGCCCTGTGGTGTGCCTGTGCTCAGGACCAGTGTAGAGGATGTGTTGTCCCCGATTCTCACCACCTGAGGCCTGTTGGTGAGGAAGTCTCTGATCCAATGGCACAGCGATGAGGGCAGTCCCAGGTTGTGGAGCTTCAGTATCAGCTTGTCCGGGATCACTGTGTTGAAGGCTGAACTGAAGTCCACAAATAGCATCCTCACATAGTTATGTTAGGAAGCTGCAGATGGGTCAGGGCTGTGTGAAGTGCAATGGAGACTGCATCTCTCTCGTCAATCTGTTCTCCCTGTATGCGAACTGATATTGATCCAGACCAGCAGGGATGATGTCACTGATGTGCTTTAAGGCCTGTAATGCTGAAGACACCTCCTCAGTCCAAACCTGTACAGTTCTGGTGGTTGGTCTTGTCCTGCAGATCAGAGGTTTATAGGCATAGGGGGTCCAGTCAGACATGAACACAAAGACACAGTACACAGATTGTTAGATTTAGATTTTCTTGGGACATCATCCGTAAAACTGCATAGAAATTACAGAAAAAGAAATACACTCTTACAAAGTCAAGAAGTTGCCTGTCACGTTTTAAGGTTTACTTCAGTATAAAGGTATAAAAGTAATCTTGTGATACTTCGCTGTACACCATTGGGTACACAGCAAATATGGACTGCCAATATCCAATTTGGGATACTTTTAATAGCGCTAATTTGTCAAAATATAGACTACTATAGGCCAAAAAAGCAGACAGAAAACATGTCAACACCACTTCTTGTGCCAGCTTGATTGCTTCCAACACAAGTTGGATATTTTTCTTGAAAGACAAAATGTGGCCACTGTTTTTTTTTTTTTTTCCCCTCAGATTAGATTTAAATTCCAATCCAAATCTGGCTACTGTTTCCTGTGCGCTGTCACTGGTCCATGGTACTGGCAGATCAGGTTTCTAAGTATTATTACTTGTTACTCAGTAAAGCCTCTTTCAGTCTCTCCAGGGGCTAATTACTGCAATTCACTGCCACTTAATACAGCTACAGATACAGCTATTCAAATGGTCATTTGATGATGTAGTCAGGTATAGTTTACTAATGTAATAACATTTAAACATAAATAACTGAACAGCAAGAGTTTTTAAACAGAATAATGACTTAATAGAGTTGTGCTCTAGTCCAGACCACCTGAGTGGGCGAATGTACGCAGAGACTTTAAAGGTGGTGTGACTGTGACAATATCATGGCGTTGCCTACATATTGCCCTGAGGAGCATAATTCAAATTATAGACAGCTCACAAGTACTACAGATGAAGAAAAAGTGAAACCAAGGCTGACCAGAGTGACCGTATGTACCCTTCACTGCTGTATGTTTCAGTGTCAGACAAACATTCATATCAAATAAAAGAAATCGGTTGATTGTTTTTACAAGCAAATAAGAATCTTCTCCAATCTCTGTCTGTCCTTTGATTACCTCGCCGAGCATCCATCTGACTATAGGTCTAATTCAATGGATTACTTTCTCAGAAGTCTCCAAACTAGCTGACAAGGCCTGCACCAAATGTAGAAGCTTCTGAGATATGTGGCTAAAATTTGAAGACCTTTTTTTCCCCAAATTTGGAGGACACACTGACATATTCAGATTCTAGTGTCAAGTTTCCAACAAGCAATAACCTGACACTCTGCAATTAAATAGTGCATTCAGGTGGTAGTCATGCAAAAACTTGCAAAATATCAAATATCACCTTACCACATAGTATTTATATTTATATTTAGTATTTTTCCCCCATTGTCACCAGGTATTGTCTTGAAAAACTGCTCTGGCTTTACCTTAACCAGGGTCATAGTCACTGCAAACACAGATCAGATCTGACCACTTGAAGTTGGCCTGAAACATCAGATTTAAAAAACAAGTTGATATGCCTGCTGTCTCTTTCTTATCTTTTCCCTCGCCTCTCTTTTTCCATGTCTCCTCCCTTGCTCCGCAGCCTTCTGCAGGTCACAGCATTTTAATGCTGCCCTGTCTGACCTACACAGGATACTCAGCCAGCTGGCTGGAATAAGACATCTTGGCTTCAGCTGTTGTAACTTAGATTATTAAAAAGAACTTATGGCTCGGTTTTGTCCATCTGGCTCATTTGAGAGAATGGATTACCAGGTATTATTCCACACCCGAGCTGACTCCTCAGCTCACGCTAACCATAACCCTTTTTTCCCAAAGGAAAGAAATTAGTCTTTGGAACAGCTTTAATGGAGCTAGCAGCCAAAATGAATTGATGAGGATGAGTTTGATGGGGCCAAAACCTTCTCAATCAAGCTGAAGTGAGCCACAGTGCCGAAATTTCAATTTCTAGTTTTGAGAACATTTACTTCAGAGTCCTACTCCAGTTAATGAGACCACTTTGGTTGGTTGGTAACTAGAGACTCAGTTAGCAGTTGTTTATATTAATATATGATTCAAGTAGCACTAATATCATGGCAAGATACTGTTAATCATGCTGCAGCTCTAAGAGGGTCAGCTTACATAACTGCACCATGTGAGCTACAGCATATATGTAGCCCAACCACTAAATTCCCATTTTAAAGTGTGTTGTGGCACACCATATAAAATCGAATGCGAATGCACTTTTCATGGGAGGTGAATTGGTGAGAAGTTGACTATAATATTAAATCAGGAAGTGTCCAGAATATCAACAAGGCCTGATTAACTGATAGCGATACTGTCAATGTAAGCTTCAAACTCTCATGCATGACTTAAGAAAAACTTTAGCCCATTACTTACCATATATATCACAACATGAGCTACAACAGGAAGCTCCCAAGACAACAAGATAGGATAGGAAGAGTCTAAGTTGGGAATGTGTGGAAGGACAAACCTGATTGGTTTATCTGTGTAGGCGGCATGTGGTAAAGTTTGGTATTTTTTATTAATTGTTTAAAGGAAATAATTAAAAAAAAAAAAGAAATTAGCATCTAAACATATGCACTGGCAAAACCTTCAACAGAGCAGGAGTGCAGGTTCAGCAGTGTGTACATACACAGACTTCAACGTCCTGTGATGGGTCGCTCAGGGGCAGAGGACTGTCTTGGATCAGTAAGGGTAACTCTACTGTTCAAGGTAGAAAAAACATGGTACATTATTTTATGCTGTGGGGTTCTGCACAATATTGCAAAGGATAACAGGGTGCCATTTGATGTGCCACAGCAGCCAAATGAACCCATGCCCAGAGAGCCATGGCCAGCATTGCTGGGCCATACAAAGGAGACAAGACCTCATTCTTCACTTCTGCAGTGTAAAGGGTTATGTTTGGCAAAGTGGCTATTCAATACAGGTAACAAATAATGTATGATGTTTATGTTTTTGACATTTTAGGTTTTTGTATATAGTTGTTGATGACTAGAAGAGATCCAGTGGCCAGTATATTGGTATGTTTCTTCAGGACCTCTGCTGTCAGAATCCAGGGTTGCAGTGGTGGGCCAGCACAGTGGGTGAACAAAGCTTGTCTGGCTCTGTGGGGCTGGCTCCTGGCTTATTTGTCCAGATAAAAGCAAGGTGTCTGGTTTTGATTGATCTAAAACATCAGTAAAACACAGGAATAAACCAATTCTGCTTCTGCATAATTATTTAAATATAGGCTTTACAAAATACTAATATAGCCAAGGCAATTCATGTTTTTTTACCATTATGCAGCTTGGACAGAGGTCACATTCAGTGTCTCCTCTGCAACAGCAAGGTTGGGGTCTGGCCTCAGCGCTGTACACTGGGACTGGCAAGATACAAACTTTTCATGAATCACACGTGAACCCTATCGCAAGACAGTTTCTGCTCTCAGATCTGCACTGGTTTCTACCTTAGACTGATAAAGGCTCAATTCCTGTTTTACAAGGTTACCACGCTTTCAAATGAATTAACAAGGAGGTCCCACTCATTCAGGAACTTGGTAGAAGTCCTCATCATGATGAGATGATACAGCAAACTCACAACTCACTATCCAACAGAGAAATAGAGACTTTATTTAGCCAGTCCATATTTAGAAATATACTTTTGTAACTGATATGCATGTCAGATGAAACAATAAGGTAAAAAATATTAGACCGAAGTACTAAATATGTGCTGTCTTTATGTCCTTAAGTGCTGGGTTGAGGTCCTGAAGAACTTCACCAGCCTGTCACAACTTGGACCAAGGATTTGGAGCAAAACCAGTTGAATGTTAATAATGGAATACAGATGCTAAGCTAGCAGTTTCTTAAAACCTGTCTAACTGTCCACCAAAGGATTTATTTATTACTTAGGATACATCATCTGGGAACTCTTAGATGACATGGTCTAAAACTCTAAACCATAAATGCCAACCTTATAGTGGTATGAGAAAAAATATTGGAGAGAATTTTTAGTATTTATTCTCAGAGAACATTGATGTTTTTGTCCAAAAATCCAGCAATTGTTGAGATACTTCAGTCTTGACTAACATTGCTATGACTAACTAGAGCCACGCTGCGAGTGTGGCCTAAAGTTATAAAGTTGATCCCTCTGTTGCATATTTTATGAAGCTTAGTAAAATAAAGTGCAAATGCAGGAAAGAATCTGATTATAATTTGACACAGTATAAGTCTGTGATTGTGTAGATTGTGATTGTTTCCCTTCTAAGTACACCTGTCAGAGCCACAAGCATCTGGCAGCGTGGTTTCTAACATGGGCTAATCCTCACTACAAGATGCAGTAATAATATGCTAGTAAGAAAGCCCAAAGCGTCTAATTTTCATATATTATTATGAAAATCCCAGGCCTAGCCCAGATACCCTTCGATTCTTAAAAAATACAAGCTTTCCTCCGTGTCTAAACCATTTTGAAAAGTAATAAGCTTACTTGATGTGAAGGTCTGACTGCTCAGTAGCTGCCCAGGAATGAGTCTTCTCAGGAGTCTCTAGCTGTCACTCATCCGTGCTCTTTCATACACACAACCACATATACTCACCCATACTGTACCTACACATACAACACCGCTGCTTCTGCCTAAATGTAGCAAATCACTAACTCTCTGTATGCCTGTGCACTGAAAGTAGCCACTGTGTCTTATGCTTGGATGTGTTTGGACAAATATACAAGAAGAGGAGTATATATCCATGGTTGATTGAGAGGTTGGAGGGAAATGATGAAACAGGATATATCTCTCCTGGACAGGCCTGTGTTAATTAATTCTAAATTTGTAGCATTTTAATATTACCTCAAATTAGGTCTGATGAGTGTTACACTGAATGTGATTTTTGGTGGGCTGTCGCATCTCATGTTGATAAGTGTATGCTATATTTAGAATATTTTCACCACTTCACCCTGCCGTCAGACAGCCCTTTGTTTTTGCACTACAGTTTCTGAACCATAGAATTAAGGTTTGCAATTGGCTTTGCTCGTACTTTTGATATCTTCGTGTTACTGGAGCTGGCATTAATGAGGAAATACTAACAGCACAAAGCGGGGTAAATTCATTACGTATTCAGTGGGCAGGTGGAGTCACTTAATTGAAGGTAATGGTAAGCCCCCTTGGGTGCCAGAATAACAGGCAAAGCTGACTTGCTGTTTTTGGAAGACACATTTTCTGCAAGGGGTCTCTAGACACACTGGGTACACATATTTTAGTTGAAAAGCCATAAGAAAAGTGCATTTTACATAATGTTTGACCTTTACACTGAAAAGGCAGAATATGATAACCATGTCAAGATAACACTGTATTGGGAATTAATGTACATTTTGTGTTAATGTTGATTGTTTTTTTAAGTTCAATGTTTCTTTTGTTTTTAGAGAATATTCCTGCTCGGTCAAAAAGAGTCAGAATAATTAGTAAAGTTGTGCTGTTGGATGAAATGATTTTTCTGTTCTGATTCAACAGTTGAGTAAGTCTTATGTTTTTCTCTCAGTGGAAGCTGTGTATTGAGTCCTCTATCAGCATTATTACTACAGCAGCAGCCAGTGTAGAAGTCTCTTGAACATTGCATTAGGCAGTGGATGCCATGGTAGAAGTGGTACACTTAGTGACATTAATGTAAAATAACCTTTTCTACCTTATAACCTTTTAGCTTGTTTGTTTGAACTTTGCTCTAAATAACTACACTATATATATATATATATATATATATATATACAGGTAACATATATATTTATGTGTATGTTTTTATATGTTTTTCATTTTTAAATATTGTGAAGGTGCAATTAAACAGCTCCTCATTTGTACAAGTAAAAGAGACCTCAAAAGAAACATTTGAGGTTGAGGTTACGTTATTTATACCCAGCAGAACATGATGTCACAGTGAAGTTGACTTTTGAGTCATAAGTCATAACTCAATTTCATCCTGTTAAACATTTATGCGAGACTGTGTCACAATTAACGTATCAGTTATTGAGTTGCAGGCAAAAACATGATTGTGAGGTCACAGTGACCTTGACCTTTGGCCACCAAAATCTTTACAGTTCATCCATTAGTCCAAGTGGATGTTTGTGCCAAATTTGAAGACATTCCCTCTAGGCATTCCTGAGATGTCACATTCAGAAGAATGGGGCGGACAGACAATCCCAAAACATTATGCCTCTGGCCACGGCTATGTGCCACATGTAGTCATAATAAATTATAGAGGGTTGTACAAATAAAAGAGACTAATAATAAAAGAAACATTTGAGGTTGTTGTTGTTGTTGAGGTGTGTTGTCGTCCATTCATACATACAACATTACACCAAAACAGCCTAAAGAGAAAAACATGATAATGATAAACGTGCTCTATAACTCGAGGCTTTACCAATAACACACACTTTCTAAATAAAACAACGTCAGTAAATAACCTGCTCCTTAATAAGGAGATGCAAATGAGTTGCCATATTCATTCAGTGTTCATTACGGCATTGGATTATTTTTTCTTTCAAAAACTTTATTGCACAATGTCAGTGTACAACACAAACAATGTCAAAAGGTATAATATAAAAAAAAAAAAAAACTGATGTTTTTGTTTTTTTTTTTGGAGCAAGCAATAATTTCTGGGTTGTCTCACAAAAGAAATTCCAAAGAAGAACATATATGTAATCCAGGGACACTAAAATCCATTTTATGTAGTTTTTTTATTGAATGGATATCATCAACAGTTACACAAATATTTTAACAGGTCAGATAACTACACAATGTAACAAATAAATACAGTAACAAACACGCCACTTGGTTTCGTCTGCAGTGTCCTTAGCAACCAACACTGCATAACAACGGCAGAAAACGTAACACTGTCACAATTTTATGCAGAGACGTGAAATATTAATCATAATAACAAACAAACCAAAGATCATTTACTGAACTGAACGATATTGTGAAATTTTAATGTATATTTCTCGCTAGAAATATCATCAAAATGCTTTTTTATGTCCAAACTATCTTGAAATAATGCATTTTCCACTGAGAATGAAAGGAATGGCTGCCATGTTTTTATTTTGAAGAAGTCCGCTGCAAGCAGTCACGTGACCTGTCAGCAGGCCAATAGAAAAGAATAGGATAAAAAACGTTAACATTTTACAATTTTCAGGCCCTTAATTGTGAGACTGATACGTTTTGTACTGTGGACAAATGTAGCTATTTCACATTTTGATATGAGACTGGGTTGTAGTGTGAGGTTACAAGGAGTTTTCAGCTACTGAGTTAGAATTTTTTTACTAATTGAAACAGGCACAGTGGGATTACATGTGCAGTCAGTAAAACACTTCAAATCTTAATTGAGAAGTAGTCTGAAAAATTACTTATATACATACTGAACAGGCATTTAAAAGAATATATACATGCCAGTGGTAACAGTGCAGTTCATCCAAAGTGAGAATGTGACCTAAATCAACTAAATGACTAAAAAAAACACAAGGACTTATGTCTACAAGGCCTGCTGCCCTGCAGGAAGCACAGACTGTGACAGAAACTCTTCTGTAGCTCTCTGGGTCTGGTATCAGGAACATATCCTCGACCACACAGCTCCTGCATGCAGGATCATTATTATTATTTACTCAACTATATGCTCGCACTGTTGTTTACTTAAACTGCTTAACTTTTTCTAACAACTCAGGACCAGGTAGGTGAACCCAAATGCAGGACAGGACGCGATCTTGGTTTTAAGTGTTTTAATAAAAGATCTTACAACAGAAGAATCTTGGTTGAGAGTTCTTTGGCTTGATTAGGCTGGATCTTCAGTGCACACCAAGACAAGACTTGGACATGACACATGAAATACATATGACAATCTGGCGATGAGACAGGGGAAACGCAGAGACAATATATACACATGGAGGTAATGGGCAACAGGTGGAAACAATCAGGGCAGGGCAGACAATCACACAGGCGGGAAACACACAATGACAGGAAGTTAAGGGACCTGAAACGAGAGGAGAGTTAGGGATTTCAAAATAAAACAGACAAGCCAGAACAAGGAAACAGAAACATGACAGACATAGAAACTTCACAGACACAACGAGACATGACACTTTTGCTAACTACGCTGGCTACTGTTGCCTCAGTATCAACTGTAAATGTTGACTTGTGTTCAGACTCTACCAAAAAAACTCAGTGTCTTTTATTATATTTGATGTACCTTCACTGAGTTGAATGCACTTATTGTAAGCTGGGTTGGATAAAAGGGTCAGCTAAGTAAATGCCATATAATATATATATAAACATGTATCTGAAACCAGCAGCTAGTTAGCTTAGTGCAGCAGACAAAAACTGGAAATGGTGGGCAGCTAGTCAGCCTTTATTTATTTATATATATTTTAACAATCCACTGGCCCACGGACACAGCAGCCCACCAAGATTTTACCCACTCTGACCGATTGCCAGTAAATATAAGTTAATACATTTCATCCTGTTTGTTTGCTCTGCGCACAAAATGAAGCATAAAAAACTATCTTGAGCTTTATATTTCTTGGCTGGGACCAGTTGCCGGGCAACCTGGGAGACTCCATGAAATGGCTGTTTCCCCTGTTTTCTTCTTTATTATTTTACGGTAAGGTAAGCTCAGCTAACCAGCTGCGGGCTGTTTGTTGGACATATTTACAGATGTGAATGTAAAATTACTGTAATCTAACTTGGCAAGAGAGGAAATGAGTGCATATCCCAAAATGCTGAGCTGTTTCTTTAAAATATGCTCCCACTGTGCATCAGTAATGGTGATTTTTCCTTTTCACGTGTGCTTGTCTGCAGTAGTCAGGCAGCCTCTCATTTCTCAAATGTGACAATCAGCAGTTGCAGCAAGGCCTTTTTTTAAATGTCTAAATTAAATTAATTCAAGATCAAAGACTACAAAATGATGGATGCTGTATTTCCACCAAAGAACAAATGAAAGAGAAATGACACACCGCCGTTGTTGGGTACATTTTTAATCAGCATCTTTCATTTTTTTCTTGAGGATGCCTGCTCAGTTTTAGAGGCACAGCAGATTGATTTCTCTGTTTTAAGACCTCTGTCATGTATCGATTGGGGCCCGCTACACTCTTTTACCCACGGTTTTCATCACAGTGAGCAGAAGTCAGCAGTAAAAAATGCCTGAATCTCAGACAAAATGCAGTTAGGTCTGAGAGAGCCGAGCAGCACATGTATACGGAGCAGGGCACTAATTCTTCAGTGAGCTCAATAAAAGTTAAAACCCTATTTGGAGAGTGCTTGTCCTATTGATTATGCATCAGCCTGGTAACATGGACTCTCTGTTGAATTGGAGTCATGCACAGCTTCAGTCAGCACATGGAGCAGCAACAGAACGAGAGAGGCGGCAGGCCAGATTTCTGAAGTCAGGGACACATGATGTTTTAGTCATTGGTTTGTCTGGATTTATCAGCGTCAACATGTTTGCAGCTACTTTCATGTTTTCATTGAAGTTAGCTCACAGTTTCAGTGAAGATCCTCTGCCACTCTGAATGTCTCCTCTTGTTTTTCACACAAGAGGAAATCATAATTATTTTAATATGTTTTCAAAAGTTGTGACACTTCACCGTCTTCACTTTTTTATCATAGCCATCAGTTATGCGATATTTCACTCACTGACTGTGACAGTGACACATAGCATTAACACAGCAGTGAACAATGGATGTGCTAAAACATCAGCCTCAGACGTGTTAAAACTCTTCTAAGTTAGCTATCTAAAACTTTGTTAAACCTTAATATCAATACTGAAGTTTATAATGGTCAGTTACACTCCTGAATTATGAATACTCAACCACTGCAGCAGCTGTAATATGATTTTAATTTTACAGAATGATATATTCACAGATAATGTAACACTGGTCATTTTGTATGTTCATGTTCACTTTTTTTTGTCTTGTTTGTCATGGTCAGGACAATATTGGAAAAAAAGGTCAGAATTAGTCTTGTAAAAATGAGAGTTACCAGCAGACACAATAGCTCAGTAGTAAGAAAAAAGCTTTTATTGCTTTCGGGCAAGAGCCAACATCAGCAGTACACTGACACCACTGAGAAGAGGCAGTCTTTACTCACGTCTCCTCTCATGGTCCTTTGGATTAACACACATAATCAACCTTGACAAACGCCAGTATACACATGGTATCAGAGTTTTTCCTCCATACACAAGCCATGTGGTTGAAGTACACAAAGCATGGGGTTTCTCACAGGATTGGATACAAAAGACACAGATAATCATAAAAGCATGACTGTAACAGCAATTTACAGTCATGCAATTTCAGACTGGGAGAAAATATGCTTTTGTGCTAAAAAACTGCAAAGACATCCCTTCTTCCCTTTTACTATTCTATTACAATACTGATAATGTGTTTTTACTCTGGAATGGATCAATTCACACTCTATTAGAGTTTTTAAAGAAAATCGTTTTCTTGATATACGTATAACTAAAAACATGGTGGTCTTCTCTTTTGCGCTTAAAACTAAGATACATTTCTTCATGCTCAGAGCTTTCCTACAATCTCTTTCAAGAAAGGTTTTCCTGTAAGTCCAGACTCAAAAGTGAATATGTGATGTCCCACCTTGCCGATGGAAATATCATTATTAGGAACTTTATTGACTGCAACCCCCCCCCCCCAAAAAAGTACATGATACGGTGCCATTGTGGTAAAATATACATAGGTGAGACATCCTGTTTTCTTAAAGAGCACATCACCAAACACAAAAGCTCCACTTAAGGTAAATGTCTGTAATGTATGCCATAATAATAGGCACATTCTGGATTAAGACCACTCCCCTTACTTCTCTGGAGGTTTGGCAACATGATTGGCCTGAAATCACATGACCATTCATCCATTGGAGAATGATGATAAACTGTACTGAAATAACTGAAACTGAATATATTATGTAACTAATTTAATTTCAAAATATAAGGAAGGCCATAATACATCAGTGGATATTGGTTATTAAAACTCACTATTCTATTTCATCCAGGAATCATAAATGCAAATGTGCAGAGGAGCATGAATTCTTTTCATGGTGACTCATAACAGAGATCACAGTAACAAGAATGTTTAAGATCATCTTTATTCCGCAGTAACCACAGTCTTGACATCTGCCATCTGAACAAAGCTGTCAGCTGCACTGTCTTATGGTCCAGTGTCATATTTCCAAAGTGCACTCTGTAGCAGTCAGTAATGAATATTATGATGTCTGATTTTTGATTTTCTCTACATGGTTCTTTGCTGGCATGTGCTGCTGTTGCTGTGTGCCATATTAAAATGGCATGTACATGTGTCATGTTCCACTGGTCAGTACTGCATACATCCTACAGGTAAAATCATAACATTGTGCTGGAACATAACCACTCATCAAATGTCCCTGATGTGATGAACAGTGAACTTTTCTGGGATCTATTAAAGTTTGTCAGGACATATAGTTAAAGCCTTGGACAAATCTGACCATTGATGCTGGAAGTGCAGTGAAATGAAAGATGCTGATTAAAAATGTTGCCTAAGCAAAAGCACATGTTAGTAAAGAATGGTCATAAGCCAACGGCGCACTCCCCATTGGCTTAATACATTAGTGGATGTAGGTATATATTAATGGTGGAACAACAGTGACATACCAGTGTGCCAGTTACCCACTGAGAATCAGGATGTGACACCAAAACTGGCAAACCTCAAACTACACTGGTGACAAGTGGCGTCTGCACATGAAACAGAGGCGATGATGGAACAAGCCATGAAAAAGTGCACACAGCTGCAGCACATCAGAATCATTTGGAGATCATCACTAGCATATGTCAATGACAATCTGTGTATTCAGAGAGAGAAACAGTCAGTCATAATCAGTGACATCAGCTGCTAAAACAGCAGTATGCTAAAAATCATTAGTGACACATAACTGAGACTATGTGTACGCCACCCCCCTCAGTGTAATGTAAAATGTAAAATATATTTAGACAGTGGCCGCCGCTTGATAGAGAGATTCCCATCCTCCACAGAGAGCAGCCGAACAGACATTAATATTTATCAAATGTAGCAGATTATTACTTTAAAGCCAACATTAGCTGCTTAGTGTCAGTGTAACAGAATCTCGGCCTGGCTTTATCTGTTTATGCCTCTATTTTTTTTCCTGCCTCACTTTAAACTAAGCCTCTTCATGGCTTCTCGGTGGCCCTATAGTGAAACCCGATCCACCCACCCACACAAGTTAATGATCCTCGCGCTCATTTCCTCTCCACACACCCTCAGTCCCATCTGTTTACCTAATTGGCTGTAATTAATTATGTCACACCAAATTAGCAACCTGGTTAGTCATTCAATAAAAGGAACAATTTAAAACAGCCCAATGTATTTATCAACTTCAGTCTGCATCTTAATCTATGTCTAATGGTGCATTGGGTGGGATGGACTGCATGTGTGTGTGTGTTTGTGTGTGTACCTGTATGTGCTCCTGCATTTGCATGTGTGGGTTCATGTGCGTGTCTCAGGACCTGATGCCGGCACAGTAGAACGGTTGATTTGACAATAAGTTTAATGCAGGGTGAGCAGTGTTTTAGATTTAGGTTTAATGGAAATAAGCAGCTCAGAGCTCAGCGCCTGTCCTCCCTCTTTACTACGCTTCAGCTAAACTTAATCAGTAGTCAGGACCTTTCATTAATTACTCTGGAGCTGAGAGAAAAAAAAAAAGCCTTGCGATTGTTTCATGAATTAGGATGAGGTGAATCGTTAAAACGAGCTAATTTGCGAAGCCTAAGAGTCGGCTTTACCTTTTTGATTTTGTTTTCCTTTTTCCTCTCTCAAGTTTTTTTCAGTGTGCATTAATATTAGGCTTAATGAAAGACGTGTACGGAACAATGTTACAAATAGGCACTGGATGGTCACAGAAAGGAAAGGGTAAGGAAAGGTAAGAACACTAGAAAACAAATAAAAAGTCAAAAGTAAAAGTAAAAAAATAAATGAAAATTTCGCCTGGGCACCTTTTAACCTCCCTCTAATCTCCATTTTTCACATGAATCAAACCTCACTCATTACAGCCTCCCTACATTAGCACACTGAACAAAAAGCATGTCATCAGTCGTTTCACACTGACAGCTCAGACACAGAGGAAGTGGCGTCTGGTGTGAAGTGAAATAAGCATGTCCTTGCCTGTACTTCATTTTTAGAACATTTTGAGATTAAAAGGTTGGACAGAACCTGTCATTAATCACTTTTAAGAGAAACAACCAGAGCAGAGGTGTGACGACTGCTGTTTTACACATGAATAAGGCTGGAGTGAAACAGTAAAAAGAAAAGGTGCTAAAATATCTGAGTAACAAGGGACAAAGTGAAACAGAGTATATAGTACAAGATAGAAAGGGATATACGATTATTTTTACACCCTGAAGATAAAAAAGGGGAAACTTTAGGTTCTACACATTGAAATACGACAAACACATGGTTGTTGGAGCACTGCAGATTCTTCCTGACTCATATGTGATCAAGCTCAACACAGCAAAGCTTGAACTGATGTTGACGTGCATAGGTGTTTCCACGGTTTTCAAATACGTAAATATACAAATTAAAATAATTTTAGATAGATTTCTTCTTGAGCAGTTCACAGTCAGCAGCTGGATGTAATACATTAGATAGATAGATAGATAGATAGATAGATAGATAGATAGATAGATAGATAGATAGATAGATAGATAGATAGATAGATAGATAGATAGATAGATAGATAGATAGATAGATAGATAGATAGATAGATAGATAGATAGATAGATAGATGGAGAAGTGGACTGAGATCCTCCTTTGTATTATGTGTTATTGATCACCGATTGTTTAGTCCTCATCAGAGTTTGACAGCAGCTTTCAAAGCAGCCCCAAAGTTAACCCTTGTCTCAGGTTCAATAATTTCATGGGCACACTGAAGCATGTCTCAGTACTCTTCAAGGTAATATCAGCTGCTCCTGAGGTCATTTCAGTTCATTTACGTTGTTAACACAACATCAGGAAACTTTCTTTTGGACTATTTCTGTGAAATAAGCCTTCAGCACACTCTGGATGGTTTTATGCAAGTTATGTGAGTTTTTAGAAGAGCAATTCACATTAGCATTTGGCAATAATTCTTTCCTCCTCTCTCTCTCTCTCATTCACACACACTCTCACAGCGTTGCAGTGTTGTTGAGGAAGATGAATGCGCCATCAGACAGGCAAAACCCCAGAGTGAGAAAACTGACTCTTATATATTCTGACATTTATAAAGGAGCCTTCAAACTGGTCATGATTTAATCATGGCTAACATACACCCACGCACCGACACCCTCTGCTATTTAATCACTGCCAATGTACACACACACACACACACACACAGTCCCTGCGCAAACACTAATACTGCTTAATGATGGCTAACTTAAATTTCTTATGGCACAGACATGGACACACACACTGTACTCAGATATACTCAGACAGATAACCACTAACACACACTCACTTAGAACACACACACACACACACACACACACACACACACACACACACATTAATTTGAAAATATGTTGACATGGATATAATGCCACATTTTAGAGTGAAATTAGCTCGCTACAAGTCAGACAGTGATTAGTGATGAACTTCCTCTACAATACAAGTAGACACTGGTGACTGCTTTCTCCCGTGACCAAAAGACTTTCACTTTGCAGGTCACAGCGGTTCTTGGGTTGGAAGTGTTAATTTGTTTTATTTTGCCAGGAGATAAAACACATCAAACCCAAAATGGAAGTCCTCCCAACATCATTTTCAGACAAGGCTGAAGCTGCAGCAGCAGTTGTTGGGAGCAGTTCATTCCTTAATGCCTTTTGCAATTATAAAAGAAATATGGTAGTTTCAGAATTGCTTCTTCTGTAAGTTGTGGGTCAATGTCATCCACACTTACTGTTGTTTTTGTGGTCAATCTGTTATATTTCTTGGATGTGTCTTGGTAGTGAGCTACATAGAAAGAGTTTATCCAAAGTGTTCAGAAACGATGTGATGATGTGGTTCATTGTTTCTCCGACCACAGGAACGGTTCTCCGTGAGCTGTGGTCTTACAGGGGCAGTGATTCTGGATCCAGGCTGCTCTCTGATGTGACAGACTGGTGGAGCTTTTAATGTGTGCTTACAGTGGGCTTTTTCATGCACCCACCCTCACCAACACAATGCAGAAACACGTGAGAATGCAGAACACAGGTCTATTAACGCTGGCTATCATTTTATCATTCATCAGTCTGTATGTATGTTTAAGTGTGGCTGCAGTGTGAGTACTGGATGAGACAGACGCTCACCAGATGAAAATACTGCTGTCATGACACATCATGGTGACCATGACATTTTAATTTTTTAACGTCTTTCATACTGTGTGCGTCTGAGTGAGGCGGTGGGATTAGAAAATGCCATGTTCAACACATCCCCCGTTCCTATCGCTGAGGGGGACCCTTTTCAAAATACGCTCTCTGTGTTTTTGTGGAGGGCGACATGGGGAAGGAGAATCGCATTATGGGGCTTCATTCCAGACAAGACCTCACACGTAAACACGCGAAAAACCACTGATGCAGACAAAAATGTGTTTAAGTGTGAAAGTGTCTGCTGAAATGCACTCACATGTCCCATCACTCACACATACACACACATGCACACACACACACACAGTGCTGTTTCACTTAGACTCAGTGTGTCTGTCACTATGAAATCAGATGAAGTCACGTGCGTGCTGGGGGTGACAGGAACTTCTAGCCGTGTGTGTGTGTGTGTGTGT
Organism: Scortum barcoo; assembly: GCA_023238725.1. Taxonomy (NCBI): domain Eukaryota; kingdom Metazoa; phylum Chordata; class Actinopteri; order Centrarchiformes; family Terapontidae; genus Scortum; species Scortum barcoo. Next base: position 26,035,231 of record CM041554.1, read on the forward strand.
GGGAGGAGTGTGCGTTTTAATTCGTGTTTACCATGTTCACCTTCCCCCCGTGTGCCCAGAGATGACTAAGCCATGACACGTCTGTTCAGACGCTGGCTCACATCTGACTGTTTAATGCCTCTCTGCAGTCTTTCACCACTCGCCTGTCTCCTCCCCCACTCATCTTTCACCCCTGCACCTCTCTTTCCTTCTATCTTCTCATCCATCCTTCTTTTTTCTAACCTCCGGCCCTCTTCTTTTTTCCACCCTGCTCCACCGCTGCTGATGAAACAAAGGGAAGGAACTCTTTCATCATTCTTTGTCATCCCTCATCTTCTTCCTGAGTCTCTCCTCAAGTAAACACCACAGTACAGGAGCATAACATTTCTTTTGTGCGGAAAAGGGCTGTACTTTTGAATGTACAGTATTAATATGTTATATAACCTAAAATATTGTCTCACATATTATTTTGACTATAACAAAAGTTCTATCACTGCAATGTTAAATTTCCCTCCAGGTACTACATGCCAGTTATTCACAAGAGGCTTAGTAAATGTTTTAAAGAATTGCAAGTAGGAATCAATAAGAAAATACCATAGAGGATGTAGCATGAGCTACATTTTACGTCACGTCATTTTTTTACTATGTTTTACTCTGTATGTGTCAGCCTCTGCTAATATGCTTACTGGTCGTATTATATATCAGGACTTCTAAAGCCTTATGAAAAACACAGGACATCAAGGGGAAAGAGTTATGTAATTTATTTCTGTATACTAATGTGGTGATTCCCAACTATGAGTTACCAGACTGTGGTATGATTGAAGCTAAAAATAATAATAATTGTGATTTGATGAAAACATACATTTGTACATAGAAGAAGAGAACATAAGAAGATAACCACAAATAGGATTACAAATTGGTATGATGCTGAATTTTTGCATATTTATCATCACAATCACCATGAAATTACAGGCTACAGGCCAGCTACAGAGGGCACATCTCAGCTTCCCACTAACCTGAGTCACATGTGAACATTAAGTGCTTGAAAACTGATTAGCAAGTTAGCAGAAAAATCAAATGTAACAGCTATATCATCAAAACTGCCAGTTTCTTCCCCTCCAGGTGCTGTAGGCATGAAAGCAAACTTGACCGACATCACCAGTTGCTGTAGCACGATGTCTGGTATGTTCTTAAGAGTTTGACCAAAGCCAGCTGGACTTGCTGGAAGTTCTTGAAGACGTCCCACCTCTCATTCAAGAGGCTTCTTCAGTTCTGTCTGCCTGGTGGAGAGTCTGGGGATTTTAACCTCTAGTAGGGTCGTAGGATCACATGTGTCAGGGTGTGAATGGGTGTTGAGCTGTCTGGAGAGGGAACTCGAGACTGCATTGTAAGTGGCTGACAACTCTTGTCATAAGCCACCTCCTGTGTTAAATTATGAATGTTCCAGTCTGACATATATGGCCTCTTTCAGTCCTCTTTCAAACCACCTGTCTTCATGTACATTGCTGTCCTCAAAAGAGTGCCCCTTCTCCTTCAAATGGAGATGGACTGCTGAATCTTGACCTGAGGAGACTAAATTCCCCAGACTCTCCACCAGGCAGGCAGAACTGATGGTGGAGCATCTTCAAGAACTTCAAGCAAGTCCAGTTGACTTTCATCAATCTCTTTAGAATTACCATGACCTGGATGATTGAGAAACTTCACAGATGATGTCTAACATGGATTCATATGTGCAGCCACAACTGCAGTGTTTTCTCCTCAAAGAAATATTTGTGAAAAATTCCACAAAGCTGATTCAACATTCAGAAGTAAGCAAGAGCACATCTGTCAAAAAACATTGCTTTAATCCACAACAGTTATTATTGTTGTTGTTGATATTGGACAATACAAAATTTATATTTTATATATTATTTATATTCAATGATGGGTTTTTGTTGTCTTTGTTTTTTTTTTCTCTCCATATTTAATATATGCCAATGACAAGTATGGTATAATCATAACAGCAGTTGGTTGAGAAGAGATGGACTTTTTTTTTCTGTTTACTCACTTTTCTTCATCACTCTTCTTCTCTTTACTTGTCTTTCATATAAACCACTGTTGACAAATGAGAGATGAGCTGTTTTCTCATTGTTAGTTTTTGGGTGGTTGTCTGTCCACCATTGCATCTGTTCACTGAAGATACGGTGCTTGACAGAGTTAGCTTATGTGCGGTGGAGCAGAGCCTGTGGAGGAGCAGCGACTGAAGCTCCATCAGATACTCTGTTCTGATTGGTTATTTTGATATGGGGGTGGTGGTATCCATGTCAAATGGCCTTAGAGGCAGCAGGTGGAGACATAGGAACCTAGTTACAGACATAGTGACACTTTTAGCAAATAACACTCAAACCTATTTTTATACAAGTTACGCATTACTGCTTGAAGACAACTAGAACACCTTTTTAGGACACAAGTGTAATATTCATTAACAAACACCGCCATCAGACTGCAGTGTTTAAAGATGTATGATGTACTGAGGCAGAGATTGAGTAATTCCTTATAGAAGCTATAAACCTACAATGGTTTTACTCCTATAGAGTACCAAATGATCTCTGATTTTGGAGACTGTAGTCAAATTTATTTGTTTCCTGATGCTAATGAAGAAAAGTAGCACAACATCAGGCATTTCAGTAAGTGTGTCTTGTAGTAGCTCTTGGGAACTTTGTATTGTTTGGTAGTGTTAACAGTTCACTATTTTCATCTCTCTCTATGTGCTTCACAATAACAAAGTTCAAACCATCTGCTTTACTTTACTGTTCCACAGTTCCTACATATAACTCTGTCTCCCCTGTCCTCTCCTGTTAATTCCTGTGCATTATTTTAACATGTCAGCCCCTCCAACATAGTAAATATTGATCACTGAGCTGCACTTTTTCACTATCTGGGTCACTATCTGTATTTCACCCTCTCCAACCTCCTTCCCCTTCCTCATCTGCTCTTCTTCTTCTCTCCTGACTGTGGCATAGCCTCCTTGCCTGCAGTATTCCACAAAGAGCAGGTAGACTGAGAGAAAAACTGAGTGAATGTGTGCGAATGAGATAGGGTCCTTCAAGGTGCTTTAAAAATCACCTATCCAGAATAATGTAATAACTCTAATAGTCGGAAAGTGGTGACAACAGCACTTTCTGTGGTGATAAAGATGAAAGAGTTTTAGAGGAGCAGTGGTGTGTTCAGCCAAACTTTTCATCAATGCAGGGAAAGAAAATGAGAACAAAGAGATCATGGATTTAGGATCAGAGTTGTACAACTGTATTAGACATGGACATTTCTGGAAGTTATAAAAACTTTTTGGTTTAACAGGAGGACTGACACAATTAGGCCAGCAGTGACCCAAACAGGACAGGAAGTCATTCAGAATTTTGGATCTTTGAAAGCGATATTGAAACAGCAGTGTATATGTGCTGCCACTTTGAGTATCTTAATGTAAAAGAGCATAACCAACACATGGAAAGTACATAAACTCAGTGAAATCCAGTGTCAAGAGAATTGGGTTTGAAGTCGTAGTCTATCCAAGATTAATGTTTGAGCTCATTAACAAGTCAGAATAAGTAAAATATCCAGAAATGTTTTCATTCCTCAATATGAAAGCAACTGGGCTGCCAGCATTTGCACTTCATATACATCTTCAGCCAATGACAGCATATAAATAAACAAATAAATCAACATCTGCGTGAACCCAAGAAGAAGTCAAACAAATGTAAATGAGGAAAGTTTTCATAACGTCAGATTAACTGCCAAAATCTGTCTTGACATCAAACTATTCAGTAAAATGAGTTTATGTAACACTTGGAACAAGCAATAGTACCAGATTTTTCTTTTCAAAACTGCATTGATTCTTTTTTTTTTTTTTCTTGTCCACTTGACAGGAGCAGAACACGTGATGAGACAGTGTGAGAATGTAACAGGTCATGGTGCTCCTCTTGAAAACAGTGGATTGCTGATTCTGGGCTGTCGGTGAGTAGCTGCCCCACATTAAGGGGTTTGTGTATCTTGGGGTCATGTTCATGACTGAAAATAAAATGAAGATTATCAGGCAGGTTTGAGTATCATCAGCAGTAACGTGAATACTGTACCCGTCTGTCATAATGCAGAGGGAGCTGAGCTTGAATTCAAAGCTCTCAGTTTAGAAGTCCATCTATCTTCCAACTCTCAACTATAATCATGAGCTTTGGGTAGTGAAATGCGTGAAAAGTGAAAAAAATGCAATTTCAGATACAAACAGAGAAATTATATTCCTTTGCAGGCTGTCTGAAAGGAGCTTAAGCCACGTTTCAACCATAAGTGCCCTGGATTTTTAGTCCCAGGAATCTTTTTCAAGGTCCCTGCAGCCCATTACTGTCTGTGTTTCCACCGTGGTCTAAAGATGGGCAAAGATTATGCAAATGAGTCAGATGATGTATGAGAAAGCAATGGCTGTTTTTTACCCATCATTTTTGCACGCGACTACCTACAAAATGTTCCACTCCAGTCCAGTAGGTGGCAGTACTGCAGAAGACTATACAACAACAATGATCATATTGTTGGACCAGCAATGTTATTTGTGCAACACTGCAAAACCAGAGCACTGCTACACCAGAAAACGAACACATCCACTCAGTAAGCATGGAGGATATTTAAGTTGTGCTGTTGTTGATCGTGATTTACTGCTTTGCAAATGGAGTCATTGGGTTGGACTCTTCAGTCACAAAGGACAAGAAGTTAATATGTCAAGTAAATCACAATTATGAATAATGTTATTGTAGACTACATTAACTTATTACACCTTTGTATGTGTTTCAGATATGCAGGCTACACAATGTGTCGTTTTTCACCATCAGTTCGGGTACAGAATAGAGGAACAGAGTGATGGGAAACTGTGGTTCCAACTTTCACTGAGGCCCAGTGGATAGAGAATTTCTGGATGCTGAAGAACACATTTCTGTACTTCTGCTGTCAACTGCAACCACAACTGGGAAGATGGGACACAAACTACTGTTATTGTGTACCCCTTCAAAAAAGAATAGCCATTGCACTGTGAAGGTACTCATGACAGAAGTTATTCAGTTACCAAACAATGAGAAGTTAAAGGAAATGCCAACATAGGGGTTGCCACAGAGTGTAGGAAGCAGCAAGTGATGGATCACATATCACCATTCCTGGACCAGAGAAATACCACACAGAGTATTTCGACTGCAACAGCTGGCTATCAATCATCCTGCAGGCTGTTGTGGATAGGAGTGTTTTTATAATGGCCCCAGAACTTAATTTAGCCCCTGGTTCCTGTGGTGGAAAAGGGCTGAGGTCTTCCAAGTTTCCCAGTTCCTGGGGAAAGTTCCTGTGGTCAAAAATGAATAATGAGTAAAGCAGAAATTCTACTTAGTTGTGACAAAAGGAGCCAGTAGAGCTGATTCAGCCATCTGATTATCTGATGCCTCCTGAATGCCCCCTTTTAGGGGTTTTTTAAGACGTAGTCCAACTGGAAAAGACCCTGGGGCAGGCCCGGTACACACTGGCTGGGATTGCATGGCCCCATTCACACCTGGTTGTTAATTTATAATATTGAGTAGAGCAGTTTTAAGTAATCAAAAAACTAGAGTTTGTTCAGTCTCTTTCTCTTTCTTAATTTCCCATGTGAAAGGCTAATTAGACAGAATTACACAGTGAGACTTCCATGCAGGGTTCAAAGTAAAATCTTACCAGTTTATTCACAGAGACTACTTGCTTCAAGTCCCAGGTCAAACTTATTTAATCACACTTAGATTTGATACTGCCCAACAGATTAAATAGTGGGTTGGCCTTTGTATGTACAAATCCTTTGTCTTTGAAATGAAGTGCCACATGAATAATGCATCAGAGAAGAAAATAACCAAAACTTGTGCAGGTCAAATGAAATTATTTTAAAATATAAACTGAATGCTTCTGTGTGTGTGTGTGTGTGTACGTGTGTATGTGTGAGCTGGTCTATTATGTGTTTGCCACAAAATTCATAAGACATTAAAACTTATACATGCATAAAAAAAAGGAACAACAAAGTGTTCCACCTAAAACTACATTGACAAAATGTTGTGTTGCTGTTTTAACCACAACTCGGTTCCTTTACAGGTCTCTACTATTTCCCAGTTATGGAAACTAATGTGCAACATCCAAAAAATCCTCTGAAGACGGAAGTGTTTCCTGGGGTGATCTGGTGAAAAAGCAGAGCCTATCTAACACCCCGTTAAGATCAAATAAAATATCTCTGTCGGGATCTTCCAAAAAATGATGAAATAATGATGAAATGACACAGGAAGACAGTAGAAATGATTTAACAGCCACAGACCTGAGGCAAGTCTATTGTATAGGCTGAGCCTCTTCTGACTGGGTGAGATACACAGCACTGAGCCTCTAATTTAAGACTGCGGGTTAAATACTGCCTATTTTTCTAAATCAGAAGTAAATAAATACAGTTATTTATTTTCTCTTCCCCAAATTAGGTCACTGTCCCCTCTTTGTCTTATAAAATTAGGATCAGTCAGTTCAGTTTTCTCTGCTGAGATGAAGTTGACCTTTCCAATATTTTAGTTGTGGAAATCCAGTCCAGTCATTTTCATCCATCTCTAATATGTTGCTTTATTAGATTATTTTAATGATCGGTGTGATGAAATATGATCAGCAGTGTTTGAAGCCAGTACTCAATAGTACACAGTACACAGTACTACTACATCTTACTACTGTGACCTTTTGTCATGCACCGGCACTTCTCTGCCCTCTCCATGTCAGGTTCTCTGGGTGAATCATGGCGCGAAATAAACTGCATTACACACGGGGTACTACATGACGCTCACCTGTTTTCGTTTTCGTCTGCCCGCTTTACTCTGTCGGCAGCAAGTCCACAAGGTCTAGGGCTGTTCCACTCTCAAATCATCATCTCACAAGGAATTTCTGAGCTCTTTAAACTCACTTTCTGTAAGTCCACAAGTCCTCTGCAGAGATGCCTGCAGTATGTGCAAGAGTATGCATTTTTTTCAAATCCCTTGCAATTTTTCATGTTCAAAGTGGAGTCTAACTACCAGAGCTCCAACTCCAGGATCTTGTGGTTTGGACTAAGAGCAATCACAGACTACAAAACAAAGAACAAAAGTGCTGAGATAATGTCTGTATCACTCCCAATAAACTGAACAATGCACGCTTTGAGAACATCTTCAGAAGTACAAAAGGCCCTGGATCCCTGCCCACTGGTCATACTCAGGGTATATGCATACAGACCCTTCAGTGAAATTAGTCCATGCAAGGCACTTGGACCTGATGGAACCCATTGGCTGGCTCTGAGGCTGTGTGCAGATCAACAGGCCAGTGTCTTCCCAAACATTTTTAATCTCTCACTGCTCCCGTCTTTAGTCCTGATGTTTCCAGATGACCAACATTGTTCCTGTCACAGAAACACACCAAAGCTCCCCACAGTCCATCTGGTGGCACTCATCTCCACCATCATGAAGTACTTTAAGTCTTCTGCCATTGCCCTCCACACTGCCAACTCCAGCCTGGAATAGAGGCATACATACTGTGTGTGAGGATGCTGTTCATTGACTGTGGTTGAAACTTCCTGTGGTCCTGAACTTTCTGACAGGCAGGCCCGAGGCTGCATGCCTCTGCCCTCTCATATATTCCCAGTTGACTCATGACTACATGGCCTCCCACAGCTTCAACACCATCACCAAGTTTGCTGATAACACAACCGTCATCAGCCTGATCATTGGCAATGATGAGACGGCCTACAGAGAGTAGGTCAGAGCACTGACATCTTGGTACCAGGACCAGAACCACTGAAACATCAGCAAAACAAAGAAGCTGATTGTCAACTACAGGACATGACAAGGAGAATAACATGCCACCATTTCCATCAATGAGAGTTGTGGGAGGACAGACGGTGGTGAAAACTGCAAAGCACATCACCAGGGGATAGTAACTATCCATGGATGACTTCTACACTCAGAGATGTAGGAAGAAGGCCAACAGGATCATCAAAGACCTCAATCACCCCACCCACGAACTGGTCTGCCTGCTGTTGTCCGACAGATGGTCCTGTAGCATCTGATCCCACATTACAAGGCTCACGGACAGTTTCATACTCCAGGCCAAAAAACTGTTGAAATCTTGTGTCACTATGACACTTGCAGCACACAGGTACATTTTATTCTAATCTTACCTACAATCTTACACTACTAATATTTTAGATATATTTATGTGCATTACCTGTCATGAACGTACATCATTACATTATCACACATGTAATCTAACACTATAACTTAATGAGAGATTGTGTGGATAAACAATTGAGAAATGGTTTGCCTTCCAGAATTTCTGGAACCTTTAATAAACATTTGCAAAACCAGATGCAGAGTATTTTATGAGAACTTTAATTCTCACATTTAAAACCGAAGCTACTGAATCAACAGAGATTACTACAGGTGCTGAACGATGGACACTGGGCAACAGCACCAGCTCTGAGTGACTTGAGCACTGTATTATTTTTATGTTTTTCAAATCTGTTGAACTTTGGCTATGACCACGTGGCTCAGTATGTCTCAGGTCAATCAATTTGAAATGACAAATAGATGAAAACCCAATTACTTGTGTTTCTGTGTTTCCAGAACTGTGTTACAACAAATTGGCCTCATATCAAGAACAGACAAGAACAGATGCTCACTTGGCAAAATACCAGCTATGCAGCTACCAGTTTTGTTAAAAACATTTGGTTGAGTGTCTGAAATACATTGATCTATTGCTAGCAAATGACTGGATTTCCACGTGTTTCTTTCCATGTTATGACTGATATGGACTATATATGTTTGCTAATCAGAAGACCATGTACACCATCACCACTGTTCCAATATACTCATAATCATCCATTCATATAGAGCTCATATGATGATTATGTGACCATGGCAGCTTTTGACCCAGTCAACAACCTATTTCACATGCAGTCTTCTCCAGTTTGTGACTTGCCCGGTGTAAACAGCAGCCCAAATGCACAGCATGTGTACCAACACCTGCTGTGTTGCTGATGGAAGTAGATGCCTTGCTGTTGCACAAAGGTTCCCTTACCAGCATTCAAATGAAATCTATAAACACAACCCTGTGGACTAGAAATGAACATTTCAAAAGTGTTACAGCCAGAGAGATGAAGAATAACAATATATGTATGTGCAGATAAAGTTGTTGCCAGTCTAAGATGAGCTGTGTGAGGGGTAGTGACATTTTCCCTCTCACCAAACTTTAATGGAGGATATCAGGTTAAGCTCCCAGCTTGCACCTTTACTTTGTAGCAAACTTCAATTTTAGACAAAAAAAAAATTTGACTCTTGAGGCATATAATGGCTGATAAAATGTCTAAATACCATGTGTTTCCTCTGCCAATGGCTATTATTTCTCTCAAAAGTAAAAGAAAGTGGGAAAAGATGTACTTTTGTCAGTTTTGGATAGATGTTATCTTTGAAAAACTGTACTCTAGTATACTTAGATATTTTTGTTCACTGCCTTCATATCAACTTGTAAAATCTAGTTTAAAGGTAACTGGTGGAATAATTGGACACTCAGTGGACAGTGCTACAGTGTCTTCTGAGACTCCAGGACTTTAAGAGTTCAACAATAAACTGTATACATTATCTTTTATGACAACATTTTGTGTGTGTGTGTGTATATATATATATATATATATATATATATATATATATATATATATATATATATATAATCTACATGTGATGATGCATGCTGTATATCATTATACAGAACATTATCATTTGAATGGCTCACATATTGTATTTGTTGTATTTCAGGGAAAAGCTCATCTGCATTTCTTAGGCTTGCAATCATTTCTTCTATTCTGTTATCATAGTAACCTTTAAATAGCTATTGCATCACTTGTCACATTAAACTGTATATGTCCTACTGTAAATACAAATGATTCCCTTACCCCACCTTCAGAGCCCTGAGCAGAACATTGAACATTTTGTTTAGTTTTGTTACAATGAATGGGATCTCTTGTTTGTGTTGTGCTGAATGCAGGTCTCTTGATGAGGATATTCTTTTTGTATTGCTTTTTTAACACACCACAGACACCACAAGAATAAAAGACCCTTGCTTTAAACACACCTTTGAAAATATGCTGACCTGACATGAGAAGCTTTACTATGCTGTAAATGTGTGTATGTGTGCAAAGTATGTCACAGGAGAGGCTGGCATATAAATTGTTTTCATCTTTTGGGTGTCAATGAGGCTGAACTTTAGACTGATTGATTGATCAGTAACAGCAGACTATACAGAAGAGAATGGGGGTGGTGTGGGGATGTTGGGGGGAAAATGGAATGATTGATAATACATAAGCCAAAGTGAAAAGGAGGGGGAGAGGCAAATAGTGAGAAAGTGAATGGGAGCTGATGATTGATTGACATTTGGTAAGAGACAAGCTAAGAGCCAGGAGATGCATGGCAATACAAACTAACTGAAAAGAGAGAGAGGGCAGTGATTGATTGAGGAATATTACTTTGAAAGGATGAGAGACAGTGAGATGGGGTGTTGGAGAGAGATGAGGGTGGGAAGAGGTGTGTGTATATCTTAGGACAGTGGATAGGCACGGTTTTATTCACTTATGATTGATTGTCCCGTGGTTTAATTGTCAGCCAAGTTTCAGGCAGGAATCTCCATGACAGTTAGGCTTTGGTAATAAACAGTCAAAATATCATCAAGACAGCTACACCTCAGCAATGAAAAACTATTTTATTTATACATTTATATATACTTATATATTTCTATTTTTATTGGTATTGTTGATCATATTTTACCAATTATATTTGAACCAATTTTAATTTGGGAGGCTTGGTCGGTTCTGTTTGCTGTGACCTCAAACTACTGACAATTTTACGAAGATAACAGGTAAATAGGGAGAAGTTTGAACACTTGGAAAAAAAAAGGAAATGTAGAAGTAATTGGGCTTAATTGGCCTTTATTTGTTCATGCAGGCTGGCTATTAATTAAGACTTGGCCATTATTTGAACACCAGCTTTGTTTTGAGAATTTATGGTGAGCCAGCTTCACAGGTCATATATCTTATTTGAAACAGGAAAAATAAATTTCGAGGATAGGACAAAATAGCAAATAAGATCTACAGCTCCTTTTTGTGGCGATACCAATCACAATAAGCAGGAAACATATCTTTTTAAGGATCCTGAGAAAATTTGAAAGTATGGTGTAGCGTGGCTGGATAGAGGCCCACAGGAGGTCATTTTAATAGAGACAGTCCATTACTTCCAGTGGGTATTATTTGGCAATTTGGGCTTTCCATTAGGTACACCTTTTTTTTATCATCTGCACCCATTTAGTTTTTAGGTGACTCACAGTGAGCTCTGTTGTAATGACTAGAAGTGAGAGCAACAGAAAGGGTGGACAATTTTGCAATTGGGAATCCGGATCTGCACTTGTGCGTTTCACTTCTTTTACCTAAAAAGCTTCAGAATTTATGAATTACTAATATACACTAAATTATACTCTTTACCAAGTATGAAAGTGGAACTGGTTGGCATCATGATGGATAAATGATGTACCCCTGATTGTGCCCCTTTAAGTACTAACACAGTCAAACACACAAACATATGCTGTTTGTACTGTAACCATGGACACACAGAATGAGTATGAGTATATGTTATATTTGGTGGTGCAAAATCCATTTTTTCTATACACAGTATTATTGACCCCTCCTTGAACCGCCACCTTACTGTGGTGGAGGGGTTTGTGTGCCCGAATGATCCTAGGAGCTATGTTGTCGGGGGCATTACGCCCCTGGTAGGGTCTCCCATGGCAAACAGGTCCTAGGTGACGGGCCAGACTAAGAGCGGTTCAGAAGCCCATCATGAAAAGAAGAATATCAAGGACCGTTCACGTCGCCTCGGATTGGCGTTACCGGGGCCCCACCCTGGAGCCAGGCCTGGGGTTGGGGCTCGCAGGCGAGCGCCTGGTGGCCGGGTCTTTGCCCACGGGACCCGGCCGGGCTCAGCCCGAAATGGCGACGTGGGCCCGCCTTCCAGCAGTAGGCTCACCACCTGCGCAGGAAGGTCCATGAGGGGCCGGTGCAATGTGGTTTGGGTAGCAGTCGTGGCAGGGGAGCCTCGACGACCCACCCAATCCCTGGAACAAAACTCTGGCAATAGGGACATGGAATGTCACCTCACTGGGGGGGAAGGAGCCTGAGCTCGTGCATGGGAGGTTGAGAGGTACCGGCTAGAGATAGTTGGGCTCACCTCCACGCATAGCTTGGGCTCTGGAACCCAGCTCCTTGAGAGGGGCTGGACCCTCCACTACTCTGGAGTTGCCCAGGGTGAGCGGCGGCGAGCTGGTGTGGGCTTGCTCATAGCTCCCCAGCTCAGCCGCCACGTGTTGGAGTTCACCCCGGTGAACGAGAGGGTCGCTTCCCTGCGCCTTCGGGTTGGGGATAGGTCTCTTGCTATTGTTTGTGCCTACAATGGGCCGAACAGCAGTACAGAGTACCCGGCCTTCTTGGAGTCCCTGGGAGGGGTACTTGATAGTGCTCCGGCTGGGGACTCCATTGTTCTACTGGGGGACTTCAACGCTCACGTGGGCAACAACAGTGATACCTGGAGGGGCGTGATCGGGAGGAACGGCCTCCCCGATCTGAACCCGAGCGGTGTTCTGTTATTGGACTTCTGTGCTAGTCACGGTTTGTCCATAACGAACACCATGTTCGAAGCATAAGGGTGTCCATCAGTGCACATGCACATGGCACCAGGACACCCTAGGCCGGAGGTCGATGATCGACTTTGTTGTCGTTTCATCTGATCTCCGGCCGTATGTCTTGGACACTCGGGTAAAGAGAGGGGCTGAGCTGTCAACCGATCACCACCTGGTGGTGAGTTGGATCCGCTGGCAGAGGAGGAAGTTGGACAGACCTGGCAGACCCAAACGTATTGTGAGGGTCTGTTGGGAACGTCTGGCCGAGCCCTCTGTCAGGGAGGTCTTCAACTCCCACCTCCGGAAGAGCTTCTCACAGATTCCGAGGGAGGCTGGAGACATTGAGTCCGAGTGGACCATGTTCTCTGCCTCCATTGTCGATTCACGGCAGTTCGAAGTTGTGGACGCAAGGTCTCTGGTGCCTGTCGTGGTGGCAATCCCCGAACCCGGTGGTGGACACCGGAAGTAAGGGATGCTGTCAGACTGAAGAAGGAGTCCTATCGGACCATGTTGGCCTGTGGGACTCCTGATTTGACGCAGTTGACAGGTACCGGCAGGCCAAGCAAGCCGCAGCCCGGACGGTCCTGGAGGCAAAAACTCGGGTCTGGGAGGAGTTCGGTGAGGCCATGGAGGAGGACTATCGGTCGGCCTCGAAGAGATTCTGGCAAACCGTCCGGCGCCTCAGAAGGGGGAAGCAGTACTCTGCCAACACTGTTTACAGTGCGGGTGGGGAGCTGTTGACCTCAACTGAGGACATTGTCGGACGGTGGAAGAAATACTTCGCCAGGATCTCCTCAATCCCACCGACTTGCCTTCCAATGAGGAAGCAGAGGATGGGGACTCTGAGGTGGACTCGTCCATCACCCAAGCCGAAGTCACTGAGGTAGTTCAAGTAAGCTCCTCGGTGGCAAGGCGCCGGGGGTGGATGAGATCCGCCCTGAGTACCTCAAATCTCTGGATGTTGTGGGGCTGTCTTGGCTGACACGCCTCTGCAACATTGCATGGAGGTTGGGGACAGTACCTCTGGAGTGGCAAACTGGGGTGGTGGTCCCTCTTTTTAAAAAGGGGGACCGGAGAGTGTGTTCCAACTACAGAGGGATCACACTTCTCAGCCTCCCCGGGAAGGTCTACGCCAGGGTACTGGAGAGGAGAATTCGGCCGATAGTGGTCGACCCTCGGATTCAGGAGGAACAATGCGGTTTTCGTCCTGGTCGTGGAACAGTGGACCAGCTCTATACCCTCCACAGGGTGCTTAGAGGGTTTATGGGAGTTTGCCCAACCAGTCCACATGTGCTTTGTGGATCTGGAGAAGGCATTCGACCGTGTCCCTCGTGGTATTCTGTGGGGAGTGCTCCATGAGAGTATATGGGGTCCGGGGGCCTTTGCTAAGGGCTGTTCGGTCTCTGTACGACCGGAGCAGGAGCTTGGTTCGCATTGCCGTGGCAGTAAGTCAGACCTGTTCCCAGTACATGTTGGACTCCGGCAGGGCTGCCCTTTGTCACCGGTCCTGTTCATAATCTTTATGGACAGGATTTCTAGGCGTAGCCAGGGGCCGGAGGGAGTCAGGTTTGGGAACCACAGGATTTCATCTCTGCTTTTTGCAGATGATGTTGTCCTGTTGGCTTCTTCAAGCCAGGACCTTCAGCATGTGCTGGAGCGGTTTGCAGCCGAGTGTGAAGCGGCTGGGATGAGAATCAGCACCTCCAAATCCGAGGCCATGGTACTCTTCGACCGGAAAAGGTGGTGTGCCCTCTCCGGGTGAGGTGGAGAGGTCCTGCCTCAAGTGGAGGAGGAGTTCAAGTATCTTGGGGTCTTGTTCACGAGTGAGGGAAAGATGGAGCGTGAGAGATTGACAGGCGGATTGGTGCAGCGTCCGCAGTTATGCGGTCGTCGGTGTACCGGACCGTCGTGGTGAAGAAGGAGCTGAGTCGAAAGGCGAAGCTCTCGATTTACCGGTCAATCTACGTTCCCACCCTCCCTCACCTATGGTCATGAACTTTGGGTAATGACCGAAAGGACAAGATCATGCGGATACAAGCGGTCGAAATGAGTTTCCTCCGCAGGGTGAATGGCTGGGCGCTCCCTTAGAGATAGGGGTGAGAAGCTCGGTCATTCGGGAGGAGCTTCGGAGTGAGCTAGAGCCGCTGCTCCTTCGCATCGAGAGGAGTCAGCTGAGGTGGCTTGGGCATCTATTTCGGATGCCCCCTGGACGCCTCCCTAGGGAGGTGTTCCAGGCGTGTCCCCACCGGGAGGAGGCCTCAGGGGAAGACCCAGGACACGCTGGAGAGACTATGTCTCTCGACTGGCCCAGCCTGGGAACGCCTCGGGGATCCCCCCGGAAGAGCTGGAGGAAGTGTCTGGGGTGAGGGAAGGTCTGGGCATCTCTGCTCAGACTGCTGCCTCCGCGACCCGGTCCCGGACCAAGCGGATGAAAATGGATGGATGGATGGACAGTATTATTGAAGGTATAGCCCACATCTTAGGGCCTGGGTCCATGGGAATATTACCAAACCCTGATAAGAACCCTGCTGGCAAAATATCCAAAATATATTAAAGTGTCTGTAAGTCTGTAAGATTGGGAAGAAGTGCTCTTATTTTGAAAATTAGAGTAAGTATACATCCCCGCTCCCATCCCCTCTCTCTATGGTGCGCCCCAGTTTGCCTCCAAAACATTCCATCAAGATGAATCCTATGTCTTTGGAAGTGGTGTGGACACTATCTATCTGTTTATATATTGATATTTGAGGGTGTCTTGAATATGCCATTAACTTAGTAGTGGAAAGGTATTGAAAATCAAATAAACACAGCTTTGGGTTCAAAGGGTTAAACATTCCCCACAGTAGGCTATTATCTCCTTGGAGCAAAACAACACATGATTGAATTGTTTCAAGAGCAATACAATCATCATTACATGCTTTTGAGAGCTAAACTTGCTTGCAGGATTCAATAAACTTCAGTTTTGTCTTAGAAGAGGCTTTGCTTCACATCCACTCCACACTGGTTTCTTCTACCATGCAGGTGCCACAATAAAAACAGGAAACGCTGCTTAAAGTGAATCCATGTGTCATTGCTAAAGGCCCACACCACCTACTGATGATGGATTACCCCTGACCTTGTATCTACCTGCTCTGTAGGTGCACACCTGTGGCCATAAGCTTACCGCAGGTCAGCCGCCATGCTGCCTGCACTCAAAAAAGTGAACGGGGTGGATTGTGCCCTTTATATTATTTTTTTTAGGTTCATTTGACTTAAAATAAATGTATTTGTTAAGTTAAAATATGTTTTTCTAATAAAGTCTATGTAATTGTGTCTCTCGTTGTCTTTACACAATATTAGTGTGTTGTTTGAATATAAAAAATTTAAGTTGAGCGAATTAAGACGGAAATACTTCTTACAACCAGTAGGTGGCAGTAATGTGACTCCAGCTGCCGTAAAACCCCAAAGAAGAAGAAGGTTTAAGATGGTTCAGACTGCACATGCGCAAAGCCACCTAACCGCCACTAACAAATCTTCTTAGTTTTGGCGGATAAGTTGGTCTTCGTTTTCTGACATAGAAAAGGTAAGAGGATATATATTTTTTTACCCATACCTATTTTTTTGTAGTATTTTTATCATGAGCATGACTGTATTTTGTGTTTGATACAAGACATGTTCTGTAACTTTGATATGCTTGTGTAGTTTTAGAGGGCAGATGAGTCTTATTATTAATTTAACTGTTAGCTAGTTAACTTAGTGGTAATGTTAGCTACAGGAACTAGGTCTGTCTACCTTTCTCCCGCTGAGGAGCCCTGCCAATCCATGAGCATGTTACCACTGTGAAATGAACAGTATATAAATATCATTATATGACTTTATATTCGGTCTATGAACATTACTCTCTACATGTGATAGCAACACTGTTGACAGCGTTTCAACACCTGAGTCTGTGCTGGTGACCACAGAGAAACCTTTGCTTTTACATGTCTATGTTTAACTCTGTATAGGCTAATTTTTTTTTTTTAATCATGTCTCTGTGCTTTGGAAGGTAGTTTTACTCTTGTGTCTCTGCTGCTTAATTTTAGAAGGTTTTCATCTGCAAACCAGTGTGAGGCTTTTATTGTGAAGCAGGTGTATGTGTTTGCATTGCAGGGTAGAAACTGGTAGTTTTTTGTAAACTGAATTGTGGGCAATTCAAGTGATCACAATAAAAAAAAAAAAAATACAGTTTAATTAATATGTTAACATGTCTAAATTTCTTTTGGTTTATTCTCTATGTGGTTTTCTATCATGTTGTTTCAGCTCCTGTCCATGATTGGTCATGTTGATGATGCTCCCTCCTGTCTGGCCAAGGTGCAAGTATGATCACAACTAGCTGGTTAACTACATTTATTTAAAATCAAGTTGTCAGTTATTTTATTTTTAGAAACAAATATTAGATGAATATTTTCTGAATATTATTATGATGGCAAAGACCTTTGCGTACAGGCAGGAGGTTGTTAGAGACAAGCCAATGATCGCTGAGTTCAAGACCAGATGGCCAGGACTGTTCACTGTGGCAGAGATATGAAATGCTTCTTAAATTGGCAATAATCAAAATTGTTTCTCATTTGATTAAATGCAAAAGTTTCTTTTTGGAATTCTGCAGAATCTGTGATTTCAGTTTGTTTTTGTCATTTCTTTCTCTCTTAATAAAGGATTCTGATGCTACAGCTGTTGAGAAGAAGCTTGAACAAGTTATCCTTGGCATCTACACCATCACTGCTGAGGGAAGTGATGCCACCACTCCACCAGCCAATGTTGGAATAGTGATCGAGGGTGTTGAAGTTCTGCATGACTTGGGAGACATCCCCTCTGCATGTGCACCCTTAATGGGTGTAATATATGCACTGAACCTCAGTTATCCTCAGGAACTGAAAGTCTTCTTTGAAGTACTTAAGAAGCTCTTCCTTCAACTGGATGGTAGCAGACAAGGTACAGATGCTCAAGAACAAACTGTATGAATGAGTCAACCACTGATTTGGATGCTGAATGTTCTGTGGCACAGGCAGATATTCTACTATATTCTGGGCCAAAACTGAATAAAATGATTACCTATTTGAATAGTGAAGCAGGAAAAAACTATAGTTCACAGGAATTGCAATCTTTTGTAAAACTACTGAATAGTGGTTGTCAAGTGGTACTACTAAGTGCTTGTCACTGAAAGATGCTGAATTGAGAGACCAATGTTGCACCAAAATTATAAAAACTGAATGGATATTTTGTGGATTTGTTAACACCAAGCTGCACCAAAAAATGTTTACATCTCATGTTACATGTTTTTTCTTCCTACAATGCTAAAATAAATTGTGACAGCGGCATATGTGTTGGTAGATGGTTAGACTGTTAAACTGTTACAAAAAACTGCAAGGCTGTTGTGTTGTTAGACTATAATATTAACAAATACATGTTTGTTTGGAGCTTTTTGTGTTAAATCGTGCTGCCCCATAATGTTGGTTTATGTGTAGGGATGTAACAACTGTTTTCATTTTAAATTAAACTGTCAATTATTTTTTTCTATTGATCAATTAGTCTTTTGAGCTGTTGGAAATTTTATACAGTTTATATACCCAGGTGCAACCTAAAGTGTCTCATTTTGACTCGACCAGCAGTCCACAAACCAAAGATATTCAGTTTACTGTCAGTGAGTAGCTACTTAAATGTGAATAGTTCTTTGGTTTCTTAAGAAATTGGAATGAAAGAATTTAAGAATTTTTTTTTTTTTTTTCTTTGGGGTAAGTGTACCAAAATGTGTTGTTGAATAAAGGCAATAACACACATGTTGGGTGTATGTAATTTATTTGTGTGGAACCTGTTGACAAACTAAAATTATGTCAGACTGAGTTGTAAAAAAAAAATCACTGAGTAAAAAACACTTTAATTGAACTTAACTGTAGTATTGTACTACTAAAAATATGTGGGTTGAAAGGACAAATGAAGTACAGTGGGGCAAAAAAGTATTTAGTCAGCCACCAATTGTGCAAGTTCTCCCACTTAAAAGATGAGAGAGGCCTGTAATTTTCATCATAGGTACACTTCAACTATGAGAGACAAAATGAGAAAAAAAAAAATCCAGAAAATCACTGAAGAATTTATTTGCAAATTATGGTGGAAAATAAGTATTTGGTCAATAACAAAAGTTCATCTCAATACTTTGTTGGCAATGACAGAGGTCAGATGTTTTCTGTAAGTCTTCACAAGGTTTTCACACACTGTTGCTGGTATTTTGGCCCATTCCTCCATGCAGATCTCCTCTAGAGCAGTGATGTTTTGGGGCTGTCGCTGGGCAACACGGACTTTCAACTCCCTCCAAAGATTTTCTATGGGGTTGAGATCTGGAGACTGGCTAGGCCACTCCAGGACCTTGAAATGCTTCTTACGAAGCCACTCCTTTGTTCATGTCATGCTGAAAGACCCAGCCACGTTTCATCTGGATCATCCAAATGCTCTCTAGCAAACTTCAGACGGGCCTGGACATGTACTGGCTTAAGCAGGGGGACACGTCTGGCACTGCAGGATTTGAGTCCCTGGTGGCGGCGTAGTGTGTTACTGATGGTAGCCTTTGTTACTTTGGTCCCAGCTCTCTGCAGGTCATTCACTAGGTCCCCCCTGTGTGGTTCTGGGATTTTTGCTCACCGTTCTCGTGATCATTTTGACCCCACGGGGTGAGATCTTGCGTGGAGCCCCAGATCGAGGGAGATTATCAGTGGTCTTGTATGTCTTCCATTTTCTAATAATTGCTCCCACAGTTGATTTCTTCACACCAAGCTGCTTACCTATTGCAGATTCAGTCTTCCCAGCCTGGTGCAGGTCTACAATTTTGTTTCTGGTGTCCTTTGACAGCTCTTTGGTCTTGGCCATAGTGGAGTTTGGAGTCTGACTGTTTGAGGTTGTGGACAGGTGTCTTTTATACTGATAACGAGTTCAAACAGGTGCCATTAATACAGGTAACGAGTGGAGGACAGAGGAGCCTCTTAAAGAAGAAGTTACAGGTCTGTGAGAGCCAGAAATCTTGCTTGTTTGTAGGTGACCAAATACTTATTTTACAGAGGAATTTACCAATTAATTCATTAAAAATCCTACAATGTGATTTCCTGGATTCTTTCCCCCCATTCTGTCTCTCATAGTTGAAGTGTACCTATGATGAAAATTACAGGCCTCTCTCATCTTTTTAAGTGGGAGAACTTGCACAATTGGTGGCTGACTAAATACTTTTTTGCCCCACTGTATGTAAATATATTCTTTAAATCCATATAACATAACAGACTTAATTTGGGTAAGCTTAAATATCTCATGTTGATCAGAAGTAATTTTATTTAGTTGGCTCAACTCACAATCATTATGTTAGTGTAATACATGTTCATCAACTTAGATGACCTTAACATTTTTACTTTTAACTAATGTAATCCAATTTCGTGGAACGTGTTGACAAAATAAGTTTAATTAAAACCAACATTTCATTTTTTTGAGTGTGTGCTCACACTGTGCACCTCAGCCTCATTAACTACAGCCGCACAGCCAGACAGACAGCCAGCCAGCCTCACTCTGAGGTCTGGATTTATGTGTGGCATTGTGAGGGCACTCTCACATTTTGTGCTCCTTGGTTGCTTAAAAGAACATGGTGTTTTTTGTTTCATTCCCCATGAAATGTATGCAAATCAAGTCGTAGCAAAAATATGCTACTGAAGAGAGCAAACGGCACCTTCATCACACAGCGTGCCAAGCACAAATTACTTCAGCTTTAAGACTAATCCACCAAGGCTGGTACCCATAAACCCTTTTTTAATTGGAGCATTCTTTGATCTAATCAGACTTTCTGGCCACGATTCCTGCAAATTACATACATCATAGCAGTCATGCTTAATGGTCACTCGGCTGGCTGTTACACCACCACTGCTGCTTGAGTTGGTGCGGCAAAGTGTCACTAAATTGACTTTGATCTTGTTTTGCATGGTTTAGACTACAAATAAATATTTTACCGGCCAAATACTGCAATTTAGTTATCATTTGCATATGTGTGACCATAACAGGTGCAAAGAGGCTTTATTTCTTGTCCAGTGCCATTCTGCAGCTTGCAGCATGATCTGCATGGCTTTCTGATTGATTATATTGGTAATAAAGAATGCTTGTAGGCCTGAGTGATTATGGTAGCACAAGTAGATATCTGGAATACACACATACTTTACATTTTCTAGCTTTGGGGCCTAAAATGACTTTTGAATCAGCTGATCTCATTTAAGGCATACACATATTGTGCAATCATTTAATTAAAACCCTCTGGAGTCCAGGGTATAATTGGCCGTTTTTGACTACTTTTTATTTTGCTTTTATATTTCACCTTAAGAACTGTTTACCATGCCTTGTTTGGTATCATTTTTTTCAGCACAACCTCTCATGTGTGATTTTACAGTTATTTTTTAATTTTGACATACTGTATTAACACACTGGACCTAAAACCACACAAAAAACATAAAATCCGAATATAAAAAAGTTAGATTTTGTAATGTGAAAACCACAAACATGTCTAACGAACCATTTTTATAACTTAGAATGCAAATATAAGTTGTAAAGTTTCAAAAAATTATGTACAAATGTAGCAAATAACAGTTATTTACAACTATTTACATTAAAATGCAGGCAATGCCTCAGGCGTTTTTTTTGTTCAACTATTTACAAAACAATCAGGTGTCACAATAAGATGCCACAAATTATTTGTGCCACTGTAAAAAACAGTTCCTGTCCATTACAAGACAGAGGGGCACATCACAAGCCTTCTTCCAGCACCAAAAACGTGCCAGAATGTGACGACAATATTCAGAAAAAAATATATTATACATTATTTATTACAAGTCTGTTTTAATTGGCCAATCAATTTATAAACGCGTTTGTAGTTTGAAGTCCGCATTTTCGACACAAATCGAAACTGAAACTTAGTGAGGCTGCGCTTTTCTGCTCCATACCACGCACCAATATTCAGAAAAAAACGGCTTATTTATCATAAGTCTGTTTCTACTTGGCCTATCAACACGATTTAAAAACTGGTATGTAGTTTGAAGTCCGCACTTTTCGACACAAGTTGAAACGGAGACTGTGTGACGCTGCGTCTTTTTGGTTTTTTTTGCTACGTCATCATAATATCGGAGTCATGTAATCTGGACGCGCCGGCGCGTCCGTCGACTCCAGAGGGTTAATTTGATTACTTAATTTTAAATACACTTACTTACTTTTTCAGTTAACGCCTTTGTACAGCATAATGCATGTCAATGCTGATGCAACGATCATAGTGCCATTGACAAAACTTTTTTTCTGCCTCATATCACAGATTTCTAAAGCATTTTGAGCTATCTGTCTGTCTGCAAGATGAACCTGAAGCTCAGCTGGGTCATACAGAAATACAATGATCCAAAATGTATAACAGTTCTTCTCCAGTATGGCTGAAAAGTTTTGGACTGACTTGGTCCAGACCCAAGGTGTAGACCTAAACTCATCTGAGAGGGTCAGGTGATGAGGCGAGCAATGAATATTGAATTTAAGCCCTTCAGCATAGAGGAGGTGGATGGATTTGGTATCTGTATTCTTTTCACTTGTTGGAAAACTTGAACAACAGGATGATTCTGCAAATCCCACTGTTTCCTGTTAATAAAATCATAACCCATCCCTCCTTCCCTCTCTTTCTTTCTCTGTACTCCATTTTTTATTTCTCTCTCTTGTTTCGTGCCCCGTCTCCTGTCCAAGACCTGCTAATCTGCAGTGACATTTTATTGCTCCAGAAAATAATTTAACCTCACACAGACGGGGAGAGTGAGAGTGACACGCTCATACACACACACACATCTTACACATTAAAGACAGGGGTGAGAAAGACTGACATTTGCACAAACCGTGGGGCTGCTAACCTGGAGAGTGTGAGGTGATGAGAACAAAGCTGGAGCCTCCAGTCTAAAGTCACACCTCAAAACCCTGCTACAGTTTGAGGCACAGTCGGATATTTTTCTTCCCACTTTAGAAAAAGAAATAACTTCAGAACCTTCATATTATTTATATATTCATATATTACTACATCACTTGTAGGAAAAGAATAGTTAATTACTTATTTACTTATATATAATTATATGACAACTTGATCAGATGGAGCAGTGCTACGTTGTTGTTGTTTCAGGCACATGCTCATCACAGTAAGCATCAATGGGCATGCATGTATTGAGGTGATACACGCTCCTCCTCAGACATACTCTTCACAGTGATAACTGCATTCGATATCACCCAATCAGACATCAGAACAAGGTGCTTCTTTCTGTAATTTCAGACGTTGTACAAAATTTCAGACGTTTTCCTTAGATTTAAAAGTAACCCAGGTTAGTTTTGTCTGTGTGTCCATGGTTACAGAACAAACAGGAAATGTTTCTTGGTGGTGCAGATTCACTTAAATCTAATATCTGTATATGTAATATTATTCAGTGTGTAGCCCACAGCTTAGAGCCTGACTTTATTTTTTAGTGTGACCTTTAATCACTGTAGTGTACAGTTACATGGAATGCAATGGAAAGTGGATTACAAGACGGTACTTTACAAGATGCAGATTTTATATTGTTTTGGTCATCAACAATGATGGTCCACACTAAATTTAATTACTCCTATCAGTGATGTGTTAATCTTTACAACATCAACACAATTTATGCAGGACTGCTTTGTCATGTTAAAAAAACGCTGCTAAACTGAAATGATATTGACTGAGAAGGATTAGGATGAAGAGAATGAGAGCGAAAATTAAGTAGACAAAGAGATAGTCACACACTGATCACACATGCACTGACTGCGTGTGTGTTTTTGTGTATGTAAGAGAGGGGGAAAGTAAGATCAGTAAAAGGGATTGAGTTGAATATGAGCAGGACTAAAGTCATTTTACATTAAACAGATGTACACACACACAAGATACACATGCAACAGTGCACATGGACACACACACACACACCCTCCATTAGAGAGCTTGTAGCAAGCAGCAATGAAATCCCTCAACACACAGATAACCTCAACCTAAGTCATATCCCCTTAGCTTTTAAACCATAATTTGTATACACAGTGCACACAGCACATGCAGGACCTGCACATACACACGTTAGGACGTGCTGTAGATGTGCACTACAACCACACACATTTAAACACACACACACACACACACACACAGCAGTACTTTGGGCACAGAGGTGAGATGAAGTGAAATAACACAGTCTGCTAATGCTGAGAGGTTGCAAGATGTAGAGCTGTAGTCAAGTGTGTGAATGTGTGTGTGTGTGTGTTTCTGCAGTAAAATGTAGGGGAGTTACCAGTATGTCTATGTTTGTGTCTGAGGGAGAATCCTTTGACTATGGACAGAACAGAAATCTACTTAAGACAGTTTCATACACAAGCTTCCTGTATTGTTTATGTGCTGAAAGCTTCTGATGCTAGCTAAGGGCCTGTGATCACCAGAGTGTTTGCAAAGGGAGCGTTGCGTATTTACACAATGCTACAAACACCAGCAGCATGACAAGGCATCGAAGTGAAGAACAACTACAATGGAGGACTTCCCTCCTGATGAGCTTCAGAACTTCCCTTCATCCAGAGCAAGTGCTCTACCTTGGGACAACGTTTTTACACTCAGTATTCACTTTTGATTTGACAAACTATCTGCAAAATTAGGTTCTTGCAGCCATATATCATAAATATTGTATACAGCGTATGCTTGCAAAGACATACTTCCTCAAATACTCATGGCAACCGAAGGGAAAATAAATTTACATGCTGAATATGTATAAAGATATAAATCATTTGTACATTTTTTTTTATTATTTTTTTTTTTATATATTTAAGTGGCTTTACTTGAAATCAAATTATACCGTGCAATTCTCTCAACAGTGAAGACATCTATTTATTAACTGGATAAAAGCAAAGTTATTTTGAGGAGCTGTTGAGGCCTCCAGTGTGCCGATCATCAAACTTGTTGTCTTTTCCATTCCTGTCCGTGTTGATGAGTCATCTTACAACCCTGCTCACTGTTATTGAGTCACATGACTAGTCCTACATCACATATGTGGATGACACTCAACTAATTAAGACTTTTCCCCAGACTGAAACCCTGCTGGCTTTCTCTTTGCTTCTTGTGTAAAACCAGTTCAACATATTTGATGTACTTGCATGATTCTTGACATTTTTGGGTTGTATGCACATGGTTTATAAATAAAGTCTTCGGCTAAATAAATGTAATAGAAAGGTAACGTAAAAAGTTGTGGTAATATAATTGTATTTTTAGTCTGTGTGAATAAAATCTGCGTTTTATTTATTTAAAGGTTTGTTAAAACCTGTGGAAAAGGTTCTTTGTGTCCTTTCCCTTGAAAGTTTGATATGTTGTTAACAAAAAATAGAACGATTTCCTTTGAGAAGCTGATGACTGCCCTCGGCCCTGTTGACATTAACAAACAGCACAACAACACAACAGTAATGGTGTCCTCACCTGTGTATGGACATTGTTTAACCAATGCAGCTGGGCTGTGGACGGGTTTGACATACTGTCTAAGTGATGGATGCCACATGCCAGTTGTAAAACTGCACTGCAAAACCCAATGGAATAAATACAATAATAGGAGACTATCCTATTCAGTAATACTAAGTGGGTTGGGTGACAGCCAGAGGCAGTTGTGTCACATCAGTGTGGGCGATCCTTACTGCCTGGCAACATGTTGAGCATTTTGGCTGTCACTGGTTGGACCGCTGCTGGACGGAGATCCTCAATTCCCGGTGCCAGCAGGAATTCACATCATTGGGGTTTATTTAATACTTTATTTTACTGAAATCTAAACTTAATCTTAAGGATTCAAAGGGAGCACTTATTAACATCTGATATCAGATGGCCGAAGAGGTCAGAGGTCAAAGTGACTGTAACATGTAATATAATTTAACCAGAACCTGATTTTACTTTGGCATTCATTAGAGTTAATGTTTGCACTGCTTTTTACACTCAGTAGAGACGAGTAAGGGTACAAACAGGGATAATGAGCATCCTTGTTATGAACCTTGTTATGTGTAGTGTTGTTCTCTGTTGGTTTGTTAAACACTGTTTGGTCTGAGCTCAAAGTGGCTGATAGAGGTGAAGAGTGAGAATAAAGAAGTTTATCCCATTAAGCACTGTTTAATAAAACAAACTAAATATAAGGTAATCTAACATTTCATTTTAATGTATTAAAGTAAGCCCCTAAATAAGGTAAAACCAACCAAAATGCACCTGAACTTTCTTCCCAAATATACTCAAACTAAAATGTCCTCCCCTTGAAAAAAATGGTCATGCTTATCAGAACCTCCCTCTCCTTCCCATAGCCAAAATGTTGTCAGTATAAATCCCATCCAGGTGACAGCAGTGCATCATTCATCAGCTAGAGGCCTTCCTAATTACCTGATGCTGCTCCCTAATTACTGTCTGATTCCTGGAAAAAATAGCTCCTTGTCACAGCAAGACATTCAGTCTCTGTGTGTCTTCCCCTCTGTTTACCTCATTCATGACAGTACAAATCTCTGTCTCTTTCTGTCGATCTGTGGCTTGTTACACGTTTCTCAAAGATGCTGTTTGACCACTGAACCTCTTCAATATTATCCACACTGCTTTCACTTCCAATCCCAAACTAGAGAAATCATTAACATTTTTTTCTCTCTCTTGGAATTCATCTTTACCATTACTCTCCTCTCTGTCTGTTTCTCCTTTTGGCAGAGGTGGAAAGCAAAGCCTTGAATTTACTCTGTTACATATAAGCTTACTGTATTCCTTTTTTGAGAAGATTGAGAGTTGAGACATTGAGATGTCTACTCATCTTACTTTACTAGCCAAATCAGCATACTTTACATACAGAAACGTGGAATGGCAGATGCAGTTTTTTCAGTTTGTGTGTGTTTATGTAGATTTGTCTCCCCGTCTCCCTCATTTTGAGATTCTTCTTCATATAACTCGTGTTACAAGTCATCCTTTCTTTTCTATCCATCCTTCTGTCCCTCTTACACCCATTATTTTCATCATCTGTTCCCCAAGTTCTTCCCCTCACCGCAGCTCTGCCTGTACACACACACACACACACACACACACACACCAGTAGGAGAGCTCATTTGGAGGATGGAGGTGTTGTGTTGCTCTGTCATGATCAGGATAATGCCTCTGGCATCACTTACCATTAATCACATTCTAGGGGGAATGGATGGGTTACAAACACACACTCTTTCACACACACATTCACACAAACTCAAATGTGGATAGATGAGACCAACAGATGCTGGAGTACTTCCAAAACGACTAGAGAGGGGGAAATATAGGGATGCTGTGTACCCTGCAGGAAGGGCAACAGTGACAAATATACTCCCAGACACACACACACACACACACACACACACACAGACTTTTGTATAGCATCATCACAAATTACAATGTCAAAGGGCCCCTTTCTTTGGATCTATTAGGGTTCAGTATTTCCAATAATCATGTAACTTCAGACAAGCAGCTTTGTATGATGAAGCATATTTTAATGAAGGACAAGACATATTTTAAACAATGTACAAAGTGCGTAGGTCATAACTGAGACATACTCGAGAACAATAGAAATACTGCATCACTTCATTGCTGATTCAAGTGAGTAAAAGCCTGTCGGTGCACTATACTCAAAAGCAGACTCATTTAATATGCAGTGGTAGCCAATGCAAGTCTCCTGTGCATCCACACAATTTAAGTGAAACCACAGTAGGACAGCAGAGCCACAGTAAAGCATATCTCGAAAAAGTTTGAATTGCCTGACTGGCATTTGGTAAGAAGGCAAAGGCTGTAAAATACAGCAGAATAATTAGACCCCTGTAGAATATTATGTCCAACCTTTACGGTTTAAGTAATGAAATCTACAGAGTAACATTATTTTCATCACAGTACTTACAGTTTTTGACTCTCACATATCTGTCCTACATTTATTGCCAACCAATGAATGAACTGCGTGTATCGCTGACAGGCATGGAGAAAGACTGGTGGGAACATTTCTCCAAAGCTTCTGCTAAAGTAACCAAACATGAATATATATTCATCTTTCTTATTAACAACATTGAATACAATTCAATTGCAGTGAAAAGCAGTGACAAAGATTATAAACCAACACACGCTGTAGTACTAAACTGAAGCCAACATGTACCAAATTTAAATGGAACATGAACTGAATGATGACATTTAAACAGAAAAATCACACATGTTGTAAACTTTTTGTAACTTTTTTTTTTAACTTGTCCAACATTTGAATTAAGAACACTCTGAGTATAATGGTTTTTCCTGCATGTTTCCCCTTTCTTCTGCTCCCAATGCTATACTTCTCTTGGTGTGTGTCTGTATGTGTGTCCATGGGCATGGTCTTCCCTTCCTTCCTCCTTACTCGGCACCCCCAACACACCTCCATATCATTATACCAGGCCTCACTAGTCATTACCTTTCCTTTGTGTTCTGTCAGTTTGTCCGTTTCATCATGCTTCACTTCTCACATGTTGTGTCATGTCTATGTTGTTGTCGTGGCCTGGCCGACTCCTGCTACTGGTTCCTTGGTGGCTCCCCGGCCAACAGCAGCTCTCCTGTGAGGGGTTCCCCCTTTGCCACTGGCCCCCAGGGGGGGTTTTGCCTTTGCTGCTGGTCTCCCAAGAGGTTCTGCCTTTGCCATCAGCATCTGGCCCATCCTCTAGCATGGTTCCATCCATCACTTTGTCCCCCTGATGTCCTCCTGAGCGTCTCTTGCAATCTGGCCCGTCGACCATCCACTTGCGGTTTCCTGCTCCACCACTTCCCATCTTCCTGTATTTCTGAGTTTTTTCCTGCACCCCACCTGTCAGTAAGCCACTTTACCAATAAACTGCCGCTATGTTTTGCTATTGGGTCCACCCTTTGTCACCAAGTGTAACACATGACATATTAACATCTGAACATGCAAAATGTCAACATGTTAACCTTCCAGCAGTGAGTTGGGAACATCTAAGCATGTTAGCAGCCGAAAAATCTTTATATACAGTTAACCTTAGCATTTAGTTCAGCGCACTGCTGAATGTGGCTAGGATGTCTCCACTGCAGCCTGGCCAGAGATTTGCTACATTTACCATTGCTACACATTTGTGATCCACAGTTACTTGCACTTTGAATAAAAAAGCTAGTTTATTCGACCAACATCTTTTTTTGCCACACAAGATGGTCCTCAAATCTATCTGTGTGGGTTTTGTCAGAGTGCTTTGGTGTCTCCCACAGTCCAAAGCCATAAGTCAGATGAAATGGAGCGTTTGTGTTGTAGACTGTGGACCAGTGATGGGACTTCCAGCTCTTCTCAGTGAGGGAAGTTATTTGGCTCATCTCTGTTTTGACCTATTATTGGTATGTTATTAAAATGCATCCAGTGCTACTTTGTTTTTGCTCATCTTGTTTTCTGGTGTTTGCATCCTCTCTGTGGTGCCTCATGTTTACACATGCACAATTGTAAGGTCCCAATTATAAACTGACAACTGGCGCATCATATAAAAGTCTAACCATGTTTCAGGATTATAGTTGACATTTACATTACAGGATCATCCCAAGCTTCTGTCTTATATTCATTATAAAATAAAACTTAATGTTGCTGGCTCTGACACATCACTACAGAGGACCATTTCAGGAGGCGCCCCGCCTCAACCCTGACTAGGTGTTATCTGATTGATAGATAACTAGATATCTGATCATTTACGTGGCAGAATTGTTGACTCCCCATTCTGTGAAAGAAAACATCCCATACATCAAACTGACAAAGACATAAAGTTGTGGGGAAAGGTTTTTGTCTGACAAGAAACAGTAAAGTGTTTTCTTTTAATGACTGTTATGAAACCCCATCTTATATTGGCCAGTGATGCCTTGCCTTGGTGTCCTATGCTCATACACTGTGTGACTCACCACGTCCCATTATTTTCTTTCCGTATCAGTGCTTCGCTCTGCTTTTTTTTTGCCCATTTTCTTTGTAGTGATGTTGGATTCTCACTGACTTTCAGCAGCAGCCGTAGCTAAGCTCAGCATGCATTGTTTTATAATTGATGTGTAAGCCACTCATTAACAAACCACTGGGAGTTTATGTGCAAAGCATGGTAAGCAGACAGGCTTGCTGTCAGGAGGTGACAACCACGACGGATGTAACGGGTCCTCTGTCATTTTCAACTCGCTTTTTTGATTTGAGTTTCCTGTTTCCTGCCTGCTTCTGTTTCTGTTCTACCTCTGCCCCTCTGTCTTCTTTCAAACAGCGACCCACTGTGCATAAACTGTTCGATTTCTGAATAAAAAGCAGAGGATCCAGGAAATTAAACAAACTCATATGTTACTCTAATATGGGATCAGTGGAGCAGAACAGGTCCACTGTTTGGTCCCTGAGGAAGTAGCAAAAAGAGGAATTGTTTTATCTGCAATTAATTTGACTCAACAGAAATTCTTCTTCATCATGCATGAAGCGAATGATAGTCTCTCTTAACATACTGTATATACATTGTCTTATGAAACATTAACAGTTACACACCTCCTCCTTGCCATTTTTCTGACAAGAGGATGGAGTCAGTTTCTTTCGTGTGTAATTAAGAGATATGTTGCATTAACATCCTCTATTTTTAACTTAATGTTATGTTAAAGATATTATGGATCTCTACCCAGGAGAAGTGGATTTTAAGTGTTGTGTTGAAATTATTTAGTTCATTGGGGGAGAGGAAGGGCTAAAAGTGTCAACTGTGTGAATGGGACTAAGCCCTCATCTCTCACTCAAATCTCTCTAATTGCCCACAGCAAACCATGTTGGCTTGGAAATTTAGTTTTCATGTTGCTAATTGTGAAATATCCAGGAAAGAAGGTCACAAAAACAATGTTCACTGACTATAGAGCTGCATTAACCCTCTGGAGTCCAGGGTATAATTGGCCGTTTTTGACTACTTTTTATTTTGCTTTTATATTTCACCTTAAGAACTGTTTACCATGCCTTGTTTGGTATCATTTTTTTCAGCACAACCTCTCATGTGTGATTTTACAGTTATTTTTTTATTTTGACATACTGTATTAACACACTGGACCTAAAACCACACAAAAAACATAAAATCCGAATATAAAAAAGTTAGATTTTGTAATGTGAAAACCACAAACATGTCTAACGAACCATTTTTATAACTTAGAATGCAAATATAAGTTGTAAAGTTTCAAAAAATTATGTACAAATGTAGCAAATAACAATGTTATTTACAACTATTTACATTAAAATTCAATGCAATCAACTATTTACAAAACAATCAGGTGTCACAATAAGATGCCACAAATTATTTGTGCCACTGTAAAAAACAGTTCCTGTCCATTACAAGACAGAGGGGCACATCACAAGCCTTCTTCCAGCACCAAAAACGTGCCAGAATGTGACGACAATATTCAGAAAAAAAATATTATACATTATTTATTACAAGTCTGTTTTAATTGGCCAATCAATTTATAAACGCGTATGTAGTTTGAAGTCCGCATTTTCGACACAAACTGAAACTTAGTGAGGCTGCGCTTTTCTGCTCCATACCACGCACCAATATTCAGAAAAAAAACGGCGTCAATTATTTATCATAAGTCTGTTTCTACTTGGCCTATCAACACGATTTAAAAACTGGTATGTAGTTTGAAGTCTGCACTTTCGACACAAGTTGAAACGGAGACTCTGTGATGCTGCGTCTTTTTGTTTTTTTTTGCTACGTCATCATAAATCGGACCTGTAATCTGGACGCGCCGGGGCGTCCGTCGACTCCAGAGGGTTAATGTATTGGCAGGTCACCTGATGAATGTACAATATTGACTCTTTTTCAGCTCTTATTTTTCTCTCTACCAACTCCTGGGGGAAACATTTGGCCCTTAGTGAGCAGGCAGTGTACAGCAGGTCTTTAGTGCTTCTGAATTTTCCTACTGCAGCTGGAGCAAGACTTCATTTGTGGGCTGGTAGGTGTGTGTGCGTTAGTTGTTTGATAGCTGATACAAAATGTTAATTAGAACAGCTAAAGGTACAGTTTGGTGGTTCATGTACTTTACTTGAGTACTTTGTCATTGTATATTATATCCTTCACTGCACAACATTTACACATTTGGGCACTGTAAATGTGACACTATAAGTTTTACCACTTGTAATAAATAAAAGGAGGAAAGAGCACATACTCACACACACACACATTTATATATATTTAACTTGTTATTCACTTAAATTTAAATTTTTGTCCGATGATGGTGTTGGATGAAAAGTCACTTATGTTATTAAAATTCATCCTGTGGGGCTGTTTTGACAGCTATTTTATTGCTTTCACTGCTTTATTTTGCTCTGCATTTATGTCCGGACTTGTGTGAGTCAGCAGTCATCCAGCTGATCGTGGTGTCTTTGAACGTCTGTTCTCTGACATCATTTCATTATTACTTGATGAAAAAAGCATTTGACAAGCCGTGCAATATTCTAACATTAACATTATAGTCAATGCTATAAAGCTATTAAAAATGCTGCTTTGGCTTTAAGGCTGTTGTCTGACATCTGTTTCCTCCTTCTTTTTCTTTCTTTATTATATCACATATATCTGCTGTCTCTCAGAGTGCATGTGTGAGCAATCATAACGCCGCTGAAGGGATCATGACCATTTCACTCTCAGCCAGTCATAACACAGTCATCTAGCTTATAGCTTATGTCACAGTGGAGGCCCAGTGTCCATCAATGTCACATGCATCACTAATCATCTCATCATCATGGTCCACTGAGAATCAAGCTACGGTCAGAGCAGCAGTCTCAGTCCAACGTATTTTGTCTTTCAACATACAGTATACACTAAAAAATAAATCCAGCTTTACTCAACACTTAAAAACTGCTCACCGCCATGTTTCTTGATTTACTGTTCTACTATGATTTGGTAGTCAAATACAAAAATCCAATTCATTGATTTTCAAGGCTGCGTTAGTGTGATGGAGAGTAAAATGTTATCTTTTTGTTTTTTGTGGCATAAGTTTATCCAATGACACAAGCCTCAGCACACCAAAAGTCACCCAAAAGATGTTGTGCTATAGAGAATATCAAGCAGAGCCATAACTTTATGCATACTTTTGAGGACAGGTTCACATTATTTTTAATGCCCACATGTGTATTTAAAGGATTATTGGATGCTGAATTGTTGTTCCTATCCATAATGCCTACCAAGGACAGATCCATTATAAAAGTGACTTCAGTGTAAATGGCAGGACAAACTGCATAGTCCAACTCGATTTTGCCAAATCAAGCTGTATCTTTCAAGGTTAAGATGTTTTTACTATGAAATTCTCCCTTTGTTTCGTGTAGTTTGAGGAATAGTGAAAAACATGATGCAACTATCTTCAGCACTGTCAAAATAGTTAACTATTCATCAACAGCGTCAATTTGTATGTTGAAATTCACCAAATTAGATCCAGCTGCAAAGTCTGTGACATGTTGCTATTTAAAATGCTGATGTGACCAGACTTTGGGCTGCTGTTATTGAGACCAAACAGTTTCAAATTATTTAAAGCCTAACCATGGGAGGCTTTTAGAGGAGAAAGAAGGCAAGGCCAGAAAGCATGCAGAATAATATAATAAAGAGGCAATCTATGATAATTTCATTGACTTCATATTTTCATGTTTTGGGACTAAAAGTGACACTAAGCTTTAGTCAGGGCCAGGGCTCAGCGCCTGAGGCCTACTTTGTACCAATTGCATCAGTGCAGCAATGTTACAACCAGTGACCCTGTGTGTGTGAGGGGTTGCACGCGTGTGTATTTGTATTTGTGAGTATAAGCATGTGATCGCCCATCTGTGAGTGTAGAGGTGTGTGAGCATGTGCAGGGCCCTGTGCTGCTCCGTGAAATGATGACGTTGGTTGGATCTCTGTCAGGGGTCATCCCTGCCCTCCGGGTGAGAAGACCTTGCTGACTGCAGCCTCACCCTCCCTGGAAATCATCAGAGAGAGCTGAGTAAGCAGAGGCAGCCACACACACACTTTCCTCTTACATTCCCTTCACACATTCAAAACACACGAATGCACATCTGTTTACATGCACAGAAATGCCTGTATGTTTAAACTGCATAAAGTTATCAAACACACACACACACACATGGTCACAGCAGGCTGACAGGCCGTGACTGCATGCTGGAGAGTAAAACTGCAAGTGAACAAGTGCATGGTCAAAAGCATCAGCATCATCAGGTCATTTTGTTGGAGCTTGAACACTGACTATTTTGAGTGTAGTCCTGAATATAATTTTAAATGTAAACTTGCAGGTAAAGCTCAACAAAAAAACATATGTGTGAATACGCCATAGTCTTTGTAGCCTGTTTGAATAAATGCAGGTCTCTAAACTAAACCAAAAATTGACTGTTTCCACCTTCAGCCATTAATATCTGTTAATCTCAGTGAGATTATGTGGAATTAGTTGGATTTGTTCTTAAGGTCAACACTTTACAGTTATATGACTGACAATAGCTGCACCATCTGGGTGCTCCGTCCTCACTTAACAAATGGCTGCCGGAGGCACAACCCTAAAACCACGAAGGACATGTAAACAGATGGCCTGCTGCCCTCAGTGTCATTGTCCCCAAAGGATTATTTACAATATTTTGTATAGAAAAAATAGACCAAAGAGGAGAGTTCATATGATGGTGACTGTTTCCAGATGCTATACTATCATTCAGAGGTTGCAGCAGGTGTAGATGTAGTGACTTGTTTCATGCTACTCTATTGTAGTATTGTGGACAATGACCTAATGTTACAACTAAGAGTCTCATATCACTGAGAGCTAGTTTAACTAATTAGCTCAGAGAACAAAAATAAAACATCCTCTGGCAAAACAAATGAAAATAGCAGCAGATAAAAAAAAGTTAGAGAAATGAAAATGCAAATTTAAACCCTCACAGAATAATAATGCGCGTTTTTGTTCTTTCTTGTGTGAGAGCCCTAAATTTAGTCACCATAAAATGCCTCTGAGAATGGTGTAATTATTTGTCTTAAAGCCTAACTGAAATTAAATAGCATTTTATTTTTGTCTACTATGGAGTACATATCTGCTCTCTAAATCACGTGTCCTGTATTCTCTCATGTGAAAAAAATGTAATCTAAAGGGAGATATTTATATTTCTTAAATATATTTTATATATTTCTTATATATATTTTCTGTTTCATGATGGTGACCCCCCGTATTTAGAGTGGTACCCAGTAAATACCCAGCAATGTAGATTTCAGACTGCTAGATGTGTTATGCTTTAAATTGCAGAAAAACATGAAGATGTTGAAATGAAACATTTCTGAAGACAAATGTGCCTTCTGCTGTCTGCACCTCCAAAGACTCCCTTCTTAGTTTACTGTTTAAATGTTACCTCATGGCATTTCAATGTGGAAACAAATATGTTGCCATCTTTTGAGTCATTAGTGAGAGTAATGGATAGGTTTCTAGCACATGGATGCTTAATATCTGCAAACTTCAGTGAAGGTAACAATAATAAATGGGTGCTGGATATCAATATGTTTTAGCAAATGTATTATTCCCAGGGATGTGTAATGAGTATTTGGTGGTTAGGCTCCATTGTGAAGTCATTATTTAAAGGAGGTAGTGATGCCATGAGCTGTTTAAGAATATCCCCCCGATGGAGTCTAGACACTGGTGGTGGTAATGAAGGGTTGAGGAGCAAATGCTGAAGATCTGCATGGATGGATGGATGAGATAATGGGTGGGACCTCTGATGATTTCAGTGTTAGGACCCCTGGGCGCTGGATGTGATGTGACAGCTGGTGAATGGAGTGGAGGAGGGTCGTGTCGATCAGAGGCTGAAATGACGGCTGAAGTTTTAAAGTTTGACAGAAACGAAGTGGTTGGCTGAGAGAGGTCCTGGCAAAATGGTTCAACTGAAAGAGTTAGACTCAGTCGGCTGACTGAGTTGAAAGTTAGGAGAAGGAAGAAAGAGAGAGAGTCTGAACCTGTGCTAAGCATCATTTAGCATATATTCAGTGGATTGTTTTAGAATATAGATAATAAACCTCTGTTCCAGTATTTTAATGAAAGACTTCATGACTTAAAGAAGCTAGTGGAACAGAGGTTAGACGTCAGCTAAATGTGTCTAACACAATAATGATTGTGCAGGTGTATATGCAAGTTGCACAAGTGCATCTTTTTGTGTGCGTGTACAGTCCCATGTCACAGTACATCACGCTAAAACGCTCAGTCTCTAGCTGTGCTCAAGAGATTTTGATCCTAAAACACTCTGAAGAGCTTTTCTCACCAAGCTCATCAGGCAAGGAGAGGAAAAAGGTCCTGTGCACTTTTCTGTGTGTGTGTGTATGCGTGCTAGCTCTACATCCTTTTTACAGCTAAATAATTACCACCTACAATCTACATGAGGCTGATGTTAGTTTTTCTTAATGTGACATGTAAAATAGATTAAAAAAATATTTTTAGCTCTCTGTAGTTGAAGCAGCTGTTGACGATGTCCCACACAGCACAAAATCAACTTTTAAATAGTCTATTAAACAATAATTGACTGAAAATGTGGCTAAAATGTGGTTGGAAGTAAGGGCTAAAAAAAGGCCTTTTCATGACAGCCTGAAAAGACAACTGAATACATGTTTCATTTATTGGTTTGGCTTCATTATCATGTTATAACACGTGATTTCATTAAATCAGAGTTGTGCTTTGTGAAACATGATGCTGAATTCAACAGAAGAACTGAACGAACTGTGAAAGGTCAGTTTAATAAAAACTAATAACTTATTTCATTACTTTTCAGTCAGCAATTGGCAATTGTTTGTTTTCAATAGTCCAATCCACCAAGTTTAATTGCCAACATATTTTTTGCAGTTACATTATTTGTTAATATAATAATAACTTAGTGAATGACATAAGTGTTTCACACACATGGAGACTCTGAATCTGGACAAAACCTTCCATTAAGTGTGTCTGGCAGAAAGCAAAAAAAAAAAAAAATCACCTTGCGCCACTTGTGCAAAGATGATAGCTGGACTGTACGTGTTGGTTGCCCCCCCCCAACATCCAAGGGACAAACTGTGTGTGTTAGCGGTAAACTATCTAGAAATGGACTCACTGACCATGTCTGTTTGAGTTCATCTCAGCCTTTGATTGATCTCAGAACTCACCAGAAACTCCTGTTCTTTCTGCTGTTTCCATTCAGTCTCTATACTTTCTCCTCTCATGAAGAACCAAATTCATAAATTGCATGGCAAAATCACAGACAGTGCAAATTGATATGGTAGTAGTGCAAACTGGAGTCAGCTTATAAACTGGTTAAAGTGGTTAAAGTGGTTAAATTGGTTAAAATGTTAATGTGGTTAATGTGAATACTCTTATGTCCTGTAAAGTGCATGTTACTGCCGGAGCCCCGGTCCTCTTTGTTCTCTCCAGTCTTGCAGGTTCCTCACTGATTCTGTTTGTGGTCCATCTGTCTGAGGTTCACTGGCCTGGTGGGGACATGATCTGTGTCTGTGTTGTGGAGAGAAGGTCGAGTGGCCCAGAGCTCCATATGAGGACATCTAGAGATGCACCTGGACTCACGGACTCATTTCCATTACCTGTGATACCCTCACACATGGACTGGGTTTTTTGAAGTTTTTCCTGACTCGGTTCGAGGGTCTAAGGACAGAGGGTGTCACAACTGTACAGATTGTAAAGCCCTCCGAGGCAAACGATGTTTGTGATTTTTGGGCTTTAAATAAATAAATTTGAAAGTCCCGTAATCTGTGTTTTTTCACTCAGATTCAATTAGCCTCCAAAACCATTTTTAACTTAATTGCATCTTTAAATTGACTTTAATAATGACTCACATACAGTTTGAACATGGTGGAACACACTTTATGTTGACAGCTCCCATGGCTGAACAGTTTCTGCTGTTTGCCAGTAAACTCTAATTGTCTATTAACTTAATATCACTGAGTAATTTTCCTGTACGGGTATGTATCGACCCAGCCCACTGGGGGAAAGGGAAGCCGCAAAGAACCAGATGGATTTGGTAAAATAAAGCTATTTATTGCAAGGAACACATAATTTTGTAAAAAACAAAAGATAGTTGCTCAAATCAAGCAAATAAATATAAACTCTGCCAATGCAAATCGATCTCTAACTAAATGGAACAGGGACAAAATAAAACCTTAACTAATTGACTCTGACCCCTCCTCCTAACATGTGTACATTAGCAGGCTTTTAACATAATGTGTATATGTAATTATATGTAACTCTTCCTCTGGATTGGAGAGCTGTACTGCTCTAATCAAGACTGTCAGAACATCAACCAGGAAGTGCGATGGGGATATGGGACCAGTGGAACTCTGGGGACCACATATCCCATTTGGCACACATACAGAGAACTGAAATAAGTTAGTGTAGCTATAAAATGGCCTAAAAGCGTAACTGAATCAGAACAACAAACCTTTTGAACACACTAGCGCTGCAATTGACTAGTGTTTTTCTCTTATTGAATCAAGAATCCTGGCTATCAAAGAAACATTCCAAACAAAATGTGTTAATTTCAAAGTGGAAACCCAGGCCATATTTACGGGCTTAAGGACACAACAATACCTTGTCCTTGTGCTCATTCAGTAAGACTTCACAAACTTTTAGCACACAGATAGCTCATTTTTATGTATAGCTTTATTTTGGAAAACCCATCTTTTTCTGCCTATTAAGTGTCTGTTTGCTTTTGAAGTATGCATTTTTATTTTGTTTTCTATATGGATATTGATAAAGCCCATGGCCAGAACAAGACAGAGTGAAATTAGAGTGACATTTGGAAGAAGATATACTACGATGATAAATGCTCTGCCTGGATCTCAGATTTGCTCACCTGAAACAATGATTGTTTCTGGTTGACATTTAGAGCCCATTGCAGAGCCCATAATGGTTAGTACATCTATTCCCACTTCTTACTGTTGGCCAGTCCTTCTCTTTGACTTGTACAAACATGGAGGTTTATTTGTCAAGTTCCTGGGATATTGGCCAATGAGTAGTAGAGGCAGATGGTTTCACAAGAAAGAACCAAAAATAGCCTACTCTATGCTCTCAAGAGTCAGATAACCACTGAGTGGCATTTTCTTTATAACCTTCAATGAAACAGTCCCAGAGTTGGGGTAAAAAGCTTCTCCTACTAAGTAGCCCACTACCATTGAGTCTTTATATAAGCGTGATAGTCAAACTGCAAGGAAAATGACAGAGCGAGACAGAGAAAGAAGGGCTTAGAGAGGCACACAGACAGAGACTGAGTGCGAGACATTTAAAGAGATTACATTATTATCGCTGACCTTCCAAATGCCTGCCAAAGGTTGGATGCATCATAAATGCTTCAGTCAATGTGGGAAAGATGAATTTATCTGGCGGGAGATTAACTCGCCGCCTCGCTCCGCTCTCCCTGACTCACCCTCCTCTTCGCTTTATTCTCACATTGACTCCACCTCCCTCAGATCTGACCTCTCCTAAACTCAAGCTGTAAACTGTGAAAAATAAGGTAACTGTATTTAGTTAATAGCAATGAATTACAATACAAAATGGGCAGTTAAATGATCTTAGAAACACTTGTGAGAAACACTTAATTTTGTCCAGGTTTTCTTCATTGACCTCAGGAGATGAATGAAACGTTACATTGCTGAAAAGTTACATTGAAATGCCCTTCACACCACAGACACACAGGCGTTTTTTTACTTATGTTATTAGACCTAGTCTCAGGCTTTGCTTGATTGACATCCTTCTTGTCTACTGTTACTAATTCCTTTTGCCTCTTAGATTGGGGCTAACTTTACACCCTTACCATTTTTATTAGTGCACGATATATGTCAGTGAAGATTCTCAGTCATCCCAGTCATGCTCATTTCATGCTATGTTAGGAAAAAAGTCAACAATGATTTAAGTGATAAACAATATTAAAAGAAAGGCACTGCGTACCCATAAAGTAGCAGCAGGGATTGTAACTACCTGCTTCCTACTAAATGGTTTTGTTAACAGTTTTCATATTGTCATGATACTGATACTGCAAGAAGAAAATGAAAAAAAATTCACTTAT
Source organism: Scortum barcoo (assembly GCA_023238725.1). Taxonomy (NCBI): domain Eukaryota; kingdom Metazoa; phylum Chordata; class Actinopteri; order Centrarchiformes; family Terapontidae; genus Scortum; species Scortum barcoo. Next base: position 26,075,052 of record CM041554.1, read on the forward strand.
TTTTATTTTTTCAGTAAACTAGCTCTTAAGCCTGCACATCAGATCCATTGTTAGTTTTTAAAGTTTACTCATTTAATCTCACACTGAAGCTTGAACTCTTACGTACAAGACAAGAACATAAGCAAGAAAGCTTGAGAAGGGCATCATCTTCATTCCAGTGAAGATAAATCTAATGTTTGTTGGGCTATTTTAACTAAAAAGGTCCTGAATCTGGTTGAAATAGCTCACATTAAGACTTGATATATGACTAATTAATATGTTAATATGTTAAGGCAGATGTTCTTGCAGTGTGTGTAACTACAGTGTAAAGCTGTCAGATGTGTTTCTTTACTGTCTCCATTACATTGCTGTCTCTGTCTAATGCAGTAAAAAGAGATAAAATGTGTATTCAGACCCACATTCTTGAGCAGTTATTTGGCTGCTACATGTGACACTTTGGCTGAAGCACAAGATGGCTGCCATATTGCATTTTTCTCAGCAATGAAAGGCTTGCAACACTGAGAGCATGCAAACAAGATTGACTTTGACAACATTACTTCAATTTACAAGGAGCCTCGCCATGTTTATCAAATGAGAATGTGTATCTAATTGCCATTTTTGTCCTAATCTGCCATCATTTAGGATTGCAATTATAACATCTATTTTAGGTTGGATTCACCTTTTAAACACATCCTCCTTTACATTCAGCTACATTGAAAATCCTGCAGTGTTTACTCTAAATGCAGTCCTGAGCTGGTAATCCAATAACATAAATACACAGTCCTGTTATATGGATGTGTATTCTACCCCAGCTCTGCTCTTGGTGGATTCTGCACACATATAATCCACATAGCTTTAAGTGAATAGGAGCTACATAGCAATGGCAGAGCAGCTTCAGTGCTCAGGCTAAAGTGGGCACGACCGTATGTACTAAGCATTTGCCCTGATACGAAGTTACGCATAGCTTCAATAGTCTGTGGAGATAACCACAATATAATCATATTAAGACAATAGGTTGAATTCTATGAATGACAGAAGACACAGCACATAAATAAGATTATTTAGGATTTTCCATCAGGCATATTTCCTCATTTGGCAAAGGCTTCCTCCCTTCCCCACCTTCTGTGCCAATCTAACTCACTGAACAAACAGGCTAGTGATCCAGTTTCTGTAAGACAGCAAACCTACAAATACTAAAGTAACAGAGTGTTACTGCGATTAGTTACTGCATTAATTAGTGAATCTTAGATTGTAATCCCTTTCACTAATGTTTTAAGCTCTATTAGTGGCAGGCTTACAGGCTCCAACCCCCATTTACACCACAGTACAAAAACTGAAAACCTACAGTATGTGGTTACTTTTCTACTAGTGGCCCTAGAGCAAAGAGAACTGGTGTCAGTGAAATCAAAAAGTTACTTTCTGGGATATCTTGAACCAAAGTGTTGGACTGACATGTTGGTTTGTCTAACATCGCCGTGCCAAGCCTCTTAAGCAAAATTGGCACAACTGGTAGTTTAAAACACACATTTAGTACAGAATAACAACTTTGCTGTATTACACCAGCTCTTTAAGTCAGAGTAACAGTGCAGTAATGTGGTTGTATATTCCAGAGTGCAATCAGAAGTATGCCCGCTCCAGTTTTCCAGATGACGCAAATATCAAATGTGCTCACCCAGAAATGAGCTCATCACACAGAGCTGAAGCTTTAGGGTTGACTGGTTAATTATAGTTTGATATAATTAACATAGTAACATACAGCACAAATTAACTATTTTTTTCCAGTGAGGAGCATTTTCCCCAGCCTGGTGGGCAGGATAGAAAGATGACACTAAACTCTCTGAACAGCTAGTACAGGCCAATGGCAAATAATCCTGATAATCTTACGGGCATGTCTGTCAATTAGACAATTACAAGGGAAAAGCCACTGTTGTGCCCCCAATCCATCAGCACATGTTCCACTGTCATGTCACAAATGTCATAGTTTCACTGTTGGCAATGTGGTATTCAACAGGAAAATTCAGGTCCAGTCAGTGAGGTGTTACTGGATTATTTGCTTTACTTCTCAGTCATATAGCATGTATATATATATATATATATATATATATATATATATATATATATATAGGGCAGGACTACTGGTGGTTGGAAATCTTTTTGCGCTATGAGCTGAGACAAAGAGATGTATCCTTTATATAAAGTCAGTACTGGTGGCCAGAAACATAGCTCATATTGGCTTACTATACGTGTATAAGTATATATATATATATATATATATATATATATATATATATATATATATATGCAGTATAAATAGGGTTTAATTTTTGATTCAGGTTAAACATGCCCCAAATTAAAAAAAAAAAATCTGTGTGAAGAAGTTTGCAGTTAACATTGCCTTTTTTCTTTTTTTTTTTTTTTTTACAAACTATTTTTTCCCTAAACTTAACCATAGTATAGCTGCCCTTACAGAGAGAATTTTAAAACATTGGCACTGGAAGAACAAAAAAAAAATGTTCTTTGAATTGTGAGACCAAATGATTATCCACAGCCATGTTAAGTGTAATTTAATCATTTACTTCTCAATAAATTTTGCTATGAACAAAATTATGAACAAACATGAGAGTGAAGGGGAACATTTGACGTGATGGTGGTGCTAGGAGAAAGATCACAGGTTCACCAAAGTAATGAGTGAATTCTTCAGTCATCACTTTAAGCACTGCTGAATGTGTGAGAGGGTGTAAGGCTTGTCAATAAACTGTCTACATATTAATAACTAGCTACTTTTTTCTCTTCTCTTATTCATATCGAAAAGTCAAGTAAATTGAATTTGAATGGTACAAATGTTTGAATATTACTTCCAATTCTGGATGATCTGAAAGTAATTAGTGTCTCTATCAGTTAAGTTTTTTCAGGCAGGAAATGCCTGTATTAATATTCTCCACTGAAACAGATTAGTGAAATAGTGTCAGATGGATAAAAGGCTCATGTAATCTTGTTGAGGGAAGTTTCACTGCTGTTTTCATACAATTCCCCACAAAATGCTGGACTGTGTCTATGGTCAGACATCTGATACAAAATAATAAATGAATACATTGAGGGAACACAGGTGCAAAATAAAAATAAACACTGAATGAATAATATCTGATTTTAATAAAAGCTTGATATCTACCACAGAGGAGCCAGCAGATGTAGAATTACAAAGACAAAGCCACAAGGACCCAGAGATAAAGTCCAGGAAATAGAAAGAAGAAAGGAACTGAAGCTGATCACACATTCTGACGAGGACTGGGACTCTTAACATGGTGAGAGGGGCCGTCTCGTCTGAGTGAAATAATCAGGCTGTGTCCAACAAGAGTTATTAGTGTAAGGATGTTTTAGACGTGCAGGTTTTGATCTGAATTAGGGTGACGATGAATTTTCTGTGTGTGTGACACAGGAGAGTAATGATACCTCAGCAGGAATTTACAGGATGATGTATGGAATTTGCTGCAGACAGTGTACTTTTGATAGTGTGTGTGTGTGTGTGTGTGTTTTAAGCCACAATTATATTTTTTATCTAACATGATGTGTGTATGTATATGTGAAGTCAGAGTAAAGGCATACTGACTGCCAATTACTCGTGTAGAGACTCAAACACACACACACACACAGAATTGTTCTTGCCTACAGCAGAATGGTCTGGACTGAGAAGACAGAGCACCAAAACGTGTTTGAGTTCAAAGAGGAGCTCACACACACACACACACACACACACACACACACACACACATCATCAGTCATGGAAAGTCATGCATGGAAATCAGTTGGTCCCATTGCAGCAGGTTACATCATTTTGAGTGACTGAAGAAGCATATTGCTCCTCAAAAGATCATAACTTTGGTTTGGTTACATTTGTATATTTAAGACAGGACAAGACCAACCACCAGAACTGTACAGGTTTGGACTGAGGAGGTGTCTTCAGCATTACAGGCCTGCTTTGAGTGCACAGATCTGGATGGATACACGTCATCGGTTCTGTCCTACCTAAAATTCTGTACTGTACTGATGCTGTTCTACCCACAAAGACCATCAAGGTTTTCCCAAATCAAAAACCATGGCTGGACAGCACAGTGAAGCCCCTACTCAAAGCCTGTGACGCTGCCTACAGGTCAGGTGACAAGCTGGCCTATAGCATTGCCCGAAAAGAACTGAAAAAAAGGCATTAAGCTAGCAAAAATCAGGTATAAACGGCGACATTAAGGAGCAATTTTGAAAACAACAACCCACATAGTATGTGGAGAGGCATCAAGACAATAACGGACTATAAGCGCAGTGATCAGCTGGTTAGCCACGATTCCACTCTCCCCGACACCCTGAACACATTCTACGCTCGCTTTGACACACCTGGCAGCAGAGAGAGTGTTCACCTTCCCCGGCTGGAAGAACAGCATCAGCCTCTAGTCCTGCAGCTGCACCTAAGTGAACTCTTCAATGAAAAGAATCAACATCAGGAAAGCTGAAGGACCAGATAAGGTGTCTGTTGTCGCACTCTGAAATTGTGTGCAGACCAACTGGCAGGAGTTTTTCTGGACATTTTCAACCTGTCCCTGCAGCTTGCTACAGTTCCTGTCAGCCTCAAAACCTCCATCATTGTGCCTGTGCCTAAAAAATCTACTGTCACCTGCCTGAATGAGTACTGTCATTGTTCAGTCAACTCAGACTGTGCTGGTATCAGCATATCTTTGAGTTTTACTTACAGGGACAAATTTTATTTTTACAATGTTTGCTCTGATGGTCCTTTATATGTTTACCTGGAAAGTCAGAAAACATGTCACATTATTCTGATTCCTTGTTATCATAGTAAAGTATATTTACAATAAATTTACAATAGTATTTAATAATCTTTATATAATAAATAATAATACACTTTTATATATATATACATTTTCTTTTGTATTATGGTAGTATTTATATTTTTTTCATTCCTAATTAGCTTTTTAGTGGAACTAAGATGCAAATAATGTAAATGTTGGATGAATATTTTACATGGTTAGACATTATTAAAAAGAAACAAGAACCAACAACACCCTTGGCCTGTCTTTAAGGCACCTCTGCGTGCTTCCACTTGGGGAAACGCCGAGCCATGGTTTATAACTGTTTGATGAATGGAATTATTAGATTTGTAATGTTAGTATTCCTTCATGTTTCATGCATGAAAAATTCGAGATCATTTCCACCTTTGCTTCTGAATATGAGCAGCTGTGAATATATGTTTAAAGATTAAGGTGGGGAATAAGCAAATGTACACATCATCTGGTGGCTCTGTTTAAGAATATGTATAATCCCTTCCTGAACAGCATGAGAGATATTTATAAGTACCTGCACATATTGGCCATGCAGCTTCATATTCACATCACATTGACGTACATAGAAAACAATAGGCACACATTGAAATGCATTATAATTCATTCATAATGCTTTATGACTAAACACAAATAATGCTTTCTGATGTACTATATCCACAGTCACATTTATAATGTTTTATAAGTGTCTTGACTAGTTATAAACTAGAGGTTGACTGATGGTGTCTCTAATACAATATAACTACCTATAGTCACCTATAAATACCTTAACAACCAACTGTAGTAGGGGCTCATAGTATGCTATATTAATCCATGCAGTATCATACATTATCATCAAAGTACATATTGATGTCTTAGTCTGAGGCTACTGGACAGAAAGCAGAAGGATCTCAGGCTGTCCTATATTAGACCTATTTATCTTACCTTTCAAAGGAAATAAGCTAAATTGCTTTGAAAGTCAGTGTGACCCCTACACTCTTTTCTCTGTTGTCTGCCAGTTTCTTCACTGCGGCTTGCAGAGGTTCAGCCGCGGTGAGCCTGAGGCCACACAGATTTTTTGTGGTAAACATTGCTGTGGTGCCCACACAGCTCCGCCTCCTGTCACTCACTCACAGCGCTGTCTTCTTGTCACTTGTCTCACTGGCTCTGGCTGTAGCTCATTAAAGATGCAGGAGTGCTGTTTGGAAAGCATTTCAGACAAATGAACAATGAAAGGCAAAGGATACAAGCAAGCCCATAGGTAAGCCATACTACAGAGCAGAGCTAATATTGTAATTGTAATTCAAAACTAAACTAATCCCCTCAGAGCCATCAGGCATGAAGAATCTCAGACAGCAGAGTTGCAGATGTTAGGAAAAGTAAATGAACCATTGATGCCATTGTGCTTAACATACAGTTCTACTCTACTTCATTTCTAGGAGTAGTTCATTAAATCATTTTGTTATTTTAAGGACCTAAGTTAAAGAGAGAAGAGAGAAGCTGAGGACCTGCAGGAAAAATGACTCACTCCCAGCTGACCCTACCAGCTGTGTTTGAACAACAAAGATGTTGTGATGCAAACTCAAATGAAGCTCAGAAACTGAACAGGTCTGTAGCAGAGTACGCGTGCATGGATCAGCTCCCTGATTATACTGTCGACAAACCAGGACTCCAACATCTTCTTCAGAAGTTAAATAACAGACAATGTTGTCACTTTTTCCCTTTGCGGTATCAAAACTGGTATCGAAATCAATGTTATTCAACATATTGTATCGAAGTTCTAAAAGAATTCAGCATCAAGACTGCATCAGACTGAACAGTGCTCTGTTTGGTCTTGTTGAATTCAAGTTGTTCCAGCTGCTAACTGAAGGTCTGTCTCTGCAGCAGCTGGCCGCTGTCCTCCTGGAGAACCAGTCCCCTCACAGCATAGAGTGAAGCAAGGGGAACATGTAACCTGACGTAAGGAGAAACACTACCACCTTTCTCCACAGGGACCGCCAAAATCAACACAACATGAAAAGTTCCATTGAAGTGCTTTAACCATATGTTACCTAAGGCTTAGTATATGTAGAATTTTGTTTGATTAAAGTATAATTTAAATTATCTGCTGTCCCAGTACAGTTTAAAATGAATGGGGCCCCGTTCGGATGCATGGGTAGTTTTTTATAGTACTACCAGGAGTCACTAAAGTCTTGTTCAAATCCTGCACACAGGGGCTTGAAAGTGCCATGTGGAGTTGTTGTAAACATACAAAAGTTCTTTTGACTTTTACCATTACAAACCAGAACACAGTGGGTGACACAAAATACACATTTACAAAGCCAACTTTTGTCAAAAACGTCTTTGTGCATTATGGAATAGTATCAAAGCGTTGGCAGTACTGTGTATCATGCCACACACACACACACACACACACACACACACATGTCCATGTGCATGAGACAAAGAAAACAGATCCCCACTGGACTTAATGTACTGTTAATGTAGTGCCCCTCCAGTGGTAGAATTGGACTAATCACTATTAGATATCTAATATCTCCTTCTATTTCAATTCATATGCAACAGTGTTGCATCAGGGAAATACAGGAAAGTTGTGGGGGAATGTAATGTGTATGTTGGTAAACATTTTTCTTCAGCTTCAGCAGGTAATTCACTTGAAATAAACTGTATTGCATTGCACAGAAATGCCCTTGAATGAGCTGAAGTAAGCTCAATGGGGGAAAACATAAAAACAGGAGTCCAGGTTTCTGTGGTGTATTGAGTCTTCAGCCAAGGACCACTGGCAGTTCCATAGTTTGAAAAACAGCAGGAAGAGAGCTACTCTAAAATCCTCCTGGGTTGGGGTGCTTTTCACTTTGCATCCAACATTTCTGTGTCTGAAAAAATGTTCTCACACTTTCCCCACACCATGAAAACAACACCATCTTATGTAATCCTGTATATAGACAACAACATTCACAATCACTTGTGCAGTGGAATAGACATTTTCTGGGTAAAAGGAAGCTCCTCTAGCTAATGCATCTGTAGCCATTTTGTGCATTACATCAGTCTAAAACCACTGTAGAAGATTTTGCAATTAGATCGTATTTTTTATTGATCACACACACACACACACACACACTGTATATGTAGACCTCGTTTAGTTTTCAGACCTAGCTTTAGACAAATTGCACAAACATAAAAAAGTCTTACCAGCAATGCTCACAACCACACTGATGTCCAACTGACTTTAAAAAATTAAATATCTCACTCTAATCTTATCCCTAATTGCTTAAATACAACAGCTATCGTACAAAAACAAAGCCAGAGAGGACAGCCCTGAACCTCTGACATGTTATAATAATACAAAATAAGTGGCAATCAAAAGACAAATCCAGTAAAGCTGAAGGACTGAGGGGAGGAATCTTCAGGTCACAGTCTCACACTGCTGTTGCCTCATTAACATTACATAAGAAAGAGTGTGAATAATTTTAGTCTCTCAACTCAATTAGTCTGTTTTATTCCTCTGTGTCTTCTTTTAACATGTGGCATAATAAGAGAGAAGATTTTTAGGGTCACAACAACCCAATTAAATATGTCTTCATGCTTCAGCGAGTTAGTCCCACATGCTTTACCCTGTGAAAGTCTTTGTTATATAAACTTTAATTTCTATTTAATTATAAAATAATGTTAATAAATAATGTTAATAAGTAAACTTAATGGCTACTGTAGACTCAGTTGCACTTGTTTCTGCAGGGCCCAACTCTTCCACTAATTAGGGGCTCATGTGACCCCAAGAAAAATGAAAGGGGCATTTTTAAAACATCTTTTTAAAGAAACAACATTTATGCATCACTTCAATCTATTTATCAAATCTAAATCCGTTCACCAAATCTATTTAGGTTCTGTTTTCAACTTCTGAAATAAAGCCAGTTATAAATTAACAAAATTTAGAGATTCAGTTGAAGTCTGTTGGCTCTAATTAAAGTTCACAAATGCAGAGAGACTGAAAATGGGACGAGCAGCAGATAATATGAAATGACTTAATAGTTGCACTCATGAGCGAAGAGTGGAGTAATGTTACAGGGCGATGCCTCGTTCTCTCACAGTCTACACAGTACATTAAAGACACGAGGCTAAAGTCTATTGTTGGCCTTTCCTAAAGTTACTCAAAGATTTAAAGCCCACGATAGTTTGTTGTCATCATAACTGATTGTCACAGGGAAACACAATCTAAGCCCCGCCCACTGCAACTAGTGAAAACAGAACAGGCAAACAAGACCAGAATTCCTTTTGGCAGAAATGAAAATGAAAATGGCTCCACATAGCTCGATTAAAAGCACTAACATTCAGTTGTGTCTTTGTTTTTTCTCTCCTTCCCGTGAAGTTTTCCTGCCAAATCTGGTCCTGAAACTCATCATATAAAGTGCGGAGTCGAGACCAAAAGAGGCTGCCAGTCTTTTTGCAGATGATCTTGTTTGTTCATGGAAAGGGTTTGATGAAACATTTACAAAACAAATTTTGATTTATTGATTCTGATATTATGATGTAGAATGAAATCACGCAAAGGACATTTTATTGATGCATGATTGTTGCCCCTGTCCAAGGATCAATAAAGGATTCTCTTAATTATCACTGACTGTATCTCCCCTGGTAACACATTATTTCATTCCTGTGCTTCTATTACAATTTCATCTATTACGTCATCTCAATTTCACTTGATTCTTAAAACTTTTTTAAAAAAGCTGATTAACAAAGGCATGTAAAATATGAGCATTTATGAGGCATAGAGGGGCTTATAAATAGTACTGTGGAGTTGCATCATGGGAAATGTAGGACACAGTATTTTATCAGAGCTTAACCTGAACTAAAAGTCAGAATATTTTCTCCTCTGCTTGATCGATTCAGAGGATTCTTCTTTTATCGCTCTCTTGTAAGTTTTCTAACTTTATGGAAGTGCAATACAAAATTCCTGAGTGGCCCATTAAGCCATCCTACCATGTCTCTCTGTGCTGTACAGCAGCAGAGCGGTGGCAGAATCAACATTGTGTCATCAATGGTTAAAAACAGGGAGATCCCATTATTTTTATTTCAGGGCTCACAACAGTGAAGTCACTGTCGTTAACTGTGTCACTGATGAAACATGAGGCAACTTTAATGCAATATGCAGCAAACTCCCCACCAAAAACGAGTATTTGAGCTTGTTTGGTGTGTCACAGCGAGACAACGGTGTGACGAGATGGTCACAAGAGATGACAGCGCCGCTGTGACACAACACCGAGAAAGTTGGGCTGCTCACGGTTTCAGCTGACATCATTCAATCACAGAATAAAGAGACGGAAGACTACAGGAGGAAAGCAAAACCTTGAAATAATCGCACAAACGGACCTCTCCCTCTCCGTCACAGTCAAGTACCTGAATATATCTGTGGCTGAGAAGAAAAGTGCTGAGTCAGCTGGAGTGAGGCTCCATTTCAGACAACACAGCAGCTCTGCAATCAGTAAAATATACTTTTTTACTGCTGTTGATGCTCTACTATCACTGTAGTCACATCCATCCTCTCCTTCTTCTCTCTCTGTCCCCTGTGAGTACAAAGAGCTTTATTATCAAGTACACACACACACAGACACAGCGGGAGGCAAAGCCCACACTGCTGAAAACAGCATGACAGCATGCAGAGGTGATTCTGATTTTGTTCTCTACTGTACAAAGCAGTGGGAACACACTGTAACCTCCCTTGAACTCAGCAGGGTTCTGTAATCTGATTTCTACTCTACAAGCCATAGGTGAGGGGGAGAAACCTTTTTCTGCTAACTCCCCTGTTATTCTCATATTTACTGTATGTAGAGATAAATGTGGGGCTGCAGAATATTTTCACTACAAACTCCTGTGCTGATTTTCTCTTTCACTGTTCAGGTATAACTGTTAATTGTAAATTGTGAAAAAATGCTGATCTCAATTACCGCAGAACAGGGGAAGCTTTTAAATGGCTTCCTTTTTCATTAATATAAAACTTAGAAAATGTGCAAGTTGTCTCATCTGAGAAGGTTAAACTTGATGATGTTTGCCAGTTTGTTTGAGAAATTATTGAAAACGATCAAATGATTAACAGAATTGTTGAAAAAAAATGTTTCAACACTATTAAAAACCTCACACTCATGTTCTGCCTGACAATAAGACAGAAAGCAGATGATAGATTGGTTGTAGAGTTTCTTGTTGTTTTCTATAAATATTACAATATTTTAAATAATTGTGTAATTAGACACATTCCGGCAAAAAAATTACTTAATCAACTTTTGACAAGTACATACTGTATATCCATACCTTATATTTATTCTTGCTAAATAAGTTGCTAAGTTTATTATTCTGATTTTGAAAAACAAAGCAGTATCAAAGGTAGTTTATCTGTGATTGAGGTTTTTATGATGCTGTATCAATGTCTTAGTATCACTAAAATCCCATCATTTATGACCAGTGGATTTAGTATCAGCTTAAAATTCTTCTTTAAATAAAAACAAACTAATTTTACTGTATGATGAACACACTGAACAGACTTTTTTTGTGAAAAGAATAATAGCAAAACTACAACAAACATTATCAATTTGCAATTGGTCCCCCTCTTATCAGTATGTGAATTATGTTACTTAAACAAATAAAACTGACTGCTGATTTGCTTTGTCTTGCCCTGACACCTGCTTCATGATAACCCCTGTGACTCCAAGCTCCCAGCCTCTAAAAATGTCCCTCCACACAGTGACATACAGTGAGTCAGTGAATCCTTATTGTGGCCTTAAACTGATTAGAAAACATGGAATCAAAACTTAATAAAGTATTAAACTACTAATTCCAACCTTAAGAACCAGGGCCATTTAAGTTTCACATCATGTGAGACAAGTCCTCTAAATTCACGTCTGCACTGGCATTTAATTACAGATACGTACTCCCGATTGTGATGTAACAGCTTCCACTGCTCCTCTCACATTTACACATAGCCAGTTCGCATGACATTGGTGCTGAGGCCTGCATAGTAATTAACGGAGTGGAAGGCAATAATTGGTTTCACTATGACAGATACAGTAAGTAGTATTACTGTAATAGACAATAAATGGTATCACCATGACGACTGCTAATTGGCATCAGTGTGACAGACACTGAGGGAGAGGAGGCACCTGCTCTCCTTCTGCAGAGAACAGTCTAAGATGGTTGCTAAGAAACAGCTCATTGGTAGTGTGTGTGTGTGTGTATGAAGCAGGTTTATATATATATATATATATATATATATATATAGTAGTTTATGAGCTAGAGATGCACACATGTACGCCTCAAAACAAAAGGCAGCTCACATTTGTTTGTGCCTCAAACAATCTCACACTGCACTACATGCACACACACACACATACACACACACACACACACACACACACAAAATAGATGATGTATACTGTCAGGCAGTTTTGATGACTGCTATATTACTTTCTGTGCTGCTCTGCTTCACCTCTGTCTGGATTTCACAGGTCAGAATAAAACTTATAGAAAGCAGCAGGTACAGTATCTGCACAGCTCTTATCATGTCATGATACAAAGTGTCAGCCTGTAGTGCCAAACTTGTGCTCCAGGTTTTGTATGGTAGCATTTGGTGTAATAAAAAATGTCTTCTGACACATTTGGATCAATTCATCATACAAACCTAACACATAACCTGTTTTTTAGTCAAATTCTGGTTAAACATGAATTAAACTCCACAAATTAACATGCTCAAATTGACCAAGAACCAACAGAAAATGATCACCCAGCTCTGCAGCTCTCCTCGGCTCTACAGAGACTTTTAGCATCTTATAGCTCACTGTTTGTGTTTCACAGCCGCCAGCTATAGCGTTTTGGTTCATTCTCACTCCTCACACCACAGCACTTTCCAGTAGCACACAGCTGTTTTTAGAAAAAAAAACAAAACATTCAGTGCAAGCCCAGCACCCAACCCAGCACCAAACAGTAGAACAAAGTGGAGCATTTAGCAGCTAAAGAGCCAGATATTTCCCTTAGGAGCTGCTGGAAACCAAAGCAGAGCTACGAGGAAAGAAGATATTGGACTTAAATTCATCAGGCCAGAAAACACAAAACGCAAATGAATGCTCATGTTTCTCTGCGTCTGCTGGATGTGTAAATAGATATCTTTGTTGCTAACATGTTCGCCTCAAGATCTGTCTTTGCAGGACGGGTCAGGTTTAGTATTATTAATGATCTCTGTTCACTCGCAAACACAATTGTCACCTCCAAGTTCCTATTACACAAAGACCCAAAATCCAACCAGTGCACTTATACTGGAATGATACTGCCTGGCACCTGATTTACCATGGGTCAGATGGAAACAAAAAAAAAAACCTTTATTTAAGATCATGTAAGCACAACTTAAGTTGAAACAATAGAGGTAATAGTGCAGGACTTGCCTTAACTGCTATTCTGATTTAATGGTGCAAATTCCAAAATCACAAACATTGTTTGCCTCTGAGGGCTTTATACAGTCTGTACAGTTGTGACACCCTCTGTCCTTAGACCCTCGAAACCGGGTCAGGAAAAACTTCAAAACACCCTTTATGGGAAAAAGAAGAAACCTGAGGAAGAGCCACAGATGAGGGATCCCTCTCCCTGGGACAGACAGACGTGCAATAGATGCCATATATGGAGTTAAACATGGGTCGTAATAAAACTGTAGCTAAACTGAGTTCATTGGTTTAGTCCATGTGTGAAGGTATCACAGTCCGTGAGTCCAGGTGCATCTCTAGATGTCCTCATATGGAGCTCTGGGCCACTTAACCTTCTCTCCACAGTCATTAGGGGTCTCTAACCCTGGGGCAGCTGCCCACTAAGTTTCTGGTTGATAGTCCAGGTTTGTTAGCAACAAAATGTTGTTACACAGTATACAAGTCAACCATTATATGACAGTGGTAAGCTGTATTTCACTCATGGTAAAAGTCAGAGAAACAGTGGTCTCTCCTTTTTAATAGGCTCTTCATTAACAGCAACCAGCGAGTATCACTGTATATTACAGCACCCTCACATTGACATGGGAAGGAATGTCAGTGATAGTGCACCTAACCATAATCATGGTCTAACACCTGCTGATAATAAATACACTTGGAACTGCGAGAATATAGACTGCACTGGGGAACACACTAGTTGATGTAACATTGTAGGAACGTGCATCAATCAGAGACTCATGTAAATGAGCCTATCACCCAGTAAACTATCCACTCCATGATATCTTTCTACACACTGGCATAACTATCAGCATCTAAGATTAGAATGCCTGGTTCTTACATTGCAAAGATGCACAATGAAACATAAGCATTACCTGCATTTGTGCCATTTATGTGTGACTCTTGAGAGCAGTACACCTCCAGTCTTCCAAGTCAAGGCCTGATTCAAGCACTCAGCCTTGCTCTTAATTCATGATGCACCTTTCTTTTCTTTTTGATCATTACAAACAACAAATACACACGTCATCACCTACAGATGATGCAGGGATGTAGTGGTGCAGGTGTTGTACATATGCTACCCTATTTGTTCATTGTTTGCAGCCGGAGGGGGGACAAGACAAGTCATTTATTGATATTGAATTTACTGTGTGTGACATACAGGCAATTAAGGACTATTACTGCCCCCTAAGGCCAGTCAGTGCAATTTTGATAATGGTACACTGAAATGAGGCACATCATTTACCAAATTTCGGAAAAAAGTATGATCAATGGTGCACATCCTATTGTGCCTGACACTTAAACAAACATGGTCCCCCTGCACCCTCAAGCTCAACAAATACATGATGGAGGAATAAGATACTTAGATCACTCCCTCAGGATTAATGAAAATCCATCCAGCTGTGTCTGAGATTTTGTGCTTAACTGTACAAACTATTAAAGAAGCCTCTTTTGACCAATCAACATAATTTTAATATGCCACAGGGGACCAGTGAAACACATCATTCCATAAAGGTTTGTCTATTTTACATCAGAAGCATCATGAGATATTCAGTGTGATTGTGCATGATGGTGAGACAGACGGACAGTCTGAGCCACAGTCCTCCACCCATTTCATCAAGGCAGACAATAAAAGACAAGCAGCACAGGCACTCACTTGGCTATTACTCCCCCACAGGCTCTTAAGTAGCTTTCACACTCACTTAGACTCCTCAAAGAAAAATGGCTAATGTCTCGTAAGCCTGGTTGTAATGTAGAAAAAGACTGACAGTCACTGAGTGGCCATAAAAGGTAGAGGTCTGTTTGAGATAGATACAAAATTGGAGGATTGCGGGATACATTTCACTGTATACTGTATGTACCCGTGTAGCATGTGAAACTGTTGAGTCTCGAGATGTAGTTTCCATCTGTCGGATTCACTGCACACTCTTTTCTATCACAGTCCCTCCCTGATATTAAGAAAGTTTAAGACAGAGGGTGTGTTTTGTTTGGCTGTACTCTTAGCTGCTTCAGTAAAACAAATAATCAAGTCAAATACTAGCAGCTAATATGACAGTAAATCATAAGACTTAATCTATTATATTAATTATGTACAAAATCTCATTAAAACTGTTATAATAAAAAATTTCAAAAATTTCACTAACAATATAAATATTTTACAATAAACAGGTTTATTATGTAATATGACAATGGTGGGATACCAACACTAATGGTGGGATAATTGTATTTTTTGTTTCATTTCGGGAAACACTGAATTCTACAGCGCACATGATTTTACAGTTTTAAATTATGATAACACCAAGAATGCGACATCTTGGAATAAATGTGAAGCTTGAGACTATTTGTTTCTTGTTGTTTCTTCTTTAATTTAATAAATCAAGCAACTAAATAGCCAAATTCAAGAATCCAAGTTGCCACTGTCATGCTGTCAGCTAAATACTGCACAGCAGATATAAGTAAAATTTTGAGACATAATTACTAATTATAATAAATCCATTAACCCATTGGGAAAATTTTGTTACCCTTTAATTAAAATTTAAATCTCCTTCCTGTCTAACATTCTAGAGGAAGCAGTTGCCAGCCAGCTATGTAATCATCTCCACAGTAATAGTCTTTTTGAAGTTTTTCAGTTTTTCAGTCAGGATTTAGAGCTCACCATAGCACAGAAACAGCACTTGTGAAAGTCACTAATGACCTGTTGACAGCATCAGATAAAGGGCTTCTGTCTGTACTTGCACTTGTCCTGTTAGACCTCAGTGCTGCCTTTGATACAGTTGACCATCACATCCTGTTGCTGAGAATGGAAAAACTGCTTGGTATTAAAGGGTCTGCATTAAACTGGTTCAGATCATACTTATCAGATCGGTCTCAGTTTGTCCATATTAATAATGAATCCTCTGTGCATACTAAAGTCTGTCATGGAGTTCCACAAGGTTCAGTGCTTGGTCCAATTCTGTTTATTTTGTATATGCTGCCCCTTACTGGCATTATCATCAGGAGGCACTCCATAGACTTTCCATTGTTATGCTGATGACACCCAATTATATTTATCAATGGAGCCAGACAAAACTGATCAGCTCCTGAAACTCCATGCCTAGCCTGCCTTAAAGATATAAAGGCTTGGATGACCAGAAATTTCCTGCTGTTGAACTCAGATAAAACTGAAGTGATCCTATTAGGTCCGAAACACCTGAGGAACACACGTTTTCTCCTAATATAGCCTTGCTGGATGGCATTAACTGGGCTTCCAGCACCACTGTAAGGAACCTCAGGGTTTTATTTGATCAGGATATGTCCAAGCATTTTTCAAGGTCTGCCTTTTACTACCTGTGCAACATCGCAAAAAAGCAATGCCGAAAAATTAGTCCATGCATTTGTCTCTTCCAGGCTGGATTATTGTAATTCACTTTTATCAGGCTGCCCGAACAAGTCGTTAAAGACTCTACAGCTGGTCCAGAATGCCGCTGCTCGGGTGCTGACTAGAACCAGGAAAAGAGACCATATTACTCCAGTACTGGCTTCTCTGCATTGGCTCCCTGTAAAATTTAGAGTGGATTTTAAAATCCTACTCCTCACATATAAGGCTCTACATGGTTTGACACCATCATATCTTAATTCAAATTCAAAATTCAAATTTATTTATTTAGAGCCCAAAATCACAAACATCATGTTTGCCTCGGAGGGCTTTACAATCTGCACAGTTGTGACACCCTCTGTCCTTAGACCCTCGAACCGAGTCAGGAAAAACTTCAAAAAACCCTTTATGGGAAAAAGAAGAAACCTGAGGAAGAGCCACAGATGAGGGATCCCTCTCCCTGGGACGGACAGACGTGCAATAGATGCCACATGTACAGAGAACATCATCAATCATATTATGGAATTATACATGAGTCGTAATAAGCTGTAGCTATACTGAGTTCATTGGTTTAGTCCATGTGTGAAGGTATCACAGGTAATGGAAATGAGTCTGTGAGTCCAGGTGCATCTCTAGATGTCCTCATATGGAGCTCTGGGCCACTCGACCTTCTCTCCACAGCACACACAGACACAGATCATGTCCCCACCAGGCCAGTGAACCTCAGACAGATGGACCACAACCAGAATCAGTGAGGAACCTGCAAGACTGGAGAGAACAAAGAGGACCGGGGCTCCGGCAGTAACATGCACTTTACAGGACATCAGAGTATTCACATTAACCGTTTTGACACTTTAGCCAATTTAACTACTTTAACCAGTTTAGCCACTTTAACCAGTTTCTAAAAGTGACTCCAGTTTGCACTACTACCATAATATGAGTAAAGGAAGCAGAGGAAGAGGGAGAGGTGCCCGATGCATCATGGGAGCCCCCCGGCAGTCTAAACCTATAGCAGCATAACTAAGCCTGTGCCCACCCTAACTATAAGCTTTATCAAAAAGGAAGGTTTTAAGTCTATTCTTAAACACTGACACTGTGTCTGCCTCTCAGGACCCAGACTGGGAGCTGGTTCCAGAGAACAGGGGCCTGATAGCTGAAGGCTCTGCCCCCTAGACTACTTCTGGAAACCCTGGGAACTACAAGTAAGCCTGCGTTTTGGGAGCGCAGCGCTCTAGTCGGATTGATAAGGAGTTATCAATTCATTAAGATATGATGGTGCCAGACCATGCAGAGCCTTATATGTGAGGAGAAGGATTTTAAAATCCACTCTAAATTTTACAGGGAGCCAATGCAGAGAAGCCAATACTGGAGTAATATGGTCTCTTTTCCTGGTTTTAGTCAGCACCCGAGCAGCGGCATTCTGGACCAGCTGTAGAGTCTTTAACGACTTGTTTGGGCAGCCTGATAAAAGTGAATTACAATAATCCAGCCTGGAAGAGACAAATGCATGGACTAATTTTTCAGCATCGCTTTGGGACAAAAAGTGCCGAATTTTTTGCGATGTTGCGCAGGTGGTAAAAGGCAGACCTTGAAATATGCTTAATATGGGTGTCAAAGGACATATCCTGATCAAATAAAACACCCGAGGTTCCTTACAGTGGTGCTGGAGGCCCAGTTAATGCCATCCAACAAGGCTATCATAGGAGAAAGCGTGTTCCTCAGGTGTTTCGGACCTAATAGGATCACTTCAGTTTTATCTGAGTTCAACAACAGGAAATTTCTGGTCATCCAAGCCTTTATATCTTTAAGGCAGGCATGGAGTTTCAGGAGCTGATCAGTTTTGTGTGGCTCCACTGATAAATATAATTGGGTGTCATCAGCATAACAATGGAAATCTATGGAGTGCCTCCTGATGATATTGCCAAGGGGCAGCATATACAAAATAAACAGAATTGGACCAAGCACTGAACCTTGTGGAACTCCATGACAGACTTTAGTATGCACAGAGGATTCATTATTAATATGGACAAACAAACTGAGACCGACCGATCTGATAAGTATGATCTGAACCAGTTTAATGCAGACCCTTTAATACCAAGCAGTTTTTCCATTCTCAGCAACAGGATGTGATGGTCAACTGTATCAAAGGCAGCACTAAGGTCTAACAGGACAAGTACAGACAGAAGCCCTCTATCTGATGCTGTCAACAGGTCATTGGTGACTTTCACAAGTGCTGTTTCTGTGCTATAGGTGAGCTCTAAATCCTGACTGAAAAACTTCAAAAAGACTATTACTGTGGAGATAATTACATAACTGGCTGGCAACGGCTTTCTCTAGGAATCTTAGACAAAAAGGGAGGTTGGATATTGGTCTGTAATTGGCTAACACATCTGCATCAAGTGTAGGTTTTTTGATCAATGGTTTAATTACAGCTACTTTAAAAGACTTGGGTACAAAGCCTGACACCAGAGACAGATTAATAATATGCAGCAGTGATGTGCCAATAAATGGGAAAACTTCCTTAAGCAGCGTAGTTGGGATGGGGTCTAGGAGACAAGTTGTTGCTTTCGATGATGAAACTAACGAGGATAATTCGGGAAGGCCAATTGGAATAAAACTGTCTAAGCAATTGTCAGGTTTTAATGTATCTGCTCCTAAATTTCCTGAGTCTGAAGGATCGGAGTCTAACGAGGGCAGATCCTGACAAATTTTGTCCCTAATATTCAGAAATCTTGTCATTAAAGAAGCTCATGAAATCATTACTACTTAAACTTAAGGGGATGCAGGGTTCAATAGAGCTATGGCTCTGTGTCAGCCTGGCTACAGTGCTGAAAAGAAACCTAGGGCAGTTCTTATTTTTCCTCTATTAATTCTGAATAGTAGGCTGCTCTGGCATTACACAGGGCTTTCCTATATCGTTTTGAGACTCTCTTTCCAGGCTAGGCGAGAGTCCTCCTCTTTGGTGGAGCGCCATATCCTTTCCAATTGTCGCGTTGTTTGTTTTAACTTGCGAGTTGCAGAGTTAAACCATGGTGCCAGTCTCTTCTGTTAATGAATTGATAACTCCTTATCATCCGACTAGAGTGCTGCGCTCCCAAAACGCAGGGCTTACTTGTAGTTCCCAGGGTTTCCAGAAGTAGTCTAGGGGGCAGAGCCTTCAGCTATCAGGCCCCTGTTCTCTGGAACCAGCTCCCAGTCTGGGTCCGAGAGGCAGACACAGTGTCAGTGTTTAAGAATAGACTTAAAACCTTCCTTTTTGATAAAGCTTATAGTTAGGGTGGGCACAGGCTCACCACTTAGTTATGCTGCTATAGGCTTAGACTGCCAGGGGGGCTCCCATGATGCATCGGGCACCTCTCCCTCTTCCTCTGTCTCTGCTTCCTCTTTCTCTGCTTCCTCTTCCTTTTGCTTCCTCTACTCTTATTTCAAACCTAAAGTCAAAGTATGTATTTTTGTCAATTTGGTGGCATGTGCAGGACATGCTGAGGATTGAAAGTATGTTTCTCTCAAACCCTTGGTGCAAACAACAAAAATTAAGCAAAATACAACAAAATAAGCATTTTGGTTACAACCAATCTAAGACATGGCAATAAAACAAAGACATGGCAAAATCACAGACAGTGCAAATTGATATGGTAGTAATGCAAACTGGAGTCAGCCTTATAGACTGGTTAAAGTGGCTAAAGTGGTTAAATTGGTTAAAGTGTTAAAGTGGTTAATGTGAATACTCTTATGTCCTGTAAAGTGCATGTTACTGCCGGAGCCCCGGTCCTCTTTGTTCTCTCCAGTCTTGCAGGTTCCTCACTGATTCTGGTTGTGGTCCATCTGTCTGAGGTTCACTGGCCTGGTGGGGACATGATCTGTGTCTGTGTTGTGGAGAGAAGGTCGAGTGGCCCAGAGCTCCATATGAGGACATCTAGAGATGCACCTGGACTCATGGACTCATTTCCATTACCTGTGATACCTTCACACATTGGACTAAACCCATGAACTCTGTTTATCTACACTTTATTACGACCCATGTTTAACTTCATATATGATTGATGATGATGTTCTCTGTACATGTGGCATCTATTACACGTCTGTCCGTCCCAGGGAGAGGGATCCCTCATCTGTGGCTCTTCCTCAGGTTTCTTTTTTTTCCCCAGAAAAGTTTTTCCTGACCCGGTTTGAGGGTCTTAGGATTGACAGAGGGTGTCATAACTGTACACAGATTGTAAAGCCCTCCGAGGCAAACGATGTTTGTGATTTTGGGCTTTAAATAAATAAAATTTTGAAATTTTGAATTTTGAAACTGTATTGGCCTATGTAGACATTGTATTTCTTATGTTTAAGAACACCACCGAGATTTAAAACAGCAAAATGTGGCAGCAAAATGACCAAGCAGCCTTGACAGCAGTGGTACTTGAGAGACAGCCAGACAATCCAGCATAGATCATAGCTTAGTAGACGTGCTGCACCAGTCAGATGGATTTAATAACAGTGGGAGTAAGAACTGTTCCAGTAAAGAGCAGTGGCTTACAGACGGTTATGAAACAACGGGTGGTACAATCGATGGTACAAATAATCTTAAATAAATTAATAAAATAATAAAAAATTATAATAATAATAAAAGAGTTTCTGAACAGATTATTGCCAAGCTTGTTTAGCATTTCACCAAGTAGACCCTCTGTCAACAGATGCACACCTCGAAGCTAACTACCACAGTGGGTGGAGCATTATTTTAAAAAAAGTAGTACCTACAAAGGCTAATTTCATTTCCTTCCTTCCTTCCTTCCTTCCTTCCTTTAATTTCCTTGAGAGGCCTTAGAGTTGTAAATGGTGGACTTGAAAATGAAACCTGAGCCGTTTGTAAAGCTCTAATGAAGCACTTTATGATATGCAGCAAAACATAGAGCCTGTTTTGCCACTGCTGTGCTACTGTACAACAGATTGCTCATGTGAGACATCCATAGTGGTTCAGACTTGCTGTGTGCACTATAACTCACAGATCCCAAGGTGCATGCTGTTTTCCTAAACATGTCCTTTCCATTATAAATAGACACCAGTGTGGAGAAAAGGGAAAAGACTGCCAGAGGCAGGCATTCAACTAAACAGCTGGTTAAAAGCATCTGGCTAATGGCAGCCATACATCAGCTGGAGTTATGTATTGTCTGTTTGACTTTAACTGTCAGACAAATCCTTATAAACAGTCTCTTCAGACTGTGTTATATAATCTATAATGACTTTCACTGGAAGTCAAACCATTTTATATATAGCCAATTTGACTGACGGTAAATTAACTTAGCACAAATTGAGGCCTGGAGGATATGCAGGCCACTATAGGACTTTCTACTCTTCCTTTGATTTTGCCCTGTGTGTTTTCTGAGTTCCTTCCATTTAGCTTTGCTTTAATTCCCCATTAAAAGAAATCAGTTCATGTTATTTCATTCTTCATCAGAGGTCAATGACTTTGATGTTTGTACTCCTTACCAAGTGCTGACTTTAATGTTGGAGATCCATGAATGCAACTAAATATTCACCCAATATTGGCCCTATGGCTCTCTTCTGGTCCTACAACATTTGAGTCCTAGATCAGCTCATAGAATGAAAGTGAAAATATGGTAAATGGTAAATGTTTGCCTTTCTATAGTGTTTTTTCTACCTTAACAGAGGAAACACTTTACAACTGGCCTCTCATTCACCCATTCACATACACTCACACCTGACAGCTCAGCTGTCATATAAGGTGCTGGCATGCCCAATCATTAGCAATTGGGAGTTCAGGGACTCATGTGACATGACATGATTGACATGTGGGCAGGTGAAGTCAGGGTCTGAACCACCAACCCTGCAATTAGTGGATGGCCAGAGCCACAGCTGCCCCCATTCAATCTGAAAAAGGGTTTTTTCCATGAGAGTTTGTGTCATGACTGGCCTGAGAGGCCATGGCACATATAGAGAGGGAAACCAAAAATGAGCTTATTTATTTACAAAACATAAATTAAACCACTGAAGAGATGAGATGTGGACAATGGTCATTGGTGTAAGTGGGAGGTTGTGTGGGAAATCCAGTGGGCATGTGTTGGTGGGAAAAATGAGAAAAACTGAATAAGAAGAGAGTCTTCCAGAGAGGACCAAGGTGGACCGCCTTGCCTATCAATTACACCACCCTGCAGGGGAAGACAAAACAAGATACAACCTAAAAGGCCATAGGGCAATCACAGTCATGTAAATTTAAATATGGCGCAGGACTACTGGTGGTTGGAAATCTTTTTGCGCTATAAGCTGACGAAGCTGACGAAGAGATGTATCCTTCATAAAAGTCAGTACTGGTGACCAGAAACATCCCTAGCTCATATTATCTTATGGAGAAATTATTATATTATATTATATTATATTATATTAACTTTAATATAATATAATATCAATATAAAAATAGTAAAGGCTATTTGGCATATTTTGGAAGACGAAATGACTTAGTAACTTGATATTAACTTAATATTCAAAATTTAAATTTCTTTAATCAAGTATGATAGGAGGGAAATAGCACTGTCTTTTGCCACTGAATTTCAGGAATCAGAACTTAAATACAAACAAAGGTTGAAGGGCAAAAACAGTCTTTGTCAAAGATCCAAAGAGGTGCTGTTACTGGGAGGGCAGGCAAACAGAACCATAAGTGAGACACCATGAATATGATAAAACCTCTGTCTCACTTGTAGTCCGCAACTGTTACTCATTCATCCATTTATAATGTTATGGATAGTGCTTATTCAGGCATTTTTTGCAGTTACCAAACAGCTTCTGAACTGTATTCAGGGCCATAGACAGTCTGTAATAGGAATGAATACTGTATACTGTATCCTGGAGCTGATGTATAATGGGGAGCAGGAATATAGCGAGGAGACTGGTCAGACTGGGGAGTGAAATATGCCGAGGACAGCTGGTGGGCAGGTGAGGAAGAGCAGGGTTGGGAATTACAGCACAGATTAGCCACTGGAACAAGCAGTACCTTAGCAGCAAAAATACCCAAAGACAAACAGAACATTGCTGTTAGGATTCAAATATTTTCTGAAATTTGTGGCTCAAAAATGTAAACTTTAAACTCCTGATACTCATGTTTAGCTTTATCAGAGTGCATTCTGCTCTAAACATCAAACTATGTCTGAAATTTGTTCTGTTTTTATTCTCGCCTCTGCCAACATCTCTGATCATGTGGGATTAAAGATGACTAAAACTGGAGGGTGTGTATGTGACTTAGTTTACAACTCTTCAAGGTTCAACATTGTGAAAGTAAATGAAGAGTATATAAAAATTCAGCAGTGAGTAGTTATGCTCACTCCTGAGGCCAACCTGCCACCTTATTACAAACTCTTCTGCTGTTTCATCTGCCGTTTGCCTGTCTGAATAAGTGATTCAATTAATTGCCAAACACGTAAAAGGAAAAACTGAATTGCAATCCCGTGTGTCAAGGTTGGGTGCAGGGCGAAGCAAAGTTGGGACCCAGGATGCAGACGAAGCAGGAGGCAGAGTAGATGTAAATAACTCTTTATTTGGCTTACACAGGCAAACAGGAGGAACACCGGCCAGGACAGGTGAAACTGATAAGGGAGGAGCAGAATAATTAGAGGCGGGAAACACACAAGGACAGGAAGTCAAGTGGCAGGCAAGTGAGGAGAGCAGGGAATACAAAATAAAACAAGAAGTGAGCAAAATAAGAAATGACTGACACAGGACACAGAGAACGAGAGACAAGAAGGACACAAGGAACACGAAAAAACACAAGGAAGACCCAGAACACACTGAACACAGTAACCACAAGACAGGATAACACAAGGAACACCAGGCCAAGAAAACACAAGGGGTACAAGAAACACAAGGTAACAACAGGGCATAACGCAAACCATAACACTGTGATAATCTGTGTAGCTTTTATTTGGCTTCTTCATTGGATAATCTTACTCATTTGATGTGATTCATGCAAAAAAGCAGCAGAAGGGCATCGGTACAAATCCTTGAACAAACGGACACAAGTATGGCTGAAAGACAAACGAAAGTTTCCTCTTCATCATCAACAAATACCCCTTTCCACAGCCCCTCCTCGGCCTATTTGCATGGTGTCAACAGAAGCAGAGCAAACTTTCTCATTCCCTGCAGTGGATTGAGTTAGGTGGGAAAGTCCAATCCTTAATAGATTCACCTGGCAGTGTGGAGAAAGCTGTAATCCTAGGTTTAGTATTCTGACAATGGCATAGTGAGAACACTGCAGAGAAAGCTATTAGGGCTAAACAGCGTGTAGCACATTCACACTTCAACTCAATAAGCACTGGCTGTCACCCCGAAGGGTCTTATCAGGGAACTGCAAGTGGACTTAAGGTTTCAGTATGCTTGAGATGGATTGGGTTATATGACAGTACCACAACTAAATCTGTTTAAACCTTTTCTGAACGGTCACAGTCAAAGGTGAGGCAAAAAGCCAGCCGTCGTAGGTTTCTCCATACAGCACCACACTGTCCTCTAGATGTCTGTCCAACTCTCTGCAGTTCTCTGTAGGATTAATTGTGTTGAGACTACGAATGGTAATAATAGTGTATGTTTTTGGACATTCTCTTCTCAAAGGCATTTGTGGTGTGACACACTGTTTTAAGCAACTACTGTAAGTTGTGTTGAATGACAAAAGAGGGCTGGAGAGAGAATTTCAGACTCATACATGTAGCAGGTCACTGAGTGAATTTCTCCCAAATCTGACCACCACTGGTTGTTTACCATAAAGCAGCAGTGAAAACCATAACTCAACAGTTTTTTAATGTCCCACTGTGTGTCAGGATAAGCAGGTACAGCAACAGGTCAACCGAGCCATGGATATGGCTGGATCGAAACCAGAGTCTCTGCGATAAGGAAGGAACTATGAAGGCAAAGTTGTGGAGGAACTTGAGACACGGGCACCTATAGAGTCTACTCAAACAAGCATGAGGTAACAATTTGCACTCTCACTGTTTGTTTGAGCAGACTTCACCCCATGTTTCAAGTGAAGAGCACCTGATGTTTTTTAGTATTATTAATGTTAAATTTGGGTAAAATCTGTCATTTCTAAATACATTACACAACTAATCATAAAACCATAAATCATAAAATAAAAAAAAAAGTCTTGATTATGTGCAATTGATAGCAGGTGTCTATTCATATACTAAATAAAAATTATGAGTAACTGATCAATAAGACTAATTACTTTTTCAGAGAAGGTTAGTTTAACTTACGAAATTATTGACAAACAGAGGAGGTATTGATTATGTAAAAAAAAATGTATCAACAAAATGCTCCAACCAAAATAACGAAAGGAGATGAAAGAAATCCAAACCACTCAGCATATTCAACTGAAAGTTTCTTCTTTCAAACACAAACAGTCTTATGTTCATTTCATTACAAATAGTTTAACTGAACTGGACAACTGGATCATAAAATGTTTCAAGACTGCTTTAGATATGTGAGTTTGAAGTACTTAAAATTGCTGACGTAAAAATAACAAAATTATAGTAAATTAAGAAGCACTTAAAACAGCATTTTCCACATTAATGGGCAAACCATTAAACTTACAAATGTTATGGTACATGGAACAGGAAGCAAGACCAAAATGTGGAAACAAACACAAAATTGGCCATAATGTTAGATTCCACTGGAACCTAATTTGAGCCATAACCACCACCACAACAAATACCTCTCAGTAATAATAAAAGATAAAGGCAAAAACAAAACAAGAGAGCACTAAACCAGCCAGAAATGGAGTAAGCACACACCATGCTAAACCAGTTACCCCATGTCCTCTGAGAAACTGTGATCCAAGAGAGTAGTATAGTAGTAGTTTTTTAAATTAAATGAAATGAAAATTGTCAGTGGCGGCTGCCTTGGGAGATGAATTTGGCTCATTGCAATTCACACTGAGCATCACTCAGGACCAACATAAACATGAAGATCAGTTACAGTTTCCAAAATTATATGGACCAAAAAGTCTTATGGGATTAGGAAGGAAACAGTCAGCCTGTGCTTAAACTTGGGTACAAACAGCTCATTTCATTAGCTTGCCTTTGAGGCTCTGCCCTCTTGAGCAGCTTTGCTCTATCAAGTTCCACAAAACATTTCTGGAATACTTCAAATGTTGTAATTCCAATATTTGGACCATGCTATTGCAACAAACACTGTAACAAGCACTGTGGTGTAGAAGTAGGAGTTATTCTTTTGGCACAACAAAATAACTATTCTTTCAGTAATATAATTTATAAATTGTAAAATTCCATTTAAAAATAGCCTAATTAAAATAACTATTTTAACATAATTGTGACCATACATTTATAGGTGTCACACTACAATTAAATAAAAGAAATGTAAGACCTAAGAAGATAACAAATGTTATGTGTGACTTTGAAACCATCTTATAATAAACAAACTTCTTAAAGGGAGGAAAACATGTACAGTAATAGCCTGCCTATTTATGAAATCCAATTGGCTGATCACAAGTTCTGTGACCGTTATAGGACATGAAAAATTGTATCAGGAGAATCCTATGTGTCACTATGTAAAAACCCTGAGTTGATCAATCATTAAATAACATACCTGGCAGTCTTGGAAGAACTCTTCTTGATGTTCCCCAAGAAACTCAGTGAGGCAACTGCATACCCTTTTTTTTCAACACTGTGGGACAGTAAGGAGATGCATTTTGACTTATTTCTACAATTTTTTTGCACTTTTTTGTAAAATAAAATATAGGAAAATGTACCTCATTTACAGTGTTGGCACCAGCAGCTCCTCCTTGCATCATGTATCAGCTGTAGAAGACGTGGTATGTACCCATCAAGCCTCAGCATGAATATCTTTTCCAGGGAAACTGTGGCTCTACATCCAAACTCCCATTTGATCTAGTGAGTATGAGTATGAGGACACCATTTTCAGTTCTCACAACATTCTCAGTGCTAGTCACCATTTGCAAAAGGC
This sequence comes from Scortum barcoo, assembly GCA_023238725.1. Taxonomy (NCBI): domain Eukaryota; kingdom Metazoa; phylum Chordata; class Actinopteri; order Centrarchiformes; family Terapontidae; genus Scortum; species Scortum barcoo. The sequence continues at coordinate 26,102,621 of CM041554.1, forward strand.
CTAAAACTAAGTTTAAGTAGACAAAATGAACTTGATGAAAAAAAATATACACAAACAAAACATTCTTACTTGAGCCTCACTGAATAATCCAGGCCACCTCTCTCCCACCACCCCCACCCCATATTTTTCTCTGATTATCTTTGTGTTGTTCTTTTCCTTAATTTCATTGATCAACTCAAGCCTCTCCTTCTCCAATGTGTCCTAATTTTCTCCAACAGGATATGGAGGGGGATAGTTTACCTCTGCTTTCTTTGGCCCTTTCATGTTTTTGTCTGGGGCTGTGTTGGTCAGTTGCCTCTTCTTCAACATGTTTACTTCTATTTCAGGCATAGTTCTGTGATTTCTTGTACTAAAGGGGTTGCTGACAGCCATACATCCCTGCGAAGGACCCAGGTTCCTTGAGGCATGGAAACTTCTCAATAAGGGCTTCAGCTACTGAGGCTATTTGCAGACTTGAAGATTAGGCTGAGTAAGAGAACCCGGCTTTGGCAAGGTCTGGCATTATTGCCTATTTAACACGTGTGTCATAGAAGTGTGCTCAAGAGGCATGATATGTCTTGTTTGTCTCTGTGAGGATAAGCTCAAAATTTTGGGAGCTTTTGGAACTGGCCAGAGTGACATCAAGCAGGAAGGAGACTGGAGTTATTTGAGCTGGATGATGTACCGTCATCGGCAGGAGAGGGGTCCACTTCACCATCATCCACAGGGTCCACTTCACTGTTATCGGCAGGGCCGGTGTCCACTGAACTCAGTGTAGTGGACAGTGCTGATTCATCTAGTGGACAAATGTTATGGGTGATAAGAAGCTTTTTTTTTCCCATAGTGGCCTTGTCGTGCAGGTCAGCTGTTGAGATGACACTGAAAAATTGGTTCCCAAATTCTTTGTCTTCGTATCTTCCACTGGATTAGAAATTCCCAATGGAAATGGATCGTGTTTTTTTGGAAGATGACTGGCAACTGGGCTGACGTTACTTGTGATGTGTTGTCATCAGCTGCAGGGAGAGAAAGAGAAGAGATTACAGTTTGTTAAAATTTTATGTGTACTTCCAATATGCACACATGATTGATATAGCATAACACACTATGCATGTGAAGAAGAGGGGATGGCCTGTGTCAAGTGCTGGCATGCAGCTGGTTACACTAAAATCATGCCTCTGTCAAATATCATGGCATGTAGCTACTTTGAAGTAGCCAACATTCTTGCCATCAACCTACACATTGCTACATTTTCTAATGATTTACTTTAGCTTGTGTTCAACTGTGGCAGTAAATGGTAAATGGTAAATGTTAATTAGCTTGCAAATTATCAGTGCTAGACTGCCAGTGAGTACTAAAACTTACAAAGTAAAATTCCCTGTCAAACACAGAAGCATGCTGATCGTACATCTGGTGATACCTCTTACCATTAAAAAAAAAAAAAAAAACATTTGCATGCTTCATATTGATACATAGTAACATGATAAAGAGGAATCTTACCTTCAGTCCAACAGTTCAGCACTCCGGAGTCCCTCCAGAAACTGATAGACCGCGGCCTAAAGCTGAGAAGCAGCCTTGACACCTGCACACATTGCAGTGCAGAGCTAATACCTTTGGGTAGATTTAATTATGTTCGTTATGGTGCAGGTGTTACTCTTTACCAATTTACTCTTTACGAATTTACCAATTATTTTATATTTCACTTGCTGACTAATATACTTTCAGTAAAACTGAAACTATTTTCATTTCATTCTTCGATTGTTATGCTATTTCTACTGGGCTCCCAGACTTAAACAAAACTTTCCACTTTGTCTGTGCTGAACTTATAATGAAATGTAAAAGTGATAGATTGAGCTGGCAGTATGAGAGTGGGTTTTAATCTGACTTTTAATATTCTACCTAAAGCAGGGACAGAGGAGGTGGAGAGATAAGAGATTCTGAGTAGTGGGTTACTCAGGACGTTCACTGGACCCTGCTTATTACTGTGTCTCCCTTTCTCTGTGGCACCTGTGCGCTCTCAGAATAAAGAAAAAAACTATCGCTGAGGTCACTTTGGCTGTCTCCCTGTCTGTCTGTGACTCAGTTTTCAATTCACTTTCAAGACACTTTTTATGAGAAGCCAGAATGAGCTTGCTTGCATTGCCATTATAATTCGATGTGATGAAATTTCAGCCCTGTTGGCATTTCTTGACCCCAAATCAAGTTACTTTGTGTGCTTGCAGAAGTGTATAAAAGAAGAGGATCTGTCAAGGTCCTGTACATTTCATCGAAACCTAGACAGTCTAGAAGAGGTGAAACTATGCATATTTAGCTTAATTTAATGGAGAAAATATAATTTTCTTGTTTCTTTGTTGGAGCTGAACAAGCTGAATGAGGCAAGGACAAAAATGATTTTTAAAAGAAGACACAATAGCTCACTGTATGATAAACCAGGAGAAAGCAGCATGCTGCTAATAAATTATGGAATAAGTAATATTTGTGTAAAAAATGTTTTCAAATTATGATAAAATGTTTCATTAGAAGTAGTCATTAACAGAAGAAATCATAGTCCTGTTTGGGGAAGGAAACCGCCTGGTCTCGCAGTTCGTTATCTGCCAGGGTGTTACCCATGACATACAGAGATGTGTTATTTCAGTGCCACAAACTCCCAGACAGCGTTTAATTATAAGACTGCACAAAAAGTAACCTTGAACAAGTAAGCACCAAGTTGTAACTTAAGAAGAAAGTGCTTATTTCAGAAATACTAGGCTTGAGTTTACTTCTCCTCAGCTACCCTGGCTGACTGTGATAGCCTGACGTATCTGTCAGTCAAGCAAAGAGACCCTAAAACACACAGCTTTTTAAGCCGTAAAGTCAGATAAACGCTGTGTCCCCGTCACGCTCCTTGCCTGAGTGAGAGTAGATTGGCCAAAATCTAGCTGAAAAAAATGTGTGACTGCCACTCAAAATAGTGAAATAAAATAGCACCAGCTTGTTGCAAGCTGTAAATTGTGGTGCTATAATTCACATCATTTAGGGATCTTGAGGGATTTAAACAGGAATTATAATGTTGGCATGAAATCAGATTCCTAGTTTCAATCTAACAGTGTATGTGGCTGACAGCAGAAAAACATAAAAATCTGCAGGGAAGTCCTGAAGTTACTATTAATATATGTAACATATAATATAATAATACATAAAAATATAATAGATATAATAGTATCTATTTATATGTGTATCATGTCTGTGTGTTTGGATTTGATATGGGGTGTAACCGAATACTAAATTCAGTCTGATATGGACCTCGGTTTTGGGTCCACGGTTTAGGATGTTTTTGGCACAGCAGTTCTGGCTGAGAGTTTTAGAGAACACAAATTGCCTCCATGAGCTGGCCATTGCTGCAGCTCCAACTGCTGACTTTGTTGATAAGCGGGCCAAATGAACAGCCTAAACTACAGTAACTATGGTTTTAAAAATGTCAGCATGCACCTGTCCCTTTCCCTTCACACAATATCTTTGCCTCCCTGTGTCTCAAGTTTTAATACTGGCAGATTAGTCACCATAAGCAATTACAGAGTGCACTGACCTGAGCAATGTTGACTCAACCTTTCCTAAGTTACCTAGTCTTCAATATCTCATTTATAGAACAATATGTCTCTTAAATTGCTGTCAGAGAAGAGACATAAATACAATGATCTATTTACATTCAATCATCTTAAAGTAATTTACTGGCTTTGTGTTTAAAGCCAGTAGTCTGCATCTAGGCCATCAAAGCAACATTAGCATGAGGCACTTCCACTTCCTCTCAGCTGTAGTGGTTGCCACTTAGCATAATTATGTAATGATGATTTAATTTTGAATATTAATTTTGGATTAGTTTCAACAATGCTTGTTTCAATCCATCATCACATTTGGAAGTTGAACTTGGCAAAGTTTCCTGTTGTCTTTTACACCCAAGTAACCTACTAATTATAACGTCATGGTTTAAATATGACTGCATGTTGTTTATTAGCGATAGTGTGCTTTTTTTTTGTTCTTTGAGGAATGGGTGCAGATTGGAACCCACTTTTTATTTTCTATCTGACTGACTCCAGCTCTTACCCGCCCTCTCACAGTAAGCATAAACCTTTCAGTTGTACGTTCTCACTCACTTCCTGTGTGTAATCTTCTTTCATCCACATTTCATTTTAGGATGTTGACTTTAGAATCTAAACAGCATTACTCTGACCCTCTATCCCACTTTACTGCTTTACCGCTTTACATCCAGTCTCTGTCTTCTGCATCCCTCGAACATCAGACCTTTCAAAGAAAAATGTTCTACTTTCAGCCACACTGTGTCTCTATTGAAAAATCATGTTGAAAAAAAGGCAAGGTACAACTAGATTTTTGATTTCCAAAATACACTGAGATAAGTAAATGTAAGCAGTGTTCATCAGAAGCTTTGCAACCCTCACCCAAAATCAAGTCTAATCCCTGATAGTATATTACAAACAGGCAGGAGAAAGAGCTCTTCTGATCAATACTGAAAATCTTTCTTTGCATGTTTTTCCATTTATCATCATTTTTCTGGTGCTTTAGCATGCATTTTCTGTGCCATGTGCAAAATGTTGCTGAGAAAATAATAAAGAGAGAAACAGGTCAGAAGTCAAGCTCAGGTCAGAGGTTAGTGGCCTTTTCGGAAGTTTCTTTACAAGGTCAGCTGGTGGGTGTAAGAGCCAGAAACAGAAAATTTACTGCAATTAATGAACTGGGTGCCTGAACTGCCTCAAAAACTATGGTAGTCCCATATACTGTATGAGGAAAGAATAAATACAGAAGTGCATAGCTTGAGACAGTAAAGTGCATGAATATCTCCAGGTATACAGAAGGCCAACTGCATGGACACTGCTTTTATTCACAATAAATACATACTGTATCTTAAACAGATCTTGGGGGTTTCTTTTGTGCAAAGTAGTTTATTTCTATGCAAAAAATGCAGATGTTACAGCATCTGGTTTTGTTGGCGCCGCGCGAGTGGCAGCCTGTAACAGCAGCTCCTGCTCACCTCACCGTTGAGCTTTCTTTACTTTTTATACTTTTATTCTTCTTACTTTTTGTTTTTGTGTGTTTTAATTCAATTTTTTCTTTTCACCATGCACACACTGGTAAGTTTGTACTGGTGGCTGGTAGAGTTTGTACTGGTGGCTCTACTGGTTTTTGCACTTTTTGTTACTGTGTCCGGAGACCTCAAACGCTGGAGGAGCCACGGCTCCATTGTTTACAGCAGGGATCAGCTGTTCGCCCTGAGGAGCCCTGAGGAGCGGGCGGTGCTGCCTGAGGAGCGACCCGATGTTCCCCATGCGAGCTGAAGAGGAGGAGACGGAGGGACGGGGACTTGGCGCCGGGGTCGAGCGCCGCGCCAGGAGGAGATTTGCGGTACCGGCCCGTCCTCCCCTCCATCATCATGGGGAACGTAAGATCTCTCCCCAATAAGATGGACGAGAGTTAGCGGCACTGACCCGGCATCAGCGGGAGGAGTATCGGGAGTGCAGCCTCCTGCTGTTCACTGAGACGTGGCTAACTCTGCGCTAACTCCGGACACGGCTGCCGAACTGGACGGCTTCACTCTCTACTGACGGCGGACAGAAGCAAGGAGAGCGGTAAGAGGAAAGGAGGTAGGGCTGGCAGTGTTTGTTAATGATAGATGGTGTAACCCTGGGCAAATCACTGTCAAGGAGCAGCACTGCTGTAAGGACATTGAACTGTTGGCCGTCAGCATGAGGCCTTACTACCTGCCGAGGGAGTTCACTCATGCCCTTGCGGTGGTAGTGTAGTGTACATCCCCCCCTCTGCTAACGCTGATGATGCAGCCTGTGATGTCCTGCTCTCAGCAGTGAGCAGGCTGCAGACACAGCACCCTGATGCCCTCCTCCTCATCTCTCTGGAGACTTCAACCATGCCTCTCCATCCTCCTCTCCTGCCCAAATTCACCCAGTATGTCACATGCCACACCAGAGACAATAAAACACTGGACCTGTTTTATGCCAACACCAAGGAGGCATATCCACTCACTCCCTCTTCCTCCCCTGGGCCGAGCCGACCACAACCTCGTGCACCTCCTGCCTGTGTATAAGCCTCTTGTGCACAGGCAGCCTGCTGTCACCCGCACTGTGAAGAAATGGTCTGAAGAAGCCGAGGAGGCCCTGAAAGACTGTTTCAACACAACACTGTGGGATGTTTTCAGCGATGCCCATGGGGAGGACATCGACAGTCTCACCCACTGCCTGACGGACTACATTAACTTCTGTGTGGAGAACACCGTACCCACCGTACCCACTACTATTAAGGCTCTCCTGAAGGAGAAGAGGAGAGCCTTTGTGTCTCTGGAAACAAAGAGGAGCTGAAGTCTGTGCAGAGGGAACTGAGGAGGATGATCAGGAAGGGGAAAGACTGCTACAGGAGGAAGAAGATGGAGCACCAGCTGCAGCAGAACAACATCTGTGGTGTCTGGAAGGGACTTAAGACCATCTCGGGCTTCAAGGAGCCAAAGTCCCAGCCTGTGGGAGACCAGGGGTGGGCAAATGACCTGAACTTATTCTTCAACAGATTTGATCAGGCATCCGCCCCTCCCCCAGCCCAGTCTCCTCTGCTGCTGCAACCCCCATCTTGCTCTGTGACCCCTGTCCACTGCTCCTCCTGTGCCCCCTCACCCCTCTCACGACCCTCAGTTCACACCTACCACTCCCCCCCTCTCACAACCCTCCCTCAGTTCACACCTACCCTCAGTTCACACCTACCTCAGTTCCCCTACCGACACTTCCACTTCTCACACTCTGTCCTGTGCACCCTCCCCCCCATCAACACCTCCCTGCTCCAGCCTGCTCCTCACAACACACCAGGTGAGGAATGCCCTGAAGAAGAACAGGGCCAGGAAAGCAGCAGCAGGTCCGGATGGCATCAGCTCCAGGCTCCTGAAGTCCTGCGCAGACCAGCTGTGTGGGATTTTTGGGTACACATTCAACCTGAGCCTGAAGCTGGGGAGAGTGCCACAACTCTGGAAGACGTCCTGCATCGTCCCAGTGCCAAAGACACCGCACCCCAAGGAGCTCAACAGCTACAGGCCGGTAGCTCTGACGTCTCATCTGATGAAGACGCTGGAGAGACTGGTCCTCGCCCATCTGCGCCCGCTGGTGAGCTCCTTCATGGACCCGCTGCAGTTCGCCTACCAGCCTGACATCGGGGTGGATGATGCCGTCATCTACCTCCTTCACACCTCCCTCACTCACCTGGAGAAGCAGCCTGGAAGCACTGTGAGGATCATGTTCTTTGATTTCTCCAGTGCATTCAACACCATCCAGCCCAGGCTGCTGGGGACAAGCTGCAGCTAGCTGGGGTGGATCATCACCTCACTACATGGATTTTGGACTACCTCACTCACAGACCACAGTTTGTGAGGGTGCAGGGCTTTGAGTCGGATCGGCTTCTCTGCAGCACTGGTGCTCCGCAGGGAACGGTTCTGGCTCCTTTCCTGTTCACCCTCTACACTGCAGACTTTTCGTACAATACTCCATCCTGTCATCTCCAGAAGTTCTCTGATGACTCTGCTGTTGTTGGCCTCATCACAGATGGGGACGACAGAGAGTACAGAGGACTTATTCAAGGACTTTGCGGACTGGTGCCTGCGGAACAACCTCCAGATCAACGCTGGTAAAACCAAGGAGCTGGTGGTGGATTTCCGCAGGCGTAGACACTTCCTGCTCAGGAGGCTGAGGTCTTTTGGAGTGCAGGGACCACTCCTCAGGACCTTCTATATGACTCTGTGGTGGCATCAGCCATCTTTTATGGGATAGTCTGCTGGGCCAGCAGCATCACGGACAGGGATAGGAGGAGAATGGACAGACTGGTGAGGAGGGCCAGCTCTGTCCTGGGATGCCCCCTGGACTCAGTGGAGGTGGTGGGAAACGCGGAGGATGATGGCTAAGCTGTCAGTCCCTGTTAAACAACACGTCCCACCCTCTACAGGACACTCTGACAGCTCTGGGCAGCTCCTTCAGTGAGCGGCTGCTCCATCCACGCTGTGTGAAGGAGAGGTACCGCAGGTCCTTCCTGCCTGCTGCTGTCAGACTGTACACACAACAAACAAAATGCCCGCTAGTCTGCAGACAATGGACAGTGAACAATAAACAATAACACTATTTCACTTCACTTTTTGCACTCCCTGAGATATTATATATATTTCTCATATGTATACTCTCAGGCATACTCCCTCTGTACTATGTACAGGTTTACTTACAGTTATAGTTTTATTTATCTTGGATTATTTTACCTTTTATGTTATTTTATTTTATTTTATTTTATTTTATCCTACATTCTGATTGTTTCCCACTATGTGTCTTCGCTGCTGTTATGTCTGTGAATTTCCCCGCTGTGGGACTAATAAAGGAAATCTGAATCTGAATCTGAGGAAGCTGCAGAATGACGAGGAATACCCTGAAAGGAGAAAACTATGCTGTTTTATTCTCTTTATTCCCTCCTTCACTTCCTTTTCAGCGTCTGTTACATTTGGTTGGTTATAAAAATTATACTCATTAGCATTTAGCTACCATGGTATGTATGTTTTTTCCTTGCATTATTTCAGCTTTTTCAAGTTTTTTTGCAATCCGTATTTCTTTCTCACTGTCTCTCATGTCCTCACCCTCACGTCCTCATCTGTCCTGCAATAGATTTATTACATTTTCATTCAAGATCAAATATAGTTTACTTATTCAAATGCGTCTTTGAACTTTTGCAATTTCTCTTTGTTACAGTTTTTAAATACTTTTTAATTTAAAGGTAGATGTTTGACTTGGTTTGTGTAAAAACAGAAGCAATTCCTTTATTCATGAGTGGATATTTTTTCTTATTTGCACCATATCTAAACAATACAACATTATGTACATTACTACGTTCTTCTCTTTGTATTTTAAAGGTAATATAACCAATAGTGTGGTCAACTTTTGCTTACATTCTTAAATTTGAGATCTGCCTCCTGTCTGCCTGTTGGCTCAAGTGCTTTGATCCTTCATGCTCTTTTGTGTTTTTTTCTTGGATGAAGCCAAAAAGAAAAAAAGCATTTTATATTATTCCCCATCTTATCCATACTGGCTTACAAAAAACTATTTGGGTGAGCTTAGACTATATAATTCAGCTTCATTTCCTACATGAGTAATTCTGAAGTAATGTCTTATGCTGCTCAGTACTTTGCTAAATGAATACCACAGTGTGTATTTTCAAAAATTCAGTTTCATTCTGCTATTCTCTTATTCTGTATTTCTTTTATCATTTTGTTTGTCATAACACCAAAACCAGCGACTGAAACAACGCGGTGAACACACACTTTCTCTTGCTGCTTCTGCCATACAGTTGGTTTTGCATTACACAGGCCAAGAACAAACGGAGAGAGACATCGACGCGCCACACACACACACACACACACACACAGAGGCTGCTATATCGCTGCAGGAGCCGAAAGAGAGGGACTAATGAGGGAACAAGGAACAGAGAGACTCAAGAAAGAGTGACAAAGGAGAGAGAGCAGCAGAGGTGGTGGAGGGGGTAGGCTAACGAGAGGCTGTACATACCCAGAATGTCACTGACACAGCAGACTAGAGCTGTGATAAGGACCAGCTGAGCAGCAGGCTGTGAAGGACGGAATGTGTGTGTGTGTGTAAGCAAGAGGAAAGGGAAGAAAGAGTGTGAGAATACAAAGCTAATGAGGGTTTGCCCACTGTCACGCAATTGTTGGTGTGATTTCGCACTACCACGTGAGATAACAGCATGAGTGCAGGGAGTGATTTGTTAGGTAGCCATTAGCTGCTCAGCACAGTGGCTATTAGCTCAAGGGCGACGGGCAGCGGAAGATCGACAGCTCTGGAGGGGAAAGAAAAGTTGAGCATGACTTGATTGACTGTCAGATGAAATTAGAATTCATTGTAGCTTGAGGTGTAAATGGTGTCTTTTTTTTTTTCAGACACTCCAAAATAATGACAACCTGTGCATCAGCTCATGGGAATTGCTCAGCAAGTCGTTGCCATGGTAACTGGGGACTCAGTAGGGAGGCAGTTTTATTCCTGAGGCTGCTATACTACATGTAATGTACACCCTTGGCTAAGAAGAAGCATTTGGAAAGTTTTCCTGCGTGCACATGGCCAGAGCTTGAAAGTCATCCTGACGTTCACACCTGGGAGTTTCCCTGTGCAGCCGCTGCCTTCAGCTGCTGGTCACTGCTGAGTGCAGCGACAGCAGGCAGGCTTGAAATATATAAATACACCTTTTTTTTTTATCATGCTTAATCACAAAGTGGAGCTGCAGCCAAGAGGAACATTTCCACCCACTAACAGAGGTGCAATAAATTGACAATTGTGGCGTCTGCAAGGTCACCTGAGAGGCTTTTTTTGCTGTTTACAGAAAGTGACAAAAACACTAAAGCGCAATACAGCCTGTATCATAAACAGCAGAAAGCAAATACTTGTTCCAAAGAAAAATGATTATAGTTTGAGTAACAATGGATCAAATGTCTGTGTGTAATGTTACAGGGTTTGCTCAGAGACTATGCAGTTCCCACACGTTCTAGAGGGGCTTTGTGTCTGTTTTAGATCATTATGTTAGCTTCCCCCAAACAACCCAGCTCTAATCCACCTCTTTACTCGCTGTTTTCAGTAAAAAATAAAATAGTCTGACAATCTGAGGGCACAGAGCTACCTGCACAGTAACAAATGGCAGACAAAGTTCACAGCCACCTGCTGAACATAGTGGCACAGCAGTTAAACAAGTAAGGAAATGTTTTCCTCAGGAGTTGGTGGAGACTAAAAGAGTTAAAAAGAGGATTGAGGATTGGACTTTTATTAGTTCCAGGTCTGGCTCTTATCTGCTGGATAGGCAAACACAGGTTTTCAACTGCAAGTTTTTTCATGAGAGAAGAAAAACTCAAACTTTCATTTTTTGGAGCTTTAAGTGTACTTTTATTTACCCTGAGTTAAGGTTTATGGTTTTCTCATTCCCTGGTAAGTAATGAACTCATGCTCTATAATCCTCTATTGTATCCTATTTTAGCAATACAGCTGCACAGAATTAAAAAAAATTAATCTGCTCTTCAACTGCATTATTCTGTACTGTAATGCTAACATAACCTTTAACAATGTTTAATATAAACTGAGGCCATTTTACATTGTGATGGATTACAGAACTTAAAAACTGATGTGAATTTTTGTTCAAGTTGTACAGAAAAATGAACATAACAGTCAGTACCTGCATTGGTGAAAAGAAAAGCTATTGATAGATGTGAAACTATATTACATTACTGCACTATTGTGGTACTATTGTAGTAAGGAAGTAAAACATGCAAAAACAGTGCTGTGGTCCTTTAAAGGTTCAGTTGGTAACAATTTCACTCAAACTGTCACCATGTCCTGAGAGTAGGATATGAGACAGATCATCTGTGATAATAATCAGCCTCCTCCGCCTTCGGCTTCTAAAGCTGTTTTTTAAAATCCACCGTGCCCAGGTCAAAACAACCAATCAGAGCAGAAGCAATTATCTCTGTTGGACTTATATTTGTTTGAATTCCTATAAAAACTAACCACAAAATAAGACGTTACAGAAACAGTCCGTGCGGTGAATCTCATGTTACTGTGATGCTTGAAGCCGAGCTAACGTTAGCTTCCCGAGGATAATGCTAGCTCTAATGGTTAGCTTTGTTTAATCTGAAAGTTGTTAAAAATCTCTTTGTGAAGTTTCCAAACAGTCTTATCGGTTTGATGTTGGTCCTGATCTCTCGATGTGTGTCTGTGCTCTCACAGCTAAATCTTCTCAGAAGTGCTTCACTGCTTAGCTAATATTATTCACGTCAGGTTATTAGTTTCTCTTATCAAACAGACATCTGAACTCTGAAATACGTGTGTGCTCGTTGTTTTACCGAACAGATATTACTGTAGATTACTTTTCATGTGGAAAACATTTATTTCTGCTTGTTTGTTGATCAGCTGTGTTCACAACAGTAATGTGGCAGCTGATTTAAGGATGTTAAATACTTAAATAATTCAGTGAAAATCACCACTGCAGCTTTTTCAAATGTGTGTAAACCTGCTGATGATAAAAACTGCCAGCTGACAAATGTTAGGACCATCTTTCTTTAGTTTAGGTTTATTTATCATTTTAGGCAGGTGAATTGAAATGAATCATGAGGCCAGTGAAGATTCACACCTCTATGATGTGTGGTTGAATCCAGGTCAGTGTTATGTTGAACAGACAAGTTAATAGTGTTTATTTTTTTTTTAACAATTTCATTTTTCATACTATGTTATTTTTAATATTATTATATTCAGGGATTTTAATTTGGATTATTTTAAAACAAATGTGTCCCTCCAAGCTGTCTTCATTCATAAATGAAACTGTCTGATCACATATTCATTTCTTTATTCTCTCCTCAGGTCTGACAGAGGCTTTTTATTGCAATTTGAAGAATCAAGAATCCTGTTTTCATCACTAATCAAAGTTTATGTTGACCATAAATAATGTGCATTTTTAATCTGCAGTAACTTACCTTTTCTGTCATTCCTATGCAAAATAAAGCTTCTTCATATTTATGAAAGGTTATTAATTTTTAATAAGCTAAGACAGTACTTTTTTTAAAACTTTTTTTAATTTATTCATTTGCATGTACAAACAAAGAACATAAGATCATGATGGGTGTTACAATTAAATTCATATAATATTCATTTTGCATCGGGGAATATAGAAATCAAATTGTATTCATTCTCCTCTTTGATTTGTAGGTTTTTATTATAATAGTCTCTGCCTTGCAGGTATCTATAGAAATCCTGCTTTTCCAATCCATATGTGTCTGAAATTAACTGATAACTTTGAAATTTATTGTTTGAGGTGAGGGAACAAAAAGACGTGATACCTCTCCTAACCCACTGTTTAAAGCCCCTGTCCAATCTAGCAGGTTCAAATTCTGGATCATATGCTACCCAATTCAAGACCCCAGCCTGTTTCTCTATTTCTCTACTTCCTCAAAACCTTAAACCAAAGCTTGAGAGTGAATAAAGTCCATTGATTCAAGCTGTTATAATGTTTTTCGGCTTGGCTTTTATTTCCTATTATAGATTGTATTGGAATTTTTATCTGTAATTTCCAAGAATTTCCATTTAGATTCATAATTTGGAGCACACCAGTATATTAAGGATTTCAATTGCGTGGCATAATAGTAATCTTGTAAGCATGGTAAGACTCTTCCTCCCTTCTCTTTTTTCAGCTGCAGTGTGTTAAACTGAACCCTAGGTCTTCTACTGTTCCAAACAAACCTTGAGATCCAGGCGTTCCACTCATCAAATTGTTTTTGGGGTACCTCCAGAGGCAAAGACTGGAAGAGATAAAGAAGCCACGGCAACACATTCATTTTAATTATTTCTATTCTATTACTCATATCTAGTGGGAGAAAGGTCCATCTAGAAATGTCAGTTTTGATCTCTTTATTAATGGGGCCATAGTTGTTTTCAAAGAGTTTTGACATGTCTTTAGTTAGGTTTATTCTTAAGTATTTTATTTTGGGCGAGTCCAATTTGAAATCGTATTTCCTTTTTGTATCTAGGTGGGGGGTATAATTAAATGTGAGGGTTTGTGTTTTTTGAATATTTAGCTTATATCCGGAGTATGAGTTATATTTTTTTAGGGATGCTTGAGTCAGGCCTTGTAATAAAAAGCAGAACATCATCTGCAAACATGCAAGTCTTATGTTCCTCTCCTCTGATTGTAATCCCTTTTATCTCAGAGTCCTCTCTAATTGCTCGGGCCAAGAGTTCAATAAAAAACGCGAATAGAGTCGGACTAAGGTCGAGTCCCTCTTTCCAGATAAATAGTTTGCGACAGGTGTCCATTAACCCTGATCCTGGCTGTTGGAGAAAGGTATAACGCTCTAATAAATTTAATAAAATCATCTTTGAAGCCGAATCTTGCAAGTACCCTGTATAGATATTCCCAACCCACTGAAATTGGTCTGTATGAGCTACATTCCTTTTTATCTTTACCTTCTTTCGGGATGATAGAGATAACCGCTTCCTTCCATGATTGGGGGGCTTCCCCTGTTCTCAGTGTATAATTAAAACAGCTAAGCAGCACAGGTATTATTTGAAGTTTAAATGTTTTATACCATTCAGACGGAAATCCGTCTGATCCCGGAGCCTTATTAGCTTTCAATCTTGAAATGGCTTTATTCAGTTCTTCTGCTGTTATCTCAGCCATAATTTCTTTATTCTGTTGTTCTCCTATAGATGGTAGATCTAGTGAACTTAGAAAAGTCTCTATTATTGTAATATCTGCCATGGCCAGTTGGGTATATAGATCTTTATAATATAGCTTTATAGCTTTATAATACAGTTCAAAGGCCCGTTGAATATCCTCTGATTCGCTGCAAACCTTGTGTGTCTTGGGGTTCCTAATTTTATGAATTGTATTCTTTCCCCGTTGTTTTTGTATCCTCCAGGAGAGTAGTTTCATCGCCCTAGAACCCGTCTCATAATACCTTTGTTTGGTAAATTTAAGTTGTTTTTCAATTTCCTCATCATATATACCATTTTTATCTTGTTTAATTGTATTTATTCTAGTTAATATCTGAGGGTCTTTTTGTCCAATGTGTCTAATTTCTAATGACTTCATTTCCTCTTGTAGTTCAACAAGTCTTCTCAGTTTTTCCTTTTTCCGAAAAGCCGTAAGGGCAATAATTTTACCTCGAATGACTGCCTTTGCTGCTTCCCATAAAGTATTTGGAGACACTTCTCCATTATCATTATTTTCTAAATATATTTCAAATTCCTGTTGAATCTGGTTCTGTACTGTTTTGTCATTTAAAATGCTCGTATTAAGTCTCCAAAGTGTGTTTTTCTGTTCATTAGTTAGGTGCAGGGTGAGGTACACCCCTGAATGATCAGATACTTATAATCCCTATTTTACCAGTCTGATTTATACATAAATAAATAATCAATTCGCGAATATACAGAGTGACATGGGGAATAATATGTGAATTGTTTTTCTCCTAGATGAGACTCCCTCCACACATCTATCAAACCCAGTTCTGCAAGCATCTGCTGGACTAAGATGGCATTTGGACTTTTCTTTTGGCGCTGATTAGATGTATCTAATTTAAGTTGAAGTTGGACATTAAGATCGCCACCATAACTTAGAATTCCCTGTGTTTCCAAGTTTATCAATTCAAATAATTTCTTAAAAAACATTTTTTTGCTCCCTGAGGGGGCATACACATTAAGTAAAGTTACTTCTTCATTGTCAAATTTGCCCTTAACTAAGACAAATCTCCCTTCCTTGTCTTTCACTTCTGAAATAAATTCAAAATTTACAACATTGGGGATCAGTATGGCCACTCCCCTCTTGCGGCCTGATATATGAGATGAGTAATAGGTATTTCGAAATCCAAGTTTTTTAAATTTTTCATGTTCTAAAGAAGACAGATGCATCTCTTGCCAAAAAATTACCTGCAGCTTTTCTCGTTTCATTTTAGCTATAATTTTCTCATCAGTATCAGAGAAGATACTCTGCACCAATAACATTCTTTTCAAGTCCGGTTTCCCATAACCTGCATAAAGTTCCATCTTATCAAGCTCAGTAATTAATAATATTAAGTCTCTTTGTACATTGGCAGAGAGTCAAGAAACACAAGTATTATCATCTCAGGCTTGAGGATAAGGATATGCACTTCAAGAAAAAAAAAAAATTAAATTCCTCCGTAAATTGATTGAAAAAAGATAATTGTAAAAGCATTTTCCTTTTAGGTATAAAATTCTGCATAGACAAGTTTGGGGAATTACTTAACTAGACAAAATTCAAGGATTCGGAAGCCCAAATATTTAAGTATTTAAAGTATAGGGTTTAACTTAAACAGATCTGGGTGTTTATAATATTAACTCTACTGATAGACTGACTAGAGTGCAGTAATAAGTCATCCATGTTGCATGGGGGGTAATAACACTTTTCTTTTGAAGCCCAGTGTTAAAGAATAGAGTCCAAACTGGGGGGTTAGTCCCAGATCGCACAACGATATTTCAATTAACAGTCACTGGGTTTACCTTCTATAGAGGTACATGGCTCCAGCCACTTACCCCACGATAGTGTGGAGCTGTTTACGCTCAGGTGTTTCACTCGCCAGCAACCGATGCTCCCGGTGGAGCCCACTGAAAGCTCCTTAGTCTCTCTCTTATCCGCCCATGGTCCACTACCTGTCTGCGGTGGTCTGCACCTGTCTTCTCCCACGTTGCCAATCTCTGCTGCCTCATCACTGCAGAGTCTGGCTCCTTAAAGACCTGAAGAAGAGAGCACTCTAAATGGAAATTGTTAATCGCCTCTGCCGCGCTCTCATAAACTTGGGTGCCGCTGTCAAAAAACACCTTCAACTTAGCTGGATGTGGCGTTTGGAAACGGATACCTTTGGCTTTGAGCTCTCTCAATATCCCCACATATGCTTTTCTTTTCTTCAGTATCACGGGAGGGTAATCTTGATCAAAATAGATCATTTTCCCCTCGCAGCGAACATCAACATTTCTTTCTTTCCACGCAGTATGCAATACCTGTTCTTCACTCTGAACTCTGTTGCAGCGCTGTATTCCGAGGTCCATGTCCGCTTATTTTATTAGCTTCGTTACAAACTCTGACACCCCTCCTTGAACCGCCACCTTACTGTGGTGGAGGGGGGGTTTGTGTGCCCGAATGATCCTAGGAGCTATGTTGTCGGGGCATTACGCCCCTGGTAGGGTCTCCCATGGCAAACAGGTCCTAGGTGACGGGCCAGACTAACTAAGAGCGGTTCACAAGCAAGCCACCATGAAGAAAGAATCAACAAGGACCGTTACGTCGCCCGGATTGGCGTTACCGGGGCCCCACCCTGGAGCCAGGCCTGGGGTTGGGGCTCGCAGGCGAGCGCCTGGTGGCCGGGTCTTTGCCCACGGGACCCAGCCGGGCTCAGCCCGAAATGGCGACGTGGGCCCGCCTTCCAGTAGGCTCACCACCCGCAGGAAGGTCCATGAGGGGCCGGTGCAATGTGGTTTGGGTAGCAGTCGTGGCAGGGGGGCCTCGACGACCCAATCCCTGGAACAAAACTCTGGCAATAGGGACATGGAATGTCACCTCACTCGCTGGGGGGGAAGGAGCCTGAGCTCGTGTGGGAGGTTGAGAGGTACCGGCTAGAGATAGTCGGGCTCACCTCCACGCATAGCTTGGGCTCTGGAACCCAGCCAGCTCCTTGAGAGGGGCTGGACCCTCCACTACTCTGGAGTTGCCCAGGGTGAGCGGGCGGCGAGCTGGTGTGGGCTTGCTTATAGCTCCCCAGCTCAGCCGTGCCACGTGTTGGAGTTCACCCCGGTGAACGAGAGGGTCGCTTCCCTGCGCCTTCGGGTTGGGGATAGGTCTCTTGCTGTTGTTTGTGCCTACGGGCCGAACAGCAGTACAGAGTACCCGGCCTTCTTGGAGTCCCTGGGAGGGGTACTTGATAGTGCTCCGACTGGGGACTCCATTGTTCTACTGGGGACTTCAACGCTCACGTGGGTAACGACAGTGATACCTGGAGGCGTGTGATCGGGAGGAACAGGCCTCCCGATCTGAACCCGAGCGGTGTTCTGTTATTGGACTTCTGTGCTAGCCAAGCACGGTTTGTCCATAATGCCCGAACACCATGTTCGAGCATAAAGGGTGTCCATCAGTGCACGTGGCACCAGGACACCCTAGGCCGGAGGTCGATGATCGACTTTGTTGTCGTTTCATCTGATCTCCGGCCATATGTCTTGGACACTCGGGTAAAGAGAGGGGGCTGAGCTGTCAACCGATCACCACCTGGTGGTGAGTTGGATCCGCTGGCAGAGGAGGAAGTTGGACAGACCTGGCAGACCCAAACGTATTGTGAGGGTCTGTTGGGAACGTCTGGCCGAGCCCTCTGTCAGGGAGGTCTTCAACTCCCACCTCCGGAAGAGCTTCTCACAGATTCCGAGGGAGGCTGGGGACATTGAGTCCGAGTGGACTATGTTCTCTGCCTCCATTGTCGACGCGGCGGTTCGAAGTTGTGGACGCAAGGTCTCTGGTGCCTGTCGTGGTGGCAATCCCAGAACCCGGTGGTGGACACCGGAGGGAAGTAAGGGATGCCGTCAGGCTGAAGAAGGAGTCCTATCGGACCATGTTGGCCTGTGGGACTCCTGACGCGCAGTTGACAGGTACCGGCAGGCCAAGCAAGCCACGGCCCGGACGGTCCTGGAGGCAAAAACTTCGGGTCTGGGAGGAGTTCGGTGAGGCCATACCATGGAGGAGGACTATCGGTCGGCCTCGAAGAGATTCTGGCAAACCGTCCGGCGCCTCAGAAGGGGGAAGCAGTACTCTGCCAACACTGTTTACAGTGCGGGTGGGGAGCTGTTGACCTCAACTGAGGACATTGTCGGACGGTGGAAGAAATACTTCGAGGATCTCCTCAATCAATCCACCGACCTTGCCTTCCAGTGAGGAAGCAGAGGCTGGGGACTCTGAGGTGGACTCCGTCCATCACCCAAGCCGAAGTCACTGAGGTAGTTCGCAAGAGCTCCTCGGTGGCAAGGCGCGCGGGGGTGGATGAGATCCGCCCTGAGTACCTCAAGTCTCTCTGGATGTTGTGGGGCTGTCTTGGCTGACTGACACGCCTCTGCAACATTGCATGGAGGTTGGGGACAGTGCCTCTGGAGTGGCAAACTGGGGTGGTGGTCCCTCTTTTTAAAAAGGGGGACCGGAGAGTGTGTTCCAACTACAGGGGATCACACTTCTCAGCCTCCCCGGGAAGGTCTACGCCATTGTAGGTACTGGAGAGGAGAATTCGGCCGATAGGTCGACCCTCGGATTCAGGAGGAACAATGCGGTTTTCCAGTTTTCGTCCCGGTCGTGGAACACTGGACCAGCTCTATACCCTCCACAGGGTGCTTGAGGGTTTATGGGAGTTTGCCCAACCAGTCCACATGTGCTTTGTGGATCTGGAGAAGGCATTCGACCGTGTCCCTCGTGGTATTCTGTGGGGAGTGTGCTCCATGCGAGTATGGGGTCCGGGGGCCTTTGCTAAGGGCTGTTCGGTCTCTGTACGACCCGGAGCAGGAGCTTGGTTCGCTGCATTGCCGGCAGTAAGTCAGACCTGTTCCCAGTACATGTTGGACTCCGGCAGGGCTGCCCTTTGTCACCGGTCCTGTTCATAATCTTTATGGACAGGATTTCTAGGCGTAGCCAGGGGCCGGAGGGAGTCAGGTTTGGGAACCACAGGATTTCATCTCTGCTTTTTGCAGATGATGTTGTCCTGTTGGCTTCATCAAGCCAGGACCTTCAGCATGTGCTGGAGCGGTTTGCAGCCGAGTGTGAAGCGGCTGGGATGAGGAATCAGCACCTCCAAATCCGAGGCCATGGTTCTCGACCGGAAAAGGGAAGGGTGGCGTGCCCTCTCCGGGTGAGTGGAGAGGTCCTGCCTCAAGTGGAGGAGTTCAAGTATCTCGGGGTCTTGTTCACGAGTGAGGGAAAGATGGAGCGTGAGATTGACAGGCGGATTGGTGCAGCGTCCGCAGTTATGCGGTCAGTGTACCGGACCGTCGTGGTGAAGAAGGAGCTGAGTCGAAAGGCAAAGCTCTCGATTTACCGGTCAATCTACGCTTCCCACCCTCACCTATGGTCATGAACTTTGGGTAATGACCGAAAGGACAAGATCGCGGATACAAGCGGCCGAAATGAGTTTCCTCCATGCAGGGTGGCTGGGCGCTCCCTTAGAGATAGGGTGAGAAGCTCGGTCACTCGGGAGGAGCTCGGAGTAGAGCCGCTGCTCCTTCAGCATCGAGAGGAGTCAGCTGAGGTGGCTTGGGCATCTATTTTCGGATGCCCCCTGGACACCTCCCTAGGAGAGGTGTTCCAGGCGTGTCCCACCGGGAGGAGGCCCCAGGGAAGACCCAGGACACGCTGGAGAGACTATGTCTCTCGGCTGGCCTGGGAACGCCTCGGATCCCCCCGGAAGAGCTGGAGGAAGTGTCTGGGGTGAGGGAAGTCTGGGCATCTCTGCTCAGACTGCTGCCTCCGCGACCCGGTCCCGGACCAAGCGGATGAAGATGGATGGATGGATGGACAAACTCTGACAGATTGGACCCCTCTGATCCCTCCGGTACGGAGATTGTTCCAGCATGAACGTGCTTCTAGCTCAGTTAGCTTAGCCTGCAGAGCCTCTTGGTTCTCTAGCGCCTGAGTGAGAGCCTCTTTCGCAGCCGTGTCCCATTCTTCAGTGTCGGATATGCGCTGTTCTGCCTCCGCCACTCTTGCTACGGTAACCTGTAGCTCACCTGTGGCTTCCTGGAGTTTCCGGTTCAACTCTTTCTTCATGTCGTTACAAAAGGAAAGTCAGAAATCACTCATTTCACTTTTAAGGTCCGACCTGAGTGCACAAATCTCGTTATAGATAGCCTACATGACCGGGCTAGCTACTTCCCCGCCATTGTTGTTCTCATAGCTTTCCTCCTCGCCGTGTGTTTCTTCGACTATCTGTCCCTTATCATGTCCTGAGCCTTGTTTACATTTAGTCTTTTTTTTTGTTTATCCCCTTCCATGCTAAGTTTCAATACAGTTTTTTATATCTTAATGTTCTTCAACGGGGATAAATAACGAACCGGTTGGGAGCGGGGTTTTTAGGCTGCCATTCACTTCAGCGTCACTGGAAGTCCCCAAGACAGTTGAGTTTCATGTCCAGTGTTGACCCTTTGGTTTGAATTGTTCCAAATGAAGGTTATAGTGTTTAAAATTGGTCCAAAGATATTTCAGTAATACATTTTAACAGTATATTTGTTTTAACAATAAAGCATTTAGACACAAATCACTGTAGAAAACACACTTTATTGTATAATAATTAATTATGTTACTTGAATATATTAAAATACACATTTTGAAGCTATATAATAAATCGATGTACAGCACAGCACTCAGACAGTTTACAGTCGTCCTCAGCACCGAGCTCCTCCGGTGTTTGGCCCAGCGGACTCTCTCTCTGCCGGCCTTCTCTGTCAGACGTCGCGGCCTCCTCTCTCCTCTGCTCGGCTCCATCGTCGTCGTCTCCCCCCTCCGGAGCTGCTGAAGTCGCCGTTGTGGTCTCAGTTTCTACACTGTAACAACATATACGGGCAGAAATAATAAGTTAAATTACTGACTCTCTGTCTTGTTCGACTGTTTAACGACCTGAGCTCCAAACGTGTAGCTAACGTACAGTCAGACTAAAGTCACTGTAAAGCCTGTTATATCTCTGTAATGGAGTTTAATTCATGTTTCTTACCTGTGTATCCTCTGTGTGTGTTTTCACCTGACCGGTTTGTCGGTCGCACGCGTTCACATTAGAGACCTGTGTGGGGGAGGGAGGGGCCTTAAAGGTGTACTGGTTCAAATGTTCAGGCAGAGAGAGGCTCTGCTCAGCGCTGCCAACTGCACCTTTAAGAGCCGTGTAGGATGCAAAGGATAGCTGAAAACGACTATATAAAGAGCATATCCCCCCACCCTGTAACACCATCAGTCAGAAAGCTTGTTCTATATTTGATGTGCTGCATTCTTTGCTTCAGTGTATGTGTACCCAGTCCCCGGTGAAAACCTGTGTGAAGCTGCCATATCTGACGTTATTACCGCATATGGTTGTTCACCTTCCTGTGCAAATGGAAACGTGATTCTAGGGAGATTAAGCGAATCAGAGTGACATATGCATCAGGACTCAGACAGGAATAAAACCTTTCATTTTTAGCATACCTGTGCTTAAAATGATGTAACCAAACACAGCCTGTTTATGTCCATGACAATAATCCTGCTGTCTGTTATAATGGGCACTCCATAAAAAATAAAGGTGACAGTGATTTTGAAACCATCTACACTGAAAAATATTTTTAGGTAGATGTGACCCTCTCTGGAATTGGCATCAATATGCTAAGGAAATAAATTGAGGTCCTGATGGTGATGATGGTACATTCAAATTATGATTGGCAGTGAGGACATTGAGGCATTGCAAATGTATGTTAGGAATCCACTTTCTACAAATAACATGACCAATAATCAGTTTGACATTAGGCAGGATCCATGGCCTACTTCTGTTTTAATTTCACTCAGTGCCTCTCATGTATCACATTTGAGTTAGAGAGCTAAGCTACGGTGGCCAGGAGGTGCAAACCAAAATTACAAAGTGCAAAACACTTTTACAAAGCTTGAAACAAATTTACATTTTGGAAAACATTTTTACAAATCATAAAACAAAATTACATTGTCAAAACACATTTACAAGTACTGAAACAAATTTACATTTCAGAAAACAAATTAACAAGACAAAAAACACTTTTACAAACTCTGAGACAAATTTACAAGTGGCGAAACACTTTTATAAGTACCAAAATCAACCGGAAAGGGAATGTACCAACTCCGTGGATGACCCGGAAGTGATAACGAGAGCAGCCAGCCAATTCGAGTTGTTGTTGTGTTTGGAGTTCATGGTGTTGGTTGCCAAAGAAGAAGAAGAAGAAGAAGAAGGTGGAGGAGGAGTTCGTACACATGAAGTGCTTAACGCGGTTTTGTTTTTCGTGTGGACAGTCTCTAGAGTTTTTACATGGCGAAGACCAGACAGAAGGACCAAGCACACAGGGGACATCTCAACAGCCGGAAAATGCTAATCAAAGTAAGTGCAGCATAGCACTCGCTATCTGAAGTATGTGAGTGGACGTGAATAGCGCTATTGGTTAAGCTAACTTTCTATTTTGAAATGGCACTTTGTTAACTTCAGCAGAAAGACCTTGCCCATTATATAAGCAGTTTCTTGAGTACAGAAGCTCCAAGTCAAAAGAGCGTCAGTCTTTTAACTACGGGCCGAGAGGAAGACATCCGGCTAAAGAACGAAAACGCGTCCAGGTAGGTTGTACTGACTGTCTTAGCTTATCAGTACTCTTTCATATTAGATTTATTGTACAGATTGAATTAAGTTAAAAAGAAAAAGTAATATCTTTGATGCAGGCATCTGTGCGTAGAACAGCAGCTCTCGTGCAACACGAGATGCTTTCATAAAGCAACCAGGCACAACAGTATAACGATTTTGAGTGTAGCTTATAGTCATGTTTGGCTCACTATGAAACTGTGGTGGCACAAATTAGATCATGGAAGGACACCACAGTCTCCATAATTAATGTGGAAACACTGATGTATGTATAATCATTTATATTGTCTATGTATAATACATGAAATTAACCACATCTTTTTCATTTTTTAGATAAACATTGGATTGATGGTGCCAAATGGAACTAATGGAGCTGATTTAAGACCTCTTAGAGGGAAAACACTCCCGTTATTTGTAGACCCAGAGGTAGCAGCACCTGATGTACTGAAACAAACTGTCCAGAAAATGAGAACATTTAACAAAGACATGCAAGAAGGACCGTATGTCCTTTTGTATCCAGGCTACTCAGAGGTCCATGTGCCTGGGTCAGAAAGGCCATTCAAATTGGCTGAATATAAAAAGGAACTAGGGAAGCCATATTCCAGGATCAGTGTCAGTTGTACATGGAGGTCCTGGACCCCATTTCGTGTCAGAAGATCTTGTACATTATCTTGCTGGCCAGCCATTCAAATCAACAGTTAATTTAATAACTGATGAAGAAGTAGGGAAAGCTTTCTGAGAGGTGAGAATAGCATAAAGCTATTGTGTGTTTTACAGTTTTACATAGTTCCTGTAGTGTTTTAAGACAATTTTTACTTCCTATATCGCATACACAGAATTGGCTTCATTTATTAGTTTATGATAGGGTAGGGTTACACCATGCTATGTATGTCACTGAATAAAAATATGCAAAAGGATATACAGTAGATACAGTATTTAAATGGGGTGTTTATGAATCTTTTTATGTCTTTCAGATTGAGAATGCTGCTTCAGTGGATGCTCTGCAAGAATGTATCATGAGACACAGCACAATGTTACAGACAGCAGGTTGTCTGAGACACGTGGCTGCCGTGGAAGAAAAGAACAAAATCGTGGCAGACTACCTCCGATGGTATATTATTGACCGCAACTCATCTGTAATTGACAGATATCATATTTTTAATGATATGATTTTCTTCTTTTTTATGTATTTATGTATGAAATTGTTGTTTGAAATGCCTTATGGCATGTATATCTATTATCAGTTAGTCACTGTGACAAAATTTGTGCCACAGTGTGTTACAACTGATATGTGATGTCTGTCCCTCCATTCCCTGCCTTGTGCCAATCTCTTGCCACCTTGCCCTCTGTGTCATTCATGTTTAGTTTTCTTTAGATAATTTAAATGCAGTTGGCACTGCACAGCAGTGAAACAATGTTTGTGTTCACTTTGTTGATTCAAAGATGGTCTTTCAGCCCTTCAGTTTCTTACTGCACTACAGCAACACCCTTCCTTGCTGACTCCTGTCCTGTGCCACTCTGCAAAGCGACTCACTGGCTTTGAACTTGAGAGACTCTTCAAACCTGACCTCAGTCCTTCAGGGAGTAACAGGTGACTAAAAGAAAGTCAAACCTTGGCCTACTGGGCAGATTATCTCCTTGACTATGAAGGTTTGTATGTTTTTTTTAACTACTTGGAAAACCACATTACCATGGTATATCTAAACATTTTTTTTCTTAGCAGAAGGCCATGCTGCTGTGTCTGTGGAGGATGTTTTGATGTTTGCGACTGGGCTGACATCACTTCCCCCTTCTGGGTTGGAACCATTGCCACAAATAGAGTTCCTGGACTCTACATTCCCAATGGCAAATACATGTTCAAACTTGTTGAAATTACGACTCCTACATTCATATAGTGCGTTTAAGTCACAAATGGACTTTGGCATTCAAAATAGTCCAGGATTTGGCTGTTTATAAGCCATATGACTGGATGACCCCTAGAGCTCGGACTTTAAAAATTATGTTTGTTCTTTGTGGCTTTTGTTGTAGGTACAGTATCTTTTGTTAAAGAGGTTTTTATAATGTTAAGGTATATGAGCATGTTTTTTCTCAGTTAACATTTTGGCAGTTGTTTTAGATCCATGATTTTTTTCATATTCAGTTTCAGATTTAGAATGAAAAAAAAGTATTTCGTTTTGTTCTCTGCAATACAAAAATGTAATACTCATTACTTTGCTTTATTTTTATTCACGTATTTCACACTTTGAAATAATGAAACCGTGGGTGACAAATTCAGTACTGTACTTTGTGTACATGCTCCACCATTACAATAAACCTCTCTTCAATTCATAGCTGAGCAATTTCTTTTAGTTTCAGATACAGCTCATTTGCACACTGCCAGTACTCTGGCTTCTGTAAATGACTGTGCGCCATGGCTAAGTCCAGGTACTCCTGCATGTTTGCGTCCCCACATGGAGCTCTTGTCAGGCGAGCCTCAGGAAAGGCATCCAGTGCAGCCTGTTCAATTTTAAATCCACAGTCTCTGGAGCCAGACCTTTGTTAAACAGAAGACATAATTTCATCTATTTATTCTTTAAGATAAAAGGAAAACAAATGCAAACATCAATCTATCACCAAAGCATTATCTGTGTGGTAAGTAGTAGAGCTCATTGGGCACTCCACCTGTACATGATGCTGTTCCGGAGGGGCAAATCCTGTGACTGTTCCACAGTCTCACACACTCATCCAAGTCCTTCTGAATAACATCAACAAAGCAATATCTCAGTAGACACTGATGCTCGTGACTCCCCTTGAAGTATCCGGCATCTCTAAGGTCTGCAAATAGCTCCATCCAGAACTGACACCTATAGAAAATAATAATTTTAAAAAATGTTAAGCATATGTTTGAATGAATGAAATCAAAGGTTACACATAATTAAATTACTTAATGAAGGCCACTTACCATCCCTTTCTGAATATGGACCACCAGGACTCAATCCTCTGGTTGTTTGTGGATGAGCCATACATGTGGCTGGACGCTCCAGAGTAGTAGTCATTGTGGTGATGGCGTAGGGTGCACTGAATTGCGGCCATGGTTCCGTTCTCCGTGCCGCAATCAGTCCTCAGTCTCATGGGAATGACACAGAGGTTTCGCACACATGACAGAAAATAGTGAGCGATCACACTTGGGTCATTATTTGTTGGTCCACATGCAAGCCACAGAACTTTACGTGAAAATCACGAACATCACTATTATTCATCATTATTTCACACCTAAATTCTTAAATCTTAAATTCTTAAATCAAAAATCTAATCAAATTTATTTATTTAAAGCCCAAAATCACACAAACATCGTTTGCCTCGGAGGGCTTTACAGTACAGTAAATGACAGTGGTATGCTCAACCCTGGGATACCATTTGAAAGTGGAACTTGGTAAGTAGACACAGGTTATTAATTGATGTTCTGTGCTGGTGGACATGGCGTGCATTATGATCAGGAATCATAATGAGGATATGGAGTGCAATGATTGTGCGAGAGATGTCTCTGGTTTTATTTGTAGAGTTTGCTAATTTACACAGTCCAGATGTGCAGATAGTGACGATGTGCTGGGTCAGGTGACTGGAGAAGGCAGATTTGTGTTGTCTATGCGCAGGACAGTCGTTTATACTGCTGTGATTTTACACACAAAAACTACAAAACTAAAATGATATATCTACAGTGTTAGAAGATATCACTGAAAACTATTGCCGCTTGGTTTTGATATTCTACAATACTTTTAATGATGTTATTTTTGATTTAATAACTATAACTAATGATGATCATTTCATCAGTGAGCTTGATTAACGTGTTTGAGGTATACACTTGGAAATTTGGGGGAAAGGGGAGTCAGATATTCCTGAATCCTGACACATCCTGGCATCATGCTGGCATTTCAACAGCTACGCTCCGGGGATGCAGAGTGCGATGGTGATGCAGCCCTGATGAAACATTGAGGGCAATTTAATTTGAGATTTGAGTTGGCTTATAT
The DNA here is from genome assembly GCA_023238725.1 of Scortum barcoo. Classification (NCBI taxonomy): domain Eukaryota; kingdom Metazoa; phylum Chordata; class Actinopteri; order Centrarchiformes; family Terapontidae; genus Scortum; species Scortum barcoo. Next base: position 26,129,531 of record CM041554.1, read on the forward strand.
CTTTAACAACTGAAAGGTGCTCATGGAATAGTTATCCTCACCAGCACAGATAACACTACTCATTTAAATGTTTATAGTAAAGTGGATGTTACATGTAATATGAAGTGAAATTAAATTAACGTGAGAGGCAGAAGCTGTACACATTGTTCCATCAAGTTTGTTTAAAACATACATACAAATATTTGTATATAAAAGATGGATATGTAAAATTTGTCCTGTTTTGAGCGTATGCAATATTTATAAATGAGGCCCCTGGCATTTTTATTCAAGGGGGGAGAAAAAAGTCAAATTAGGGATGATCAGCCTATGATCTATGATAATGTAAGATCTATTGCCCTCCTCAAGATCATCACTTCAGATATATTATTTTCTTTGATTATACGAGTAGTTGTAGTAGAACGAGTAGTAGAACTGTTCAGGCACAGTTCAGGCACTGTACAGTTTACACACATTCTCAAAGGATAAATCAGTGATATATATTTGCCTTACTGTCAGTCACTCCCATGCACTGGGTGACATGTTCCTTCACTGCCATGCCATGACACACACACACACATACATACACACACACACACACACACTTTTTATTATCACATATCACATTATCTCATATACACTGTCCTGCTGCCTGTGCATTAATCTGCAGCAGAAAATAGTGTCAAGCTTAATTATTATTAAATTATTTAGATAACTGGTGGTTCCACATGATTTGCTGACAATAAGAAATCTGTAGAATATTGCAGAATATGTTGACAGGTCACTCAACTTAACTGCTTAATAATAATAATAATAATAATAATAATAATAATAATTAGTAAAAAATTTATACAACGCTTTAAAAAAACACTTGCAAAGTGCTTCACAGACAGGTTAAAATATGCACATACAAGGCAGAGATCAACATACAAAGGAACATAAACACAAATACACCTATACATGATGCATTAATAATCATCAAGAGCACAAGGTCCGGAGGGGCCTTCCTACTATCTCAAGCAGCCTATGAAAGAAGCTTCAGATGGCCCCTTTGAAGACAAGGGGAAAGTAAGTCGAGCAGCCCACACACCCCCATCGCTTCCCCTGATGAGGGATGCACACTGTTTAAGGACAAGTCTACAAGCTCCACCTACCTAATGCACATAATTAGATTACAGTACGTTAAGATTGCAACATATGTTGCTTTTTAACACCAGGTGTAATGGAAATACCTGTTAACAGATGAATACCGGGTCATTAAGTGCATCAGTTAATCTTTGATTTAAAAAACACCAGTGTGCTAAATACACCATAATTTCTGATAGCTCCCAGCTTTAAAGATCCATCATATGTCTGTTTCACATCTCCAGACTAATGGTAGTGCCCTCAGTCTATGCACCAGATGTTCATGCAGTATCTTTTCAAACTAAAAGAATTACAATCCAAGAAACAGGCATACAAACAAAGCCACAGGGGCCAAACATATGTTAACAGGGAGTGTCACACTGCAGTCAGCAGCTTTAATTCCTGTTTGTAGAATATAACTGAGCTAATGCAGAGCCTGATTACTGTGAAGCCTGAATTAAATCGGCTCGGATCAGATATTTTTTTCAGGGAAACTGCGGCGTCTGTCTTTAAAGCGTCTGTCCATCAGTACCTCACTGGCCACTGCAGTCAGGAAAATCATTTATCTCCATTAGTAACCAAACCACAGTCAGATTGCAGGCGTGATCACAACTTGAATTCCAAATTATTTCATTCCCTCCAGGAGGCTCCGGTGCAGCGAGGCCTCGATGGAGAGCAGCAACCTCACAGCTGAACAGTTGGCCTTCTGTGATGGTTAAATCTGCACGTCTGTCGAAATGAAATTAGATGTCATACTGTCATTACCTTGCAGTCAGCGCGCAGAAGCAGAGCTCCGCAGTCTCGCTCACTGCCTCCTCAAAGCTCACAACTCCATGAGGTGAATTAGAACAAGCTGCAATGCAAATATCTTTTTGTAATGAGTTTTAATAACAGGATCCCTCTGCTTTGTTACAGACCCGCTGTGGGAGGAGGGGGGCCGAGGGACACAGAAACACAGCAGGTGAGAGAGAGATGTGCAGGATTGTTTTATCTTTTCCTTTCCTCTGATTGAATCCAATTTTCTTGCTTTCAATTAATTAAAACTCAAAGGATACAACTCTGTGATGCATGCTGAATATGCAAGCACGTCGTGATTATGAGCTGCTCACAATTTCTCTCCAAAGTACAGCTTCTGCCCTCTTCTTCCCATCTCCCTCCTTCACAGATACATACACACATACACACACACACACACACACACACACACACACACACACACACTTCCTGATTAACAAATGACTTAAAGCATCCATTGTCTTTTCCAGCTCCAGGACCCATGCATAATGTATATATTTGACGGTGTTGCAGTGCATAACGTAGGTCAGATGCCAACATTCATTGTCACAGTGCAGGTACAGTAATGTGTCCTCCCTCAGTGGACAAGGCACAGTACTGCTGCTCGCTCAGAAGTGTTCTGCCTGTTTCCAGTCCAATGTCGAGTCACTGTAGGTATATGGTGAAGGAAAATAGGCTTGAGGTGAAAGAATATGCTTTGCTGTTTACAGTACATTTTAATCTGATGGACCGCGGAGAAAACACAGCAGCCTGTAAGAGTGTAGCAGCTCTGAGTGTCACTCTGACCGGCAGTATGTCGCTGTTCGACTGGCACATAAAAAACACTATGTCCCCTGCTCTCCCACTGCAGCAAATTTCAAGTTTATTTGCTATGGTATCATATGATACGGGGGGTAATCACAGTGAAATGTATGTTGTCAGCTCCTTCAATTTTGCTATAAAAAATAAGTATAAAATAAAATAAGAATAAAGAAGAGCAAATTAGTAACAAAAAACTTAGTAGAGCACTGACTTTGAAAAATAATAAGAATAATAAGTAATTAGAAATCGTTTTATCCCTAAGCAGCGTTTAACCTTCGTATCATCTCCAGAGGTTGCTGCTGACTATCGGTAACTTTGCAGTTGCGGTTAATGCTCAAAACTAGTGGCTTTTCTGACTCTCTGATTATTGGACAGCTGTATTCTGTCTCTCTTTTCTCTCATTACCTTCCAAACCTCCACCACCTCCCATTTTCAGAACAACTGCAGTCCTTTCCAGTGAAGTCACATTACAATTAATACTGAAACACACATGCCACAACGTATTTGTTCTTGTTTAATTTCAGTTTGGAATACAAATTTAGAGTCAAACGCACAAATTACTGCCACAATGTAGGGACTGGGCCACGGCAGTGCATCTTAAATGCACTTTCCCGAACATTAGCCCTCCACAGCTCTGAGCTCTGCAGACGGTAGCCGCGGTAGATGGTCCAGATCATTTTCGTACTCATCCAATTATTCAGTGAGCATTCCTGCCAAGTGGATGGAGGCGTACTCATCTTCAAAGATTCCACTCCCATGCTTCACCAAAGGGAAGAACACGATCACTCACTGCGGTTTTGTTTTTTGTTTTTTTGGGGCATTTCTGTTATCTTCCAGGGGAGCACTGAGCATCCAAATCACGCCAGGAAAATATATCACGCATGCTTAACAGAGCTGCCAGAAAACATTTAGCATGTGACTCTGTGGACATCTGCAGACCTTTAAATACTCTTGTTTCCTTTATTTCTCACAGTTGCTTGCACATGAACTTGTATTTATTTATGTGTGTAGTCATGGAGTGTGACTGACAAGAACACATACCGTAGGCTGATGTTGTCATGACAAGCTGCAGTTAACAGAAAATGTCAAAGTGTGACTCCAGCACTTTAGTAAGTAACAATTTATTAGTTTATGAGTGAGACCTGGCCTTATGCTGGCGTGACATTTTATTGTACAACTTGTAAAAATGTTGTCTTTAGGGGGCTCACACTTGCAAAAAATTTCTTGTTTTTACTAAACTGTATTTGACTGCACTCTGAGGATTTGACCCTGTTATTGGCCAAAATCTGTGGGGTCACACACACACACACACACGCTGTGAGCACACACACACACACACACACACACATGCTGAGCACATGACACACACACACACACATGTGTGTGACACACACACACACATGCTGTGAGCACACACACACGCACCCCATTGTCAGAATACGTTTGTGGATCTGGCAAATTTTGACTTGATTCCGATGTCATTGCCGGCAGCATATTAAGCTTACTCTAAAAAGAAAATTTGATTCCTGCCTGCTCAACCATGATGTGTTACATTCAGCTCATTGTGAACAACACAGAGAGAAAGCGGAGTGCAAATAGCTGCTGTGTGTGTGTGTGCGGGCATGTGTTATAAAATGCAGGTTAGGAAGAGGGAATGCAATGATGCATCCAGAATCCATATCAACCAAACAATGTTTGTAAAGTCATTTTTATGCGAGGCCACACAAGCTAGTGGCAGTGTGTGCATGTATGTGTGTGTGTGAGAGAGAGAGAGAGAGAGAGAGGGGAAAGAGAGAAAGGGATATATAGGTACATAGGTATATAAAGCAGGAAGAGGCTGCCGTTCTTCTGCAGTAACCACAGCTTAAGCTGTCAAGGTTTTAAACCCTTTCGAGGGCCGGCGGAACAATTTGGATATACAACATTAGCACACAGTGTAGTAGTTGTGTATAATTGATATGGCTACCTATTGACATATCCAAGGCGCACTGAACAATACTGGCATCATCTGTTTCTGTCCACCTGATGAATGTCAGTCCAATATTTTTTCTCTCCCTCTGTTTTTGGTCTCTCCTGAGAGAAATATGTGGTGTTTTAGAGTCTAAATGTCCTACAGTGTTCACCAGCTACTTGTCAACTGGTTAGTCGGAGGTTTTTCTCTGAAAAACAGCTCCCTGCTACTGTTGCTGTGTATGACAGCAGCTTTACTGTTTTTAGTCTCTCTGCTGACAAAATATTGAGCTGAAAGACACAAATGTTCTGTAGAGCTGAGGGGAAGTGCAACTGGTGATAACTGTGAACATTTGATGCATTGTAAATTGTTGTAAACTGTAAAGATATTGTGTAGTGCAGATTTAAATATACTAAAAGACATTCTTACTGCCTGTGTTAGCAAAATACTGCAGCTGATAATTAATGCTGCATCCTTATGACAGCAGTTTGGGTTCACCTGGTTTGGTACAATTACTGAATTGTATACTGGACATGAATGAGAAACGATGTGCTTTTATTTTATTTTTTTTCTGATCCCTTTCCTATCCTTTGTTTGTTGACGATGCTCTCGCTGTGCCAACTATCAAAAATAACCCACTGTGCGCCGTTAAAACACTGGAGCAGTTTCTTAACACAGTGTTACGAGCAAGTGAACCACGGAGCGGCACAAACAAATAAACAGCAGCCAACGGTTTCAATTAATGATATCTACAGTGACAGTGTGTGTCAGTGAGCAGAGCAGAGACACACAACCATACTGTGTCTACACTCTCACATTTATACATGCTATAGGATGGTAGATAAAATATTATAGCAAACCAATGGAGAAAAACTAATTCCTTATCTCAAAGAAACTTAAATGTATCCAGGCATCAAGCAGGGTCATCAGAATGTCCACTATCTTTAGAAAAAGGGTAAATGCAGAGATTAAAGTGGGGTGAAATGCCGGTGTTGAAAGGGCCCATTATCACATACAGTCACAAACTTTTTGAACTTCATCTCTCTGTCCTCCTCCTTCACCCAGCCTAACCCCTCTACTGATGTCATCCAGGAATCAAACGAGGCATCTGTGCTGTACGGCCCAGCTGACAGTTTATGTAACAGCGGTCCATCAGTGGATATTGCTGCACACTGCACACACACTGTGATGATAGGATCTCTGTGGACATTAAGGCTGCTTTGTTCCCATGCCTTACTAACTGTATGGGGTAATATTCATCCATTAATAAAAATACAAAGAAATGCACGATTGCATTGCAATAATACATAATAAATTATAAACCAAATGACCATTATTTCAAAATATGACAACATGATAATAACACGAGATGCAATGTGAAGTGGAAAGAAATATGACTTGTTTCTGAAATCACAGCTTATTTTCCCTGTGTTAGTAGCTGGCTGTTTGTCCTGTGGAACACCTCGGTTTGTATTGCATATTTTTCCACTGTTAACAGAAAAAAAAATCACAAAAGAGAAGAAAATGTTCGATCATCTGATCTGATCCACCTCCTCAGTACATATGTTCACCAATTCACCATGTTGTGATTAATGTGTATATGCTACCTCTCCAGATTCACGTGCAGAAGACAGCATAGTAATGTTTCATGAACAGAGGCAGAGATGTTTTATTTTTTTTGTGGCAGCCAACACAACACATGGCTTCTATGATGCTATGTTAACTTAACCAATAGCACATACTTTACTGTGGCCACAACAATGGGCTGATACTTCTCTTACACACTGGGAGAGACTCACCTCCCACAACAAACACACCGGATTATATGTACAGGTCACCAATAACAGAACCAATCTGTGTAGAAAAACAGACACAAACATAGTGATAAAAGGAATTTGGTTAACTTGTTCATAACATGTAATCAAGTTATACGTGAAGCGTCCTTTATTTCTCAAAATTTTATTCAGTGTGTACACACAGAGCTGCAACAACCATTAACAAAGCTGTTCACAAACACAGTTAACCCGAGAAAATGTTCCTGATAATGTTACAATAATATTTCTTTTCAGTAACAGGCCATCCGTATCTAGAGACTTGCAGTCTTGCCTGTACATTACCTAGGCATTCGTGAGGCTGACATCTACCATGTAGGCAAACAGCTGCCTGTACCATATCTTCGATTTCAAACAGTAGAGGTGGACCAACATGTCACTTTTGTTAATGCCCCCCATGTTGGCACTGTAGCTCTTAATAAGAGCAGGACAGGTCACGTTCTCCTTCTTGGTGTCACTGCAGTATCGGAGACTGAGGACGTGGGCTGCACTCCCATGTCGGTGGGCAGCAGAGTGACAACCTTGTTGTCCTTCCACCTGACAGCCAGGATCCCGTCATCACTGAGCATGTAGTTCCAGGTGCCACAAGACATGATGGACCTGAGAGGAGGTTTGCCAATTCGGCTGTCCCTGGCTGTCCCCGTGTACCTGCAGGTGGCAGAGAGGAATCACACACGTAAAAACTTTAAGTTAACCTGTGATTATTTTCACAGGTACCACACAATCTCCAGGCTGCTGAAGAAGTTGTGCACAATCATGGCTGTGTTGGTAGAAGAGGACATGGTGCTGGCCAGGATGGAGACAATCTGGCTGGTGGCACCCATGGCTCCTGGTTCAGGTGTCAGAGGGACACCATGGGCTTCCAGCATAGTCTTGCCCCTGGTATAGCACTGTGTTATGGATGAAGTCATCCTCAGAGGTCCTGGCAAACAGCTTGAATCCCCATTTATCTGGCTTCTTCTTTGCCAGCTGTCTTGCCTTTGTAGGCAACTATGACTTCATCCACAGACTGCTTGGACAGGCTGCGACTCACTCCTGAAGGCAGTATTCAGAAAGCTGAACAGTGGCCAGAACTTGAAAAAATGGTCATTGGTGCCAGGTGTGTTGGTGTTGTCATTGAAATGGACAACCTCTTGGATGTCATGAAGTTCACAACTTGAGGGACTCTGGTCTGGTCATTGCCCAGTAGTCATCCACAGATGAGAGCCGAGTTATCCCCATGTACATCAAAATTGCCACAAGGTTCATCATTTCTTCTTCAGTGGTGGTAAAAGTGGTGTTGATGTCTTTCTGGGTTGCATAAAGGTTGGTCTGATATGTGTTTGATGACTTGGGGGCTGAAGCACCTGCAGAAGTAATGGAGTGGAGTCTGAACAAAGTCAGGGGAGAGTGCTACAACTCTGGCAGGCTGGGTTGTCCAGGTCAGCCTTTGGTTGGACTGGCTGCTCGCCGCCTCTTCTTAGTGGGCCTCTTAGTGGTTTCTGGCTGGTCTTTGACTTCTTTGTTGTCGTCACTGTCGTCTTTGTCACTGTCGTCTTTGTCACTGTCGTCCTCAATCACATCCACTGCAGGCTGCATGCATCTCCTCTTTACAGAGGAGCTCTTATTGCTTGGGCCTGGAGTGTCCAGGTTGCAGGCGGGTGGGATGAAGTCAGGGTCCATCACATCATCATCTTCCTTCTCAGAGCCCTCACCATCACAGATGACGGAGTTGACTGACACAACAACAGTCTTAATCTTTCCATAAAAGAGCCGAGCAGACAGAAATTACATTTAGAGAGTACATGTTCGAGTCAATATCAAGTCCACTATGAGTTATTTGTGAAGGAAAACAGTAACAGCTAAGGGTATATTTACTAAAAAAAACAAATACTGGCATGTAAATTGTACATGCATAATACAATCAACATATAAATTGTGAATATATAACAAGAAGCTAAAAATAGCATAATAAGTAATGGTGGTACCACTTATTCTTTATAAATAAATCACAAATATTGAATTACATATCAAATTTTAGCAAAAAAAAAAAGACCAATATATGCTATTGAAGTATGATATAGACTGTTATAATGTCTGTCCAAAAAGCTTCTATCAGTGGGTTAAAGTTGTCATTGGATCATTGTATAATGTTGTACAGACATGTATCAACATCCATTGCGCTATTACTACTGTCATCTGTTATAATGCGTTATTTAAAAAAAAAAAAAAAGACTTGCTAGACGTATCTGTAAAAGTGATGTATTCTTGTTGGTAGCAAGTTCTAGCTGCATCAGGCATAGGTCTATAAGCAGACATACCGACATTTTCCATAGTGTTACATAAATATGGTCTCACCATTTTCTGCGCGAAAACAGCTATTCAACTGTATTATGTAGGACTTTCATGAACTTACCATTGTTAATTTCGTGTTGCAAGTTATTTGCAAGTACGTCTGAGTGTGAAGGGGCACACTGCCGCATTCAGTCAAATCAAGAAGTAGGAGGAAGTTTGAGAGACTCTGGGCCACTTCTGATTGGTCATACTGTGAAGTCACTACCTGGGACATAGCCTGATCTTCTGTGATTGGCTGGAAGAAATTAGGTAGTTCTACTGCCTCATGAAGAGGCGGGAGAGCCTTATTTTGGACACGTGCAGAAGTGACCAAATAGGATTACTTGCCCGATAAAAAGTTAAGCTCTATTCTTCTTTCCTTACCATGAATTCTTTGTTGCTGATACACGAGTAACGTTAACATTAGATTTTAACACTATTACTTTGCAAATAATGTTAGCTGAATGAGTTGATGAGAGCAAAGTAATAGTGTTAAAATCTAACGTTAACATTAGATTTTAACACTATTACTTTGCTCTCATCAACTCATTCAGCTAACATTATTTGAACACAGAGCTTGACTATCTCCTCAGTAACTTATGGGACTAACGTAATTTCAGCCTTGATGTGTCAGCTAGCATTGATGCTAATGTTAGCCTTACAGTTACTGCGCCAGACAAAAGACAGCTGAATCTTAATAAACGTTTTACAAGAACAGCAAACTTAAAAAAAATAGTAACTGCTGCGAATGGTAGGTAAAGAGTTCAGTTACTGACTAACATTACGTTACTTTTCTAGCAAGCATTTACATGTCAAACTGCTAATACGGTCACCTAAGACAAATACAACTATGTGAAATATGTGTTCTCCTGAGTTTGTAAATCAGTTGCCAAATTTGCTCACAGAAGGGTAGCCATCTTGAATATTCAGGAAATGTACGAAACCAAACTTGAATGTGTGTCGTTGATGATACATCCCACTGTACACTAAAAAGTTATAATTTAGTTACTCAAACACAGTGATGTACTTCAAATTAAATCAACATTACTCGTTCAGAAAACATTGTAGTTTATTGTCAATTTAACCATATACCATATTTGGCTGCTGTATCATCACACTTATGTATATGTTGAGTTGAAGTATGAGTTGAATGACTTGCAAGAGACTGACTAAAATATTTTTTTGTCTCTCATATGGATCAAACTCTCCTACTGGATTTTCCTTGCCTCCTAAATACACATCACTTTCAAAATCCACATGTACAGGTTATAATCCAAAATCCCTGTTAAATATCTCAAGTCTCAAGTCCAAGTTAGGGACATCAGTGTGGTTATTTTCTCAAATTTTAGAAGACACGAGACATGGTACAACTGCTGCCAAGGTCTGAGCAGTTTTCCTTGTGACAAATGAACTGAACTTAATGTGTAGAGCTGCAGGATTTACTACCAAATGTATCTTTTGTTCTGATAAAATACATCCCTGAGGTTGTTTTGGTGGCTGAGTTGTGCATTCACTGTTGTAATGTAGTAATGCATTTTGTGTTAAAGAACACTGGCTTTAAAAAGTGAAGCCAGTAATGGGAAATAGGTGTGACCAATTGTAAACAAACTGTAATGCAAGTGCACGCACGCACGCACGCACATTTTACACACAAAGCCTCTGCTTGTTTATAGCTGAACTAGATGATAGGTGGTTTGATTATTATCCATCCCTTCAGCACATGACCTGACAAAACCTTACTCTACTCATCTGGCTTTCCACCAGCTCCTGTGTGTGTGTGTGTGTGTTTATGTGTGTGTCTGGCTTGTAATGTACAATATCCAAAAAATGAGCAACTTAATAGGGAGGGAGACAGAACAGCAAAGAAACAGTGAGATGGAAAAAGTAGGAGAAAAATTTAGAGAAAAGCATACAGAAAGAGTTTACTCTTTACTATATATTATATTCTTATATTATATATACACTGTCAAAGCTTTGTGCACATGCAGTATTGTAGACTCTTCTTGATATACCCCAGTCACAAGCTGCTCCAACAGTACAAAGTGACAGAGTTGAGCGAGAAAAGAAAAACACATGCATTATTACTAACCACCTTGTGAAATGTGTGCTTTGCAATCTGCTGTTTGTTTGTTACTTATTGTGAGCAGTCACTTTAAATTTGTGTTAGCATCACAAAGCCTTCCATTTCAATAGTTTTACTGTCTGTCGACTTCACACACAAATAGTTGGTGTACAAAATAAATAAAAAATAATAATAAAATAATAACAATAATAAATAAAAAAAAAAAAAAAAAAAGCTAATGGTAGGAGTCAGTGATTTTTGTTCAAAGCTTTGAAGCACACATTCAATTGGAAATTTAAAAATAATTAAAAAAAATAAAAATAAAAAATAGCCTTTTCAAGTGGTGGAAGAAGCATAATTTATAATTATTTATAACTTATTATAATAAGCATAATTTAAGTTGGCTGAAGTTATACCACAGTATAAAAAATACTATGCATACATGTAAACAGCCATAAATATTATTATAGCTTCAGTTTTTATAATGGAGATTTTTATGATAGAGATTTTTTCATTTTCTTTTGAACCACAGATTTTTTTTGTTTGTTTATTTGTTTTTTTTTTTTTTTTTTTTGATTTTCGTCTTCTGGTCTTCTTGAAAACACCCAAATACTTGAAATATGACCATTAAGAGGAAACCAGATACATCCAGTCACACACACAGACAGACAGTCTGTCATCCTGTCAGCATGTAATCAGTCTGACACTTTTGACAGCCTCACTGGAATACAAACTGGATAAATAATCTTCAGTATGCCGTGACTGTGTGTGTGTGTGCGCGTGTATTAGAGAGGAAAAGTGACTTTCAGTGTGTGTATACTTAAATGTCTTCCTGTCATTTTTGTGTGTGCGTCAGTGTGTATTTGGTCTCTCTCTCTCTCTCTATGTGAGAGAGACCCTTCAATCAATAAAGCCTTAGGGATTCTGTGTGATGGTGGGATTTCTGTCTGCCTCTCCCTCTTTCAATGTCACTGTACATCAGGGCCCACTCTCTCTTTCTCACATACATATACACACACGCACACACAAAGTTTCATATGTATTATTATCCAGGCTGCACTGACGTCACCATGTAGTGCCGTCCATGTGGGCAACTGCAGTGGTTCCAGAAAAATCAATATCTAGTTTGTTTGTGAATCAGTTACCAAATAGAGAAAAAGGAAGTCCCATCCTGCCCCTGCTCTGCCACAGTAATACAAAAAGATGTTGGTACGCCCATAGCTCTCATTTATATTGATAAACTTTCCCTTGACACCATCCCTCATTGCCTAAAGGTCAACGTCTAAAGATAAGCCATAACCATGTTGTGTGCCAAAACCTGTGACTACCTCTATTCTATCTAGATTAGTTTGTAGTTTAGCAGGACAGGTGTAAAATCAATAAATCCAGATTTAAAAATAAGTCATTCTCTGTTGCGCAATTAAAATCTAATCTCTCTTAGTGACATTTAGAAGTGTAGTGTCCAGCGCTCTTATGATACATGTGCATGTATGCGGTAAAGTAGTGCCTTGTTTCAAAGGTCAGGCAATCTACAGTCCCTACAGGAAGATTTACAGACATTAGTCAACTATAACTGACCACACCAGTTAACGTTAGCTAGTTGTAGACTGTAGAACGAATAACTCAATTCACTCTGCTCAAAAGCTACCTAAAACTTTTAACATGGAACATTTTCTTGCGTGCTACTCAATACATGAGTTGAGATTGTGAATCAATTAACACGGCCTTAATGGCAGTATGATATCTCTGACATTTCCATTTGTTTTTATTGGCTCTCTTGCACGAGATACACTTTAGTGATGATTGGATTGGATCTTAAGTAAGTACTTAAACCTCACTCCGATTATTACTTGGGTTTCCCTATAATCTAATTTCCCATAACCCCCAGCTTCCTCTCTGGCCTTTCTGTGTTCATAGAGGAACACTTATTTGAAATGATCTTTCCTTCACCCTTCCACTCTCTCCATCATCTGCTGCAGCAAAAAAACATCCATTTGCTTAAAAAAAAAAACTAGCCTCTTTCTGTTGTGTGCCATAAATAAATCTGCCTCTGTACGCCTTCATCGCCTCCGTCTGCTCTGCATGAACTCTCCCTCCAGTGCTGCTGATTGTTATATTTATTTTTATATTTATATATTTACAACAATGTTCAAGGATCCTGCTGGTGTTTTTGCTTTAGAGCCTGTTCACCACATTTAATCTGATCATCTGCTGCAAGCTTTTATATTTGATTTGTGGTCACTGGGATACAAACGTTAATTATCATAAAGAGTCGGGTCTGTGTGAAGGGTTATAACATCTGTAATAATCATTGACCTTATTAAGTATCAGGCTCTAACTGCTGGAGCTCTTTTAAAAAGCTTTATCAGATTTCTGCTGTAAGTAATTATTGAGGATGAGCACACGGCTTTTATCACCAGGGTCACTTAAAAGTCATCTACACCCACAGTCACTGTGTGAGATGCCCAACGACAACACCAGGTATGATACTGTAAGTACGATAAATGCCACAGCGACAGCAGACAACTGATAATTAAAATCAGCAGCTTCTTCTGGGAGGTGAGCTCCAGTTCACTGTGTGTGTGCTCGACTGTGCACCTGTCTCGGTAAACTTCAGTGCTTTTGTGTTCATGTAATTCAACCTTGCTTTGTTCCTCCAGTCTCTTTTGTTTGCATGTCTCTGCTGTGTCTCTGTGTGTGTTGCCGCATGTGCGCGCTCTTCAGAGGCTAGGTGTTTTCTTTCTCGGCTTTGCCTTTTCTGGTTTATGATGGAAGCTGAAGTGTGCTCCCACATTATTCACTCCTGAGAGGCTTCAGTTAGTGTGAGTTGTTTTAAGGTTTTAGAGCGTTTTTATGCGTGTGTGAACATGTGCGACGTGCACACACCTGAGACGGTTTAAATTCCTTCATGGTTACAGAATGAAGAAACTCATTTGTCTGTGAAATACCCAATACCTGCTGAGGCAACTGGAAGCTGTTTAGCATTTTAGATCAGCCTCTAAAAGCACTTTGTCTAACGCAGGTAGTCTCTCTTGAGTGTGCGGCCATCTACTCCCTTAGATCAGACTATAGCACCATAACAGCTTTAGTTTAAGTAGTCAGTGACCTTAAAATAAACAAAGATGCTAAAAACCTCTTATTTCTTATATTATTGGGCTGTCATAGACATCATAGACCATGAGATCATAGACCGTTGAATTATCATGCTCCATTTAAACTTCGTTAGAGTTTATGATTTTAATTAAGAGTTAATAGTTAAAAACTAGTTTTAATATAATTATATTGAATGTGAATTTTTTTGATTTTGTGGTGCCCCCTGGAGGCCACGGCCCCCTGGAGGCCACGGCCCCCTGGACCCCACCCTTAGCATTTGCCAAAATTGCCTAATGGGCCAGCCGGCTCTGATTAGAGTAATTATTAAGCGTATGTTTAAATATATGTTGTTTAATATTTTTATTGTTCTCCCACTGCACTGCACATGCTTAATGTTTCATGTCTCCTTTTACATGGAAAGAACACAGAGTTTCTTTGGAATGAAGCATGCTCTATAAATAAAGCTGCCTTGTCTTGTTGAAATCTGACAATAAATGGCAGGAATTTCTGTCTGTCTGTCAGTGTGTCCTTTGATCATTTTGAGAAAAGTTGATCTGATCACTGCATGATTGAGGATTGAGGATTCTTCCATTTTACAGGCACAAAGCATCTGTGCAGTTCTTCAGTATATTAAGAATGAGTGCAATGACTGTTCAACAGAGCCGGAAATCCTCAGTAAATATCCTCCAGTGTGTTATATCTGGGTCAGTATAGAATTAATAATACTCAGTGTCTATCAAAGACTCTGACGACGTGTCTACAATGGAGCCTCATTTTTCAGTCCTCCATCTCATGTGCATAAGTCTATATCTTATGTCTACATATATATATATATATATATATATATATATATATATATATATATATATATATATATATATATACAGTATATATATATATATGACAATGTGTCACCTTATAAACTGGTTAAAGTGTTAAAGCTGGTTAATGTGAATACTCTTATGTCCTGTAAAGTGCATGTTACTGCCGGAGCCCCGGTCCTCTTTGTTCTCTCCAGTCTTGCAGGTTCCTCACTGATTCTGGTTGTGGTCCATCTGTCTGAGGTTCACTGGCCTGGTGGGGACATGATCTGTGTCTGTGTTGTGGAGAGAAGGTCGAGTGGCCCAGAGCTCCATATGAGGACATCTAGAGATGCACCTGGACTCACAGACTCATTTCCATTACCTGTGATACCTTCACACATGGACTAAACCCATGAACTCAGTTTATCTACAGTTTATTACGACCCATGTTTAACTCCATATATGACTGATGATGATGTTCTCTGTACATGTGGCATCTATTGCACGTCTGTCCGTCCCAGGGAGAGGGATCCCTCATCTGTGGCTCTTCCTCAGGTTTCTTCTTTTTCCCATAAAGGGTTTTTTTAAAGTTTTTCCTGACCCGGTTCGAGGGTCTAATGGACAGAGGGTGTCACAACTGTACAGATTGTAAAGCCCTCAGAGGCAAACAATGTTTGTGATTTTGGGCTCTAAATAAATAAATTTGAAATTTGAATATTTGATGTGTATGCACTTACATATGTGTTGTAACACACAGACTATCACTAAAGCTTTCTTTTTAAGACTCTACAAAATGTGAAGAAAGATGTTTTGTCTCTGAGAGGTTCTAGACTCCATTTTCCTGCTCTCCTCTTTACTTTCCCCTGTCTACCTCTCCTCTATGCCCCCTCACACGGCACATGTCATGTAGAACGAGTAATAAACATTCCTTTAGTCCTCATGCTGTAATTAAGATAAATTGCACCTATATTGTGCGTGTATGTGCCATTACCAACATTCAAGTAATGCCTTTCTTCCCCTTATCTGTTTGTGTTTTCTGTGCCTGTGTTTGAATAGTAAATGAAGTCATTCAGCTCTAATTAAGACAATCTTAATTAGATTGTCTTAAGGCACTAAACCAGTTAATGGAGTTTAATTAGGTTTTGTCTTTACTTTACCAAATAAAAACATGTTAGACTTGGACAAATCATTTAGCTCCCTTACTGTGGAATGAGAGATTATACTCTCAGTACATTTTGATAGGCACCGTGCTGTCATTATCACACATATGCACACACGGCCATGTATGCACATGCACATTTATTTACAAAACCTACAGACGGGCAATAACTAGAATTAACTGCACAGGCAGACATAAAAGACTTAATCCTCAATTTCTACAACTGATTTGATCTTTATAATATAGTATAAAGCTGCAGAGGACAGCTCCATACACAGGCTGACCACATTCACAGTCAAATATATTAACGTTATATTTATGAAAACTGGAGGAACTTGATTATGCAGAAAATGTAGCAGAACATCTAAAAACAAAAGCTTTTTTTTTATTTTTGTGCGTAATTTAAAATCATCTCAATGTAATAAGCAAACCTGGTCTCAGTCAGTCACATATACTGACAGTCAGCCTGCAGCAGCACAGTATCCAGATGACTGCTAACATGGTGTCACAGCAGATTAAAACACTAACTGGAAACCTTGTCCCTGCTGGTCATAGTAAGTGACACAGCACATACATGCAGAGACAAGTGCTTAGCAGTGTGTCTGCTGTGAGTTTAGAGTGTCCAAGCTGGATATAAACACATCAAGGTGATGGCCAACACATAACACCACCCCTCCTGTTCTGTTACATGTACCTTAGGCAACCCCCTTTGTTTTATGATTTAGGAGGACACAGCTCTGACTTTATTCCCTGCAGACATACAGTCTTATCTAAGCCCAGCCAAAACCATCAACCAAGGGTGAATCCTGCGGGGGCCTTCACACCTTCGTCGATTTGGTTTGGCTGGATTGAATCCTGTCAAACTCAGGTACATAGCAACATGGGATTTTAGCATGAACCTAAAGGTATACTTCTACAGTTATGGGTAATATGCTTTTTTTCTTTCTAGATTCTCAATTGTTAGAGAAGAGTGATACGACTCTCATATCTGTCCAGTCAACATGAAGCCACAGAAAACAGATGCTTAGCTCATTTTGTCTTTGGATAAAATCTGAAAATGGTACACAGATTATGAATGGCTGTCATATATACAGGAGGTTGTTTGTAGAAAAAACATTTAATGCAGAAAATGAAGCAGATCAGACAATATCCATTTATAAACCTCGTACTTATTTAGCTGCCAACAAAATAATATAATATTTTAGCCCAAGATTGATTTTTAAATTAAGTATGATTTGTATTTGAACCACACCTTCAAACATTGTGTTGAACAAAGGATTTGGGAAAAAGTAAAAATAAATTGCATGTTGCAAGATTTTTTCTCTAAAAACTGGAGACTGTTTATTCCTGTACAGACAACAATCCCCTGGATTACTCTGACACTGAAGAAAAACTGCAGTCTGAATCTGGAGACCTGTCTGGGGAGTGTGACGACAACAACTGGGATGTTTTTATGTGGCTGTTCAGAGTTCATTATCTGTGTGAATCTCAATAATGTTTCCATCTTCAGGTACCCCCTGAACAGCTGGCTGGACTCTGTATTGTGTGGTATTGTGTGAATTAGTGGTGCTTTAGACAGTTGTTTTTTTTTTTCTATTTTGTTATTTGGGCATTTTATGCTTTTATTAGACAGTGACAGCAGAGTAATGATAGGAAAGGGAGAAGACAGAGAGAAAGGGAACAACATGAAACAAAGGCAGTCTTGTTTACCCTGTGCAATCTCAAATTATAGCTGTTACACTTTGGTTTTTGATATTGATTAGACAAATGACATAGGACTTTTCTCAACTTTTAGGTGAATTTTGTTAGCTTTGGACAGAATTAGTTTCCCCATGTTTCTTGTCTTTTCTGTTAAACAATTCATATTATTGTGCAGGTTTAAAAGTGGTACCAACCTTCTCACCTACCGTAACTCTTCCCAAAAAGGAAAAAATATCCCTTACAAAGCATATTCTTAAATACAACAGAGCAAATTAAAATGTCTCAGTCAGTCTTCCTGAGAAAATGGAGTTTGCTCAAATGCTATGTAATTATGGGTTGTCGTACAGTAAATAAACCGCATCCACTGAGAAGCAGTATCATATCATATTCATCAAATGCTGGTCCTACTCTATATATTTAAGCAGTCGCGCATTATGTGGGTGAATTGTAGCCACACATTAATTATACCTCTTGACCTGCTTCCTTCTATTCAGAGGTGGACTGAAGCAGTAATTGAGCCTTAGAATCTTACTTCATACAAGGCCACTCTGTCCACACACACTGCTGATGTAGACTAACCCTATTCATTAATGTACTGGTTGTAAAAGCTTTTTCACATTTTCTCTGTTAGACAGCTAACAGCAAATGTTCATTCACCTGTGTCCATAGTCCTTTTTTCTTGTGTGTACCCACACACATTCATTAAAACTGAAAACTGAAATGTTTATTCACCTGTGTTCATAAAGCAAACGGCACAACGGTGGCTAAATGATTGTGTATGTACACTTACTTTATACACTGAGTCAATGAAATTGAACTTTAACTACATAACTAAGTATAATACCAAAGTTTAAAAATAACCACACCACTGCACAAAAGTTTTGATGTACGTGTATCAGCACTTCCCCTAGCTTATGTAGCCTGACCTGAGTCCATTCCAACAGTAACAAAGCACAGAGACTGCCCTTGTAAGAGTTACTAATAATATCCCAATGAAGGCTGATGCAGGTGACTGCTCATACTTTGGTATCTCAGGAACTGCCCTGCAATGGTTCTCTTCATACCTTTTTGACAGAAAATGTATTATGTCTGTGGATGGCTTTACTTCCTCTCAAGCACCATCTCAGTATGGGGTGCTGTCATTCTAGTACCCTTTGTGCAGCATTATCAAACAATATGATATTTCACTTCAATGTTATGCAGATGATGCACAGCTTGATTTGTCCTGCAAACCTTATGAATTAGCCAAGTTATTCTCCCTTCACAATTGTAACGATTTGATGGCAGACAATTTTCTTCATCTAAACTCCTGCAAATATTTATTAAAGGCCGTAAGCACACTAATGGCCAAATTTTGCCTGCTCTTGGCACTTTATGACAACATGTTGTACATGTTAACAACCTTGCTGTTACTTTAGATCATAACCTCAGACTCAAGGCCAAGACATGGTCTCTTGTTTGGATTATAACTGTTGGATTGTTGTAATGCTGTGTTACATGCCTTGGCCAAAACGCGATCACACACCTTCAGGGTTTTCCAAATGCAGCCAACAGATCAAATCAAATAAGCATGATCATAACTCCCCTGTTTTAGTCTCCCTTCATCAGCTGCATGTCCATTTTAGAACTGATTTTCTAATATCAAGAATTTTTTTTTTCACTTTTAAAGGCCCTGCGTGGTATGGAAGCTACCTGGTTGAACTTCTCAAACATAATTCCCCTGCCGGTAGACTGAGGTCCTCTGAAAAGGCCGCGGTCAAGGCTGAAGACTGGGCGACAGGGTGTTTGCTGTCAGGGCTTGTTGGATTTCGTTATTGTTGTGTTGACTGTGAAAGTGTATTTAACTGGTATCCTGCTTTCTTTTATTTGTCCTTGTGTTAAAGTAGTTTGTAACAGTAATTTTTAGTGTGGCTGTTATGTCACACAGCTAATCAGCTATCCCTGCTGAGTGAGGTATGTTGTGTGTGTGTGTGCGTGTGTGTGTGTGCATGTTTTAGCAAGTGTTTTTGATTGACCTCATCCCTTACTGGCAAACATTGTACATATTTTGTGTCTTTGTTAATCTCCCCCTCTCTGCTTCACCTTTCTGTTTTTTTCTGACGGTCCATTTCGCCGCCCAAGTTGTCTAAAATGTTACAGGTAGAGAAGCAAGTAGACAGTTGCTGCCTGCATCACTGTCAGCCAATCACATCCAACAGGACCTCTGCCCCAAGTGCATTGGGTGTCGCACCTGATTTGAGCTGACTTTTCACAGCAGGCAAAAACAACCCACAGGCCACCGTGAAATGTTCCAGTGTGCCCAATGCGTTGTCTGCAAGTTTTCTTATTAAAAAAATTGTGAAACAGTTCTCAAGGCCATTTCTTCCATTGTTTCATACATACAATTCTTTAATATGACACTGACCAGTTGTGGGAATGTTTTTTATCCTTAAATTCCAGCTACTGAGGCTGCCTGTACACTAAATACCAGTTTTCTCATTAACCTTCTAATTCCCAATTAAGTTCTAATTGTACATTCTTTTGTCTGGCGTCCTCTTCTGGATTCTTCTTCTTTAGCTGCAGTCCCTGTTTGGAGTGCATTTAGAACCATCTGTTTATTCAGAGGTTTGCTTAGGTTGGAGAGCTCAATTGAATTATCTGCCTCACTTAATGCAGCTCATGCAAACCACAACAACCACCATGTTTCGCTTCATCCAGCAAAGAAAATCTCATGTTAATTTAGTTTAGTTAATTTAGAAACAGCAACAAAAGGTATAAGGACCTAAAAAAATAGTATAACTGTTTCATTTTACTTCTATAATTCAATTTGTTTATATGCATGAGAGAAAAATGGCTTTGTTCATGTTTGAATGAATGTGAAATGGGTGGAACAGAATCGCAATTAGCTGCGACCCGTGCAGTGACCCTGAGCATTAGACTTCATGTGACCAAACAGCATATTCTGCAATGCTATGTATTGACCTTAGGACAGCTTCTCGAAACTAAACAACAAAGCGAGTGTTTTTGCAGTCCAAAACAATACCAGCAAGATTTCCTGATCTCACACCGCTAACACTCACCTCTGCAGCTTTTATATGATCACCAACCAGCTGCTGCTGATAAAAATGGAGGGAATTTAACCTTAAATTGTCTGTGTCTTGTGTGACAAAGTTTGGCTTCAAGCAGTGTTGGTGGTGACTAATCATGTTTTCCCCTTGGGGCTTACCGTAGCTGTATGTACTCGCTGCTGAGGCTGTTCATTACGACAAAAATGTTATTATACATACTCGCTGCCCTCCACACCTCCCATACACAACGGTCTGCAGCCCGAATGCTGAAGACTACCGAAGAGACAGCTTGGGGGCTTTGAGGCTTGACAGATTTGGTCGTACAGGAGTTAGACAACTTTGTCTGCTTGTTTACCATTTAGCCTGCTGATATGATTCCTGCTGCCTGCAGACCTTCACAAGACTCGCTGTTGCAGTTCAGTTGATAGACAACTTTTAATGCTTGTTGGTGTTAACAGTTGTTTTGTATTTTGATTTAAATATTTTTATTGTCCCTGGGTAAATTCTTACTTTTGCTGCTGTTTATTTATTATTAAAATAATGCAAATGTAGCATCAACACAGTAATCACAGTAACTAAAGTAGAACATCTCTTGGATTCATAAGTTATCAACTTTATGTAACCTATAATTTAATATTTTGAGACAGACATCGAGTCAAAACTGAATAGATAGATGATAGATAGATACTTTATTTTATAAGAGAAATTCACAATTCCAGCAGATTGAAAGATGGAAACACAGGGGCATGCAAGTTTCAGAAAAAAAAGCACTAAAATAGCAAATGCAAAACTATAATAAAATAGGAGATAAAAAATACAATATAAAATAGCAATATAAATAAAACAAAAAAATAAAAATAAAACATCTGGCAATTCTGGCTCTACAGTGCAGTTGTGCAAAATGGCAGTGTGTGACATACAGTTGTGCAACAGTCGGTTTGTACACACTTGAGTCCAACATATAGATGTGTGTGTGTGTGATAAAGTGCGTGTATCCAAGGTGTGTGGTGTGAGTGTGTAGTAAGTTCGGAGCTCTGTGTTTGTGTTATCGCTCTCCCCGAGAGGTGTTGAAGAGCCGTATGGCGTGGGGGAGGAAACAATCTCCTCAGTCTGTCCGTGGAGCAGGACAGTGACAACAGTCTGTCACTGAAGCTGCTCCTCTGCCTGGAGATGGCGCTGTGCAGTGGATGACTTTGGATTGTCTATGATGGACAGGAGCCTGTTCAGCGTCCGTCGCTCTGCCACAGATGTCAGGCTGTCCAGCTCTGTGCCAACGACAGAGCCTGCCTTCCTCACCAGTTTGTCCAGGCATGCGCTGCGTCCTTCTTCTTGAGGCTGCCCCAGCACACTACTGCGTACAGGGGGCACTCACTACCACAGACTGCTAGAAGATCTGTAGCAGCTTCTTGCAGATGATCATAAAACAAAAGAGATTGGCACCATGGTTTAACTCTGCAACTCGCAAGTTAAAACAAACAACACGACAATTGGAAAGGATATGGCGCTCCACCAAAGAGGAGGACTCTCGCCTAGCCTGGAAAGAGAGTCTCAAAACATATAGGAAAGCCCTGTGTAATGCCAGAGCAGCCTACTATTCAGAATTAATAGAGGAAAAATAAGAACTGCCCTAGGTTTCTTTTCAGCACTGTAGCCAGGCTGACACAGAGCCATAGCTCTATTGAACCCTGCATCCCCTTAAGTTTAAGTAGTAATGATTTCATGAGCTACTCTTTAATGACAAGATTTTGAATATTAGGGACAAAATTTGTCAGGATCTGCCCTCGTTAGACTCCGATCCTTCAGACTCAGGAAATTTAGGAGCAGATACATTAAAACCTGACAATTGCTTAGACAGTTTTATTCCAATTGGCCTTCCCGAATTATCCTCGTTAGTTTCATCATCGAAAGCAACAACTTGTCTCCTAGACCCCATCCCAACTATGCTGCTTAAGGAAGTTTTCCCATTTATTTTATTGGTACATCGCTGCTGCATATTATTAATCTGTCTCTGGTGTCAGGCTTTGTACCCAAGTCTTTTAAAGTAGCTGTAATTAAACCATTGATCAAAAAACCTACACTTGATGCAGATGTGTTAGCCAATTACAGACCAATATCGAACCTCCCATTTTTGTCTAAGATCCTAGAGAAAGCCGTTGCCAGCCAGTTATGTAATTATCTCCACAGTAATAGTCTTTTTGAAGTTTTTCAGTTCAGGATTTAGAGCTCACCATAGCACAGAAACAGCACTTGTGAAAGTCACCAATGACCTGTTGACAGCATCAGATAGAGGGCTTCTGTCTGTACTTGTCCTGTTAGACCTCAGTGCTGCCTTTGATACAGTTGACCATCACATTTCTGTTGCTGAGAATGGAAAAACTGCTTGGTATTAAAGGGTCTGCATTAAACTGGTTCAGATCATACTTATCAGATCGGTCTCAGTTTGTCCATATTAATAATGAATCCTCTGTGCATACTAAAGTCTGTCATGGAGTTCCACAAGGTTCAGTGCTAGGTCCAATTCTGTTTATTTTGTATATGCTGCCCCTTGGCAATATCATCAGGAGGCACTCCATAGATTTTCCATTGTTATGCTGATGACACCCAATTATATTTATCAATGGAGCCAGACAAAACTGATCAGCTCCTGAAACTCCAGGCCTGCCTTAAAGATATAAAGGCTTGGATGACCAGAAATTTCCTGCTGTTGAACTCAGATAAAACTGAAGTGATCCTATTAGGTCCGAAACACCTGAGGAACACGTTTTCTCCTAAGATAGCCTTGCTGGATGGCATTAACTGGGCCTCCAGCACCACTGTAAGGAAACCTCTGTGTTTTATTTGATCAGGATATGTCCTTCGACACCCATATTAAGCATATTTCAAGGTCTGCCTTCTTACCACCTGCGCAACATCGCAAAAATTCGGCACTTTTTGTCCCAAAGCGATGCTGAAAAATTAGTCCATGCATTTGTCTCTTCCAGGCTGGATTACTGTAATTCACTTTTATCAGGCTGCCCGAACAAGAACAAGTCGTTAAAGACTCTACAGCTGGTCCAGAATGCTGCTGCTCGGGTGCTGACTAGAACCAGGAAAAGAGACCATATTACTCCAGTACTGGCTTCTCTGCATTGGCTCCCTGTAAAATTTAGAGTGGATTTTAAAATCCTACTCCTCACATATAAGGCTCTACATGGTCTGGCACCATCATATCTTAATGAATTGATAACTCCTTATCATCCGACTAGAGTGCTGCGCTCCCAAAACGCAGGCTTACTTGTAGTTCCCAGGGTTTCCAGAAGTAGTCTAGGGGGCAGAGCCTTCAGCTATCAGGCCCCTGTTCTCTGGAACCAGCTCCCAGTCTGGGTCTGAGAGGCAGACACAGTGTCAGTGTTTAAGAATAGACTTAAAACCTTCCTTTTTGATAAAGCTTATAGTTAGGGTGGGCACAGGCTCGCCCTTAGTTATGCTGCTATAGGCTTAGACTGCCATTGGGGGCTCCCATGATGCATCGGGCACCTCTCCCTCTTCCTCTGTCTCTGCTTCCTCTTTCTCTGCTTCCTCTTCCTTTGCTTCCTCTACTCTTATTATGGTAGTAGTGCAAACTGGAGTCACCTTATAAACTGGTAAAAGTGGCTAAAGTGGTTAAACTGGTTAAAGTTAAAGTAGTTAAAGTGGTTAAATTGGTTAAAGCGGTTAATGTGAATACTCTTATGTCCTGTAACGTGCATGTTACTGCCGGAGCCCTGGTCCTCTTTGTTCTCTCCAGTCTTGCAGGTTCCTCACTGATTCTGGTTGTGGTCCATGTGTCTGAGGTTCACTGGCCTGGTGGGGACATGATCTGTGTCTGTGTTGTGGAGAGAAGGTCGAGTGGCCAGAGCTCCATATGAGGACATCTAGAGATGCACCTGGACTCACGGACTCATTTCCATTACCTTGTGATACCTCATACGTGGACTAAACCCATGAACTCAGCATGTATAATTCCCTATATGATTGATGATGATGTTCTCTGTACATGTGGCATCTATTGCACGTCTGTCCGTCCCAGGGAGAGGGATCCCTCATCTGTGGCTCTTCCTCAGGTTTCTTCTTTTTCCCATAAAGGGTTTTTTGAAGTTTTTGAAGTTTTTCCTGACTCGGTTCGAGGGTCTAAGGACAGAGGGTGTCACAACTGTACAGATTGTAAAGCCCTCCGAGGACAAAACAATGTTTGTGATTTTGGGCTCTAAATAAATAAATTTGAATTTGAAATTTGAGATGTTGAAGGACGCCAGCCTTCTAAGGAAGTACAGGTGGCTCTGTCCTTTCCTGCACAGAGCATCTGTGTTGACAGTCCAGTCCAGTTTGTTATCCATCCAGCTGCACTCCCAGGTATTTGTAGGTGTGTACCACCACCTCCACACAGTCCCCTTTGATGATGACCGGCTCTGGGTGCGGCCTGGGTCTCCTAAAGTCCACCACCATCTCCCTGGTCTTGGTGGTGTATGAGGAGCAGGTGGTTGGAGTCACACCATGTGACGAAGTCCTTGGATCAGTTCTCTGTACTCATCCTCCTGTCCACTCCTGATACAACCCACGATGGCCTGGAATTTCTGTACATGGCAGAGCTCAGAGTTGTACTGAAAGTTGGATGTGTACAAGATGAACAGGACCGGAGAGTGAGAGACCGGAGAGTTCCCTGCGGTGCTCCTGTGCTGCTGGCCACAGTGTCAGGACCTACAGTCCCCCAGTCCTGCACGTACTGAGGTCTGCCAGTCAGGTAGTCAATGTAATCCATGCTACCAGGTGTGATCCTACTCCCATCTCTGTCAGTTTGTCCCTGAGGAGCAGTGGCTGGATGGTGTTAAAGGCGCTGGAGAAGTCCAAAAATGTAATCCTCACAGCACCACTGCCTCTGTCCAGGTGAGAGAGAGATCGGTGGAGCAAGAAGATGATGGCATCCTCCACTCCCGTCTTCTCCCGGTAAGCAAACTGCAGAGGGTCAAGAGCGTGGTGGGTCTGTGGCCTCAGGTGATTGGAGCAGCAGCCGTTCCATGGTCTTCATCACGTGCGACGTCAGGGCGACCGGCCTGAAGTTGTTCAGCTCACCAGGATGTGGTTTCTTAGGGACTGGAATGATGGAAGATGTCTTCCACAGATGGGGAACCCTTCCCTGTCCCAAGCTCAGGTTGAATATGTGCTGAAGGGGGTGTCCCAGCTCCCTCGCACAGGCCTTCAGTAGTCGTACGGCGATACTCCATCTGGACCTGCAGCTTTGCTGGGGCTCAGCCTCCTCAGCTCTCCACATACCTGAGCTGCTGTGAAGGCCTTTGATGTCACTTGTTATCCAGGGCTTGTTGTTAGCAAAGCAGCATACAGATCTTACTGGAACAACAGCTACCATACAGAAGTTTATATAGTCCGTGGGGCAGTCGACCATCTTCTCCATGTGTGAGACCCCTGCAATGCTTCCCAGTCCGTGGTCTCGAAGCAGTCTTTCAGAGCCTGCTCGTCTTCAGGAGACCACTTCCTGAATGAGCGTGTGGTCGTTGGTAGTCGTGAAGTATGAGCAGGACCAGATTGTGGTCTGCTTTCCCCAGGGCAGGCAGGGGGGTGGCTCTGTATCCATCCTTTACACGTTTGCATACATCAGGTCTATAGTAGTCCTCTTCCCCCTGGTGTTAGAGTCCACATACTAGTGAAAAGCAGCCAGTGTATTGTCCAGAGTTACATGATTAAAGTCCCCAGAGATTAGGACGAGAGCCTCAGGATGCTATGTTTGTAGTTTAGCCACAGCGCTGTGGATGACGTCACACGCAGCCTCTGTATCGGTGCACGGATGTAAACAACGAGAACAATGGCGTGGCTGAACTCCCATGGCAAGTAACAGGGATATAGATTTACAGCCAGGAGTTTAATGTCCCTGCAGCAGGTGAAGATTTTAATGTTCACATGCCCAGGACTGCACCACATACAGTGCGAGTCCTCCTCCTTTGCGCTTCCCACAGGCTCTTGTGTCTCTGTCCGCTCTGACTGTGCTGAAGTCTGGTAGCTCCACGTTAGCATCTGGGATGCTAGCTGTTAGCCACGTTTCAGTAAGGCACAGTAAACTGCACTCCCTGAAGGTTTTGAGGTTGTTTGTCAGCGCAGCCAGTTCATCAATCTTGTTTGGCATTGAGTTCATGTTTCCCATGATCATCAAATTTCCACTTCTTTGCTAGCCGCTTAGCTTTTAGCATAGTGCCAGCTCTGCAGCCTCGGTACGCCTTCCTTATGTCCACAGGTAAACACAGAACCACACCGATGCGGGACTTTGCTCCCAGAGCATGTAAAAAGTTGCTCGAATAAACGAGCCTTGGCGTTGAAGAATCCGTATCTATAGGATAGAATAATACGTTTCCAAGAAACCAAGAAGGAAGAAGAAGAAGAAAAAAAGAGAAAAAAAGTGCGAGAACACACAGGGCTGCTAGAGAGGCTGTCACGCATGTCGGCCCTGGAAGTATACATGCATACAGTATACATTACATAGTGCTGAAAAAACCATCAGGGAAAAAATCTGATGAAAAAATCATCAGTGGTGATTAACTAAATGATATCATAAATACAGCATAAAATGGTTAAATAACATGTATGATGTAAGCTCTGTTTTGACCACAGAAACTTTCCCCAGGGACGAGGAACCTTTGGAAGAACTGAAGGGCTTTTCCACCATAGGCACCACGGTCTAAATTTCCAGGGGAGTTCCAGGGGACATTATTTTACCCCAGAAAAGTCCCTGTTTGGGGGGTAGTAATTTTCAAAAGTACAAAAACTTTGGGGGTGGGCCCAATAGCACTGAACATTTCTGACTGGTCAAATAAGGACTAGGCTACGAGGTTGGTGGAGGCCACGGTGGATGACACACAGACAGATGGACAGCTGAAGGTAAATCAGGAAGGTAAATCACATACAGCCAACGTGATGTTCGTTAAATGCTATAATGCTAACTGATGTCATGCTGTTGTTACCATAGCCAGAGGTTAATGTCATCATTAAAGCTAACCTTTAATGAATCAAGAATCTTTATTTGTCACTATGTTTTCAAATTTAGATTGGTGACTTTGGTGAATTTAATGGTGTAGAAAAAAAAGTAAGGCAAGGGTTGGCTAAACTGATAGTACAAAATTATTTTTGTAACTATTTTTGTCACTGGCAGCCCTCCAAGATATAGAGCATTTTACCTGTTCTACCTTGCCTCAGTGCTGTCCTGTCTTAATACTTATTCTTACTATGCATCTCACAATACAAAACTCTAAATATGCCATTGCTAGCTAGAAATGCATGTGTTTCAACTTCAGACTGTGCTTGTATTTTTTTTTTTTTTTTTTTTTTTTTTTTGCATGCTTTGGTGTTATTTTTCAACTTCTGAAAGAGGAAAAGGGACACTACTGTATATACTGTATATAAGCTTCCATCAAACAATTTGAAGAACATGTTTGTAGACATCTTTTGTAGACAAAATTATTTTGAAATATTTCAGAGGAATCATGCTCTTATCCAATAATATTTCGTACACAGCTCCTATTTGTCAGCATAATCAACTGATGATATATCACTCTGGGAGTGACCTCAAAGCACCAAAATGATTTTCAGTCTCTTCAAAGTTTAACTGCCCACAAAGTATCTTAAGTGGTGTCCACCACATCCCTCTCTAGCTGTTTTATTACTTCTTGCATGTCACTGTCACTGTTCAGCTACGGTGTCCCTGGTCATGCTGGCCAACCTGGGGCCTGCCTCGCACTGGATGGTCACTGGATAATTTGGCTTACCTCACTAAGAACAACACACAAAGAAAGAGCTGGGTTTGACTTTTAAAGCTTCTAAAGACAGGTTCAAGGCTAAATGTGTCAGACATTTAGTATACTGTACAGTATGGTCTGTATAATACATAACAATTCATAATAAATGTAATACATGGTGGACAGAGAAGAAATGTATTGCTTTCCTATTTCCTGAATTTGTTAATAAATGCAATTAAGGGGTGCCGATGTGGTGACTTATATGCTCCAGCCAGAAAAAAGAGGAGAACGGCACAGTCTGTTACAAGTTAGATTTAAATGCTGGTAATTACCTTTGAATGGGCATCCTGCTGTTGATCACAATGTCATGTATAGTGTTGAGGTCAAACTATGTACCTAACCAGAATGTCAAGTGCTTCTTGTAACAGTTTTTTTAATCAATGAAGCTAATACAAGGAAACCTCGCATGAAATTCAGCAATGCAAGCAAATGGTTTAAGTATAACATTACAAATGGTTTTAGCTTAAAATGGTCTTCAGGGAGCCTGTAAGAAAACAAGTTTAAGGAAAAAGAGATTCTCTTCACTGTAGCTACATGGTAGATAGTTTACTGAATCTGTGGCTAAATTTAATCATTTTGCTGCAGAGGATGGCTTTGTTTGGTGAAATTGGTTACCATTTGTGGAACAATTGCAAGCATATAACAAAAAAATAACAAACTCTGAAATATAGTAGGATTGGTTGGGGGCAGAAAAGACAATGAGTGCAGAGAGGAAATAAGCGGTAGGAAAGGTGGGCAGAAGGGAGGGATTAAATTGGGTGCTAACTCAGGTTAATGTTAAAGGCTTCTGCCACTAAATCAAGCCAGAGGAGAGATGGGAAATGTAGAGGGAAGAAAGAAGAGAAGAGAAAATAAAACAGCGTGGACAGTGGAGGACAGGATGGTGAGATGCGCAGTAAAAAGTGCTGATTTTATACAGAGCCACTGTGAATTCACACCATATGGATCTAATAAATTATCAGTTTATTTGAATGTGGCCTCGGCTCTTGAGCTCTGTCTCTCACACACACTCTCACATATGAGAGTCACTGCTGGTTGCCCCAGCTCCTTTAACTGAACTAAAAAAGAAAGACAAGTGCTAACTCAAGTTGTCAGTCCATTATTTCTCCTGACGACATATCACTACATCAACACTCCCTGTTGACCTTTCTCGCTTCAGCTGGAGACCTTTCTTTGTAACGTTCAGCACCAGCAGTCGTTCTCTGTCACACCTTAGCACCCTTTACACTGTCACAAGAGAGAGAAAAGAAACTAGAGAAAAGGTAAACAAAGAGATAATAGAATAGGGGAGAGAAAAGACTGGGAGGAGAGAAAATGAGAGGAGACGAAAGGAGACTGGAGAAGACAACAGGAGTGAAAACACAAGATCCTTCTTCTTGTGTTTTTGCTCGTGTTATCTTTTCTTGTATAGGACAAAAAATGAGAAGAAACAAAGAGAAAAGCAGAAGCAGAGACAAGACAAGGGAGGAGGACACATTGAAGGGAAAAGAGGAGAGAAAAGACAAGAGGAAAGAAAAAAGTGAGAAGATAAGCTTTTAAAAAATACTAAAGTACAGCATCAGAGAAAGGGAAAGGGGAGGAGAAGTGAGAAGACAAGACAAAAGAAAACCAGTGGAAGCAATAAGAGAAGAGGGAATAATGGAAGGAGATCAGAGGAGGACAGAGACAAGGAAATAAGCAGAGTTCAAGAAAGGAGAGTAAAAGACAAGGAGACAAAACTGGAAAAGGAGACAGACAGAAGGCTAGTATTGCATATAAAATAGGAAAAGAGACAAGGAAAGGCATGAGAAAAGGCAGAGGACAAGAAAAATGGACATAATATCAAAAGAAAAGAGGAAAGGAGTGAAGACATGAAGAAAGGGGACAAGAGAATATGAAATAGAAAGAGTGTGGAAAGGAAAGGAGAATAAAGAGACATGAGAGAAGCAGAGACAAGGACAGATGACCAGAGGCATGACAAGAGGATAAAAGGAGAGAGTATGGAGTAGAGAAGAAGATGGGACAATCAAACAATAGAGAGGATGAAATAATTACAGTAGAAAAGAGGGGATAGGTTTTCAAAGTCCCTTTATTGAGTTATTGTGGGAGGAGTCCAAATGACTCTTACATCTTCATTTTAGAACAACAAGAAAGAAAGCTGTCAACCCAAACCAGAAGCAAAGTTCATTAGAGTGTGGACAGCTTTCCTCTTAACACAACACAACACAAACCAAAAGAAAAATTCTCCCTGAGACCTTGAAACCACCTTTTTCAGACTTTCTCCACCACTCTGTTGATCCATCGGCTTCATTAGATGTCCCAGCTTGGTGCAGTCAGCCTCCCTGAGACTGACTCAGCAGACTGCAGTGTTTAAGCCCTGATGAGGTTTTTTGACAAACAAACGTTCCTCATTTGCATCATTTGGAAAACTTGCCATGCCTGCAATGCAGAGCTTTAGAAACGTGTTAGTCTAGACTGGTCCACGGCCTCTGGTTGTAAGAGGAAAAGCTGTTTGTTGTAGCCCAGTTGCCCAGCTCTCCTCAGCAGTATCAAACCAGCTTGGGCCACAACTGTACAACAGCCTCTGTGCAGTCCTTGGTCTGGGTGAGGCGATTTTGGACTGAATGCTAATGAGTCCCTGCCCTCTTCAACCACAGGTAGGTAGAGAGCTTCTGCCCAGACCCAGTGCTGAACAGACCAGAACAAATCCAAGATGGCTCTCTGAACATCCTCTATTAGACCTCTTGGTGGCATCAGTGCAGTCAGTCTGTGCCAAAGAGTCAAGGCATCAAAAGCCCTAAGTGCAAAAGATAAATATGAGTGATCTACCCTGTCAAAAGCTGTCTCCTGATCCAGCACAATTTCAATACTTACATTATATAAATTGTACGTCAATTAAATCTCAAATTGTCCATGTTAGTTCTACAATAAGTTCGATCAGCTTCTACAATCAATTCCAGGATGTTCTTGAGTCTGTCATAAGGCTCTGGAAAGCACCTTATAGTCTGTGCAGAGGAGAGACACTGGCCTCCATTTTTTAATTAAAGTCAGATTTCCTTTCTCGGGCAGCAGGGAAAGCACTGCTTGCTGACAGGAGACAGAAAGGGATCCTGTTCTAACACTCAAAGAGAACCACATGTAGATCAGGTCCAAGAGTATTCCACAATTGCTTAAAAAATCTGTGGAGAGACCATCAATCCCTGGTGCCCATCCTGATACCTTCTGACTGACAGCAACAGTCAACTCCACCAGAGTCAGCTCACAGTACAGAGCAGCCTTCTCCTCTGGGCTGAGCTGAGGAAGCCCCTTCTGAAGCTCCTCATGACACTGCATACTGCAATGTTCTGCATCAAACAGGCCAGCGTAGAAGAACATTGCATGGCCCCTCATGTCACCCAGACTAGTGGTCACTCTGCCTCCTGGAAGCTCAAGACGGATAATCTGCTTCCTCTGTCCCACCAATCTCTCAAGATTGAGAAAGAAAGTTCCTGAACTGCTGCTTTGATCTTAGCAGTGGAGTGCGAGGTGTACTGCTGACAAAGGACACAAATTTTGTCATATCAACCTCCCACCACATCTAGAAAGAACTAAGATCATCTTTTTTTATTTTCCAATCTCTACCAAAGGTGCTCCAAGTTCTGACAAATAGTACTGTCTTGTAAAAGTTTGATGAACAAACAATGGGACTTAACCCTGTCACCTAGGCTAGGCCTATGTTCACATGTGAAACCAACTGGAATTATGTTCTGGTGCTGAGACTTTAGGAAACGTGGATCCTGTCTATTCTGGCTAGTCATCCTGTTGCTGATCATCTCCTGTGTGTATTGTTTAGTTAGGGGATGTTTGACCCTCTGTGAATCTAACAGATCTTGATGTTTGATGATGCTACTAAGGCTGTGAGATATCTGTGGGTAAGGTTCCTGTGGTCCTCTCCACAGTAAAATCCAGTGTACAATTGAAATCCTCACCAATGATGAGTTGATCTTGGGGATAACTCCTAAGCTCATTTTTTAGCAGTGTGAAAGAGGATACTCTGTCTGCTCCTTAATTTGGGGCATAACTGTTAACAAAGCAGAACACAGAGCCCTCTATTACTGCCCTGACAATTAACAGCCGACCCTTCACCACTTCAGCTGAAGATAAAACAGTTACATTTGCAATGCTCTAAACAGCTACTCCTGTGTTGAGGTTAGTACCATGGCTAAGGACAAAAGAGCCATCCTACCATAAACCCTAGTTGATCTTGTCTGTTTGATTGGTATCAGTGTCTTGTTTGGATAGAGATTTCAGAAATGAACGCTCTTTTGTGCCTGTTTCTGCCATCATCAATATTCAAAGACCCTATTCTAAGGCTCCTAATGGAAAAGTCAGAGTAGAGACAAACAGACAACTCAAAACTGGCAAAGAACAAAAGAAAAGAGGAAAACACTGCTTAGTACATGATCATGTTACTTTCTCTTTATTTTTATTGTCTCTTTAACCTTTACCATTTTACCTTTTGCTTCTTTTCTCAGAGTTGTGATATGCTTTTTTTAGACAGAAGCGTTTCTTTTCATCTAAGAGGTCAAAACCAACCTTTTTTTTTCAGGATGCCAACAGATCTGATAAACTTGTCAGTCTCTCTGAAATCACCCTGACAGTCTTTTTGAAGTCTCATCAAGAAATGGTCTTATTTCCTCTAATGAACAGAGATAGTTCCTGTTGGGGGTTCACCAATGCATAGTGTATCTGGCTCAGAGTCATACTCCATCTCATCATCTTCAAATGATCCCTGGCTGCTGACCATACCCTGTCCTTCATTAGTGATCACAGTAAGATTTTTACCTGCAAAGCTAGTGGAAGCTGTTCCCTGGCTGCGATGTGCTTCAGTGTCTACAGACTGAAAGCTGCTCAGGTTCTCTGCAGCCACTGAAGCCTGTTTCTTGAAGTGGCACTGACCGTCATGCCTGCACCGCTGCCATACCCCCGCCACAGACCCGCCGGGCACCGCCCCAGGTTTGCTCACTGCGGAATTGGTACTCGGCATGCCGTCAGAAGTGCCACTGCAGAGCGTCCACCACACCCTGTGTGGAGGGCACTGACAGTAGGGGGATCTGCCGGAAAATGTCTCTGATAAACATGCAGCTTTCAATCAGCTGATCCTACCTGCTCACAGACAATCAATAGAACCTCCTCCACAGTAACAGCCCTATACGGCAGGACTATCCCCTACTCCTTACCAACAGAGGTGGTGTCTCAGAGGTTGCCATTCCTCCAGCAAACCACCTGACAATTCCGTGTTGAGTTTTGGCCGACTGATCAGGGGTTTAAGGAAAGCTTACCTGCACAGTGGACAGATGGAGAAGACAGTAGGGAAAAACACAGACAGAAAACAATTCAAAACTCTGCAGCACTCACACATCCACCACCACCACTCACACTCACCAGAAGGAGAGGAGAGGAGAAATGAAACAATGAAACAAGGAAAGGAGAGAAAACTGAGAAAAGGAAGAGGAAGACACAAGTTGAGTTAAGATGATGATAGGATACAGAACAGTAAATAAATATGATGAAGTGAAGGTAGTGAGTGGAGGAGGGGCCGGCTGGACTAGAAGAGAAAACAAGGAGAGGAGAGGATGAGGAGGAGGAGGGCCGAGCATCCTGTCTGCATGCTCCCTTCTTGGCAATCACTAACTGAACATCCTCTCTGTCCTCCTGCTCTCCCTCCATCTCACCGTGATCAGTATTCCTCCCACAATGCTCTCTGTTGCTCACTTTGTTCACTTACCACACTACTCCGAGCTTCAGAGTCCACACACACTGAGATGGAAAGCTGGTGAAATAGAGCAGGAAATAAGGCAAAGGCAAATATACTGTGTGCAGTGATTTCACCAAAAGATCTGAATAGGACTGGCAGGACTCTCGTCCAGTTTGGTTTGACTGCACACATTCATACAGATTAACATATACAATATGTCCTCCAACATTTAATTTCAGGACATACTTTTATTTGCTCTGCTCTTTTAGTAGTCTTCTAAAAATGAACTGCTAGTGATCCAAGAGTCAGAGCTACACTAACAACAGTGCTATTCTGCATGGACCCAGCAACCTCCTGCTCACTAGCTATGTTTTCTAAAACCTTCTTTGAGATCTCCATTCTAAAACTGAAGACTGTAACAAGTATGTACCAGATTATTAATACTTAAACTTAAAATTCCTTTGCTTTTTTTTGTACAAAAAAATGCTAATTTATTATTTAGTGTCAGTAAATAACTACAGTAAATCAATTATACTCCACTCAACGATTCTATCAGCATAGAGTATATAATGGAATGACCTTAAAAGCATCATAATAACAACAATTAATTATCTAAAGCTTTTTTAAATTGTAGCAAATAATCTATTTTAATCCCATTATCTTAACCCTCCTATTATGTTTGGGGTCAATTTGACCCCATTCAATGTTTAACATCTCTAAATAACTGATTGACATCATTTTTTTTGGTTCATATTTAATGACTTTTCCTAATTTAATGGGGACAACTACGTAAACATAAAATTAACATGATGATATGTTTTCAATGTCCTGTACACATGTTGTATGCATCTGTGTTCTTTGGGGTCAATTTGACCCCAGGCTGTTTTAGCTGTATAAAATACATAAGAAATATCAACCTTTTACACAAAGTTGTTTTGGTTGTTTTGGATGATATTGAGGCCACTATAACATGCAATTTTATTATTTTCAAAAAGCTTTAGGGCCCTAATCTAACATAACCATAACTGTAGGAGTGCGAGAACCACTTCATGTTTCCACGGTATGGAGGGGGACATCAGTCCAGCACAGTCCAGCTGTGCCTGCAATATGCAGGTGTACACTGGTAAATCCCCTGGGGAAGCACCTGAAAATACTCAGGGCATGAAGGTGGTACTTGACATGGCTGAAAGACTGAATGGTCATAGCATTATATGTGATAATCTTTTATATCGTACGCCCTGGGTGAAGAACTGCTGAAAAGGAAGAATACCATGTTGTACCATGGTAACATATTCAAAGTTTGCCTTCACTGACAGAGCCACTGTCATCTCTTATTGCCCCAAGAAAGGGAAAAATGTCCTGCTGATGAGCACCATGCACAATGATGCTGTCCTGAGCACCAAAGAAGACAGAAAACCACAAATGGTCTTGGACGACAACGTGACAACGTGGTTTAAATTGCTGGGGTCAAATTGACCCCAAGGATGAAAGATGTTAGTAAATTTGAAGGTAACAGGAGGGTTAACTTCACTACCTTTACCATAAAATGACATATCACCTGCAATTTGGTGTCATACCCTGTTTTCCAAGTCACTCGAAAAAAGTCTGAAGTCTGCCTCTCTGAAACCTACAGGGATCCTGTGGCGACAAGAGCAACCTGAGATAAAAAGCAGTACAGATTGAGTACAGCGAATGAAGGAAAACCCAAGGTGATGACTTTCTAAAGAATAAGATGAGAGAAAAAACAAAACAAAAGAGAAAACCAGGAATAGGAGGGGGGGAGAAAGAAACAATTTGCTCTGTAAATGGCTCGCCCCAAGGTTCGAGTTTGGAGATAGAAACTCATTTAGAGAATCTATGGAATTCAATTTACCAGCTTGGTGATTTAAAAAGCCTCTCAAGTGGTGTGTGTAGGTGTGTGTGTGTGAGAAAGAGAGCATGGTGTATATAGGACTGTATGTAATGATTCCTAGGAAACCTATAGACTTGAGTGGCCTAAAGGTTTGTCCATATCCACATCACATGACAGCCTGTTGGTGAAGTGCACCTCACAGGAAGGTACAGAGTTAAAGGAAAGCATTTTTAAAACTCAAAGTAACACAAATGTAAAGGAATAAATGTAAACCTTCTTATAAAATTGACAGTAGGATAAGACATCACCAAGGCAGGGAATACAGACATGTGTAGGCAATATAGACACCACAGAAGCTGAAGATACAACATAGAGAAGAAACTGTACAGTTTTTCCACACACTACATAGCCCATACACATATGATGCTTCACTGCAAGGAAAAATTTTGGTTGCTGACGCTCTTATTCAGAAAGTTACTACAATAAGTGGGAATAAGTGAGTTCACTGTTCTCCTCACCTGTCTGATTCTGTGGAGACTTGTGCACTGCAAAGTCCTCCACAGTCTGCTCTAGGTTCAACTTCTCTCCTCATTTATTCTCAGAGCAGAATATAACTAGTGTCCTAAACCTTTCTGCCCGAACTATAATCCAGACCCTCTGTCCCACCGTCCCACTGAATGGGTTTGATCTGAATGAGCAGGTGTGGGCATCATTTTTTCCAAGGGGGGCATACTGACTTAGATAAAGTAGATCCACACATAGGATAGTCTAATTAAAATCTAAAATACAAAATTATGATTAAACTAAACAAGAATTTGGTAGACACGACAGACTGCTGTACAATATGCTATTTGCCAGACAAGAAGGCCTGGATCCTTTGCAGCTGGGTTACAATGAAAAAGATTACTTACATAAAAAAAATAAATAAATAAATTAAAAAAATTCATTTAAATGCAGGCTCAACCTTTAAATTAGCTTACATCTTTGCAGTAGTCTGATTGACACCATTACACCAGCACTAACAAAACACTATTATCCTGTAAACATAGATTGAAGAAAGACTCCCTAACAAATTATCAAAATAAAAAAAATATTAGACTACAGAGCTACATCACTGAATGAAGACAATATTAATGTTCACAGATACTAATTATGAACAAAAACATTGGCATATTTATGAATGCATATACATAATTCATTTTATGTTTTAGTTGTTTTATCAGGCTACTTGTCTAACTGTGTGAGGCTGTTTTTACCTGTGGAGCTAACTCAAACTTTAATATCCCCACTGCATAAGTATATAAAGTTAAATAAAAACAGAGGGAACTAAACTGCCATACAAGCTTTGTTTCAGAGCACCTACAGTGATAAGTGGTAACTGCAGAGGTGTTTTTGGACCTCACTTGAGTTTCAGTTTTAAATTTCATTGTTGAGTTGAAAGTGAGTTGATGAGTGAGTCTGTTGCATTAAGGGCCTTATTAAAAGCCTTACTCCATGGCATCCGTGATTTTTCTGGCAATGTCACTGCTGACACCCAGGCTGTAATACTGTAATACTGCAAATGCTGCAGGCTTTCAGTGGGCCAAAGGCTCCATCACCACTGTGTTGCCTCATTCTGTGATAGATTGTGAATTAAGAAACATTTATTCAAATGAAAATCTTCAAGATCATATCTTTAAAGTGACTAAAAGCAGGACAGTCAACAAAGCTACACCAGACTAATATATGATCACAAGCTTATTCTGGTCTGCTGGCCTCAACAGTCCTGATGCCACCACAAAAAATGTTACAGCAAAAACATTAACCAAGAATATTTGGTTCTAATGTAAAGGCCTGGTGAGGTAATGGCTACTCACAGTGGTTTACTATCCCTGTCATTTTGTTCATCACTGTGCATCATTTTGTTGAATACAAAAACAGGAAGCTCTGCAGACTAACAAGCTCACATTTGTTGGGTCTCGGTAAGATTTTGACAAAAATCTTTTTAAAGGAGTCTGTATGAATTATGGTGAATGAATCTGTTGTACATTTACACTTCACATGAGTGAATCTGTAAAATGCTGTAAAAAAGTCTTTTACAGGCATGTGGACAGCCTGGTTCTGTCCTGGCACTTGGCTATAATATAAACTTATGAATAAATAACAAGACCAACACTGAATATGTTGTGCATGTTGTTGGTTAGTGTGCAGTCTGCTGATATGGTGGTGACACTGGAAACACTGAGATGGGACTTTACTCTGGTAAAGGGCAACATGATGGATTAGCATATTGATTATCATTTATTCATGCACTGTGAGTTACCACGGTTTTCTACTGACACACACATGCACACAAGTCCACATGCACATGGGAGAAGAGACATGCAGTATTTACATGCATCCTTATTTATACACATGCAAGTTAAAAAGAACATGTATACAGTATGGAGAGAGATACTCTTTAACATTTATATTCACTGGCATTAGATTGTGCAGACACAACACATACTCACATATTGCTTGATGATTTTCATATTTCAAGTATTCTTTAAACATCTCTCATCAGGCCGAATCAGTGGTTGAGGAAGTGATTCCAAAATCACTAAGCAACTATTTGGATAGAATAAACTACACCCCACTCTGACACAGCTGGTTAAAAGAAAGGTTTAAGTGTTTTGAAAGGATGAAGCCCTGTTATTATTCCAAAAAAACATCCACTAATAAGTACAACATGAAAGTGTTAGACTTGGTGATTTAGCTGGGGGTTTTTTGTTGCCAAGGTTTGAGGTTTGACCTCAGCGTGGCTCTAGAGGACACGTAACAGGTCCTGTGGCCATCATCAGTCTGTTGCGTGCAAGTTTAAATTTTGGTCTAAGGAATCACAGGACTCATTAAGATTTGACGCTAATGGGCCATAACTTCCATAGCAAAGTTAGTGACAACCTCACCATCAACCTATCTGACGTTGGCACTACAGCCTTAAAATCTGACGACAGTGGACCTCTTAAGAGCATGAAAGTATCACTAAATTCACTGGTGAAACGTTTGGCAGAATGTGGTAACAAACAAAAATGTTCCTCTACATCAACAGGCTTTTACATCACAATGTTAAATCAAGCCTTAGGGTGACACTAGATGAATGTCTGAAATGGAATAAGGTCGTCCTCTGGGGAGCATGACTATTTTCATTAAAATTCACAGTAATCTGCCCATTTGTTTTTGACATGTTCCTGTGGCATTTTACCCTCACTGGTGACACACATGGAAGGAACAGGATTCTCTGGGGCTCTGTGTATTCTGAATGGCCAGAATAAAGTGAATGGAAGTTTATTCAGTTGGTAGTTGCTCTGGACCAAAGTTGTGGACATGTGAATGGACAGACAAACCACAGGACCTGACTGACATTGTTTAACTGCTGCTAGTAGAGAAACCTTGTCCTTGATTGACAATACACTTACATAATGCAAGCTTAAAAACTTCAAGAACAACTTACAAAAGGAGAAAATTACAGTAACTAAAGCTATATTTCATTTTAGAAAACATTTCATGATATCGTCAAAATGTTGTCATTACCTACAAACATGACCCCTGTGTATTTAACTACTGATGTGCCTTCATCTTGCTTCAGTCCCCCATTACTTACAGAATAAGCTGTTCAGTTATTGGATGCATGAAATAATGATGCTTATTTCTTGAGCAGTTGCTTAAACAGAGTAATTGAAACCTCTAAAAAACAGAAAAGAACACTGGGAACAAACATGTACATGGACAATGACTACACTTAGAAAAGGGAACCTCATAGCAGGACAAAAACAAAACCATCAAGTCAAACCAAGCCTAAATACCATGTTAATTAACTTTACACAACAGAGAGACTATCTGGTGTCTCCAAATTGTCAGCCTTCTTTCTTCCCTGTAGAGTGTTTCACACAAATGGAACTGGCCACAAAACACTGTAGGACCTCTGAACTACTAATAGGCTACAAGTGCCCCCAAGGCTCACAACAGCTGTATGCCCTTTTCCTGATCTCACCTCTTTGAACCAGCCGCTGCTCCCCTGCCCTAAAAACACACAGTTTTTGATGTGGCTTTCGTTTGCAGTGAATGCACAGGAAGACAGGGAGTGCAGATTCGGAGGCCCGGCTTATTACGGCGATCTGCTCAGGGACTCTGTTCACTTTTGTCCTACTGATCTCATGTGGAGATTAATTGTTTACATCACATCGCTCCAATTCCAACCAAGGGCAGGTCATCTGGGTTTCACACTCAAGTGCTGCTTGAAATTCACCGCAAGCTGTCCCTCCACCCCTGCCTCTCTGCCTCTGAGCTGCTATGTGTTATGGCTTATGATATCTGACGTGGAGCATTATGAGTCTTTTTCTTTTTTCCGGCCAAACAAGACAGTACAATGTGGTGTATCTGCTCTCTGAATATACGTCTTCATTCACAGCCACTTTTTGTTTTGCCTCAAAGCATAGTTCTTTTTTTTTTTATGAACCTGGGTTATATTTTTCTTGTTACCGTCATGATGATTGATTGGTTTCAAAATCCTGTGTCATTTTGAAGTGTGGAGCTGGAGTAAACTGGCAGTGCTGCTCTCTAACACAAACACAGTCTCCACTCTCTGAACCCAACCAATTAAAACACATCCTTTTAACATATTTAGCAATTGCTGCTGTGGGAACATGACTTATTAAATGTCCAATTATCCATACCCTGAAATCTACATATTAGCCAATATTGTTATCTCAACAAGTGGTAAGTTGTTAGTAAGTAGCTAGCAACTAGTCATGTGCCATCGTCATGATGCTGCATCAAACTTTTAGTGATTTTTATTTTAGATTTTTATTTGCCAATAAAAAAAAACAAACAAACACCAAACTCTTACTCTAGTAGTGCAGGGAGAAATATTGTGATGAGTGAGCTTACACATAACTGGGAGACACAGGAATAACTTATGTCTGAAGTTAGTCTGAAAGAAAAATAATTTACGACCCTGTGCGAATGCTTTATGCAGGTTATACTGATTCAAATTCACATACTCACACAATACTCACAAAAAGATCAAAATATGACTGTCATGGTACAAGTAAGAAAACACACATATATAATATGACATAGTGTAGCAGCAACTTCTGTTCTTAAAAAAGTTAGTTCTTAGTTCAGCTACATAAATGTCTTAATCTGTGGATTTATTAATTTTAGTCTATAAAATGTAAAAACAGTAAAGAAGTAAAACAAAAGACAATCACTACAGCTT
Source organism: Scortum barcoo (assembly GCA_023238725.1). Lineage (NCBI taxonomy): Eukaryota > Metazoa > Chordata > Actinopteri > Centrarchiformes > Terapontidae > Scortum > Scortum barcoo. The sequence continues at coordinate 26,170,813 of CM041554.1, forward strand.
TGTCTATTTGATTAAATTAATCTGAGCTAAAATTATTTTTTAAATACAGAGAAACTCCTTTATTTAAGGTTTAGCATTATGCTGGATGAATATTTGTCTATGGCTATTATTTGGGTTACATCTTTTGAAAGAAACTACCAAACTACCTCTTTGCTTGAAATTGTATTTGGATATACTGACATACAAGTGTTTATTTTGTTGTTGTTGTTGTTGTTATTTTAGAAAATGTGAAAATGCACCCATTTTAAGTGTTTCAGAATGATCACATTCGATCTCCACACACAGAATCATAATTAGTCTCATCAGTCTGCAATCCAGAAGAGATTTACCCTTGAAAATCTCTATGAACCAAGGTTTTAGGAGACGTGGATTTAAAGGAAATGGTTAACAGGGTCACGGAGAAGGTTAATAATGTTAGTGCACTCTGCTTGAAGAAATATTGAAGGAAAAAACTTGATTAGACAAAATGTGATTAGATTTGCTGGAGAGAGGAAGAGAGGATAGAGAAGTTCCATAGACCCATTAGGGAAACAGCATTAATATCATAATGACCTGGAAAATGTCTGAACATATTCTTTTCTTTTCTTTCTTTTTTTTTTTTTTATTAGAGAGCAGAATGTCCACAAAACATATCTTTTATTTTCATAAAAATAATTTTATAAAGAAATCAGACATTTGTAGACTGTGAGGAGAAAAAAACATTCTCTCTGTCCAAATTGTAAACTGAGAGTGTATACTGAGAGACTATACCTATACTGAAAAGGTAGTGGGCTTTTAATTTGAAATGAATTTGAAACGTGGGTTTGTATTAATGACAGCAAGACAAGTTTAACAGGGCAAACAGAAGTAGGTCAGAAAACAGGGCTGAAAACATTGAAAACAATGCCCTAAAGTCGCCTGAAAAATCCATGATTGCAGGTCTGAGGATCAAAGATGAGCTGTGTGTGTCCTGCTGATTTTTTTTTCCCTCATTAAAAATATAATTATATAATATGATTATATAAAAACATACCAACAAATTCATCTATCATTCCTCATCCATCATTATTTGGTATAGGAATATGTTAACAGTGGACCGCTATACATTAAGATATTTTTGGAGCTCTGGGTTGTGAAGATGTTAGTCAGTATAACATTCCCAAGTAAAACTCTCATGAGAAAAACATTTTTATCCAACAACACATTATATAATTTTTATGATATTGTATAACACATATATGTATAACACAATATGTGCTATACATTTGTCCAAAAACCTGGATCTCATCAACTGTCACTCAGTGTAGCAGAAGCTAAAAGCCATTTTAGACCACATTACATACTGCTAGTCATATGACACAATCTGTGAGAACCCTAAGAAGATACCTGACTACCCCCTGAGACAGTATTCAAAATGTGTTTTTAATCTTAAAACGTTTTATAATATAATATTTAGACAATGCAATCTACAAATACTTAAGAAAATGTTATTCTGATGTTGCTAAGACTAAGGCTCTATTTTTCATGACACTATTTTCAGTGGGTTTTTCAAACAAAACACTGATGAAACTTATTAGTCTGACTTTGTTGCAAGAGAAGGTTTCTGAAAGTTCTTTTTTTTTCTTTATCTTTATAAAGTTTTATAAGTAAATATGAGCTGTGGACCATTCAGGGCTTCCCAGCTAGTTGAAGCCTTGGATTTACCTGCAGGGTATCCTGCCAAGCAGAATACAGTGCACTCTGGCCTTTGCTTGTCCATGAAGTCCCCATCTCCACTATAGGGACCTTAACAGCATTGTCCTATACTGGAATAACACCAAGCTTCAGCTGCCCCTGATGTCCCAGGAGGAGATATTCAAGGTGATGTGGGCCAAAGAAGTTGTGCTGTATAAGGACTCCAGCAAACCCAAGGCACCCAGGTAGGTGAGGAGGTAAGAACTGGGAGGAAGCGGAGAGCTGCAAGCAGAGTCACGGATACGCCACAGAGTCCTGGAGGGAGAAGTGACTAAGGGAAGAATAAGTCTGAGAACTTTCCCAACTCCAGACCCAGACGCTCACAAGAAGAGAAGGACCAGGTATGAAGACTTGGTCATCGACTGAGCAAGCCTGGAAGACAATGTATATAGAGGTTGGCTGGAGAGGTTTTATAAGCCAATCACTCCATAGAGCCTTGTGTACACTAAGCATCATGGGGAGAAGAAGAGCTATAAAGAATATCACAGACACTGCAGAGACAGCCTCCAGATGGCTCTGGATCCAGAGACGAGATTCATGGGGAGCAGTGAGTGCCACCTGAACACAAGCCAAGGTCTGATCAATCAGAAGATGTCTGATGTTAAAAGACCTGAAACAACATCAATGATGATGCATTCAGGAACATCAAGATATGTATTTAATCAAGTTAATACAACTTATATTATTAGACTTAAGAAGCAATTAACTATGCTGCAGATTACAGCTCCAACTACAAACTATAGGTCACACTCGAGACCTCACAAAGTAAGATACCAAAGTTCTGAAGACAAGAAAATCTAAACTGCAGAACAACGTTGAATTTTTTATAATCAAAAGACTACTAAAAGGCTTTGTTATCTACAAAGGAAAAGTGGTGCTCTGAATAGTCTTTTAATGAAAACAGACTGAAAAAAGGAAAAAGAAAGGTTGGAGACTTTCGTTTATTCACAGTCTCTTAACAAACTACCTGGCATATTCTGAAAGCTTGCACCATTGTGGGGCCTTAAGCAAACATCAAATATTGAGATGGAGAAAAGTGTATGATAAATATTGCAGGTATCAAAGGAATCAGTGCACAGACGTCAGGCCTGGAAACATGCGGGCAGGTTCACGTGGGCCTGAGAGATAACCAGCCAGACAGACTGATTTAGTTCCATGAACAGAGAGAGACGATGGAAAAGCCGCATGTTCAAGCCCAGGCTGTCATGCGATCTTTTCTTGGCCTGCAAAACGCATGTTAGTAAAGTGTTTTAAAACAACTCAGAACACTGATGGGAACATGAGTGAGCTTGTCTTGCGGAGCTATATCATAACTCAAAGTAGATAGATATTGTGAGGAAAATATCAAGCATAACTCTTTTTCCATGCACACACACGTAATAAAAACAGCATGTTAGTAGCACAGCAACATCTGTCTTTCTTCAGTTTCTACACCGCATCCATTCACCCACAGAACTAAGGTTACAAAAGACCATCTCATCAGCTTTGTGAGAGCCTTGAGACTTAGACTTCAGTCAGACACCAGTCACAAAATTTAGGACTGTGAGACTCATGTTACCTGAGACTCTAATGCCTGAAAACTTGACATGACGACCTATAGATAGATTGATTAAAAAATGCTCGACTGAGTGTAGTTTTGACTTTTGAAGCTCTGACAAACTGCCATGAATAATTAATAACATAACAAGGATGCAGGCAAAGGCAATCTAATGTGCACTCACAGCTCCGAATGCTGGCACCAGAATAACTCCAGATTCAGATGAGAAAAATTAGCCTTTCATTATTAAATTAGATTGCACACATAAATGAGTAGCTTGATACTCTCCCCTCCTCTACAGTATACCACCTGTTTTCCTCCCTACAGTCATGAAAATGATTCTGATGCACAAATAATTTATTTAAGTGTTAGTTTCTGATTGTAGAAGTTTCTTTCATTGTTGTTAAAAATGTATTATTATTTAGAATTAGTTTTAATTTTACATTAAATTGTATACATTTATTATAAGTAATCTATTTTAATGACACCCAACTTGTTTTAACTACCTGTGTGAGGGACTTGTGATAAACATTGAATGAAATGTTCATGCATCTTGTGAACTTTCAAAACTGAGACAAAATTTTGTTATTAAAGTTGAACATGGTGAATTTCTATACATTTTTTTATTAATCTGTATTCCCCCAGCAGCTAAAATTAAAGCCTTGTGTTTGGGTTATTGATTCAGATCAGAAAGCTGTCAACATTACTATGCAAAAGTACAAGGTTTCTACAACACAAAAATATAAATGACTACTAATTTAAAAGTATCAAGTAGGATTATCCTGAAGAACAATATACAGATTCATACAAAAATAATGTAATATAATGAAGTGTGGTGCGGGAGGAAGGGCCAAATTTGAATGTTGCATTTTCAAACAGCAACCTACAAATCCCACTCATTTTACCTTTAATTGCCTTATAAATTGACTGAAATGGTGTTAATAGGTTGTAAAGTTAAACATAAAGAATACCCTACCCTACTATAAAAGAACACAAGGTCAAGGTCAGTCACTGTCATCTTATACTGACAGTGTCTTAATAAATTTGAACACATAGACGTTCCTTGATTCATTACATTATAGTAAATGTCAGGTTTCCATTAAAAAGAGGTTGTTGGTTTGATTTTTGCTATTGTGCTATTGTAATTTTTAAAGTAAGGATTGATGGACCCTTCCGACTGGCAAATCACGCAAATCGTTTGGACTTGGTTCAAAAGATACAGGTCAATACATCATCAGTTATGAGCACTTCAGGTTGCAGTTACACTCTGCAGCCATTGCTATCACACAGCCAGTGTAGACAGCTGCATTGATTAAAAGTAAAGCATATCTGTTCCATTAGCCACCAACTAAAGATGCATCGACTAAAAATGTGTCAACATCAAGTGAAAGTATGAACATCTTGTGCTGTGTGAGTGTGAGTGCAGATATACTCAATAATTATACATACACATGTTCGCTATGTATGAGATTGAAATAAATAGTCTGATATATAGACCGGAACCGGGTCGTGGGGGCAGCAGTCCGAGCAGAGATGCCCACACTCAAAAAAATCATTCCTGGCCCCCATAAACATGAAGCAATATTTTTAAGTAAAATGTAACTGAAATGTATTAAATTAAAAGTTTATTTGCCCAAATAATTAAACATTATGTAAATATGCTTATTACAAACGGAATGTAAACAGATCGAGTAAACTTTATGTTATTAGATCACTTAAGGGGACGGTGGGCGTGTGCCAGCATGTTGTAACTGCCATAACCTACAGGTTTGCCCGGACCCTGCCGTGACTTGGTTTTGTGGACTTCGCATCAATTCTGACCGACTGAGGGGGGCGAATGTGCAGTATATTGTATTAACGGTAGTAATATGCTATTTTAGAAGTATATTGATGTTGAATTTGTTTCGAGTTTCACAAAGACAATGTTTGGCATTTATATTTTTGAGAGGCTAGTGAGGCTAGTGAAGTTAGATTAGCACGTGTCTTAATGCATGATTGATATGGCTTTTAGCACCAGCTAGCAGCACCGCTTCCACCCTGGTTATTCAAGCGGAGTGCATTTCAGATTATGGTTGGGCGGCTGCCACTCAGGCTGCGTTATTTGCTAAGATACTGTGGGTCCCTGGCGTCCGTGACAAGGCTGGGTGTTGCCGTTTCCACTAGGCGGGACGCGACGCACTTCAGCTAATGGCTAGCGCTAGGCTAACGTTACTGCTGCGCGCCCTGACTCTTTCTAACACAGCATATGATTATAAAATAAATATCTTAACCGGCTGGCACCTGCTGCTCCGGGTTTGGCACTAACTCGTTGGCTTGTTCTACAGCGGACAAGCTGAATTACGTCCAGACAACAGTGGTTTAAAAATATTCAAACTGATTTAATGATAAAATCAGATGGCCCACAGGGGGGGGTGGGGGTTGGGACATACTCTGAGAAAATACTAATTTTCTGTGGTTTTGTTATCAGTTAGTGTTGAATTCAAACTCAAAGTCAAACTTTTCTTACTCAATGCCAGTAGCATTTACAGTGATTCTGACTGTTGGGTGTAAAAATTCAGATTGTTGCCTTTCAAAATACACCAAACCTGTGCTTCTACTCCAAATGATTAAAAAAACAGCTTAATATTTACTTTGAGTATGCCTAAGACAGGTGTTTAAGGCTGTTTTACAGGAATGGTAAGAGGTTAAAGCTACAACAAGCAACTTCTGGAGAATGATATGTTGATTCTTAAATGTGCACACACACTCACACAGACACCTCTCTGCAGCTGTTTACTTCTCAGCCAGATTGGAAACTAACAATGTTATATATTTCGCATTACTTAGGGCACATCATCATAGGGTCAAATCAACAAAGAAGAACAAAGATCTCACATTTTGTATGGGCAACCTCTCAAATTATGTGAGTACATGTGATGGCATTGTTAAGGCTTTATTAACTAAGCCATAGTTTTCAGCAAAAATGTTACCTTAAATTACATGTTCATCTGTTTTCTTTTCTAAGTAGAACATGTGAATGGGTGTGTGGAAATGTAAGGTGTGTGGAAAGTCAGTAGCAAGTAGGTATGAGTTGCTTTCTTGTGCTGCAGACACAGATGTACAATCTGAAACTGATGTAGATGCACATACTTCAAGTATTGAAGATCTTCCTAAAGTTATTGAGCAGAGTATCGCCTTGGTTATATTGAAGTTAGAACATATTTTGTTTGTACCAGCTACAGCTACTGATGAATTGCTGCAGGAATTGAATTATCTGTTAAGCTCCGTATCTGTTTGGATGGAATTTACTTTAAAGAAAATACTTTTTTCACTGGGAGAGGATTTGCAATTAACAGTATCGCTATATGTTGATGACTTTGAGGTTTGCAACCCCTTAGGCACGTCCAGAAAAACTTATAAACTTTGTGGTGTGTACTGGATTTTGAATAATTTACCACCTGGATCTCATTCAGCTCTTTCTTCCATCTACTTGGCAGTTTTATGCAAGAGTACTGATGTAAAGGTGTATGGGTATGAAAAAATTTTAGAACCCCTTTTACAGGATTTGATCATTTTAGAAAAACAATGTGTTTTTATTGCAGGTCTTGGAGAGTTTGTGAAAGGCACAGTCCAGTCAGTCATTGCAGATAATTTAGGAGCCCATGGGATAGCAGGCTTCATTGAAAGCTTCTCTGGTGTCTACTTCTGCAGGTTTTGTACAGGTGAGAGATCAGACATTCAGGATAAAGTCAGGACATTTTAACTTTCGAACAGAAGACCTACATGAGACGCACATTAAGTTTGCAAAGGAGAACTCAACGATCTGTTGTGGAGTAAAGAGAGAGTGTTTTTTTCCCCAAGAATTTATCTCATTGTCATGTTACTCGGGGCTACCCTCCTGACATTGTCCATGACTTATTTGATGGGTGTTGTTCCAGTTGAGATTGCCCTCTGCATTGGTGAATTAATTTCCAAAAAGTATCTGTCTCTTGACACACTTAACAAATTAATCTTGAACTTTCCATATAAGTGGGGAGATAGAACTAATAAACCTCATATTATATCACATACCTTACACCTCTACTAGGACCATAGGAGGTAACGCCCATGAGAATTGGAATTTATTGAGGTTGCTCCCATTTATAATAGGAGACTTGATACCAAAGGCAGAGCCTGCTTGGCTTATGTTGCTTGACTTAAAAGAAATACTAATGAACTTGCTGTTGCCCCTCTTCATAATAAAGAGACCATTGCCTACCTGGACTGCAAAATCACAGAACACAGAGATAGATTCCTGGAGCTTTTTCCTGCACAACTCTTACCAAAGCATCACTTTCTTGAACATTACCCTCAAATGATCGAATGTTTTGGGCCTTTAGTAGGACAGTGGACTATGAGGTTTGAGGCGAAGCATAGTTTCTTTAAGCAAGTTGCTTGTCATACAAACTGTTTCAAGAATATACCACTCACATTAGCAACCAAACATCAGCAAATGATCGCATATCATATCAGCACATTACATCTTAAATCTGCTTTGGAAGTTGGAAATGTTTCCACACTTCCTGTGGATCTACTGAACAAGGAAGTAGTGGCAACCCTCAGGCAGAAATACCCCAAGATGAATGATGTACATCTTGCCAAAAATGCAGCCATCAAAGGAATCTCCTACAGAATTGGCATGCTAATTCCATATGGTTCAACTGGTGGTCTGCCTGAGTTTGCAGAAATTCTTCAAATCTGCATTGTTGAAAACAGTTTGAGCTTTGTTATAAGAGTATTGTGTGCATGGTATCATGAGTATTTCAGAGCTTATGAGCTGACTACATCTCCTAATAGAGAGGTTGCCCTAGTTGATCTTGAAAACCTGGCTGATGCTTATCCACTCTATGACTACACTGTGGGTGTGAAACGGATGGTTACTTTGAAAAGGCACATTATTGTTTAAGGTAGGTCTGTGAGACTTTTCTTTCTCACTAATCTTATGAAGTAGGGGTGTAGCAAATAATCGCATGATCAATTGTCAATCATCTGAAAAATTGTATATTAATATTAATATTAATATTAATATATTAATATATATATAAATATAAATATTATAAATATAATATTTATATATTATATAAATATTAATTTTTTTAATTTTATCATGAATTTTTTTTAGGTTTTTCAGAAATTCAGTGTAGCACAATACAAAAAGATGACGACAGATACTGTGGTCATGTGATTTCAACTAACAATCTCGTGAACATTAATTTGCCTAAATGCCTAATATAGAAATGTACCATAATGAGAAATATTTGCACTTAAGTAAAAACAAGTACACACAGTATCAGTGATGTGAAGCAGCACTCTATATTTGCATCAATTTTCTCCTGATTTACATGCAACACTTTAACTCAAAAAGCATTGTATTTGTATTGAATTCTCCCTTTGTGCCACGTCAAATCCCTGAAAAAAGTTTTTGTTTTTAATTTTAAAAATCGAGTAGAAAAAAGAGGGTCCATACTTTTACAACAGCATAACAATAGAATGATATAGTTAACCATGATTCCATGAGTGCGTTACATTAGAGCTTAGAGAGGCTTTGCATCTAAAAAACAAATATTCCGAACATTTATGAGAAATACCCTTTGGTATGGTTATGGTTTAGATGTTAAATGAAGTCAGTGCTAGAAGCTAAGATTTATTGCTGAAAATGTGAGCCTGCACCAAATAAGCCACTGCAAAATATGGGAGCCCTAGGCTAAAATTCAACATGGTAGGATTGACCAAATGGGAATTCTCAGATTAACTGATGAAAATGACCATTAGTTGAAGTTCTTAAATGAAGCTGCAGTAAGGGTTCAGTATTTTTCATAACTTTTATTTCCTGTATTTGTTCCCTAGAATACATTGAGTGAAAGATGTCAAGTCCCATCCACCTGAGAGTCGTCTTTGGCAGAGATGATGCCAGAAAACTTACCCTTATGTCAGGGATCAACTTGTCCTTGAGATAAAGACTGCTTTTGGACTTACACAGCAGTTCAGGCTCCAGTATAGACGCAGACTTTGGAAATGAATATGTCAATCTTATGTCAACCAGTGAGATAAAAGACAGGGATACTCTGAAAGTGGTATTTTTTGCTTTGCATGTGAAGAAACTAGCTCCAGCATTCCAGGGACTGTACCACCTTGCAGCACCAGCACCCCAATGCCTTCTCCCACTACATACCACAGCTCTGTGAACCTCCTCAGCTCTCCATCCTCGGACGGACGGAGTTTCTCCTCTGATCACTCTTTTGGCAGTGCAGACACTATCATTTTAGATCCAGATCCAAAGTCAAGAACCTCGTCTTGGCCTCAAGTCTTCATCGTTCCCTACTTTTCATATTTTTCTAAAATTCAACTCCAAAGAGCAAATGCAGAATTCATAGCAAATGGCACTCTTCTTACAATGAGGCTGTGGTCAAGGAGAAAATGCAGGAGTATTATTGATGATTTTTTGCACACTGCTCTGCCGATGTAGAACTTCTTTCCAAAATTATGTTCAGATAATAATTTTCTGGGGGAAAATATTATTTTATTCTGCATTAACATATGTTTTTGTACAATAAATCCATGGTCATGTTATTTCCTACTGTTTTTCATGTGAATAGCATTTCTTAAGACCACATTTTCAGAGACTAATTATAAAGGGAGACTGTGCACTCATTTTTCCAGTGAAATGCAGAGTGGTGACATATCAATGTATTGACACGCCATCAGCTGTCATTCAGATTTTGTGTAGCTGCACAACTTTGATATTGATGGCTTGTACAACTGCTCTCTGTAGCTTGACAATCAGCCTGACATGAGCTGGGGCAGGTACTTTAAAGACTATGTTGTTTACAGTTTGACAAAGTCCTGGAATACAGAAACCAAATGATACACACCAGAATGTTGAGTACAAAATTATTCGTCTTAAACCATGAGAGTTGTTACTTCTTTGGATCTCCCATTTAGACCTCTTTTCTGTCACTATTCCTCTTATAAATAAATGCAGAATTCATGGGTATAACAACTTTGCTTTCATTTTTCCTTCCATCTTACTTCCTTCTTCTCCTTTCTATCCTTCATATTCTTCCTTTATACTTCCTTTACTTTAATTTCCATTACTACTCCTGGCCACACTACCGCTCCTCCTTCCCCCTACCTCACCGTCTTCCCTTCTTTACATTTACACTCTCCATAACTTACTCTTCTATCCTTCATCTTGTGTTTCATGTTCCTCCTCCTCTCCTCCACCCTAGTTTTAACACATCCCACAAACTTTAATTTAGGTCCAAACTTTATGAATCTTCTGATAACTTCCAGAGATCCTGCAAACAAGCAGGGAAATGGAATGGGGGGAGAACTAATTTCTGATAAAAATCTGATAACTCCTGGAAAATGTCTTAAAATTGATTGCTTTAATATTTAATATACATTCTTTTGCAGAGTGAGGACATTGAAGTCAAGAGGGACTGTGTACTTCGAAGTCTGTGTGTCTACCTCAATGTGGACAGCAACACTCTCATCAAGGAGTACTTGGTCAGTAATTGCATTTTACTATGAGCTTTCAATCTTGAACTTACAATGTTTTCAGTTTATTTCAAAATGGTCAAATAGTTTTTCACCATTAGAACGTCAACAGTGAGGAAGCATCCAGGGGGGCATCCGAAACAAACAGATGCCCAAGATCCACCTCAGCTGACTCCTCCCTGAGGGACCGTGCTTCTCCCCTTTCGAGTAACTGAGTTTCTCACCCCTATCTCTGAGGGAGTGCCTAGCCACCCTGCGGAGGAAACTGAGGAAACTCATTTCGACCTCTTGTGTCTGCGATCTTGTCTTTCTTTCAGTCACTTGTCTACCAAAGTTTCAGTCACTGACCATAGGTGAGTGACCATAGAGGGAGAGATCGACTGACCAGTAAATCGAGAGCTTCGCCTTTCTCAACTTAGCTCCTTCTTCACCACAATGGTCCGGTCCGGTACACCGACTTCGCATAACATAACCGCGGAGGCTGCACCAATCCGCCTACCCAATCTGTCAATCTCACGCTTTCCATCTTTCCCTCACTCATGAACAAGACCTCGAGAGAACAAGACCCCGAGATACTTGAACTCCTCCACTTGAGGCAGGACCTCCACTCCAGAGAGGACACACCACCCTTTTCCGAGTCGAGAACCATGGCTTTAACTCCTGGCCACTTGGATTTGGAGAGGTTGCTGATTAGAGGACTCATCCCAGAGATGGAAATCCCCAGCCGCTTCACACTCGGCTGAAATCAAACCGCTCCAGCACTCCCTCTGGCCCCTGGCTACATGCCCCTGGCTAAGGTCCAACAGGGCAACATCATCCTGAATAAGATTATGAACAGAACAGGTGACAACAGGGCATCATCTGCAAAAAGCAGAGATGAAATCCTGTGGTTCCCAAACCACTGGACTCCCTCTGGCCCCTGGCTAAACCTGGAGAAATCCTGTCCATAAAGACTGGTATGAACAGAACTGAAAGGGCAGCCCTCCGGCTCCAACATGCACTGGCAGGTAGAAATTACCTGTCCATAAAGACTATGAACAGAACTCCGGTGACAAAGGGCAGCCTTGCCGGAGTCCAACATGCACTGGGAACAGTTCTGACTTACTGCTGGCAATGGAATGCCAAGCCCTGCTCCGGTCGTACAGAGACCAAACAGCCCTACTCGGAGACACAGCAAACCTTAGCAAAGGCCCACAAGGACCCCATACCATGGAGCACTCCCCACAGAATACCATGAGGGACACGGTTGAATGCCTTCTCCAGATGCACAAAGAACATGAACATGTGGACTGGTTGAGCAAACTCCCATAAACCCTCAAGCACCCTGTGGAGGGTATAGAGCTGGTCCAGTGTTCCACGACCAGGACGAAAACCGCATTGTTCCTCCTGAATCCGAGGGTCGACTATCGGCCAAATTCTCTCTCTCCAGTACTCTGGCTTAGACCTTCCTGGGGAGGCTGAGAAGTGTGATCCCCCTGTAGTTGTAACACACTCTCCAGTTTCCCCCTTTTTAAAAAGAGGGACCACCACCGGTCCTGACCCCAGTTTGCTTACACTCCAGAGGTACACTGTCCCCGAACCTCCATGCAATGCTGCAGAGGCGTGTCAGCCAAGACAGCCCCACAACATCCAGAGACTTGAAGTCCCCAGCCTCCGCTTCCTCAGTGGAAGGCATGTCGGTTGGGATTGAGGAGATCCTCAAAGAAGTGTTCCTTACCACCGTCCGACAATGTCCCCAGCTGAGGTCAACAGCTCCCCAGCCGCACTGTAAACAGTATTGGCAGAGTACTGCTTCCCCTTCTGAAGCACTGGATGGTTTACCAGAGTTTCTTCGATGCCGACCGATAGTCCTCCTCCATGGCCTCACCGAACTGCCTCCCAGACCAGAGTTTTTGCCTCCAGGACCGCCCAGACTGGCTGCATGGCTTGCTTGGCCTGCCGGTACCGTCAACTGCGTCTGGAGTCCCACAGGCCAACATGGCCCAATAGGACTCCTTCTTCAGCTTGACGGCATCCCTTACTTCCGGTGTCCACCAGCGGGTTAGGCAGGCACCAGAGATCTTGCGTCCACAGCTTCAAACTGAGTCTGAGTGGACCATGTTCTCTGCTTTCATTGTCGACGCGGCAATGTCCCCAGCCTCCCTCATAATCTGGGAGAAGTTCTCCCTCACAATACCTGGCAGACCCTCACAATACGTTGGGGTCTGCCAGGTCTGTCCAGCTTCCTCCTCTGCCAGCGGGATCCAACTCACCACCAGGTGGTGATCAGTTGACAGCTCAGCCCCTCTCTTTACCCGAGTGTCCAAGACATACGGCCGGAGAGATCAGATGAAACGACAACAAAGTTGATCATCAACCTCCGGCCTGGGGTGCCCTGGTGCCACGTGCACTGATGGACACCCTTATGCTCGAACATGGTGTTCATTAGTTATGGACACCCCTTCTGTGACTAGCACAGAAGTCCAATAACAGAACACTGCTCGGGTTCAGATCAGAGAGGCCAGGTATCCAGGCCTCCAGGTATCACTGTTGTTGCCCACGTGAGCGTTGAAGTCCCCCAGTAGAACAATGGAGTCCCCAGTCCCAATCAGTAGGAGCACTATCAAGTACCCCTCCCCTCCCAGGGACTCCAAGAAGGCAAATGAAGCGGGTACTCTCTGTACTGCTGCCAACAGAGACCTTCGGCCCGTAGAAACAAAAAAAACAAACAACAGCAAGAGACCTATCCTATCCCCACCCAAAGGCGCAGAGAAGTGACCCTGACCCTCAGGGTGAACTCCAACACATGACGGCTGAGCTGGAAAGCCCACAACAGCTCACGCTCACCCTGGCCAACTCCAGAGTAGAGTAGTGGAGGGTCCAGCCCCTCTCTGCTCCCTCTGTGCTGTGTGCTGTGGGGTCCCATGGGCACCTGGCCACCAGGCCTTATCCATGATAAAGTTGTGAACCGCTCTTAGTCAAAATAGCTCATAGACAGCATATATATATATATACACACTACCAGTCAAAAGTTTAGACACAGCTTCTCATTCAATGTCTATTTTCTTTATTATTTTTGACATTGTAGATTAATACTGAAGACATCAAAACTATGAAAGAACACATATGGAATTATGTAGTAAAGAAAAAAGTGTTAAACAAACCAGAATATGTTTTATATTTTAGATTTTTCAGAGTAGCCACCTTTTGATTTGACAGTCTCAAACACATTAAGAAGTCAAGAAATTCCACAAATGAACCCTTGGAAAGGCACACCTGTTAACTGAAAATCCATTCCAGGTGACCACCTCATGAAGCTGATTGAGAGAAAGCCAAGAGAGTGTGCAAAGCTGTCATCAAATCAAAAGGTGGCTACTTTGAAGAACCTAAAATATAAAACATATTCTGGTTTGTTTTAACACTTTTTTCTTTACTATATAATTCCATATATAGTAATATATATGTATATTATATATATATATATATATATATATATATATATATATATATATATATATATATATATATATATATATATATATATATATATATATATATATATATATATATATATATATATATATATATATATATATATATATATATATATATATATATATATATATATATATATATATATATAGATAGATAGACCCTCCTTGAACCGCCACCTTACTGTGGTGGAGGGGTTTGTGTGTGCCCGAATGATCCTAGGAGCTATGTTGTCGGGGGCATTACGCCTCCTGGTAGGGTCTCCCATGGCAAACAGGTCCTAGGTGACGGGCCAGACTAAGAGCGGTTCACAAGCCCATCATGAACAGAAGAACATCAAGGACCGTTACGTCGCCCGGATTGGCGTTACCGGGCCCCACCCTGGAGCCAGGCCTGGGGTTGGGGCTCGCAGGCGAGCGCCTGGTGGCCGGGTCTTTGCCCACTGGGACCCGGCTGGCCGGGTCAGCCCGAAATGGCGACGTGGGCCCATGGGCCGCCTTCCAGTAGGCTCACCACCCGCAGGAAGGTCCATGAGGGGCCGGTGCAATGTGGTTTGGGTAGCAGTCGTGGCGGGGGCCTCGACGACCCAATCCCTGGACCAAAACTCTGGCAATAGGGACATGGAATGTCACCTCGCTGGGGGGGAAGGAGCCTGAGCTCAAGTGCGGAGGTTGAGAGGTACCGGCTAGAGATAGTAGTCGGGCTCACCTCCACGCATAGCTTGGGCTCTGGAACCCAGCTCCTTGAGAGGGGCTGGACCCTCCACTACTCTGGAGTTGCCCAGGGTGAGCGGCGGCTGGTGTGGGCTTGCTTATAGCTCCCCAGCTCAGCCGCCATGTGTTGGAGTTCACTCCGGTGAACGAGAGGGTCGCTTCCCTGCGCCTTCGGGTTGGGGATAGGTCTCTTGCTGTTGTTTGTGCCTACGGGCCGAACAGCAGTACAGAGTACCCGGCCTTCTTGGAGTCCCTGGGAGGGGTACTTGATAGTGCTCCGACTGGAGGACTCCATTGTTCTACTGGGGGACTTCAACGCTCACGTGCAAGGGCAACAACAGTGATACCTGGAGGGGCGTGATCGGGAGGAACGGCCTCCCCGATCTGAACCTTCGAGCGGTGTTCTGTTATTGGACTTCTGTGCTAGTCACAGTTTGTCCATAACGAACACCATGTTCGAGCATAAGGGTGTCCATCAGTGCACGTGGCACCAGGACACCCCTAGGCCGGAGGTCGATGATGATCGACTTTGTTGTATGCGTTTCATATGATCTCCGGCCGTATGTCTTGGACACTCGGGTAAAGAGAGGGGCTGAGTTGTCAACCGATCACCACCTGGTGGTGAGTTGGATCCGCTGGCAGAGGAGGAAGTTGGACAGACCTGGCAGACCCAAACGTATTGCATGTGAGGGTCTGTTGGGAACGTCTGGCCGAGGAGCCCTCTGTCAGGGAGGTGGGAGGTCTTCAACTCCCACCTCCGGAAGAGCTTCTCACAGATTCCGAGGGAGGCTGGAGACATTGAGTCCGAGTGGACCATGTTCTCTGCCTCCATTGTCGACGCGGTTCGAAGTTGTGGACGCAAGGTCTCTGGTGCCTGTCGTATGGCGGCAACTCCCCGAACCCGTGGTGGTGGACACCGGAAGTAAGGGATGCCGTCAGGCTGAAGAAGGAGTCCTATCGGACCATGTTGGCCTGTGGGACTCCTGACGCAGTTGACAGGTACCGGCAGGCCAAGCAAGCCGCAGCCCGGACGGTCCTGGAGGCAAAAACTCGGGTCTGGGAGGAGTTCGGTGAGGCCATGGAGGAGGACTATCGGTCGGCCTCGAAGAGATTCTGGCAAACCGTCCGGCGCCTCAGAAGGGGGAAGCAGTACTCTGCCAACACTGTTTACAGTGCAGGTGGGGAGCTGTTGACCTCGACTGGGGACATTGTCGGACGGTGGAAGAAATACTTCGAGGATCTCCTCAATCCCACCGACTTGCCTTCCAATGAGGAAGCGGAGGCTGGGGTCTCTGAGGTGGACTCGTCCATCACCCAAGCCGAAGTCACTGAGGTAGTTCGTGAAGCTCCTGCAGTGGCAAGGTGGCGCCGGGGGTGGATGAGATCCGCCCTGAGTACCTCAAATCTCTGGATGTTGTGGGGCTGTCTTGTCTTGGCTGACACGCCTTTGCAACATTGCATGGAGGTTGGGGACAGTGCCTCTGGTGTGGCAAACTGGGGTGGTGGTCCCTCTTTGGGGTTAAAAAGGGGGACCGGAGAGTGTGTTCCAACTACAGGGGGATCACACTTCTCAGCCTCCCCGGAAGAAGGTCTACGCCAGGGTACTGGAGAGGAGAATTCAGGCCGATAGTCGACCCTCGGATTCAGGAGGAACAATGCGGTTTTCGTCCTGGTCGTGGAACACTGGACCAGCTCTATACCCTCCACAGGGTGCTTGAGGGTTTATGGGAGTTTGCCCAACCAGTCCACATGTGCTTTGTGGATCTGGAGAAGGCATTCGACCGTGTCCCTCGTGGTATTCTGTGGGGGGTGCTCCATGCGAGTATGGGGTCCGGGAGCCTTTGCTAAGCAAGGGCTGTTCGGTCTCTGTACGACCGGAGCAGGAGCTTGGTTCGCATTGCCGGCAGTAAGTCAGACCTGTTCCCAGTGCATGTTGGACTCCGGCAGGGCTGCCCTTTGTCACCGGTCCTGTTCATAATCTTTATGGACAGGATTTCTAGGCGTAGCCAGGGGCCGGAGGGAGTCCGGTTTGGGAACCACAGGATTTCATCTCTGCTTTTTGCAGGATGATGTTGTCCTGATGGCTTCATCAGGCCAGGACCTTCAGCATGTACTGGAGCGGTTTGCAGCCGAGTGTGAAGCGGCTGGGATGAGAATCAGCACCTCCAAATCCGAGGCCATGGTTCTCGACCGGAAAAGGGTGGCATGCCCTCTCCAGGTGGGTGGAGAGGTCCTGCCTCAAGTGGAGGAGTTCAAGTATCTCGGGGTCTTGTTCACGAGTGAGGGAAAGATCGAGCGTGAGATTGACAGGCGGATTGGTGCAGCGTCCTGCAGTTATGTGCGGTCGGTAAAATACCGGACCGTCCGTGGTGGTGAAGAAGGAGCTGAGTCGAAAGGCAAGCGAAGCTCTCGATTTACCGGTCAATCTACGCTTCCCACCCTCACCTATGGTCATGAACTTTGGGTAATGACCGAAAGGACAAGATCGCGGATACAAGCGGCCGAAATGAGTTTCCTCCGCAGGGTGGCTGGGCGCCTCCCTTAGAGATAGGGTGAGAAGCTCGGTCACTCGGGAGGAGCTCGGAGTAGAGCCGCTGCTCCTTCGCATCGAGAGAGGAGTCAGCTGAGGTGGCTTGGGCATCTGTTTCGGATGCCCCCTGGACGCCTCCCTAGGGAGGTGTTCCAGGCATGTCCCACCGGGAGGAGGCCTGGGGAAGACCCAGGACACGCTGGAGAAACTATGTCTCTCGGCTGGCCTGGGAACGCCTCGGGTCCCCCCGGAAGAGCTGGAGGAAGTGTCTGGGGTGAGGGAAGTCTGGGCATCTCTGCTCAGACTGCTGCCTCCGCGACCCGGTCCCGGACCAAGCGGATGAAGAAGAAGAAGAAGAAGAAGAAGAAGAAGAAGAAGATAGATAGATAGATAGATAGATAGATAGATAGATAGATAGATAGATAGATAGATAGATAGATAGATAGATAGATAGATAGATAGATAGATAGATAGATAGATAGATAGATAGATAGATAGGGTTGACAGCTGTTTTGGTTTCCTCTCACTATACACAAACACAGACCTTTACTGTGAAATGTCATGATAGCATTTCTCTCTCTCTCTCTCACTCACACACACACACACCATTCATCACAGCAGTGAGTCATCCAGCCCCGTAGAAAAAAAAAAAGAAAAGAAATATCTGGGCCACTGTGCCGAATAAGCACTGACACTTCATTTCAAATAGCTGTTTAAGATGAATGCTGAACACACACAAACGCAACAACAGCAGGGCAGTCACTACCTTGTGCCAAATATTGAATCAAACCTAAATTAAAAAATGACTAAGCTGTCTAAAAACAATCAAATCAGAGAATAACTTTCTTCAAAATTTCGTTCATTTTGGTCATATTTTAGTATGAAGAGAATTGTTTTCTGATTTGGTCCCATCTGCCTTGTTAGGCTATTAATACAAACACAATACTTCCAGTATCTGTTTCAAAATAAAAGGACTGGCAGCCTAACTGTAGTTAACAGTTACACAGTTTTTTAACTCACTCTTGTTCAACAACTGCAACAGTAAAATGAACTGACACATTTTATTTTATTTTTTTACATTAGTACAAACCAGATTACACACACTAAACCTGGGGTTTGGGGGCCCTGAGGCCATTGGTTGTCTTGCATGATTGGTAATTCAGCCTTCATACTACCTTAAAACATAATATTTTAATCTGTCATGCATACACACACCAGAAGTTGCTCTCTGCGATTACTCATAGTCCAAATGATCATGATTTTTTTTTTTATTCATAAGTGTCTTTGTGTGTATGATCAAGACAAAGAGGCCCAGTGTGTGGTGATCACACCCCTGTCGGCCAATGATGGCTGACACGGCCGTTTAAATAAAAAAAAAGAAAAAAAAAAAAACGCCGGCAAGTTGGGAGCTTGCAGCTGTCGTCCTCCATAGGACCTACTCGGCTTTGTTGCGTCGATCAAGTCCGCGGTCAGTAAGATCAACCATTGCGTTCTGGAACCGGACCTCAAGGAGAAAATTTGGCTCCACCCAGCCTAAAACTGTGTGGATTTCATCAATAAAGACCACAAGAGCTCAGGATAAGTCATCCGCCAGCAGTCTTGGTCCCAGTTATCCCTCCCTGGCTTGTGTTGGCCGTTTTTTTTTTTTTTTTGAGTGGAAAAACTCTTGTGTATGGATTTTGGGGAATTGACTTCCTTGTTTTGAGTTTGTTCTGAGTACCGGTAAAACCCGAAGTGGAATTTTCGTTTGTGAACTCACAGTGACCTGCGGGTCTTCCGGAGTGGAGTTTTGTGTTGGAATGAACTGGTTTAAAGTGTGCAATGAATTGACTTTTGTTTTGCTTACTTAATACATTTGAAAGAAAACAATCAAAGCTTGTGTGTGTCTGAGTGTATAATTTCTTGTTTATGTGTATTGTGTACAAGTAGGGTTCATGTCCATCTTAATGGTATGTATCCTTTGTGGGGTTTGAAAAAAGGGTTTTTTATAATCTCTGTCAAACCGCTACATAAAAAATGGAGCCCAATGTTAAATAACCTGAGAAATACTACAAAGAAATTCAAACAAGAGGCTGTGCTCAGCCCAATGTCCTCCCCTATTGATTCTCCCATTTCAGAGGACACAGGACACATAGTCATGGGGAAATGTTACCTCAAGATGGAGTTTCCCACATTTGGTAGGATGGAGGAAAGCCCAGATCCATTACTATACTTGGAAAATGTAAAGATTTTCTGTCTCATAACCCGCCTCAAGCCTTGCTACCCAACTGCGCAACAACTAGAAGAGCAGCAACGACAACAGCTACAGGAAATATTTGAGAAAGAAAGTGAAGATGAGGATTTTTTGGGATTCCCCGATACCAGCTGTGTTCTAACAAGTACCCCTAGAAAATGGAAAACACAAAGGGAGATTTCCAGTGATTCCTATAAAACAGACCACCATAACACAACAGTGGATGAATCTGAATAATGTGGAGGATAACCGCCTAATAAGATCCATATATATACACACACACACCACTGTAGATCAATGATGGCTGACACGGCCGTTTCAATAAAGAAAAAGAAAAAAAAAAAAGGCCACTCACGCTTCATCTCCTTTAAGTGGCGTTGTTGGATCTGTAAGACAAAAAATTGCAGGCAAGTTGGGAGCTTGCAGCTCTCGGCCTCCATAGGGCCTACTTGGCTTTTTTTGCGTCAATCAAGTAAACGAGATGTTTAATATGTCTCTCCATATTTATTCATCAATCTGGATGGTTTTATTGTTATTGCTGATAATCAGGACATTTAGTTGCTGCCAACTATGGTGTGTGTGTGGTGAAGTTGAAGGACAGAGAGGAACTTGGGCTGGAGCAATGGGGATTATGAAAGCTTATTATTGTTTATTTCAAGAGGAAAATGAAAATGGGAATTAATTTCAGCAAAACACACAGAGACACACACATACGCACAATGTCCAGAAGCCTGTGATGCAGCATAATATTGTGCTACGAAAGCACAATTGCAAAAGTCACCTCTGTTAGTTGGTTAAATAAGATGCCAGCAATAAGTTCAACACCGACACAAGCAAAAATGCCAGGTGTCTGTGAACCATCAGAATCTACAGTGACACACACACAAACACACACACTGCAAAAGCAAAGTACAAAACACTACAAAGCCACCTTTTGAGTTTTTTTTGTTATTATATGACAGTATACTAGAGAGTCTAGTGCACTGCACGCCATCCATAGGGGTTGAACATTACATAGCTGTATAGGACAAAGGCCTAAATGAGGTGCTGATCCAATCAGATATTGACAAAGCTATGGGGGGTGGTTTCATTACCTACTGTGAAAAGTGTAATGTCAACAGTTATCATTAGCTACAATTGTTTTACCCCTCATTTACTTTAAACACCGTCATTTGGTATTGTTAAATTAAAGATATTGTGCTTTGTGTTTACATTAGCCAATCTCAGGATCAGACAAAGAGAAAAGTTCAAGGTTCAAGGTTCAGTGGATGAGAAAAATAAAAACAGTTACATAACATATACATAGGTCAAGGCTGAAGATTAGCTTATTAACTTGTTTTGGGACAGTTCACTGAAACAGCTAATACTGTCATCTTTACCTGACTTGAAACAATACAAAATTAGGTGACGTACATGACAGTATTTACATAGTAAAAATGGTGGTCTGGGAGATTTGAGTAACTGCAGTGAGAATCTCACTGCTGTTTGACATTGATTAGCTTCAACTTTGGCACACACATCTTGACGGACTCAAAGAAACTAATTACAGTTTGGAGGTCAAAGGTCACTGTGACCTCACCAAACACAATTTTGCCCATAACTTAAATTCTATTTCAAAATATCACACAAAGGTATAATAACAAATAAAATATGAAGTGTTAAGATTTTTTTACCCAAAATGCTAAGCCAAGCTCCCTGTGACTTTATGACATCTTTGTAAAACATTTATCATTATTCATTATTCAGCATCAGGAACGGTAGATTGTGAGCATATTTCACATTTGGTAGGATACTGAAGTGGTGGTACACAGCAAAATCAGGAGTGTCAATTCAACTCTAATAGAGTTAAATTCAACACTTTAAAAGTGTCTATATTGGTCCACACTAAATCGAGTTAATTCAACACTTTTGAAAGTGTTAAAGATTTTACACTGTGACAGAATTGAAACAACACTCTCAGTAGTTGAAATTTAACACAGGCAGTGTTGAATTTACACAACGCTAGTGTACAGTGTCAAAACTGAACTCTCAGTGTATCATTTTTAACACTAAATACAGTCAAACCTATGTTAACACTATAGACAGTGTGAAATATAACTCAATATTTAACTCTTTTATATAGTTAATTTCTATTTTAAACACTACTGGGAGTTAATAATCCTAATTTCACTCCCCAAAACATTACATACTACTAAAAATTATTAAAAAAAAAAAAAAACACACACAATACAAAAAACTTTATAGTTTGAATCAACTTGTATTTCATAATACATTTTCACATAACAGCACTGCCTTTGCTATAATGTCCCAACAACAGAAGCACTCCACAACAACAGAATACAATAGATTACACAATATTACAATGTGGCACAATGTATGTTTTTTCATCCATCTCATTGTTTGTCACAGGGTCTATAATAAATCAACTCCTTCATCGAAAAAACAGCCAATTAATCTGCCCTGTCCTCAACACAGTATGCATTGAAGTGATCATCAAAATAAAGAGTGTCCACTCTGCAAGTCAAAATGAAAGCTTGATCATCATTTATATTGATATTTATGATCTTTCTGAAAATAGGAATTTCCATATTTGTTCTGATACAAACAAACATACCAATCAAATATTCTGTTCCATAGTTTTTTACCCAATTAGTTGTTGACACTTCAGAGTATGCATTCACATTAAAAAGAGCACTTAATATCTCACCACCCTCCAAGCTGTCAATGATTACCTTCTTCACTAGACCAAACTCAATTCTCTGAAAATTAAAATTTTCCCAGTGGTAAGCTAGCTGTCTTTTGTGTTGTTTCACCAATTTTTTTGTAATATTTTTGAAATTCTTCACAGATCTCTTTAAAAAATTATGTTTGGCCTCAAGTCTGATGCACCATACATGAAAGAGTGGACCTATTTTACGAATGCAGCGCGGATAATGTATCATAAAATGATGCTTTGGAATCAATCTTTTCTGAGGAAATAAAGACTTGAACAGCTTGTGGTGATCACTAATCAAGTGCTTCAAATAGTATGTCATACCCTTAGTTACAACTGGTGAAAACACAATATTCACAATTTGAATCAAGAGCAGAAGCAGGTTCCAATAACTGTTTTGTCTTTCCATAACATCACCAAAAATCAGAGGAGCATTTCTCACAAGACACCATAACTGAATTGCATTGAGTCCAAGATCCTTACTCTCATCCATCTCCAGTCTTCATAACCCTCCTCAGTTTCAGCCACTTTGACATACTTCTGACTTTCTCCATATCTCACCTTCACCAACATGTTGTACTAAAAAGAAAACAAAGAAAAAACAAATTTGTGAATTGTCTACAATTTATCTGATGCTACAGTAATTTTTCTTTACAGTGTAACATGATGAGTAATGTCACTACACTAACAGTCTCGACAGTTCACTTAACATATTTAGTAGATTAATTTGTGTATAGAGAACTGCCAAAATGTGAATATTCCAATACAATACAAATGCATTACACTTGCTGTACTGTCATACCGTAACCTCCAATTTCTCCCTCTATGAAAAACTGCCCAATTTTACAGTGAAACCCTACTTAAAAAGTACCTACAAAAAGTAAAACATGACATTGGAAATGCAAACGTAAACTTATGTCCTTCAGAATAAAACGTTAGTTTCGTAAAATTGGCAATTATTATTAAGTCTAAACATCCAACATTTGAAAACCCCCTATGTATATCATCAATACATTACAATACCATATAATAATAATATGTAATATAACGTCTGCAGCTAGAAACGAGTGCTCGCATTACATTGATGGGGTTAGCTTAAAACCCCTCACAGAAGACGTGGTTGTCTCTTCAGCATTGTAACAGAAAAAATTGCATGCATTTATCAAGCACATTGTGCGTGTTAATAGGCAATAAAAACGAAAACTTTATAAATCCACCAAAAACAGCATATAGCAGTGTGCTTTGAATATGAGACCTACCCTGTCATGAGAAGAGCGAACTAGTTTATTGCTAACTTCACATGCTCAAGCCTTAGCCTCCTTACTCTGAAGAATTCAACACCGCAACGTTAACCTTCACGGACCAGTGTAATTTAGTCCTATTTCATACTTAACGTTACTGTGTGTGTGGTATAACATTATGATATAATTTCAGTTTAATATATAACGTTAAGTTAGCTAGCTAGCTAGTAAGCTAGGTAATACAGTTTGACATTGTCGGCTAACCAGCCAACAGAATATAGTTAACTTCCTGCTTATCTCATCCCCCTAAAACTACTGCATAGTAAATGTAATTAAAATTCTTTGGTTTACTTACACGAGTGAGCTCTTCACAGTTGAAGTGAGGAAAAGAGAGTAGTTATGTGCTCCCGCGTCTTGAGGCAAACACCTCACAAAGACATTAACTCTCTGGTTAGTTAGCGCGTCCAAATAACGCGGCCGATTTACGATGACGTAGCAAAAAGGCGCTGAGTCTCCGTTTCCAGTTGTGTCAAAAGTACGGACTTCAAACTACATACCAGTTTTTAAATCGTGTTGATAGGCCGAGTAAAAACAGAGTTATGATAAATTATTTACGCGGTGTTTTTTCCTAAATATCGTCGCCAGTCATGTTTAGTGCAGGAAGACGCGGCAGAGTCTCAAACTGTGTCGAAAGTGTGGACTTCAAACTATATACTAGTTATTTTTTAATCGTGTTAACTATGGCGTCATTTAGCTGTCATAATCATGAGAGCGCAAATACAGATTAAACGAGCACAGGATCAGGAATTGAGGGCGTAAAAACATAAAACTGAGAGGTTAAAAATAATCTTGTGGCGAATAAAGTTTTTGTCTCGAGCATATAAATCGTGACAGAGCGCAGATGTGGAAGCTGCAGCTGCTCGCTCTCACTTCAAACTTTTCCTCGCTCTCGATATTTTTCACAACCGGAAATACGTCATGGGTGTAAGGCTCGACAAGACAAATTTAACAGATTAAATTTTTTCTTCTGCTTTTTTCTGCATAAATCTCTTAAACAACTTCAGCCTGGCTCAAAACTGCCATCATTTTGAGGATTTTAACCCTTTAAATGCCAGTTTGATTACATGATGTCACTGTTGTTATTTATGAAAAAAAAGTGGTATTTTCCATATAACTAATTTGAGGGGGCCAGGGGGATTTTATTTTAAATCAGTCTTGGATATTGATGCATCATTAGTTTTTGTGTAGCATCAGATTTAAAATGTACTACCCTCTTAAGTAGGTCATGAAGGACAAAAATGTCCACTTCCAGAAAACTGCTATAAAAACTTAACAGATTCATATTTTTATAATGATGATATAATGATAATTCTCCGCTTTTTTCCCTGATAATTATTACATATTTGATATTTTGATCAGGACTGAAGTTGATGGAAAGACTTGACTCAAAAAAGCAGAAAAAATATTCAATCTGTACTACGATTTTTCTAGCAGTTTTTGGAAGTGGACATTTTTGTCATGTCTTAATGATTTACTTAAGATGGTAGTACATTTTAAATCTGATGCTACACAAAAACTAATGAAAGTCAATATTTTGGCTAATCTTTGACATATCCAAGACTGATTTAAAATAAAATCCCCTGGCCCCCCAAAATTTTTATTACTTTTTTTTCATAAATAACAAAATAACAGTGACATCATGTAATCAAACTGGCATTTAAGGGGTTAAAATCCTCAAAATGATGGCAGTTTTGAGCCAGGCTGAAGTTGTTTAAGAGATTTATGCAGAAAAAAGCAGAAGAAATTTAATTTGTCTAAGTTAATTTGTCTTGTCAGAGCCGAGCTTTACACCCATGACGTATTTCCGGTTGGGAAAAATATTGAAAAGTATCGAGAGCGAGGAAAAGTTTGAAGTGAGAGCAGCATGCAGCTGCAGCTTATACCGGTTGTGACAAAATCTGCGCTCTGTCACGCCACAAGATTTATTTTTCATGAGAGCTCGAGACAAAAACTTTATTCACGCCACAAGATTATTTTTAACCTCTCAGTTTTATGTTTTTACGCCCTCAATTCCTGATCCTGTGCTCGTTTAATCTGTTTGTATTTGCGCTGCTCATCATTATGATTATGACAGCTAAATGATTAAATGACGCCATAGTTAACACGTCGAGTTAAAGAGACTTGATACTTAATTTTTTATGTCGTGTTTTTTCCCCGAATAATGTCGTCACGTTTGGTGCGCGTTTTGTGCAGGAGGAAACTGTAAAGAACGGGCTATTGTAAGGAAAAAGCTAAACACCTATTGACCTAATCAGTATTATGTTTATATATACACAATATATTTCAATGATTTTTATTACAGTTTTTAATCATATAAATATCTCCCCTAACAAACATTATATTTATATTCTAACTTATAAAAATGGTTCGTTAGACGTGTTTCTGGTTTTTACAGTAAAAAATCTAACTTTTTTCTGTTCGGATTTTATAGTTTTTCTGTGATTTTAGGTCCAGCGTGTTAATACAGTTTATCAAAATGAATCACTGTAAAATCACACTTGTTAGGTTGTGCTGAAAAGAATGATACCAAACAAGGCATGGTAAACAGTTTTTAAGGTGAAATATGAAGGCCAATTTGTTACGTTCCTTAGAACCAGGCAGGAGAACCCACATGCAGGACACGACTCATGGCAGAATGGTTTTGAGGTTTTAATAGATAACAAAAAGGGCACCACAAAACCAAAGATCCAAAAACAGAACTTGATCCGTGGCTCAAAACAAAAAGCAAGTCCAATCCAAAAATCACCTGAACATAAAAAACTCACTCGTGGGTGGCAAGATCCAGAACATGAAGCATGGAACATGAAACACACGACACGAAACGTGCAACATGAGGCAACAATCTGGCAACGAGACAGGGGAAACGTAGACAATATATACACACATGAGGAAAGGGGCAACAGGTGGAAACAATCAGGGCGGGGCAGACAATCAGACAGGCAGGGAAACACAATGGCAGGAAGTAAAGGGACCTGAAACATGAGGGAAAGTTGATTTCAAAATAAAACATGACACGCCAGAACAAGGAAACAGAAACATGACATACAAAACTTAAACAAAACCAGAACAAAACAGGACACTGAATGACTCATGACACAATTATACCCTGGACTCCAGAGGGGATTGTGGTTCAGTGAGTGTTGATTTTAAAATTAAACAGAGTTGTTCGAATTTGACTCCCAGGATCAACATCAAGTCTTTTTAAGGAATAACTCTCTGGTAGATGAAATGACTAAACAAGTGTTGAAATGACTCTATTGTTTACACCAAGCACCAACACTGGAAATTTAACACTTCTGAGTTTGCTGTGTACTCCACCTGGCTGCTCACCTTGAAACTGTGGTAGATGATCTTTTGTTATTTCATGCTAAAGATGCTTGTGGAGCGTTCACGTTTTACAGTTTGTAGCTTCATTGCAGTAACATCCATGTATGAAGCATGTCATGACATGTCTGATAGTTTGTATTCTATCAGAATTAACTTTGTTGGCCAAGATGTGAACAAAAGACAATAGAGATTAGAGAATTTATCTTTTTTGTTTCTCTCAATTAACTTACATTCTAACAGACATGCAGAAGAACAAGGACAACAAAGCTTAGCTGGTAGACGTCACCAAATAAGACCACTGTTGTGCAGCCAAACAGTTTGTTAATACCTTTAATTTCACTCAGGCGCTGGTCCAAAATCCACAGTCAGAGCTGACCATGGACAACTGAGATTACATGGGATTTACCTGTTCATGAACCACCTGAAACGAGATTACAAACAGTTATTCAAATTTAATGTAAAACATATAATGCGTAAACATTTAATTGTTTTACAGTTGATAAAACATGTTTTCTGACAAATCTATTTTCTCATTCTAATTGTGTTTTTAATCAAATAATCTGTGCCATCGTTCAGTCAAGGTGGGCACTGGGTGCCTGATGAAGCCAACAGGACAACATCATCTGCAAAAAGCAGAGATTTTCATTCTACCATTAATTAATTATAATATGTCGACCTATATACACACCCAAAGAAATTAGAATTTCACCGTAGACAATGGCGAATCAGGTGACTTCTTCAGGCAAAGACCAAACACGATGTTGGCCATGGCTGAGATATGCATATACTTGAGGCAGATTAGACCAAAGGCTGGTAAAACATTACCGTCCCAGGTACAAATGATGGTGATTGTCACTGAATTACTATTACAATGACAGCAAATATCGACTTTAATGATCACTCAATCATGGTTAATATATTATATTATGTAACCTATTTTATTCCTACTTTCTTTTTCTGCTGTATCCTTAAACTTCTGGATGTGCATGAAACATGGAGGGACTCAGTAAGTTCTCCAATTATAATGCCTTACTAACAAAGTCATTACGTGAAATTTAACACACTAAAATTAAGGAGGAAAACTCCTGCACTAAATAAAACCGTTTACAGCCATTAGAAAAAATACTTGATAAGCCTTTATTGGTCAGCTGGACAGCCTGGTCAGCAAAAGTAATTAATATATAAAACTAAAATAGGAATTGGAAGCCAACTATTTAATTTGGAGCTAATGTTTTAGGATAGCACAACCTTATACTTGATGGCTAATTAGGTGCCAGTTACGTTCATCATGCCCTCTGTTTTATAGGAAGTTCCAAACACAATACAACAATATTATTCACTTAACATCATACCTGTAACATCTGTAATGTGCAAAATAGCTGCGTGGGTGTCTTGATTGGTGAGTTTCATAGTTAATATCAACATGACAGTAACTTTAACAATAATAATATTTCAAACAGCATTTCAAAATAACTTTTACGTGTAGTTTCCAAAGACTGAATCTGAATACAAGTGTAATTTGTTTGCCTTTTACATATTTGCATTTAGTCAGATTTTGCAATAATTATACAATGTTTGTAATCAATGGTTTTGTGTTTTTGGATAATACACTTTTTTTTTTTTTTGCATTTTAATACTTTCACAAAATAAGCCATAACTTAAAATGTCAATGTGTTGTTTTGCAACACTAAGTGACTGATGTGTAATGAACAGATGGGACCAACATTGTTGAGTACCAATCGACTGCACATTTTGTGAGGGATGAAACATCGACGTGCCAGGCCTTCACCATTGTTTTAGGCTACACCATGAAAGCAGACTCTTTGCTGGGAGCTGTAGATTTATGTTTTCAAGGCATTCTTTGTGTTTGACATCAGTTACACCAAGCAGTGCCTCTGCTCCTGGGAGTTTCTCCTGTGTGCAGTATATCACGTCGACAGACTTGAGTCTTGATCAGTGAAGTTTTTGAGGACAAACAAATTTTCCACCCCACAATTACTGTAGGGTGTGTGAAAATAGTACTTGGGACGTGTTAAAGGACTGTTAATATTGCACAGAACCATTGATGGATGATAAGGATTGTTAATGTTAATGTAATGATGTTGATGGTGTTGTGCTATAATGCGCTTTTGGTGACACACACACACACACATGCAGTGTGGCTTTAACATCAGCAAAGCAAAACAAAAAAAAAAAATCCCACAGTCTCCTTCATGTGGTGGCTGAATTCCACACCATCATAAAATTAACTGCAGCCTGCATTATTGGAGCAACTATATTTCTCTCATCTAGCCTTTCCAATGGTTACAAACTACTCTAATATACACCCAGACATACATCGATTCATATTCACACACACAAACACACACCCACCCTGTGGTGCAGCCCATTCACGGTCATGCCCTGTCGTTAAGCCTGCTTCCACTTTTTCCTCTAGTGGATGATTGATTAGCTAATTAGTTTTAAGATTAATGTTTCTATTCTTTATATTTAACCTAACAAGCTCCATCTGAGGATCCAATGCATATTATAGCCATAAAACTAGTGTGAAATGAAATTCTAAAGATATGGAAAATAATCCCATTAGCTGAGTACAATGTATTGGAATAAAACCACTTGTTAATCTGTGCCTAGATTTAATTTCTACCCTCTAATGGACTTGCCTCCATTAATTTCACCATTTACTCAACAAAAACATTGCCCTCATTATGGCCTCACATGCATATTCAGTTTAAAGGGATAGGTTTCACTTACATTTTTTGTACATTCTACCATTGGTCACCAGTTAAGTAATGAGAAAAGTCATTTATGTATTTGTTATGTTCCCTTTTATTTTATTATTCAGCACTCTGGCCTCATGTCTGAACAACCTGGTCACTTTTACGTGTATCTCTTATGCACAAAGTTGGTTTAATCTGGCTTGTTTTGTGATGGGAGCTCAAACAGGTGTAAATGCAACACATACAGCTTGAAAGGTCACTTCTTCCTGTTAGCTTAAGCGAGCCTGGCAAAAACTACAAGTGGTAGCAGTAGCTAGTAAGTCTGCAAGAAGTGTTTGAGTAAAGAACGATGCCTGTTTATTGCTTTGCTTTCCTTGACTTGGGATACATCATTCATTGACAAGACTGGATGTCAGATAACATATCATGATGTTGATCACGTGTTAATACAAGGTGTAAATGGGGTCCGATGGGGGCCAGTTGATGCAGTTTGGGCATATGGTTTGTAGAGGTATACCAACCAGGGCAGATGCACAGAAGACAGGAGGGTTTTTAAAACCTTCATGAACTGGGGACATTTAAGAATTCAGATTGTAAAACATGGATGTGAGTTAGCTGCTGATTCTTCAGTATTCTTCAGCATTATGAATGAAAAACAACTAAAGCAAGTAACATGGTTGCACAAATCTAAACAACTCAATTAAAAATGATGTACTACACTTCACAACTACAATCCTTTGAAAAGTTTGCATACATTTAGGTAACCAGGTTAGACTCGTGGTTTTTGCCATGTATACCTGTAACCAGGCCGCAGGTGGAGCCAGAGAAGCCTGATTTTTTTCACAGATTATCTGTCTGATGCAGTTTTAGTGAATATGACTAAAGCCATTTTTAAATAAGTTACCTACTCCTGCTTAAATGTAGAATTCATTATATTGAACTAACTTCCAGTATAGGCATAGAACCCTTTAAATGACTGCAGCGGTATCCACACAGTCAATTTCCAATGAACATGAAACATTTGGTATATTAATTTCAAATGAAATGTTGCATTGGACCATCTAAATCATCACTGGCAGCAAACATTTACTTAGTTCTTGGATACAATCACAGTAGTGTACACCTTTTAGTCATTTCGGACATAAGTGACATTTTAAGCATATTTCACCTGTTTGCAAAATGGTACATGCTCCACAGGTGAGTCACTCAAAAGGAAAGGCTCTCCACTTCCTTTTTTGCTCTTCACATCCTGCTTTCTCTCGCATTGTTTACTCGAGCGTTTCTCAATTTAGGAAAGCCAGGAAGGCACAGTGTCATCTAGTGGCTTTAGTGTGAACATTGTATTTTGAACTAGGCTACATAGAAGTTTGTGTCCTACATTGTCATTTCATGAGTGATGAAAGACATCTGTAATCTTCCCCCATCTCACATAGTGTTCTCAATTATTGATCACCTATTCCCTCACTCTCAGTTTTGTCAGAAAATAAAATTAAGCTTGTCCACAGTTCAGAGTCACCATGAATGAGTGATTTTCAAAAACATGTGGTAATGGTCTGGGGGATTTTTAGCAGCATATGGTCCATCAAATTTGGCAAACTCATTCACCACTGAAGCAAAACCACCCATGCTTTCAATTTTAATCTCTTCTCTCCTGTTCCCTTTTCTTTCTCTCTCATTTTCAGTGACCCCCAGTGTTGTTCTGTCTCTGCTCTGAGCTCACTGTTATGATTGAGTGCTTATCTTTATGTAAAAACAATGCTGGTGCAGAATTGATGTCAAGCCTACTTTGGTAATGATTTTGTATAATATCATTATGTCTTTCTTTGTCTGAATGAAGATTCTCTTTTGTTTAACAGAAGAGCAACATGGAAGCGCCTTCCTTTTTGATAAAGCTTATAGTTAGGGTGGGCACAGGCTCGCCCTTAGTTATGCTGCTATAGGCTTAGACTTAGACTGCCGGGGGGCTCCCATGATGCACCAGGGCACCTCTCCCTCTTCCTCTGTCTCTGCTTCCTCTTTCTCTGCCTCCTCTACTCTTATTTCAAAGCCAAAGTCAAAGTCTGCATTTTTGTCAAATCGGTGGCATGTGCAGGACATGCTGAGGATTGAAAGTATGTTTCTCTTAAACCCTTTGGTGCTTAATTTACAACAAAATAAGCATATTGATTCAAACTACAACCAAACTAAGACATGGCAATAAAACAAAGACATGACAAAATCACAGACAGTGCAAATTGATATGGTAGTAATGCAAACTGGAGTCAGCTTATAAACTGGTTAAAGTGGTTAAATGGTTAAATTGGTTAAAGTGTTAAAGTGGTTAATGTGAATACTCTTATGTCCTGTAAAGTGCATGTTACTGCCGGAGCCCCGGTCCTCTTTGTTCTCTCCAGTCTTGCAGGTTCCTCACTGATTCTGGTTGTGGTCCATCTGTCTGAGGTTCACTGGCCTGGTGGGGACATGATCTGTGTCTGTGTTGTGGAGAGAAGGTCGAGTGGCCCAGAGCTCCATATGAGGACATCTAGAGATGCACCTGGACTCACGGACTCATTTCCATTACCTTGTGATACCTCATACGTGGACTAAACCCATGAACTCAGCATGTATAATTCCCTATATGATTGATGATGATGTTCTCTGTACATGTGGCATCTATTGCACGTCTGTCCGTCCCAGGGAGAGGGATCCCTCATCTGTGGCTCTTCCTCAGGTTTCTTCTTTTTCCCATAAAGGGTTTTTTTGAAGTTTTTCCTGACTCGGTTCGAGGGTCTAAGGACAGAGGGTGTCACAACTGTACAGATTGTAAAGCCCTCCGAGGCAAACGATGTTTGTGATTTTGGGCTTTAAATAAATAAATATGAACTTGAATTTGAGATTTAAAAAGAAGGGAATTGAATGTTTTCAGGCTAATTTGCATCACATTGTCAAATTAAAATGATGTAGCACTCTTGTTACATTGTTGGAAACTTACAGAGGCCCAACATACACATTAAAATTTTATGTTTAATCTGCAAGGTAAAATACAGATATTATTTGTCTTATTATTGGGTCTTTTAGCCCTGCTCAGCAATAAGATTGAAGGTGGCTGAACCTTTTAGCAAACAGCTGCTTGTTTACACATCCAGTAGTTACAGAGTAACATAAGCGTTCATTTGCGCCATGTGTATGTCAACGCGATGAATATTCCAATATTTCAGTCCAATATTCAATCCCACTGTTTGCCAGTTAATCAGCAGTGGTATCTGTCCTATGTTTGGTGCTGAGTAAGTAGTGTGGGGTTTTAGACCTTATAATACATATCAATTGGGGAATTTGCAGGATTCTTCCAGCATATCATTCACATCACATCATTAAGACCTTTAAGGGGTGGTTCTAATACAGTTGTTTAAGACCCTGCAAACAGCTTTTCTAGACCAATAGCAGTTTATTTACCCTTTAATCCTCAGAGTGGAAGATTCCGTCATCTTCCTATAATACCCTCTTACACCTGGATAAGCTGAGAAGCACTGTGAGAGTCATGTTCTTTGACTTCTCCAGTGCTTTTAACACCATCCATGCACCTTGACACTCCTGACCATCCTGGATTGTGGACTACCTCATTGGCCAGCCTCCGTATGTCAAAGTATATAGCTGTGCCTCTGGGTGCACCTCAGGGAACTGTACTGAGGCCATTTATCATCACACTCAGACTCATAAAGTTCAGACTTCCATTTAAAATCTGGCTCTTCCATTTCTCCACTGCATCATCATTGACAACAAGACCAGAGAGCTGGAGTTGGACTAGCAGAGGAACAGGAGGCCTAATGTTCATGTTGCCAGTCAAGGAGAAGAAGGGTGGATTTGGACCGATCTCACAGCACTGCTTTTTAATCACATGAACTGAGCTGTAATACAACACTACTACTGGTTAGGTTAACTGAAGTCAGAGATATAACATTTTCACATCATTAAACCTTTGCTTCTGGAGTGCTTTAAATATAGACTGCAAGTACTGGCTTTTAGATTTAATAGAAATTTTACAATACTTTATTGTTAACAGTCAATTATTTACAGTGATATGTTATATCGTATCTAACTGTATTTATATATTGTTGTTTAAGTTGAATGTTATTCAATAGAGAAGATAAGCAGCCTTTGTACAGGATTGGGGAAAGCAGCTGAGGGAGCTAGATAGATCCTCAGGTGCCACCTTATAGCAGGAGTGAGTTTACAGTAGGAGAGTGACTTTGCTTTCATGAAAAATAATACAAATATAAATTAAAGACAGGTTTGAGTAACACTGTTGCTCTGCCATGAAACTCTTGATTTGTGTTGCCCAAATCCACAAACTGACAGAAGGACAGATGACGTTGCACACAGTTATTTGTTTATTGTATATCATTCAAATCAGTTCACACAGTTCTTATCAAACAGACTGTTCTTTTGATAATTCAGTGTTATTTTTCACAAAGCACAACTCTGATTTAATGAAATCACATTACAAA
Organism: Scortum barcoo; assembly: GCA_023238725.1. Lineage (NCBI taxonomy): Eukaryota > Metazoa > Chordata > Actinopteri > Centrarchiformes > Terapontidae > Scortum > Scortum barcoo. The sequence goes on from CM041554.1 coordinate 26,205,073, forward strand.
AATTATGCGGATATGCTCACTGGTGGTAGTTTGAGATGTCAAACAGTAACAGTAAACAGTAACTTAATGTTACACATCTAACTTAAGTCTATTTAACTTCACAGAAGAGCTATTAAAGAATAACAACATACGTACATCAGGTTCCACAGCTCCACTTTCTGTAGAGTCAACCAGCGGAAATACAGACAGAGCCACTCTGACCACAGTGTGACCAATAATGGTAAAGTTAGGTCCTGTCATCAGAATTCAAGCACTCTGCTGCTAACTAGTGGCTACAGTTATCAAGGACAGCCCTCTTTTTAATTGCCATGGCATCACTGTGGTAACGTAGCATCACCACTTTAAATGAGATGCACTCAAACACTCAACTACACATTCAAATATGACATCTGAATGAATATGATTTAATTCAAAATTCAAATTCAAATTTATTTATTTAGAGCCCAAAATCACAAACATTGTTTGCCTCGGAGGGCTTTACAATCTGTACAGTTGTGACACCCTCTGTCCTTAGACCCTCTCGAACCGAGGTCAGGAAAAACTTCAAAAAACCCTTTATGGGAAAAAGAAGAAACCTGAGGAAGAGCCACAGATGAGGGATCCCTCTCCCTGGGATGGACAGACGTGCAATAGATGCCACATGTACAGAGAACATCATCAATCATATTATGGAATTAAACATGAGGTCGTAATAAGCTGTAGCTATACTGAGTTCATTGGTTTAGTCCATGTTTGAAGGTATCACAGGTAATGGAAATAAGTCTGTGAGTCCAGGTGCATCTCTAAATGTCCTCATATGGAGCTCTGAGGCCACTCGACCTTCTCTCCACAGCACAGACACAGATCATGTCCCCACCAGGCCAGTGAACCTCAGACAGATGGACCACAACCAGAATCAGTGAGGAACCTGCAAGACTGGAGAGAACAAAGAGGACCGGGGGCTCTGGCAGTAACATGCACTTTACAGGACATAAGAGTATTCACATTAACCACTTTAACACTTTAACCAATTTAACTACTTTAACCAGTTTAGCCACTTTAACCAGTTTATAAAAGTGAGTCCAGTTTGCACTACTACCATAATATGAGTAAAGGAAGCAGAGGAAGAGGAAGCAGAGAAAGAGGAAGCAGAGACATAGGAAGCAGAGACAGAGGAAGAGGGAGAGGCCCGATGCCCGATGCATCATGGGAGCCCCCCGGCAGTCTAAACCTATAGCAGCATAACTAAGGGCGAGCCTGTGCCCACCCTAACTATAAGCTTTATCAAAAAGGAAGGTTTTAAGTCTATTCTTAAACACTGACACTGTGTCTGCCTCTCGGACCCAGACTGGGAGCTGGTTCCAGAGAACAGGGGCCTGATAGCTGAAGGCTCTGCCCCCTAGACTACTTCTGGAAACCCTGGGAACTACAAGTAAGCCTGCGTTTTGGGAGCGCAGCGCTCTAGTCGGTTGATAAGGAGTTATCAATTCATTAAGATATGATGGTGCCAGACCATGTAGAGCCTTATATGTGAGGAGTAGGATTTTAAAATCCACTCTAAATTTTACAGGGAGGGAGCCAATGTAGGGAAGCCAATACTGGAGTAATATGGTCTCTTTTCCTGGTTTTAGTCAGCACCCGAGCAGCGGCATTCTGGACCAGCTGTAGAGTCTTTAACGACTTGTTCGGGCAGCCTGATAAAAGTGAATTACAATAATCCAGCCTGGAAGAGACAAATGCATGGACTAATTTTTCAGCATCGCTTTGGGACAAAAAGTGCCGAATTTTTGCGCGATGTTGCGCAGGTGGTAAAAGGCAGACCTTGAAATATGCTTAATATGGGTGTCGAAGGACATATCCTGATCAAATAAAACACAGAGGTTCCTTACAGTGGTGCTGGAGGCCCAGTTAATGCCATCCAGCAAGGCTATCTTAGGAGAAAACGTGTTCCTCAGGTGTTTCGGACCTAATAGGATCACTTCAGTTTTATCTGAGTTCAACAGCAGGAAATTTCTGGTCATCCAAGCCTTTATATCTTTAAGGCAGGCCTGGAGTTTCAGGAGCTGATCAGTTTTGTCTGGCTCCACTGATAAATATAATTGGGTGTCATCAGCATAACAATGGAAATCTATGGAGTGCCTCCTGATGATATTGCCAAGGGGCAGCATATACAAAATAAACAGAATTGGACCTAGCACTGAACCTTGTGGAACTCCATGACAGACTTTAGTATGCACAGAGGATTCATTATTAATATGGAACAAACTGAGACCGATCTGATAAGTATGATCTGAACCAGTTTAATGCAGACCCTTTAATACCAAGCAGTTTTTCCATTCTCAGCAACAGGATGTGATGGTCAACTGTATCAAAGGCAGCACTGAGGTCTAACAGGACAAGTACAGACAGAAGCCCTCTATCTGATGCTGTCAACAGGTCATTAGTGACTTTCACAAGTGCTGTTTCTGTGCTATGGTGAGCTCTAAATCCTGACTGAAAAACTTCAAAAAGACTATTACTGTGGAGATAATTACATAACTGGCTGGCAACGGCTTTCTCTAGGAATCTTAGACAAAAAGGGGAGGTTGGATATTGGTCTGTAATTGGCTAACACATCTGCATCAAGTGTAGGTTTTTTGATCAATGGTTTAATTACAGCTACTTTAAAAGACTTGGGTACAAAGCCTGACACCAGAGACAGATTAATAATATGCAGCAGTGATGTGCCAATAAATGGGAAAACTTCCTTAAGCAGCGTAGTTGGGATCGGGTCTAGGAGACAAGTTGTTGCTTTCGATGATGAAACTAACGAGGATAATTCGGGAAGGCCAATTGGAATAAAACTGTCTAAGCAATTGTCAGGTTTTAATGTATCTGCTCCTAAATTTCCTGAGTCTGAAGGATCGGAGTCTAACGAGGGCAGATCCTGACAAATTTTGTCCCTAATATTCAAAATCTTGTCATTAAAGAAGCTCATGAAATCATTACTACTTAAACTTAAGGCAATGCAGGGTTCAATAGAGCTATGGCTCTGTGTCAGCCTGGCTTACAGTGCTGAAAAGAAACCTAGGGCAATTCTTATTTTTCTCTATTAATTCTTTTATAGCAATTTACCCTGCTTGGATCATTCCTGGAAAGAAGAATGTTAAGATATGAAAGAATTAAAATGTGCAGTTTCACAGAATGTGAAACATATTCTAGTTACTGCGATGGACTCCAAGAAAGACATTATATTCCTATTGAACAGTCATCCCAGTGGTACATGTGAAGACAGAGGCACTTGCTGGGGGTAAAGAAGCATTTTAGCTCTCTTCTGTTGTACGCCTTGAAATAAGTAGAGCTCTTCATAGTCGTGTCTGGTCACTTGACTAAAGTGACACATACAGCTTTAGAAGCGAGTGCTGGCTAAGAATCAGGTAATACCCTGTGTAGTGTTGTTAGTGCATGGAGACTAAAACAGTTTGTCATATGTTTCACCTTGCCAAGTTCTTTTTTATGCACCCTGTATCCATTTATGTCATTTTATAAATCATACAAATGCTAAATTGGCTGCACAATGAGAAGAAACGAGCCTGAGCCATCAAATCACCTGATGTTATGGTCAATTAAATAGGCATTTACCTCAAACATTTCCTCATAGTGGTACACCATTTTATTGAGTTATGAAATAGTCCCCCCCCCACTGTACTTAAACCTTACTTTAATCTCCACCCTGACCATCCTCACTCACATGTTTATTGTTTTGCAGCTCCTGTGGGTGTACAGGGTTAGAAGTCCCAAGGGGTGGTTGCCTCTACCTGTCAATTTAATGCTCAAGTAGTAAACAGGGAGCAATATGAGTACAGAGACATGGGTAAGGACCACAACACACAGTGCTGCAAAGTTAATTATCTCACTGAGAAGCCAAACATCACACAGTGATCCAGCCTGCAGCCTTCATCACACCGCTGTCTGTGAGAATATTTGGTCCTTAATGGATTAAAAGGCTTTTTGTAAACAGAGCCAAATTCTTCTTTTGATGCAGTCGATTGACCTGATTGCATTTGCAGATTGCACTTTCATGTCATCTGTTCACCTGCAATGTAGGCATCCGAATGTATTCAAGGGTCATGTCAGCACAAAGTTCTAACAGCTCTTTGTCTTATAGTCATCATCACAGGCACAACGAATCCTTATAGTCCCACACAGACACATTTACTGTGTCCTTTCAAAAGTGCTCAAAAGACTCATTTATAGGTTTATCAAACTGAATTCTAATGATGTACACCTTGACATTTCTGCAGCAAAATATTAGTTGAGCTGTCAAGGATCTTTTGAAGGCATACATTTATTAAAAACATAACGCTTTTGTAGATCACACTTAAGAGCAGACTATAAAACGCAAGAAATACATTCTTAATCAGTGTGTTCCCCATGGCAAGAACAAACTGTTGTAAGGATACCTGATACCTGTTGTGTCCTGGCTCTGAAATCATGATGAAAAACCCTCGATTCTCTTTACAACAGGGTTTTCCATGTAATCAAAGTTATTAACAATAATAGTCACAAAACTTACTCAATATTTGTAATGTCATTTAGGTCAGTTGTGCCTCATGGGTTTGTGAAAAAAGTTGTGCAGCATGGTGTCAAATAAAGATAATTAAAAAAGTGAACCAAACAATATGTCAATAGTGCACAAGGGAAGAACCAGAATAATAACTGAGCAGGCTGGGGATGGCTGATCTTGGATGCATTCACGGGCTATGCATTGATTTTAGCATCATGGCCATGGACTATGTGAATCAATTAGGTAGATCTAAGAAGAATGTGCCAAGAGAACAGCATTGTTTTTATTTATTGATTCAATTATTTTATTTTCCATGCTCACCATTGCTCTAATATATATAAATATAGATATAAATCCCTGCCATCTTCATTAATCATTATATAGTAAATATCGTAGACAGCAGGAGGTTTGTGGAATATTAGAGGTTGCCTTTAATTTACATTTCACCAAGAATGGCAGAAAAAAAGACCAGAGCAGGAAATTAAAAATGCTCAATGAAATCCTGCCATGAGTTGGCCTGTATGTATAGTCTATGGACCTACAGACGAGAATACCTGAGAAGTTTTTTTTCCACTAATTAGCAACTGTCATTGTAATGAATGAAAATTCATACAAAGTAGCTCTCTTGAAGCTCTCTTGATAAGTATATGTTAACCTGAAACTGATAATTCTATTTTTATTAGCTTAGAATGAGCCCTTCATATCTATATCTCTATATTTTCATACCTTCCAATCAAGGTTACTCAAGATCACCAGGTTATAAGGTGGTTTGAAGTGTGAACACTTTATTAACAATATTTAAACAAAAAACAAAAATTCAAATCTATACAAAATTCTTTTTAACAGCAATGTCTTCTCAATTCAATCAATGGCTCCCTTTTAAAAGTCTGTGTGTCTATGCATGGTGCAACAAAATCACAGCATCATGCAATCCGGTTAACATTATCATTGTCTTTAATATCACTGTCCAAATCAAATCAGATTCATAATGTTAACTACTCGTATGGAGCGCAGAGCAGTTTTGCTGAGAAGGCATGTGGAGAATAGAAATCTGAGGTGTCAGATTCATGGAAGATGGAAAACTGTTGTGTAATGTCACACATCCTGACTAATGGTGCCCAGTGAGGAGACCTTTTGCACCACCAGAAACGTCTGAGTGCACATTAGGAAGCTGATTCTAATTATTTTTTAGAAAAGATTAGTTCTGATAGTAAGTTACTTAAGTCGCCTTAATATTGGCTTAGGAATAAACAATTCGATCGTCCCTTCACTAAGGCCTTGTAGGTTCTTTCTCAAGGTGGAGGAATACGGTGGTTGCAACCTACAACCACAACACAAGATTACAATAAATCTATATACCGCTCCTTTAAATGTGACTCAGTGGCTCAGTGCTAACTTTGTAGTCACCACCTCTATTGTAGAGATTCGAGCAAAACCAAGATTTAGACAAAATAATGTACAATGCTCTCAGAGCACAACAAAATTAACATTAACTAGCTGGAATTATGGCTAACCACTAAGGGATCTACATCCAGGTCAACTTGGAGTCATCACCACCACACCTGGACTCTTTGAAGACAGTATAATTGCAATGAACATCAGCCTCACATATGTAATCACACCAGGGGGCTAGTTTGCGTTTGCTTTGTGTCAGACTCAGAGACGTGTTTAAAATGATTCATGTAAAAATCCTGTTTAGCTCGCACCGATATACTTTTTTTTTCCCCATAGAACCACTTTATAGGAATTATGCCAGGCTGAAACAGTGAAGGTTGAATTTTCCTGTATCCATGGATGCACCCAGGAGCTGTAACCATACTCATCTACCAGTACCTAAGAGGATCATGCACACCCAGAGCGAGACAAGGGCAGGACAGAAGGTGGTCTCATGATGACTCATAGTACATAGCAGAAATATTCATAATGCAACATTAGATCCATTTCATCATCAGTGTCATCACATTTTGATTAAGACCTTGCATCACATTTTTCCAGACATGAGAACAATCAGAACTATCAACTACAAAATTAATCAAAGAGCAATTCAACGTGAATACATTTCCAATACATTAAATACAGAAACAGTTTCCATTGTAAAAGAGTAATTTTGTAGCACTTTGTGCCATTCAACCAAGCTTTAATTACAAGTTTAAAGATATACTATGTGAGGTCTATGTCTTTCTTAGACAATGCCTAACATAATAAGCCAGCATCTTACACATCTTTAGCCCATCAAATCTCCATTAGCAATGGCCATTACTGGGTGAAAAGGGACAAGATAATTGGCTCACATCATATTGCTGATTAGCTCATCAACTGTCCATTAAAGGTGCCATTAGCACAAAGGTGTAGCAGCAGAGAGGAGAGCAGTCTTTCACTGTAACAGGAGAAGGAGTCATTACAGAGGAAAGACACTGGTGCATCACACTGTACAACTATAGTCTGCTGTTAGATGAAGATAACACCTGTCATATCTCATGCCATTAGACCACCTGCAAGTCTGAGACTGTATCCTGCTCTGAAACCAAATTATTACATTGTATTATAAATGGTGCTTTGCTGTAGTGTAAGGTGCAGATTATAAACTCACATGAATTACAGAAACATAAAAATGATGATGATTTGTCTCTCCCAACCACTCAAAGTTTCTTAGTTTCTTCTGAAGAAAATTCTTTTGAATTTCTTTGAAGTAACAAAGCAGAAAAAATAAAGAGATGCTCATAATTATACAGAGATCATTATGGATGCCTTATGCTTCTCTTTGAAAGCCCCATGTTCTGGAATTCTAATTAACTAGATTCAAAATTCAAGAATTTTTTGTCATTGTACAACAATTTACATCACACAATCATTGACAATGAAATTCTTAAATCTCTTGCTCCCTACAAACAGTGCTCAAAAATATTCACTCAAACAAAAAATAGATTAAAGAAATAAAAATATAACAATAATAATAATAATAATAATAATACAAGAAACTAAAGACTTTATTCATATAAGCAAGTGGAAAGTATTTCTTTTTCTAAACAGAAGTACAAATTGAGCTGTAGGATGGTATGAAATGGACACTATTATAATATAATAAAATATTATAATATTGTGTAAGATTTACAAATTTTAAATATTTTCTTTGAGCTATTGTCCAAAACGATTAATTCATTAATTTTCCATATTTCCACACAACTATAGTATCCTGTCATTTACAAGAATTGGGATTAATTATGTATGTGTTTAATGTCTTTTAATTATAGTTATAGTAAAAAATTATAGTTATAGTAAAAAAAAACATTGAGTCTCGTGCAAGAACTACTTGGGCTAAACTGATTTGTTTTATACACACATATTACTGACAGAGCTCTGGATTTTGTCCTCACTAGTGTCTTTGTTCATTCTCAAATGATCAAATGTTCTCTTAGACACATTACCCAGGAATATTTCCCCAGCTAAATTTTGACAGAGACCTGTCTGCATGGTTTGGGCATGTCACTTTTGGGCCAATTTTTGCTTTATTTAAGATAATGATTTTAGATGGGAGAGTATTTTTCAAGGCCTAAGTACTGTAAAAAGAGTTTAAATGTATTTTAAGCTTCAACTTTCATTCCGTCTTATATGATTACCTTTAAATTCAATCCACATTAAAGTGTACACAGTCAGTCATAGAATCTTCAATTTCTCCTCCCTGGATAGTTGATGTCTGCTCTGCCAAGAGTGAAAAGTAATGCTGTCTTCTAATAGTAAGAATACCTCTTCAGCCCCCATTACTTCCACTAGACAACACAGCAAAAATCAATCCACATCAATAAGTAAACAACAGAAATGGTAACCAACCATGGTGTGAAAGTAGCAAACCCTGTTAGTTTGTGCCCTGAGCCTGGCAGGACTTTTCCCTCAGTGCATCGCCTTCTTCTACCCTCAGAACCCTCAAACCATCAGCAATTCCCAGCTGATATTATGGCTTCCTCTATCCTCATTCGAAGTCACGCTGGTTAGGTGTTTCAGTTAAGTTGCACTGCAATGCCTCGCTGTGAAAAGAGCACTACATCAGAAATGCAGCAGTGCACAAGTATGCCTTGAAAGATAAAATAGACAGAATTGTTTGAAACTAAAAGGCTCAAATCTTACAGATTCATATCAATGTAACTTCTAATGTGTTTAATGAAATCATCTCTTTCTGTGAAAATACTGAAAAGAAAAGATTTGAAAATAATCAACAAGCAACAAGCTCTCTAGGGTTATTAAAATGATATTTCAGCTATGCATCGCCAGTGCACATGATCACTCTCCCTGCCTTTCTCTTGCACACATTCTTTTTCTGAACATTAAATACATATTGAAGCCTCATTAGTTCTGGATACATTTCCACTAGCCTGCCTTTAAATGTGCAACAGAGACTAATGAATAGGAACCATGAGGCTGGAGTGAATCTTCTTCCACTGATTGACATTCAGTCCAGGCACTTGTAACTCCCCATCATGTCTGGTCTCAAAGGTAAAAATGCTTCTTGTAAGCACTCAAGTTACCAGATATTCCAGGTGGTTAAAGAAGTACTCAGATCAAACATACTCGAGTACAAATGCTGTATTCAATTTTTTTAAGTAAATGTTCAGGAGCATTATCAGCAAAATGTACTGAATGTACCAAAAGCACACAAGGTATAATTCATATTTTGTTAGCTAGTTCCATCAAGTGGTCCAAATCTATGGTCAAAGCTATGGTAGCCTATAGGGAACTAGAACTATTTAAATGATCACGTAAACTTGAAAAAAGAATAGTAATGATAATGATAAAGAAAAAGAAAAAAATGGAAATGCAATAATCCAGTCAGCATTTTCATTTCTATACTCATATTAACAAACAGTTCACATGTGCACCTAACACACTCACCAGTTGGTATTGTGTGCCACACAGTATCAGAGGGGTTCATTCCTGCGCTGTCACTGTCACCTTGAGTCCTTGCCTGTCATTTAGAAAATTAAGAGCACGGCTCAGAGCCACACCGACCGCTCCAACTGAAGGCTCAAAGCTGAAGACAGTCTGTCTGTCTGTTTGTCCTCCAACTGTATCAACCATCATTAATTTGATTAACTTCACACTTGGCGATAATGTATTCTCGAGAAATATACAAGGAGAACAAGCAATGAGTCCAATCTGAACAGGCACATGTTGAACAGGCACTGCACAAGTGTTTACAAAGATACGGGACAGTTGTATGTTCATACATATGAGGTCAAGGGGCATCAGAGAGTGCGATCTGTGTTCATTTTTAATGTCTTATTTTACAAATAGGTAATAAAGAGATGCTGACATGTTAATTTGACAACCCTAAATATGATTTAACAATGTAAAGGGGAGGGCCCTTGATGACTTTTTACGGGCTGCCGACTGTCTTCCATATGGGTGTGATGCACGTCAGTGCTAGCAGAGTTAGTTATTTTTTGGGGGCACCCAGACTCACACCAGTATATACTAGGTCTGCCATTTGTTACCATGATGTCTGGCAATTCTGGTTTACTTTCATTAGCTGGACCCAGACCAGCGTACTTGGGTCTATTCAAGGATGTCATTCAAACCAGGTTTGGTAAGAGCCTGGCAACCATACTTGGGTTGAGTTATCTTTTCTGGGCTGCCATATTTGAGGCATCAGGTGCTAAACCATTTTGGCTAACTGGTGGTGCATTTCACAGATATGACCAGCCAGTGAACTTAGAGTAAAAAATGTTTGTCTTAGTTTTAGTTTTCATGAAAAGCTGGATCCACATTTCCTTTAGATGAAAAACAAAACTTACTGGAACGCAACAACAGATTCTTATGATGCAAACACAGGCTTCACTGGGTGCATTCATCACTTATGTTTGAATGAAGCTAAACCTGTGGGAAAACCACAGCAACCTCTCACGAGTGCTCGCTTTGATAACTAACTTCCTCTAATCTTTGTATCCCCATACAGCGTGTGCTTAGCTTTCAAATGACAATCCACTGAGCTGCACTCAATTGGGCCACAAAGTGGCATACACAAGAGAAATCATGTTGTTTATATGTAGAAAACATTCTTACTTCTTGATTTAAAAAGGTGACAACTGCCAGTTTCAGATAAATATCTGACTGGCTTTGATTCATGATGTTTACATTAATTCTTTTCACAAACACCTTTGAAAGGCTGAGGTCTTTTGAATGCAGGGACTCTCCTGAGGACCTTTTGTGACTCTGTGGTGGCATCAGCCATCTTTTATGGGATAGTCTGCTGGGCCAGCAGCATCACGGACAGGGACAGGAGGAGAATGGACAGACTGGTGAGGAGGAGCCAGCTCTGTCCTGGGATGCCCCCTGGACTCAGTGGAGGTGGTGGGAAACGGGAGGATGATGGCTAAGCTGTCATGTCCCTGTTAAACAACACGTCCCACCCTCTACAGGACACTCTGACAGCTCTGGGCAGCTCCTTCAGTGAGCGGCTGCTCCATCCACGCTGTGTGAAGGAGCAGGTCCTTCCTGCCCGCTGCTGTCAGACTGTACAACAAACAAAATGCCTGCTAGTCTGCAGATAATAGAGACAATAAACAAATAAACAATAAATAACTGACTTAAAAACTGGACTGGTGCAATAAGACTACACTTCTGTTCATTATTCATTTCACTGTTTCACTGTTTTGCACTCTCTGAGATACTATATATTTCTTATATGTATATTCTCAGGCACACTCCCTCTCTGTACTATGTACAGGTATACTTACAGTTATAGTTATAATTATTTATCTTTGGATTATTCTATTTTATTTTTATATATTTTATTATTATTTTTATTTATTCTATGTCTTACATTTCTTACTGTCTATTTTCCACTGTATGTATGTTTTCGCTGCTGTTGCGCTGTGAAATTTCCCCGCTGTGGGACTAATAAAGGAATCTGAATCTGTTTTATGGTTATATAGTGCACAAGTGGTTTCTAGCTGAACAAGCTTTGTAGGAGAAGAATTCTTTTATTTTGTCCCTTTCAGGAAATTTCAACTTTCACTCTATTTCTCACAATTTTACACTCATAGTCCCAAAATGTAAACACACAGGACACACTGGGGGAGACGACTGGGGGAGAGGTGGAAGGTGTTGCATGCTGTATAGATGGATAATAAAGCCCCTTGAGGAAACTTGTGATTGTAATACTGGGCTATACATATGAAAAATGACTTGACTTGGCCATGGCCCTGCCCTTGTGCATGAAGTGCTGCGTGGCTTCCCTGGTTAGGCGGTGGTGGTGAGTTCCAGTCATACGCAACTTCTCTGTGTGTGAATTTTTGGATAAATGGGCCATCACAACAATGGAAATTGTTGTGATGGCCCACGGCAAAACAGGCTGTAGGACAAATGGGATGTCAGAAGAATGGGATGGCACCCTTCAGAATACACTGACACACCAACTAGCTGCCAGACACTATACACCATAACCACCTCTAATGACACTATACATTAACTAACGGCTGATGTGCTTTTTCACTGCGATTTGCACCACGAGTTGAACATAATGTGATCCATCACAGAGTTGCATGTGTTTTTTCTCATTTAAATGCAAGGAAAAGATCAGATGCCTCATTTATTATTATTTATTAACTATTATTTATTAACTATTGCATGAACAAAAATTTCCAGAATGTGTAAACCTGTACAGAAACTGACCTATGTGTGCTATCATTTTGGAGACAGGGAAAACTGGCAAAGCAGATGGTGAGGTGGTGAATTGAAGCCAAATAATATAACCCTAACCCTACTAAAATGTGAGATGCATCAATATACACTGATTCACATGCGTACATTTATAGATGGACTGTGATTTATAAAGGGAAGATTAACTGCAGGTGTGTATACGCATGCTTTTATAACATGTCTTTCATCACATGTGAAACTAAAACACAATTCACTACACATGTAAAGCTAAAACATATTTTATCTGTTACCATATGTGATTTTTAAGATACAGAAACAATTCAAATAAACCTCAAACACGAGAATTAAAGAGAATATTCCCAGCTGTATTTTGGTGAAGGCATTTAAGTGGTAAAGGTTCATTTTAATTGTTTACATGAGGGTCTTACAGTCTAAACAAATCTTATGTGTGTCTCCTTATTAAAACTTCTTAAACATTTCTGTATAAAATGCCTTAAAGTATCTTGAGATCACATCCTTTTAGCTTCTTTGATTTGAGCAGAATTGTAAGTGCCAGATGTGACGGCTGAAGTGCCTTCCTGTGTGTTAGAGTTACACAGGAGAACATTACTATGTAATTATCCAACTTTATATCTCCCATAATGATCATGCTGACAACACGCCAGATATGAACTGTTATCATCTCCCATATGTTGAGTGTTGATCACAGAAGTCAGTGGAGAGTTGATGTTTACTCTGAAATGGGTCAGAAGCTCTGGGAATCAAACTGTTTCCTCTTGGTTTAAGCATGCACTGTTACATCTGCCTCAGTCCAATATTACCATCTCCTATATGTTTAGTTTAGATCCTAGAAACCATCAGAGATTTGTTGTTTACATTTGCCTCAAGGGATGTTATGCAAGTTTTCCAGCCCTTCCTTCATTCATGCTTTCACAGAGAGTACCATTCTCAATTTACTGAACCAACTTTTTGTCCACAGCAGGAAGATCATTGAAGGTTATGAAAGATTTTACATATGAAATAAAATAAATGGTACATGTTGGTATGTGTTTGGCATGTTTTGTTTGTATGGTAAGACAAACAAAACCATCTCTCTGTCCATCCCTGCATCTGTCTCAACAGTGAAGGAGGAAAGCGAGGCAGACGGATTAAGCACTGGCTAAGGTCCAGGGCACATCAGCCTTCACTGCCAAACATCCCACTTGCCAATTGTGTGCCAGTGTACAGGCATTGGATAATAAACTGGATGACTGTACCTGAATGAGTTTCCAACAGAATACCAGGAACTATAATGTCCTTTGTTTTACTGAAACCTGGCTAAAGCAGTAAATTATTTTCTGTACATCAGCTAAAGAATCTGTAGCAGGGTTCATGGATCATGCATGTTTTTGTGTGTGCCATGCAATTATTTGTACTGGTATATGTGTGCGAGTGTGTAGATGAATGCTGGGTTATTATATGAAGATGAGAACAATGAAATAGGATGTGTTACACAGTTCGGCTCAGAGGAAATACCACGCTTGACATACTTATCTGTGCATGTGTTAACTGTGTCCATATTCCCTGTAAAAAGTTGAGCACATTTCAAGCACATGGTGAGTGATTGCCCCTTGTCACCTGTTCTCTTTGTGATATTCATGAACAAGATCTGAAAGCTTAGCCAGGGGGAGGAGAGTGTCCAGTTTGGGGACCCCAGAATAGTGTCTCTGCTCTTTGCAGATGATGTGGTTTTGATTGGCTTCATCAGACTGTGACCTCCAGCATGCACTAGGGCAGACTCTGAAGTGTTTAGGATAGAGTCAGAGCCTCCAAGTCTGAAGTCTGGTTTTCTGCCAGAAAAAGTAAGATTGCTCTCTCCAGGTAGTTAACAGGAGTTACTGCCTCAAGTATCTCTGGGTTTTGTTTCAAGTAAGGATAAAGTGATGTAGTCGTTGTACTGGACCATTATGGTGAAGAGGCAGATGAGCCTGAAGGCAAAGTCTACAGGGTGGCTGGGCTCAGCCTTAGAGATAGGATCAGGAGCTCAGACATCCTGTGGGATGCCATAATAGAGCTGCTGCTCCTTCACATCCAAAGGAGCCAATCGGGATGCCTCCTAGACCCAGAACAAGCTGGAAGGACTACATGCCTTGCCTGGGAACACCTTGGAGGCCACAGTAGGACTGGGAAAACGTTGCTGCTGCCTTGCTCAACCTGCAGCCACAGTGACCTGGACCTGGATAAGCAGAAAAAAAATGGACAAATATGAATGAAGTACATATTCTACAGTCACATAATAATTCTTTCCATATTAAACTGCTCACTAAAATGCCACAGAGAAGTCTTGTTCTGTATTGCCAGAAATCATTTTTATAATGTAACTTCCTTACAAGGCGCCACAATCTCACTTCCTACAGACAAATCATGCAAAGATACCCCTGGTGCAAACAACAAAAATAGGCAAAATACAACAAAATAAGCATAATGATTACATCTAAATTAAGACATGGCAAAAAACAAAGACATGGAAAAATCACAGAGAGTGCAGATATGGTAGTAGTGCAAAATGAAGTCAGCCTATAGACTGGTTAAAGTGGTTAAATTGGTAAAAGTGTTAATGTGGTTAATGTGAATACTCTTATGTCCTGTAAAGTGCATGTTACTGCCGGAGCCCCGGTCCTCTTTGTTCTCTCCAGTCTTGCAGGTTCCTCACTGATTCTGGTTGTGGTCCATCTGTCTGAGGTTCACTGGCCTGGTGGGGACATGATCTGTGTCTGTGTTGTGGAGAGAAGGTCGAGTGGCCCAGAGCTCCATATGAGGACATCTAGAGATGCACCTGGACTCACGGACTCATTTCCATTACCTGTGATACCTTCACACATGGACTAAACCCAATGAACTCAGTTTATCTACAGTTTATTACGACTCATGTATAATTCCATATATATGACTGATGATGATGTTCTCTGTACATGTGGCATCTATTGCACGTCTGTCCGTCCCAGGGAGAGGGATCCCTCATCTGTGGCTCTTCCTCAGGTTTCTTCTTTTTCCCATAAAGGGTTTTTTGAAGTTTTTCCTGACCCGGTTCGAGGGTCTAAGGACAGAAGGGTGTCACAACTGTACAGATTGTAAAGCCCTCCGAGGCAAACGAATGTTTGTGATTTTGGGCTTTAAATAAATACATTTAAATTTAAATTTAAATTTGAATTTGAATATCAATGTGCAGCACCCTAATTGGGACTATGCTGTACTTCATGACATGCTCTAAAACTAAACTGATATATTACTAAAACTCCACTGATTCTGATGAGATCTCACCCACTCAGAAGATGGAACCTGAGCAACTCTAACTCAACTCAACTCTATAGTGAACTTTTTTAATTGTTTAATTTTAACTATTATAATTATTTGTATGTATCATTTATCTGTTTTATTAAAACCTGACTAATATACATCATTTGATTTCTTAATAAGTTAATTGTTACATTTGGGTTATAAAGAGTAATTTTATCTTTATAGAACTTTGTTATATTTTGAATAGAATATACTATAAATACTTATGTGAATAATTACACAAAAAAATAACCTGTTGGGTGAACATAATAATATTATAGAAAGTATTTCGACCCAATTAAAATGCTTACATTTAGCAAGCAATAATTATTTATTTAATATAATTTTGCTGGCTCAACTTGATACATTAGTGTTACTGTTGCTTAATTACAAGGGTTGAGTTAATTTTAAGGGTTAATTTTACATATTTACTAAGGTAGAATCTGACTTAATTTTCTTGCGCCATTTAAACTTGTATAATAGGATTATGAGTGACTTACTTTAATCAGGTAGGTACAACTACAATTTAAAATAGTGTAATTACATTAATTAATGGTGCTGATGGAACAAATCTCAGGTAAGTTCGATAATCAGAAATGCTTAGTTTATATGTGTATATGTGTATAGTTTATATGCTTAGTTTACTCCCACTAGGTGTCAAGTTTGGAAGAACGCCACAAAGCAAACTGGATTTGTTGGAATACTATTCACCAAAAAAGACAAAAAAGGACTTTCTACCAACTGCTTGAAAAAACATTTTGGTTTGAAAATACAGCAAGCAGACTGCAAACAAATTTTCTATTGCCTAAACAGAAACATTAGAAAGTGTTTAAACACAAAAATACAACTTGTCACTTTTGAAAAACAAATACAGAGCAAATGACCTCTTTCTTTTCACTAACAAATCAATCAAGTGGATCCCTAACGTGACGGTAAGTTTTTGAGTGCTTGAGCTTTTTTTGAGTTTATTTCTATCAAGCTCCATTTTTTATCTTAGCTCTCAGGTTAAGGGCATAGAAAAAAAACAACATTGCAACAGCAAATGCTACATTGTTCAGCTTCTCCAGAACTTGCAGGCCCGCTAGAATGATCCCCACATCCTCTGGACCATCATCTGGCTCTGCACCTTCTTTTCGAATAACAAAGATTTTAAAGAATGTCTCTGTCATTGCAGCTTGGCTGCTTTCTCTGTGTGTCCTTAGTAAAAACAAAACAAAAAAATAAAAAGAAACAAAACAAAGGACATCGTTTTTATTTGTTATGCAAACATGACCGCTGTAAAACTGCTATCATTTATTTGATTTACATGGTCGAAGATTCGACAATTACATCGTCTTTTTTTAGCTTTGAGCTTGGATAAAAGCTAAATTACATACCTTGTATTCTTTCACCAGCTTCTCATGCTCTTCATTCAGATAGACGCATAGGGCTTTGAGGATGGCTTCTGAGAAAAATGTTGACGTCTGAGTATGTATTCCAGACAAAAGTATGCCACAAAACAAAGAAAAAAAATATTATTAAAACCATTATAACCAATTGGGAGAGTAGATGTAACAAACAAAATACTACATTGAACAAGGAACATGTCTTTTTTTCTTTTTTTAATCTTTATTCTTACTTTGGTTTTCTGTTCGCGACTTTCGTAGAAAATAACCACAAGAGAGTGCAGTAAATGAGCATTTAGTATAACAGCCTGTTGAAATTCCATTTGCATTTTTGTAAATTAGAAACTTCATAAATTCGCCCATAATTACAACTTACTTGCTGACCCCTGCAGTGCAGGTTTGACAGTCTATTTTTTTTTCCATTATCATACGTGGGTTATGGGGATCATGATGCTCTTGATCTTTCTTCCTTGAACGCCACCTTTCTTGCCAAAGATGCTGATCAAGTTTGAAGAGTAAGCATCCAGCTGGGAGAAGAGCTTTGACAGCAAACTGACTGTTGTAATCCTCTTGGATTCTGTAGTTACCTTAATACAAAAATGGATGCACAAAAGCAAGTTTGCGTATCATACCATTTAAACAACCAATTAGTTGAATAATTGTCTTTCAACAAGTTTTGAATCAGTTTAGACACTACTTTTAGTTGCTTGCCAATACAGGAATACAACATGTTCCATCAAAGTAACCGAGCGCTGTGCATTTATTTACTTACCTCACATACACAGAATAGAGCCAGCCATCTTGTTTTTAGGTCAGTGGGTCAATCATGGGTGCATCTCAAACAATTTCTTGTCTTCTTTGTGCAAAGGTCTTGTCCATCATTGCTGCCACTGTGTCTTCATTGTTCCTTTTTTTGACTTCTAAAAGAAGGGTCTCTCTTAATTTTCAAGTGTCTCTGCAGATTCACCAGATGAGTAGGTGGGGCAGAAATTCACTTCAGCTTTTCTTGGCTTCTTCACACCATAAGCAGGACTACATTTGTCTGCAGGTTTATTTATCAGCGAATTCAGTCCCACCTCTGGGCATCTAAGCTGCTTGAGCTTCCTTCTGTAGTTGGCAAGTTTATATTTCAAGCTCACCTTCCAGCCACCATAACCTGTGGCAGAGCCTGGCTCTTTCAAACATGGATGTGATGATACATGGGCTTTTGCTACATCTTCAAACTTACTGTCAAAGGGGTACACTTTGTACTAAGCAATCGCTTCAGCTAAACTGTCAAGAATGGCAACAAAGATGAATCAAAGATGAGCTTTACAGTACTTTTGTCCTGGATCTCTGATACGAAAGTCAAATTGGTAAATTCATTGCCAAACTCAGCATCCATGAATTGAAGCCTGAAGTCAGCTTCTACCCCACATTGCCTCTTTATTTGCTGAACAAGTTCAGTGACAGTCTCTGAAATCCCATGATGCAGGACATGTCTCTGGGAATTCTTTTCTCCAAGGATAACCCTGAGCTTCACAGCCATTTCAAAAAGTCTGTGAATTAGGAAAAGAAAAGTTCTTACAAGAGTAAATCTGAGGTTCATTTGCATTTGATTGGGTTTGATTTTGACTGTTTTCATTGGTTATTTGAAAATATATTTCTAGATTAATAATTTTATATGAAATTTCTGTAGAAATTAAAAATAGGGAAGGGTCAAGGGGGCATCCGAAACAGACGCCTGAGCCACCTCAGCTGACTTCTCTCAATGTGAAGGAGCAGCGGCTCTACTCCGAGCTCCTCCTGAGTGACTGAGCTTCTCTCACCCTATCTCTAAGGGAGCGCCCAGCCACCCTGCAGCGGAAATTCACTTCGGCCGCTTGTATCAGTGATCTTGTCCTTTCGGTCATTACCCAAAGTTCATGACCATAGGTGAGAGTGGGAGCGTGGACTGACCATTAAATCGAGAGCTTCACGAGAGCTCCTTCTTCACTCACGACGGTCCAGTACACCGACCGCATAACTGCGGACGCTGAACCAATCCGTCTGTCAATCTACAACTACCACCCAAACCCTCATGGACCTTCCTGCGTGGTGGTGAGTCTACTGGAAGGCGGGCCCACGTTGCCATTTCGGGCTGAGCCCGGCCAGGTCACGTGGGCAAAGACCCAGCCACCAGGCACTCACCTGTGACCCCCAACCCCAGGCCTGGCTCCAGGGTGGGGCCCCGGTAACGCCAATCCAGGCGACCTAACAATCCTTAATGTTCTTGTATCCATGGTGGGCTTGTGAACTGCTCTTTGTTTGTCTGGTCCATTACCTAGGACCTATTTTTGCCATGGGAGACCCTACCAGGGGCATAATAGGTGTAAATCTCTATGTTATAAGTAAACTTCCTGGTTAATGTTGTAAGCAATCCCAGAATGCTTTGTGTTAACCAGGAAGGGCACTTTTAACAGCTTTTAACAAATTCCAACAGAGCAGTGACAGTCCAAATAACATTCAATTTCTAAATCTGGATGTTATCATACCTTACACATGTATATGTCTTTTTAATGTCAGGACATGTCCTGAGCTCAAAGGCTCTGTAATGCTCATTGTACCACCCAGAAAGCCTCTTAACCATAAAAACCACTTTCTCCTGTATGACCAAAATGTGAACAATCTGTCCAAAGTCAGGAAGTCCACTGGTAGACCCATGAGCTTTTCTCAGAGTCCAGTAGATTCCACACAGCTTATGTTTCCTACGTGAAGTACCCAGAGGATTGCATATGTCAAAGTCATCTATGTACAAAGTTAATAAAATTCTTAACTCACCCCCTGAAATAAAACTGTTTCCCTTAAAGTGTGAGCCATCCTGAAATGATTTATAGGTATACTGTTCTCCAGTCTTACCAGGACTCTGATGTGATCTGTGGTTTTCAACAACCTTATCTTTCCTATCTAAGAGCTGTTGCAAACTCGTCAGAATAGCCACATACTGACAGCTTTTATTTTCCCTTTCAAGAATATACTTAATGGGTTCAATGACATTAAAGTTCTCTCTATAAAACTTGTTATGGAGATACACTGTGCGGAAAGAGCCACCCTTCTCCATTGCTTTAAGCAAGGGGTGAGATGCAGAGATACTGTGGCTACTTCTGTTATTACTGACTTATCAGGTGTTCAGCCATGTTTCTGGAACGCATCTTCAATAATGTTTATAGAGAGAGGAAATGTTGCTGTGCTTAACAAATAGTGCAGTTCCTCTAGAAACTCATCGATTTTAGTGCCTGGCACATGTGCACAACTGCATCAAAATTCTGCTCAATTATGTCAGGCAGAATCTTGCTTAAATCCACATCATTACTTGACGATGAACTGTCTATCTCTAGGTATGGGCACGAGTAACGTTGTCTATGGCAGTGCTGTAGTCTTAAATGTTTAAGTAGATTATATCTATTAGATAAAGATACATTGCACTCCTTGCACCTCCACATATCTTAGAGTAAAATCAAGCATATCTGGGCATAATATTTATCCTCTGTTTTTTCCCAATCATCCCCTCCCTTTATCAACTTGTCACTATATTTGTATACTTAGGTACTCAATTCATTAACCTGAGACTGGCAGATGACCCCTTTTCTTGTTGTCACTCTTGTTTGATGAAGCCGTAGAGCAGGATACTTTCACAGGAGGATGGAAGATGGGGGTGACCTTGAAAAGGAGATGCTTGTTGGAAGATGACACAGGACACTTTTATAGTCACAAGTTTCTGTGATAAATTGAGAGAGAGAGAGGGGGTAAAGGAGAGATAAGTGTAATGTTATTTAATTACTTTAACAGACTTAGTAAGGGAGCTACAAATGTTAAAGGTTAATAGCATGAATAAAATGTCACCATAATGCTATTTCTGTAAGTAGTTCACAAATAATTTTCTTTTCATAACTGTTAAGCACATTTTAGAAAAATTGTATACAATGCTATTAAAAAACACAAGAGGTAAAATAATACATTGCTGCACTGAATCAGACACCATATATGTTGCAACAAAATATACAATAAATATACAATACAATAAAATATACACCATGATAATAAATTATTATTTCAGCCTCAAAAGTAAAAGTAAAATGCAATAATATTAATTTAACACAGTACATCAGTTTGATAGTTTGTAGCATTATTCTTGGTGGGAATACATGGAAGGTATCTGGGAATTTCTTCAGTATTTGGCAATTAAGCATTCTGTCAGTGCAATGAGTCTCCCATTTTAATCCTTGAAATGTAAGTGGTATTAAATTGTGTGTGATTCAGGGCCAAATTGTTAAAAAATTTGAAAATTAAAAAATCATGAAAAAAAGAAAGTCTAAAATCAAAGTCCAGTGCCTACTTTCCCGCCACCTCCACCCCCCACCAGAGTCAAGCCAAAAGTTTGAACTGAAACAAAAATCAGAAAAAGAAAATTCAAGAGTTAATTTTTTTCCCATTTCAAATTAAAACAAATCTGAAAGTGAAAAAATAAAACCCAACATCAAACCAAATGTAAAAATGAAAATAAAAAACGGTATTCAAGAGTATTTAAGAAATTAATTAAAATGTATATTTGAACTGAACTTGAACTTGAATTGTATTGATTGAAAATATGATTTCAATGCCATTTTTTAATGTTAAAGTTAAAAATTGAACTCTCATTCCCGATTTTTTCTTTTCATATGAATTTTTATTATACAAGTGAAACATTTACAGCCATTCTCAACTTTGTCTGCCACCCCGAGTTTAAATTTGGAGGCTTGTGAACAGTAAATCCTCATTTAATCATTAATTTAACTATTTACAAATAAACTTGTGAGGTCACATGTGATTCTTTGTAGTAGTTTCTGTAATTAACATGCAAATAAATACGATGCGGAAGCTTTAGCTGCATTGATGAAATTTCTGCTTTGTAGTTTGTTTTCATGATAATGAATCAAAATGAATTCAGCTTACCTTCAGCCATAAGCGTTCCACCAATTCAAGGTAATGGCTCTTCTTTGCCAGCAGCACGTTACCTTGGCTGATAAATAGGACCTGTTATAGGCACGTTACGGCCACCTACTGGTCTGGAGTGGTAAGCAGGAACTATTTTATATCAAAACCAATTAGAATTAAGTTGTGTTAACACAAATGAGTCTAGTAAATTTTAAGCTGTTGCAGGTCATGTTAAAACTACATGATTAAAAACTCTTCAACCACAAAATATGATTTTATATAGTAGAAACAACATATTACTCTTAGAGCAATGCGACAGTTTCTTTTTTTTGAGTGTACTTGGTCTTAGAAGAACTGATAGCAGAGTGATGACAACTTAAACACACAGTTCCACTGTCTTTTACAAAGACACACACAGATTAAGTGTTCATTGTTTTCAGCATTTTTCTTGATTTAATAAACTGTACATTTTTATCCTTCCATTTTTTTATCCATTTATTACTTGATACTTTGGCAATATGGTCTCTGTTACACTTGTGCCAATAAAGCATATAGAACTGGGTGCTTCCCTTCCCTCACTCCACCTCCCGGCAGGGACATAAGGAACAGACACAGGGATGGCGGAATTTTATTTACTAAATGGCAATTACTCATAGCACACAGCCTTTCAACTGGAAAATGTGTAGAAATAATTCACTGTACCGTGACTGTCATTTTTTTGGATTAGCCAACATCCACTTGGAATAGAAAATAAGAAAACAGAAAGAATAGAAGAAGCTTTGGTGAGTCATTTGACTCTTCTTTTGAGGAAAGTTGAGTAAAGAACATAAAAATGAATTAAGACTGTTGCTAACTGTTTTTGAATTTGTCTGGCTCACATCAGGTATATAAAGAGAAAACTTCATGTGGGGGGGGGAACTTTTACTTGGCTAATCGTACTACAGCCGAGGACCCTGCAGGGACCCAGATGGAGTCTGCTACAGAGTGGCACTTGAGACAGTCATTGGCCACCACATCTTCTAAAATAAAATAAATAAAATAAGACCCAGGCTAACGATGGACACAAGATGAGGTGGGACAGACCCTGTGTTTGCACCAGTGATGCTTGGTGCTCATGCATATAGTCAAACCTAATGGAAACTGGACCATGTGACCACCCATATCCAGCTGTCAAAGATTCACCCTCGGAGGACCAGCCATCATCAGCATCAACAGTGGATGCTAGAAGAACCCTACTGAAAGTGAATATGAGTAAAGCTGTGTACTAAAAACATGTGCCCACCAGCTTGCTAATGACATTGCACTGTCACAGGAGATCGTTCCCACTTGCTTCAAGAAAGCCACCATCATCACTCTAAACATCTACCATCTAAACATCCATTTTCTATAGCACTTATCCTGACTCACAGGGTCGCGGGGTTGCTACACTCTGGACTGGTCGCCAGTCAATCACAGTGCTGACACAGAGAGACAGACAAACCACTCGCACATACATTCACACCTACGGACAATTTATAGTTAACCTAACTTGTTGTCTTTGGATTGTGGGAGGAAGCTTGAGCGGAGTGCCCGGGGAGAACCCGCACATGACATGGGAACATGTAAACCACACTGACTGATGGGTTGGAACCCACCTCAGAGCCCTCTTGCTGTGAACATTGAACATTGTATTTTATAAGCTCATTCTTTCTTTTTGTTTGTTTGTTTGTTTTTGTTTTGTTTTTTGTTTTGTTTTTTTAATACTTAATTCCTTACATAAATTAAGTAATTGGTAACCACAGCTACAAGATAAATGTAAAGAAGTACAAAGTACAATACTCTGAACTGTAGTGGAGTAGAAAGACAAAGTAGCACAAATGAAAAATTATATAAATATATGGAAATATAGAAAGTAGAAGTACCTCAAAATGTACTACAGACATGGAATAAATGTGCTTACTCTCTACCACTGAATTTAAGTCAGAATTATATCATTATCACTAAAAGTCATTTAGCTTTGGTATTTAATCTCTGCTTAGCAAGTCCAGTCTTATCAGCCAATATCTAGAGGGAAAATCTTCCATCCATATTTATAGCCTGGGATTTTGATATAAAAAAAATGATTAGATGTGGAAGGTTGCAAATGGGATGATATCTGATAGATGGGGAGCAAATAGGGGTTTCAAAACATTGATAGTATAATCATATACACACTAACAGACATAGCCTAGACCCTTACATAACCTAAATGTCATGTCAGTTCTGTTATCTTAGTAGCAATTCTCAAGCCAAAACTCAGAAGGTCTAAAACGCGTTCTCTCTCTCTCTCACACACACACACACACACACACACTTCATTATAAGAACACAGACTCTCTCAGACTCAACACTCTATAATTAACATTTCTAACACCCACATTACGGCACCCAGATACAATTAATTGGTAAAGATTTATTTGCATTATTCACGGCTCAGTGAATTTCATCTTAATGTTTCCCTCCTACACACTTAAGTCACTGGACACAGTGGAAGTAAGATCAGTTAAAGATGTGGGTGTAAAATCAGTAACACTGACACTTTCTAACGTGCTCAACATATGTACTGTATTTTAATCTGTTCCATGAATATGGGTGGGAAATATATCTGCATCGGACCTGAGTTGCATGGCATTACATCATGTATGTTAAACACCATCAACAGGGCAGTAATTGTGGTTCTTCACTTCTTTCTGAATTACTCAGTCAGATTTGGAAATAGCTACTGTATTATTCACAGGAGCAGCATCTTTCATTTATTAAAGGGGCAACGCATGCATAAACAACAAAGTGACACCAATCTAAAAATCATTTTAGGGTTAAAACGATTTGGAGAAAATTCAAATCCTCCTTAAAACCTGAGAACCCACTCCAATTTTATCAGAGCTTTAAGTGCAGAGTTTTCAGTTGCCTCAGTTCCAGTTGATTCATTCAAATTAAATTGAAACTGTTTTTAGGTAAGTTTTTGATGGAAATTTGAAAGACTTAGATTCTACAACCATGCGAGCAGTTGTATCATGCTGTGCTTTGACCATAATGCTGCATAATTGGTTAAACTGGTTAAACTGGTTAAAGTGTTAAAGCGGTTAATGTGAATACTCTTATGTCCTGTAAAGTGCATGTTACTGCGGAGCGGAGCCCCGGTCCTCTTTGTTCTCTCCAGTCTTGCAGGTTCCTCACTGATTCTGGTTGTGGTCCATCTGTCTGAGGTTCACTGGCCTGGTGGGGACATGATCTGTGTCTGTGTTGTGGAGAGAAGGTCGAGTGGCCCAGAGCTCCATATGAGGACATCTAGAGATGCACCTGGACTCACGGACTCATTTCCATTACCTGTGATACCTTCACACATGGACTAAACCCATGAACTCAGTTTATCTACAGCTTATTACGACCCATGTTTAACTCCATATATGACTGATGATGATGTTCTCTGTACATGTGGCATCTATTGCACGTCTGTCCGTCCCAGGGAGAGGGATCCCTCATCTGTGGCTCTTCCTCAGGTTTCTTCTTTTTCCCATAAAGGCTTTTTTGAAGTTTTTCCTGACTCGGTTCGAGGGTCTAAGGACAGAGGGTGTCACAACTGTACAGATTGTAAAGCCCTCTGAGGCAAACGATGTTTGTGATTTTGGGCTTTAAATAAATAAATTTGATTTGATTTTCCTAATGTGTATGTATAATGTATAACATTTAGCATGTTCACCACATCCCTGACTTTTTCTCTTGCACCACCACCAGGTTGAAAACTTCGGATGAGTGAAATATCTTGATAACCACTGGATGGATTTCCATAGATTCACTATAGATATTTATGTCCTCAGAATGACTTGCAGTCACTTTGGTGATCCTCTGACTTTCTGTGTAACACTATCATTAGGTCAAAAACTAAACTAAACTAAACTAATGACACTCTCATCATCACGTTAACTGTTAACTGATAAATGTTATGCATGCTAACACTCAAAACATGATAATGGGCATTGTAAACATCACCAGCTACACCAGCATGTCAACACTGTACAGCTCCACAGCATCATAAGCATGACTGTAGATGTAGCTGATGTGGCATCATCAATCACTCACTGCCAACAGACTGAAGACAACCAAG
The DNA here is from genome assembly GCA_023238725.1 of Scortum barcoo. Classification (NCBI taxonomy): domain Eukaryota; kingdom Metazoa; phylum Chordata; class Actinopteri; order Centrarchiformes; family Terapontidae; genus Scortum; species Scortum barcoo. The sequence continues at coordinate 26,231,006 of CM041554.1, forward strand.
CATTACGTTGATATATTGTATATATCATATAATCCAGTTTCACAATTATTACTATCAATATATTTTGAATGACTAAATTATCTTAATTGTCATTAGATTCAGTTACAATGAAATTTCACATAGCTTCTCCCAAGGTAATTAAAATTAAAAAATAAATAAAACCAGTACAAGAAAGAAGCAGTAATAGCTGCATATTTTTTTACACATATAAGAATTTATAAAGGTTCAATGTTATGAATATTTATGAATTCATTTTTACCTCACAGTGTGTGTGTTTGGCACAACATAAAAATGATGAGTGTATGAGTGGGAGGGAGACTTATACACATGTGAGAGAGGCTGTGTGAGATGGAGGTAGGTGTTTGTCAGGTTTCAGTGAGTGCCGTGTTTGGCTCACGACAGCCCTACAAGAGAAAACCACAGGCCTTCTCCCCATGAGTGTGTGTGGTGTCCTTGCATGGTAGCAGCAGACTACATTATCATGTATGGCCTGTCTCTGGCTGACCACCAGAATCCCTGATGCTGTCCTGACACTCTGCAGACAAATCAGTCGGCCATGTAAAGTCATCCAGTCATACAGTCTGGAAAAAAAAATGCTACCACTGAGCAGCCATAGAAATACTCAATTTGTCATAAAAACATTAACTGACCGAGCCTGGAAATAAAATGAATTACACAAAATCTGTATCGTTCCCAAGTCTGACAAAAAATTTCTACTAATAAGTATTCACCACCTTTTCAGTTCAGGCAAGAAGCTATTTGAGAGAATAAAGACTTTTTAAAAATTGCTAAAATGTTCATTTTACTTTATTGAATGCATACATCTGGTCTGTAGCGAACTGGGAACATATTAACACTTTGTTCTATTCATTTATTTAATTCAATTAAACACTCTTTCTCTTTAACTGGGGTCGACATTTGAAATGTAAAAGTTCTGTTTTCTCAAGATTTTCTCTGAAACATTTGCAGAGTCACCAGAGACCCAAGAAATGGAAGATTGTTGCAATTTTTTTTTAAGTTAGATGCAAATAACAGTGGGTCATGCTGTGTTTTCCTATTTGGCTTCATGATTGCCCTGTGGTCTCAGTGTCAGTATGAGTAATGCAGAAAAACAGTGATGAAAAAGTTTGTTTGTATTGGCGTATTTTCACAGTAATATAATAGTGTGCATGGAGGCATCAGGTTTAGTGCAGAGCAATCATTTCTTTGATATTGGAGGCGTTTGATGATAGGAGTTTAGATGAAGCTTATCTGATGATGAGGAATTTGTTCGTGTGCCATTTATGAATCAGATCATTTAAAAGCAGTATGCGAACATCAGAATTACAAAGCTAGCTCGGACAACAGTTCTAAATGGGACAGTGGTCCACAGCCTCCAAGTGGTGGTCCCAAGAGAAGTAAGAACGGATGGGGAACTTTCTGTAGGTACCTCAGTTACCTTAAACTTGTTATCAATCTTTAAGTAATTCTTCTGGTCAACTTTCCAACTTGAAGCCAGAAGATCTCACAAGCGTCGTACTAGAGTGGAAGAAGATCCAAGCACCTACTGTAACATGTTTTCTTTTACAGTGGGTCACTGAGGAGGGCACTTTATGTTTCATCTACCACAGAGGCACCTAAGACTACTGTCAGAACATAGTGACAGTTTTAGCAAGTAAGACTAACTATAAGTTAGTCAAGAAGAGAAGTGGTTACCTCAGCATGGCTTTCCAGCCCATAAAACTCCTTCAGCTGACTCCAGTGTTCACCCTGCTCCTCGCTCCCTCTTTTATCACTGAGCACTCGGGATCGGTACCATAGTGAAGCTGGGTGTGTACCATCAAACTCTCCATTTTCAAACGTTCTAGCTGGCAGCTATCAAGAGTCTTGACCACTGACGACACAGAGATACTAGGTGATACCAGCAGCATTATACTATTGGATTACAAGCCTCGTTGAAAACATTGGATGTTTTACACTGAGATAAACTAAACATTCATTAGAAATATTTTAAATGATTAATTAACAACCATGGTATTTTTTTAAGACTCTGTGGAGGTTACTTTTTTAAAATAATTAATCTACATAAAATTGTCTTCAGTAAACCCTTAAATTTAAACTGGCTACTGATGCTACAACATTACAGTATCAATATGAACACCTCAAATAGTGAAATTAAATATGTATAATGATGTAAACAGTAAATGTAAGCAGGCAGCCCTCATAGCCTCGTATGGTATTCATTAACAGATCTCATGAATGTGCACTGCTTTACACAAAGGTGGCATCATCATGTTTACACAGCTCATTTATACGGATATCTGAAGTTAGGAGTGTTTGCTGAATCTGATGTGGCACGCTCCTATAAGCCCCCGTTATAAAAAAAAGAAAAGGAAGTTAAAGTAAAAATGTTGCATGAGGCCCATTGTAATCTCATGTGGTTGCAGTATCACACAGGCAAAAAAAGAAAACACGTGTGCCTGTAATCATCTGTCAGTCCTTCATGGGTGTCTTGACACTTGGCTTTAATGTGTTTTTCATCAATGTAAATACAATCAGAATATCTAGGACACATCAGGAGGACAAAGGAAGTCTCATGGGAGATAAATGTCTCCTCAGTCAGGGTGCGGAGATGAGATGATTATTCATACAGATGGAGAGAGGTCAGGGAGGAAGGAGGGCTGGTGGAAGGATTAAATGTCATAACAAGGACAGAGGGAGGGAGTAAAGGTTGGAGGCTGGGGGAATGGAGAGAGAGAGGGACTGGAGGACATGAGAGACAGTGAGGCAAGGAAAAACCAAAGTAAATGATAATTAAGGACATGCTCAGCAGTGGGGTTTCTTTTATAACCAGGCTTGGCAATTTTACATCAAGACTTTTTTTATCTTACTAAAACAGAATATATTGCACCGGTTTCAAGGAAACATATCTTTTTGAGAATTAAATTAAGTTTAATTAGATTAACTTTCTATGAACAACAGAACAATGGAGGTGCACCTAGCCTTATTTGGGACTGTTTCATTCGCTGTGCTGGAGACAGTCCCAGAGCGTTCCTACAGAAAAGCTCTGAGAAGCTGCTGTGGTTAACTTCCCTACATTGATAAAAGCACCAAGGACTTACATTGACCAAAGCAACCAGCCCTACATCCTTGAAGTCTTTTCTCTTGTAAAACAGAAAAATACTGTTTGGGAACATTTCAGAAAAAGCACAAATCTCTCCTTTGTGTTGCTTATCAGAGTTTGAGTGTTGAATGAGCTCATTGTTGCCCCTTGTGGTCAGTAGGGGAAGAAACACCCACTAACACTGGAATTCTCACCAACATGCAAGTACCGGCATGAGTTTTCTGTCCCCTCGTGGGAAGGAAGCATGTACGTCTCCATCTACATCTGCATATACATGTACAAAATAAACAGATTTTGCTGTGAATTAATTACAATAAATGGGTCAAAAGAATGCTGAAATAACTACACCATGGAACAGACTTGTAAAAAGTCTGAATTCATGCTTTGTCAGGTCTGTCCACAAAACAAGCAACTCAAACAGCTTTTAAAATATTTCTATTCTGAATGAAGGTCAGATTGATCACCGTTCTCCAGAATCATAGACTCCACCTTTAATCACATTTTTCTCTGAAGAGGTAATGCCTCATGAGGAGGCACATTCTATATGAAGGGAAAAGTAAAGAAAGGTTGTGATAGTTGGTGCTTCACAACTTTCACTTCATCATATGTCAAATCGGTACACATAACCCAACCCCGAGTCATGCTTTATATGAGGTGTACAGTCATAATATGAGATATTGATTATGGTTTTCAAACAGTATTTTTGGATTTTAAAAGAGCCACGACTCTTATGGTGTGTTTTCAGATCTTGAAGCAAATTAATGACCTGTATTATAATTCCTAATGTGCCCTTTAACCATGTTGTGGCAGCTTTAAATACTTAAGGCCAATAAACATTGGCTTTAGGACTGATAACTGAAAACAAATACCGCCCTTTATTTTGTATCCATTCAGAGTTCATTCAGAGAAACTAGAAGGTATTTGAGAATGAATTGCTGCATCATTTCAAGTACACTGTAGAATGTCTTTCAGTGTTACTGTCCATATGACCTTATTTTTAAAAGTATATTTATTCAAATAAATTGATTTTTCATTTTTTGCTTTTTGAGTTATCCATAAGTAAAAAGTGAAAATATTTCTTAACTTACTATTTTCCATAATAAAATTAATTTTATTGGACTTCACCATAAATTGATTTTACAAAATTCATTTTAAAAGTTTATATCAGTCGTAAAACGAAAGACCCGCCCACCTGCTGCAGCAACGGAACAACAAGCCCGGGCAAACCTCACTGTTTCAGTAGCTATTTATATTGTTAAAAGTTCAGTTTTATCCAAATTAACATGAGTGTATTGCGCAATGTGCAAAGACATGGCTCTGTTTCCTACATTGTGTTTGCTTCTGCGGCCTCCAACCGCCACGTCGACTGTGCTCTAATCTCAAACTGCTAGTTAACTTAGCCAGTTAGCTCCTGTTTGTACCTGTGTTGTCTGTGCGTTTAGTTAAATATTTTAGAGATATAGTGCGTAACTTCTACAAAAACACTGTCGTCATCCGCGGCTAGTGGAGTCTGTCGGCTCGATGTAGCATTAGCTTGTCAACATGGACCGCGGCACTCTGACGAGTTCAGCCTGGTTTTAACAGAAACACCGTCAGTCATTCAGCTGATCCACTAACACACATTTTCACTGAGAGAGGCTGCACCGCTCACAAACATGGATCATCAGTACTGATAAACAAAAGTGTATGCTCATGTACTGTATGCATATTATATATATATATATATATATATATATATATATATATATATATATATATATATATGTATGTATATATATGTATATGTATGTTCTGTGTATGTTAGTTGCAAATGCTTAACTCTAATATCTTGATATATTTGTATGAACTTTGCTGATACATTTTAAAGCCATTTAAGTGAGAAGAATCTTTTGACTAACTTGTTATTTGCGTTAACATCCTTCCTCCTGATATTTTATTTAGTTAACTGCCTGTATAGAGTGCTATGCTTATATAATCACAAAAAGTCAGTGGGGTTTGTGATGAATTTAAGTTAATCTTACTTTTATGTCTTGTTTAGCAGGATAATCTTCACAAATGAGCACAAATAAGTATTTCAAGGGTAAAAACTAATCTTAAGGGCTTTCAAAAGACTAGAAATAAACCTGATGGCCTGCCCTCTTCGTAACCATCCCAGATTTATCATTCAATTGTCCCAGAGTCTCTCCATTTAGTGTTCACTTTAGAGCAGAGATGTGAACTTTTTGGACATTGTGATTTGGACATGAGATCCTAGACCCACTTCCCCACATGTTTTCATTTATTTGTAAATTATGGAGTATTTGATTGCATAAAGTTGAAATGTTGATAATCTTTATACCTCCTTAATATCCCCCCTAAGTAACAGTCTAACATTTTCTGTCTTATAAATAAATGAGGAGTTCTGAAGGTGCACTGCTGTTCCACTGGAATCAACGTTTATGTGTCAGCTGGACGGTTACACTCCAGAGCTGCTGGAGCTCTTCAGTGCAAAGGGAGGAGCCACTGGTCAGCACATCAAGAACTCATTGATGGACCTGATACAGGTACTGAATAGTTTGTTTTTAACTTGCATATCTAGGTGATTTTTGCATTTAACAGTTTTTTTTTAAATTGTTTCAAGTGGTTTTGATTATTAATAGATTTTAAAATTGAATAAAAAAGAATAAGTAATAACAACCTACAGTATTAATTCATTTATTCTACTCATTATTCTATTAACTCTAGGACCCAAGTGCCTCCTGCAGTGAAGAAGAGAGATGTGACTCTGAGATGCCTCATTGAGTATGTGGGAGAGGGTGGACAGGAGCTCATCTCTGACTACTGTGTAAGTATTGTTTCAGAACAGGTTGTCTTGATTACTTTGTGTTGGGTTTGTCTTGATTACTTTGTTTGTATCTCAAAGGGAACTGCAGATACCGCTGTCCATGAGGACCTGAAAATGAAGCGTCTACGTCTGCCGTGAGCCAGATGCAGTAGGAATTATCATTGAGGGAATACCAGTCCTTACTCATCTTGGATATCTGGCCAAAGGTCAAAGACTTTTTGTGGGACTCGACACACTGCGCCCAAAACCAAACACCAAGCTCATGACTCTCAAAAACAAGTTTGTAGCCTCGGCACTCAGACAGTGTCGGCCTGCACTTGTGAACAGCTGTTTTCTTGTGTCTGTTCAGTATCAACATACATTGGACATTGAGTGGAATTTTTCAGGATGTTTTAATAGTTTGTCCTGTTAAGGTTTTATACTGAGCTACAGGTCATAGTTTCTGTGTTTTTTTTTCAATGTTTTATACACATAATTTCCTTACTGTGAAGCTGCACTTTAGAAGTGTGAGTTGTTTAGTTAAGATGTTAAGATGTTTCAAAATATTCACACTAAAAGACACTACTGTGAAGGTATTTTGCAAAGCTGTGCTTTTTAAGATGAGGTGAGATGTTCATGCTTGTGAATTAATACTAATTAAACACTAATTAAAAAGTGCCTGTCATCTTAGCTTTAAAATATTTTAATATTATGGACGCAGTAAAAAACTGTACTGTGAAGGTGTTCTACTACGCAGCACTTTATAAGCTGAGGTCATGTATTGCTTTATGCACTGAATACAGATATTATTGACTGTTTATACTATCCAGCTCATTGGCACTGTATGGATATGGTAATGATTTAATAAATGTTGGAAATTGATATCTCTCTTTATTTGTAAATTGAATGGTAATGCTAACTAATTATTTGAAGCAGTTTCCACTTCCAAAGGGGGAATTGGTCAAAATTAATAAAACAGAGTACATGAGTTATTCATTTTTAATTTAATGTTACTTATTTTAATCAAGTTTAATATGCTGATGATTTTTACATTGATTTTACCCAGTTTCTTGGCCGTTATTTGCAAATGCTACTTAATATTTTAGCTTACATTGAAATGCATATTATTAAGTTTTCCTTACTGAAAATACCAGTTAGTTCACTGAACTTCAAAAAAGTGGTTGGAAAATGTTGCCTTATTTTTTTTTGTTTGATCTAGGTAACAGTTTTTACAGTGTATAAACTCTGACCAAGCCACTCCAAAAACACTAATGAATGAATAAAATAAGTAATATATTAATAATAACTAATAAAAAGACACAATACTGAGCTTTATCTGCGTACACAAATGTTGACCTTACAGTGATTCATCTTTTCTGAAGCATTCAAATACTGGTGTATTGGACACGGGGAGTCCGGCAGCCGTACAGCTTAGTGTGAGTTTATGCTGACCCGACCCATTTTCTCTCTCTCTCACACACACACACTGAACTTTAATTCTTGCATTCAGTTTGTGGGGCTTATGCAATTGATATCTGATTCTGCAACATAAATAAATTGACTCGTACCAGAGATTAAACTGCATCTTCAATAAAATGATGTGAAAGAGCTGAACAGGCCTTTCATTTATGTAGTATTTGTTTTTCTCCTTTCCTTTGTTTCTGTCTTTTTAAGTATTGATGCTATTGATGGAGAGGATGGGTAATTTGGCAAGCAATCTATAATGACCACAGACATCCAAACACGAGGGTGAATGGAAACCAACATGTATCTCTGCTTGCCCTTAATAAAAGAAGGAGAAGAAATGGGATGTAATGGAGGTGAAGGCTGCAGATGGATGGAGAGTACAGTTAGGTGGCACAACTACACAGGCAAGTGTTGCAGAATGTCTCAGAATAACTTAGTTAGGCTGAAGGCACCATCATTTGAAACTACTGGAATCTAGTGAATCAAATGTATCACTGTTTCACTTTAAGTCAATGATGCTAGTGGCAAAATGAGAAAAAAAACTCAATTGCTGAAAAAATGTGAGGACACGTAAGGAAGGTACATTAGGCCCACTCAGGCCTTACTACAAAGACTTTTAATACATTTTTATTTTAAAGTCTGAAAAAAAAATAGGAATTAAGAACCATACAGAAAAAAGTAAGACAAGATCAATATTCAAATTATAATATGAATGAGTTAGGAACAACAGCAGAAAAGTAGAAAATGTATTCAAATGTTTAACTCTATGGGGTTTATTTGAAATACAACACTACATATTTTGAAATTTCTCTTTGTGAAATTGTGACATTTTTTTCACAGATGACCAAGACAGAAGAAATCTTCTGTTGAAGAAAACTTCAGGTTTTCAGCTGAGGTTCCAGATTGAAGAAAAGAATCTTTTCTTGAGTTTGAGAAGAAAACAGATGGTTATGATAAGCACATACAGGTTGCATCAGTCTTCTCTGCCCTATAACCTGAAGGTAGACAATTTATATCCTTTGCCCGACACACAGGTCTGTCTGAGCAGATTTACATAGCCCCAATAAAGTCTGTGTCACCAGGCAAAAGGCAAATTGAATTCTGGGCTCTCCTGGATGAGACAAGCTACACTTCGGTGTTATGTAGGTTGTTCTTGTAATGACAATGGAGCAAAATGTGGAAATCTACTGAGATTGTGTGTTCACTGGTAAACATAAACAGTATCTCTTATATTATACTGTAACTTTATTCACTTGATGCCGTACATACATGTTGTTTACATTGTTCTGCTTCTCCAGTTGCTATTACTATCTTTGCAACCTCTTTCCCATATGCATGGCTTACTGTAATGATTCTTAGTGTGGAAAAATCAAAAAGGGTTATTCCTCCACACCTCTAGGTGTCACTGAACCACAAAGACAGTACCATCATCGAGTGGATTATAATCAGTGCATACAGAACAACATGCTGCTCATTTTCAACAAAACCAAGGAGCTGTCCACTGATTTTAGAAAGAGTAGAAAGACACACTTTTATCTACATCAATGGAGCTGAGCTGCAGCAGGTGAACAGTCTCTGGGAACATGCATCACAGAACTTGTCATGGATATCAAATATCCAGTTCAGAAATGGCTGTATTTATAAAGGAAAATGAAGAAAACTTAATTCCCGTGCCAAGTTCTTGTCAACTTTTACACATGGGCAATAGAAAGCATCCTGTCTGGAAACATGGGATGTGTATAACTCAGGATAGGAGGGCTCTGCAGTGTGGAAAGAACAGCAAGGTGATCAAATGCAACATCAACATAACGCCCAACATAATAATGTACTGGGTGGTACAACCCTGTATTGAATAATCATAAATAAATGAACCTTTGATGTTAGTTTCAGTCTACCTTTATGTTACATTTACAGCTGACTGAGGAAAATGAGATGTAAGTATGGAGATGGACGAGGAACCTGAGGTGAGGAGAAAGTGGGAGGTGAGGAGAAAGTGGGAGTGTCAAAGTGACGAGGCAGGTAAACACAGGACAAAAGCGAGATGGTGAGATAGAATACATAAGGGTCGGCTTGTTACAATTTCAAAAATGCAACCATTTGAGGTTGTATATAAGTTACTAAATAATGGCAAGTATCCATATTTTTCCCATATCTCTAGAACATTTTGAAATTGTGCCTCTACAGGTGACAGTCACCATTAAGAATAGAAATCTGTGTGTGTGTGTGTGTGTGTGTGTGTGTGTGTGTGTGTGTGTGTGTGTGTGTGTGTGTGTGTGTGTGAGAAAGTTAAGATAACTCTGTCACTTTCCTAAGTGTAGTGCTACGGCTCAAAGAGCAGGAGACATAAAGAAAAGCTTGTTGGTTAGATAAATAGGACACCCGGAGCCAGAGGCAGGAATAAAAAAGACGTATTTCTGAGACCACTTAACATGCAGAAGAAAAATAAACAAGGCGCTGAAGAGAGAAAGCACAATAAAAAAATCAAGCAGACTAATTCCATGTATGAAACATGATGAGTGTCAGAAGGAGCAAGGATATAGTGAAAGGATGAGGTTTTTCTCAGAAGATTAAATGGAATAATTTCACTTACATTATGCAGGGTGTGAAATAATCCTATGTTATCAGCTTAAATCATCGTGTAGAGCTGCAACAGGGAACATGGCTCATGGAGATGCCGTAGATTTGCTGTTTATCTTAAATCACTGTGATTGTTGCTCTGCTGCCAGGCGTAATGACTGGTGGAAAATGTTCCTCACAAACAGGGAGTGGTAAATCCAGAGGAAAAACATGGCAGCAGCATCTGTGTGTCACCTCCAGGTTTCTAAACAGACATAATGAAGCCTGGAGCGTTGATAACCCCTCGCCGCCATCTTGGCAGTCACTACAGCCACAAAAGATACATTTGGTCTAAGGTGAGCATGGTGGGAGCTAAACACACTACATGCATCCTTAATGGGAAAAAAATAACTTCATAACATACATTTGTTAAATAAAAATGAACAAATAGCATCTGAAGGTCTCATGGGACATTGACTTTCAAGATCAGAGACATGCTTCTCTCATTTATGTAAATGGGGTGAATGAAATGTTAAAACCACCTTTCAATATAATCTACAACAGTACAACCAATGCCAGTAATAAACACAAAATACTATTACTCCCTTTGCAACAGTGTCAACAAAAACTGAAAAAAGATAAACCTGTTAAAAGGAGAAGTCATGGGCAAGCTGTTGTATTGGACCACTTTAATTGTACAGGTGCATTCAGTGAAGGGGCCGGTCGGCGTACATTCATTTCCCTTTTTCATAAAAAAGAATTTCCTTTACTTAGTTGTCATATTCTGCTTTACTTTAATAGATTGAGGCCTGTTGTTTCTGAATGGTAACAAAGAGCATGAATTAGAGACAAACAAAATAATGGATAAATATTACTTTACTTTATTATTGTTATGCTAATGCATGTTTAAAACCCGTAAATTGCATACTGGGTATGAAACACAAATTCCACACCCAGAAAACCTGTAATTGTACTAAACTGCATAGAATATTAAATGAAGGCAAGTTAGTCTAACTCTGATTTGGCACTCAGAAAGGCTGTTTCAGACCATTTCAAAGGATCCAAAAACATTGTTTTAGGCATCAGCCTATATTATATATAATATTGAGCAATGAATAGATATGAAGCAGAGTGATCATAGAAGCCAGGGAAGACACACTCGACAGTCTGGTGAGGAACAATTGAAAACAGACTACTGAGAAGGGTGGGAGAAAACCAGGTGAGGGGAATGAGGTGATGGCACAGCAGAGTCAGTGATATGGCATGAAAACAAAACCAGATGAAAGAAATCAACTTAGTGGTGTTTGTGATAGTGGCAGAGTGAAAACCATTATGTGGCAGAGTTCCCCTTAAAGAGAATTTACTGTGAGCCACACAATTAAAGGCAAGATTTACACACTTGTCAAGATATTACTGCTGCTAGCAGTAGACAAACAATATGACTAAAGCCTGCTCCTCTGAGGCCGGCTGTATACCCATAACATAGATATACTACTTTATTTCTCAACGCTCACTCTCTCCCTGGGCTCTCACTTGTTCTCTCTATATGTTATCCTTGACCTCCCTTGTTATGTCTTCTTTCCTGTTCTCTATTTTTTTCTAATCTGCTCCACCTGTCTGTTTAAAGGAGAAAGTTCATATTTTTATTTTGGAGGTCCACCAGAAAATGTTGACATGCTTTAATGTTCAAAAACACATTATTTTTCTCTTATTGTCTATTGCTGCAGCACCTCTATCCACTTCTGTCTGAAACACACACTCGTTTAGTGCCTGTCTCTTTTAAACCTCCTCTTCTAAAAGCCAAGTCTGCTCAGATTGGTCACTTCCCTCAGGCACTGCCCACCAACTCCAAACACAAATGACAATCTTTTCCATATATCTATGGTGTTTTCAGTCTGAACTACTGTAGTTTATCTGCACTTCTACCCTGAATGTCACCACAATAACTGCTCCTAAACCAACAACTTCACAACTGCACACGTTCACACAGGAATCTGATCTGAAATCTGGGAGAAATAAACAACATTGAAAACCAAGATTACACTTCCCTGATGTTTCATCAATCTCTGTCACATAATGTTAGCTCAGAAACTATACATAGACTCTTTAAATCATAAAAATACACTGTTTTATGTTTGACTTCACAGGCACAGATAGCACAGTATGTAATCAAACACTTACAGAAACTAATCGCCTGGATGTGGTGTTAAAAGTTCATATGAAGAAGACATGAACCATTAGTCAAGTAATTATTTCTGGTTAAAGATACCTCATAAACAGCACAATTAGACAGGGACAGCTGCTACACTAAACTGTTATCCTCACTACACATTACTGACATCAGACCAGTGACACATAATGAGAATAGACTGGTGGAATTACTGATCTCAAAGTAAATTGCTTTTGTCCTTGGAAAAAACACTCTTTAACTAAAGTATTTGCAAGGTAACATGAATCTGTTTTTCTTTTCAGAGAGCTATTCACTTTTTATTCAGTAACTATTCAGTCATTCATGCCATGAAATATTTGTCAAAGCTGCAGATTCTCTGGTTGATACCCTTTCAAAATGCTGTTGAGAATAACTTTATATTAATGTTGTATTATTCAACATAAAATGGAAATTTAAATTGTATATAAAAAATTCACAAAGCCACATGGTTTATGTAAACTGTCCAGATCGTGTCCTCCATCAAGGTAATGTAATGGAGCTCTCAGGTCTCAGCTGGCCTTTGTGTTGTCTTTAGACCTTTGCTTGAGTGACTTGAATGTCCTCCACTGAAGGTTTCTCATACTGCAAGAGGAATCTGCTAGGTCCAGGAACACCTCACCAAACACAACCTTCACCATGTCTCTCAGAAGAACTGTAAAATATGTGTGACGCTGTACATTATACTGTAATGTTTTACTAGGGTCAACTATGTACAACTGAAGATAATTCTTGTGTTGAATGACAGAGCAGCACATATTTAACAGGGTGTGTAGCAATCACGGTGCTAATGTTGATTACAGAACAAAATGTTTAACTCTGTGATGTGAGCAGAATTACTACACATGGTCACAGGATCAATGTCCACATGAGGTGTTTCCATTGGTGTGGGTCTCTGTGGTGGGCTGGTCTGGCAGCTAACACTGGAGATAACAGTAGTGATGTGCTGGCTGTCATGTATGGTAAACTGGTAAATTGAAGTTCCTGGTGTGAAAATTGACATTTTACTAGTTTTCCAGTGATGTCTGATGTCACCTAGCTGGAGGTGGTGCCCCTTCAAAGAAAAGAGGCAAATGTGACTGGCTTTTTGAAACATGCATTTCTGAAAGGCGGAGCAGCAGAAAAAGAAAGAGGCCTTCTCTCATACTTTGGGGGCTGTAGGCACACCAGGGACACATATTTCTGCTAGAAAGCCGTGAAAAAGGGCCTTTTGTATAATATGTGACCTGTAACATTCGCTCTCTTTCTAGTTAACTCTGTCTAGCTTCAGTATACACGGTTTGAGTGTTTCTTCCATATTTTGCCCCTTTTCATCAAATCTCTTATGCCTTTGCTCTCACCTCTCTGCCCAAAAGGATAATCACTCTTGCTCCGGTTCAAACCACAGATTTGATTTGTAGTTTCATTTTCAAGCTGTAATTCATTGCTGTGCTGCTGGCAGAGCTGCTCTCCATATTCTGCCTGCTAAGGAATGTGCATCAACAACACCTTTCAGTGTGTAGGTGTGTGTTTATCTGTCTTTGCTTGTATGTGAACATCTATATGCCATGAAGAGGTGATAAATACAAAAGGTGACTGCTGCCCATCAATGCACAAACAACTGCCAACATGAAGAAAAATGTATTTGTAGAGGAGCTAAGTCCAGGTGGGGTTAATCTCCATGGTGATAGTGCATGTGAGTGTGTTAACATACATAGCTGCATCTGAGGGCGTGTCCTTTACTGTGCTTCCTCATAGATCTATATTTATTCACAACGTTTTTCCTCTTGTGTATTTCGATAAGCCACAAGCCACATTTTTCATACATGCAGACATGGATCTATTTGTTATGATGACTGCATGCATAACATCAGTGTTTACTGCTGCCTGACAGAAAACTTACCAACATTTCTCAATTTAACTGATGGTAAATGCTTTCCCTTATGCATACCACGTGTTTTAGTATGTTTATTGAAAAATGAAAAAGTGTATAGCCAATTTTTCATACTTTAAATATCTAGGATGCAAGGTAACTGCTCAAGAGCAAGGAGATTCATATTGCAGGTCTTACATTAAAAAGGTATTAATACATATAAGATAAAGTCATGGCATCACTAAGGTTATTACACTTATTCTATGGGGAACATAAATGTCTCTACTTAATTGTATGGCAATATATCCTATGAGCAAATTTAATATGAAGCAAAACTGTCAGCTTGTCAAAGATGGTGAGGCTTGATGAATACTCAGGCGATCACCAAAGTCAATAAGATTAATCATCTGGAAGTGCCATGCCATTGTTCCAACAGCCCATTAGTCAGAAAACATACTTGCTTGTTCCCCCACTTGGGGGATTAAGCTCTCACGACTATGTAGTATAGCTGCTGCAGGACCACATAATGCCAGCGTGCATACTAATGAGCCATGTGCTTTTGTTTGGAGGAAAAACTAATACTAAACATAACTCAATCCCCTAACCTGAAGAATTATTCACCTTTTCTACATGGACAGACAAGGGTGATTGTTTGGAGTGGTGTAGTTGGTAAGTTCTTCCTAACTGCAAGGAGTGTGTATTTGTGGATAAATGGACCGTTGGAGCAATGGGAATTTGTTTCTGGCATTACGGGCTGTTGGACATTTGCCAGATTATTGGGGTGTCAGACTAATGAGCAGCCAGAACAACAGGCAGTCCTCCATCTGGGGACGATGAATGTCTGTATCTAGTGCCGTGGCAATCTGTCATATAGTTGTTGAGATATTTCCATGCAGCCAAAGTAGTCAGTCAAAGTAACCAATGTTGCAAGTGTGGCTGAACATATCATCTGCAGTTAAATATTTAAGGCACATACCATGCATGTCCACACCATTGTGGCATGTCACTACCCTCTCTCTTTCCTTTTGTTACCCGTCTAAATCATTTTTGCTGAAAAAAACTCTTCCCTGACAGCTCAGTCAGCTAACTGTACATTTTCTGCATATTCTATATTTCCAGAGTTGTGTAGGCTCTGACTTCACCACTCCTCACGTAGAAACAATAAGCTTAGCCTGCTAAAGCAGGGAGTGGAGATGGTGGAGCCTACAAGTGGATGCTGCTGGGGTGACGCTGGTGCTTGTGGAGGAAATGAATGATGGCAATGGCAGCAGCAGTGGCAGAGTGTGACAACATAGCTTTCAGGTTAGCAGTGTGGTAGCAGAGGAAAGAGCACTGACAGCCTCAGTATGCCGCCTTGATTAAAAAGGGTGTATTGGATACACTGTATATTGCGGTGAAAAGAGTATGCCATGTGAGCGTAGCAGTGAACACAAGTTGAGTGCCAGAGGTAGCTTGCAGGCTGCACTTTACTTTACAGCGACATCAATATGTCTACAAGCTCATGTACGCCTAAGATTTTCATCATATCAAACACTGTCTTTGATATCGCTTGTCATCTGCGATGGAGCCACTCATGTATTTTCACCCTCATTTCTTGTAATTTCCTCTGTTGACTGCAATTTTCATTATTACTTGTGAAGTGCACGTGATGTGGAGAACAAAAGCTGGTGCATGCATGCATTTTATATAATGTGGAAGACTATGTTTGATCACCATTTTAATTACTGTGTTGGGCCATTGACTGTCTTCTTCCATCTGCTTGACGTACACAAGATGACATTAGGAATCTTTTTATCCCACTGTCTGTTTGACTGCAGTGTAAAACTTTTTATTCTAGTTCTGTGACATTTCTAGAATAGATGACAAGTAACTATTACAGTTTGTAAATCTGTTATGTCAAGTATACACAAATCACAAATGAGTTACCACACTGCTTAAGTAAAACCAATGGATACGCATCTTAATACAAAGTCGGTGCAGCACTTTAACCTCTAATAATTACATTGAATAGAAATTATAGCGTGAGGAGTTAACAAGCTCCACTGCAGGCTAAATATGTTCGAAGTAATGAATATCCAGTTCAACAAAAGTTAAATCCAATTTATTTTATTTCAGATTATACAGAATAGTGCAAACCAAAAGGGCAGTCAAGACAGAAGTCCAGCAGGACTTCTGTATATCCACATTGCCTAATCCTTTTTATTAGACTTTTCGTCAAGAAGGACAAAGTAAAAGGGTGACATGTAATTCAAGTACAAGCAATTAATTAAACCCTATCAACAGAATCATAATGTCAACTATACAAAAATAAGTTTCTTTGGAAAAAATTTGTGTCAGTTCCAACAGAACTTAGACTTGTACTATACTCCCAAGACTGAAATTTTAAGGATTACATTAGTTTTTGACATTATAGACTCATAAACCTTATTAAAGATAAGGTCTTCAGAGGAAATAGTATTTCACCTCACCACTTACTGCAACAAAAACAACACTTTGTTGTGTGTACTATAGACAAGGACTTGTTGCTTTCACAAGTAAAATTGCATTATCAGCTGCTCACTTGCAGCACTTACAATGTGAAACTGAAGAGACATTCAAACTGACTCCTTTTATTCTCTGATCACATTCATGCCAAAAGCATATACACATTCATAAGATTGTAAGTCTCCTGTCTCTTACCATATTCAAGCTAAAAGCTTGCTTAGTTTGTGACTGTCTCTCTCATCTCTGCAGCCATCCACCCCTGTGTGTGGTCTGCTGCGATTTGTGTGACTATGCACACGCACAAATACGCATTTAGGCAGGCATCTTTATGTGTACTTAGTGTATCTGCATGTTAGCCTGTGTGCTTGTGGATTCTACTCGTGCACTCGTTCTACATCTGTGTTAGTATGTGTTTGTGTGTGTGTGTGTGTGTGTGTGTGTGTGTGTGTGTGTGTGTGAGAGAGAGAGAGAGAGAGAGAGAGAGAGAGAGATGAGAGAGAGAGAACAAGAGTGCTTTGCCCAGTCAGCTGTGCTCCCATCATATTACCACGGGTTGTTGCGGCACAGCAAATAACTCATGGGCCAGCTAACCAAGCCAAGAGACAAGCCAGCCTGGCTTGTACTGCAAGTCTAACAGAAAATGATCCCAAGGGTATGTGTTTGTGTGTTTATGCCTGAGATGTGGGTGGAAACAAAAGAGCTTGTGCTCATGTATGCTGTGGACATCCTCATGCATATGTTCTTAGATGCATGTCTGTGTATGTTAGAGCAAAAGTGTCAAGCAAACGCACATTGTGTAGTTAAATATACTTTAATATGCTTTAATCATCAGTGAAGGAACAGCAAAGAGTTTAGTCTGCCATAGTGAATAGACGTGTTCATAGCAGCTCCATGTCAGCAAAGAAACTGGCACTAACAGAGGAGTGTGCTTTCCTATTGGCTTAGAGGCTAATGTTAATGTTGATATTGGTCTCCTACAGTTTATTTAATGCAGTAGTCTCTATGCAAACACTTATTTCAGTGACTGTGTGTACCAGTGACCAATCACACTGACTGAGCATACTGTTGGTCTCACGTGTGTCCTAACTGAAGGAACACAAGAAGCAGTTAATTCAGTCAGCTGAAATGAGGATTTATCTCTACACTACCCCCTGATTTCACCATAAAAATCTAAATAACATGTCAGCTGTCTGTAAGGACAGGGAAGAAAATGTCTATGTGTTTTTTGCTAGCCAGCTCCCTTGTTTTACATCGTGGAGATGGTGGTAGGATACAGTATAGTAGCTACAACCATAGCTGGACTGGCCATGTGGAGCACTGGGAGTTTTCCCATTGGACTGCTTGGCGATGGAGGTCAGAGAGAGCAGCTCAGTGAGACCAGTTCAAATGTTCAGTGACGGTTCAGCAGCTGAAGCAGTCAGACAGAGGACAACAAGGAGAAAATACACACTAAGGTTTGTCTTACTGGCCGATCAGCTCTATCAGGTGTCTTCTTAAAGGAGCAGTGATACTTCTCGAATTTATTTACCAAAATTTAAATAGACTGATGATGACTTTGCTGAGTAGTAAAGTGATTTAAGTATTTAACTAATGTTTGGACAATTTTTCTCTTCAGGACACATTCATTTACCGCTACAGTCTTTTAAATCTTGTCCTTGTTAGCATTCAGCAGCATTAAACATGAAAACTGTATTAAACAAAAATACTTGTTAACTGATTAACTGTTTAAGTTGATGAGCAAATGATTACAAAGAGACAGATGACTAAAAGAGAGAGAAATAAATTATGTTTACTGCACAAACTTATCTTGTACAGCTCACCTCCTGACCACCACAGTTCAGATGGTCAGTCTAAATGTGAGTCTTGACCCTCCCATGACAGCCCACATTTCGCATCATGAGGCCTTGTGAGAAAAAAAGTGTAAATCTTTGTCTGTCACATTCAACAGAATACAGAAAATCTGTGACACCCAGTGGGTCAGAGGGGAGTGGTAGTAAGGAATGGAGACACCTGAAATCCATGTGTTCGCTGCTCTCAGGTAGTGTGATCGTATGTAGTGTATGGAGTGGTGGAGTATTTAGATCTTTCACACCACAGATGTGCCAACACCACAATGTAAAATATAGTAAGTCTTGCATTCAACTCTTATCTGAGTAAAAGTCAAAAGTACTGACATCAAATAATGAAGTATCTATACTAATGTCCATTTCAGAACAATATATATTAGTGGATTATAGTTATTGATGAATTGATGTCATTTAAATTAAGCTCCACATTTATCAGCTGCAACATTAAAGTGTTAAGTAGTTTATATACTGCTTGATAGTCTGACCTACAGTAATATATAATTTTATTAGTTAACTAGTTAGTTACAACTTCAACCTGCATAATGCAAAGATGTGAAAGTATAAAGTATCAGTCATGTATATTAATGATGATGGAGGAGAAAGGTGTGGAGAACACTTCTGGTGGAAGCAGAAGATGATAATGAGGATAATGAGGAAAGTGGGAGGAGACCAGAGAGGGAGGTTTGGAGAAATGG
Organism: Scortum barcoo; assembly: GCA_023238725.1. Lineage (NCBI taxonomy): Eukaryota > Metazoa > Chordata > Actinopteri > Centrarchiformes > Terapontidae > Scortum > Scortum barcoo. The sequence continues at coordinate 26,250,019 of CM041554.1, forward strand.
ATCCAAAGATGAACATAATTCAAGTGTACAAGTACAGAATAAGCAAAAAATAAGCATAAAAAAACACTGGTTTGAGAAAAAAAGTGAAACTGCACTGACTAAAAGCTAGGATAAAAAGTGCACAGTGTATTGGGTGACTGTAATGTGATGAGCATTGGCTGTAATGAAATAATTTGATTTGATCCTGAGGTATTGTGTCAGTAAAAGTACGACGAAAACAGATATTGCCATGGTGACAGCTCTAGCATATTATACTTCTCCCCATTCCACTTAATCTGCTGCTCCGTATACATTACATACACAGTATATATCCATAAGTCTAATGTGCCATCATGGGAAAAGTTCTACCTATCCTGGAAACCTGCAGTAAAAGCTTCTGTCTTCTCTTGTAGGAACTGACACGAAATCTGTAACAAGGACACGTGCTGATATTCAGCTATGATTCTCTGCCTCAATAGAAAACTCACTGTATAGATTCATGCCATGGTCTGATTTAGAGCTGGCATTAAAATGTGATCTGTATCCGGATAAGGAAGAACACATTTCAATGTCAGCCTGAATTATTATCTGTGTGTCCTGAATGCATTTCGACCTGAGAATCTAACTTTAGTCAGTACATTCATAGCAGATCACCTGACTGTGATGATTATCATGCAGCTCTGGTTACTGGAGTTACTTCCACCTCACACAAAAGAATATTCAAGTCTCAATTTTCAGTGTCATGTCAATGCATAAGCACCTTGTTTGGTCCTACAGCGCATATGTGCTGATACAATTAATTAGTTCTTTTTTATACATGATATTATGACATGCATTGCAGTGCAGATGTTTTTTGTACTGGAAGGCCCACTGGCATCTGAAGGGCAAAGGCAATGAGGACATGTGTCTGTGAATGGGGAGTGACATTGACTAAATATATTTCAGGTTTATTAGTTTCATCTATGGGAATGTGAGAGTGATTGCATATATACAATATATATGTATGTATGTATGTATATGTGTGTGTACATATACATACATATATATATATATATATATATATATATATATATATATATATATATATATATATATATATATATATATATATATATATATATATATATATATATATATATGTGATGATAGTACATAAAAGTCTATAGAGATGATTGAAAAATCCCATGCAGGCAATTAATAATGGAAAATCCAATCTGCAATTATGCCAGTTAATAATTTCATTCCTCAGTGGAAATTAAGTGTGATTTGTCAGTGGGGGCTCAGTACAGCAAGTTAAAAGCCCATAGCAACAGTTTATCAGCCTGTAAGTGATAGAAAATTTATTTTACATTGACTGTCATCTTGTACTTAGTCCTGCTTCACACAGAAGGTTTTATCATTTCACTCTGGATATTTCATATCTCCACATGGCTATGGCTTGATATTTACTGAACACTCATGAGAGTAATGAGTATTTCCTTGAATTTAAAAACTTGTCTTTAATTTCTTTGTCTTGAACAGTTATAATATATTATGCTAAATGTCAAAACCTGCAATTTCCAACATCAACCTCTCTTATTATCACCAGAACTGTTTTCTTCTCTGTTAATCTTTTGGTACCGACTTGTATTAGCATTTTGTCCTGACACCTCTCTACTTCTCTTGTTGTGGTTTTACTGAATTTATCTCAGTATTTCATCAACAATGTGTTAATCTCTTTTAAACGCATGTAAAGGTTTGGAAACAAAATCAATGAATGATCATCTTGTCCAAAAAATGTATCTCAACCTTGAGTAAAAGGTTAACACCATCCCCCACATTGATATAATGTACTATGTATGTAATCAAAGTATGTTACCTTAACAGCCATGCCAGGCAGAAAACCTGCCAACCTCCACCTTACATGACATGCCTGGTTAGGGAACAAACACAACTTCAAAGCAGCTCTCTGTGAACAAAGCCAAATGCGAATTCTTAAATGGTTTCTTTAAAAGGTCTTCAAACTGTTATAAGACAAAAGGCCAAGAAAAAATTAGAGAGAACTCACAAACCAAGTAGGTGTGACCAACTAATCTGAGCAATTTTGGTGACCAGAGGAGCAAACTAATCCTGGAGCAGCACAGCCTGGAGCGGGAGGAATACATTATTAGTAGGAGGAATAGGATATCAGCAGGTGGAGTCTGGGTGAGCTGCAGTAATCACCAGTCACATTACATCAATACCTCTCATCTCCATTAAATGCAGCAGACAGCCAAAAGTGGCTTCTCAGTACCTCCCGGAGAAAACCAGTTGTGTCCTGAGAGAGAGATTAATCAGGTTTAAGGAATCAACTAACTCCCATCCATGACTGCAAATGTGAACAAACCTTTTAGTTATTATATGTATGATTTACTACAGCTGTAGCCAAATCGGCCACAGTGACTACCGTAGTGCAATAAAACAACCTGGCTCGTAGCTGTATTATAGTAAACTGGTGAGTAAGAAAAGTTGCATTGACTTCCTCATGTGAGGGTGTGTTTGCATGTACATAAATAACACTGCTACAAATCCTAAATAATAGTTGTGGGTCTCTTGCCTAAAAATAAATGTGTTTGGATATTCATGCATAGATGAATGAAGTTACTTAAGACAAAGATAGCTTAACTCTAACTATGCATCATGCATAAACATCTACACAGATATTCTGATTTTCAGTCCAATCAATTCAGCATCGTCTAAAACTTCTAAATTGACTGAAACTTCATCAGAATCAGACCACTGTGAGTTCAATGGCAACTTCAGGCAAAAAAGTTGGCAAAAAAAAAAAAGAAAAATTCAGAATCAGGATTCAGGATTCACCATACGTAATAACCGCCCAGACCACTGCACTATTATCCAAATAAGCCAAACAATTGTTGAAATACAGTCCATAAAAGTGATTATGTTTCATGCTAACTGCCCAACATATGCTAGTTAAGTTAGTTATAGCCCTTTTCCACTAGTCCACTAGTTTCGGTCGTTTTCCATTACAATAAATGAGTATCACCTCCTCAGCGTGGGTGGGGTCGCCGTGGCAACGCGGCCGAAACTCCAGCGACGTCATTTGTTATGCGACACAAACACGAAACGACTACGGAGCAATGGAGGCCACCAGACGGCGAAGAAATGTCTGCACCTCGTCGTTGCTCCGCTTCAGGGGTTGATTTCTGTGCAGCATCTCTGATCGTGTTCGTTGTTGTTATTGCGTTTTAAAAATGGCGCGTTGTGACTCTTACGAACGAGAGTCGCTCTCCCGACGCATCTAGTGACGTCAGGCCCTGGCCAATCAGCGGCCTGCCGTCTGCCGACGTCACATTTTCGGCTCGACTCAGCTCGCTTGGAACCCCGGCCGAGTAGGTACTAGAAAAGTACCTGGTACCAGGTACTAACACGTAATGGAAACGCATGTACAAACCGAGGCGAGTCGAGTCGAGTCGAGCCGAGTAGGGTACTAGTGGAAAAGGGGCATTAGTTAACGGGTTAGCAACTGGAAATTTCTAAATGCTGGGATCTGTACTGAACATTTCTAACATAATTCTTACACTACAGTCTGCTTGTAAGTGCTGTGAACTCAGAAATATTGAGTATTAACAAATTTGAAAGAAAAGTTTGCACAGATCAACACACTGCTGCACACAGTCTGTCATCCCTCCCATGTGTATATCTTAATTGTTGGACTTTTAGTTTCAGATAGTGTTAAATGTTTATTATGAAATTATGAATGACACTGTTTTTTCTCCCATGATGTCTTTACATGTCTTTATAACATTTCAATTCTATTTATTTTCTACATCATTCTCTTAAGATCTCTCTTCTGTATTAATTCTCTCTTCTGTATCATTAATTTCCTCTTTCACTCATTTCTCTCCCTCAATTCCTTCTTTATCACATTTGTGCTTATTTTCATGACATTTCATGCAAATTGTCTGCAGAAACAGCAGAAAATATTTTAATGAATGTAATTATTGCTCTTAAAACAATGAAAATGGTCAAAAATTATTCAAAATGCTAACTAAAGAGACCTTGTGTGAGATCCTTTGATATGAGACATTTCTGTCACACCAATGGGTATTTTAGCCTTTTATCCCACTTAATGACCTTGCTGTTCCTTTCTAATGTGTCATTAGCTCTTAGCAAGAAACATTTGCATAATTTTCTATAATTATGTAGTTTAACATAGCATTTCAAATTATTTAATATCATATTTAAGAGTGTCACATCAAAGGCAAAAAAAGTAATATAATTCATATTCAACTTTTGAACAATTTTGAAAAACACTTATGATGTGCGCATGTCATAGGCTTCACAGGGACCTTTGGGGTCCTTCAAAACTGAAATTGCCCTGGATATCACCGGATATGATGTTGAATGTTCCTTGAATACATTTTTCATTTTCTAAACCTTACCCTCTTGACATACACACGTGTGTGGATATAGGTTCTGAAGTGGAGCAATCATCAGCCACCTTGATAACATCAAACTATATGCCAGGAATCACTGCACATCACCAGGATCTACAGCAACAGCATCAGAATGTCATTTGGATTAGAGAAGTGTGGTCGGATGGTATCAAAGAGAGGGAAGATGATCAGAATCAAAGGGGGTTAAGCTACTACAAGGCAGTATTGTAGATGCTTGAGCTACAGATACCTTGTGATCCCACAGACAAATGGGAACCATGAGGAGGCCACAAGGAAGTCAGCCACAGCCAAATACCTATACAGAGTAAGGCAGGACCTGAAAAGTCAGCTGAATGGAGCGAACAAGGTGTACCCCCCAATATGATAAGCTGGCCAAAGGAGTAGATAGAGGCCATTGATATAAAGACAAGGAAGCTCCTCACAGTGCGTGAAGAGTTTCATCCCATGTTCAGCTCCCTGAGACTGAACACTAACTGGAGCAAGGGAGACCAAGAACTGGTGAGCATCAGAGCTACTGTCTAGGACAAAACATCCAAAATCCAGGAATATATCAGGAAGATGCCCCAAGAGATGAGCTGCTAAGTGAATACCTCAGGAAACAGAAACCTGATAATGCAGAGGAGGAGGATGAACCTCCATGAAGGGACAAGCTGCTACATGGGATGCAGAACTGACACATACCAGTGGCTGATATCAAGAATTCCTCCCAGTGGCTGAAAAATCCTGGATTAAAAGACTGCACAGAAGCACTAATCGTGGCAGCACAAGAGCAGGCAATTAGTACAAGATGAGTCGAGGTGGGAGTCCAGGCTGTGCATAGTGCATCGTGCTGGAAGAAAGGCAGAGAGAAGACAACAGAAGAGAAAGTAAGAGGGAAAAGAAGAGAGACCTTGAAAAGAAGTGAAAATGGAGAGAAGCTCCAAGCTCAAGTTCACACGAGAAGGAGTATGTTCCACCCTCAGTGTCTGAGTCAGAAGGTTCCCTTTCAGAAAGAGAAACTCATGTTCACTGTGGTGGAAGAGGTAGCAGAGAGCCAACGAAGGGTATCAAGAAAAGATAAAATCTGTCAAGTGTATGTGAGTACCAATGAGTACATTCATCCTCAGTTTATGAGTCAGAAGACTTCAGAGAGCATAGGTGAAGTGCACCGTGTTGAGAGAAAGGTGGAGAAAGGAAGAGAGGCAGAGAGAGGAAGAGAAGAGAGAAGAGAGGCAGAGAGAGGGGCAAAGAAGAGGACTGGAGGAAGAGACAAAGGGAAAGAGGTGCAGAAAGGAAGACTAAAAACAAAGAAATGAACAAAAGGGAAGAGAGAAATGAAAAACCTGTCAAAATCAAGTTCCATCAAAGACTCTGTAGACTCTGAATCTTCCTGTGGATGATTCAGAGTCTTAAGGCAAATGATGTAATAAAGTTGGCAGAATGTACAGTAAAACACCTCACAAATGATTTAGCTATTTGCCATTCAGTGAAGTAAAGCAGAAATGTCATCAACAGTTAGTTCTGGTCCTCTTTGGCTGTGTTTGTTTATTTAATGGACCAAAACACCAAAGTCTTATTTTCCCTCTCCATTTTAGATAAGTCTTACAGAATAAGACCCCAGAAGATGACAGGTTTGTCATTTTGGAGCAGACTGACTAATGATGTGATGTGCGTTTTCTTGATGACTCAAGCCAACTGAAGATATATCCTCCTAACATTTGTCAGATGGCAGTTCTTATCATCAACAGGTTTATGCACACAAGCCGCTGTGATTTTCACTTAATTATTTTAATATTTCACATGGTGAAATCAGCTGCTCATTACTGTTGTGAACACTGCTGATTAACAAACGAAGCAGAAATAAATGTTTTCGACATGAAAAGTAATCTACAGTAATATCTGTTCGGTAAAACAACGAGCACACACGTATTTCATTTAATTCATATTTCATTCATTCGTATTTTATAAGTTTGATAAGAGAAACTAATAAACTGTTGTGAAAAATATTAACTAAACAGTGACTTACTGAGAATATTTAGCTGTGAGAGCACAGACACACATCGAGATCAGGACCAACATCAAACTGATATGACTGTCTGGAAACTTCACAAAAAGAAAAAGATTTTTAACAACTTTCACATAAAACAAGACTAGCGCTAGCATTAGCGTTAATCTCGGGTTTGGAGTTTTAACAAACGGCTCTAGAGGCAAAAGGCGGGGCGGGGTCAGAGGAGGCTGATTATTATCACAGATGATCTGTCTCATATTCTACTGTCAGGACATGGTGACAGTGTGAGTGAATATAATTAAATATGAAAAGTCATGTTTAAAAGAAGTAACCTTCTGCATCTTTAACAGCAGAAGTTGTTAAATAATTTTACTGCCATGAAATGTTTTACACAGTGTTAAAGACACAAGAGATCATGAATATCACAAGAGAACTGATGAAAACTCCTTATTTTCTCATCATTAGTACTGTGTTGAGTAGTTCTCAATTCCCAATTAAATTACGGTTACATTTCTTAAGGCAAATGATGGCAACCCAAAGCTTAATGAGGCTTTACGGGCTACAGCAGGGATTTCCAAATGCCTGATAGGATACATGTTATGATATGGTTTGTTTAAATCCTCTAGATTTCCTGAAGCGATTATTGTGGCCTATGAGGGATAATGCTTATGCTTAGATCTCTGCATGCTTCAGGCAATTATGAAGGAGGCTGTGAAGATGAGCAGAGCATGATGTCCCTGACTGAAACCCTTTCAGGCTACTTGACAAGCAAAATCTGCAGGACTTGTGTTGGGATGTTCAGGTCAGAGGGGTGGATCTTATCCAGACATAATAAATTGTAGCCATGTGAATAATCTGCTGTTCTACTGTCAGTTGTCAAAAGCAGAAACATCCAGCTTACAAAGAGAACACACTTGTGAAGGTTAATGTTTTTATGTTTTGAAGCTATATCTAATTTGCTCTGAACTATTTAGAGTAGCTGAATGAGGGTTATCACTTTATATTTAAGTGCAACTGAACTTCGTACTTTTGCTTTCTTGTGTATTACATAAAAATCTATTCAGAGACATCTATTTGTGCTTACTTTTACCATTTTTGGCCATTTTAGAACCAGCATTGCTCCTGACTGTCGCATGTGATACTGTAAATCTTGAACATGAACATTTACCACAAGAAAAAACAGGTAGTCTCCTAACCTCAGCAGTCATGATTCATATTATATGGAGTTCTGTGATCACAGCTGGGGCAAAGCAATGGCTGACAATGTCCACTGTCCCTGTGAGTGTGTGCTGGAATTGCTGTGAATCTTTTGTGCCCACTTACGCAGATTTAACCATTCTACTATTATTAAGGTATTAAGGTCTTTTTGAAAAATAAACTTGGTTCAGAATACAGCATGGTTTCAACAGTTTTAAGGAAATATGACTAGTCAGTTAAATGTCACATTGCTAAGCAGTTATTTTGAGTTGAAAATAACAGTGACACTAATTATTACTCAATCTGCAAAAAGTGCATTAAAATGAGGCTGAGCTTCATGCATGTGAATTGTTGTTGCTGAGCCCCTATGAACCCCTAACCCACTGCTCTGCCTACCATTGTTGTTTATCCAGAGACCCAGAAACTAGTACTCTGAAGTTGGTATCAGATGTCATGTAATCTGCCAGTTAATCTGAGGCTATTTCATTAAACAGATTTTAAGGTTATAAAACATTAAGGTTTTACATCAAGATTTTAGATCATGGCATTTCCATAAGACATGTATTAGTGAAGGGCCCACCAGTCATTAATTCAGTCTGCAATGCATAGACACACTGAATTTGTGCCTCTCGTGGTCTGCAGATCCAGAATAGTTTTGCTCTTTGCATGGTTGGTAATCAACCTTAATTGCCTGTATATTTTGCACAGCTACATCCTGATTATATGGTCTGGGCCTTACAGTGCTTGTGTTCACGCATTTATTTAACAACCATATTTGACATTTTGGGCATTTAATTTTGGCTTTAGAATCTTTAGAAAGTGTTTTAATAACTGGATTAAGCTACTATGTGTTCAATTTTTACATTTCTGACTAATATTACAACAACACTGTGGTCAACAATAGTGTATTTTCTATATTTTTAAAAACCTGTCTGTCCAGGGGAGCCATAATGCAGAGAATAGTGGAACTAATTACCCATTGTCACAACACTGGGGGGGGGGGGCACTCAGGACCCTTGGCATGGAAGGGGAATGTTGGCATGAAAAATAAGTTTCAAACGAGTTCAGAGTTTCATTAAAGATAGCTTTATGTGAATAACAGCAAAGCACAATCAATTAGTAAATGATTAAGAGTCAAACTGAATGGATGTGCTGCTGATCATGACAAACTTATTTCTATGTTCAGAACATGTCTCCTTGAGAAGAATACTGGCACACCACATACAGATCCAAAATAAACACACATTGACTGACAGATCCAAATTAGAGTCACTCATGGTTCACTGAGGACTCAAGACAGATTCCGATTCGTTGGATGGATACAGGTTGAAAAATAGCCCATAACTACAGTAATTATTGCTTTGATGGAATTTCTGCATTATTTAACATATAACAGAGTGACAGTGAAGACGAGGAAGACAAGGACAACTGCTGACAAATGTTGACAAGCAGGTTTAAACTGCTGCCACTGAGGGTGCTACATAGTCCACTCCTTACCCTGCTGTGGCATCAAGTACCCTTGAGAAAATAACACTCACAGTCAGGTAACTGACAGCCTTCAGTCACAGAGGGTCCGTTGTTGATTTGCAATTATGCAGGATAGCTGTATATTGGACAACACCACATGAGAGCTGTCAGTGTTGATTTATATCATCAGTACATATGCAGAGCAGATTATTTTCCCTCAAAGGAATCCAGATCATCCTGCAGATAGCTTTCCCTCCTCTTTCAGTATTTTTCACAATTTCAATTGAAAGTTGAATCATTTTAAGGTATATTTATGTGCAATACTTGGAAAACACATTAGATTGACATATATCCATCAAGGTAGTGATCTAAATTACTCAAATCAATCAAATGTGTAATCTAGATTGACTGTGTGAAGAGATTGATCACTTTTACTGGAATAGAAAGCATACCAAAGATGAAGAGATCACTTAAATGTAGTAGTAATAAACTTACAAAACTTAATCATGGGTTTTAATTTTGTTCTGGCCATTTTGAATACATTAGGACTTAATGTAGTTACTATTTTATTAGGTCAGTGCTAAATTTAAAAGAGTACGCAACTAATTTAGCAAACTACCATAGCATGGTAGACTCATGGTACTCTTAAAACAAACAGCATAACCTGATCTATCATCTTTTTTATTCAATGTATTCAGAATCAAAATAAACCATTATTAGCTACAGACATGGCTCTGATGTCTGTTGCTCTCAATATGTACACAGACATACACATACAGCTAAACACAAAACAACAAACAGAAAATGAAATGTTAACAATCAAATGTACGAACTTGACAATAATTACTAATGTAAGTCGGGTGGCAAGAGACCCCGCCACACCACTCTGTTCCTTAAAAAGTCATGTATGATTAACCTCTAGCTCTACATTCCTGGACTGTGAGCCAAATGTGAGCTCTCCCTGTTGGTATATTTTAGTTTTCACGCCCTTCTTGATAGTTCAGCTGAACCATTTTTACCTTTTGAATAACCTCTGAAGGTGTAGCGGAGCTTCGATGGGTACCTCATATTTAAAAATATAAAAAAGTCCAAACAGCGTGGCAGGTGCAAGAGTCACGTTCAAATGACCACAGCAAAGCACTCGTACTCCTCGCTAACTGAAGCTAAGGTAACATTAATTCTGGTGATGGCTAGCAGATGTTACCTCACTGATGTTACCATCCAACACACGTTGCCCCTGGCCCCCACCCCACCGAGTTCTCTGATACCATTATAACTACATATTTATTCTGTATAAAATGATTTAGCAAAAGCTCATTTCATATGCTCTCACTATTATAGTCGGCTTACCAATGCAAAGAAATGAACAGCAGTGTGTTCATTTAAGTACTAATGTTAACGCTTCTAGCATATATTTGAAACATTTCCACACAGGAAAAAAGGCAGACATGGTGAATAAACAGCACTTTTTTTTTTTTATGAATAAATGAAACCAAATTCCCACTCTGACGAAGCTGCAGGGTTCTGTGGGTTCTGTGGCTGAGACGGACGACAACTGTCTCAGAGTCAAAGAGAAAGCTGCTGTTGAATGAACTCCTGATATCCCTGCAAGCACCTGCCTTATTTAGCTTTGGAAAATAACAAACTGAATTACTAAGCTGCAGGTCCATCAGAATGGACATTTTTCAATTACAGATCACAGGAAAAATCCAAAAAGAAATTTAGTTTCAGTCCCTAGTCTGGCTCTGGCTATATTCCAAAATCTAACTTGACTCTTTTTTTTAAAGTTTTATACAGGTTTTGACAGAAAATATTCATTTCTATGGCAGAATACTATGAGAAGGTAAAACAGGTGCCAAATCAGACATGGTCTAAACTTCTGTGACCAAATATGTAGTAGTGGCTTTGTATTTCATGTAAACTATATCCCAAAGCAGTAAACATATGTAGCTACAATACTTTGGAGGACCAAAAAATCAGTCCTATAGATGCTGTATCAATCATTCTATTTATACATTTGTTCTTCCTTTCTAACAATCTAATTGGATAAATAAGTGTTTCAACTCTGCCCTGAATACTTTGCCTGTGTGACTGTAAGACATCATGTCATGGTGTATGACTTGGCTTTTAAGCCTATTAGTGATAATCAGGGAGTGTGTTGAATATTCAATCTGGCTCTCTCATTAATTCTGCTGATTTCTTCCCCTCATGGTTGAGTAAAATATTAAGTAAATGTGTTGGGAACAGTGTAGGAAACAAACAGCCTTCAAAAAGAATGACTCATGCTGTAACTCCCCTGATTTACATGCAGAAGTTTAACACTATGAACACACTTTAAATGATTTACAAACATTTTATAATGAAATGTATTATAAAATTATTCAATTAAGATCATTAAAACATGTTAACATGGACATTAAAAGCTGAGTTATTGTATGTTATTATGTTATGTGCTTTTATGGATGAATCAAGCCTTTGTTGTGCTTTAAAGGCTCAACTTGGTCTCCTCTGCTATATTTGACCAAGCTCCCTGGCCTGATTGACTTCCAACTATATGAACTATGTCTAGTGTTTTATTTTACAGCACGTTAAAATATCCTGCACGGTCCTTCACCTTATACATGACCATAACTTCACTAAGAATATTAGATGAAAGAAAATAATAAATCACCTATGTACTAGTGTTTCAAAATGGACAGGGTATCCAGTGTGTGTGTGTGTGTGTGTCACTCTGTCCAAACATTATGGGCTCTCTCCACTGTCAAGGCTGTTACATTTGACCTTCCCAGCACTCCTGGCAGGTGTAAGTGATGGCGCTAACAGACTTAATGGCCGTTGAACTCCACTGAACCAACAGTACATAAATCAAAGTTTTCAGCTTTGCAAAAAAAGTTCAGACAGTCCCAGGCCGCTGTGGTCACATCCTCAGTCCACTGTTTAACTGTAAAACAAATCATCATCCATACTGACCATAAAAGCCCCAGTTTGATATTATACGCTCTTTGACACTTTTTGACTTTTTGCAAACCTGGTAGTCCAGTCTGACTACCAACATCCCTCCTGCTATAGTGTATTTTCCATAATTAAAGTATGATTAAGATGTGAAGTTGTACATTACTGCATTTGTTTATCATTTCTTATCTTTATTGCCTCTGATGACGTAGTTTGTAATGAACAACCTTTCACATGAACGGGCTAATAGCTGGATTGGAAAGCCCACAGTTAACTAAGCCTATTAACCCTCTGGAGTCCAGGGTATAATTGGCCGTTTTTGACTACTTTTTATTTTGCTTTTATATTTCACCTTAAGAACTGTTTACCATGCCTTGTTTGGTATCATTTTTTTCAGCACAACCTCTCATGTGTGATTTTACAGTTATTTTTTCATCATTTTGACATACTGTATTAACACACTGGACCTAAAACCACACAAAAAACATAAAATCCGAATATAAAAAAGTTAGATTTTGTAATGTGAAAACCACAAACATGTCTAACGAACCATTTTTATAACTTAGAATGCAAATATAAGTTGTAAAGTTTCAAAAAATTATGTACAAATGTAGCAAATAACAGTTATTTACAACTATTTACATTAAAATGCAGGCAATGCCTCAGGCGTTTTTTTTGTTCAACTATTTACAAAACAATCAGGTGTCACAATAAGATGCCACAAATTATTTGTGCCACTGTAAAAAACAGTTCCTGTCCATTACAAGACAGAGGGGCACATCACAAGCCTTCTTCCAGCACCAAAAACGTGCCAAATGTGACGACAATATTCAGAAAAAAATATTATACATTATTTATTACAAGTCTGTTTTAATTGGCCAATCAATTTATAAACGCGTATGTAGTTTGAAGTCCGCATTTTCGACACAAATCGAAACTGAAACTTAGTGAGGCTGCGCTTTTCTGCTCCATACCACGCACCAATATTCAGAAAAAAACGGCTTATATTATCATAAGTCTGTTTCTACTCGGCCTATCAACACGATTTAAAAACTGGTATGTAGTTTGAAGTCCGCACTTTCGACACAAGTTGAAACGGAGACTGTGATGCTGCGTCTTTTTGCTACGTCATCATAAATCGGACCTGTAATCTTGGACGCGCCGGCGGCGTCCGTCGACTCCAGAGGGTTAATAATCAGTTTCATGACGTTGCTGTTACTGATTCTTAGTGAAGCCAGGTAATTTAAACCACACTAAGTTGAACTTGCTTTATGATACAGACCACAGAAAATATCACATACTGTAATTAAACACTGAGCACAGTGGAGTCTAAAAACTGTGTGACACCTAATTCGCAAATTTAGAAATGCATCAAGCAAAGGTACAGATTACATGTGTGACTGTGTAGGAAATCATTATGTGTCCAACACACCAGTGGTGAGCCCGCAGCAATGACTACACACACACAAACACACACACAAAGATATGTCAACAGCTTGTTACTATGAATATTGTGTGTCCACGTCCATAAACTTACACACACCTATAGACATAAATGCTCACAGATTGATAGATTTATTCATGCCCATGTACACACACACACATACACCTACACATATACACCCATACACACACACAGCTGATTGTGAATCATGAACCAACAACTATTACAGGCTAATGAGGCAAATAAAACACCTACGCACATATAAAGGTTTGGAACTTTTAACTACCTATGGGTGAATAATTAGGCTATGAGTTGCAGACATAAACACACACATGCACTACACAGCTTCACATCCATTAATAAACTCTGAACCGCTTGCAGGCTGATAAATGAAGTAAACTGCTTGAGGGCATTTAACAGACTCAGTTCCAACTTTGTTCTTGAGCTCATTATCCTCGTCTGTCTGACTTTAGTCATCAGGATGTGTTAAACACCTCAACACACAAGTTTTTATCATTAAGGCTTCTCTTTTTTTCACTTGTTGGGGAAATTCAGAGAATTCAGATTAATTCAAAGTTTGTATATCAATATGTTGAGATGAATCACGTGAATGTATTATTCTTATTATGTAACAATAGAGTGAATGGACAAATCCCATTTTTATGTATTTATCAGTTAGCAGCTGAGAAAACAATTAACTTTGACCGAGTTTTTTCTAATCTTAAGCCCTACCATAACCAGTCTATGTAGTTGTATATATTCATGAATAGAGTGGAAATAAATGTGCACACTCCCTGCCGAGCTGTTGGCACAATGAAAGCAAAAAGGGATGGTAACTAGCTGCATGGTGTTTTAATTAAAAGTGGAGTCAGCCACAAAAATATGTGAAGAGTTTATATTTGGTGTTGAGGTTTTGGTCACCCTAAAAGGATAGAGGGACACAGTAGAGATTGGGGAGGGACAATAAAAACTTTTTTCCAACTTTGAGTCTACAGGTGGATGATGGTTAACACGGAGTTATCAAACTGTACTGCCCTGAATCATCACTGTCCTGGGTCCACTATCACCATGAAGCAGAGTTCAGCAAGGTGACAGCTGAGGGGAGGGAGCTGTTCCTGAGCCTGTTGGTCCTGAAACACAGAGTGCTGTAGCGCCTCACAGTTTGTGCCCAGGATAAGAGGTGTCCCTGATGACGCTGCACACCCTCTGCAGACAGCAGACAGCGCTTATGCTAGACAGCTTCAAAGGTGGGGACATGTTAATGCTGTGAGTTTGTTAGTTGAATGTGTATAACACAAAGTGCACTGAATATTGGAAAAAAAAAAATTCTTGGGAACGTTGCATAACTATTATTAGCACTTAGCTGCTAGCTTGTTATACAGCAGCAGTGGCCCACTGCACTAGATTCAAGATTCAAGATTCAAGAATTTATTGTCATCACACAACAATTTACATCAGCAATCATTGGTAATGAAATTCTTAAAGTCCCAGGCTCTCCTAACAATGCTAAAAGAATATTAACAGCAATAGAGGCTGTCAACAAGAAAAGTAAAAAAGATAATTTAGAAAATAAAAATATAAAATAAAATTAAACATAAATAATAAACTAGAGTAATAAAATAAGTAAAGACCTTAAAATATAAGTTATACAAATAAAATATAAACTGTAAATGTAAACTAGGTATTATAAGTAACATATATACAATATACAATAGATATATATACAATAGAAGAATATACACAACAGAACTGTCGGGAGTTGTTAAGAAGTGGTGGTGCTGTGAATACAGTTTACAAAGTCTTATGGCCTGCGGTATGAAGCTTCCCTGAGCCTGGTGGTTCAGCTCGAGCTGCTGTACCAGGCGGTGATGCAGTCAGTCAGGATCCTCTCTATGGGTCACCTGTAGAAGCTGCAGAGGATCCTTGAGTCCATGTTGAGCCTCCTCAGCCTGAAGAGGAAGAAGAGCTGCTGTCTGGCT
Organism: Scortum barcoo; assembly: GCA_023238725.1. Classification (NCBI taxonomy): domain Eukaryota; kingdom Metazoa; phylum Chordata; class Actinopteri; order Centrarchiformes; family Terapontidae; genus Scortum; species Scortum barcoo. The sequence continues at coordinate 26,265,463 of CM041554.1, forward strand.
GACTGACTTTGTGATAAAGTCAGTGTGATGAGTCCAGGTGAGGTTTGGAGGAACCTGAACTGGAGGAACCTGAAGCTGTTGACTCTCTCCACCGTAGTCCCGCTTGATGGAGAGGGGGGCGTGTTCCTCTCTCTGCCTCCTCCTGAAGTCCACGATCAGCTCCTTTGTTTTGCTGACGTTGTCCTGGCACCAAGATGTCAGGTCTCTGACCTCTGACCTCTCTGTAGGCCGTCTCGTCGTCGCCGGTGATCAGGCCAATGACGGTCGTGTCGTCAGCAAATTTGACGATGGTGTTGGAGCTGTGGGTGGCCACGCAGTCATGCGTGTGAACAGGGAGTACAGCAGAGGGCTGAGCACACAGCCCTGGGGTGTGCGCCGGTGTTCAGAGTCAGGGTGGAGGATGTGGTGCTGCCCATCCGCACAGCAAGTTCAGGATCCAGTCACGCTTCGCCATGATGGTGGAGGTGAGTGCTACTGGGCGGTGAGTCAGTCGGCAGAGGATTTTGGTTTTCTTTTGGGGACAATGATGGTCTCCTTGAAACTTATGGTGGGGACTACAGACTGGAGCAGTGACACGTTGAAAATATCTGCAAAGACGTCTGCTGCAGCTGGTCTGCACACACCTTGAGAGCTCGGCCGGGGATGCCGTCAGGTCCAGGAGCCTTACGTGTGTTAATCCGTTTTAGAGTTCTGCACATGTCTGCCCTGGTTATCACAGGTGGACAATGGTCCTCCTGAGCCTTTTGCACCTCCACAGCTGGAGAGGTGCTCTCAAAGCGCATAAAAAGTGTTCAGTTCATCAGGCAGACATGCAGACATCACCTCAGCACTGCTGATCTTCTTTTTGTAGTCTGTTAGAGTTTTTAATCCGGCCCACATGCTCCTGGTGTTGGAGCCCTTGTAATGAGACTCCACTTTGTCCCTGTACTGTCTCTTTGCGCTGCTGCTGATGGCTCTCCGGAGCGCGTACCTGGACTTCCTGTACTCCTCCAAATCACCTGAGTTGTAGGCATCTGTCCGTGCTTTAAGTTTTTGGCACGGACTTCTCCGTTAACCCAGGGCTTCTGATTTGGGAATTGGAATGGGAATGGAATTAGTGAATGATGATATAGATATAGGTAGAAATATGCCACCAGCTTCAGTTCTGTAGTCATCATCTTGCACAGATTTGCCAAAAACACCTAGCCTTACTTAGAAAATGTTCATTTTTCACACGGGGACCTTTTTCCTGACCACAGGCCAGCACATCATTACTGTTCCAGAAAGGATGTGGGTTGCAAGACTGACCCACAAGAGACAGAATTAAACATTTTGTTCTGAAGTTTGGTTTGCTCTTGTCATACTGTAATCACCATTAGCACTGTTATCACCACAGGTCAGACATGTCAGCATGACCACTGTGACCTGGGAGCTTTATTACCATTTGACACAATGTCAGTATATAAGAGACGTGTGTGCTTGAGGAGTAGGAACAATGAGAGCTGATCATACTGTTCAAGGCCGGGTGGGGGAATAACTTTGTATGCCTCTTCCATGTTGGTACATGCATGGTCGAAGGTCTTGGAGGTCTGCAGGTTGGAGTGGTTAAAGTCACCCACAACAATAAAGGCTACCTCCAGGTGTGCAGTCTTTATAATGGCAGAATGCAATTCTTTCACTGCAAGCTAAACCTCCATGTCTGGATGATATATGCTGCAGTCTGAACAGTAGATGTGAACTCTCTGGTCAGATAGAAAAGTATTCTGTAAACTATGAGACAGTCTGGGGTTGCAGAGTTGTGACTTTCCCTTATGGCAGTGTTTTCATGTTAAATCTGTGTTAAATATAATACCAAAGCCACTGTGCCCACTCAGCCATCCTGACAGCTGCTGTTTAAGACAAACTGATGTTTGCGTTATCCCCGATTCCAGACTTCAGAGACGTACTGTAATTCACACACTAATGCAATAAAGACCAGAAGAACAGAGGTGCAGGTCAGACCCTGTTAGCACTGTGCTTGAAGCGTAATGAGCCCCTTAGATCCCCATCTTCCCCACTAACCTACAGCACACACCCTCTGTTAGTTTTAAGTAAGCAATTATTTTATAGACATTTATGTGGGTGTCCTGTTGGCCTTGTGCAGACCACAACACTGCAACATTCCTGGTTTAACTTAAGTACTGGACCTTTGTTGGAGGCCTAATCTTTTAAAAATGTTTTACAAGGACATAAATATTTTAATAAGAATATCTAAAAATGATGTTCTGCTACTGTATCAAATCTCTGCTTTATAAACTCTGATCCAACATCAATCATCCACAATTCAGGTGGACTGATCAGGTAGCATCTCCAATGAAAACTCTGATTCTGCATTTAAGTAAATCACAGTCATATTGACACAAGTTAAGCATAAGTCCCCCAGTCATCTATGATTCTGGTGTAAGTTCTCAGACTGATTATTTGTTGACTGAATGTCATGTGGGGAGCTTCATTTTGGGTTCACACACTCCTAGCCAAAAGAGACATTTATTTTTCATGGCCCTGGGCAAAGGCGCTCCATCACCTTTGGTAGCTACTGTAGGTGAGCTATTTTAGCATGGCCAGATGCACAATTTTGTGATGATGTGCCCTGAGGCATCACTACCATTGCCAGGTTTGCTGAGGCATCAAAGTGGCTATAACAGGCAGATTTTCCAGGTCAGAGTGCTCAGAGGGAATGTCCGCGGGAAAACCAACACTCTGCTCTCTGACATTTGTATGAAATCACCTCAAGGGGAGAAACTGGAAGGCTTCAGTATGTTGGAAAATAGAATAACTGGCACAGGCCTTATGAAATAATTAGAGGAGAGTTGATGGAGCATCATGCTGTTTGTCCAGTGATGCCATCTAAGAGTCCAGATGTCCAGTAGAACCACAGCCCTGTCTTCACCGGATTTGACATTTGGATATGTTAACATCATTTTTTTCTTCCTTAACAATCAATTTTGTTATTTTTAAAGATATGTCCCAGCAACCTTCCAATATGTTACACTACACTAACAATTAACCTGAATAATATGATTACTCGTGTAAGGGAACTAACAAGTACATCCAAAATGATGATGGTCTCACAGCAGCAGAGTGAGCCTGCAGCCAAATGCAGCTGCACTCAAGACCACTTCAACCCCCTTATTTTGGCTGCTGGCAACTTGAAAAGTTACACTGAGAACATCAATAGATTTCACACTGTATCAAAGCTTTAATGCCTGTCCTCTGAATATGTCTCTGCTAGTTAAACATGTTTTTTTTCACTGGTGGTGTTTTAGTTTTCAGATTTTTCAGGACACATACAAAAGAAAGTTTTGTCTTATATTATTACTGTATATAAAATCCACCTAATTTAATGTCTTCTGGGAAGAATGAATTCAGTCTGGTCACTGAAGAATGGTCATCAAGAAATGTGAGCAGGGTAATTTGAAAAATATACTTGTCTCAGTACTACTTACATACATTGCACATTTGGTGTGTGAAATACCTGTTTTCCTGCTGGCAGTAAATCACCTTTTTCTGGGGCTACAAAGTGTCAGGGTTCAAATCCCCAGGCAGGTAAAGCCCTGCCTGTCATCAATGTGACAATGCATGCATATTATGTGTTTTCAACTGCTCATAGTGGTCACATCAGATCATTGCAATCTGTTTGGATCATGTTCATTGCTGTTTGTTTTTTGTCTTTTAAATAAACTGACATAATGCATCACTACTAATAAATTTAGTTAAATAGTTGCTTTGAGGCTAAACTGCTGTGTGTTAATACTGACTATAGTGTCCGCGTTATCCTCCATGCTAGATGCTAGCTGAAGCAGTACTGGTTCTATCTAGCTATACCTGCGACCTCAGAGGTGGCACGTTTTAATAAATCTTTCCATTATTATTTTTGCACATTTTTTACCCTCAGCCAACTGAGCATTTATTCTCTCTTATTCCCTGTCAGAAAGGTGTCCTGATTTATTTTCTTGTAATTTTGATTTTAAAATCACAATAAAAAGACAAAATTATTATTGTTATCGTTATTATTATTATTTATTCCAACATTTTCCCAATTTTCAGAGGGGCTAAAGTTTTTTTTATTTATAATTAAATATAACTATATGTGGAACTATAAATATAACTACAGTGTCATTATTTCCACAGGACACTTGAATATGTGATGTGTCCATGTAAAGTTTAAGATGATCAAACTTTTATAAAGTCAGGTTCAAACAAGCACACAAATGTGTTGAGTAATTGCAGGCTGTCTTATTAAAGTTAATGATTCAATATCTTGTTGAACATGACAAACAGTCACATTTCTGGTGGTGGGGCAACAGGCTTTCAGGAGCGGGGTCTATTATAATTATATGTTTTTACAAAGATGACACATCTTTCATGAGGCATTTTTAACAAAATTGTTTCAAATATAAAAAAAAGAAAAAGGAAAATGGGCAATTTATTTTCTGTCTGCATAGGGATTAAGTCATCATGACTAACACTTACAAGAATCGCAATGGACAATACTGAGAAGAGGATTTTTGCACACAGATTTCGAGCTGTATTTTATGATTCATCATCTACTCCAGGGGCACTCTATCAAGAGATTTTTCTGTATCGCTTTGTGCTAAAGATGCAGCAAAATAACATTTAACATGAGACAGAATGATTAAAACAAAGGAGCCATCTGTTTAATACACCATTTAATGTAGATGAACATGCTTCTCCATACATCAGGAGGACCAGACACAGCACAGAGAAAACTACACAACTGTAAAAATCAACGTAACATTGAGATAAAATAACTGAAAATATATAAATAAATGAGTGGAACTAATAGAAGTTCACCCCTGTGATCAAAAACAATTATCAGTCCTGACTCGTCATGTACATTTAAGCTATATAGCTATATAGCTAGACATCTTTCATTTTTTCAAAATTATAGTGTAGCAATATATTGGTAAAAAAAAAATAGTAAAGCTTATCCTACCATGTTGTTTACAGGTCAGGTTCTAGCAAGTCCCCATGTAGAGAGGGTTAAATGTAAAGACAACACAGAGGGTGATTGTGTCACAGCTTTTGACCCTACAGGCTTGTTGAATTACTCGATGCCTTTGTAATCCTGTTCCACGTTTCAAACAATCATACATACAACAAACACAAACAGCCCACTGACAACATATAGCTCAGCCAGCATGGTAAGTAGCTTGTTAGATTTCCATAATGAAGAGCTGTTGTTATCTGTTGTGGTAAACTGCCCATGGCCACGCCTCTCAGCATGCTGGGCTGAGCACCATGTTTCATTTCATTTCAATCAGTGCAGTGCACTCCCATTAACTAAAATGGTGCCTCACTCTTGCTTTGGTATACACTGAGAGCTGAGTGGATGCCAAGGGAAGGAACTGTTCTGATTTATCAAAACTACACGGAAATACTCACCAAATTACTGAAGAGACTGCCGGTAAGAACAAATTCTTTGCTCTTGGTTTATCAAGTTTTGACAAAAGTGTGTGCAGGTTTATTTGGTCAACTGCCTGTAGTGTTCAATGTTGATTATTTGGTGTTGATTTTTTGTTGTAATTTATGTAATATTCTTTTGGTATATGTGGGTGCTAATTAAATATCACAGCGTTGGATGGTTTAAAAGTAGCCTTTTAATTGAGTTAAAATTTCCTTGCTAAAGTTTGATTAAAAATATCAGTAAATATATGGTTGGAAATATATACATTAATTTATTTGTCGTTGAAATCTTAATTGTTGGATATAAAATTGGTAAAATATGGCTTGTTAAAATCCCTGTAAAAATAGAATATTGGGGTGTTAAAATATATAAATTAGGAGAAAAGAACTGGACTTATTCACCTTCAAATCCTAATGCTAATATTTACCTTAAAACCCTAAATATAAAAATGCTCATTTTAGATTTACTTACCATGTTGGCTCTTTTAATGGTGAAATTTGATTTTGGTTGTTTCACTGTTATTTGAAGGGTTTTACCTTGTAAATACTTACCTGGTGCATTGTTTCTGTATGTTTCTAAGGTTTTTCAACTGTTTGCTGTGATCCAATAAAATGAGGAAAGACCATTTTAAGCCTCTTTTAATGCAAGTGAAATCCAGCATTTAATGAGGAGTGAGGAGCCTTTTCAAGTGTAGGCCCGTGTAGAAGGAAAACACTTGACATTATCCAAACACACACAGCACAGAATACAGTTATCATAAACTGTCAATGCTGTCTCTGCAGGTGTTTGTTTGGCTCTACAGCAGGAGTGAAGAATGCAGCAGTGCATCAGAGGCACTGTAACAGAGTCTCTTCAGCTCTGTCTTGTCATTGGTGTCACTTTGTCCCACACTCTCCTCAACAGCTTACCCTTACAGGTTAATTTATGGTACATTTCCTTTTGCTGGGTTGTGGTGTTGCATTGTTGGTGGCTGTATGTCAGTGTTCTGTAAATACAGTGTCACATATACCCTCATATACACATATACATAGTGCATGAGTTTCACTCCGATAAGTCGGCCCATGTCCTTGGACTCTAACTGCTTGTTTGTTGAGTATTGTCAATGATATCTTGTGCACTGTGTCCAATAAATACAAAACTTGGTTCCTTAATGAACTGAAGAAGCTCAATTTCCTGCACTCTCATCTTTGATCAGTAGACCTGAGGTCTGCTTACCTCTGACAGTACTGCAGAGAAATCCTCCATGATTTTAAGGATTACTGAGACCATAACCAGGAGGCAATTTAAGCTATTAATTTTGTAGTGCATGGATATAGTGGGCTTTCTGAAAAACACAAAGCATGCCACAAACAGAGCACGGTAACCAGCACCAGGTAAAGTTGGAGGCTGAAACAGGGTACATAGGTACATAGGGGATTTCAGCAGTAGTTTTGGACCAAACGTCCACTTCCAGCTCTGTGATACTCAAATACATCCAGCTTACCTCAGCCTCATACGTCAGATGCTCTTTGGAAATAGTGTGTCTATAAAAGCCTTTGTTAGATCCAATCACATGCTTCCAATTACAAAATCCCTTTATGGTGATAATTGAATCAACATTAGTACATGTTGAACACAACTTTCTTACAGGGGTAACAGGAGGCTACACCCACCTAAACTAAGTACACAACCACTCTCTCCTTTGATACCAGCTGCAAAGAAAAAAAAATACTATAATAAATGTGATCTGGATGCTTTTCTTATTTCACCTGATTTGGTTTTACCTGGGTGTAGCACAGAGAGATAATTATTCCCAACACCTTTCATTGGGAATCACTGTCTGCCACAGGTGTTGAGTCTGGGCCAGTCAAATATTGACTGATACTGAAATTAGTAGTTTTACTTCAGAGCATTTCCAAATCGATTTGTCAAGTGAAAAAAGTGTAACCACATGGGTTAAACATACTGAAATGGAGTATCAGGTCTTATTTGCACAGATTTTGTTAACAAGATGCCAGTATTCAATAAGATTGTTTGCATCTTTCTGAGAAATGTAGTCAATGTTTTGGAGTCAGAAATGGAGACCACATTTGTAGATCATTTTACTGCTTGGGTTATTCAAGTGCATAATGTTTCAGTTGTTACACCTCATGACTTGAGATACTTTATCAGTGGTCCCCAACCCCCAGGCTGCGGACCGGTACCAGTCCGTGGGTCATTTGGTACAGAGTCGCACAGAATGAATAAAAAAAAAGAGTTATATTTCAATTTTATTTACCATTTTATTATATTTCTTATCCTCTCAGCATGCTTGACAAGTTACCCCACAACAGAGAAACAAGCGCAGGGTTCCCACTTATCCTCCGTCTTTGATGAATGGTATTTTTATGTATATTTATTATATGTTACCATGTGTTAATTATTATCGTTGTATAATTTAAATAATTTAGCGCAGCCCCTCCTCCCCCTTCCAGTCTGCAAAATTGTGTCTTACGTGAAACCAGTCCATGCTGCAAAAAAGGTTGGGGACCACTGCTTTAGAAACCTTTTTAGCCCTTTGATGTCTAAATGCTATATTTGTGAAAATGTTATATTTCACAGGTTAATTTTACAGGGTTTTTCTGACTGTCCTGTTTTGTCGTGAAAGTGAAGCCCTAGTTAAAGGAAAAATAACCTTCTTTTTCATTGTAGTCTTTTTGCAGTGGGGTTGGGATGGTTACACTAACAGATACATTGTAACTCTAACAGTGGTAATCCCAGTGAACTGAGCACAGTAGCATACTCAGCACTAGTTTAGTGTACCAATGAGTGTTACCTGAACACTGGAGCTGACATGTAACCCTCTGAGTGTCTCTAATGAGTGAACTTCTTATCCACTGTGGTGTTAATATTTTACACAATAAGAGCAGGTTATGTAACATTGTCATAGTGTTTATATGGTTAAGTCGTTCCAAAGCATTCATTTAAAACTTTAACAGCAGTTTCCTTTTAAACTCTGGGTAACTGTTCATTTAAACATTGGATGTTAAACTTGCAATTTCCAATTTGTAGTGTACCAGCCAATCAGAAATTTGTATTTATTGTGGCCAAATGACATAGGCATTCATGCTGAGAATAAACCAGACACAGCAGGTGCTCATCTAAAGGACAAAGAACCTGTAGCATTTTACACCTGCTGAGTTATGAGTCACTTAATGTCTCCTACTCCACTGCTGAGAACCAGGAGCAGGTTTTTCTATGTGGAGCTGCAGAAGGGCTGATGGGGGACGTTCCTCCTCAGTTTTTAATCTCAGCACTCAATGTTGGTTGTTTGTTCCTCCAGATCATCCACTGGGAATCTATTAACAATGCCTATCACATATACACTATAGACTTACACACATACATATACACACACACACAGAGACCCACACAAAAAAGGACCAATTAAAATGATTAACACACACATGGACACACACAAAAAGACAACAGAAAAGTACACATGCTTTCACCAACACAACACATACACTCGAGAGCAGGGGGCGTATAGATGGCAGATGCCCACACACACTCACACACTCACACACACAGGAGCACCACATTTAGTGCACACAGCACTGAACACTAATGAATCCTATCAACCATGCATGTATGCTGGTTTGCATCTGCACTACACTACACTGGTCTATAGATGTCCACATACAGCCACCACAAACCCACACACACTCTATACAACTCTATACAGCAGGTACACACACCAATGAATTTCAAGGTGTGTAAAGCAGACACACACACAAACAAACATCACTGTACCTATGAATACAGACTGAATACATACCTACTTTGCTTCTTAAAGAGCGCACACACTTTCACGCTTTCAAAGACACACTCATACACACACCCAGAAGGAGACCGCTTCATATAAACTGAAGTAGAAATGTCCTTAATGAATAGTGGTTTGTTTCCAGTAAGCTTGGATCATCTGTTTGGCCAGCAAGTTTCCAAGTGTTCAGCAAATGCAGAGGCAGTGGAGTGTGTGAAACAACAACAGCTTTTGTGTTTCGTCCGGACTCTCCATTTATCAAGAAACTGTAAAAAACATGGCTCCTGGGACTCTCCTCAGATACAGACACATACTGTAACCCCTGATACACAACATAACTGTACTATGAGTAAAGATACACACTCATACACACCCCCTCCTTGAACCGCCACCTTACTGTGGTGGAGGGGTTTGTGTGCTGTGTGCCCTGAATGATCCTAGGAGCTATGTTGTCGGGGGCATTACGCCCCTGGTAGGGTCTCCCATGGCAAACAGGTCCTAGGTGACGGGCCAGACTAAGAGCGGTTCAGAAGCCCATCATGAAAGAAGAAGAATATCAAGGACCGTTACGTCGCCCGGATTGGCGTTACCGCAGGGCCCCACCCTGGAGCCAGGCCTGGGGTTGGGGGGCTCTGCAGGCGAGCGAGTGCCTGGTGGCCGGGTCTTTGCCCACGGGACCCGGCCGGGCTCAGCCCGAAATGGCGACGATGGGCCCGCCTTCCAGTAGGCTCACCACCCGCAGGAAGGTCCATGAGGGGCCGGTGCAATGTGCAATGTTTGGGTAGCAGTCGTGGCAGGGAGGGCCTCGACGACCCAATCCCTGGAACAAAACTCTGGCAATAGGGACATGGAATGTCACCTCACTGGGGGGGAAGGAGCCTGAGCTCGTGCGGGAGGTTGAGAGGTACCGGCTAGAGATAGTTGGGCTCACCTCCACGCATAGCTTGGGCTCTGGAACCCAGCTCCTTGAGAGGGGCTGGACCCTCCACACTACTCTGGAGTTGCCCAGGGTGAGCGGCGGCGAGCTGGTGTGGGCTTGCTCATAGCTCCCCAGCTCAGCCGCCACGTGTTGGAGTTCACCCCGGTGAACGAGAGGGTCGCTTCCCTGCGCCTTCGGGTTGGGGATAGGTCTCTTGCTATTGTTTGTGCCTACTGGGCCGAACAGCAGTACAGAGTACCCGGCCTTCTTGGAGTCCCTGGGAGGGGTACTTGATAGTGCTCCGGCTGGGGACTCCATTGTTCTACTGGGGACTTCAACGCTCACGTGGGCAACAACAGTGATACCTGGAGGGGCGTGATCGGGAGGAACGGCCTCCCCGATCTGAACCCGAGCGGTGTTCTGTTATTGGACTTCTGTGCTAGTCACGGTTTGTCCATAACGAACACCATGTTCGAGCATAAGGGTGTCCATCAGTGCACATGGCACCAGGACACCCTAGGCCGGAGGTCGATGATCGACTTTGTTGTCGTTTCATCTGATCTCCGGCCGTATGTCTTGGACACTCGGGTAAAGAGAGGGGCTGAGCTGTCAACCGATCACCACCTGGTGGTGAGTTGGATCTCCGCTGGCAGAGGAGGAAGTTGGACAGAGACCTGGCTGGCAGACCCAAACGTATTGTGAGGGTCTGTTGGGAACGTCTGGCCGAGCCCTCTGTCAGGGAGGTCTTCAACTCCCACCTCCGGAAGAGCTTCTCACAGATTCCGAGGGAGGCTGGAGGACATTGAGTCCGAGTGGACCATGTTCTCTGCCTCCATTGTCGACGCGGCAGTTCGAAGTTGTGGACGCAAGGTCTCTGGTGCCTGTCGTGGTGGCAATCCCCGAACCCGGTGGTGGACACCGGAAGTAAGGGATGCTGTCAGACTGAAGAAGGAGTCCTATCGGACCATGTTGGCCTGTGGGACTCCTGACGCAGTTGACAGGTACCGGCAGGCCAAGCAAGCCGCAGCCCGGACGGTCCTGGAGGCAAAAACTCGGGTCTGGGAGGAGTTCGGTGAGGCCATGGAGGAGGACTATCGGTCGGCCTCGAAGAGATTCTGGCAAACCGTCCGGCGCCTCAGAAGGGGGAAGCAGTACTCTGCCAACACTGTTTACAGTGCAGGGTGGGGAGCTGTTGACCTCAACTGAGGACATTGTCGGACGGTGGAAGGAAATACTTCGAGGATCTCCTCAATCCCACCGACTTGCCTTCCAATGAGGAAGCAGAGGATGGGGACTCTGAGGTGGACTCGTCCATCACCCAAGCCGAAGTCACTGAGGTAGTTCGTAAGCTCCTCGGTGGCAAGGCACCGGGGGTGGATGAGATCCGCCCTGAGTACCTCAAATCTCTGGATGTTGTGGGGCTGTCTTGGCTGACACGCCTCTGCAACATTGCATGGAGGTTGGGGACAGTACCTCTGGAGTGGCAAACTGGGGTGGTGGTCCCTCTTTTTAAAAAGGGGGACCGGAGAGTGTGTTCAACAACCATACAGAGGGATCACACTTCTCAGCCTCCCCGGGAAGGTCTACGCCAGGGTACTGGAGAGGAGAATTCGGGCCGATAGTCGGACCCTCGGATTCAGGAGGAACAATGCGGTTTTCGTCCTGGTCGTGGAACAGTGGACCAGCTCTATACCCTCCGCAGGGTGCTTGAGGGTTTATGGGAGTTTGCCCAACCAGTCCACATGTGCTTTGTGGATCTGGAGAAGGCATTCGACCGTGTCCCTCGTGGTATTCTGTGGGGAGTGCTCCGCATGAGTATGGGGTCCGGGGGCCTTTGCTAAGGGCTGTTCGGTCTCTGTACGACCGGAGCAGGAGCTTGGTTCGCATTGCCGGCAGTAAGTCAGACCTGTTCCCAGTACATGTTGGACTCCGGCAGGGCTGCCCTTTGTCACCGGTCCTGTTCATAATCTTTATGGACAGGATTTCTAGGCGTAGCCAGGGGCCGGAGGGAGTCCGGTTTGGGAACCACAGGATTTCATCTCTGCTTTTTGCAGATGATGTTGTCCTGTTGGCTTCTTCAAGCCAGGACCTTCAGCATGTGCTGGAGCGGTTTGCAGCCGAGTGTGAAGCGGCTGGGATGAGAATCAGCACCTCCAAATCCGAGGCCATGGTACTCGACCGGAAAAGGGTGGTGTGCCCTCTCCGGGTGAGGTGGAGAGGTCCTGCCTCAAGTGGAGGAGTTCAAGTATCTCGGGGTCTTGTTCACGAGTGAGGGAAAGATGGAGCGTGAGATTGACAGGCGGATTGGTGCAGCGTCCGCAGTTATGCGGTCGGTGTACCGGACCGTCGTGGTGAAGAAGGAGCTGAGTCGAAAGGCGAAGCTCTCGATTTACCGGTCAATCTACGCTTCCCACCCTCACCTATGGTCATGAACTTTGGGTAATGACCTAAAGGACAAGATCGCGGATACAAGCGGCCGAAAATGAGTTTCCTCCGCAGGGTGGCTGGGCGCTCCCTTAGAGATAGGGTGAGAAGCTTCGGTCATTCGGGAGGAGCTCGGAGTAGAGCCGCTGCTCCTTCCGCATCGAGAGGAGTCAGCTGAGGTGGCTTGGGCATCTATTTCGGATGCCCCCTGGACGCCTCCCTAGGGAGGTGTTCCAGGCGTGTCCCACCGGGAGGAGGCCTCGGGGAAGACCCAGGACACGCTGGAGAGACTATGTCTCTCGGCTGGCCTGGGAACGCCTCGGGATCCCCCCAGGAAGAGCTGGAGGAAGTGTCTGGGGTGAGGGAGGTCTGGGCATCTCTGCTCAGACTGCTGCCTCCGCGACCCGGTCCCGGATCCAAGCGGATGAAAATGGATGGATGGATGGACTCATACACACTCAGACATACATTACAGAGTGACAGAATCAGCGATGTGGATGAGTATTTTAGTATTTTTACTACTGCCATTCTAAGATTACTATAATGCTTTACTATACTTATATGTAAGGGAGGTGGTGTGTGTGGGGTACGTGCAGGGGTGAACTTGTAGTTCTGGAGAGGAGCTTATCAAGGTATGTCATGTCTTTGAAGAGACTTATTTCAGTCTGGAGGAAAGAATGACTGCATTTTCTCTGGAAAAAGAAAAATAACTTCTCCTGCAATAAACATAAATATAAAATGGGAAGAGAATCAATGCAATTCAGTTAGTGTGCATGTAATCTATTAATTTACTAAATTACATGTTTAATTTAGTGTTACCTTAATCGGTCTAGTTCCATATTCATATGTGGATCATTTAACTATTCTATGTTCACACACACAGTTGCATTTACTCACATTTTCTTCTTATTTACAATCTTAATACTGAACATGTTGCTCCTCCGTCCTGTTTATTTCCTGTTGGTTTTACTGAGAACAGAAATGGAACAGAAACTGCCGAGAGCAGATGATGACTCCATCACTATTAAATTCACTGAGCAGTGGCAGACTCAGGCTGTCTGATGGGCAGGGGCAAAAAAAAAAGGACACAAGCTGCAGGATGTGGGGCACCAACACTCGTGATGCCTGCCCCCCCCACCATGGGTGTGTGTGTGGTCAGCACACTGCAGCACGACGCTCTAACTGTTCAACACCAAAGACTGCTTAAATTCTCACACTCTGTCAGCATGCTTGTCAGTAAATCAGGCCTGAATGAACATTATGAATAAATTTAGTGCTGGCAGTATACAAGAATGCAGACTTCCTTTTAGAGGGGAAACGGGGAAGTAAAGGAGTGTGGCTATGATTGACAGAGTCATAGAGAAATTGTAAAGTGAGAAGAAAAGGGTTATTGATTAAATAATTAAATTCGGATAAGCTGCTCCTCTTCTGCTGTCTCAGGTGTAATATGTGGCTCACAGTGGTCACACTGCTGCTGCTGCTACATTTCAACAGTCAGGAGCTTCTGACGAACAGCTTTGGACTCATTATCTCCAAGTCTGACTATATGACTGTATTTAGACTATTACTAAATATGTCTTAATTTAACTCCTATAAAGATGAAAAAGGTTTAAAATCAGCATAGACCACCTGGAATAAATATAATCCATTAAATTCATTCATTACACTTAAATGTAGACCGGTGTCAGACCCTGTAGGGTACATGTTGTAGTTGACAAAAAAAACTGTTCTGTATGCTAGTGCTATCAAGTAATCTATTTAATTAATATTCAAGTAACACAGGACTACATGCCAACAGTAAACTCAATTAGTAGTTTGAGTAATGTATTAAGCACACATGCTAAAGATTTTCCTTCAGCCTTCTGAATGTGAGGATTTTCTCTTCTTCATTGTTTTATGCCAAATGAATGTATTTTATTTTGACTATTGGTCAGAGAAATCAACTCATTTGAATACATCACTCTTGACTGTAGGAAATTGTGTGCATTTTTCAGTTTTTCACCAATTAAACAATTCATTGTTTTTTATTATCAACTGATTAACTGATAATAAACTGATTAACTGATAATAAATATGATGTTGTGTGCCTGCATACTATAACCTGTACCTTTAAATTTTGCCCTTTGTTTCTTTGCTTGTACACTAAACCTTTTGAGCAGTACCTTACACTTATTATTCCCTGTAGCTCAGTCTTTAGTTGCTGTGCTTGTGAAACATGTCACATTGAGCTTGTGTATGCTGACAGTGGAAGATCCCCAAGGAGCGGATTGTTTTGGGTTTTTTCATTACTTGTTCATGTAAAAACAACTTGTCTCTTGTGGAAAAAATGCAAAGGTCCCACAGCACTGCGTACTAATTAATTACAAAAACAAGGCCAAAGATCGCTGCTGTAGCTCGATGATTGTAATGGAAGCACATGAGCGTCCCACAGAGGCCGTCGCAGCAGGAGCTGAACCGAACACATCAACACACATCTGCATTTCCCTCCAGCTCACAGTAACTGATTGACCCGCGTTGTTATAAACTGAACCCTCACGCTTTGTACTTCTGTGATCAAATATGATCTGACACTCTCAAATGCCTTCTAATAGAGAAGTGATTTGAGCATCAAAAGCATCAGAGAGGGAATTATGCTGATAAGACAGCCTTCAAAACAACTTTATGTATACTTTAATAGTTACATTAACTGTTATTAGCTACTAATATCTGATAACAGATAGCTGTGGTAATTCAGAGCAGTTCTGTTCACACATACAGACTGTATAATGACACCTGGAGAGTCAGTCTGTTGTATCATTGCAGAGGATGACAATGTGTGTGTCAACAGGTAAACAGCACCTAATGTCTCTATAGATGACAACAATACCTGTGAACATAGAAACTGTTGAAACACAACAAAGACGGTAAGAGCTGTAGTCTCTAAATGTTTAGAGGAAATTTTAAATGCCTGGTAATAATGAGACTGTGTTTTGTTGACTAAAACTACCAAAAATCAAATCACAAAAATGTAACAGAAACAGATCCAGAGAACTTAAAGCTAAATCAGGTGCCAAGAAGAACACTGAGGGTATACGGATAGTTTGTGATGAGGAGAAGAGAATGTGAAGCGACACTGTACCATGTAAGCTGCTGAGTACAATTAACTAACTAAACACACCTCCCTTAAGCTCCTGTGTCACTGTAGCAGCTGCCTGTGCTTTGGTCTTGATCAGTGCTTGATGCTGGACTAACAGGCCTTTGACCTCTGAACCTTGAGCTGGTCTTCAGACAGAAATCCTGTATCGCTGTTGGGAACTATTGATCTCCTGCCAAATGGCAAATGCAGCACATGCCTAATAAGATTTATTAGAATGTTAACCCTAGTTATGGATAACAACAGAGTAAGTTAACCTAATTATACAGACGACACTCAAATGTACATATCTATATCACCAGAGGACTATGATCTAATACAATTACAGAGGAGGTTTATTAAACAAATCAATGAACTTTTTTTTTCTTTTAACAAAACTGAGGTATTTGTCTAGCCAAGGAGGAATGGTTAAAGTCAGTGCAGCAACCTGCAATGTTAAAAAACACAGACCAATCAGAGATCTTGGTGCTGTCGTGGAGCATCCTGGACTTCAACAACTATGATAAGACAGTTACAGTCAGCGTACTATCACCTCAAACATGTATCAAGGATTAAAGGACTTACCTTTCAGCAGGATTTGGAAATACTGCAACAGTGTCTTGTCAGGTCTCTCTTAAAAAAAAAAAACAAATGTAGAGCTGCAGCTGATTCAGACTGCTGCTGTTTGTTTCCTCACCTAGACAAAGGACTGATTTCAAAATACTACTGCTGGATTATAAAGCACTGAATGGTTTAGGGCCAGAATACATTTCTGATTTTCTACTACATTATGAACCATTCAGACCTCTCAGGTCACCTGGGTCATGTCTGCTTTCTGTCCCCAGAGTCCAAACTAAACATGGAGAAGCAGCGTAGAGTTTTTATGCGCCATATCTGAAACAAACTCTGCAGGTCAACTCTCAGTTCTTTTAAGTCAAGGCTGAAGACTTTTCTGCTTGGCGCCGACCTAAGCA
Organism: Scortum barcoo; assembly: GCA_023238725.1. Lineage (NCBI taxonomy): Eukaryota > Metazoa > Chordata > Actinopteri > Centrarchiformes > Terapontidae > Scortum > Scortum barcoo. Next base: position 26,282,119 of record CM041554.1, read on the forward strand.
CCTCTGTAATCAAGTCCACCCACTGATTGGTCCTCCTCTCCCAAATATCAAGGGCACTGCTAAGAACTCGGGTGTTATCTTTGACAGGGAGCTGAGCTTTGGACAGAACACAAAAAACACAAAAATGGTACAATCATGCTTTAACCAACTCAAATATTTCTAAAATCAGAGCAATATTATCTTTTAGAAATACAGAGAAAATTATACATGCTTTTATTTCCTCTCACCTGGACTATTGTTACACCTTGTTTACCTGCCTCAGTGCCTGAGATGTAGCTCAACAAGACGGCTCAGAACTCTGCAGCCAGACTCCTGACAAAGACCAAACTCTCTTCTCACATCACTCTATTTCAGCCTCCCTGAGCTGGTTACCAGTTTCTTTTAGAATCCATTTTAAAATTTTACTCATAACTTACAAGGATTTACATGGCCAGGCATGTACATCCCTGAACATTTCACCCCCTGCTGTCCAGAAACACCTGTCAGATCTGCTGGGTTAGGCCTGTTAGCTGGTCCAGAGTCCAGGTTAAGGTCAAAAGCTGACGGAGCTTTTGTTGTAGAGGCACCTCAGATCTGGAACAGTCCTCCAGTTAATATTTGAATTAAAAACATTTTTGTAGTCATTTCTGTAGTTTTTATTAGTTGTATGTGTTCTTATGGTTGGTTGATTTGTACACTATCATAACAATGTACTTATATTTAGCTGTTCATGAAGTTTTCTTTTTAATTTTTAATTGTTTTATATTGTTCATGGAAAGCTCTTTGTGTTCCCAGCATGTATTATTGTTATTATTATTATTATTATTATTATTACTTGCCTTAAGCTTGAGACAAGGCAGCCATCCTTGGTGCAATCTTGAGCAAAAGAAACAAAAAAAGAGCAAACGAGTCTTACTGTGGCTTCCTTCCTGCACTGTGGGTGTATCAGTCTGTGGCTTAATGCCCCCACAGTCTCATTCAGGGGGTGAGAGTTGTTGTTCATGATTGATGTCAGCTTAGCCAACATCCTCCTCTCCCCATGTCCTCTACAGAGTCCAGAGGGCAGCCCACGACAGAGCTACCCCTCTTTAACAGTTTGTTGAGTCCACTGTGTCGTAAAATGTTTTTAACAGTGTCCTGAACACTCTAGAGGCCCCCAGTCTCCTCAAGAGAAGTCAACTTTGTCCTTTCTGGTACAGGACATCTATGTTGTCTGACCAGTCCAGTTTATTGTTGAGGTGTCCACCATCTCAATGTCCAATCCCTAGATGTTCACCGATGCAGTTGGGGGCTTCTTCCTGTGAAAGTCTATGACCATGTTCTTTGTCTTACTGGTATAGATGTGAAGGTGGTTCAGCCCACAGCAGTTGATAAAATCCTCAATATTCCTGTTTGTAGGAGTGAACCACCACCTGAGCATTGACAATTAGATAGTATTGAGAATAGTATACTATAGAGAAATCATAAAAACATTACCCTCACTGTGCCTCGAATGTTCTCCAGGTGTGAGAGGGACGCCATTGACACCTCCACTGGTTTAGTCCAGCAGAAGGTGACAATATGTTAAAAAGAAGGGGTCAATAGCAAGATGCTGTGTGAGGGTTTTGGCACATTTTATATTTTCATTACCTTTCTTTTTTTCTTGAGTTCTTACATTGTTTGAAAAGCATCCTCAAAAGGTCACATTTTAATGTCAGTTTTTATAAAATTAAGATAGGTCTTTAAAAAAAAAAAATCTATGAAACTCACTTTGTAAGTGGGTTCACCTTCAACAACATCCTTAGTTTTAAATAAAAAATAAAACTTGTGTATTTCTACAGACATATTTTCTTATAGTTTCTTGGCTTCATTGTTCCATACATAAACCAGCACCATAAAGACATCAAAATTACATTAGCCTACTGGCCTGAGCCCCGTAGTTCTCCCTTCATTGCTATTCATGTCCCATCTCTTCCACTCTGAAAAGAATTGCTCTTCAAAAAAAGCCAGCTGTCCGCCTTTGATATATGACTGCTGGAATCACTTTGGCACTGGGAAGTTCTTCACCACTTCAAGTCATTTGTTACTGTGTGGGCGCACATTAGTTTATATCTGCCCCCCATCCCTTTTAACACACATAAGGGCAGTGATTCAAATTTCAGATAAAACAAATCTACTGAGAGGAGGATAACTGTTGAAGAGCAGTAATATCTGTGAGTAATAGCTGACCTTGAGCTTCAAAAGAGGAAGGGAGGGTGACGAAAGAATCTAGGAGCTAAGTGGGAAACCGGTGATTTTGCAGTTTGAGTTATCATTTTTGACCAACAGTGACTTTATGAACTGGGAAGATTTCAACTTGATTTAAAGTGGCAATAGCCGGGATTTTTTTGTTTTCACTTATCATTATCAAGTAAATACTGATTTCCCTATAAGCCTCCCTTTCATTGTGCAATTATTACTGGTAAGATCTCACCAGAAAATACAAGAAAAATGCAAGAGGAAAGTGCATCAGCCTCTTTCTGTTGTCCTGGTGCTTTTTGATAAATGTGGAATAGTGTACAGGCAAAACTGTTGACACACTACTTATATCTGCATTCCTTATATTTTAGTTAGATTGAGTATACTACTTGAAAACACTTTCCAAAAGACTTTGTTTCTGTTAGCTGCCAGCCCTTGAGCCATAGAACAGTTTTACTGGATCATTAGTAGAATAACTGCTATTACTGGTAAGACTGGCACTGGAAACAGTGATAACATATTATATTCTGCATGTTGAATTTGTTAGTGGCCCTGTAGACTAAATGAATAAACTTGCACTTTTTCACTGACCTTAGCAGTTGAAAAGCTGTCGATTTTCACTTTCCCAAATTCTGAAGTTGCAGAAAAAAGCACAAGACCACCCACAGACTTCTCAAATCAATGTGAGTATTTATTTGAAATGGGCAAAATCTTTAATCAGTGGTGTTGTTTACTGAGATGGATTACCCTACGTTGTGTGTTTTCCTGACCTACAGCTGTATGATTCATATACCTTCACTCACAAACATATTCAGTGCAGTAAGTCCTCCATAAATTCAGTACTTTATTTGGTAAACCCTGATTTTTATATCTGTGTGTGAGCACTGACATTCTTGGTGTGTGAGCAGTGTATAAGCATATCTTTATGCCTGTGTGTGCTAGTTTATGTATGCCAGCTCCTTTGTCAGCTAAAAACAAAAATCCATTAGTTTGCGTAGAAGCTGGCAACCATAGGTCTTTGAAGCCTTTGTGTACCAGCATACGTGGAGGAGTGTAATTCCTTTGAGCTCTGAGCACCATCTATTTCTGTCCACGTATGTCTAATTGAAATGTTGCTACAAAAACAATAAAGCGAGGCAGAGGGGAAAATCCAATTCAAAATGTTGATGAGGATAGGATTTTCCGGCTAGAATGATTTCCAGCCCTTCAAGGGTTCAGGTTGCATTTGAGGTACATTTTATTAATTTTGTGATTTGTTCGCATAGCGTGTGCACACACAGAACATCAAAGACATTTAATGGATGTAGAGCAACATATAAGTACACATAATGCACAATCCCTTTTCATTTAATGTCAAATACTGGAGGCCAATACAGGACACAATTTAAAGTACACTGAGCAAGAAGAAGTTTGTGTACATTACTAAAAAACAGACAATGTTTTATTCATTTATTTGTTAATTCTAATTCACTTGTCCAGAAATACGTATACATAGATCTGTAGCGGCAGTCAGTACAGGAAATGTGAATTGCCCCCTGGCATCCAACCTTATAGATGGGTTACCAAGCAAAGTCATCAGTGAGATGCACATGTACACGAAAACACATAAATGATAGTGAAAGTTGTATTACAGAAGATAAAGCATTTTGCTGTGCTGGCATGGTACAATGCTTTACACTGTAGTGTGTGTGTTTGTGTGTTTGTCAGTAGCAACGGTGTAGGCATAAAAAGGCGTTACACTTTGGGTTAGAGAAAAACACAATTCACAGAGTTTTGCACCAACCATGTTTCCATGACTATTCACCTAATTTGCCATAGTGATTCACACACGCTGCCAACAGTTAGTTCAAATGCACAAATTAGTATGACGGTCTTGAGCCCAAAGTGCTTCACTTGCACAGCGCATAAGGGTTAAGTCCCATTTCGTGCTGAAAATCAGTGTTTACTTTTTCAATATTTGCATATGAATGTAATTATTAAGAGAAACAGAGTGGGTAAATCAAACTACAGTTTACCAGTGCACCAAACCACTGATCAAAGAAAGCCCTTTGCCGGACCTGAAAGCCTGCTGCAAAATATTTCTTCTTCGTAAGATAGCCTGCTAGACGCTAAACTTTCAGTCCATTCACTAATCTGACGTGCCCTGCAGAACAGTCTGTCCATGGACACAAACACAAAACTGATAGAAACCTCCATCCAATTCGTCTCCCTAAAATGTCAAAGTAATAAACCATTACTTGAATCACTAACTGTAGGTAATAACCAAATTTCCAGCTTTAATTCCTCACACCATTGCTTACCTTAGTTGTCTTTAAACCATCATAGAACACCTAAAGGATGGAGCCGTAAGATGTTAAGGTCGCAGGCTGTGTAACATTTGAACCTTTGAAGTTTGAAGAAGTGTATTGTCCGAGCAGCTTTATCAGGACTGTCATGTGATCGACAGCTGTGACACAGCTTTGCATTTTCATGGGAACAGTTCACAGGATGTTTACCTGGAAACCGACCTCACCATTAGGAGAGGCAGAGTGGGAGGCCACAAAATGATAGTCCAAAGCTGAGGATGCCTCCCACACTGCCAATGCTGCCATTAGCTCTGCCACAAATTCCCTGTAGTTCAGAGATGGCATGATGAGATGTGATAATGGGAGATTTGGCAGGAAACAGCTCCAGTTTACGGCTCAGGCAACCTGTAAGTGTATAACTGTTTGGTTTAAAGCAGCTATTTCACATCTAGGAGAGGTTTTGTCTGTTGATAGAACAAAACTGAGGGTGTTTACAGGGGAGGTTTCTAGGTCCAACTCCAAACCAACTGTGGGCGTTTGTTAGAACAGGTCATGGTGCATTGTGTTCTGCTACCTAAGAACAGGAAGCACAAGAAGCAAGCTAGCAGGATGGGATGGCAATGTTGGGCCATCGGTAAGACCAGTTAGACACCAGACTGACTTGAAGGGATTGTGATGACGTTCTGTACATCCATGGTGCCCACTTGATGAATTTTATCCAGGACCACCATGAGGGGAAGTTTGTGATTCAGAGTAAAACTCAGAAAACTGTGAGTGTTAAGGCTCACACTAGTGTATTTGCGGACCCAGAAAATGCAGACCAGGTAAAAGGACCAGGCAACAGAAACAGACTTCACTGAAAAAACTAGGATCTTTAATGGAAACAGTAAGCGTCTTATCAGGCAGAGCCAAAGGGGAGTTACTCCGATGCCGGGAGAAGGACGGAGAAGCCTCCAACTCAATCAGCTGAGTCGACTACAGGCGATTCCTCTTTAGTTCAAGCAGTCAGATTTTGCTACAACTTCTGTGAGCTCATCAGTTAGTTGTTGTTAAAGTTAAAAACTGTGTCTCTGCCACTGTCAGATGTTATTTCAGCATCAGATCGATGCCTCCCTCTTCATTCCATCTTCATCACAACCAGCCTTCTCAGTTGGTCGTTCCAGTAAGCTCATCCAAAGGTCTGCTGCATCTCATCCAAATCTTCAGCCACTGTTCAACAGGGTGTCAGAAGGTGACAGCTGAGGGTAAGTAGCTGTTCCTGAGCCTGCCGGTCAATGCACCTCCCAGAGGAGAGGAGGAAACAGTCTGTGGCTGGGATGAGAGGTGTCCTTGGTGATGATACACACCCTCCTGAGACTTTGTTTGTGCTAGACAGTCTCAAAAGCACTGATAAGATGTTGAGTAGTTTTCACCAACCTCTGGTCCAGGACAGAGCAGTTGGCATGCCATTAGAATTTACTCAAAGTACAGGTGTGCCAAATTACAGCTTCACAGGTCTAATAACATGGCTGTAGACTCTTCATCTAAATTTGGCCTTCTAGTACTACCCAAAACACTCTTGGAGAAAGATGTCTTCTGTGCCAACTTTCTGACCACCGATCGAAGTAACTGTTCATGTGTGCAGTGCTTTTTAATTAGCTATGGCTCACTTGAAGAGAAAGTTGCAATGAAAAGCAGTGAGCCAGAAAATAAAGGTGGGAACTTTCCATCAGATGTGGATATACTGTAACTCTGGAGCACAGGCTTAAACAGTACGTACCACAACATACTGTCTTTATTAACTTACATTAACTCAACATTTACAGATATATATTCCAACTAAGTAATGTGTCACTGCTGGGCTGCAGAGGTTTGAGCACTGCTACTTGGCCCAGTAACAAATGCAGAATAAATATTGTGACATTTTCCAGATTTGCCCTTCACTTTAAGTGGACATTTGTTTTCTTTGTCTGCAGACACACTACACTTTGTCACCTAGAGACCTCACTCTTTGTCTCTCTCAAACACATACACAGGAACATGAGAAACACTAAAACGCTGCGTGATATTTACAGCTCTTCTAAATGGTCCCACTTACAATACTTGACTACAGCAATGATGATTAAATAAGGAACATAAGAAAAAATTATAGAAGAGAGAAACTAAATAGGGTTCAAATAGTCAAGTATGGCCCAGTTGCTGCTATGAGGTCTGATCTTATGTCTCATCATCCCATAGGGAAAAAAACTATCTGACATAAAATAGAGCGTGAACTGTGAGAGTAAGTAAATACAAGTTTATCTCATCCTTTTTAACTGCCACTAGCTGGTAAAGCACTGTGGCCAGTTGCTCCAGTTAGACGTACACCCAACCGTAAGACAAGGCTGGATGGAAAATGTGCCTTTAGTCCTACGTAGAATAAATACCTGCTCATCATCTAGGCATTGTTCTGTGTTTTAGGGTACATCTGGTACCTTGTCAGAGTGAAAAGTCTTTACTAGTTCTCATGATCAAAATAAAAATTTTGACACAATGGCACATCTAATATACAGGATAGACAATCAGCTGGTGTTCAGGCATGAAAAGGTATTGAGAGTCTGCAACAATCTTTTGGATGCATATCAAGATAGAGAACTTATTGAGAGATTTTGTTTCAGCAGGGCTTAATTGTGTGAACTAACTGGTGGTCTCCACATTTGCAACGTGTAACAGGAATGGAATGGGTTCACCAGGTGCTGAATGATTTATATTTTATGAGAGTGGAGCTTTACAATACGCAGTCAATGGTGAATGTAAGCAGTTCAGCATGCCGGGCATTATGATGACCTTCTCTGGCCCTTGATCGCGATCCCAATGTTCATCTACCCACCCAACAAGAGGCCACACACTGCAAGGAGCAATTTCACAGATTCTGGCTTACCTGGTATTTTTGGCTGTATTTAAGGCACATTCAGGAACTTTGAAGAGGAGAGGCTTTTACTCAGTTAATGTTGAGGTTGTTTGCGATGCAGATAGGACATAACAGTAATTGATGTGGTGGCATGGTGGTATGGGTCTGCCCATGATGCACTTATCTTGAGGGAGAGTGCACTGGCCAGAGCATGTGAGGAAGGACAGCTCTGTGGCATAGTACTTGGCAATAGTGGCTACCCTTCAAAGAAGTGTCTGATGACACCTGTCATGTTAGGGGGAGCAGGAAAGACACTGACAGACGAGGGCTAAAGCACAGGTGTGTGTGACTTACGTTTAGGTTAAATATGAAACATGTCCACCTGTTTATTTTAGCCTACATTTAAACTGGTATAGGTTATCAGAGAGTAATGTTATGGGATGATGCATACTGCCTAACCCTAATCCATATTGCCTAGTTATACTAATTACTTTTTAAAAAAATGAATAAATTCCACTGCTTGCATATATGACAAGCTGTTTGAGCATTAATTAGATATCCCTGGTATCAGACGGTAAAAACATTTACATGTTTATTAGTAGAGCATAAAATCTACCAACTAGTTAATTAGTAGGCTATAATTTTCCCTACTAGTAAACTAGTGACAGCCACAAATGCACATTAGTAAAACAGCCAAAATGACAACTAATAGTACTAGTTGCATGTTTTTAGTGAGACTCCAAAACATCCACTAGTTAACTAGTAAGAGCCAAAGTGTCCACTAGTTCAAATTCAAATTTCAAATTTATTTATTTAGAGCCCAAAATCACAAACATTGTTTGCCTCGGAGGGCTTTACAATCTGTACAGTTGTGACACCTCTCTGTCCTTAGACCCTCGAACCGAGTCAGGAAAAACTTCAAAAAACCCTTTATGGGAAAAAAGAAGAAACCTGAGGAAGAGCCACAGATGAGGGATCCCTCTCCCTGGGACGGACAGACGTGCAATAGATGCCACATGTACAGAGAACATCATCAGTCATATATGGAGTTAAACATGGGTCGTGATACACAGGTCTGAATACACACACACGCACATGCAACTAATGTAGAGATGACAGAGTGAGGGTGCTGCACCCTCAGCACGCCCCGAGCAGGTTTTGGGGTTCGGTGCCTTGCTCAAGGGCACCTCGGCAGTGCTCAGGAGGTGAACTTGCACCTTTCCAGCTACCAGTCCACACTCCATAGACTGATCCATGCTGGACTTGAACTTGGGAACTCTGTAGCCAATACGGCAGTAGCTCAGTCCATAAGGACTTGGCTTGGGGACCAGAGTTGGACAAACTGGGCCCCTTTGACACCAAAAGCTTTGAGAAAGCTATGAGGTGGGCTAAGAACAGATATAGGAGAAAGTTCACACCGTCCTCGGTGGAAACCTGCAGGGAGCTTGTCTCTTAAACACACACATCCACCTGCTGCAGCTTTCACAACCACACCTAACCTGTCTGACTTTAACCCTCTTCAGAAATGTGCAGGGGACACAGCAACAGATGCTGACCAGGGTTGTACAAACAGGATGAGGGAGAGCGTGTTTCTGATTGACAGCTACGCACTCCAATCTTAGCTCTGCCCACAAAATAAGCCATCACGTGTCCCCACACACACACAGACCAGAGTGCACCACTCCGAACCATCAGTTCACCCTCACACAAACTGCAGGGTTGGCAGCTCATAGTTGAAAAACCCTCCTGATTATTGGTGACTGAAACCTAGCTTGTATTGCGGTTTTCTTCATCTTCATCTTCATCTTCTTCATCCGCTTGGTCCGGGACCGGGTCGCGGAGGCAGCAGTCTGAGCAGAGATGCCCAGACTTCCCTCACCCCAGACACTTCCTCCAGCTCTTCCGGGGGGACCCCGAGGCGTTCCCAGGCCAGCCGAGAGACATAGTTTCTCCAGCGTGTCCTGGGTCTTCCCCGAGGCCTCCTCCCGGTGGGACATGCCTGGAACACCTCCCTAGGGAGGCGTCCAGGGGGCATCCGAAACAGATGCCCAAGCCACCTCAGCTGACTCCTCTCGATGCATGAAGGAGCAGCGGCTCTACTCCAGAGCTCCTCCCGAGTGACCGAGCTTCTCACCCTATCTCTAAGGGAGCGCCCAGCCCAGCCACCCTGCGGAGGAAACTCATTTCGGCCGCTTGTATCCGCGATCTTGTCCTTTCGGTCATTACCCAAAGTTCATGACCATAGGTGAGGGTGGGAACGTAGATTGACCGACCGTAAATCGAGAGCTTCAGCCTTTCGACTCAGCTCCTTCTTCACCACGACGGTCCGGTACACCGACCGCATAACTGCGGACGCTGCACCAATCCGCCTGTCAATCTCACGCTCGATCTTTCCCTAACTCGTGAACAAGACCCCGAGAGATACTTGAAAACTCCTCCACTTGAGGCAGGACCTCTCCACCCACCTGGAGAGGGCATGCCACCCTTTTCCGGTCGAGAACCATGGCCTCAGGATTTGGAGGTGCTGATTCTCATCCCAGCCGCTTCACACTCGGCTGCAAACCGCTCCAGTACATGCTGAAGGTCCTGGCCTGATGAAGCCATCAGGACAACATCATCCGCAAAAAGCAGAGATGAAATCCTGTGGTTCCCAAACCAGGACTCCCTCCGGCCCCTGGCTACGCCTAGAAATCCTGTCCATAAAGATTATGAACAGGACCGGTGACAAAGGGCAACCCTGCCGGAGTCCAACATGCACTGGGAACAGGTCTGACTTACTGCCGGCAATGCGAACCAAGCTCCTGCTCCGGTCGTACAGAGACCAAACAGCCCTTAGCAAAGGCTCCCCGGACCCCATACTCGTGGAGCAGCACCCCCACAGAATACCACGAGGGACACGGTCGAATGCCTTCTCCAGATCCACAAAGCACATGTGGACTGGTTGGGCAAACTCCCATAAACCCTCAAGCACCCTGTGGAGGGTATAGAGCTGGTCCAGTGTTCCACGACCAGGACGAAAACCGCATTGTTCCTCCTGAATCCGAGGGTCGACTATCGGCCGAATTCTCCTCTCCAGTACCCTGGCGTAGACCTTCCCGGGGAGGCTGAGAAGTGTGATCCCCCTGTAGTTGGAACACACTCTCCGGTTGACCCTTTTTACCTTTTTAAAAAGAGGGACCACCACCCCAGTTTGCCACACCAGAGGCACTGTCCCCAACCTCCATGCAATGTTGCAAAGGCGTGTCAGCCAAGACAGCCCCACAACATCCAGAGACTTTGAGGTACTCAGGGCGGATCTCATCCACCCCCGGCGCCTTGCCACCACTGCAGGAGCTTACGAACTACCTCAGTGACTTCGGCTTGGGTGATGGACGAGTCCACCTCAGAGACCCCAGCCTCCGCTTCCTCATTGGAAGGCAAGTCGGTGGGATTGAGGAGATCCTCGAAGTATTTCTTCCACCGTCCGACAATGTCCCCAGTCGAGGTCAACAGCTCCCCACCTGCACTGTAAACAGTGTTGGCAGAGTACTGCTTCCCCCTTCTGAGGCGCCGGACGGTTTGCCAGAATCTCTTCGAGGCCGACCGATAGTCCTCCTCCATGGCCTCACCGAACTCCTCCCAGACCCGAGTTTTTGCCTCCAGGACCGTCCGGGCTGCGGCTTGCTTGGCCTGCCGGTACCTGTCAACTGCGTCAGGAGTCCCACAGGCCAACATGGTCCGATAGGACTCCTTCTTCAGCCTGACGGCATCCCTTACTTCCGGTGTCCACCACCGGGTTCGGGGGTTGCCGCCACGACAGGCACCAGAGACCTTGCGTCCACAACTTCGAACCATGCCGCGTCGACAATGGAGGCAGAGAACATGGTCCACTCAGGACTCAATGTCCCCAGCCTCCCTCGGAATCTGTGAGAAGCTCTTTCCGGAGGTGGGAGTTGAAGACCTCCCTGACAGAGGGCTCGGCCAGACGTTCCCAACAACAGACCCTCACAATACGTTTGGGTCTGCCAGGTCTGTCCAACTTCCTCCTCTGCCAGCGGATCCAACTCACCACCAGGTGGTGATCGGTTGACAACTCAGCCCCTCTCTTTACCCGAGTGTCCAAGACATACGGCCGGAGATCAGATGAAACGACAACAAAGTCGATCATCGACCTCCGGCCTAGGGGTGTCCTGGTGCCACGTGCACTGATGGACACCCTTATGCTTTCGAACATGGTGTTCGTTATGGACAAACTGTGACCAGACTAGCAGAAGTCCAATAACAGAACACCGCTTCGGGTTCAGATCGGGAGGCCGTTCCTCCCGATCACGCCCTCCAGGTATCACTGTTGTTGCCCACGTGAGCGTTGAAGTCCCCCAGTAGAACAAATGGAGTCCCCAGTCGGAGCACTATCAAGTACCCCTCCCAGGGACTCCAAGAAGGCCGGTACTCTGTACTGCTGTTCGGCCCGTAGGGCACAAACAGCAACAGCAAGAGACCTATCCCCAACCCTAACCCAGAAGGCGCAGGGAAGCGACCCTCTCGTTCACCGGAGTGAACTCCAACACATGGCGGCTGAGCTGGGGAGCTATAAGCAAGCCCACACCAGCTCGCCGCCGCCGCTCACCCTGGGCAACTCCAGAGTAGTGGAGGGAGGTCCAGCCCCTCTCAAGGAGCTGGGTTCCAGAGCCCAAGCTATGCGTGGAGGTGAGCCCGACTATCTCTAGCCGGTACCTCTCAACCTCCCGCACAAGCTCAGGCTCCTTCCCCCCCAGCGAGGTGACATTCCATGTCCCTATTGCCAGAGTTTTGGTCCAGGGATTGGGTCGTCGAGGCCCCCCGCCACGACTGCTACCCAAACCACATTGCACCGGCCCCTCATGGACCTTCCTGCGGGTGGTGAGCCTACTGGAAGGCGGGCCCACGTCGCCATTTCGGGCTGAGCCCGGCCGGGTCCCGTGGGCAAAGACCCGGCCACCAGGCGCTCGCCTGCGAGCCCCAACCCCAGGCCTGGCTCCAGGGTGGGGCCCCGGTAACGCCAATCCGGGCGACGTGAACGGTCCTTGATGTTCTTCTGTTCATTATGGGCTTGTGAACCGCTCTTAGTCTGGCCCGTCACCTAGGACCTGTTTGCCATGGGAGACCCTACCAGGGGCGTAATGCCCCTGACAACATAGCTCCTAGGATCATTCGGGCACACAAACCCCTCCACCACAGTTAAGGTGGCGGTTCAAGGAGGGGTATTGCGGTTTTCATAGATGCAAAACTGCAATTCAACAGTTTTTCTGGAGTAATGTGTTTCCACATTACAGCACTACTCAGGAAACTTGGCATGCAACCACAGGTAGAAAAGGTTATTGTGTCAGTAAGCTTCTGTGCCAGTAAGCAACTGCCTACAGGAACAGACATCGTCTACTGGTTGGAAACACGTACTGTAACTGGTTGTCATGGCAACAGCAGTGTGTCCTATGACCTCCATTTACATTCCCCTGACCCTACATCTTATAGAACACCTACATATTTTCTATCATTGTGGACTCCCTTTATACGAACGTCGTTTCCGCACTTGGCTGAAAGGCTGTTGCTGAAACTTTTAAGAAAAACCTGGACTCCTCCCATCCTGACGCCTTCGTCCTTGAACTCCTGGAAATAACATTAACAAGAGACGACTTTGAAGTCAATGGAAAACATTTTCTCTTGACTGACGAGGATCTCCAGCAGATGCTGCTTTGATAGGTCACATTACTGTAGTGATGTTGGTCTCTAATTTAAACGACAACCTCACCACACTGGGTTAATGAGGACGTCTCTCAAACAGCTTAAAAACATACTTTTGTCTTTTCTGATGCACTGTGATGTACTATACATTTGATGTACATTAGGAAAAACTGGATCTCACCACCATTTTGAGAACTTCGTTTCTGGATCACGTTTCTGATGGCTTGGTATCCACCATCTGTGTTTGAATGGGAGAGTGCCATTAAAGCAATGTCCAAAGCCAGGTTCTGTTGGACAAATTCACCACAAATAGAGTTTGTTGGATGAAGCTCCTGCCCTGGGCTTTCCCAAGAAGCTTGCATCAACTTCTATGAATGGGAAGCAGGCCGGTGTAAGCTTCCTTACACATCAACCTGCTCCATGGGCTTGTACCTGCCAAGAGGTGTCACAGTGGAGGACAACTTGCATCAGATGCTTTTCCAGGCCTTAAGACTATGAGATTTGGAAAAGTGTTACTGTCAGACTGTCAGACAGGGCAGTATCATGAGAAGATTTGATTAGCAGTCCCAGACAGTTAAATGTTGCATTTTAAAAAGTTACAACCATCACTACAGCTATGAGCTTTTATTCTGACAATAGTGAAAGTTCATCAGGCCTTATAGGGTTACATTTTGGCTGGGTGGAACTCTTTTTTTGAAAGCCAACAGGAGGCCTTAATGCATGCTTTATCCCCACCTCCTGATTAGCATTTTGTGCAACTAGTGCAACTAGTGTAACTAGTGAGCATTGTGGCTCTTACTAATAAACTAGTTGTGTCCAAAAACATCCAACTTGCGCAACTAGTGGACACTTTGGCTTGTACTAGTTTACTAGTAGGGAAAATTATAGCCTACAAGTTAACTAGTTGGAAGATTTTATGCTCTTATAGTAAATATGTAATCATTTTTGCTGTGTGATATCAGGGATATCTAATTAATGGTCAAACGGCTTGCCATATGCATCGAGAAATCACAGGATGGAGCCAGAGAGGGCTGAGGGGGGAAGGAGAGTGCCTCTCTATATGGAGGATTTGGTACTAGTAGTGACAGATGTTTACCATGTTTCCTCTTTTATCTTTTTTCAACTTTACTGTTGTTAGGGAGAATCATGGTTGCAACTTTGTCACTATACTGAGATTATATGCTCACATTCATATCAGAAGCTCAAGTACCTCTGCTTGTGGTCTCTCTACTCTGCTATTAGAAAAGAAATGAAACAGTAAACATACAATTAGCCAAGCCCTAAGTTGACGAACATGCTGAGATATATAAAGCTGCTGAGTACGTGCATTTAAATGTATCTGTTTTACTGTTGGAAGTTAAGCCACATTTACCACATTAGTTGTTCCCTTAAAAATGTACCATCCAAACGCAGCATGAGTTGCATGAGCAGTCTGGACAGACAACATCAGTGTGATAAATTGTGCCTCAATTACTGCAGACAAAGCAGCTGTAGCATTTGAAATTATGGGCCTGCTTTGCTCTCTTCCCACAACTGCTGTTTAATTTATATCCGATGTCACCAGAATCAACTTGCCATCAACATATTTAAAAGGAACTGTCTGGCACAGTGAAAAGCTTGTATTATAGAAAGGTGAATTAGGGCAACATATTAAAACCACAAAGGCAAAGCTATAACTTTTACATTTATATGCAGAGAAACCAAGCCATGGATGTGGTTTATCAGTCTCCGCTGTGTGCCACACTTACATAAACCCTGCTGTATTGCCTTAGGTTTAGGGAGGAAATAGTAACCGGTTCCATTTTTCAGCAGTGTGATAACCATCTGCTACAAGTGAGCTCCGTGCTGGTTTGATTTTGAGGCACTCTCAGTGATTAGCCCAGCTCATACATGGGCTACAGCTACTGAGTGTTAGGTCTCAGACGATGATCTGTTTGAAAGCAGTTCTTCTCAAACCATGATACTGCAGCAGTCAGAGCACAGCCAAACTTCTTGGCAGTGACACTTGTACTCCATGGTCCACCTACAGTATTTCAGCCTCATGAGCACTTCCTCTCAAGCTGCCCGAACAACATCCTTCCTAACACTTGATTGGTCTTAGGCTTCCTTTTCTCTGTCAGCAAGGGCCAAGAATCACAGTCAACATAGTTTTGGGAGTCAGTACCATCCCTTTCCTCCTCCACAGCCTCTCTCACAAACAGAACATGATAATTCATTACAGCAAGCTCACATTTGATATGTACAAATAAAATTAAATGTAGGCAACTTACAGTCTTGTCAAATTATAAATATTGACAAACGATTTAAGTCTAGGGATATTTATAACATACCCATTTATACCTAACGATAAGGTAACTTCTTCTTTGGGAATATTTTCCATTTGCATTACATTGGGTCTTGATGTAATATATGGCTGCTTAGTAACCTTTGTATTTTCAGGGTACTGTATTCATAAGAGAGAATAATTTATGTTGAGAGGAGCCAAAATGGTAGATGATGTACTATCCATAAGCATAAAGAGTACCTTAGGCTTTCTATGTAGCATTTTCCCTTACAGCCCTCTTCCTAGTCCTCTACTACAAATCATTTGTTCCTAATGAGCTTGTAAAATGCATTGTCCCACCCTGTATGCTTTGGCAAGTCTTCTCATCAACAAAGTATTTCAGATGAGCCAGGAGATGAAAATCCACGCCATGCCTCTAATCAATAGTCCAACCAAGTGAACTGCACATTCCCTTTCATTACTTTGCCAACTGCCTTTCATGCACTGCAAATCACTTATCTATTAGACATCTATAAGAGTAAAGAGAAGACTAAGCAATAATGTGGATGGATGGAAAGGAAATGGACAGAAACTGTGTTCTTATCTATAAAATTATGCCTAAGAAACAAATACTGTTTTATCACATTTAGATTGAAAAAAACAATGATTTTAGTAGAAATAAAAAATAAAAAAATAAATAAATAAAAAAAAAAAAATAAAATAATGAAGCAGGTTTTCCTTGATTCTGCTTGATGAAGTATTGCTGTCATTTCAGTTTCAATCAGATGAAAGTGATTATTATTATTTTGTATTAGAGAGAAAGAGAAACATCCAAGCACAAAAATGACATAAGAAAGAGGGTAATACTCTTAAAAAACACCACAGAGGGTCAGAGAGAAAAAGAGTGGAGAAGGCAGAGAGTAACAGACAGGGATAGACAGAGAGACAAAATTAAGTGAAAAAGAGAAAAATGAAAGAAGGCAGATTTAGAGATGCATTCCAGTGTAAAAGAAAAGTACATAATCATAAAAGGAGAGGAATCCAAGCCTGAGCTGCCTAATAAGGCCCCCTGTTAAAAGACATCACTCTGTAAAAGAGAGGGAGGCATAAGGATGACTGGCACACTGAATAATACAACAGCAGCCACAGAAGGCCTGTGCAGGCAGTGAGGATGTGAGGACATTAGAGGGAAAGCCTGAGAGAGGTAAGTGAGGTTTAAGCTCCAACTCCACTAAAATAATTAACTGGTTTATTTGGCCTCAGTAAGAAGATGCCACCATGTTTAAGGAATCGAGAATGACAGAAGACATTTCAGACAGTGTGGGAGAACGTGAGACTCCAACTTTAGGTGAAGTGCTAAAGTGCTACACAAGTCATTTTGGCTGATTAGACCTCTGAGACAGAAGAAAGGAGAAGCTCACCAACAAAGTTAAACAACTAATATTATTTGCATGAGTTTTTTTAAGATACTACAGACTTAGATACTACTATACATGCTGATCTGCTCTGCATGCAGCCTTTCCTGTGCTCTCTTTTGAGGAAAAAGACCATGAGTCTACAGTACAGCTGAGGCTTCAGGATTCATTAGTTCTGCAAGTTCTTAGTCATAAGCTAAAGTATTGGTCATATTAATTAATTATTAGTCAGACATGACACATCAAAATGGGGACATGAATGTTTTTACCAAACTTCAAGACAATCCATTCAGTAGTTGTTGAGATCGTTCACTAAAAGAAAAAAATACTGTCAACCTGTGTCTTTGTTCACGTGACAAACAAAAGTTGAACCCACTTATAGAAAACCTGCTCCACAACACTACCAGAGGTCAACAACTCAACACTGAATCTTTGAGTGGGGAACGGGTGAAAAATCAAAATGATGATCTGTCTCTAATATAAAATACTAGCCTTTATTTTTTGGGGGGATGTTAACCAGTACCTTTACATTATTATCTCTCCATGTACAATAATAATTTATTTAAACTCTGACCACTTATTTATTTAAATTTATTTCATTCATTTTAGTTTCCCTAGACTAAGCCCAACAACAAATATGTTGTAATTCACCTCAGATTTATTTCACAGGCATAGCTGGGGTGTGTCTGGATCTGCCATGTCTGATTTCACATCCTGGTTTGATGAAATGATTAATCAAATAATTTACTGTGTCATTAAACACAGAGTATCCCTGGGTTTGACTAAATAAATGTCAGTTCAGACAACATTTTATTTATCAATTTTATTTTGCAAATACATTTTGACAACTTATTTTACTGCCATAGTATGAGACCTGAGTGACAGAAAACAACTGACAGACATTAAAAAAACAGGTTTGAATGAAAGAGGCCAGCTGTGCTAATTCAGGTAATATTAGTTTGCATTTAGTTAATGTGTTGTTTGGGGTCCAGGTTGGATTGTAGGTGATAGAAGTTGTTCTGAGTCTCTCCTCTGTTGGTGGAGGAGGTTTCTTGTGTGTGTGTGTGTGTGTGTGTGTGTGTGAGTGAAGGGTGGGAAAAGTGCACACACACACACACACACACACACACACACACACACACACACACACACACACACACACTCTGTGTCTGGGGAAATCTCTTTTTTCTCAGGTATTAGAGCAATCCAGTGTGTCTCAGCAGAAATGAGGTGGTGCCCGGACATGTTCAGTTATTAGACAATTAACCCCTGCTGAGACCCTGACAATGAGAGAGGAAAGATGTCATGTTGGCCGACAACAGTTACATAATCCACAGAGGTTAAGGGAACATATGGTTTTGTGTGTGTGTGTGTGTGTGAATGTGTGTGTGTGTGTGTGTTTAGGAAAGAGTGTGCTTGCTTTCCCTCAATTAAGGTCTCTCTGTTTAAGGTGTGTGTAGAGAGAAGTATTTTGTCTGGTTTCTTCTGCTGTGGGCATTAGCTAGGGTCACTCAGTGTAACATGGATTCAGCAAGTGTGTGTTTGCGTGTTTTCTTCTTATTATCTTTTACAATTAACTTATTTGGAGACCCAGAGAATAATACTAGGTGACCAGATGACAAAAGCAAAAAAAGAAAAGCAGGGACATGCTTGCAGGGCTTTTGTGTTTGTATATATAAATATAACCATACTTTTAACCAAATGCACGGCTAACATTTAAATGTAGTATGCAATGCAGAATATGACAAAGAACTGACATCTTTCATGTGTGCTCAGACTGAACATACATTACTGCATGCAAAGTCAGAAGAGCAGAAGAGCAATACTTCCTCAGGTGACTGAGAATGTCAGTGCAGGACGTGCTCAAACTGTTGGTAAGAACAGTCCATTTACAGTTACGTAGAGGGGGATATAATAGTAGATTTGCTGTACATAAACCCCTCATTGAAAAGATGAATGCACAATTGAAAGTTTAGTTGTGCAAAAAAACACCCACGCATTGGTCCACAGAGATGTGGGAAAAAGGGATCTCGTCAGATGAGTCATCCTTCACCATATTCTCCACAAGAGGGTGAGTGCATGTGTGGCCTATGCTTAGAGAACAGCACAGACCTGAATCCTTCGCTGTAATGAGGGGGTCTGGTGGCTCAAGTCATTTTCCAAGATCTCTATCTATTCCATCTATTCCAAGATGGGCTTGTCCGGCTGAGGAAACGTGAACTCCGGAGCAGGATGGCATTTCAACGGGACATTAAAAACTGTAACGTTTTGGTTTTCACGGAAACTTGGCTCGACCCCTCGATTCCGGACTCCGCCATTGTTCCCGAGGGACTTCTCCATTCACCGACAGGACCGGACAGTACATTCTGGGAAGAGCAAGAGGCGTCTGTTTCATGGTGAACAACAAGTGGTGCTCAGATGTGGAGATTATTTCTACGGGCTGTTCTCCGGACCTGGAGCACCTCATGATCAGATGCCGGCCTTATTATCTTCCGCGTGAGTTTACATCGGTTGTCATGACAGCAGTGTATGTTCACACACGCTGACACCAACAAGGCCATGGACGAGCTGTATGGAGTTATCGACAGGACAGAGACCTCACGGCCGGAGGCTGCGTTTATTGTAGCCCAGGGACTTTAACAGCGCCCAACCTGAGGAAAGTCCTGCCGAGATACCACCAACACATCAGCTGTCCCACGCGTGGTGAGAACACACTCGATCATGTTTACACCCCTTACGCGGACACGTACAAGGCCCTTCCTCACTCTCCTTTCGGAAAATCCTGACCACGCCTCAGTTCTGCTGCTGCCTTCCTATAGGCAGAAATTGAAGCGTGACGGACCGGTGAGTGGTGTGTGTTTAAGGATACAGACATAAACACATACACACGGACGCGGTCATTGGATACATTGGAAAATGCATCGATGACGTCGTACCGAGGATTACTGTGCGGACATTCCCAAATCAGAAGCCCTGGGTTAACGGAGAAGTTCGTGTGCCAAACTTAAAGCACGGACAGACGCCTACAACTCAGGTGATTTGGAGGAGTACAGGAAGTTTAGGTACGCGCTCTGATCCGGAGAGCCATCAGCAGCGCAAAGAGACAGTACAGGGACAAAGTGGAGTCTCATTATAAGGGCTCCAACACCAGGAGCATGTGGGCCGGATTAAAAACTCTTATGGACTACAAAAAGAAGATCAGCAGTGCTGAGGTGATGTCTGCATCTCTGCCTGATGAACTGAACACTTTTTATGCCCGCTTTGAGAGCACCTCTCCAGCTGTGATGGAGATGTGCAAAAGGCTCAGGAGGACCACTGTCCACCTGTGATATCCAGGGCAGACATGTGCAGAACTTTAAAACGGATTAACACACGTAAGGCTCCTGGACCTGACGGCATCCCCGGCCGAATCTCTCAAGGTGTGTGCAGACCAGCTGGCAGACGTCTTTGCAGACATTTTCAACCTCTCACTGCTCCAGTCTGTAGTCCCCACATGCTTCAAGGAGACCATCATTGTCCCTGTCCCCAAGAAAACCAAAATCCTCTGCCTGAATGACTACCGCCCAGTAGCACTCACCTCCACCATCATGAAGTGCTTTGAGCGGTTAGTCAAATCATTCATCACCTCCTCCATCCCGGACTCACTGGACCCACTTCAGTTTGCCTACCAGGCCCAATAGGTCAACTGAAGATGCCATCGCCCTCACCCTCCACACTGCCCTCTCCCACCTGGACCAGAGGGACAAAAAAATGAGAATGCTGTTCATTGACTACAGTTCAGCATTCAACACCATCGTGCCCTCCAAGCTCATCACCAAGCTCAGAGACCTCGGGCTCAACAGCGCCCTCTGTGACTGGATCCTGAACTTCCTGACGGGCAGACCCCAGGCTGTGCGGATGGGCAGCACCACATCCTCCACCCTGACTCTGAACACCGGCGCCCCCCAGGGCTGTGTGCTCAGCCCTCTGCTGTACTCCCTGTTCACGCATGACTGCGTGGCCACCCACAGCTCCAACACCATCGTCAAATTTGCTGACAACACGACCGTCGTCCGGCCTGATCACCGGCGATCACTGGACTCATCACACTGACTTTATCACGAAGTCAGTCAGACAGCGGCTCTTCTTCCTCCGCAGGCTGCGGAGGCTCAGTCACATGGACTCCAGGATCCTCTGCAGCTTCTTACAGGTGACCCATAGAGAGGATCCTGACTGGCTGCATCACCGCCTGGTACAGCAGCTGCACCGCCCTCAACCGTAAGGCTCTACAGAGGGTGGTGAAAGCTGCTCAGCATACATCACCAGGATGGAGCTGCCATCCATGGAGGACCTCTACACCGAAAGCGGTGCAGGAGGAAGGCCACCAAAGGACCCCAGGACCATTAAGGACCCCAGTCACCCAGCTACAAACTGTTCTGCCTGCTGCCGTCTGGCCACGATTTGCCAAGGTTCCGCAGCATTCCCAGAGCCTGAAACAACCACCAGGCTCAGGGAAGCTTCATACCGCAGGCCATATAAGACTTTTAAACTCTGTCCACAGCACCACCACTTTTTAGAATAACACCTTCACTTCCTTGTTGTATATATTTTTCTATTGTATATATATATATCTTTTTGTATATATGTTACTACTTAGTTTACATTTACAGTTTATAGTTTTATTTGTATAACTTATATTTTAAGGTCTTTATTTATTTTATTACTCTAGTTATTTATCTTATTTTATATATATATTTTTTTTCCATTGTTGACAGCCTCTATTGTTTAATATTCTTTTTATCATTGTTAGGAGAGCCTGGGATTTAAGAATTTCATTACCAATGATTGCATTGATTTGCAGTGACCCTTCATTCTGAGGGAACATATACACCCAAACCATGTTAGCTAAATGCCCCCCACAAAGATTTCAAGATTTCAAGAATTTATTGTCATTACACAACAATTTACATCAGCAAAGTTGTTCTGAGCGATCACTTCTGTCCTCTGATGAAACATTTCTATCCTGATGAGAGTGGTCTCTTCCAGGATGACAATGTCTCACACAATCTATATGTATGAGAAGGAGCATATAGTTATGTATGTACAACATCTAATCTGTAGTATAATAAGTATATTTGCTTAATGCAAAATGTTCAGTAGTTATATGAGTGATATTGCATTTGATGTCTATAATGTCCCGTAAAGGGAGTTGGGGGAGTTGTAATGGTTGTCATCCATGGAGAGACAATCCAGAGAGAGATTAAACAAACAGAGCAGAACAGAACAAAGCTGAAATGGAGGCTGAAGTCAACCCAGCACTCCATCCCTCTGTTGTCCATCTCACATGAAGAAAGGATATCCTGTGGCATTTTGTGGTGCGTCATGGTGAAGTCTATTGCTAAAGGTTCTCTTGTGTGTGACAACCTCAAAACGGACGGGATGAGACTTATTGTCCATGATGCTCCACAGTTCCCGCAGTGTCCTTTTCTCTGACCCCACCATCACCCCAGGACGAGCCAGTGTTTTTCATGAGCTTCTTAATACTAGGGTTCAGGGGTTCATTTAGTTGTCATTTAAAAAAAAAAAAAAAAGGTTGTATACAAAATATTTAAGCTGTAGTCCCTTTATGCTACACACACAAAAAACACAAGATAAAACAAAAACAAACCTGTTGACATTGTTAGAGTGTGAAGATTGGCATAAACTGTCCTAACCCTGTTGCCCCACATGACAACAAAGAAAATAGCACTGGCTACCACAGACTGGTAGAACATCCAAAGCATGGTACTTTCTGACACTGTACGTCTGAAGCCTGTGCAGAAAGTCAGTCCGGCCCTTCTTGTACAGAGCCTCTGTGTTCCTATCCCAGTCCAGCTTGTCTCCCAGGTCCTTGTAATCAGACAAAAAAGGTCACAGGACCATCACCCCTGTTGCTCCCCGCAGTGGGAAGGGGAAGGATCTACCTGCACCACGGGAAGGTTGCTCCCCAGCAGAGCAGGTTGAATTGTGTTGAGCGCATTGGAGAAATCAAAGACCATGGCTCTCATAGTGTTACCAGGTCCTGGTGAGCACAGGCACAATGAGGCAGGAAGAAAGGACTATTAACTGCACCATCCACATGTTAGTGGATGTAGTGCACTGGGACTGCACTACAGCCTGCAACACCTGTACCCAAGCCCTCTCTGGCCCTCCTTCCTGTCGATAAAAGCCAGTCAGAAGCATCGGTCCAGAGCAGCAAGTGAGCCTGGGAAGATACTCCAATCTTTTCAATCAAGTCTTCCCTTGGAAGTGAACCTGACAGTGGTGTTTGGGCCAAAATGAACATCAGGATGGCAATCGGCCCCACCCTCCACTGTGATGAGACAACTGTGCTTCATCGGTGAAACTAACTACTTGCTCTTTATTCATTAGCAGCATTTTGACTACAGGAACTTTCCCCATAAACTAGGAACCATTTTCACCACAGGGACCAGTGTCTAAATTAAGTTAAGTTGTGATCAGTCAAGTATTCCCAGCATTTTGTCTCAGCCTCCATTTTTAAAAGCTTGCATCTGCAAACAAAATTTATTTATGGTTTGTTTTTGTTTGAAACTGACATGAAGTAGAAGGTCTACAACAGATGGAGCCAAACCTTGCTGAGTATTTATGCTGAAAAGTTCATATATACATGGGTGGACTAAGCTGCCTAATCTTCCTGGGTTTTTTTTACCATGGTGGGAACACCGATGACAATTGGCAGCAGGAGCCTTTTTAGTTCCTTGAAAAAAAAATTCTGGGCCAAAAAGTTCAGTATACTTTGGGTCGAAACGCAGCTTTTGATAAAGCTTCTCAACCTGATGTCTTTCCCCCTCAACAAGAAAATCAGCAGCCCCATTCTCTGCCTATGAGCATCCATTGCCATCTCCACTGCCTGCATTGAGGTATACCAGACCATGAAACAAATCCTTGGCTGCATCTGTCCTCCATTACTGGCACCATAAAAAATGGGTTATTGGGGCCACATCTACAATCTGTTATTAACCACATGCAGGTTGTATCAGAGGAAGCAGACAAGAAAAGTGGGACTGGTGTGTCTGCAGTGACCAACCAAATCAAAGCCTGCAAAGAAGCCCCACTGTCTTACCCTCCTGTTTTTCCTGCTCATCTTCTTTCTCTTCTGTCACACCAATGTTTCCAACTGCACAGAGCAGAAGACCAGGACATTGGGGGAACTGTGTAAATAAATAAATACTTTGAATGTTGACAACAGTTTCACAGCATCTTACTTGAAAGAGCCAGGACAAGACAATGTGCCTCTGATTCTTCTGAGTCGGCCGCAGTCACATACACATCTTCTGCATTGTGTGTAACTGCAGCCTTTAATCTCTCAAGAAGTAAGCAGTATGAACTCATGTCATTAAAGCAACACATTTCCTCTGTCACATACTCTGTCTTGGAGGTTTCAAACTCATATGTGTGCCATGATAAGTCCACTTATGGGGAGGCAGCCTCTATGACAGTGTGACAGAGGTGAATTGTTGCTTTAGCCCGTGTGTCAGGGTTGAGTGCACTCAGCACAGCTTCTGAACATAGCCAGACAGCTGCTGGTAGTGTACGTTTGACGCACACAAAAACGTGGGGTGCGCTCTCTGGTTCTCTTGGAGTGGACATGTTTGTGCATCTACTGTGGCACAGGATGCTCCTTCATACTATTCCACCATTCCTGTTGATCCCTCGATCCTTAGGCAAGTGCAGGAAGAATGGCTGTCAGCACTCCTGAAAGCCCTGGAGTGTGGGGGTCTCCAGTGGGGCTGAGATGCTCTCTTCCAGGCAGGGGGAGTTACACTATGATTAGCAAGCATCTGCTTCGCTCGCTCCTTCAGATTGTTTGTAACGACCTTGGGTGGTTTCTTCCCTTCTCCTCACAAATCTGAGGAAGAGCCAATTCATGTCCTGCTCCGGCTGGATAGTGCTTTGTGCCGTTGTGCCCTGCAGAGAGCAATCTCAGGGGCTTCCTCTGTCACACAGCACCTGTCACACTGGCTGTGTGAGACTGTTTCACAGGCATATATCTCCTCTGGGATGGATCCCTGGGAGAGCCTCATTTGCTTTCATCTGCAGGATGTCCCCCGTTTTTCTATAATTTACTCTTTACTGTTTTGTTTTTTGTTTTGGAGTCATTGATATTTACTCTGCTCCCAGTTGGACTGTTACAGTGCATAACTTTTGTCTCCATTTTCTCACAGCAGTAAGCTAGGCTTTATTCAGAGCCTTTATACCCTAACAGAGAATGCTGATGTGTTCTATGGTGCTGTGCTGCAGGGATGCATGGGTTTCTGGGCTTCTGTGATGGGCCATAACATATGATGATGCAGTGGATGGCATGGAATGCTTATTGTTTTCTGTAGATCTTTAAGTTGTGGTACCAGAAAAAGGCATTACCATATCCTGCCTCGCCATATCCCAATAACCTTTAAAGATGAGGCCTATACAAAATAGAATGTTAGTTACATGCTACTCCATACTCTATACTATTACACTATAAGTAGAGGTACAGCCATCTATGTTCTGTATCTAAGCTCTATATCTCTTAAATAGACATCTTCCCAGATGTCTTCAAAGCAGCTGTTGTAAAAAACATGTAAAAGTAATCCAATCTAGATGGTAGTGCTCCAGTCGGCTATAGGCTAATATCCAACCTTCCATTCATTAGTAAGAATACTTGAAAAGATAGGACATCTGCAAATAAACTCCTTTCATAAATAAAAACAATACCTATATAGATCTATATAGATCAGGCTTTATAACATACAACAGCACAGAAACTACTAATACTACAATATTCAGGGATCTCAGGCTAAACTAGATCTTTTAGACCTAAGACCATTGCATACAATTGACCACGAGATCTTAATCATCTTGATAAGCTGGTTGGTCTGTGACTGTATGTTGAATTTGTTCAAAAACACTTCAGAGGGAGAAAGTTCTATTTCAGTCGTAGAGATCATGTGTCTGAGAAACATGACTATTCTATCTATTTTGAGGTTGCATATGGAACTTGCCTTAGTCCGTTATTATCCTCATTATACATGCTGTCACTTGGTGACATTATGAGGGGGTACAATGTATGTTTCCATAGTTAACGGGATGACACACAACTGTACCAACTGGAGCAAATAGTGCTGCAGCTAGACCATAGAAACATAGTTAAAGTACAGCTATTTATAGATTAAAAAAAGATGCCTAAACACTGATCCATGCCTCTATTTCAAGGCGACATGATTAGTGTAATACAATATTTGCTGGGCTCCTGAAAAAAAAAACAAAAAAAACCCCCACTTACTTATAAAGCTCTTAATGGGCTAAGACCAAGTTACCCCCTTGAAAATTATGTGCCTTCAAGAACATGGTCATTATCTGCTGGTTTATTGGAGGCTCCCAGCAACAGCTGAGAGAAAAATCAGAGAAGCAGCCTTTGTCAATTATGCTCCAAAATTATGGAACACAATACCTCTAGATAACAGGGAAGCCAGCTCGCTTTCAAAGAGAACCTGGGGAAGCTTGTTTCAAACTTATGTACTGCTGCACTTCTTTATTATTAAAATGTACTTCATGGTGTAAGATTTATGTAATATGTCACAAGCAAGATTAAACATACACATTAACATATATTATATTATTTCACATATATAGATATTAACTGCCCACATACACAGTGGAAGTCCTTGTGCACAAATTCAACATAGCTTGTACCGGCAGGCGTGAGCAGGAAACAAACAAGGGTACCGAACACTGGTACTATTCATAATATGTAGTATGTAGGGCTACATCAATAATAAGAACAACTTGTATGGATGAAGATAAAGGATAGATAAATGTCATGCTTCGTTCTATGTCCTGTTTGTTTTCTGTTTTTGCTCAAGTTATATGTCATGTTTCTGTTTCCTTGTTCTGGCTTGTCTTTTTACTTTTGAAAACCCTAACTTTCCTCTCGTTTCAGGTCCCTTGACTTCCTCCCATTGTGTGTTTCCCGCCAGTGTGATTGTCTGCCCCTGCCCTGATTGTTTCCACCTGTTGCCCCTTTCCTCGTGTGTGTATATATAGTCTGTGTCTCCCCTGTCTCGTTGCCAGATCGTCAGATGTTGCCAGAGATCGACAAGAGTGTCTTCAAGAGTGTCTTCAAGAGAATCTTCAGTTGTCAAGTATTTTGTCAAGTGTTTTTCCTTGCGTCCTGTCTAGAGCACTTTAGAGATCAGGCCATTTACCAAGATCTGGAAGATTACTTAATTAAAACCTTAAAACCAGTTGCCGTGAGTTGTGTCCTGCATTTGGGTCCACCTGCCCGTCGCTCAGTGCCTGCCTCATGTAACAGCATGCACGATCTGATCTGCCAGACATGGACCCAGCGGACACCGTAGGAGCGCCGGGAACATGGAGAGAGATCATTTCAGATGATCCAGAACTTCGTCGCCATGTACCCGCCACGCCTGGACCCCGTGGACCAGCGGTTAGGTATGGAAGAGGTGACTGATCGCTTGGCTCGCGACTCCTGGCTGTATGAAAGAGAGTGCCAGGCTTGTTCGAGGAACTGCTGACTGCTCTGGACACTCGGCCAGCCAAGCTCCAGCTGTTTTTGTCTGCCACAGTCTCTCGAGCCGGCTACTGTCAAGCCAAGCCAAGCCTCCACTTCAGCCTGTCAAGCCAAAGCCTCCACTTCAGCCTGTCAAGCCACCGCCGCAGCCTCGGCCCGCTAGCCCTGCTAGCCCGCAGCCCGAGCTGCAGCCAGCCTCAGCTTGCCAACCCTCTGCCACGTCTGTCAAGTCCTCATCCCAACGGTGGTTGCCATCCCTCCATGCCACGGATCCCTGGTGGGGGACTCGCTTGGCAATCTTCCCTGGGTCTCGGGGAGGCTGTCGGGGAGTCCGACGGGGAGGGCGTCAGTTGCCATTCTGCCATCCAAGTGCTACAGCCACAGAGACTGGGACCGAGGTCGAGCTTCCATCAGAGACTGCGCCAGAGAGACTGGGAGGGACCGAGGTCGAGCTTCCATGCGCCACAGAGAGACTGGGACCGAGGTCGAGCTTCCATGCGCCACAGAGACTGAGCTTGAGCGAGCTCCATGCGCCAGAGACCGAGCCAGAGACTTGCCAGCCTAGCCGAGCTTGAGGCCAGCAGAGCCTGCCAGCCTTGAGTCCCAGGAGGGCCCAGAGACCGAAACCAGAGCTTGCCAGCGCCCCAGTCCCGGAGGCCGAGACCGAAACAGAGCTTGCCAGCGCCCCAGTCCCGGAGGCCGAGACTTGCGAAACAGAGCTTGCCAGCGCCCCAGTCCCGGAGCCCCAGAGACCCCAGGAGGCCGAGCTTGCCAGCAGGCCCAGCGCCCCAGACGGAGGCCGAGCTCCTGTCCAGCATCCTGTCCGAACCCAGGTCCTGTCCATGGCCCTCTCCGTCTCAAGCCCTTTCTCACCGACACTTTTCTGCCGTCTGAGAGGAGGTCCCGTTGCCAAGCGTCATTGGTCGCCTGAGGGTTTCACCTTTGCTGCCGCCCGGCCACCTGAGGGGCTTCACCATCATCGCCGGCCACCAGAGAGACTTCGCCGCTTACGCCATCGCCATCGCCTGGTCACCACCATTCGCAAAGGGGCTTCGCCGTCGCCAGAAGTCAGCCACCAGTTCATTGTCGCCGGTCGCCAGGGAAAGGATTTCGCCTTGCGCCGCCACCGGCCACCAGAGAGGTTTGCCGTCGCCGGCCACCTGAGGCGTTTCACCCTTTGCCGTCGCCGGCCGCCTGAGGGGCTTCACCGACGCCGCCGGCCGCCGGAGGGGCTTCACCGACGCCGCCAGAGGTTCCATGTCACCATAGCCATCGCCAGTCGCCCAAGGAATTTCACTGCCGCCGCCGCCGATCACCAGAGGGTCATCATCGCTGTCGTCGGCCACCACAGTGTCCACGTCTTTGCCACCATCAACAGCTGCCTCACAGTCCATATCTTGGTCACGGACTCTGGTCTTGTCAAGTGTTTTTCCTTGCGTCCTGTCTAGAGCACTTTAGAGATCAGGCCATTTACCAAGATCTGGAAGATTATTTAATTAAAACCTTAAAACCAGTTGCCGTGTGTTGTGTGCTGCATTTGGGTCCACCTGCCCATCTCAGTGCCTGCGTAACAATAAAGAATGAATCCCTCCTGAAGTTTTTAATCCACATGGCCCCACTTTGACAAGACAAGTTCTGGTAAAATTCATGGATCAGCTTCCCCCTGATATGCAACCTCAATTGACCTTTGGTCATAAATCATGATCTAGTGAGCCTCAAGTGGCTTCATTTACGATGGGCATAAACTGATTGAAAACGAACAAACAAAAAACAAAACAGTGTCTGAAGGTTCCTGGCACCGCACTGAATTCAGAGAACAAGACTTTACCTTATAGAACTGAACTTTAATTGACTCTACGCTCATTACATGACATGTTTTATAAACAATGTAAAAATACTACAGAGCCTTGTTATATTATGCTGGTTTGATACAAGTCCAATATAATCCTGGACTTAAACATATTACATAAACACTAATCTTTAAAAGATAATGATACAGCTGAAGGATGGTCGGTCTTGTTCTAATAAAACATGAAATCTGAATATTCATTCATAGAGCAAGTAAATTGATGCTAGTTTACTACATGAGGAATGTTGGGCAAAATAACAAGCTTTGCCTGACACAGCTAACAGATAATCCCTCTCCTTTTATATTCCTCAACAAGATAAGAGTCACTGTCAGAACTACCACTATAACTATTATATTTGCTGTACCTTTATAGAGAATAGACATATAGAGATCTATTTACATGGGGTAAGTTTAGGTGTCATTTGTGGGCGTAACTAAACTAAAACCCTTCGTCCATTCCTCACCCCCATAAATAAAGTCACATCACTACTAATAACAACGATGATGATATGCTATGAAATATCCATTCTTCTCATCTGGTATAAAATGGTTTGTATTTTCTCTTTTTTCCCTTTAGTTCGTTCAGTTAAATATTTAGGACCTTGATCACATGAAGAACTTCACAGGATCCTTTAGAGCAAGATGAATTAATCAGTCTTGTTCCCTTCTTCAAGGTTGGTGCCCTGGGGTAGATGAAATCTAAAATTCTGTTTAATATTAATACAGATTATTTCTGATTTCTGAAGTTGAACTATTATACAAATTATTATCATATTCTAGAGAACAGGCTACAGTGTAAACCCCATTGGGATATACAGTGGTGTGAAAAAGTGTTTGCCCCCTTCCTGATTTCTTATTTTTTTTGCATGTTTGTCACACTTAAATGTTTCAGATCAAACAAATTTAAACATTAGTCAAAGACAACACAAGTAAACAAAATGAAGTTTTTAAAATGAAGGTTGTTAATAATAATAATATTATTATTATGTATTATTATTATTATTATTATTATTATTATTATTATTATTATTATTATTATTATTATTATTATTATTAAGGGAGAAAAAAAAATCCAAACCTACATGGCCCTGTGTGAAAAAGTGTAGGATTCAGGTCAGGACTTTGACTAGGCCACTCCAAAGTCTTCATTTTGTTTTTCTTCAGCCATTCAGAGGTGGACTTGCTGGTGTGTTTTGGATCATTGTCCTGCTGCAGAACCCAAGTTCGTTTCAGCTTGAGGTCACGAACAGATGGCTGGCAGACATTGTTGTCCTTCAGGATTTTTAGGTAGACAGCAGTAGAATTCATGGTTCCATTTATCACAGCAAGTCTTCCAGGTCCTGAAGCAGCAAAACAGCCCCAGACCATCACACTACTACCACCATATTTTACTGTTGGTATGATGTTCTTTTTCTAAAATGCAGTGTTGCAAGTGAGACCTGCAGTTCTTTGGATGTTGTTGTGGGGTCTTTTGTGACCTCTTGGATGAGTCGTCCGCTGCGCTCTTGGGGTAATTTTGGTTCGGCCGGCCACTCCTGGGAAGGTTCGCCACTGTTCTGTGTTTTCACCATTTGTGGATAACGGCTCTCACTTTTTTTCTCATTTGTGCCTGAATTTCTTTGGATCTCAGCATGATGTCTAGCTTTTGAGGATCTTTTGGTCTACTTCACTCTTGTCAGGCAGGTCCTATTTAAGTGATTTCTTGATTGAGAACAGGTGTGGCAGTAATCAGGCCTGGGTGTGGCTAGAGAAATTGAACTCAGGTGTGATAAACCACAGTTAAGTTATGTTTTAACAGGGGGGCAAATCACTTTTTCACACAGGGCCATGTAGGTTTGGATTTTTTTTCTCCCTTAATAATAAAAACCTTCATTTAAAAACTGCATTTTGTGTTTACTTGTGTTGTCTTTGACTAATATTTAAATTTGTTTGATGATCTGAAACATAAGCACATAAGTGTGACAAACATGCAAAAAAATAAGAAATCAGGAAGGGGGCAAACACTTTTTCACACCACTGTATCTACATTTAAAGGGTCACTCAGTGTGGCTTGGCCTTGGGATTTTTCCCTTTTGTTGTATGTGTAGCTTGTTTGAATAATCACAGATTTCGAAGGTCTCTGGAAATGGGCAGGAAACATCACAGCAGACCCATCATACCATGGACTCTTCTCTTTCTGTCCTTGAGCAAAACACTGAAGCCAGCTGTATGTATGTATGTACGCTTCATGTGGGTTCACTTGTTTGTATATATGCACATGTTGCATGCACAATCTGTTGCAGAAATTTAGCAACATGTTTCAGATGAGGTTTTAACAGTTTCTATCTCTTCCACTTCATAAATCTTTGGAAATCTTCTCAGAATAGTGTTCCATAAGTCACCACAACTTATTGGTGTACCAGAACACAACTTTTTAATTGAATTGCATTTTTTCACAAAGCCTTGCAAAATGAAGTAGTCTGAGTCCCAGTAATAATATAAAATGTATATTAAAACCTGGAGGTGTAGCACAGTGTCAGAGAAATGGCTTTAATTGTGGTTTATTTGTCCCGAGTCCCACAGCTAAATTGCAGTGTGTGTGGGCCGAGGGAGCAGTGAAAATATAATGAGTGATACAACCGGGGAATAGTATAAAACCCCATCATGTAAGGCATCGTTTTAAAGACATTTTTTAAAGCCATTTTGTTTGAACATGATTTCTTCTTTTTCTCTGTTAGATTGCTTTGTCTTTCCCTTAAAAAGCTTGTCATTAATATCCAATACATCTTTTTTTACAAGATAATAGATCACAACCTGGGCTTTACTGACAAATAATGACTTTTTTCTCACCAATCCAGTTAGATGTGAAGGAGTCAGACTGTCAAATCTTTATCATCCTTAAATCCTCATGTTCTCCTCTCCTTCTGTTTAGACACTGATTCAGTTTCTACTCATTTTTTCTTTTCTTAACCCCTGAGACGTTTGAGCACCAGTAACTCAGACACATTGAGTCATTTAATTTCTACTCGCACTGAAGGACATCATACCAGAATGAGCCTGAGTGAAGTTTATTTACAACATGCTCACAGACTAGTTGGTGCTGGCAGCTTGATGAGAGTGACTACTGGCAGGGTTACCTCGTGAATCAGGGAGACTCTGGATGGACCAAACACACCATTTATAGAGACTGTGGTGAAAAAAAGAGGGCCTCATGATACCACTATAAGAATATGGTGCAAAACAAAGACCTGTGGCATATTTTTTCTCATACTGGACATTGTAGCATCAGCTCTGCCTTTCTGAGAGGAGCAGCTGCAGCAGAAAAAAAATTATAATCACTTTTCACATAACATTGTGGGATATTAGTGCTGTATTTATATTATATAGTATACCACTACACCACTGTGCCACCCTTCTGTTCTGCCTGAACTAAAAAAAAAAAAACAACAAAAAAAAAAAAATCTTTTGTCTACAGTACATTTGCTGAGATAGAAGAATGATTTTTTGAAAATTGAAATGTGCACTTTAAAACTGTAAGGATTAATTATGAATTGCAATTTTAAACATGTTAGCAGTTGGTGGTAATTAGTATTAGTGCTGAGTAGAAACAGAATCATTTACAACTGCCATCAAAACAGGTCTGTCACCATTTCAATTTCTTACAGGCAGAAACATTAAATGTGGTCCACCGCTGGAAAAAATATTCTTCAGCTCAGACTTCCTAGAAGATGTGACGCTTTGGAGCACACTTAACAAAATGTTGAGCTCTATAAACACACAGATGAAAGCAGCACTCCCACAGCCAGCGGAGGGCCAGGTGCATCATCTAAAACTAGGAGACTGGGTGCTGATAAAGGGCCTGAAGGGGAAGGACTCGAGGAAACCCAGATGAACCGGACCCCATCAAGTGCTCCTCACCACAGCTCCAGAAGTTAAGGTGGAAAAGAAAACCAGCAGGACAAATGGCAGCCACTGCAGAAAGGTGCTGCCCCTCGAGACGAAGGCCAATTTCAGGCACTCAGCTTCACTCCTCCTCGCATTCAAAAAATTTTTGCCCTCTTGGACTTTCTTGGATTTTTTTGTGTGACAACCCTGTCAAAAATCCCCCAACCAATAGAAAGCCAGCTACAGCGTTGACCAATCAAATGATCCCGCCCCCCTTGCTGGCAGATTTGCTTTACTCCGGAAAAGTTTTTTTGTTTCTAAAAGTAGCAGCAGAAGAGAGAAAGAGAAAAGTGAGCCTCCCTCCTCTGACAACTACTGCTGATACTGATACTGAGAGAGAAGAAACAGAAGATGAGCAGTGAAGAAAAGAAGCTAATGAAAAATGATTTGACTGAGCCGGAGATTAACCCCTTTGCAGAGTGTATCACCGGCGACACATTTGCACACACTCACTTTGGATGTCATGTTTTGAGCTATTGGAAAAAATCCAATGGTTTCTGAAAGCTGAGGTGTTGCACTTTACAGCCAATGGTGTCTCATTACGGTAATTTTAATTAAAATACTAATTAAAACTCTCGCCTCACCTGGAAGCATCCCCTTCACTCCCAGGGAAGACGGTCACAGAGGAAGAAAACACAGAGCAGAGCGGCGAAAGAGAGCAAAAAAGAGAACAAAAATGTCAGTAAGACGATCCTTGCGGGTAATAAAACGTCCTCGGAGGTTTGGAGAACAGTTGGAGACCAAAGGAGCAATGGAGCAATTTTCTCTAGCTAGTTTTCACTTTTTTATACGTTATTTTATGTGTACATCGACACTTGTATTGTGTGGTGACTTTTTTCGACGTTTTTTTTTTTAACCAAGTCTGTTAGTTTGCATTATGTGTGCGCGTTTGTACATTCCATGCATAAATGTGCGCATAGCGCAGTATGAAATACTGCACATGCATTGTTTGTTGTGCAGTTTTTCTACAATAGCGTAAGGTTTACCAAGTCTTGTTTGTATGTTTATGTTTGTACAGTGTCCCGTGTCCTGAGAGAGGCTGTGGGGATGCTGGAGGTGGTGATAAGGAGGTGTCCAACAGAGATCACTCCAGGGCCGTAGACGGAGAAGCTGTGGGGATGCTGGAGGTTCTGGTGATGCGGTCAGAGACCAAAGCCACTCACTACATTGTCAAAGATGGAAGACAGAGGCAGAGCCTGATGATGGAGTCCCTCAACCACTGAGGTTCAACCCCAAACACATCCCAGGTGTCCAAAGACCTCTCAATATTGGAAACCCACCACCAGGTGAAATTTTTTCCCTTCTCTGCTTCAGTTTTCCAACTCATCAGTGAAAACACAAATAAGAATGCAGCCAAAAACCTGGAGAAAGGGAGAAAGTTCATCTGGACTGAAATAACTCCAGAAGAAATGAGGAGGTTCATACACTGTAACAAATTTCTGTAATTTCTACATTAAAAAATTACAGTAGCTTCTTGTTCTGATATGATTATACGTCTGATTACAAGGTGTAACTGTATCTTGCAATGCATTATGGGTGAAAAATAATTACAGTAATTTAAAGTTATTTTAAAACTTTTTTTAACAGTATTTCATTGTAAAATTACAAGATGGTTGTGTTCTTACCGGGTTCTAACTGTAATCGATACATATTACAGTTAAACACTGTTATTAGAAGGCGGTTTAAAAGAGGACATCCCAGATCCATCAAGTCAGTACAGTGTAAGTAACACGTTATTAGCCTACAAAATTCAAATGTTATTCAAACGGTAACTTCATACAATATAATTTGACCGTATATCAGACTGGTTTTGCACGTTTAAGTTTAAGTTAAAGAATATGCGTGTTGCCAACAGACACGAAGCAGGCAAGAGAGCGGTGAGGAGGAAGCTGCAAAACCAGCATTTCGGTAAGTATAATGAGTCTTTATTTGTGAGAGTGACGGTATTTCACTTTATTTTATTTATCTTAGTCGTGTTTTATACGGACTATACTATACTATACTATACTATACTATAAAATACTTAACATTGACTCTTTAGCTCAGTAGCCACTGTGGCTCTGAGTTTTTATTGGGTTTAATTTGAACTGGTAGAGGGTTGTTGCTAAGAATCTGATATATCCCTGCCCTTATGTCCAAAATTGTGTCTATTAAAAAGTAAGGTTTTTCTGTCAAACATCAGTCATCTGCGTGTGAAAGTGAGAGAGAAAAGATAGAAATTGAATTGAGTAGCCTACAAATTTAATTAAAGATGTCATAACTTGAATTGTGATTAGTAAGAATTAAATTGTTGACATCTGAAACTGAAGTTATAATTAATTATTAAAACTGAAATATAATTAATGTGCCAATATCAGCTATTCTTATTGCATGGAAGTCCAATCAAGCAATCAGTCA
This sequence comes from Scortum barcoo, assembly GCA_023238725.1. NCBI lineage: Eukaryota > Metazoa > Chordata > Actinopteri > Centrarchiformes > Terapontidae > Scortum > Scortum barcoo. Next base: position 26,317,563 of record CM041554.1, read on the forward strand.
TCTCTTACAGCTCCACCAAGTGAATCAGTCTGGGGTGGGACCTTGGAAGAATCCATCTGGGCAGAGATAGTTTGAGTTATATCTGATATTGGGTATTATGTTATAGAAAAAAGGCACAATTAACATTGGCTAAGCAGTTAAATTGTTTAACCTCATCAGTAACCAGCCTAATTAAGCATGCATATTTCGCTGTTGAACTGTCCCCTTGCTACAGGTGCAGAGGAAAACCCTGGGTGGTGAGCGCTACTGCAGAGGGCACAGTGATCATCACCACACATCTGTGAAGACAATTTTCAGGTAAAAATTTGTCTGTTACATTTATATTGCTGAACATGTTTTCTTGTGTGAGATTTTAAAATTTGACGTAGTTGAGATTCAGTACAACATCTGTGCTAATATAGCACCTCAGGGAACTTCTTCTGTAAGTTAAGTTTACTATTCTTGCTGTACTAAGTGGATAGCGAAATACAAGTCCTTGCATTATGACACCAGTGATGGCACAGCCAAATGTGGTTAGTTAAAGCTGTGGTTACTTAAAGCTCTGCTTATTGTATTTATGTTGTTTTTGGACATACTTGTTTTGTTTTCTCTTTTTTGTACTTCCTAGCCCAGAGATGTACAAGTGCAAACAGTGTGGCCATGAGAGTGAAACTATAATAGGATTTACTCGTCATATGAAACTTCACAGTAATGCTCCACACTGCCCTTTTACCTGTGGTGTCCCTGAATGTTCTTGTTCATTCAGAAAATTTGCAGCCTTCAAGTTTCATCTATACAGAGATCACAAAGGACATAAGTCTCACAGGAGTGAAGAAATTGACACAACACTGATTTGTCAGTTTGAGTTTTGTCAGGCTACATTTATAAATCTGAAGGAATTCCTTAATCATTTAAAAACCCATATACAAGAGGGCAGGACAATAACATGTCCTTTTCGGGGTTGTGACAAAACATTCTGTGTAAAATCCACTTTTGCATCTCATATTTCGCGAGTACACAAAAACAGTTCTGCTGCCCATTTATATGAGGTGGTGTATAAACAACCAACCCAAGAAGAGCAGACTGAAAACCCTTCCCAACCTATGAGTCAGCCTTCCACCTCTGTCATTGAGAATGATGAACAGCTAGAGACAGGTGAAAGTTATGAGACTGTGGAGGAAAAACTCTTTTTGAAGAATTTATCTATGTTTTATTTGAAGCTTCAGGCTAAGTTGCTTTTACCAGCCTCAGTCGTTCAGACCATCATTGAAGAGATCCAAGAAGTTCATGATGTTGCTCAATCACATCTATTTTTAAAACTCAAAGAGAAGCTGTCCACACTTGGAGTGCCTGACATGACTGTAACAAAAGTAATTGAGGAACTGACAAAAGATGATGTATTAAAAAAAGGTAACAACATTTTACGTAGAGATCAGCGTCGCAAGTCAGTTTTTAAAAACAACTTCAATTATGTTGAACCTCTGCCTTTGTATCTGGGCACAAATGACTCAGGAAAACAATGCTTTGCACAGTATGTGCCAATAAAGGAAACTCTTATCTCTCTCTTTGAAACCGAGGCTTTCAAAAAGCAATATGAAAAGGCCCATTCTCGCATCCCCAAGCATGGTGTCTTTGAGGATGTATGGGATGGACAGAATACTACTGACAATGTCCTACTTAAAACTGAAACATCATCTGTCAACACCATCCTTGATTCTTTATCAAGATGCTTTTGAAGTTGTCAATCCGCTAGGATCGGGCCGGAAAAAACACAAAGTACTGGCAGTTTATCTGACACTCGGTGACATATTGCCCTATAACAGGTCAAACACTGACCACATGCAGCTTGTTCTCCTTTGCAGGGAGCAAGACTTCAAGTTTTTTGGGCAAGAAACTGTTTTCAGTCCACTGATATGAGATCTAAAGGATCTTGAGGACAGTGGTATTGTTTTGAGAGATGGAAAAGTTATTCGAGATTCTGTCTGTGCCATAGCTGGAGATAATCTTGGTTCTCATAGTATTGGTGGCTTTGTGGAAAACTTCGGCAGGAGTGCTTTTTTTTGTAGGTTTTGTAATATAGACAGAGAGACATTTGAGTTGAATCCAATGTCCACTGGTTCAAAGAGAACAAAACAGTCATATCAGCAGAATGTACAAGAACAAGGAGCAGGACAAGCAGACACAGTATGCGGCATAAAATTTGACTCCATATTCAACCAGCTACGTTATTTTCATGTTTTCCAACCTGGCCTCCCACCATGTCTTGGACATGACCTTTTTGAGGGCATTGTTTCTGTTGACATAGCATTGTACATCAACCACTTGGTAAACCAGGAAAAACACTTAACTTTCCTAGATTTGAACAGAAGTATAAGTCAGTTTACCTATCTTGGAAACGAAGCACATGACAAACCTCCTGAGCTCACACCAGGCAGTGAGAAGTTGAATGGTCATGCCGTCCAGAATTGGTGCCTGTTGAAAGTTCTGCCCCTGATCATCGGCAACAGGGTCAGGAATCCTTGTGAAAATGGTGTTTGGAAATTAATTTTGCTCTTGAGCGAAGTAGTTGGTTATGTATGTGCACCAACAATTACTGCTGACCAGATTGCCTACTTGAATGTCCTGATTGAGGAATACATCCAGGCTAGGGTGGAGCTGTTTCCACAACATCCCCTTAAACCAAAGCACCATTATCTTTGTCACTATCCTGAGCTCATTCTTCGATCCGTCTTTGGACGTTGAGATTTGAAAGTAAACATACTTTCTTTGAACAGTGTGCCAGAAAACTGCACAACTTTAAGAACTTGTGTGCTACACTAGCAGACCGTTACCAGCTCCTTCAAGCATACTTAGGTGCTGGGAGTCTTTTCCCTCCTGACATCCACATTGAAAGGGGAACTGAATTTTATGCAAGTGATTATAACGAGAGCATCAATGTGGCAACTGCTTCACTTAACTTCACTCATGACACTACTGTTGCCACTAATGCTGTGACTGTCAAAGGAACAAAGTACAAGAAAGAAATGTATGTTGTTCTAGGACGAAATGACGAGGGCCTTCAAATGGGTAAGATTAAGTTGATTTTGATCCATCGAAGCGATTTTGTCTACTTTGTTGTGGAGAAGCAGCTGGCTATGGAGCATGTTGATTTGGGTATTCACAGTCTAACAGATGAAGTCCATGAGTCAAACTACACATGTGTTAAGCAAGAAGAGCTCCTTGATTACTATCCATTAATGGGGTATGAGCTGAATGGCACACCAGTTCTGATATTTCATCACTCTCTCCCAGACAGATACTGAAATGTCAGCGCTGATGGAGGACATAAGAGAAGCTGTATTGGCGGTATTACCCAGCCTACCAGAGGATAAAATCCAGTCGCTGCTGAACAAGTTGGCAAGCATTGGTGTGGAGTCCAAATCCGATCTGCAGTTCATTAAAGAGGAGGATCTCCCAGCCAATATCACACCTATCCAGTGCCAGAGGCTTCTCAATGCCTGGCAAACTCAGGGTATATGTTAGATAATGTTTGTAAACCACATAAAAATTAAAAGGTCATTTCATAACATTGATGTGTATTGAGTGTGATATAGTGTACAAGTTCTGGTGTAATTCATGTTTGAATTTACTTTTTTTGTAGATATTGTGCAGCACTATTACAATACGTTTTTTTTTCTAATAGATCAAACGGCATATATGACACTGACTCCTGTGGACCACTCTGACATAGTCCTCAGTACCACTACAGAAGATCCTCTATCTTCTGAATCTGACAGCACTTCAATGTCAACCAGTAATACATCCAGAATGACTGTTGATTTAAGTGTCTGGCATGAAAACTTCAGTGTTCCTTGGAACAGAATGCCTCCTGGTATCACGGCCGCAATTGCACAGGAGAAACGTCCATCTGCTAAAGACCGCAGGGAAATGGTACGAATCATTGTCGAGGAAATGCGGCTGAATGAACCAAATCCATCAAAGTCTCAGTGCCAGACAATAGCCAAGATGATTGTGAAGTAACATCCTCACAGCTTTGCTGATGTTATGAGAGATGGCACTGTGATCGGCAGTGGCTATGCATGTCTTTTGACTCAACTAAAAACACGAGTAGAACAGATTGTAAAGCCCAACAAACAAACGATGTTTGTGATTTTGGGCTCTAAATAAATAAATTTGAATTTGAAAATTTGAACATGTGAATCGTGGAAATACACTCTCTAGACGAAGGAAACAGAAAAGGATCTCAAATGCACCTGAAGACATAGCCAGAGGACCAGTTGACCAATATGGCTGCGTGAGATGGCAACCTGACTGTCCACCAGGGGAGACTGTAGAGAGTCTCAAAGAGAAAAAGAGTGAAATGAAAGATCTATATCACACTGAGGGACCAGCTAGTGCAGAGAGGGGATATGTGATTCAGTTAATGAAAACAACCTACTACCTACAAAGAAAAAACATCAATGCCTGCCCACCTCCTTCGATTGCTGAGTTGAAGACTGAGTGGCCATATCTTTTCACTCCGAGAGAAATGTTCAGCCATTTCAGTTTACTCACAGACATTAACATTCTGGAAAAAATGGAGCAGGCTATGGAAGAGAAGGGGAAGGTGATCCTTAGGTACTTCCAGCACAAGACAGCAGGGACCAGTGCAGATGAGGTTGAGTGCATCCTGGTCAAGTACAACAAAGAAGAAAAGTGTGATCCATGGCCATGCGTGATTCTGCTGCTGATGGCCCACTTCAAGGAGAAATCTGAGGCATTTTACAGGCAGATGTAAGTGTAAAATTATTATACTGTATGTTGAAGCTTTTGAAAATTATATCGGTTTGATTCTGTTACCCTCAACATTTGAGCTGAGGGCAATGTTAATGTCTTCAATTCAAAATGGTGATAATGTTTTCAGTTTATTTTTTCGGCTGACATTGAGAGAACAATGCCACTTCCTGAGTCTCCAAGAATCATCGTCTTAGGTAGTGTATTTTTTTAGTCTGTTGCAAAACTAGAGACTATATGAATGACTAATATGAATTAGTTTAATCTATGGATATGTTCATGTGTAAGGGCAACAGAAAGAACATGCATCTAAAAATGCCAGAAGAACAATAATAAAGCATATGTTTATTTATGTTTAGGTGATGTTCTCATGCCAACGAGCTGGATGCTTAGCATTGAGGGCCAAGTGGTTGTGGGTCCACACCAGAATATTGTGGCTGGAATGGCAGTGTTTTTCTCATGCTATTACGTCTTCAATCTGGTGTACCAAGAGGAGGCCGCGTGCACACTGGAATTCATCCAAAGGTAAGTGCTTCAAAGGGGATGCCAGTGGATTATTATTTAGTTACATTTTTCATTATGAATAACACATGGTGTAATTTTTATTCAACTCCCTGCATTTCCATTGTATTGCATTGCAAAGCTTCTTTCTGTTTTAGCTTGCATGGATGGAACATCTGCAATTAAAGCAAATTTTTGTTTTGAAGTTTTGCATATTTGGAAAAATGATAAGATAGTCTCCAAAACTTGATGGGTTCTGCTGTCTCTTCAAACAATGTATTTCATTAAGTGTCTTTTTCTCTGATTTTGTGACTTCAGATGCTTCATCAGGGATCAACCCAACTTCTGGCACAAAGATGACAAAGTGGATCACTCCAAGTGGGAAGGTGCACGAGAACAGTGTTACAACAGTGTCAGCCCTCATGTCTCTGCACTTCTCAAAAGATTAATGGATTATGAATGGCTTTGAGTCTGTCGCAAGGACAATGGCACACGGTATTTCTTTAACAAAAGTGGTCTCAAAATAAGGTTAGTTTTTACAAGTTACACGTTTGACGTTGCTACACATTTGAGTTGACTATGAGTGACTATGCTGCAATAGTCTTGTGCAGTCTGTCCTGTGTTTATGCTTTCCAAGCTTATTGGCTCATAAAAAGGAAAGTCACCTTAAGTTTAATACATTTCATACACATCTGGTGTGCAATCTGGTACACTGTATTGAATATAATTGTATAATATAATAAACACTGTATTGAGTCCTAATAAATGTGTTTTTTCAGCACTTTTTTATTTAACAGCTCAAGATAATCTAATGTAGTGTTGATATATTTTGGATTATCAGCAGCCACAGCGTGCCTAATTTGCTAAATGTGACAAAAATTAACTGTAAACCCATTCTACAGTAAGATACTGAATTATGAATAAGTAACAGCTATTTATTGGCAACATTAGTTGCCAGGTAACTCATGTAATTTGAATGGAATACATGATAATATTGTAAACTAAAATACAATTAATGCTTGTTTCTAATATAAAACAACAATACACTGCTGTAATTTATACACAGCAAAAAACTGTCAAATGTATCCAGTAATTTACTGTAATTATTTTTACAGTAATTAACAACACTTTTACAGCACTTTATTGGCAACTTTTTTGCCTGCTATTTACTGTAAATTCTACAGGATTTGTTACAGTGTAGGCATGTTGTTGTACATGTCAGTTTTGGACCTGCCGAAGATGAGTGACTTTTGGCGTCGGCAAACTATTTTCCATGTCCCATTCCCCGCAACCGTCATCACCAGAGACCGGTTCATGGCCATTTTATCAAATCTTCATATCAGTGACCCAGAGAAAAATTAGGAAAATGATAAAAAAAAAAAAGGCACAGAGGATTATGACCACCTCCACAGGGTCAGACCTCTCATGGAGGTGATCTGCATGAACTTCAAGGCCATCTACCACCCAAGACAGCACCTTGGAGTTGAAGAAAGGATGGTTGGGACCAAGGCCAGGCTCAGCATCAAGCAGTACATGAAGGCCAAGCCAATGAAGTAGGGCTGAAGTTTTTTGTGCTTGCTGACGTGAATGGCTACACCATTGACTTCAAGCTGTACACGGGCAAGTCCAAGACAGCATCAGGGAAGGGGCTCTTTTTTGATGTTGTTACAGGACTGGTCAACAAAAACTACTTGGGGTCTGGGTATATTGTCTACACAGACAACGTTTACACCAGTCCCCTCTTTCAATACCTGAGACAGCAGGGGTTCGGAACTTGTGGGATAGACAGGCAGAGAAGAGTTGATGTCCCCACCACCCAAGAAAATGCCCTCACCAAAGGATCCCCACAGGGCAGTATGCGGTGGATCAGGGACGGGATCTTCTGTTTGTGAAGTGGATGGACACCAGAGAGGTCTCCCTGTGCTCCACCGTCCACCCAGTGTACAGTGGAGACACAGTGCGGCGCTGGAAGAAGACAGGTGATGGGCCACAACAAAAGATCTCTGTCCCCAGAACCACTGCAGTCACAGAGTACAACAAGTACATGGGGGTTGGACACCTCAGACCAGATGATCATTCAAATCATCGCAGAGAGCCAGCACTGGGCGCCGGCGGTGTAAACTCTGCAACAGGAGCGCTCCCTGGAAGTGTGAGACCTGTGATGTGGGCCTGTGTCTGCAGCCAGACAGGAACTGCTACTGGCAGTACCACCAGGCAGGCCTCTGAGAAGTCAGAGAGAAGCACATTGCCCTGTGTGATAGTGAAAAACACCTGTACATAGTTTCCATTTTATGGCCTGTTTTTGTACATGTTATTTCATCATTTTAACATACAGTAAATTGTAAAAAAAAAAAAAAAACTACCAGATATTGACAGTTCCAGGTGTTCTGGAAAAATGGGCAAAAGCATTTACTCATGGGACATTTTATGACCCTTTTTATAGTCAAAATAAGCAAAAAGAGGTCCAAATGGACAGTTTTAGGCTTAGGTTTTAAAGGATTAAATGAGAGTAAACACCGGAGCCTTTGAGAGGTGGAGAGAGCTGAAAGATTACATACATTATGACAGTTTACATTTCTGCTGGACAGGTAATTATCTCTGTTTAATTTATGTTTAGTGTTCTATTAAATTCACCACAAAGATAAACTATGTTAAAGTGAATCTCATGTTACTGCAATGATGAAGCTGAGCTAACATTAGCTTTCCGATGCGCTAATGCTAATGCTAACTGTCATGGGCTATGTTCCATTCAGCTTAAATACTCCCAAGAAACTCCAGGACACAGCTGATTCACTTCCATGAAGTTTACTGGGGATTTTGTGAAACTGTAATACAGTATAATGAGATGTCTTCATTATTAATCAAACCAAACACACAGTATCTGAATAAATAATACGGCTCAGCTCAGCTACTACTTAGCTCTGAAGCTTATATGATAAACACAAACAAGCTAGTAAAAACAACCAGTGGAAGCAAAACATAAAGCTAGCTTAGCCTAGTATAAACTAATTAGCGTCTTTGCCATCTCAATAATTCTCACAAAAATGAAAAACAAGCGATAACTTAATATTACATAATGAGAAATACTTACAGACGTTGCCTTAGCAAAAAGAGAGAAAGAAAGACGATCAACTTAGAAGCTGACGGCTGGTAGAGCTCACACATAACCATAGCTGATCTCCGCATGGCAGTTTTTACTTCCTGATTCCCAACATGCACTAGTACTACGTTACCATATTTACAAAGATAAACAAACTACACTGAACTGCTGAGACAAGGCAGAAAACTAATTTTCAAGCGGCATAACACTAACGCTTGGCGGTTAGCTTTATTTTATCTGAAAGTTATTAAAAATATCTTTGCAAAGTTTCCAGACAGTCATATCAATTTGATATTTGTCGTGGTATTGATGCCTGTTTAAGACCTCACAGCTAAATGTTCTCAGAAGTGGTGTGTGACTGTGTTAGAGCAGACTGATTAATGTTGTGCCGTATGTTTTCCTGTAGATATCAGGGAGGGTCTTTAGCTCCAACATCAACACAGCCCAACCTGTCCAGAGGTGTTGGAGAGTCTCTCAGACTGGTAAGAACATGACTGTGAACATTTCCAAACTAACTGATGTAGTAGACTCAGCTGCCACTTGTATAAAGTTGTGGATGACCGCTTCACTTTTATATATTAGATGTCAGAGCATCAGTGATTAAAACACACCCAGTATTTAGCAAGCTTAAAAAATTTGTGTTTTTGACTCATTGTCAGGTGAGTCATTATTGAATCATGAGGCCAGTGAAGATTCACACCTCTATTATGATGTGGTTGAATCCAGGTCAGTGTTATGTTGAACAAATGAATATTATTTTTTTTTATTTGTTACTTCCTCCATAATTGTCACTCAAAGTTGTAGAAAGCACACTGATTAAGTCAACTAATACCAGGCCTCTTATGGCAAGGCCAACTATCATTTTAATTTGGATTATTTTAAAACAAATGTGTCCCTCCCTCCAAGATGTCTTCATTATAAATGAAACTGTGATCACATTCATTTCTTTATTCTCTCCTCAGGTCTGACAGAGGCTTGTTATTGCACTTTGAAGAATCAAGAATCCTGTCTTCATCACTAATCAAATCAAAGTTTATGTTGACCATATATAATGTGCATTTTTAATCTGCGCTTACTTACTATCTTTTCTTTTATTCATATGCAAAATAAAACTAGTCAATGTTTCTGAAGTGTTTCTTACTTCTTTCTTCTTAGACATTACTTTTGAGATATTTCATGTCTTGTGTGGACCCTGTGATTTGAATTGTTCTAAATAGAGATTATAGTGTACTGAGTCAAAACTTACTTCAATAATACAGCATAATATGTATGGTGTATTAGTTTTTACACTAATGCAATTAGAAAGAAATGACACTTTATTGTATAATAATTAATTATGTTACTTGAATATATTAAAATACACATTTTGAAGCTATATAATAAATCAATGCACAGCACAGCACTCAGACAGTTTACAGTCGTCCTCAGCACCGAGCTCCTCCGGTGTTTGGCCCAGCGGACTCTCTCTCTGCCAGCCTTCTCTGTCAGACGTCGCGGCCTCCTCTCTCCTCTGCTCGGCTCCATCGTCGTCGTCTCCCCCCTCCGGAGCTGCTAAAGTCGCCGTCGGGGTCTCAGTCTCTACACTCTCAGAAATGTCACACAATGGGCAAAGACACACATGTAAATAAGCAGTTAATTTACTGGCTGTCCATCTCAGTTACTGAAATAACGAGCTGTGATAACGAACAGTGCTAACAACATTAGCATGTAAACAAGCTGCATATCACGGGTCAACTGCTTATCAGTAAATAAACAGGTAATGAAGCAAACGTCTAGTTAAAGTATAGTCAGACTAAATCACTGTAAAGCCTGTTATATCTCTGAGCTTAATCCATGTTTCTTAACCCTCTGGAGTCGACTTGACGCGCCATGGCGCGTGGCGCGTCCAAATTACAGGTAGTCTGAGTTATGATGATATAGACGCAAAAAGACGCAAAGCATCACCGAGTCTCCGTTTCAACTATATAGGCCAAGTAGAAACAGACTTATGATAAATAATTTAATATTGTCGTCACTTTTGTAGCAGAAAAGAGTTTCAGTTTCAATTTGTGTTGAAAGTGCGGACTTCAAACTACATACCCGTTTTTAATTTGATTGGCCAATTAAAACAGACTTGTAATAAATAATGTATAACTTTTTTTTTTTTTGAATATTGTCGTCACGTTTGGCGCGTTTTTGGTGCTGGAAGAAGGCTTGTGATGATGTGCCCCTCTGTCTTGTAATGGACAGGAACTGTTTTTTGGAGTGGCACAAATAGTTTGTGGCATCTTATTGTGACACCTGATTGTTTTGTAAATAGTTGAACAAAAAAATGCCTGAGGCATTGCCTGCATTTTAATGTAAATTATTTGCTACATTTGTACATTTTGTAAAAAAAAAAAAAAATGATACCAAACAAGGCATGGTAAACAGTTCTTAAGGTGAAATATAAAAGCAAAATCAAAAAGTAGTCAAAAACTGACAATTATACCCTGGACTCCAGAGGGTTAATAGCTGTTCTGTGGTTCAGTACCTATAAATTGACATGATTGATTGACAATACAAAATATGCCAGAACAGAACAAAATCACAAATTTGGTTCCTACAATAGCACTGTTAAAATAAAATAATAAAACAAAACTTACTTGAGGTTCTTGCCTTTGGTGATCCATCTTTATCAGCCATCCACTAGTCTGTAAGTATTGTAAAAAAAAGCAGGCGCAGTAAAACATAAAGCCGTGGAGGGCGGGAGCGGAGGAACTCTGTTAAACAGCAACCACCTGCTCGGGAGCTCCAAGCAACAGCAAACCGGCCAGCAACGGGGGCAGAATCATTTGATTGGTTGAGACTGCGCTCTCAAATAAAGATAGGAATATACCTCCATGCCTCACTGAGGTTTAAAAACCTACTGAGAATCAATGGGTGCTACAAATCAAGGAGCAGTCTGCTGTCACTGCACTCTGTTTTAAAACCTACTGCACGGGAGAACATACAAGAGAGACTTTTAGCATTAAAAGGTCTATGTCTGACAACAGACCATGGTACCCTTGGGGGACAGGCTGTGTACAATAAGACGTTAAGATGATGTAGCAAATAACACTGGAGAGTAGAGTGGTGCTTGATCTATTGCTGGCCTCACAGGGTGGTGTATGTGAAGTAATCCACCACAGAAGTAGCTTAATTAATATAAGTTACTGAACACGGAGTAAAGTATGTGCATGCTGTGCATGGGTGGGACCCTCTTTCCACACTGTTATCCATGGGTACATACTTCATTTGCACGCTGATCATGGCGTGTTTACTTTTATTTATTAAGAATAATCAACAGGGGGACTGTAAGGGAAATCATACACATAAGTATAAATGTTTGAATTTATTGTACATGTCAAGAATATTGTTTGCTATTTGTTACCTTTTGGAAAAGGTCAAGGCTGAAAGCAAGTAGGAGAAAAAGAAATTGATGGGAACAAACCAGAAAAGAATGCTTCCCGAAACAACCTTGACAGGGAAGACCTGCCCAGGTGGAGAGGAAGTGCACAGTTACTCATCGGTGTACACATTACAAATAAACCTTTGTTTGTGCCCCATGCTCTGAGCATGGTACTAATAAAGTCTGACAATGAGGAATGAGACAAAAATCGTACAGTATTGTCAGAGTGAAATTGCAAAATTGCCATGACAGCTCAGTAAAACTAGTAAGTATAGCCTTTGAGCTTCAGTCACTTCACTTCATGCTGTTCCCAAAGGTCAAGAACAGATTACCATTCTCGAAAAGAAGTATTGCAACACAGTGTACTTAAAAAATGTTTCCATCACCTCTTTATCCCATCCCTTTTTTCTATATTGTAACTTTTCCACATCAGCCACTTATAGACACTAAGGTATTTTATGCCAACACATTCTGTACATATTGAAGGTGTCAGCTTCCAGTGTTTTCTCCCTTTGTCCCCCCCCCTGTTTCCTTCTCCCCATGTGGTGTTGTCTGTCTGTTTGTGTCTGGAGCTGGGCGGAGTCATGGAGGTCACCTCACGCTCATCAGCCTGCACACCTGCACTCATCACACACCTGTTCCTCATCCTACAATCAAGGCACCCACACTGCTGCAGCATAAAAGACCGGTTCATTCCTCCACTCCTCTCCTGATCATCTGTTACCCTCCTGTGTTAAGCTCCTTTGTTGCTTGTGCTCATGAACTTTGATTCTCTTACTTACTGCCTCTCTCATGTCTAGATCTCCTGGAACCAGTCCTCCTGTCTATCTTTACTTCCTTGTCTCTGCTCCCATTCAGCAGACATATTGAGATTAGCAATGGTGAGATGAAGCTTTATGAAGCGCTGAAGCTTCCGTCCAGTTGGTTCACTCATGGGCCAAAGCTTCATTTGCACTACCATAAAGTGGACAATAAATGTAAAACAGGTAGTAATTCTAATGACACCATGGCTTTGGTGTGAAGCTTCAATTGAATAAATGAATGATCTTTGATGCCAATACATAAGTTCTGAAATTACTGATAGGGTGTGTCTTTATGATTACAATGGTGGGGTCAAAAGGGAAAGTTAGAAACTGGGGAGAGGGTCGTGATGTGAATGTGTTAGACACAACATATCACACAAAATGGGGACATCTTTATTTTAAAATAACTCTTCCATAGTGCTGGGCCTCAGGTGTGTGGGGGTGTTTTTTTTTTTTTTCCACCTGCTTTCGAAAATACCCTCAGGGCACAGATGAAGCTGGGGTACAGAGAAAAGCAACAGCTAGTTTATACTAGTTGGGATATACATTTCTGTCCTTTCCAATACTCTAGGGGGTTTCCAATCTTTCTTTCAATGTTTGGTTCATCCAGGTACGTTTGGTCTTCCACTATTACAGCCACAGTGACATTTTGGGTCCTCGTCTGCGGGACTGGTGTCTAAATAATGCCACAGTTTGCTACCTAGACAGAAACCGGCTGTAAGTCACTTAATACAAGCTTGTGATATGTGCGGTTGTGATGACGAGGAAGACACGCTGTTCCTTATAACAGTAGCACATTCAGGTGTGAGCCTCTTCTCAGCTTCTGCTGCTTTATTGGGGCTAAAGAAGCCTTCCTTTTTAAACCTGGGAAGTGTCACCAATGACATGATGCTCATAGATGGTAAAGTGTGTAGCTTCTCTTAACTGTCTCCTCAGACTCTGTCATTGCTGTGCTCTCTGGAGTTTGGACACTTCCCATTTCCTCCTTCTTCAGTGCATGGTGTAGCATTGATAATAGGGGAAAGACTTTTGATCCACACACTCTTCTTCTCTGACAGCTCAACTGTGGCATCATTGAATGGGAACAGCACTTTGACATTCTGCAATAATTTCATACTGTTCTGATGAGAGTGGGCCGATGTCGGTGCATAGGCCTGCCAAAGCTGCTCCTACAGGTTCCCTCAAGTCATAAACACGTTAATTTTAGGATAGGTGCAGGGCGGAGTGCAGTTGGGACTCTTTATTTCAGGAACACAGGGAACAGAAACCAACGGGCAGGAACAAACGAAGTACAAGAGCACAGGACAGGTGGCAACACAGACGACTCGACAAAGAACAAAGGGAAACGGACTGGTATATATGCACAGTGAGGGACAGGGAAATGAAAACAGGTGAGGAGACGAACCGGGGACAGGTGAAACAAATAAATAAGGGAGGAGCAGAGTAATCAGGGCAGGAAAACACAAGGACAGGAAGTTAAGTGCAGACAGACATGAGGAAAGGAGGTAATACAAAATAAAACAGGAAGTGAGCAAAACTGGAGATGAGCAAAACAACTGACACAGGACACGGGAACGACCGACAAGGAGGACACAAAGAACATGAAAAAACACAAGGAACACACTGAACACCATAACCACAAGACAGGATAACACAAGGAACACCAGGGCAAGAAAACACAAGTGGTACAAGAAACACATTGCAGAATAACACAAAGAACACAAGGCACAAGAAAATACAGAAAATCGGGCAGAAGAAACAAAACAAATACTGCAAACCATAACAGTTAGATCTTATGGTATGTGCTGTTCCAGCATGTATCCACCTCCTTAGTCCTCAAAGTAGCTTCAGTGCTGGCTGGTCAATTTGCTCCCGCACTTATGTCAGCCTCTCCTATAAAATTACGGTAATTTAATTCAAATGTCAGTGCAGCAGCAAATTGAAGAATTTGCAGTGGCGCTGCTCTTGAACTAGCACTGTCTTCCTAGAGTTGATGTCAGACAACAGTGTTTTGGTCAAGAGCCTTTTTTGAGTCAAATGAGTCACAAGGCAAGTCACTTTGTTTATAATATCCCACTCTGATATAAGTGCTGCTTTTATTTTTGCCAAATTTTCAGCAGTATGTCTCTGGAAAATGCAGCACCCCTAAAACGAGGATAAAACAGAATGCAAAGAGGTGCTTGCATCTATAAAGTGGCATGTCACAACTAGATATGCATCAGTGTTGATAGAGGTCCACATATCTGATTTGCAACTAACTGCAGATGCCTTGGACACAATGGCTTTGGCTTTCTCCTTGGATTCCCTTCCTTTTTTTTTTTTTTTTTTTTTTTTTTTTTTTTTTTTTTTTTTTTTTTTTTTTTTTTTTTTTTAAACGGATTATGCAGGCAGGATGAGACATGATGACGTTAACGAACAAAGGAAAGGGAGATACTGTGGGAGACAGGTGAGGAGACTAACAGGGGACATGTGAAACTAATCAGGGAGTGGTGCAGAACAATCTAAGCGGGGAAACGCACAAGGCAGCAGAAGAAGTAAAGTGTCAGACATGTGAGGATAAGAAATACTACAAAATAAAACAGGAAGTGAGCAGACATACATCCATCCATCTTCATCCGCTTGATCCAGGGACCGGGTTGCATAGAGGCAGCAGTCTGAGCAGAGATGCCCAGACTTCCCTCACCCCAGACACTTTCTCCAGCTCTTTCGGGGGATTCCAGGGCGTTCCCAGGCCAGCCAAGAGACATAGTCTCTCCAATGTGTCCTGGGTCTCTCCCCGGGCCCTCCTCCTCGGTGGGACATGCCTGGAACACCTCCCTAGGGAGGCGTCCAGGGGGCATTCCGAAAACAGATGCCCAAGCCACCTCAGCTGACTCCTCCAATGTGAAGGAGCAGTGGCTCTACTCAGAGCTCCTCCCGAGTGACTGAGCTTCTCACCCCTATCTCTAAGGGAGCGCCCAGCCACCCTGCGGAGGAAACTCTCATTTTGGCCACTTGTATCTGCAATCTTGTCCTTTCGGTCATTACCCAAAGTTCATGACCATAGGTGAGAGGTGGGAGCGTGGAGACTGACCTGGTAAATCGAGAGCTTCGCCTTTCGGCTCAGCTCCTCCTTCTTCACCACGACGGTCCGGTACACCGACCACATAACTGCATGGAGGCTGCACCAATCCGCCTGTCAATCTCACGCTCCATCTTTCCCTTACTCATGAACAAGACCCCGAAATACTTGAACTCCCCACTTGAGGCAGGACCTCTCCACCCTCCCTGGAGAGGGCACGCCACCCTTTTCCGGGTCGAGAACCATGGCCTCAGGATTTGGAGGTGCTGATTCTCATCCCAGCCGCTTCACACTCTTCTGCAAACCGCTCCCAGTACATGCTGAAGGTCCTGGCCTTGATGAAGCCAACAGGACAACATCATCTGCAAAAAGCAGAGATGAAATCCTGTGGTTCCCAAACCAGGACTCCCTCTGGCCCCTGGCTACGCCTAGAAATGCTGTCCATAACTATTATGAACAGGACCGGTGACAAATGGGAAGCCCTGTTGGAGTCCAACATTTACATGCACTGGGAACAGGTCTGACTTACTGCATGCAATGCAAAACCAAGCTCCTGCTCCGGTCATACAGAGACCGAACAGCCCTTAGCAAAGGCCCCCGGACCCCATACTCACGGAGCACAGCCCCACAGAATACCACGAGGAGGGACCCGGTCGAATGCCTTCTCCAGGCAGACTGGTTGGGAAAACCCCCATAAACCCTTCAGCACCCTGTGGAGGGTATAGAGCTGGTCCAGTGTTCCACGACCGGGACGAAAACTTCATTGTTCCTCCTGAATCCGAGGTTCAACTGGTTATTGGCCGAATTCTCCTCTCCAGTAGATTTTCCTGGGGAGGCTGAGAAGTGTAATCCCTTTGTAGTTGGAACACACTCTCCAGTCCCTTTTTTTTTTTTTTTTTTTTTTTTTTTAAAAGCGGGACCACCACCCCGGTTTGCCACTCCAGAGGCACTGTCCCCAACCTCATGCAATGCTGCACAGGCATGTCAGCCAAGCACAGCCCCAAGCAACATCCAGAGACTTGAGGTACTCAGGGCGGATCTCATCCACCCCCAGTGCCTTGCCACCGAGGAGCTTGCGAACTACCTCAGTGACTTTGAGATGGATTTGTCCATCACCCAAGCCAGAGTTCCACTTCCTCAGTGGAAGGCATGTCTGTGGGATTGGGGAGATCCTCAAAGTATTCCTTACACCGTCTGACAATGTCCCCAGTTGAGGTCAAAAGCTCCCCACCAGCACTGTAAATTATCCGGCAACTCATAAGAGGAAGCGGCACTCTGCCAACACTGTTTGCCAGAATTCCTTCAAGGCCAACCGATGTCCTCCTCAATGGCCTCACTGAACTCCTCCCCAGACCCAGAGTTTTTGCCTCCAGGCTGCGGCTTGCTCAGCCTGCCGGTACCTGTCAACTACGTCAGGAGTCCCACAGGCCAACATGGCCTGATAGGACTCCTTCTTCAGCAAGCTTGACGGCATCCCTTACTTCTGGTGTCCACCACCGGGTTCAGGGGGTTGCCGCCACGACAGGCACCAGAGACCTTGCATCCACAGCTTCGAACTGCCGCGTCGACAATGGAGGCAGAGAACATGGTCCACTTCAACTCCCACCTCCGGGAGAACTTCTCCCAGATTCTGAGAGGGGCTGGAGACATTGTTGGGAACGTCTGGCTGAGCCCTCTGTTAGGGAGGTCTTGAACTCAGACCCTCCCAATACGTTTGGGTCTGCCAGGTCAGTCCTCCAACTTCCTCCTCCGCCAGCAGAGATCCAACTCACCACCAGGTGGTGATCAGTGATCAGTTGACAGCTCAGCTCAGCCCCTCTCTTTACCCGAGTTTCCAAAACAAACTGCCGGAGATCAGATGAAACAACAACAAAGTCGATCATCGACCTCCGGTCCTAGGGTGTCCTGGTGCCACGTGCACTGATGGACACCCTTATGCTTGAACATGGTGGTTCGTTATGGACATCCCTTCTGTGACTAGCACAGAAGTCCAATAACAGAACACCGCTCAGGTTCTAGATCGGGGAGGCCGTTCGTTCCCAATCACGCCCCTTATCCAGGTATCACTGTCAATGCTTGCCCACGTGAGCACTTGAAGTCCCCTAGTAGAACAATGGAGTCCCCAATCGAGAGCACTATCAAGTACCCCTCCCAGGGACTCCAAGAAGGCTGGGTACTCTTACTGTTTGTACTGCTGTTCGGCCCGTAGGGCACAGAGACCTATCCCCGACCCGAAGGCGCAGGGAAGCGACCCTCCTGTTCACCAGGGTGAACTCCAACACATGGCGGCTGAGCTGGGGAGCTATAAGCAAGCCCACACCATGCCCTGCCACAACTACTACTACTCAAACCACATTGCACCGGCCCTTCATGGACCTTCCTGCAGGTGGTGAGCCTACTGGAAGGCGGGCCCACGCCGCCATTTCAGGCTGAGCCCATCCGGGTCCCGTGTGGCAAAGACCCCTGGCCACCAGGCGCTCGCCTGCTTGCCCCAACCCCAGGCCTGGCTCCAGGGTGGGGCCCTGCCCCGGTAACGCCAATCCGGGCGACGTAACTGTCCTTGTTTTATCCATGATGAGCTTCTGAACCGCTCCTAGGATCATTCGGGCACACAAACCCTCCACCACAGTAAGGTGGCGGTTCAAGAAGGGATTGGGGAATACACTTGAAGCTAAAACCCAGTGGTAGAATGTGACACACTGCTTTGTATTTAAGAAAAAAAGTCATGTAGATGTAAAATCTACTTGTGTGAAGTGAAACACAAGGGCTAGTTTAAGTTTGAAACCATGTCTTTTTGCTGTGGCCTCCAAAATGAGTTTGTACATTCAGTTGAGTTGTGATAACTATTACATTTTTGGCACTTTATCTGTACTTTAACCTGAGTAAATCATGGTGTGAACTTGTTGTGTCGTGTTGGACGTCCCCGGTGTCGATGTTCCGGTGTACATGCAGCTGTTAGTACCTGGTACTGGGTACTTTTCTAGTACCAACACGTATTTGAAAAGCCTAAAAACAGAGTTGAGCCAAGTAGGTGCTAGTGGAAAGGCGCCATATGACAGGCTCAGTTCAAAGTTGTGAAGAGCTTAGACCAGCCTTAGCAGTTTGTCCCACTTCCTGGCACATGTAGGTATTCCTCCAGACTTTGTCCCCAGCCACAGTATGAAGGAAAATAATTTTGGTCACTTGTTCTGATCCAGGTGATGGCATGCAGACTGAGATTTGGGGAGGAAATGCCTCAAAGCTCAGCTGAACACGAGGAGCAGTTATGATTATATCTTATCTGAACTCAGAATCCCTGAGAAGTACTATATTTGAATAGTATTATCTAAACATCATGGTTAGATGCCATCTACCTCATACAGTCAATCAAATCACTAACCCATGGCAGGTCTTTGCATTTTTAAAAGGCATTATGCAGAAAACTTACTGTTCCAGGAATAATTTACATGTAGTAATAATTAACTAAAAATAGCAAAACGTTCTTTTCCTCACATGGTTGCTTATGATTTACATCAAGTGTGCAGTAAAATTAGAAAATGAATACATAAATAACATTATGTAGTAGTTTGATGAATCAGACAAGTGTTTTGGTAAATGATCCTAAACTGCCTCACATCACTAAAATGAGCACAAAGAGATTTGTTCTTGATGCACAAGAAGTTCCTGACATTCTCTGTGCTATGCAACACATCTGTCTGCTCCCACAATACAATACTCCTCCACTGGAGAGACTACACTTTGTACAACATGTCTCATTTAACTGTAGAAGAGAGGAATAAAGGGGAGGATAGGAGTGGGGGTGAAGAGGAAGGTTATTAGTACATCAAGAGTGATAGAGCTGAGGTTTGTCTGATGGCAAAAGTGGTGAAGATGCACATGATTTGCCCCCCCCCCAATTTGATTCTGTCACAAGATATTTCCCTTCTACTGCTTTTCACTAAAGGCAAAAAGACACCTAAAAATGCCTCTACGCTCCAAGTCTGCTGTTACTTTGACATACTTCAACTGTTCTCAAGGCAGCACATTTATGTATATGTTGCCAAATGGCCAAGGTGCCATTAACCATATCTATAATGACTGAAGACCATCAGTTTCATAATGAGTCTTCCAGTTTTACTATTGGATTATTGGACTACAGTAGGTGGAAATAATATCTTCTATTTATGTCTGTCTTCTCATTAAGCCTACTTTAATTTTTTTTTTTTTCCCCAGTAAATTCCTGACAGCCTGAAGAAACTTTGCAGACAGCAACACTGTTCTCCTGCTGACGACTGAGTACATCAGTGGCAGACAGTAAGAATCCTGGGTAAACCTTGTGCTCCAGGATCACCAACCACCCTTAATATTGCTTTTTTTTTTTTTTTAAATATTTGTTGAATATGTTAATATGAAGTCATGGAATGTTATGTTAATTTGAGGAATCCTAAATCTTACAGGAGAAGTTATACATGTTCGTTATTTGTATGGCAAATTCTGATATATTGAGATCAATGCAGGTTAAATTTTCCTTTATTATTCAACATCCTAAACAAAAACACACATGATTGCCTTACAGAAAAAAGTACAAAATAATGAATGCATACATAGGTAAATGACTCCTGAAATGCACTCGGGCCCAGAATATAACTCTCTACTGCCCCTAGTGGACAAAATGTACAAACTAGAATGCAGAATTATAACCTATACATTGAAGTCAATGAGACAGGGCAGTGGTCTGATGACATGTACTTCAGAATAAGTTGAGATTCGAAGCCCTGACATTACACTGTATGAAGTTGTTGTGAAGTCCTTCTGCTCTCCAGTGAGTGATGTACAGACATGATTGGCAGAAAATGATTTTCTGTTAACAGTTGATGTAACATCAATGTGAAGCATTGGACTCCTAACTTAAATTGCTTTTCATTGTTGTGGTGCTTTGTCACAGGCCTCTATGCTCTCTGGGAAGCTTAGTCATAAATTAGATCTTAACACAACAGTCCTCAAAATGCCATCTCAAGCATTAATCAGACACTTGTTGCACAAAAACAGAGCTTTAGAAAGAGGTGTGTGTTACCCCTTTTCCACTGAGGTGAACCTAGTGCTAGTTCTGGGCTGGTGCTAGTGCCGGTTCACTGCAATTGGTTCAACTTGCGAACCTTCCAAGAACTCCTTTGCCTTCTCACCAGCTTTACAGGCTAGAGAGCCACGTCATTACATCACTCTGTATGTCCGTACCTCTTCAGGTGTTTTGTTCCTGGCTTTGAAAATCTACATTGGCATCCAGACTGTTCCGATGCGTTGTTGCTGCTCTGCGTGATTGCTATATGTGTAGCAGGGTTGATGATTCCACTTGCCTTCCCTTATTACTGCTTTCCATTATTTAATCATTATATTACCATCATCTTTTGCAATGTTGTCTTATTTATCTTTATATTTCATTAATTTTAATTCATTTTTATCATGTACCTTTTATTTTGTGGTGTTTTGTTGTTTTCCTGTCTTATTTTTAGCGTTGCTTTGGAGTCTGTGGTCCACTGGGACATTTGTCTGTTTAGGGGTGCCCTCTAGCAGGAGCCCCTGTATATTTGGGGGTGCAGCCCGCTTTGAAAGTGCGGTGAGTCTGCTGTACACTGTCCCCATGGTAGGTCACACTATTGTGAGCTTCATGAAAATATTGTATTGTAATTTCCCTGTTGGTTAAATATATATTGTTTGTAAACGCTTGTATAATATTCATTGTTAGACATTTTGTGTGGAGTTTTGTTAGTTTTGTTTCGTTAACGTGTTTTTAATTCACCATGTTGTCCGTGATTTTGTGAGCTAACCTTGTGTGGAAGCTACACATTATATGGCTAACCGACAACATGAACATCATTTCTTTGCTTATTTTAGTAAGTCCTGGACAAGTGCAGTTGTGAGAAACTGATCGTGATCTGTGTTAACAGCAATAAAGTTAAGAGTGGGAGATTGGTGACTTTCTTCACTACACAACGCAAGAGAGTGAAAGCCGCCACATATGCAGCGATTACATTCAACAAGAGAGGTAATTATCTAACACACTTTCTGAACGGAAGGTGTTATTGTTAGCGTGTTAGCTTACAACAAAGGCTAGCTAGCTACTTAGCATTGACTACACATCAGTCACATTGCAATTAAACAACTGACACACCAATTTCTAACTTTACAGGTAATCCTGCGGCTGATGGCAAGGCGGAGGTCCCCTGTTTGGGCTTACACACACTCACCACTGGTGGGACACAATTGTTACGGAAATTCTGCATGAAATGACTCCCAGGAAACCCGGATTTCAGCTGGCAACAGTTAACTACATCTGCGGTCGGGTCGGCCATGCCATGAGGAAAAGGAACACAAATTACCACTTGTGTGTCCCAGTCCGCAAGCGGGTGGCAATTGCCATCTGGAAGTTGGCCACAGGCAGCGACCTGTACAGGACCATCAGCCATCTTTTTGGGGTAGGCCTGAGCACTATGCGTTTAATCTGTGTTCAGGATTTCTGCAACGCAGTGATCATGGTGCTGCTTCCGTGCCCACATCGCATTTCCTGACACTGACAAGCTGGTTGGAATGGCCACTTTCTTCGAAAATCGTTGGGGAGTACCACAATGTGTTGGAGCAATAGATGGAAGCCACATTCCCATAATTGCACTAGAGCAGTATGCCCGAGACTACTACAACCAGAAAGGATGGCATTCAGTTGTTCTACAAGCGGTTGTGGATGGCAGAGGTGTCTTCTGGGATGTATGTGTCGGCTATCCAGGGAGTGTGCATGACGCAAGAGTACTGTGGCAGTCACAGCTGTGGGAAGCCCTAAGTGATGGGGAAGTACTTGGTCAAAACAAAGTGACTAATGGCGCTTTTCCATTACACAGTTCTAGCACTACTCGACTCAACTCAGTTTTCCATTACAATATGAACTAGATGACGTATGATGGTAAGCTAATTGTAGCTAATGCTAATTTGCTACAGTCATCGTATATTAAGTTCTGTGTAAGCTGTTGTAATGGCTTCAAGTCATCGCTATTAGGTATTAAAGTGTGTGTGTGTGTGTGGCGATTTTGCAACGAGAGTCATCTGAAACACACAAACCGTCGGTCTGGGCATTCAGTGGAAAGGGATTCTTTAACGAAAATACACACACAACTTTAGTGAACGCACAGCACGAAATTGCAACACAAACATGTTAATCTAGTAATAACACTAGCTTAGTTCAGATGTTGTAGACATGCTGACTTTTTATGTTTTGCTCTCAGAAGCAAATAATTAAGCAAACGCAAAATACAAACAGAGCAAGGAGTTAGCGTTGATGGCTAATTAGCTAGCTCAATGTCTGCATACAGGAGACCACCACGTTACTTGTAAATTATCTTTATTTGTTCAGGGTGAGCTTATCACCAATAGGGTCAGTAACAAAAAAACAGTCACAAACACTCACCAGTCTCAATCACGGTTTCCAACAAAGCCGCGGCCGAGTCAACACCAATCTTGTTGGTGACCGTAAATGGCCCAACTGCTTCCATTCTTTCCTGTTCAACCCACTCTGGCCATTGTGGTCCTTGATGGTCCAGTAGTTAAGTTTCTTCAGCTTTTCCCGGCACTGCTTCACTGTCCTAGCTGATTGCCACCCATGGATACCACCGGAGACCTCCCGGTACACTTTCTCGTTGCATGGGTCGCTCCGTCTAGCTCCCGCTGAATCCTCCCCTCAGCCAACAGACAAGGAAATGTCTGGACCTCGTCGTTGCTCCATGGGACTTTGATGTTGACTTTTGTGCAGCAGCATCTCTGATCGTGATCGTAGAGTCAACCCTGCCATTTTCAAAACCCAACAACAATGAATATGAACTCCTGACTGATCTAAATGACGTCACGCCCTGGCCAATCGCCCTGGCCAATCGTCAGTGACGTGGCCTGTCAGCTCAGTCTGCTTGGAACCCGGCCAAGTTTTCAGGTACTCGACCACTAACACTAACCCGGTACCAGGTACTAACACGGTACCATGGTACCAACCGACGAAAGTACTAGTGGAAAAGGGCCATAACTCTGAAACCAAGGCGAGTGAGGCTGAGTGGAAAAGGGCCATAACTCTGGCTGTGACATTACCTGACCCGGCCTACCATTACCTGGCTGTGACGACATTGCTTGGACCTGGCCTACCCCATGCAGAATTGGATCATGAAGCCCTTTTCTGACATTGGCAGACTGACCCCTGAACAACACACATACAATGACAGACTGAGCAGTGCACGGTTGGTTGTGGAGATGTCTTTTGGAAGACTAAAAGGACTTAAAAAGAAATTACTGCAATCTGGAGCTCAGCAAGAAAATGGCACTGGCATGCTGTGTGCTTAACATGTGAGGAACATGGTGACAATTTCATTGAGGAGCACCCAGACATGCCTGTCATCATGTTCAGCCTCCTATGCGGGCATTACCTGAGCATGGTAATCCAGAAGGGACTGACATTAGAGCTGCATTAATGGACTATTTTAACAGTATGCTTAATGAACAGAAAAACATCACACAAACACATTCACTCATTCCCCCTGAGTTAGACATGTCTGTCAAAAATTTACAAGTACTGTACAAAATAAATTCAATCAATAAAAGTATTTTGTTTTATTTGGACGCATGGTCTCATTAATGGAGGGTCAAGCAAACAATCAGCCCACTCAAAGTGCTGGCGTTTTCTTCCATCTTCTGGAGTAAGGCGTCCATGTCCTTGCTGTGCTGCAGGAACCTCTCGTCTCTGCTCTCTCCAGATACTGCAGCAGCTCCTGGCTGTCATCGCGCTGCTTCCTCTTTCCTGTGTACAAAACAGTAGTATATACTCGTAATAGACGATATTTGAGACAATTGTTACTGTGTTATTTCTATACAACATACTTACACTATATCACAGCAAACTGTAGAACTGATCTCCGTATTAAGACAAAAGTAGGTTCCATCACTCATATTACATATACATATTACATATCGTATTACACATTGGACTTGTATTTGCCGATTACACGGTCAAGTTGTGTATATGTTATATGTATTAAGGCTCTATTCTGTGTCAGGTAGAGTTTCATGTGTTAACAATAAATCTTACCTCGTCTGGTGCGGATGAGCTGCAGTGCCATGGTGGCAGAAGCCCTTGGTCAGCATTATCAATATTTTCAATGGCAGACAGCTCTTTAAACAGCAACAAGTGTTCAGTGTTAGAGCTTTGTTAAGGAAAAGGCTAACTGACGTTGGAATTAGCGCATACTAACTTTATCTCACATTGTTACCACGGGTAGCTAGCTAGCTGTTGCTAACGTTACCCAAGCAAGCCCAGCGTTTCTGGCAGTTACCAATGTATACTGATGTGAGACATTTGTAATATTGGCTCATAAAACAGCTAGAAATTTCCTAATTCATTGTCAGTAAGGTGAAACATAAAAAAAATCTTACAAGGATCTGTAGAACTTTGAGACAGTCACTAATTAATCCACTCGATAATTGTTGCAGTACATTATTTTACCATTTACCATGCTGGAGGATATGGTGGATGATTCCATTCAATTACAAAATTGTTGTCCCCAGAGGAAGAATCCTACAGGCTATGGTGACCTCTACTTTATTGTTTTTATATTGTGTGGTTTTTTTTTTTTTGGTTTTTTTTATGCCACCATGTTGACATTTTTGTTTTTAGTGAAATTTCTCAACAACTCTGGAATCTTCCTGAAATGTCTTAGGATTGCCAAAGTTATTACAATTAATCCTGTCTGCAGGTAAGACCAAAGTACAAGACAACTCTAATTACTGACTAGTGGTGGTAAAGAAGATGAGAAGATGAGAAGATTTATTATCATGCACAGCAATTACATGGAGTAGTCACTGGCAATGAAAGTCTTGAGTCTCTGGCTGCTTAAACAATTATCAAAATATTTTAAAGAGACCATACGTGCAAAAGAAATAGACATAGATCTAAAATAAATAACCTTAGCAATAAAATAAAACAGATCTAAAATCAGCCAAATATGACTAAATAAAATATACAAGGAAAATATGGAAATACTGTCAGATTACAAGGTCAAGTATTAAATAGTGCAACGGTGCAAAACGTTAACACACTAACAACCTAAAATGGTGAATATGACTGAAACATCAGAATGTTTGCAATGTTACGGTCAACGTCTTAGCATGTTAGCATGTTAGCAGAGCAACTCTGTAGGGGAGAGGGGAAACCGAGGGATCTTGTCCTTCTTGTCACACTCTTACATATCTTAGAATATGTCATAGTTTAAAAATGCCTTTTGTCTCTTTTTTTTTTTTCTTTATTTCACAAAATTCAAAATTAAATATGACTGTACATTTATACTGGCAATCCAGACAGCACTGCCTTCACGTTGCCAACGACAGTGCAGTGAATCGATATACTTGATGAAGTTGTCACAGACACGGGATTCTTTGATGCCTCTTTAGCTGGTAAGGTTGGTGTCCTCATCAGCAGACCCTCGTGGAGCCCTGTGTGGACATCTTCATACATACTGCATCTATGTACTGTATGTAACATCCATCTTCCTGTTTCTGTAAAGTGGTCACACACACCACTTTCATATTTTTCAGCTAAATCTAAAACACATGAGCTCTTTTTATTGCTCTGAAGGTTGCTATAATCTTTTCTGGAGTGGATGTGTATCTGTCTATGCATGCCCCTAATTGTATGCTACAATTGCTGGCTGCAGCTGTCTGCATTGAGGTATGATCTAAGGCGAAGGTTGGGATTAGGTGGGAGGAAGTCAGAGCGTTAGGGGTTAGGATAAGGGTTGGGAAAAGTAAGGATATTACTTTCAAATTAAGAGTCCATAACAATGTTTTTCTGATGTAGTAATCTACTAAAAAAAATCATAATACATTTATGGCTTAGTTTATTCATTGAATGTATGCACTTAGTATAAAACAATGTGCAAAACATTAAACAATATAAAATGAAAATCTAAAAGAATAAATGAGAATAAATAATAATCATTAATTCAATTATAAAAGCATGCATATACAAGAAAACCACACTCAAATATATAAAATATAATAAATTAAACACATGTATAAAATTCAGAAAAAACACAGCACTCGTTTTGGTAAATGTCGGAAAATTGTCGAAAAAAAACAATTTATTAGAAATGTTTTTCATTTATCCCAAAGGTTCCATTGTTTTTAATGTATTAATCCATTTTCTCTCCTTTTGGCGCTGGGGTCTGGACCTGTTACCATCGCTCTCCAGGCCCATAAAAACACAATTCTTTGGGTCGTGGGCTTTAAAGTGCTCATGTAGAACCGTAGATTTATTTGCTTTGCATAAATGGTAAGTATGCTGATACATTCTGGTTCTCAATGTGTTTCCTGTCTCACCTATGTATATTTTCTTGCAGACGATGCACTGGATGGCATAGATCAGGGCTGTCCCATCTGGAGAAGCTTCATAGAGGATTCCAGCAATTTGGTGTGTGTGAGTGTACATTTTCCAAATATTTGGTGTTAATAAAGTTTGCTTTTTTTGGAAGATGTGTTTTTTTTTTTTTTTTCCTGTTTTCAGGGCTGTGTGGACTAGGATATCTTTTAGGTTTTTATTCCTCCTGTAGTTTCCCCTGGGACTCCTGAAAAGTTTGTGTAAATTATGTTTTTAATTTTGAATTAAATTGTGTATATTTTGAAAACGTGACAAGGAATGGGATAACGGGGGCGGTGTTTTTGATGCCAGTATATTATCCCTATGATTCAAATAGCTTGTTCACCTGGCTCTTAATATGCCTCAAACCTGGTCGAGTATCCTCTGGGTTTTAGGGCTGAGTCCGGTTGGTGATTTCAACATCATGCTTATATGTGCAGATTCTATTAAACCTGATCAACTGTGATTTAATCAGGCCCTTGTATGTATGGCGGGGATGGTAGCTAGTTTTAAATAAAAGTGTGTGTCTATCTTTAAAATGGACTTTAGTAGCCAGGCCTTTCGGGTCAGTCTTCCTCAAATACACCCAGTGAGTGAGTCCACAGACCAAAAATGTCGTCCAGATACCTAAAATAGAGTGAAGGAATTTTATTGCGTTTTTTTAAAAACTGAGTATTCTCGTAGTGATCTGAAAACTTTCCAGATTACCAGATATGATAGACTGTATTTGGAGTAAATATATATAAAGATCTTAATAATCTTGCACAATCTGCTATTGTATAGCATGTTATTCTCAGTTTGTCAGGAGTGTTTGCAGTGTAAGGAAAAATCTGATTACTCACCTCCTTGTAAAAACAGAAAAATCACAGTAACCAGGTTATTGGAGCAGAAGAAAAGATGAGATTTCCTCCCTTTCCTCCAGTAACATTATGTGCATGTAAACCTAGTCAGTGAAGCACAGACACGTGTAGCAGGAAAAAAAAAGACATGAATAAGACCAAATCAGAGAGAGGAAGTTGCACAGATTGATGAAAATGACATGGAGAAGGAGAGAAAAGAGAGAAAAAAAAAATTTCCAAGTTGCCTTCAAAGTTCAAATTGTGAAACCCATTGACTGACTGCTTCCTGTTTATTCCCTCGGCTTGGCCCTTTGATGTCTGTCTCTGAGGATGGCGTCTGCCTGGGATCTGCATGAGTGTGTGAGTCTGTTCATGTACAGTATGCATGTGTGTGTATGCAGCCGTGTGGGTCTTTGCCGTGTGTGTTGCCGTGTACATAGCAGGTAAATTGGCTTGTAGCTCATGTTCACAGATGGTACCTGTCACTGAAGCCTGAGCGAGCATGGCGCATGCTGAAAATGAACCATAAATTAACATTAAATCTCTCAGCAGCTGCAACCAACAACTTTTATTTGTTCCTGCCCGCTCTCTTTCTTTTCTCTAATTCTCTCATCTCTCATGCCTTATTCATTTCTTCTCAGTGACTTCCCCCCCAGCATTTCTACTCTGTTGTTCTTCCATTGCCTCCTGGTATTCCTACTGTGCAATAGGTATTAATTTTTAGACAAACAGTACTGGTACATGATTGCAGAGTTCAAAAGTTCAGTGTGTCTAAAATATCAATAGTTTTCTCTGGATTTTTTCATTCGGTCTCAGCGTCATGCTGGTGTGTTTTGGCGTCGTGCAGAGTGAGAAGTCGACTGTGTTCTTTTCCCAGCCATGCTAATGATGCAGCCCACTGCTAGCTGAGAGAAGAAGCTATTCTCCCATTCTTACTGCTCTCTTGGGGGTCAATTGTGCACATTTATACAGAATGGCATGTTTTCAATATGACAAAATGGGCCCTGGTTTGTCATATTCCACTAAAAATTTTCTATGTTGGCTAATTGTTGACCAAAGCTTGATTAAATCATCACTCTGTGTTTAATTATGTTCAAAGGTTTTGGGTAATCCTTCAGTGACTATGTTTGCCATAGTTTTTAGCGATCAACTAAAGCGTGATATTGTTTGTTTATTGCTCAGTCTACCACTTTTGTTCAGATTGAAACAGTTGGATCAGCTGCAGCAGAGAGAGCAGAGCTTCATGTCCAGAGACGAGGCACTCAGATGATACATGGTTTAAATGTGTACATTCTGACTGAGTGTCAGGGGGTGCGAAGGATGTGGAGCTAGCAGCTTGTGAATGCACAATGCATGCAAAGTTTATCACTAATTTAATGCACTACCAGGCGAGCATGCTAAATGACCCAAATGCCATTTAATGTTGCATGACCAGCAGTGCATGCTGGGTATAGTTCCACCATCAGTAAGGTGTGCTGTGTCATTTTATTATTTTACATACTATGTTATCATAATCACGATTACAGACATCCTGACACAATAAAATGCATTGTGCTTCTCATTTGCCCAACGGGAATATTGGCACTACCACTCTCCCTGATCCAGAAAACTTCCACATGCAACAGAGGTGGTGGTGTCTTTTTTTTTTTGTTTACTTTTCTATATGTTCTCTCTTTTTTGTTATGAGGCATGTGTCATTTTATTCCATGCATAAAGGATGTTACTGATTATTCATCCAAAAGCCTTTTTGTAAGCTTATTTCATAAATCCAGACATATGTTTTTTCAACCACATGCTAGATTGTTTTGATGGTGGCTGTCTTTCCCCAATGAAATTCACCGGTCCTTCAGCACATCTTTAGAAAGTGCCCACATAGTTACAATATTTTACTGGCAGATTTTCTAATTGTTATAACTTGAAATAGCAGGAAATGTCATCTTATTCTTGCTATAAGGCTGAACGACTCTATGTTTTTATGAATAAGCATGCTTAATGCAGGCTTTGGAGACCACACATGGAAAAAAGACCCATATCCTTTCTCTCTGGCCATGTTAATGATACAACACACTGAGGAGGGAGAATTACCACCCATCCATTCTCTTCTTCTTATCTGGGGCCTGGTCGTGGTGGCAGCAGGCTAAGCTGCCAGTTAAACAAGGAGAATTACATTCCAGCCCATTTAACTGTATGCAAAGTTTGCAATACAGATTGGTGGAGTTAATGATGGGTGCACTCTGTTCTTTATAATCAACTAAACAGTGTGAAATAGTGTGTATTGCTGGGCTGACATTGGCTTGATTTATGCTTCAATGTTTAAAGGACAAAAATACAGGCAGTGTACAGGCAGTACACACTGACAGTACCAATCAGGAAACACTTTCCCTTCCTTGGAAGTCTCCTGTCATCCCCAAACTGACAAATAAATACCGCATTATGTCAGTGATCCCAGTGTTGAGGACAGGGATGTCTGGTGTCCTCCTAACTGGGAGGACTTTGCCCACAGGGCAATGGAATAGTGAAGCCAGGAGCTCTTTGTTGTCTACCAGTTGTGTACAAGGACATGTTTGGGTCTCCACCAACTTCTCTTCAGCCACTAAATGATCCATTGTGTTCACCAGCTAGTCTGTGCTGTTTGGTGCTGAGCAGGTAGACAGTTGGTGTCCAGTGGGTTAGTTAGTTAACTTGAACTTTTTAACTATTAACTCTTTTTAACTGAAAAATGCTGCAGCCAGCTGCTGGAAACAAAGCTGACAGAAGTGATGAGAGTCAATGAATCAATACAATTGTGAACCAGAGAACCAAACCAATGAGCCAAAATACACTAAACTCTTAATTTGAGCTATGGAAAGTTGACAACTTGTCTGATAATCCTCTTTGGGTGAGTCACTACAAGATTAGTACGATCAGCTGAAAAATACTGATTAATTTGTTTCCCAAAGCTGAACTAAACATTTATTGCCTCTATTTTGTGTGTACTTTAAAAAAAATTGCTCATCTTAAATCCTGTTGACATCTGTTTCTGTGTCGTCCGATGTTGTTAATAATAATTATCGACCATGTATCATCCTCCCTAATAAGGCTAATGTCGATGAGTTGGTGATGAATGGGGACAACCTCCGTTCTTTTCATTCACTTTCTGTGAAGTGTGCTGTTTCCTTTCAAGGAAAAACTGACAACTGCCTCCGTCCTCTGCATCTTTCTGTCAGTCATCACTCCTCCGCTTCAACTTTGTCAAATGTCAGTGAGCAGAGAGCAGGCCATGGGCTATGACTGACATTCACCCCTGACATGAGGAACACACACACACACACACACACACACACACACAGATAGATAGGCACACTTCACAGCCACATTTCTTAAACTGTGTGGACAAATGTTGTGGTATACATGCAGGCAGAAGGAAGGGTTATTTTTTGATTGATGTTGACAGTATAATCCAATTTCACACTAAGGAAACACACACACACACACACACACACACACACACACACACACACAATACACAGAGGTGGCTGTCAAAGCAGAAGCAGGTTGCATATTGAGAGGGCCTCATTTCTTAAAGTGCGCAATTAATCTAGAATGGTGCACAGCACTGGATGTGTGGGTGTGTGTATCTATTAGTGTATGTGTGTATTGTATTGCTCCAGCGGCTTTCAAAACATCTCTCTCTGTCCTTTCAGGCCAGCTTTAATTTACCCCAAAGGGAAACACTGACACACACACACACACACAGAGCTGATTCTACTGAAGTTCTGACAGAGCTGCGCTGTGTTAATCCATGTAGAGATGCTTCATGTTATGAGCTCTCTCCTTTCTCTCAAAGTTCCTTTTACTGCCCCTTCATCTGTCTGTCTGTCTGTCTCCCCTTCTGTCTGAAAGGAATTAATCTCCATCAAGTAAAATACTTTTACAGATGTTAGTTTATTTATATGCTGATTACTTCAAATATATATATATATATATATATATATATGCATCTCTCAATCCTCTCTTGCCCGTCTTCAACTAGTACAAAATGCTGCAGCTAAGGTTCTGACTAACACTAATTGCCATTTTCGCATCACCCCAGTCCTTGCATCCTTTCACTGGCTTCCAATAAACTACAGAATGGATTTCAAGATACTTCTAATTACATACAAGGCCTTACACGGGCTAGGATTATTTATATATCTATCTGTCCCCCGTTCTAATCTTAAAACTAGAGGTGACCGTGCCTTCGAGGTTGCAGCTCTCTCGACTTTGGAACAGCCTCCCACAGTCAATCAGATCTGCGCTGGAATCTGGTGCTCTGTTTTAAACGGCTCTTAAAAACCCACCTCTACAGGTTATCCTTTCCATGACTCCATCGCTTTAGTTCTTTTCCGACACTGGGCTCTTGTTGTTATGTATATTTATGTGTATTTGTGTGTATGGTGTATGTAAGTCATATGTATGTCATGTATGTCATTTGTGTGTTGACTTTCTGCACTGTATGTGTGTTTTTAACCTGCCTGTGAAGCACTTTGTTACCCTGTGTTGTGTAAAGTGCTATATAAATAAAAATTATTATTATTGTTATTAAGTTATTAAGTTTCAAGTTTATTTCAGTTTGTCGCACTTTAAAAGCAAACAGATTTTGCAACAAAGTGTTTCACAAAGTGTACTGAGCCTTTTTTTGTTAGCCGGAGTCAAGGTCCTATACCAAGCAACACTGCAGAACTTAAACACTGATTCAATAAAATTTGTATGAGTCATCATCTTGAGACATTAAAAGAACGCATTATTTTGCAAGACATAAAACACTGCTGGCCATTTTTATTACAGAAGCAGCATAAGATTGAAAACACATCTTTTCTTCTTTTTTTGTTTTTATTGAGAAGAACCATCCAAACTCATAAGAGCTCTTTTCAGCTACTTTCATTCTCTGCCTTTTAATTTTGTTTAACCTGCTTATATTTGAGGTTTCTATTTTAATCTGATTAAATACAACAATCTATGAACATATACGTCATATATGTCTCCTGCTTCTTTCAGTATACAGGCTCGTTAAAGAGTGACTAAACCATATAATGCTTAAAAGGACACAAAACCATACTTCTGACTAGAAAACTGTTGAAAATCATCAGTATGCTTGGAACAACTGCTTCAAATGGTTGTTTTACAATGTGTCCAACAACAAGACAGGGTCAGACTATCACTTAATATCGTATGCTCTCTGTCCACACTGAATCCATTAAATATGAACTGTTATGTCATGTGAACAAACCATGCACCTATCAGCTGATTGCTCAAGATCAGACTGGAAACATCACCACGCAAGTAAAAGATGGGTTAGTACCCTTTTAAAACAACATGTTTCATATTGTGGGATTTGCATAGAGGGCATATCTGTGTACTAATGCACAGTCTGAAACGTGATACAATAAAAATCTAAATTCAAGTGATCATGAGCAAACTGTGAGTCCACTGACACAGTATGATAAAAGCATGTGACAAGAATAATTATCAGTTTCTGCTCAGGTGCTACTGGAGTGAAGCAGGCCCAGAGGGCCCGGCTGTCACCATGAGAGGGGTGGTGGTTGGATTGCAGGTTGAGCTGGTGGTGACAGGAAATGGGCCAGAAGACAGGTCTATAAAATCCACTAATCCAATAGTGGGGTCCAAGCCATCATCTTCAATCCCTCATCGTTTCACTCTTCCTCTGGAAACACTTCTTCTGGACTCGTCAGATGTGCCTGGTCCACGAAAGTGACACCAAACAGGTCTCTAGTCTTCACCCTCATAAGCTGCTCAAGAAGGCATTCATGATACAGAGCAGGGGCAGGTCCTCCTTGGTGATTTGCTTTGGTTTCTCAGTGATGCTACCCTCTTAACTCTTTGCAGCAAGGCAACATCTCTGCTGCTCTGCTCGAAAATGCAGCATGAACATTTGGCCAGTTTGGCCAAGAAGATGGGGTAGAGAGGGTGAGCATCCTTTGTTCACCCAGATGTAAGCCGCCACATTAAACGGTGGATGCCAAACTTGATGATGAAGTCTGGCCACCCACCAAATATTTCCTTGAGTTTTGCCTGTCCTCAGTCAGTGTCTACGTAAAGTAGCTGAAGAGGAGCCACACCATCACTGCTGTACCTGTGGATGAGGTCGGTCGCCATGATGACCACAGCGGGACCCTCCTGTGAAGTAAGGATGCCAACCTTTTTGGTCACAAATGTATTTATATAAATCACGTCACTGATTTCTTCATAATGTTAGATGCTGCATATGGGACCCAGTCCAGTCCAGTTACAGTCATCAAGTTCCTCTTTGTTTAAGGTTTGATTTAGTTCAGAAAGACAAAAGGAGTCATTCAAACAGTAGCTAAATCTCCATGTTGTTAGAAAAGAGGAATATAAGAAATATCTAAATACATCTCTAAAGCTCTGCTCTGCTTCTCCACTGAGGTGTAATAACTGGGAGCTTTTCATTCTGCCTCAGCATGATCATGGCTGACACACAAACTTATGTCAACACATGCAGCAAGTGAAGCATATATGCGTACATTCACAGAGAAAAACACATACTGACCCTTCAGATGTCACAAACAGGAAATACACACATCAGCTGCAAAATACACAGATGTGTTTGTCATGCAATAACTATTATTAGTCCTGAGCCTTTCTGTTGAAGAGCCCATTTTCCCACATTGTAATTCAAGTGACAAGAAAATTGTAGAGAATCTAAGAGCCAAAAGACAGAACTGTGTGCGTGTGTGTGTGTCAGCAGGCCTGGTGAATCACTCAACTGGAATGATTAATCAAGGGTAGCTGTTACTTTATCTTTATTTATTTATTATTATTCGGTCATTTCCCAGCTTGGGATCAATAAAATCTATCTATCTATCTATCTATCTATCTATCTATCTATCTATCTCATCTATCTATCTATCTATCTATCTCATCTATCTATCTATCTATCTATCTATCTATCTATCTGTCTGTCTGTCTGACTGTCTGACTGTCTGACTGTCTGACTGTCTGACTGTCTATCTGACTTTAGGCCTAAATTCACACACTTTTACATTTATTTTTATTTCCTTGTTGAGGGTTACTCTTTAATTCATATCAACTTTCTAAGAGTTCCATACAGTGTGTATTTGTTTTTTAATAATGTTAGTGATATGATGTTTGGAGGTCTAAGCAGAATCCTGGTGAGTACTATTCATCATCAACATTGGATGTGCTGAGCTGACTGATTTATAACCCTAATAATTACTCTCTTTGAGTTCTGTTTCTGGTCACTACCTGCTCCTGTGAGAAATCCCTCTTTAGCTGCTAAATGCTTAATGCTGTTCACCAGCTAGTCTCCAACTTTCTCTGTCTGTTTGGTGCAGAGCCAGTAGTATACATTGGCATTATCAACATGTTTTTTTTTTTTTATTTTTACTAAAAACAGCTGCCTGCCAGAGTTAACAGAGGAGATGAACCTGAACCATATGTTTACTAGACACTTAAAAGATGTTACAAAGCTCTATGCATCTGAGGGATCTACAGAAAGATGATTGCTTTCTGTGGGTTTGCCATTATGAGAATGTGCAGCCGTTCACCATATCAACTTAAAAGGTGATGATATAACATTACCTAAAACATTTACACCAACCAAGTGAGGAGGACCCTTCTAATTAGAACCCCTGAGGTGTTATAGAAGTACTTAATGCACAAGTTTTATAAGTAAAAGATGGATGTCAAGCCGTTTAAACAGTGCTGGGTGATGGAGCGGACAGATTTCTGACAGAGACCAGTAGAAGAGTTTGCCACACGTTGTCATTTGGGGTATGACATGATTTCTTGAAGTGCATATTTTCTCCTCATCATTCTGTCACTGCTGAACAAAACAGCCCTGAAAAATAAAACAACAGTTTGGTCACACAGGCCCTCTGTTTATGATTTCCACACGAAAGCACTTCAGTGTATGACAAGTTGTGTTTACTGTCAGAATAGTAGGGGCTCTTCAAGTACTTACTCGTGGGTAAATAATCCAGAGTGACATGGCATGACTTTCAACGAGCGTGCTGAACTTGGTCTGTCCAAAAAGAACCATGGCTCCATAAACAGCAGAGCTCTGCATTATTGATAAGGCCGGGATGACACTCTGGGGTTGGTGGAGGTTCACACATTTTGAATCACAGATTGTTGATGTATTATTCTGTCATATTTACATGCAGCACCTTCACTCCAGTGCATTGGATATATTCCACCATAGGCATTATGTAAAAGTTTACAAACCACCTTTTTTCACTGGACATACATGTTTGACTGAAAGATTTTGCATGAAGTAGACAAAAAGTATTCTTTTTTAATCAAACTTTACTATAAGACTGGTGAACTACTTCAACAACATACTGCAACAAAGAATAAACCTACCTAAAAAAAAAAGAGATGTTTATGTTCAAGTGACAAAGTAGGAAGTTATATGACAAACAGGAATCTGTTTGTGTCCCATTTTCAACATGTCTAATATGATTAACGTAAACAACTACATTGATAACTAATACAAACAACAGCAACTGAATAATAAAGTCAAGGTTATGAGGCTCAAAAGGAACAAGCTCCCACCTTGATAGCCTGGAGCCGATCCACATGTTGAGTGTTCTTGGGCAAAACACTGAGCTCAGAATTGCTCCTGATAGGTAAGAACCTTGCATGGTGAGTGTGTGTTTGTGTAAATGAGAGGCAAGAGGTTTGTTTATGATTTTGATTGATTTTGATTATATAGAATAAATATTTCATTTTGATTAAACTCCTCCTTTAGACACTTAGAAGAGTTTTAAAAGGCCTTATGTATGCATTGTAATGCCTTATGAATGTGCTTATAATACATCATAGATATGACCTTCATAGACAGCAATAATTAAATAATTAATACTATATGTTATGAAAATGTCCTACAGTTGTAACATGACCATATGACATCATAGTTACATCCTTACTCATCTTTTTTTTTTTCTCATAATCCCTCTCACACTGGAATTTTTTCTTCACTTTATTCCTTTTTATCTTATTTTCTTCTGCTCTTAGCTTCCTCCATTTTTATCCCTCCACTGTGAATTAAGATGAGAGTGCTCAACATCGGGAGCTTCTCACTACACCGCAACGCTAAGTACAATAAACAAAAGTGAGGCCCATAAACCATAGGTATATAATGACTGTAGTTTTTCAAGTCAATTTCCCTTTCTTTTCTTTGCTCTCCTTCTGCATCACCGACAGCAAAATAGAAAAAAAAGGTCTTCAGCCAAGCCGTGTCTTATTCTCTGCAAGTGGCTTGTTTATTTAATCTCTGTCTTTAAATTCTATTCACTGACTTTATTGCCAGCATCACAACATTGCCAAAGCAGTAAACAAAATGCAAATTGTATGCATTAGTTTGTTTATTTATATTTGCTGGAGCAGGGATGAGGAGAGAGCGTATAGGAAGGAAATTAAGCTGCACACATAAATCACCTTACGGGGGAGAATGACTACAGAGGAAGAAAGAGAAGTAGCAAGGAAAGAGCAAACGGTGGCAATAAGTAGGGAGAACATAGGGAGCATTAAGACCAACGTGAGCCCTGCATGAAAAGACTCCCAGTCCTGTCACAAGTCTGAATGGAGACTGAGGCATCAAAGTTACACCAGGCTCAGCTGGGCCAATCACAGTGGTGGGATGGAGCTATGTACATTTACTGAAGTACTGTGCTTAAATACAAGTTTGAGGTTCTTTACTTGAGTATTTCCTTTTCGTTTTTATACTATTACCATGCCACATTTCAGAAGCAAATAATGCACTTTTCACACCAGTAGATTTATTTTGAAAGATTAAGTTGGCAGCCACATTTCAGCATCAGATTATTAATACAAAATATAATCAACTAATAAAGTATGATGTTTTAATGGGTTAAGCCAGCTGGTATATAAAATGGTAAATACAATAACTTTTTGGTTATTAATAACCAGTGTCTGTTGTGGTGGCACATGAAGCCACATTCCCCCTCCAACACAGCTTCCTGTGTAGTTTTAATACAGGATTTTTTCTGTCTGAATCGTTTCATACCCAGCAGTATCATCATCAACTATAATATCAGAAGTCATTTCAACATTTTCACAGTGTCATTTATCATTCGTAATTGGATACCAGTGTCTGGAGTGTGTGTCTTATCAAATGTGAGCCTGCCAGAGGGCAGATGCAGGCGGGGAGCATGAACATATGGACATATGCGCTGCAGATGAATACAGAGAGCATCTTTTTGTTCAGACCATGACGGACAATGAATGATAATTCTTATCCCTGAAGTATTTTGGGTTCATGTCTGTTTGTGTCTGTTTGTTAACCGAAATGAACTCAACCCAATGCAGAGATCAGTGAACAGTTGTTTATTGTCAACCCGTTAAACTGTGTTTTCTTCTTTGTGTTGTCAGAATGAATCAAGTATGAAAGTATGAAGGATTTTAAAATTGGCTGACACTTCTGCTTCATGTTTAACAGCAGTAGTGATGGCGATTACACCATTATTTTATCATCATGACAGACGATCAAATCAGTGATGACATTTTACCTGATTTTACCAGCTTTTACCAGTGTATTTTCACTATTCATGACGTTTAAATTGGAAAATGGCAATAGGTAGTGCTGCCATTAAACAGAAAAGCACAGCCACAAAGCCTCTATTACCACATCCAAATAAGATGCAAATATGTATTTAACATCATATTTGTTTTAAATGAGAAATTCTGGTTATTGTCTACTTATTTTAATCACACGTGGATGCAAAAACTAGCAGCATATTGGCATTATATGTGGTTGTGACTTACTTTTATCATGATGGTGTCACTATTATAAATGTTATTTATAATAGCAGCATTATTATTGTTCTATTATATTTTTTAATGTGCATGTAATAAGTTTATTTGTCCAGGGTGGAATGAGTTTGATAAGGAGGAAAAGGACACTGGTTATGAGTAGATATGGGGATGAAGGGGAAATATCAGGCTCTTCGGCAGTTTTGCAGTCGAATTGTTTTTTTATAAAAATAGAAAAAAGAAATCTGAAAAGAAAGAAGCAAAAGAGGAAGCAACAGATATGCAAACAAAGCATCCTGTATTTTTTGTATGCTAATGAGAGGGTTTGAAGGAAGGAAGAGGGAAACTCTGCCTGTGTGTGGAGCGTGGGCTGTGTGGGGAAAATAACTCATGACTCTTAAAGTGTATTCTGCACACAGAGATAATGGAAACCAGGACATATTGATATATTTCAGTTTCCTCGGGACACTGGGATGCTCCATTTACAACCAGGACTGTAAACCAGGACATGTGGCCACCCTAATTTAAATGTTCTCATTTGTATTACCCAGAGGTCTGAAGTTTGTCATCTTACACTGTTTTAATATATGTGTTTCTCTATGCAGATTACAAATGACAACACTTCTCTGTGAGGAGACTCTGTGAGGTTGTGGTTTTAATGTAGAATTAGAGGAGCAGGAAGTACAAACCCGCTCCTCCATTGCTTATAAAGGTGGAATATGAGGTCTGTCACCAACAAAGAGGGTGAACAAACAGAGTTACAGAGTTTCTTCTGCTTCATGGAGACGTGGCTGATGGAGGAGTGGGATGGGATGAAACAGATGGCAGACTGCAACAAGCCTGCCTGCTGTAGTACAGGGGGACCCAGAATCTGTCAGTGAGCTGGACCTATTTTTCAGCAGGTCTGAGACAACCTCCATCCCTGTGAGCTCAGACAGTGTGTAAGCACACTCCTCTCACTCCTCGGCTGGGGACCCTGCTCAAAGCCATCCTGGATAACTCCTCCCACCTGAATGAGGGGCAGCTCATTCAGCCACTGAATCATCCCACCCTGATGTAAAGAGATACACTTCAGGAGCTGACTGTACAACACCAATGGAGACCACAGACATGAACATATTGTTTCTATGTTGGAGTAATTGATCAATTTTGTTATATATTATACTACCCCCCAATCTGTGTCTGAACTCTCTTCAGTAGATTTTTAACAAGTGCGCTCTGCTGTGGGTGTGTTCCTCTGTGTTCGTTGCTGGAGCATGGTTGAACCGCCCTCCCCCCTGACAGCTGAGCTAGAGGCTGATTGGAGCAGACAACGGAGAAGCTGACCAATCGAGCATGCAGCCCATAAATTGCCGGGAAACCTGTCAGTCCAGGCAGCTGATTCTTTGGGGACAGTTCACCTCATGCTGATGCTGATGCATTTGTTTGTCTGTCGCTGATCGTTTCTAGTGAAACATTTAATTGTTTCTTTCTGTGCTGGTTGTAAGCAAACCATATCTTATATCCCATACAGTAGTATATTGTACCATATTATCCCGTCATCCATATTCTAAATAATTATATAATATTACTATAATTATATATAATTAATACTAGTGTTATACTGTTTTATGTCATTATAGAGCATATGTTGTTTCACTATCACTATCATTGCTTGAACACATATATTAGCAATTGGGGAGCAACACACTATGTAATTAAACTATTAGTTTAACCAGACTTTGCAGGAGCTCATATTTAGAGTTATTCAAATGGCTAAATTACTTTTTTGTGTGGCTAACAATTTAGGGCCATAAAAGGAAAAGAATGATTTTTTTGTTTTTATTTTACTATTTCTTCTCTGTACTCTGTGGGCTTGGTTTTGGATTGGATTATCAGCTCACCTGTGAAAAGTATTTGGATAGTTTTGAATGTTTTGATTCTGAATTTGTATACTTGACTCAATAACTAATCACACCACTGTCACTTTCTCTCTTGGATAAACGTATCCTTTTACTTCTACTTGTATTTTAGTTTATATACCTCCTGTTATTTATTTTTTTATTTTCTCCATTTATCTTCACACATTTCTGTCTTTGTGCCCCTCCAGTAACCAAATTATCCATCTGCTGATTAATAAAGGCTTATCTCTGGCGTTTCTGTCAGACATTCAATCCAAACAAACATGCAAGTTCAGTTTTATTTGTATGGCACCAAATCACAACAAAAGCTGTGCCTGTTATAAATATGAAATTGGCACAAAAATTGTGTGGTAAAATGAAAGAACGGCTGCTGTGACATAAAGTGAAAGTAAAGAATGTTTTTCCAGCCAAGCCACAATTACATAAATGCCAAGCTGATTACTGTATATAATTCATTTCCATATAAATGTCTTTCTCCTGCTGGGCAATCAGGGGTCAGACAAAACATGCAAACCAGACTGCCCATTACGAAGTACAATCATTGCACACATTTCAATTTCTAGTTCTATTTCAAACAGACAAACACAAGGATAAAGTCATGGTAAGGCATTGACAGTACAATACAATATATTCAGCATAGGAGGCAGTAATGTCTGCTGCTTGTTTCTCTCTCTCTCTCTCACACACACAAAATCTGACTTAAAATGCAAGGAACATCTTCAACAGATGTTTGAAGGATTTAGGAACGCTGTGCAAATTTTTTATTCCTGTATGCACAGAGCACTTTCTTGAAAAACACGCCCTGAAGATGGTAAATTACATTACTCTGTCTCTTAAAATACTGCTCTTTCACCAAATAGTTTCTACATTTAAGAAGTGGTGATAGCGGCGTATATTCCCCCTCTGCTAACACTGACACAGCCTGTGACTCAGTTACGAGCAGGCTTCAGACACAGCACGCCCATGGCCTCCTCCTTACTTCTGCTGATTTTAATCATGCCTCTCCATCCTCCACTCTGCCCACATTTACTCAATATGTTACATGCTACACCAGAGACAATAAAATACTCAATTTATTTCATGCCAACTGGAATGAGGCATATAACTCATCACTTCACTCTCCCCTGAAAGAGCTGATCACAACCTGCTCCACCTCCTGCCTGTGTCCAAAGCACAGTGGAAAGACAGTCCGGAGAGGCTGATCAGGCTCTCAACAACTGTTAAAACTGTTATCTGAACTACTTTGTGGTGTTCATGGGGAGGACAACGACAGTCTCACGCACTATGTACAGGATTATACATACAACTTCTGTGAGACCAGGACTAGGTAGTGTTTTTTTTTTGTTTGTTTTTTTTTTTGCAACAATAAACTCTCCTCAAGGTTAAAAGATGGCCTTTCGGTCAGGAAGCTGAAGAAGGTACAGACAGAGGGAGGGAGCTGAGGAGGATCACGGAGGGAAAAACAACTACAGGAGGAAGATGGAGAATCATTTGCAGTAGGAGTCGGTGGAGTCTCGAGGTACCTTAAAACTATCTCTGGTTACAAGGAACCTACCTCCCAGTCTGTAAAGGACCGAAAGGGAGGGTGAACCTGAACTTTTTCTTTAACAGATTTTGATCAGTATTCTCTCTCTCCCCATGGCCAGTCCTTCCTGCTGCAATCCCATCATGCCCATCAATGCAGTTTGCCTTGTAGTTATGTGACCTCATCAAAATCAAAATCAAAATCTGTGTATACTCATAAATCATCAAACAGAACAAATGATTTTTCCAAACGGGAGACCTGTACCCACATTTAAATCATGTCGAGCAGGTGAGTCCTTCATTATGTGTTGTATTGATGTTTGAGTGTTTTTATTTAACAAGTTACTTGTAAGTAATGGTAAATGGTTTCCATGCATGCAGCAGTAATGTCACAGCAACATATATATATATATATATATATATAAAACTGTAGAAGTTGTTAAGTTTACCGGACAGAGAAAAGTCTGACTGGAAATTAAACTTGTGAAATTCATTTTTCAGATAGCTCTAATGGAGCTGAGGATTTACCAGGAGGGTGCTGCTTTAGTCCAAACTATTTCACTGGATGAACCTGGACTGTGTGTGTGACCTTTTGGATGTGTAGAACACAGAACATTCATTTACATTAGATCCTGACAGATCCTGTCAGCATGTCTGGAGATTTATATAACTAATTAAGTTACGCTGTGCCTCATAAATGTCTCAGTGTCTCTCTGAGGAAGCCCACTTATCATTTCTGCTGCAGTGTGATCACTGCATGTATTTAATAAACTCAAAAAGTAGTTAATATTTTCCTCATTAATTTTGTATTATTTCACCCACCTACAACCCATCTGCTATTAAACAGTTACTGTCTATGACCATGAATTACAGCTGTGTTTTTGGTAGATGACAGACCCTCTCTCACTCATGTTTTTTATTCCACTCATGCCTTCATTAACAGTACCATTACCATTGTCTCTGAGGGATAAGTTAGCACATGGATCCCAGTCTACCTCACCAGCTAACTGTGGAGATACGAGCCTGACAGAGTTGTCTGGAGTACAGGGAACCGTGCAAAAAACAGGCCTGACCCCTTCCTCTCCACCATCTGTATTACAAACTTCATGCATAACTCTGCTAACTG
This sequence comes from Scortum barcoo, assembly GCA_023238725.1. Lineage (NCBI taxonomy): Eukaryota > Metazoa > Chordata > Actinopteri > Centrarchiformes > Terapontidae > Scortum > Scortum barcoo. The sequence continues at coordinate 26,360,786 of CM041554.1, forward strand.
ACACCTGAAAAAGTTCTCTGTCAAGTCAGGGTTTTGAGTTGTGGTGCCAGCAGAACGATCTCCAGATCGATGCAAGGAAACCCAAAGAGCTGGTGATGGACTTCCATAGACGCAAGCACTTTCATGATATTGGCCTGCCAGTTAACATCCAGGGAAAGGACACTGAGATGGTGAAACCTTACAGGTGACCTGAATGATGAACTGGACTGGACTGACATTACAAATGCACCCTATAAGAAATATCAGAGCATAATCTGCTGAGGACTCTCAGGTCTGTTGTAATGCAGCAGCATCTGTTGAGGACATTTTTAACTCTGTGGTATCAGCCATCCTCTGTGGAGTGGTCTGCTGGAGCAGCAGCATCTCTGCTGACAGAAAGAGACTTAACAGAATGAATAAGAAGGCCAGCTCTTTCCTGGGATGCCCTCTTGACTCGGTGGTGGTGGTGGTGGGAGGAGACTGATGGCTGAGCTATCATCTCTGATGGAGAACATGTCCCACCCCATGCAGGACACTCTGACAGCACTGGGCAGCTCCCTCAGTGACAGGCTGCTTCACCCGTGGTGATGAAGGACAGATCCTGCAGGTCCTCCCTGCTGCTGTCAGACTTTGCAATCAACACTGCTCCCAGTAGACCACACACACCAAAACTGACTAATTCACTCATTTGTGTGTAATGTGTACTAAACTCTGCAATATCAATAATTCTTATGTGCAATAATATGAATTCATCCAGTCTGTTTAGTAACTGTTTAGACTAACTGTTTTTTATATTTTATTTTGCTTTTTACTGATGCTTTCCCAACTGTCTGATTAATAAAGGATTATCTATCTTATCATCCTCAGCTGTGCTTTGTGTTTAGTGCTAATTATCACTGTTAATTTTGTGTCTGGAGCACGTACATGTGTGCCCAAAGGTACAAATAATACAAAGACACAAGAATGAAAAGCATACAGAACTAGCAGTAAGCAAAAACACCTTAAACTGTAACACAGAATGAACAGCTTCACACACTGGCAAGTGAAAATCTAATTACATTTCTCCTCATCATCATAAGCACACATTGCCACTAAATGGTTAGCTTAACTGTTTGCAAATGTGGATGACAATAATATGAGTGAAAGTTGAGTCAGGCATTATACTACTTTAAAATGATGAATAAGTCCATTTTATTTATAGAGAGATAGGTGCCATCGGCAATGAACATGATCCAAGCAGACTGTGAGCATTTGATGTGACCATGATGAGCAATCGAAAACACAGCCTACACATGAAATGTCACATTGATGGCAAGCAGGACCTGACCACCTGTGGATCTGAACTGTGGCCCTTTGTATCCCCAGAGAAGGTTCATTTCTCACTGTACAATCAGGAAGACGGGCATTTCACAACACATGTGCGAAACTGGGCTATTTTTGTTTTTTAAAAAGTTAAAAATTCTGAATGAAATCAAATACCATGCTGGTAGTTTTGGCCGTATGGTCAAATATTTTGGCAAAATGTGTTTGAAAATTAGATGAAGTAGCAAATGTTGAGCATACATGCTTACATATCACTGTGGACTCACCATTTGACCGATATGAAAAACATTTAAAACATCAGATATCCAGTATCCAAAGAATGTCTTGTGGAGATATAGATATAGAATGATATAGATGTTAATTGATTTAGGATATTTTGAAAAATATAGAGTAGGTTGCAGTGAGACAAACTTATGTCACACTTCAGGGGATGTGCTGAAAAAACTTCAGCTCTGTAGGATGTACAAGGCATTTTGTTGTATTTTTTAAAGTTTGGAATTTAAAAGGTCAAGAACTTAAAATTTGTTTGTTATAAGCCACACCCATTTCAATCAATCATTACCAAACTTCATACATTGACTGAAAGAGGACCTTATATTGTGCAATAAAGATTTGGTACAAATCTATTCAAATCCAACAGAAAACAACAGGAGGAAAGATGCAGATGTATTGAGAAATCAAAAGAATGAAAGTATTTTAACACTAGACTGAAGAGTTTTTTAGATAATTGTGAAAATGTAAACTTTGTTATTACAGCACCTCCTTGGGGTCATTAGCGTTGTTGACATTGACATAGTGGATGAGATTTTCAGCCTATTTGCCAATTTTTGTGAGCGTTAAGAGACATTCTTTTATTCAGTGTACTCAGTTGTTATGATGTGACAGGTGATTGTGCTGCTGTTTATTGAGGTGCAGTATTTTGTTCTCACCACAGTGAGTTGCAAGTAGGCCACACCCAGGTTTGTTTTTCTGTATGTGAGAGTTCAAAGTTCATTCCCCCCTTTGACTAAAAAAAGATGTGAGAGCATGTTAGTCTCAAATAATATGCCAAAATGGCTAAAGAATATTATTGCCTTCGTCAGATTATTCCCCGAGCTCAACGCTGTTGAATCCGCGAAGCTCATCAGTGAGTTTTCATCACACAGTCTTTGCTGCAGTTTTAGCAGAGAAGAAGAAGAATGAAAACAAAAACAATAGATCTCAAACAGCAAGTGCAGCTGCCTAGATCTCTAATAACAATTAATCAAATGACAATAAGAAAACGGCAATGCAGGAATTCACTTGTAGTGATGATCAATGGAGAATAATCATCTGAAAATGCAAATCCACTCAGCGTCATCTGAAAATGCAATGACCCCAAAGGCCACTAAATTATATTCAGTGCTCTGCATTGAGTTTGTGTTATGTTGAGTTGTTTGTTGAGTTTGTAGTAATCTACAACTTCAACTCCAAACAATTTCACACTCCATACTGCACTTACATTGGTCCTCAGCAATACACCTGCCAAGTGTGAAATCAATTGGATTAACAATTGTCGAGATAATTGAAGGACAGACAGACAGACAGACAGATACTCTCTCTATTTTATCTACATTTCAGTAACTAAACAGTTCTACCATTAGCTTAAGGTCTGCGCATAACATTAATGCTAATATTAAAATAAGTAATACTACTTCTGTCTGTTAACTAACAACATGTCTGCCTGTGTGTACAGACCTGGACAGACAGTTTAATAAATCAGCATTAATAAACATATCTGTTGTTCAAACCCACTCACTAAAGATTAAGTTTAGGTAATCACTGGGATAAGATTAGTGTTAGGCCTCTGTCAGGATTAAATATGTCTAATTCAACACACTAACATGACATCCTGTACCTGAACATGCATCCAGGGTTATTGTCCCACAGTACATGAACAACACACTACATACTGTATTGGCAGGGAAAGTTTGCATTTGATAGAAATTAAGACTATATATACAGTATATAAATACTACATCCCTGTACCCCACCCTGCAAGCACCCTCTTCAAGTATGTGTTGAGTAAATAAATATCCTTAAACAGATGGTAAATCAGAGAGTCTGCAGTGCCCTTTCCTCCCACTTCCAGCAATAACTGGCAGCTCCACACATCAATACTCCTTCATTTTAGCATCCTCTCCAAGCCAAGTAACTTCTCTCTCCCATAGTTTTATCCTGCAGGCAGAGCTGGCAATGCAAGAAGCCCATTTCCTCCTGAAATGCCTTGCTTGGCACAAATATAGAGAAAGAAAGTGGAAGGCTTTGAACTTATTATGTAAGTGCATTAGTGCACAGGTCTGGACTGCACACATCCTCACAAACACCAAAACGTGAACACACAATCAGTGCAAAGTGTGTGTGTGTGTGTGTGTGTGTGTGTGTGTGTAAAAGTTAGTGTCTCCTGATGAGAAAAAAAGCTTTATCTCAGAGATCTGGGAATCTTGAAAATCATCTTGCACAAAAGAATAGAAATATATAGAGTATGTGATGCGTATATAATCTTAAAATTAATTCAGGTACTTTAAGGTAACATGACACTCAATTTAACATATTTTAGAGTTATATTAATTTATTCAATTAATTTTAGAGGAACAGCAATAAAACTGACTATTGGACTTCAGTAACATCATGTCTCTTTGTTTCTAGAACTTCTGAAGCTGCATTACCAAGTTTATGATCACTAAAAAGAAAAGACTGTCAGTGCAACAATAAAGCAGCTTTAGTACTGTTATGAGTCATCAGTGTATATGATTGAATTGCAAGAGGGATTTAAATCAAATGAGTGAAATTTGATTGGCTTGCAGATAAAAAAGGGGTGATTATAGCTGCAGGACCGTTCACTTCCACATTATCATACTGAATGTTAACAGCTTGCTAGCTTTGGCAAAATGTCTGAAGTGGACATGCGAAGAGTGTGCGCATGAAGGTACAGTAGGTAGACAGGGAGTTATGCCATCCAATCATTTCATGCAGGCTGAATGAAATGATTGATTGGGCTTATTCAATTAAAAGTCTTAATTCATGCAAAGCACCTTGACCTGATGGCTGACCTCTCAAAGTGTGTGCAAATCTGCATATCATCAGCTGGTAGGCTGATAGACATTTTCAACTTGTCACTGCTACTGTCTGTATTCCCCACATGCTTCAAGGAGACCGCCATTGTTCCTGTCTTTAGAAAATGTAAAAGACATCGCCCTAATCCTCCACACTGCCATGTCCCATCTATAGCAGTGGAACACATATGTGAGATTGTTTTTGAATGACTACAGTTTATCATTCAATACCATTGTGCCTTATCAGCCCATCATGGGCTCAACAGCGCCCTCTGTGACTGGATCCTGAACTTCCTGACGGGCAGACCCCAGGCTGTGCGGATGGGCAGCACCACATCCTCCACCCTGACTCTGAACATCCGGCGCCCCCCAGGGCTCAGGGCTGTGTGCTCAGCCCTCTGCTGTACTCCCTGTTCACGCATGACTGCGTGGCCACCCACAGCTCCAACACCGTCATCAAATTTGTTGCTGATGGTCGTGTCTTGTCGTCACCCTGATCACCGGTGGCGATGAGATGGCCTACAGAGAGGTCAGAGGTCAGAGCACTGGCATCTTGGTGCCAGGACAACAACCTCCATCTCAACGTCACCACCAGCTGATCGTGGACTTCAGGAGGAGACAGAGAGAGGAACACGCCCCCCTCTCCATCAACGGGACTACGGTGGAGAGAGTCAGCAGCTTCAGGTTCCTCGGGATTCACATCAGTGAGGACCTGACCTGGACTCATCACACTGACTTTATCACAAAGTCAGCCAGACAGCGGCTCTTCTTCCTCTTCAGGCTGAGGAGGCTCAACATGGACTCCAGGATCCTCTGCAGCTTCTACAGGTGACCCATAGAGAGGATCCTGACTGGCTGCATCACCGCCTGGTACAGCAGCTGCACCGCCCTCAACCGTAAGGCTCTACAGAGAGGTGGTGAAAGCTGCTCAGCACATCACCAGGACGGAGCTGCCATCCATGGAGGACCTCTACACCCAGCGGTGTAGGAGGAAGGCCACCAAAATCATCAAAGGACCCCAGTCACCCAGCTACAAACTGTTCTGTCTGCCACCATCCAGCAGATGGTACCACAGAATCTGGTCCTGCAGCTTCATCCCTCAGGCCATTAGACTGCTGAACTTTTAAGCTTAACAAGCACATTGATGTCACTATTTGGTTTATTCATTTTTATTACTTCTGAACACCTGCGTTCTACAGTATTACATTTCTATTCATATTCTGTTTTATATTTTATTTTATAGTATTATAAAATGTTCTCTTCTTATATTGCACTTATAAATAATTTTGTATCTAAGGTTATCTTATGTTTACATTCTTCTTTAAATTGCAATAATTTTCTTTTCTATACATATTTTTGAACACTGCTGGGGGGAGCCTGAGAATTAAGACTGCTGTGATTTTATTTTGTATACATTACAATAAAATCTTGAATCTTGCATAAAACACATAAAAGATGGCACTTAAAAAAAGCAGGAGATGTTTAGTAGGTTGGAACCTTTGTGGTTTTTTAACTTAATGTTACAGCCCACTTTAGACATTCTTCAAAATCTGCAAAGAAGCACTGTTGTGGTTGTGTTGAAAAAGTCCTTTCTTGCAGAAATAAAAATGAGCATCACACAGCTTGCAATCTAAGCTATAATCAAGAAGGCTCTTTTGACTCTTCTTCCAATCAGGAGCCTCTAGTTTTCAAAGTGTGTGATAAAAAGAGGGTTTAATGAAGTGCATATTGTGGCAGAGACTCATAGTTTTGCTTTTCAAGGTAAATTTCTTTGGATAAACTTCTTAATGCGAGCTTACTCTGCAAACAAAGAAATAGATCTGACAAAACACAAGTTATGTGTGAAATGTAAAACAACTGATAAATGTAATGTGAAGTGTGAGTAAATATGAGTACTATATAATGAAACATTAGCCTTTATGGAGCATTTATGGAATTTCATCTTATTGCTCTAATTTGTTATGGTAGACACATCTTACATTTACAGTTTCTTAGTCCTCACCAATCCACCTCCCATGCTTATGCTTATGCTCACATGGTTATCAAATGATAAGACATATGTCATGATAATCTTGTAACTAAAATTAGGCTTGAGTGGAAAATACATATTGTTTTTTCACATAAACTTTGTCACAGATTAGAAACAAGAAGCCACAGTAATAGTTACAGAGTAATTAACCACATATATACCATGATGATTGAAAATAAAAGGCCTCTCTTGCAGCATAAACAGATAATAATACAGAATGAAATTATCTGTGTGTCCCTATACATTTGTTTGAATACACCTCATTTTATCAATAGGTCATACCTAGTTACACCTTTTTCAAAAGTCTAATTAAATACACTCTACATAATCCCTCAAACCTTGAACTACATGCACAGGCAAACACCTTTTCCTTACTCATAAGCGAGCACTTATTGAACCCAGTACACATCACACAACCAGCCAAACCCCCCTTCCAGATGGCTACATGATTATATGGTGATGTGACTCGTAAAGACGTCACAGTCACAGTTTTAAAAGTTTTAAAGGTCATTATCTAAGCACACATCCCCAACACAAATTTCATTCACGTTTTACAGATATACATGGTTACATGTCATGTCCTGAGATATACACCTTGTTGTGACAGATGAGATGGATTTAGTTCACATCAACAGCCAAACCCAACAGTTATATAACCACTTAGAGACACACCAATCATAAGGTACTTGTTAATATGAGTCTAAGCACGATTCCCAACACAGATTTTCCCAAGACATTTACTTACAACAGTCATGTCCTGAGTATAGATTTACACCCACCACCAAATGGATATACAACCTGAGCAAACAGTTATACGACCTGGTCACATGGGGTAAGAAAGTTGTCACCCCAACAGCTTTCTAGGCTTCCAAACACACAAGAGGCTTTACACTAGTGCTTTAAATTATTTGATTTTTCTTATTTAATTATTGTAGTTTGGCTCATGTCCCATCTGTCAGGAAGGGGGCAGGATTTATTACCCATACTGCAGCCAGCCACCAGGGGGTGATCAAGTGTCTTAGCTTCACGTACGGGGAGCTGTCAAATACAGTCTATGGTGTGGTCAATACTCTGCAGAACTGTATGTTTCACTATCACTCACTGACAAGTATGTTTGTATCTTCTGTAAGGAGAAATTGCAGAAGATCGTTCATTTATTGATCGTTCGTTTATTTTTAATGCATAATTGGAAGAGGCTTTGCAGAGGCGTTATTATATATGTGAATGGGTTCATGGCAGTTTATGTGGTAAAACAAGATGTTACATAGAGAAGGAGAATGCACATTTGTATAGGTAGGTGTTCATTCTTTAGGATAAATTTACCACCAACCATCCTCACGTGTTTGTCTAATAGCTGCACCGATAAACTGATAAACCTGAGAGAACTTTTCAAGTGGTCTCTTCAGTCTGCTGAGACTGAGCCAGATATAGAGGTTTACATTTGGACAAATTGTTCCCAGACAAAGAGTTACAGTAATCTTATTAAGCATCAACAGTATTTATTTTGAAAGGGTGGCTTAATTAATGTGCATCTGATGTAATTACACAAATTATTAAATTGGTCAAAGTGTTAATCTACTTGATGAGCTGTTTTCAACAAGGCAGGCAGATCATCCCTGTTCCTTCACTGTATACAGATACCCCACCCTGTCTCCTGTATGAAAGTGCTTTGTCATTTAATAATGTCATAAACAACTCTTTTCCTTCTCTTCCTTTGTCCTCTCATCTTCTGAAGTCTTGACCTGAACAAGTTTATTATGTGTGATACGTCCTCATCTTCATGGCATCTGGAACAAATTCCTTCAGTAAAAGGACACTAGCACTGAAAGGACTTATTGCAATGCTGCCTGTCATATAGTCATAGTTGCCCGCTGTGTGTGGGCTAGCTCCTGTCTGTTTGCATCTGCTGCCCTGTCTCTGTGCTGGCCTGCTCAGGGACTGCCTGTCAAAGTGAGTGGCTGTGTGGACAGACCTGGCTCAGCTGGTGCTGGTGCACTGCTGCTGTGGCTGCTCTCTCGTCTCTGTTAGACACATATTAAAAGGTTGGCAGAAATGTAATATCATGTATCCATGTAAAACCAGTCAGTTTCAGAATATATTGAAATGTGAATCTATGTTGTGGAAGAGATAGAACTGTCCTTTAAATCCCTCCTCATTTCATATATTTGACCTAATTTCAACAAGATATATATTAGTTGGCTATTAGTTGGCTAGCAGCTTTAACACTGCCAGCATTACAATCAACCACCAAAGAAGGGGTCTTCATGTGCCCATAATGTTGTGCTATTGATCCAAAGAGGACACCCTGGAAAAACCTACCCAAACCTGACAGGCATCAGTTAAAGCAGCTTAATGGAACTTTTCATGTTTGTGTTCATTTTGGCGGTCCCTGTGGACAAAGGTGGTAGTATTTAATCTAATGTGAGGTTACATGTTCCCTCAGCTTCACTCTCTGCTGTGAGGAGACTACTTCATCAAGAAGAGAGCGGGCAGCAGCTCCAGAGACGTCCCTTCAGTTAGCATCTGAAACAACCTGAATTCTGACAGAACAAACCCCAGCACTGTTGACTCCTCCTCTCTTTTAGACAATCTTGCTGGAAAAAAAAACTAAACATTTTGATTCAGACCTGATCCAAAAGGGACCCATGGAAGGTAAGATCTGTTTTGGACAGTATAATTAGACCTAATCAGTGCCTAGCAATGTCGCCTCACAGCAAGAGGGTTCTGGGTTCAATCCCACTGCTGCCGCCCCTGTGTGTGGAGTTTGCATGTTCTCCCTCTGTAAGGGTTTGCTCTGGCCACCTCCCACAATCCAAAGACCTACAGGTTAGGTTAGTGGGTGACTCTAAAATTGCCTGTGAGAGTGAGGATAAGCGGAGGGACAAAATACAGTCCACACTAACACTGAGAGAGAACACCGACACTGGCAGCATGGTGCTTGACCATTTAATGAGCTGCCATGGTTAAAAAGAGCACCTAACCCAACCCTAACCCTTTCCCCACATTAAACAGTTCACACTCAATGTCTGCCCTCACCTGCAATTATTATCACACTGCACATGATCACATCTGATCAGACTCCAGTCAGCTCTTTCAGGTCTTAGACTGTAATGGTCCAGCAGCACCTTCTCCTCCTTCCTTGTGTTTCCTCCTGTTTTCACCTCCCCTATGTTCCTTATCTGTCTCTTGTCTCTCTGTGTCTGTCTGAGTGTCGCACTCGATTCTCTCTGGCTGCTGATCCTCCCACACACCTGTGACCCACCCAGTAATCAACCACCTGCTGTATTTGAACCTTTGCTCCAGACTTCGCCAGATCATTTTATTCCCCACGTGGTAACAATGCTACGGCCAGCTCAGCTCTAGTCTGATGAATTCCTTGTGTTTGTCTCTATCTCGCTTGACTCTTTGTCTGCCTGTGCTCCAGGTCCACTCCCTCCTGTATATCCTGCCTGCGCTGCCTGGATTGCTTTCAGCCTGTCATTTGATCTGCCACACCGCTTTCCTTGCCTGCCCGCCAGACAAAGTGCTCACTGCAAAATGACTACTTTGTTCAATAAGTCAGTAATTGCCTGTTGAACCACCTTTCTGTATTCTGCTTTTTGGGTCCACCTAAGCTCAGTCCTCACATAGACAAATCAACACAGCAATACAGAAACTGGACACTGTCTCTGGAAAAAAAAAAATTCAGCTGCTGAATTTTTTAATGTTCTCGTTTAATGCCATGAGCTCAAAAAAATGATTCAGTTCACCTTCACTGTATGTGGGTTGGAGGCAGATCTCAGGGACAGATATTTAAACACCAACTACTTCTAAAATCTTGTCTGTGAGTATCATAAAGCGTAGTGCAGTGTTTAAGTGTCAAGCTGGACTGTATTTCATTATTTATGTCTTCCAGTACCTGTAGCAACACACCCCCACCAACATAGGTCTGCATTTATTTAAAATGTTTGCCTGAACACTGCTTACAGCCACTTAAGTGCACTACTGGTACTTACAACAGAAGTAGGTAACTTCTAGAAAAATAACTTTTTGCATTATTAGCTAAAACTGTCACTACGTCCCGACAAAAATACATGAGACAGATAATCTGTGATCATAATCAGACTCTCTGGCTCCACCTGCTGTCTCTGAGCTCATTGGACAAGAATCCACCACACCTGAATCAAAACAGCCAATCAGAGCAGAAGTATCTGACAGGAGCTTCAATCTCTGCTCCTGTACAGGCTCTGCTCTTCCAAGCATGCACTAACTCAGAGTGGACCTAATGGAGGATAAACAACCGACGACCAAGCAACGAGAAAAACAAGTTTTCCTGAAAGACAAGTCAACAGAAGAAGAATAACTATGAAGAGAAGAGGAGGAGGGAGCCTGGAGTTGGACTATCTCTAATTTTCAAAGTAAGACTTCTCTACTAATCTTATCAAGTGTTGCTTTAATGTCAGCTGGTAAAATTGTTGTCAGTATGTCTATATAACAGTTACTGGTTATTAAACATGAAGCTGGGGCTGATGGGAATGTTAGTAGTTTTCCAGGTAATTAGTCATAAACTAATCAAGTATTGGAATTTTGCTCACAAGATGAAAAGTCAGGAGATCACCAAAGTCATTCAGTTCATCCTGTGGAAAAAAGAATATCAGAATCACATTTTGTGCCAATCCATCTCTGATTTGTAGAGGCATTTCAGTTTAAATTACCCTGCTGATGGCCCTAGATCCTAAATTTAAAGTCAGTGGGATTCATAAAAAGAAGACCACATTTCTTGTCTTAATGTCCAACCACTTATTTTGATTTGAGTATCTGATATCAGCACTAACAAGGACTGATTTATCATCTGTGTGACCTAACAGACTGTGATGTTAAAATAACATCCAGGTAAGTTGTCTGCAACTGTTTGTTTTGTTTTTATAGACTGATCTCCAGTGAAGTCAAAAATGAGGTTTTACTTTATTAGACCTCCAACAGTTCCCCAAACTTCTTCTATCAGCAGTGATTTGGTGCACAGCAGCCAGATAAACCAACGAACCAGCTGACCCACACTCCCTGTATCAGTCTGTGATCACCTGTGTGGCTGGCAGGGGGCAGCTGTAGAAAGAAAACACTGGATATATGTGTGTGTGTGTGTGTGTGAGTGAGTGCGTGAGAGAAAGAGACCAAGTATTCCTGTTATAGTGAAAACAGCTGCCCCCTTCAACTGAAGGAGGACGTGATGGTGGAAACGAGAGAAGATGAAGTTCAGCATTTGTGTCAATAAAGCTTATTCAAACTCAACAGAAGTGAACTGTAGGTGGTAGTGCTGAGTGCTGAAGAAAGAAAGATCAGTGACAGAGAAAGAGAGCAATGAAAAGGAGAAAGAAAGTTTAGGTTAATTAGGGGACACAATGAGCTAAGCATGAAGGGGAAGCTGGTACAACAAGACAGAATAGAAAAGAAATACAGAAAATAAAAAAGGAGGAGAAAAAGGGACGTTAGTCAGAGATGTGAGAGTTGGAGAGAAACGTAGACATAAACCCAAAACCAAGCCAGAAAGCACCCAAAAATTGGCCTCCTTATTTAAAGATGAAAGGAACTGTTCCCGCTGCTCACACACATGCAAATGAAAACTGCCATTGTCAAAAGGCTTGTTCTGGTTTGGAGAACGCTTTAAACAAAGTGTCAGGGGGAGTCACAGAGCAAAATAAAGGAGGACTTAGGCAGAAGTGGCCACAAATATAATGATGTAAAAATGGTGCAAGGGAAATCAGCGACAGGAAGAAAAGCCTTATGAAGCCGTACTGTATATATTAATGATATAGCTGATTATAGCTATATCATAAACAATAAGAAAACCAAGCAGGTCTACCATAAAAGGTTCTGAACCACAGACACACTGAGGCATAATGTCCTGTAAATATATTATCACTATTACGGCACCTACTACTATTACTGTTATAATGATACCACAAAGGGTGATAAGATCACACTACTGCGGACACTATGAGCAGAAAACTATAGAGCTCTTCCATCTGTTATATCATCTGTCTGCAGTTTAATGCATTCTATCAGTACCTTAACAATATTATTACTCTAGTGTGTGCACACAGCTCACTTCACCATGCTGTGTGCACACACTTCACCAATCCTGCAAGTGGTAAATGGTACTGAGCAACAAACTGTAATTTTAGGTAAGGCTGGTATCATTCTGTAGTTAGTCTATGGTTTCCTTAATATCATCAAATAACATAAAAATACCAAAAGCATCAAAGTGCATTGGCTTAGACTTAAAATGATTTATAGGCATGATAGTGGAATTACAGGTCCTAAATGACACTCTATTGTTGAGTACAAACAGATGTCACAGTAAAGCACAGCATCTCAGACCAAAACAGATAGACACAAATGGACACAGTTAATTCAAGCTTATCAGAAACAAAATAAACACAGCAAAATGTCTGTAAATAGTCTATAATAAAAAGTAATAGTTGTATTGTAACAGTGTTGTGTGGGGAGGACCAGTGAAGGGACAGAGCTCCTCACTGACAGACAGCTGTGGAGTTTAGGAGGAGAGAGTCGAGGACAGAGCTGGACAGTCTGGAGGAAGAAACATCTGGAGTCTCAGCAGATTGTGCTCTGATCCACAGCTGATTACTGGAGGGAGGAGAACTTTACAGGGTTGATTTTTAAGGGATTTTCGAGGATTAAAAAGTGGATTCATCCTCACTGTCACTTCTCAACAGCAGTGTGAGGAGCTGTAATGTCTTTAGTCTTTGTCCACTCTGACGGCTGACTGGAGGGGAAATGTTCAGAGGAGAGAGGGAAAAGACTGCAGGAGGATAACAGGAAGGGCCAGGGTCTCTGTTCACACACACACACACAGTCGGTCCCTGCTGTTGCTTTCTTGGAGCCATTAGCTTGTTAGCTATCCTGCTAACGTTAGCTAGTTTAATGGTTGTGGATGTCTTCATCTGAACACTTCAGACTCACTTCGCCTGAATACTGATTTACACACATGGTTACATACAAGCTTGGATACAGTCATCTACATGGTCTGCTGGATCCACAGACACAAACATGGACTGCATGCATCTTTTACAGACTTATTCATACACACATACATTCACCAAACACTGAACATGTACAGTGGGTTTTTGGTGGTTTGCCCACCATTTGCCCACAAAGCTTCAGGGATATGAGAGGAATTTTCTTGAGTACAGAGTAGTGAAAAAACTCTGACATTTCTCCACACTCTGCAAGCTCTCAAGCCTGCAGCATTGCTGCCACTCCATTGCTGAGACAACATCAGTAAAGGGCAATAGCAGTGTAAGTGCGCACTGTTCCAGGACTTCATATTTTCGCTGAACTCTCTTACCCTTCAACTCAGGTCAAAGTCTACTGTTATGCCATTTTTATTCTACATACTGCAACAACAAAAATCCCAAAAATCTGAATTTGAAACATCATGGAAAAAGGAAAGCTGGAAAAAAAACTAAATAAGATCTTGTGAGATATGGGAGATTTGTTTTCCACAGTACACCATCAATACAAAGAGTCGAAGTCAGATCGTTTGTTTCTTTTTAAGCCTTTTGAAATCACAAGTGTTACACACACTGTACAAACACTATACTGAACTCAGCCTGTACACTGGGTCAACAAGAGTTTCACATTAGTGATTCAGCTGCAGTGTCAGTGTTGTAGTAGTACACACACCCACACAGAAAAACACACTTTGATATGTGGATGTAAGACTTTCCATACACAAATGAAAACAATAGAAACAGAATAATAAGAGGAATATGCTTCACTGCTTAATGATGTACATCTATACAATCTAATATTTAACCCAGTTCTTTACCCTATGTTCTTTATTGTTGAGTCTACACTGGGTGTTGTGGTATTGGGCTGATTTATACTGAAATCTGTTTCTAATGGTTCTTACTCTAACAGTGTATACATCATATATATTGTTCTAAAGTGTATAGTCATGAGGCTAATACTTACCTTCATAGAAATGACAACTAATAACTACAAGAAATATTTGGCATAAAAATGACTGTATTTACAGAATTAATAGCCCCAAATGTGTTTGTTTGCCATCTTACTCACTGATGTGTTAACCTACATTTCATCTTTGTGTCCAATAATGCTTGTGTCCATGTGGACAGGCACAAATGTATTTTGGGATTTATATATAATGTAAGATATAAGATTTTTTCAATGCACAGTATATTTAGTGTTGTATAAATGTCATATGTCATATATATATATATATATATATATATATATATATATATATATATATATATATATATATATATATATATATATATATATATATATATATATATATATATATATATGTATAATTTTTTCTTCTTCATTTTTTCTGAGAGTTATCTGTAGCCCATCAGGTTGCTCCTTTCATATCAGCCAATCACATCACATAAGTGTAGATTTGAGGGTATGATTTCATGTCATCATGTAACATGACAGCTAACATGGAGTCTGGTAGTTCATCTCTACAGCTAGATGATAACTCTTCTGCTGTGCATTATTAAATATGGTCTGACTCCATTATCATTTTGATGTATGATGATGTAACCAAAATGTTCTGGAGCATCAGAATAAAGCAGGCCCAGAACGCACACACACACACACACACACACACACACACAGGCATGCTGAAGTTAAGTTATTTGAGATTTTCAGGTGACAAGTGACAGCAGGGACGCCTGTGATGTTCAGAGGTCGACACATTTGGTTGAGAGATAACAAACACACAGACCGGTCACACACATACCACTCTGTCACTGCTGCAACACCAAAATGGATTTGTGAAACTTCACACAAAACGACTCAAAATGTCAAAGGCTTTTAAAAGGTGTTACTGTTTATATTTCTGCCCCGAGTAAAGATGGAGGAAGTGTGAAAAAACATTACAGAGTACCAAAATCCCTATATATCCCACCAACACACATCACATTTTCAAACTCAACTGTGAGCAGAGCCTTCAAAACATCAACAGTGATGTAAGAGGATATTGGAAGATTTGAGGACTTTCTTGTTGTGTAAGGAAATTTGGTATAGGCTGCAATGAAGCTGCAGCAAAACCACTCTTTTTTCTGTTTTTGAGAGGAGAAGAGATCAGTTTTTGGACATATTTGTTGAAACAGCATCTCATCTTCTGAGCCTGCAGGTGTGTATGCATGAAAGCAACTGACAGACATTTGAGAGCAAACAGTGCTAGAAGAGTGTATACCTGACAAATGCTGATGTAAAGTGTTTATCCCCTTTTTAAAGTGTTAACAGCATTAGCTAGTAGCCTTAAATGATTTAACAATTTGTCTCAGTGCAACAGTCAACATTTGTGAGGATTTAAATTTATATTCCACTCAGAAAGCAAAGATATCTTATTAGTGTTAGCACTAACTATAGCTGCTTTATTAATTATAATACGTTTTATTCACAGACCTCTTTCCATGGTACTCAACAACAGTTTTAACAGTTAAAAAGGTTAAAGGAGCCAAAGAACGCGATCAGGCCACATTATACAAAGGAGGGGGGGCTAATTTAAGTCATCTGTTTGTTTTTCATGGGTCCATTTGTGGTGATGATAAATGCCTGTCAGAACTCTCAGCATTAGGTACCTCTGTAACCTCTGCACTTCATGACCATGATTTAAGTACAACATGGTGCTTTTACTGTGTACAGGAGTAAGTACGCCGACCATGTGTTATTTAACACTTTCTATTCTTTTTCTTATTTACACATATTTTTTTGCGCAATTATAGGAGTTGACGGTCATGTATCTCACTATGATGATATCCTGTATGATTATATGTGACAAACAAACTTAAGCTTGAACATGGGGTAGTGTGTGGAGTGCCACAGGGAGAGCTTAACTGACGGTAATGATAAGCAGCTGAGTTTACCGCTTTACGGAGTATTTTCTGCTCATGCAAGAGGGGGTCATTGTGACAGTTTGCTTTTTGTGATACTTAGTCAGGGGTGCCAGCCAGGTCTCTCTCCTAGCATTTAAGATTTTTTTCAACAAACCTATCACAAGGGAGCACACTGTAAAAAATGAACCCGCTACACATTGAATGACTGGCACACGAACCAATAATAATAATAATAATAATACGAAGAATAACACAAACAAAATCTTTGTTCAAACCAAAAATGTCAACATATTTTCAATATCTCAATAAATCCCCACAGTCCCAAGGTCCCCAAAGTATATGGAATTCCAACTCAAAAGTCCGGTATGGGTTTTTCCGACGCCCGGCAAGTCTCCATAGAAAAAGAAAACAATAAACACAGTTCAAGTGACTGGAATGAGAGAAGAAGTTATGTATAAACAACCCTCAAATAAAAAAAAGGATGTTGTTTTTCAGCGAGTTGGTATGTCAGTCAGTCGATCCGGAAAGTCCAGTCCAGGTTTTATCCGTCATGGCGGAGGTGAAAGTTTCTGGTTGCTGATTGTGGATTGTGGTGATCCGGAGGGAGACGATCATCGGATGACGGCGGATGAAGGGAGAAACGAGGGATTTACGGCCTCGCTTTGCTGCTGTCGCTGGCGTGCTGCTCTGTTTTTCTTTTTGTTGTCTCTCTGTCCTTACTGCGACCCTTTGAATGAATGAATGAATGAATGAATGAATGAACCGGAAAACAAGCATTGTGTGCCGCGAGCTGTGGACCAATCAGGGAGTTCTGGGCGTTCCCAGGAGTTGTACAGGTGATGCAATCAGGTGGATGCAATCTAGATTGCCACACTCCTTCCCCTGAGAGAGAAGCCTGAAATTACGGGATTTTTTTTCACTCCTTTTTAAGCTCCATTAGTTTTTTTCTTTTTGCTTAACATCACTATCCTCCTCCTTATCTGAGACATGGAATCCAAGGAAATCGCCGTCCTCTTCAAAGATTTCCAGGACTCGTCGACGCTGTTCCTTATCCATTTCCTCAGCCGTGGGATAGCATGGCTTTATTTGGGCAGCATTAACAACATGGAGGTCTTCAGTGTCTTCCAGGACCACCTCGAAATTTAGAGGACCGACTTTCCTGGTCACACGATATGGACCTTTCCACCATGGTGCAAGTTTGGCCGAAAAGGATTTATCAGCCTTCGAGTACAAATGAGTGCGGATCCAGACATGATCCATTTCTAAAAAATTTCCATCTCTTCTGCCTTTGCCTCTGTTTTGCTTTCACCAAATTTCCGCTCACCAATTTCCTAAACTCTCCTATCCGGTCAGCTGTAGCGTATGCAGGTGTATCAGGATCACATAACTGTGGGCTTAGCTCAGCATCCAAAGGCCCTTTCAAAGAACAGCTGAGAATGAGCTCTGCAGGTGTAACTCCTGTGGACTCGTGCACCGCAGGGCGAAACGGAATTCAGGTATGTACTTGTCCCAGTTTTTGTGCTTTTCCTCCACAAATGATGCAGTCATGCTTTCACATTGCGGTTTACTCTCTCCGTTAGGTTTGTTTGAGGATGGTAGGGGGAGGTCGGATTCTGCCCTCATATCAGCAAGCTGCAAAACTTCCTCATGTCCAAGAAAGTCCTGCTACACTTGGTTCCCTCACTAGTTCAAGTCACCTGGAAGCAACCAACCCCATAAACTCTTCCGCTTTCTCACAGGAAATGCCAGCTGATGGTACCCCTGCAGATTGGACCATGGACGGGAATTGTCATCTTTGACACTGGTTCATCATACACTCTAATTAATGAGGACGTATGGACAGGACTGAGAGCACAACAGGATGCCCTGAAGCCTTGGACCGGAGGACCATTGTACCTGGCAGATGGGGAGGAGAGACAACCTTTAGGATGGAGCAGAATGACACTTACACTACAGTCCCAACAGGTGACAATACCTTGCGTGATATTGCCAGCGCGAAGTCTTGCATTCCCTGCAGGGGTGGGATTGGACTTGATTTTCTTTTCTGGCCTGCAATTTGATGTCTCTGAAAACTGTTACTGGTTTAAGTCCAACAAGAAACAACAGTATCAGTTTGTGAAATAATCTGCAGAGGGTCCAAATACTGGTCTTACACCACAGCTTGTGTTCTTCTCTGCTGTAGCTCCTAGCCACCTGGTTCCTCCACCGCCATGCCATGAACTCCTACAGGCTGCCATCTGCAATGCCCACCTGGATGATTTTGGGAAAAATATGCTCTTATGTCAATTACAGAAAAACACTGATGTCTGCAAAACAACACTAGGATGCACACGTGTTTTAAAGCACAAAATCTTTCTCACCCACGAAGTGCCCATCAAACAAAAGCCTTATCGTGTGTCACCAACCAAGCTTCAAATGATCAAAGAGCATGTGGAAGAAATGTTGGAAAAAAACATCATAGAGCCATCTAACTCTCCCTATGCTGCCCCAGTGGTCTTGGTACCTAAAAAACAGGATCCAAAACCAAGGTTCTGTGTTGATGAAAGAAAAGTGAATGCAGCCACACACGGACGCCTACCCCTTACCGAACATCCACAAAATATTGGAATCCTTGGCTGGAGCTGCAGTATTCACCTCCTTGGACCTTAATAGTGGGTACTGGCAAGTCAAAATGGATGACAACAGCAAAGAAAAGAATGCCTTCATCTGTCCTTTTGGCCTGTATCAATTCAAGGTGATGCCATTTGGACTCAAGAATGCCCCAGCTACGTTCCAACGGCTAATGCAGCTAGTCCTTAGGGACCTAAAGGGGAAGACATGTTTTGTTTATTTGGATGCCATCATAATTTATTCAAAAACATTTGAACAGCACAGCTATGACCTCCAAGCAGTACTGGAAAAGTTACGAGAGTCAAACCTTACAGTGAACATGAAAAAGAGAGCCAGAAGAGCCAGTTCTTCCGGACCTCGCTTAAGTTTTTGGGCCATATTGTTTCCTCTTTTGGAATCAAAGTCAACGCTGAGAAAACAAAGGCAGTACAGGACTTCCCCATCCATCAGAACATCAAGGAGCTCCAGAGATTTCTTGGAATGGCTGGATGGTACCACCACTTTGTGCCTCACTTCTCTCTGCTGATGGAACCACTCAATGCCCTTAAACGGAAAGGAGCCAAGTTTATTTGGACTCCATCCTGTCAAAGAACCTTCGAAACCCTAAAACAATATCTGGTTTCTCCACCGATCCTGGGTCATCCTGACTTCAAACTCGCCTTTACTGTTTATGCCAGTGATGTTGGTATAGGGGTTGTCTTGGCTCAACAGACTGGGCTGGGTGCAGAACAAGTCCTTGCCTTCGCCAGCCATACATTGAACCAGGCAGAGCGAAATTATTCAACCACGGAGCAGGAGAGTCTCGCTGTTCTCTGGGCCCTGGAGAAATGGAGATATTACCTGGAAGGAAGACAGTGGTGATGGACCATTCCTCTCTTGTTTGGGTCTTCAAAACCCAAAAGCCCAGTACTCGACTGATCCGGTGGGCACTTCGTCTCCAAGAATTCTCTTTCACGGTGGAGTACCGAAAAGGGAAATACAATACTGTGCCAGATGCGCTGTCGAAGAGCTCCTGTGGATGGCTTCCCAGCATCAGCCTGCAACTTGTGCTGCTGTATTGCGCTTCCAAGAGGGACACTTCTAACACTTCTAAACATCTTCAGGTGACAGATGAAGACATATGGAAGGCCCAAAAGGAGCATTCTGTTATCCAGGATCTGTATGAAAAAATCATGGAAACAGGAGAAATAATGGAAAATCCTACAACCAAGTTCACTGTGTTGGAGGACAATGTGTGATGCAGTTACCTCATAAAACCCGTTATCAGGTATACATTCCCTCCTCACTCCGCCAACAGCTTCTCAACCATTATCATGATGATCCATTATCCGGCCATTTTGGGAGATACAACACATACAAAAGGTTACAGGCCCTTGTGTATTGGCCTAAGATGAGTATGGATGTGGATTTGCCAACTCTACAAACCTGAGACTTGGAAACCACCTGGGAAACTTCAGCAAACTGAGGTATGAGGACCTTGGGAGATGCTAGGACTTGACCTCATGGAGCCCTTTCCTCGAAGCACCAGTGGCAACCTATACCTAATTGTCTTTGTGGAGTATTATACAAGATGGGTTGAAATGTTTCCCCTTCGCAAAGCGACTGCAGAGACAGTGTCCCAGATTCTCACAAGGGAGATTCTGACTCGTTGGGGTGTACCAATTTTCATCCTCTCAGACCAAGGTCCCCAGTTTGTGTCATCTGTCTTTGAGGAAACCTGCAAACAGGGGGAACCTCAATTTGAATGAATCACTGAATGAATGAACCAGAAAATAAGCATTGTGCCGCGAGCTGTGGACCAATCAGGGAGTTCTTTGCGTTCCCAGGAGTTGTACAGGTGGTGCAGTCAGGTGGATGCAGTCCAGATTGTCACACTATCCACTGTCCACATGTTGAAGCGTCCTCAGGAGAGACACTAAACCCCAAACTGCTCCAGAGTTGGAAAAGTGCTGTAATGAATGGGAAGAGCAGGTAGACCTCCCACTATCCTGACTTAGAAGCAGAACTTGATAACATAAATATGTTCCCTCCTCACACATCTTTTTTTTTCTCATTTATGGTGTTATATATGAAATGGTTTATCCTTAAATGGCATACACACATGGGTGGGCTTAGTCAAACTTTAAGAGACTATGCTTCCTTCTGAGAAACATTGCAACTTCTGAATTTATAGAAGCATGTCCCAGCTCAGTTTCCATGACACACTTCGTTTAAAAAAAATGTGTGTGTGCATGTGTGTGTGTGTGTCAAAGTGCAAAGTGTGTGCGCCCAGCTCTAAAGTTTCAAAGTCAGTTTGACGTATTACGCTGAAGAAGTACTACCACACACTGAAAACTTTTGTTGAACCGGAAACTTTGCAATTACTCACACACACACTCTTGGTGCAAAATGAACTACTTTGATATCCTAGATGCTCTTATACAACTCCATCATCTTTGTCCCGGACTACACACAAACTCTCTCTCTCCAACACACACAGACACAAAGTTGCACAGTAGCAGAACAGTGAAAGGGTCAGGCATGTTCAGACGCAGGGGGAGAGAGTGTCACCAGGGAGTAAACAGTTTTATAAAACACAGGATAAAAACAGACACATGGTCACAGAGGGTCAACGTCCTCCTCCTGCACCACAGATGCACTGTGCCCTGTATGGAAGCATCTGCATTTCTTAGGTTTTATTTATTCTGGGTTTTTTCTTTGTTTCCTCTCTGTATAGTTGTAATTTTTAATCACATATACTTCCATTTATACTGTTTACTAGTAACGTGCACTACAGTCACCTCGCATGGTGGCATTTATTTTTTTTTTTCCTTACATCCAGCAAAGAAACATTAGTATCCAGTTGAAGTCATGGCCGTGTCCCCCTGATGAATGTAAATCTATTTCACTCGCTTTTAGCTCTGATTTGTTCTCCACCAACTCTGAATATATATATCTGCTCTTTAGCTGCTAAATGTCCCACTTTGTTCTCCAGCTAGCTGCTAACTTTGTCTGTTTGCTGTTTGCCGCTAAGTATGAATTTGGTTTATCCAAGGTTTTCACGTCACTTTCACTTTCACTTTACTGCTGGAAACAAGGCTGATGAGAGCAGTGAGAGTGAGGCTAAATGTAATATTGCAGCTATAAAGCCAAAACAATCAGCCAAAAGATGTTAAATGTTTTGTGGAGCTGAGGGGAACTGCACAGTCTGTGATTCTCTGAGTTCATCACGACAAGCCTTTCACATTATATATGGCAATTTCATCCTTTGTTTATATAAAAACATTGCTCATAGCAGCTTTAAAGCAGAAGTAGGTAACTTACTTAAAAATTAGTCATAAATTGTCATTTGTCCTGACAGTAGTACATGAGACAGATAATTCATGAAAAAAGTAGTCCCCTCTGTCTTTATTATTCCTCACTATAATAGACTGTATTCCATGTATGCCATGGCCCAAAGAATCCCCCACAAATAGCAACTGAGAAAGTGGTCTCTTTGTATCTCTAAGAGAAATCCACAAAGGCTGGTGCACTATGGCCTCATTCTTAACTTAATTTCTAAAGATCAAAACTGCAGGCACTTGATGGTGACTTGGTTTAGTGCTGCTGTTGCACCCAGCCATATTGGCCAGTGCTACTGTAGTTTGAACTGAATTCTACTAACTTGTATTTTGTGATATTAAACATCTTTTATGACTATTTATGACTTTCTTTTCCAAAACATGACATGCATTTTCTATTTTCTAGGACTGTATACTGACTGAGTGAAAAGCCTCTGAAAAGGGATGGAGACTATTACAGAACACTTGGATCTCATTTAGATAAGGTGTCAGAATGTGGTCTTTGTCTTTAACAGTCTCTGAACATTGGGTGCACCTGTATTACCTCAGATAATACCAAACATTTACTCCAATACTGATGATTAAGATTAGAACAAGACGTTGTGAATCTGATGAAATATTTCCAGACTGAATTAAAGCTAGAGTCTCAAACCAAAGTAATGTTTCTCATTTTTGTGTTTCAGAGGATACAATAAGCTTTGTTCGACATGAGATCATTAATTAAAGGCAAAAATCTTTTATACACACACAAACACAGTGAGACTTCATGTAATGTCTTATTCAGCTGCTCGTGTGAAACACTTCTTGTGGTCTCCAGAACAACACACACACACACACTCACTCACTCATGCGGCATTTTGTATTCTGTGCAGAGGTAGCTGATTCTTTATTCAGCCACTGGTCCGGCTACATGCTCAGACAAGAGCAGCTGTCAACACAGCATGCAGACAGACAGAGAGAGTGTTGGATGAAACAAACAACATACTAAGGTTTTATCATTCAGAGTCTCAGCAGAGACAAACAGTTTGGCTCTGCAGGAAACACTGCGGGTCATCTGTGGCACACTAAATCGCCAGTCGGTAAGTTACAGACTGAAAGTGCTCTTATTTTGAAAATTAGAGCGAGTACACATTCCAGCTCCTTTCCCCCCTCTCTCTATGGTGCACTCCATTCTTTTTTAACACACTTTTCTTCATTGCTCTTCTTCTGTTTACTTGTCTTTCATGTAAACTGTTGTTTTCTCGTTGCTTGGTCATTTTGTTGTTATTTATCTGTCATTACATCCTTTATGTTAGCTCATGCACGGTGGAGCAGAGCCTGTAAAGGAGCAGTGACTCAAGCTCCATCAGATACTCTGTTCTGATTGGTTGTTTTGATTCAGGTGTGGTGGATATGCTTGTCAAATGAGCTTAGAGGCAGCAGGTGGAGCCAGAAGGAGTCTGATTTTTATCACAGATTATCTGTCTCATGTTCTACTGTCAGGACATAGAGACAGTTTTAGCAAATAACACTGAAAAACATTTTTTTCTACTTCTATTTCAATATGGTCAGTAAATTTCACGCCAATCTGTATATCAGATTTTGATACTCATGTGAACCTATGGGAATGTTGGCTTAGTGGTGGAGTTGAAGGAAAGGTCAGGAGGTCATCATAATCACCAAGACAGCTGACCAGTGTTGAGGGAAGTATTAAGAATATTTACTCAGGTAAAAGTACAGCAGAATGATGATGAATGATTTTTTTTTTCAGAATTTTATCACCAGTATTTAGGCATTTTGCTCCATATCTGCTGGATGTGAAACCAGGAATCTGTTTGATAATTTGTTAGTCATTTCAACTCATCAAAATATTAAAACATGTTTCAATATTACCCTGGAGATTCTGTGTTAAGGAAGATTTCAAATACAACTTTATATTGGAAATGAATACTTGGAACAAACAGCTCCAAACACCCTAGGTACACTGCCACACCTCACACCTCACCCATTTCTTTGCTTCATCTACTTACAAGTTATTTTTTAAAGACCTGCACACACTCTTACAAGGTTAAGATATTGGCTGGTGTGTAATGAGTTCCTAGATTTTCTCCTCAGGAGGATGGCTGCCTTGTTGATAAAGGGCTGAGGAAGGGTTTGGTGTGTTGTGATACATTCATGGACAAACGGCCTCCAGATGGCCACCTGCTAACTGTAATCTGCCTGATTGGAACCAATTTGCAAATTACTTGCAACACACGCACACACACACACATATATATACACATGCATACACACAATGTATATCTACCTTGCTCTGAAAATGGCGCCATTTGTCAAAGTCATTCCACTTACCAGATTACAATAAATAAAAGTGCATTTCCCTCCATAATTAAAGCAGCTGCTTTTAACACAGGCAATGGCTGTGGATAAACTCTGTTCCATCTCCTCTGTTTTATTTATCCACTTTTAAAAACATGTAGGGGTTTAGGATGTGGACACTGGTTGCTTTTGCTGTGTGTGTGTGTGTGTGTGTGTGTGTGTACCTGCTTTGGGGATACATTTGATGGGCTAGGGTTAGATTATATGGTTAAGGTTAGGTTTAGACAAGTAAGGGTGTTAGGGTTAGGGGTTAGTCTTCAGGAAATGAATGTGCACACATTTGTGTGAACGTGTGTGTGTGTTTAGGTCAGGGAGTCTAGTCATGTCTAATCAGATAGCAACTGCCTTTTGGCAAGGTTATTGCTCGACTCCACACACTCACGCACTGCCCTCCTACACACAGAGATGATGAACAGCATTCTTCCAAAAGATAGTCCCTCATTCGGTGTTTTGATGATAGTGTTGGAGAGTGCAGTCTAACACGGTGCTCCAAAACCCCCACAGATGTGGAGTTGTGTGCAGTGAAGAAATTTCCACTCTAACATATGAACATGTCAGTAGAATGTCTTTATATTTATGATTTTTATTTCTTTTTTTCATTACCATGGCAGGGTACTGTACAGGGTGGCCTATTGTTTATATAATTGCTGGATCAAAATGAGTCTGATGCTGAGTGTAGGATACATGCTGCTAACAGTGTTTCAGTGTATGTACACAGCTGAGCAGGGGCAGTATAGACATCACATACATGTTTCATTGTGATGTTTCCTGTGTTTAAAAGTGATTATATTAAAAGCTATTGTTTCAAGTAAATTTATATACCCACGGTATGTCATATGATAAAGTAAAGAAGTTGTACAAAGAGATGAATTGTTGCTTTTCCTACCAAGACATTCTAAAATGGCCTGGACTCATTTGTTGGTTGACAGGATAATAAATAATTGGATTTATGATATTTCATATCAATTAGTTGTGTTAATTAGTATCACGCACTACACATGGACATGGACCAAAAAAAGCAAAGGGTTGTGTGAGTTGTCTGAGGAGATCAGAAAGAAAAGGTTTAGGTCTGCAAGACTCCAAGCAGCTTGATGTTTCTGTGAAAGCCACAAAGAAGTTTAAGATCCACAGAACCATCCAACCTCTCTGAGCACAGCTGCAAGAGGAAAATCAACTCCAGATTGGGATCAAACAGTGGATCAAACAGATCATTTGAATATGCAGTTATACAGCAAGTCAGTTGATCACAGCTTGTAATAAGAGGAGATATAAGTTGAAATGCCAGACTGGGCCAGACAAAATTACCCAGAGTTTCTTATACATTCTTGTGACCCAAAGAACTCTGAGGTGGATGGACCCTGCTATTTACTGAGTTTACTGTATTTAATTGTGGATATATTCCAATGCATATGCACTTATATAGAGTATAAAATATGAGTGTGTATATGTTTATGGATCAGTTGTTATACATGATTGTTTGATATCATTTAGCAACTGAGGAGGCCTAGCTGTTAAACGTGACAGGTTGACATGTGACATGGTTGAATGAAACTAGGTTTGAACATGATCAAACAACCATCCCTATACATATACATAATCTTTGAAAGGACATGTGATGGATTCATGTGTGTATATGGTTTTAATTGCATAATCTCTCGCTAAATAGCTTTGTTATTATAAAATGATGATTGATGGTGGCATTTTCAAATGCTATGAATATCAGATTGGACCCTTTTTGTGTTCTTATCTTTCACTGTTTAAATTGCTCACATCCACAGGCCAAGTGATAATTTATTGTGTTGGCATTGAACTGAAAACAGACTCTTTTGGATCTATCTAACGCTATTTCTATGGCCTGAATTCTGGAAAACACTTTGACATTTAAAAAATGGCCAGATGCTATTTGAGAACAAACTGACATGTCTGAAAGTGCATTTGTACATCAACCTCTGTGATACAAGGTGACACATGGACGATATAGGCCAAAGTCATCCGAACCCTTACAGAAGGCAGAGAGGGAGGGAAAGTGATGCCAAAGACTAAGACCAAGAATGAGATGCTTTCTCACATTCACTCTGTTCCACTTGTCTCATTGTAGTGAGTCCACGTAGATACCATCTGTCTGCATTTATCTCATTCAGCGCTATTACATTTAACTTTCTTTCTTTTCATTCACAGTGTGCAGTCACACAAACTATTATCTGACTGGTTTAGTTTACTGTATTTCAGTTCAGTGTTAAAGATACAATCATATATGCAAAATGTCATTAAACAAAACTTTGTTTTCATAATAAGAATACATTTTGATTGTAAAGCACTTTTCTAGACCCAAAGCACCAACAACAAAAACACCAGGCATCCATGGAATGAATGAATAAACAATGAAAGAGAGCCAGTCCTCGGCCAAAACTCATTCAATATGTAATAATGCCATTATTGTCCATGTTACCCTTGAGGTCACTGTCCAAATATCACTGCGTTCCCTGTTGTTCAGGGGTAGGGGGGACACGTGTACACATGAACATACCCTTGTATGCAGAAAATCAGTACATTTAAATTCATACAGAGAATGTGGGGAAAAAAAAGGAACAGAAAAAGTGTTGCAGTGTTTCCTTTAATCGCACAACATCGCAAGTAACATGGCATTAGATAGTGGAACTATACAATCTTTTACACAAAATACTGCCTATAAAACATGACAAGGCCAAGGCCTGGCTACCTAAACATACAAAAAAATATAAATTTAGGCAAAAAAAAAAAAATGATGATTTGCGCTCCCTCCTAAATTTCTCAAATGAAGCTTTCTGGGGAGCCGAGCTTCCTATTGCTATTTTTCATATTTTGGTGGATTGCTAAGGTGAAATAAGTGAAAGTTTACATCATGCTCAAACTCCATTGGCTCACAGAACACGCAGCTCCCTCCCTCTCATCCAAATATGGTCACTTCTAGCTCCAGGAAAAACAACATGAGACACCAAAAATGTCAAACTCAAGGCTTCAGAACAGAAGTCCACAAACGAATGAGTGACTTTGACGTGGCTATATCCCCTGATTCCTACTGTGTACTGTGTCTGTAAAGGTACTACGACATTACAAAGCTTCGTTTCTCTCTGGTCTCTCTGGTAAATATAGCCTTATCTAGGTTAAAGTGCTATGTGAAACTTCTGAAGATGGACTGTCAGCTGACTAAATAATGTTCGACATACATACACATCACTGTTTGTTATGGACAGTAAATATGTGAGAACTCAAGAGTTTCTCCCACAACTTGTCAGATTGTTGTTTTGTGACGTTAACCTTGTCAGCCTGTAGCCTTTATCTAACAAAAAATTATCAGGAGTAATCCATACACTCATGCAGCACTGAGGGACAGACGATGTGTTGCAGTTTCTCTCATTTTCTGTGATTTGAATGAGGTTGTAATGGTCCTGCAGGTTGTACCATGGTAATTATGGTAATTATTAACACAGCTTTGAAGGTACTCAGTCTGTCTGACTGAGTAAAAACTAACCTCCCCTAGTAAAACATAACCTCACTTCTTGACTAGAGGATTAAAATTTGCTGCCCTGCTCACACTGAGGGTGAGGTCACCAGTAGTAACCAGTAGTGTCCTGTTCCTTTTCATCTGACAGGCCTTCCTGTATGCCGAGCTAATACGATTAAAGGCTTGAGTGTTTTGATAGACTCAAACACATGCTGCTCTGCAGGCTGGACCTAATTTAAGGGCAGTCTTTCAGCAAGGTGCTTATGTCCATTTATGACTCTTTTGGCACACCTCAGCAGAGTGCACTTGGCGTATTCCAGCCCCTGGACAAGAACCTTAATTGAGGGATGCCCTCTGCTTTCATGATCCCACTGCAGTGCCAGACAGATGGTTAATATTGGAGTATTTTTTAATAATTTATTCCTCCTTCTGCACATGGTAACTCCCTTGAAAAAGGGACATCAAGGGAATCTCAATGAGACCTTTTCCAGTTAAATAAAGGTTAAATAAAACATTTTTATAAATTACATACACGCAGAATAAAACTATAAATGCAGCACTTTTTGCTCTTGTTTTTGCTCTCATTTTTCAAGAGTTCAAATAAAAGATCTAAGACTTTTTTCTATGCACACAAAAGACTTATTTCTCAAGTTTTGTTCACAAGTTTAAATCTATGTTGGTGAGTTCTTCTCCTGTGCCAAGATAATCCAGTGACCTGAGAGGTGTGGCATATCAAGATGCTAATTAAACAGCATGATTACTAGAGAGCCTTGAGCTGGTCACCATAGAAGTCCACGCTAATATCTGCAGTTTTATCTTGAAAACAGACAATAATGGCTTGAAGGTCCTGTACATACAACTTACATAATATGCACATTATTATTACTACCAGTGTATGAATGGATTTTAACCTAACTTCAAACAGCAGCTATAGTGTGCAACACTAGTTAACAGTATCTCAATAATACTATATTTATACATATCTATATGTGTAGCTTTAAAATATTATATATCTGTCTATACATAATATCATCACTGCCATATTTATGCTTAGTTTAGATGTTATTTTGAGTATTGATGGTCATGCTGATGCATGTTTCTATTTATTCTTCCTCTATTGTACCTACATTAAAATAAGCATATTAAATAAAAAGCATTATTCCTGTATTGTCAGACAAACATGAAATCATATTACATGTACAGATCGTTTCCTGAGTTCAGAGTGCTGTGAACTTTCTCTGATCATCTCCTGGAAAGAGTGAGTCTTCCATTTATCTGATTAGTTTGGTGGTAAATTGGTCCATTGTCACTTAACTTCCATTAGTGTCCTCTGCTGGTCCTGGCAGGGTCTGTTTCATGACCCAGATGTCCTGTGGACAACAGGAAAGGTTCATTTCTTTCTCAGAGAGGTGAGCAAGTCAATCAGTTCAATTTCATTTTAATGTTAAACTAATACTCTGTAGTTTTACTTATTATTTCCAAATTCTTTTTTTCTTTGGAATCCAGATCTACTGTTACATGTTACTTTTGTCACCATTCCATCATGCCTAAAATTAAGTCCAAATCACTACGAGCGAGTCGAGATGCTGCCGAATGCCAGAGTTTAGCACATATTAGCAGATCACCAGACCATCATTCATAGTGTATTGCTAAATTTAGCATGGTTACAAAGCACCCAGCTAGCTCAACATTCATGTTTCATTTTTCTTGCCGTCCTGGTCTGAATGGTGCAAACAAACCACACAGTCCAGATGGTCAAGACGGATCAGATGAGGAAACAGAGAGGACCGCGGTAAAGGAGCAAAAGTCTCAGAGATCTGGGGAAGGTCGAGGAAAAGGATTGTAATGCCTGAAGGTTCTCAGTAATGTGTATATGCAAATTAACTTGTAATGAAAGTTATCAAATAAATGGAGAGGAGTAAACATTTGCTATATTTCTCTGCCAAATTTAGTGGAGTAGAAGTATAAAGCTGTAGAAAATGGAAATAATCAAGTAAAATACAAGTACTCAATCAAAATTGTGCCTAAATACAGACTGCAGCTTTGTACTTAATGCACTGAGATAAGAGTGAAGCTAATCTTCTCATCGGACTCTCAGCAAGAAAGCATAGCCCCATTTCTCAAAATGACTTTATTACAGTTTACTTGTGCTTTGCTTTGACTGAAACCATACCATCATAAACACCCAACAGTGGTGACATTGCTAAGTCAATCCCACATTAAGTTAAGGGTAAAAGTTTTGATTTTTACATGTGAGGGCACAAAAAGAACAGCTCATCTATTCTCATATACTCTACTGTAAGAATAGTCCTGCTACACGCACATAGCTAATGGCTGGAATCATATACAGGCTGGTATCCAACAACTCCTCCATGATGGATCAGTCTGTTGTTCCAGGTCATAGTGGGACACAGGCTAATGAGACAGGGAAAATGTAAATGGTTTGGAGTCACCACCTTCAGGGACAGGATCAACATGGCTCATCACTCACGTCCCAGCTCAACCTGAAAAAAAAAGAAAACCTGCAAGAGAAAACATCATCCGCACATCAAGCCACATAACATGAAGGAGGACTGAGAAACCACAGGAGGGGGAGCAGGGCAGGACACTAGACACAACCACCAACTGACGCATTACCCCGAATGACATCTGTCCCATCAAAAGACATCACACACTAACTTCCACATGTCCCTGCACCACCCCTAAGTGGAGACTCATTTTCTGCATGGAGAGAGACTGGACCTGTCGGAAACATCCATCTCCACAGGACATAAAATAATAGACCCCAAAATATACAAATCTAATGCACATTTGTTACTAAATATTTCACTGGCACGGTCTCGTCTCTTCAGAGCACAACAAACATTTCACACTGTGGTACAGGGCAAGCAGTTCGGATGGTGAACCAAATGTTGGTTTAATTCATCAGTTTAATCAAACCCAGCTCATGGTAAAAAGACAAATCAGTGTGGATAAATAATAAGAAGCACTATCCCAGTCACTGGAGCACTATGAAAGAGCTACAGACTTCAGCTGGTGAGAGTGAAGGTCAGTTAACCACATCAAGAGCTCTACATAAGAAGTGACCTTTGGGAGTGTGACTACAACGGTACTGTTAGCTAAGATAAACCCTGTTGAAAGTGGGCTCTCATCCAGGAGGGACTTGAGTGACATCTGCAGTGTTGGACAAGGTCAAAAAAAAAAAGAAAAATCAGTGTTACAAACATACCTCCACAAGAAAACTACCCCTGGTGCTCTGAAATATGGTGCTTTAAAGCTGAAGTTGGTAGGATTGAGAGAAGGGTGGATTTAGTTTGAAAAATTGAACGTACAATTTTCTCTCTCTGCTGCGCCCCAGCTCACCACCAAAGCCCCTTCCTGCAGGTTCACTCGGTCTAATTCTTTATTTTAGCCTGCTTTTCTTCATCATCCCTCCTCTGTTTACCTGTACTTGTTGTGTAAACTGTTGTCAGCCAGGCAGTGATGAGCAGTTTTCTCATTGCTTGGTGGTTTGGTGGTTGTTTGTTCACCAATCCATCCACTCACTAAAGACACAGAGCTTGACCAAGTCAGAGCATGCACGGGAGGTGAGCTGTCCACTGCCTGTGAAGGAGCAGTGATTGACACTCCATCACGCACTCCTCCTGGCTCTGATTGGTTGTTTTGATTTTGGAGTGGTGAATTCTTGTCAAATGGCTAACTCAGTAAGTAATCAGGCTAACTAAATGGTGATGAATGAGAATCCTGTCGAACAAGTGGTTCACTTCTCTGTGGTATTATCAAAATATGGGTCCCCCAAGTGCCATATTACAACATCCTACAGACATTTATGGCTGACTAGCATTTTTTACTGTAACACCAGCAACTATTGCCAGTTGCTATTTATCTTCTGTGCCCACTCCTTCCCTCAAAGTTTGTGTTTTAATTGAGTGCGAAAATACATTTATAGTATTTTTACAGATAATTTACATGGAACTTAAAAAATATAGGCACAGTAATGTTACTTAACCTGTGAGAGTAGTGAGTGACATAATTGATGTTTTAAGGTAACTAGACTACTGAGAAATGCTCAGTGGGGTCTGATGACTACATTTGCAATGACTCATCCTATCCTCTTCAACAATTAATGTACATATATTTAAAATTACACTTGACATCAAGGATGGATGAAAATATTATTTCCAAATGAAGTTTGCTTGCTTCAACAACCTCGCTCCTTCAGGTGGGCATAGAGCATGCCAGAATCATTGTTTTGAAATATCTTGTTCTCACTGGACCAACATATGCTTATTTCATTCATCAGAATTTTCAATGAGTGAAAGTTAAAGATACCTGGAGTCATGTCACTCCCTCTGGTGAACACAAGAAACTCTTACTCTTACTCTCTACTGTTCACAGAAAGCTGCAGCTAAATGAACAGTGATATCAACTAACCTTTGTTAATGAAAAAACAAAGCGGACTAAATTAGTGCTCAGTGAGGTCGAACTGTTAAGGTTCTGCTCTGTTAACACACTGCAGAGGCTGCGTAAATGACATGGTTAATACAGTGTGTTTTGGTTTATAATATAATTTGTATTACATTTGAACATACTTTATTAGATTATACTGTATTATATGTATGTATTGGATTGAATTATATTAATTTTATTAGATTGCATACAACACCACTTCAGTCCATGTACAAAAGGGTAAAGATCTTTTAATGATTTTGTATTAAAGCCAAAATTCAAAGGAGGCCATGTTCATTTTCTTGAATTGAGTCACTGTTGAGACACACACACATACACACACTCTAAAGTCGGTAAATAAGTACAGAAACAGATGGAGGAAAATAGCTGATATGACACTGCCCCCTTGTGGTTGATGTAATTAGTCCATTGAGAAATATTTCAAAATGAAGCAAAAATATCTTCTATTCCAACCAGCATACAAAGGTCTATTTACATTTGCACGGCGTCTCATGAAATTTAGTCATGATGTCTCTTTGTCTACATCCAAGCTTCTAAACAATTACATCTGGATTTGGATGCAGTCCTGGTCTACCTGTCGGTGAACCAACACGTTGGTCTTCATGAGCTGTAGTATGTGCATGAAATGTCTATGGTCCAACTGTGAGGCCTGTAGCCAGGTGATGTAATTATCCTGAAAGAAACAAGGAAATAACGAGGTAGGTTTTGTTCAGTCTTTATTTACATACACATGCATTTCAGCTGTCTACACTACACTGTTCTTCTTATATATTAAAGAATAAAAAAATTTAGTTTCCAAAGGAAAATATTATTTTCCACATTGTTTGTTTTGTTAATGAATTAGAAACTGTACTTACAATGCCACATTCACTTTGTATCATTCACCACCAATTATGAGCAAAACAGCTCACGTCGGCCTTGGAAGTGTAATTCAGTGAAAGATACCTGGAATTTCCTACACCAGATATATCAACAAACCACTAACAACATGGCTCTAAAGCCTACATTGCTGGAAGTAACATTGCATAAAATAAATTCAGGTCATTTAAAAAGCGATTCTTGTTATGGAGCAACTTTTCTGTGTCCATGAATTACTGCTTCATTTTTTCTTTAGGATGTGCCAAATATTTACAACATATGGCTTAAAGTTCAGTTATAGATTAAGGACTTCTTCATCACATAAACACATTGTAAATACATTTTTTTTTTTCTTCACTGACCTTTTTTGTTACAAGCACTCAATTGTATTATGTCTCCACGACAAAGTAATTAACCTCCATATTAAGTACACAACATCAAATTATAAAACAATAAATGCTAAAAGATTATTTGATTATTGTATAGACCATGTTAAAGACTGATATACAGTTGCCATATATTTGCACACTATATTAACACAACTAAAGACTTTAAAACTCAAACAGATTATCAGTGAGTCAAAAGTTTAAACACTAACATTGTGTCTGAGACCTGTACAAACCTCAGCCCAAAAGATTCAACTGAACCCTAAGACCACTACAAAGGAGCTGGGGAAGGAGTTGGAGACACGAGGCACCAGTCTATCTACATCCATTACTAAGAGGCCTGACAGGCTGCCGTGCAGGGAAGAAGCCCTGCTCCATTAAAAATAAAAAGTCTGCAGATGATCACGAGGACACAGACATAGCCAAGAGGGTCGCTGATCAGATGAGACAAGAATCAAACTTTTTGGCCACAATGATCCGCACTGTGTTGAAAAAAACTGAAGCATTATGCTGTGGGGTGGCGGTGCTGAAAATGGGATTGGTGCACTCCAGAAAATAGATGGCATCACGAGGAACATATTATTTTTAAATTAATATGATAGAATAAGGAACACATATTTACTGTTACACAGAGGTTCCTGCCAGTCTGAAGGTGAGAGCCTGCTGCTGCCAGCTGCACGTGGCCATCTCACAGGGGAGACGATGCCTCCTCGAAGCAAAAATCTGAATTTAATTCCAGTATGATTTCATGTGTGTGTGTGTGTGTGTGTGTGTGTGTGTGTGTATCTGTGTGTTTGAAATTCTGCTGCCAAGTGTTAGCCTGTGTGAGTGACTCACTTCTGTAATGACAACAAAGCGAAGAGAGCTCAGGAAAGTTTGACAGGCCATTTAACACAGTAATACAGTCTGATGCTAATCCCTCCAACACCTACGACAGATATCGTAGTCTGTCTGCTAAATTTCATTCGAATGTAAGTGGAAAAAAAGCTTCTCAGATGAGTAGTTCAAACAGTTTACGCACAGTTACCTGTATGAGAAACAGCCATCTGTCTCAGGACCCCAGTGAGAAACACATGAATGTAAACTTACATCCAAACAATCCATAAAACACTTAAAAAAATCTAAATCTCTTCTGATGAGTTGTAATTGCATAGTGACCCGTAGTTTTAAACATAGTCCATTTTGTTAACAAGTCAAAGTATTTGGCATGTAAAACTTAAATGAACCACATCTCAAACTCAGATTTAAGTAAGATTATTATCTTGAAAGGTCCTAAATAAGACATTAAGAACGTAAATGTATTTGCAGTGTAAACATATAGAGGCGTTAGTGTCCTGATGAGAGGTCTGTCTTTGCAGCATGTTTATACAGAGACAGAGAGTGAAATCTCTCACCTTTTCACAGTGAGATGAAGGCGAAGTGAGTCTGAAGTGTTCAGATGAAGACATCCACAACCATTAAACTAGCTAACGTTAGCAGGATAGCTAACAAGCTAATGGCTCCAAGAAAGCAACAGCAGGGACCGACTGTGTGTGTGTGTGTGAACAGAGACCCTGGCCCTTCCTGTTATCCTCCTGCAGTCTTTTCCCTCTCTCCTCTGAACATTTCCCCTCCAGTCAGCCGTCAGAGTGGACAAAGACTAAAGACATTACAGCTCCTCACACTGCTGTTGAGAAGTGACAGTGAGGATGAATCCACTTTTTAATCCTCGAAAATCCCTTAAAAATCAACCCTGTAAAGTTCTCCTCCCTCCAGTAATCAGCTGTGGATCAGAGCACAATCTGCTGAGACTCCAGATGTTTCTTCCTCCAGACTGTCCAGCTCTGTCCTCGACTCTCTCCTCCTAAACTCCACAGCTGTCTGTCAGTGAGGAGCTCTGTCCCTTCACTGGTCCTCCCCACACAACACTGTTACAATACAACTATTACTTTTTATTATAGACTATTTACAGACATTTTGCTATGTTTGTTTTGTTTCTGTTGAATGAGTTTGAATGAAGTGTGTCCAAATTACACATTTGTTCTGGTCTTAGATGTTGTGCTCCAGTGTGACAACTACTGGTTCTGAATGTCATATGTAGCCTTTAATTTTGAGGATTCAAAGCTGCAGTAAGGTAGTAAACCTTTTGGCCACTTGGCAGCAGCGCAAAAAGCTACACAGTTATATTGGTAACACAATTAACCTCCCTCTCTTGGGAGAATTGTGTGAAGAATTTTGAAACACTCAATATCTTAATGTTGAGAAATGCATGTTACCAAATAAAAGGCATCGTACAGTTGATATAGCTAACACTTGCACAGAGAGCAGACACAGAGCATTATCATTATTTTGTTTGTGCTTGTGTCCACCTGATGAATGTAAGTGAGTAATATTTGCTGGGTTTTGGTTTCCACCGACTCTTGAGGGGGCGTCTGGCCTTTCTAAATGCTCCACTATGTTCACCGGCTAATCTCTAACTGGGTGTGTCTGCCATTTGGTGCTGGGCAGGTAGTGCATAGTGCGTTTTAGAGCTTTTTTCACAGACAACAGCTGCCTGCTGCTGCTGGTAGTAACACTGATGAGAGCCATGAGACAGAAGCAAGACAATAAAGCTGCAGGCCGTTACATAAAAACAGTGAGTTAAAAGATGCTGAAATGCTCACCAAGGGGAAATGCAGAGCTGGTGATGAATCTCTGGACTTGTCGATACCAGTGATCCCTCTAACATTACACAGTCATTTGATCCACTGTAAATGTTAAAATATTGATTCCAAACTGACACGCGAGCATTTTCTTCTCCGATGAGCCTTGTGCTGCGCCAAGTATATCATGTTTGATACATACGTTTTTGAGACCTCTACATCATCACTTTGATATTTTTTCTCTGAAAAACCTGATTTGTACAGTCAAAATGCTGGAAAATACAAAATAACAAAAAAAATAAATAAAAATGCAGAATGTAGCTAAAATTATACAAATTAAAAATCATACATGCAAACTGATATTTAATTTTTTCTTTTTTTATTTGTCAGAAGGTCCAATAAACACTCCAGTTTAAAAAATAAAAAAATTCTGGCAATTATTTCATGGTTCAAGTTTTACAGGAAAAGGTTTACAGGAGTTGGATGTAGGCAAATAAAACTACTTGGGCATGTAAATCTACTGCTGCCATACATACAATATTTTTCTGACTGACTTTATCCAAGTCATACACTTTGTTGAGCCGTCTATCCACTCCAACTTTCTCATAAGAGGTTTTGGCACTATTTAACGCCAGGCTACATCCTGAGTATTATAATTGACACAGATGCATGAGGTCATTGTTAGGATAATGGAAACATGAGTCATTTCAAGTACTCATCTACACTGCAGTAATTGTAATTTGTATAATATCTGGAATTCACATTTCAGTTAGTCTAAACTTCATTGTAATTATGTTATGTAAATATTGTTATTGTAGGCTCCAATCAATTTCAGCCACACTGGTTAGAATGTAATTAGAGATATACATAATATACATAATATCAGGACCACTCATGAATAAATTTCATGTAGTTGTAATGTAAATTAGGTTAACATAATACAATGGTTTGCCATAAAGCTAGCATCCAGCATTCAGGAAACTTGTGCAGTCAGTGGGGTCAGATTCTAATCCAGTTCATTGTCAGGGCACAGCACAAAACCTATACAACAAAAACACTTGTGCAGTACAGGAGGCAGCTGCAATTCAGTGTAGATATTTGTTCATAATTTGATCTTACTATGTCATGTCTGAGCTGCCACTTTTCTTAGCCACTTTCCTTCCTTGGCTTTCTGTAACAAAGACAAGATGAATAGAAGAAAGAAGATAGTAGAATGTGAGAGATGGAAGGGATAGGAGGGAACTGGAAATTATGCAAAGAAAAGGAAGTGAGTGTACGAATGAATGAATGGCTTGTGTATCCCATTCCTGAAGCAGTAAATGTAGAAGAATGGTGGTGTTTAGTGGAAGCATCGCTCAGAACAAATAACAAATGATTGGAACCATAAAAAAAGAGTGTCATCCAGCAGGTGGTAATGAGGGCCTGAATCAATGCAGCTATTCATCACAATGGAATTTACATCCACTCAGATCAACAATGCTATTCTTACAGCTGAGAGAGAGAGAGAGAGAGAGAGAGAGAGAGAGAGAGAGAGAGAGAGAGAGAGAGAGAGAGAGAGAGAGAGAGAGATTTTGATTTTTACAAAAATACTTTATTTACACTCTTATATTTACAATCAAGTTAGTGAAACAGTGCAAAAAAGAAAAACCCTTCTTGTAGTTTTGTTATATAAAAAAATAAGTTAAGACATAAAAACATGTGCAAACTGTAGCTTGTTGTCGACAACTGAACAGATGATATCATTATAGCACCATTTTTGTTTAAAATCTTCAATAGCTCCTACATGCTTATAAAATCTGAACTCAAGCCAGAGTCTGGCTCTAATGTTGCACAGCCAGATTGATTTGGCCCTCTTGCCCTTCTCTGTTTTCCACCCTGTTTTTCCTACTGAGGTAAATTGCCATTTTTGCCTCTCCTGTAAGGAAGTTTAGGAGCTGCCATTTTTCTTTGTTTTCTTTTCTATATCCTGCTCCCATGATAAAAACTTTCTTATTAAAAGCTACCCCAAAGAGACTAAAAACCAATGTTAAAAGAGCGAAGAAATTTGTGAGTCTCTTACACTCACTAAAAACATGGAAAATAGTCTCGTGGCAACCACAGAATGGACACTTGCTAGAAACGGCAGGATTGAAGAACAGAGATAAAAGCATTTGAAGGCTACGGCACCGTGTAAAATTCTCCACTGGAGGTCGGCAGTCCGTTTTTTGAGGGGAGGTTTGTATAAAAACTTCCACTGTGGGTTCGGTCCGGTTTCCTCAGGACAGTTTTTGGGTCCACACAGTGGGAGGTCTGTTGCTCAGTCCTTTTTTATTGATGCTTTTGACGCAGTTGTTATATAGCGTCTTTTTGTCAACTTTGTGTACAGTCATCTTGTCCGGGTTGACGACAGTGAGCAGGGGGCCGGTCAGATCTCCCAACTCAGGGCTCAAACAGACATCAGGAAAAGAGTCTGCTGGGTTCGGTGCGATTTTTCCTTGGCTGGAATCTATCAGGAGGCTCCTTTCTTTTCCCGAGAGTTTCTGCCTCCAGAGGCTGAGGATCCTTCCTGCCACCCGGACCAAATGAAAACTCAGCAGCGAGCTCAGGGCTTCAGCATCTCCCAGCGCCGGCGCCACTGCATCCACCAGCTGCTGCAGGCTCAGCGTCCTCGACCTGCAGAGGGCCGCTGTCAGACCAGGAGCGACGCTGCTGCTGCTGCTGATGTCCAGTCTGGCCCCGTGTACTGGCCCCGTGCAAGAGGCTCCTTCAGCAACCAGTGCAGAGAGTTGTGCTTATCATTTCTTTAGCTGTTAAAAAGAGCCCAGGATTTAAAAACACCCTGATAAAACGGAGGTAACCCATTTAGTTTTAGAAATTTAATATTAGTTAAAAACAGAGTCGCATCCAGCCCCAGATTATTTACTCGTCTGAAAATACAGCTGGCCACATCTCTCCAGACTAAGTCTACTGGCCCAGTCAGGTATTTTTGAACGAACTGTATTCTAAAAGTAGCTGTCCGGCTGGCCAGGCCCTGTCCCCCCTCCTCTCTGGTTAAAAACAGCACCCCTTGTGGCACCCAGTGCAGACCCTCCCAAAAAAAATCAACCATTTTTCTCTGAATTTAAACTAGCAGGTTTGGTGGAGGGTCTACACACATCAACCGGTGCCAGAGCTGGGATGTCAGGTTGTTTAAAACCAGAACTCTACCTTTAAAAGACATTTGAGGGAGTAACCACTTCCACTTCATTAGCTTTCCTTCTATTTTTTCTGTTACACCTTCCCAGTTCTTCTGAACTATGGCGTCCTTCCCCAGATACACTCCTAAGTACTTAAACCCATTTTTTCCCCAGGTCAGGTTCTGGGGAAGGACCGGGAGACCGCTACGCCACTCACTGACAGCGAGGGCTTCACTTTTCTTCCAATTTACCCTCGCTGCCGATGCAATGGTGAAATTGCTCACAATTTTTGCCAAGGAGTCTACATCTTTTTGGTTCTGAATAAAAACAATGACATCATCGGCATATGCCGATAAAACAATGTTCTTACTAAAACCAGGTAAAAGCAGTCCTTGAGTACTGGAACGTATTTTGTTCAACAGGGGTTCCAGAGAGAGTGCATAGAGCATCCCTGACAGAGCACAGCCCTGCCGGACACCTCTATGCACCCTGAAGGGAGCACACAGACTACCATTGATCTTCAGCACACTCTCAATGTCACTATATAACACCTTGATCTTAGCTATGAAACCAGCGTTGAACCCAAAACTCTCCATAACTTTCCACAGGAAGTTGTGTTCAATGCGGTCAAAAGCCTTTTCCTGATCTAGGGAAATCAGACCAGTATCTATTCCCAATGAACTGGAGACCTCCAAAACATCTCGAATTAGGTAGACGTTGTCTACCATGGACCTGCCGGGCACGCAATAGGTCTGGTCCCGGTGGATGACTTGCTCCATAGCTTCCCTCAGCCTGTTGGCTAAGGCCTTGGACAGAAGCTTGTAATCCACACAGAGCAACGACACAGGGCGCCAGTTTTTAATGTCCTGCAGGTTCCCCTTCTTTTGTAGCAGTGTGAGGACTGCTCTGCGGCAGGACACCGGCATGGAACCATAAGTCAGACTTTCGTTAAAAACATCTAAAATGTCTGCTGCTAAAATGTCCCAGAAGGCTTTATAAAATTCAACCGTCAGGCCGTCGATGCCCGGAGCCCTCTGCCCCTGCATGCTTTGCAGGGCCGCTTGAAGTTCACACAACCTCAAAGGCTCTGCTAGCCGGGAGGCAGCTCACTGCAGAACTCCTCCTGCAGTGTGTTATCCTCTTCATACTCCAAGGAGTAGAGGGAACAGTAAAACTCAACGGCCCGCCTTCTGATCTGACCCGGTTCCACAAGTTCCTGCCCTGCGTCAGATAACAAAGCGTGGATTACCTTCTTCTATCAGTTTTTCCTCTCCAGGCCGAAGAAGAAGCCAGAGGGAGTATCCATCTCTGTGATGTTTTAAAACCTGGACCTGACCAGTGCCCCCTGTACTTTACTTTCTAACAGGTTGGCTAAGGCCAGTTTTTTGACTTTGAGGATTTCAATACATCCTCGATCTCCCGTGGACTCACTCATTTCCTCTAGTTCCACTATATCGCTCTCCAGATCTTTCATAGATCTGGTGATATCTCAAGTGACATTAAGGGTGTGCTGTTGACAAAGAAGCTTGATCTCAGTCTTACCATGGTCCCACCACTGCCTAAGACTGTTAAAATCACCCTTCCTCTGTCTAAAAACACTCCAAAAATAAATAAGGATCTCTTTTTATAAGGATGACTTTTTGTCATTTGCTAAAACTTTTTGGCATAATGTCTCCTATGCAAACATGACATTCAACCAGGGAATGATCAGTAAAAACAGCAGGTATAATTCTACACATTTTAAAAATATTAAAATGATGTTTAAAACTGTAAATACGGTCTAACCTGGCTGAGGAGATCCTACTCTCTCTAAGGTGGGACCATGTGTACTGTCCTGGCGTCTGCATGTGCATCCTCCTCCACACATCCACCAGGCCATGAGTGTGAACCAGCTGCCTCAGAGCACGCTGAGATGCTGGATGAGGCTCTGCATGATTACGATCTAAAAGCTCATTCTCAGTACAATTAAAATCCCCACCCAAGAATAAAAAATCCTCCGATGCACAGGTATTTAAAACATCATTTAACTTGTCTAAAAACAGCTTTCTCTCTGCACCGTTTGTTAGGAGCGTAGACATTAATAAAAGCAGCCGTAAACTGTTCGAACTGAGCTTTAACTAAAAATAACCTCCCCTCAATACAATGTTTGACCTCCAACGAGACTGGAGAGAAGCTTCCTAGAGAAGAGGAAACCCACTCCTCCACTAAGAGCTGTGTTGTGGCTCAAAATGGCTTCCCCTTCCCATTCCCTCCTCCATTCTGTCTCATTTCCACCATCACTGTGAGTCTCTTGTACAAACATAACATCAATGTGTTTTATTTTGATGGTTTCATAAATCAGTGCTCTCTTTTTTACATCTCTGGCTCTGTTAACATTTAAAACTCCCACTTTAAAATTATGCATATTAAGTGAGATGTTGAAAACCAAAATTAAAACCAATAAATTAATTAAAAAACACACTGAAATTTTTTGCATCATCATTGTTCAATTGTCTTTTTAACTTTAAGCACAAGTTTTTTTAATCTAAAAACCTCCTGGTCAGTGAGGCCTGACTCTTCCCTTTGACTCATATGGAGTCTGGCTGATGTGTAAAATATTGATAACTCAGGGAAATGTTCTTCAATTTTTACACCGTGCTGATTCTTTGTTTGTTGGAGGAAGATTTTTAAATCTTCCACCGTGTACAATTTTCTTTGTTGGCTGCTGGTCATTTTAAAGCCTGGTATGTCACTATTGTCTCGACACACACTCATCTTCACTCCCACTTTCTTCTGCTTGTACAGACTTCCTCCCTGTTTCTTCCCCAACTTTACTAGACTTTGACTCAGCTGCTGCACTTCTGGTTTTTCTTCTGCGTTTATTTGCAATTTTTGGATTAGATGCTGCTGCCCCAGCTTCCTCCACCAGCTCACTCCAAGCAACACCATCCTCCACTTAACTTGTGAGGCTGATTTCCATCTTCCATGTCTATGTTACTTGACCCACCAGTCTTCCCCAACTGTGCCTCTGTGATCTCACCTGTCTGACCCTTTTGTGTCTCACTGCCTTCGCCTATTTTGTTTATTGCTGACACACACACCTCACTTTCATCTGTTTGTTTTTCCCCTCCCACCTCACTTTCATCTGTTTGTTTTTCCCCTCCCACCTCACTTTCATCTGTTTGTTTTTCCCCTCCCACCTCACTTTCATCTGTTTGTTTTTCCCCTTCTACCTCACTTTCATCTGTTTGTTTTTCCCCTTCTACCTCACTTTCCCCTACCTCACCTACACCTTGTTCAGCCTGTTCGTCCTGTTCACCCTCCTTCTCACCGTGCCCATCACCCTGGTGTACCGGCACAGACACAGCAGCCACACGCCTTCAGACCTCCCCGGGCGGGGACGACACGCCACGCATTGTAAGCCTTGCGGCGCCGCAAGCCGTCAGCATGGACGCGCCTGCACCTGTGAGCCCCGCCGCCATGCTGGACACCCCGAGCGGAGAGCCCGCCGGAGGTTAAGCTCCTCTCCCCTGTTGTTCAGTATCATGTAAAGCTGTCTCCGGTGAGACACTACGTGTTTCAGCAGCTGAGACTTACATCCAGACAGGATCTTTCTGATCGGGGAGACCACTTTCCCGTGTCTGGAGAGCTCTCTGCTCAGAAACTCATCAGTGATGAACGGAGGGACATTTGACAAGACGACTTTGGTTGCGGGCTGCGTTAGCGGCAGCACCGGCACAAACATGTCGTTCACCGTGACGCCTGTCTCGATGACACGGTTTACCTTGTCCACCTGATCCAGGAAGAGGACGACAGGCGCTGTTCATCCTCGCGGCCGACTTGATGCTGCTGTGTCCGACCTTCTCCCCCACAGAGAAAAAGAAGAAACCTGAGGAAGAGCCACAGATGAGGGATCCCTCTCCCTGGGACGGACAGATGTGCAATAGATGCCACATGTACAGAGAACATCATCAGTCATATATGGAGTTAAACATGGGTCGTAATAAACTGTAGATAAACTGAGTTCATGGGTTTAGTCCATGTGTGAAGGTATCACAAGGTAATGGAAATGAGTCCATGAGTCCAGGTGCATCTCTAGGTGTCCTCATATGGAGCTCTGGGCCACTCGACCTTCTCTCCACAACACAGACACAGATCATGTCCCCACCAGGCCAGTGAACCTCAGACAGATGGACCACAACCAGAATCAGTGAGGAACCTGCAAGACTGGAGAGAACAAAGAGGACCGGGGCTCCGGCAGTAACATGCACTTTACAGGACATAAGAGTATTCACATTAACCACTTTAACACTTTAACCAATTTAACCAATTTAACTACTTTAACCAGTTTAGCCACTTTAACCAGTTTCTAAAAGTGACTCCAGTTTGCACTACTACCATAATATGAGTAAAGGAAGGAGAGGAAGAGGAAGCAGAGAAAGAGGAAGCAGAGACAGAGGAAGAGGGAGAGGTGCCCGATGCATCATGGGAGCCCCCCGGCAGTCTAAACCTATAGCAGCATAACTAAGGGCGAGCCTGTGCCCACCCTAACTATAAGCTTTATCAAAAAGGAAGGTTTTAAGTCTATTCTTAAACACTGACACTGTGTCTGCCTCTCGGACCCAGACTGGGAGCTGGTTCCAGAGAACAGGGCCTGATAGCTGAAGGCTCTGCCCCTAGACTACTTCTGGAAACCCTGGGAACTACAAGTAAGCCTGCGTTTTGGGAGCGCAGCGCTCTAGTCGGTTGATAAGGAGTTATCAATTCATTAAGATATGATGGTGCCAGACCATGTAGAGCCTTATATGTGAGGAGTAGGATTTTAAAATCCACTCTAAATTTTAGAGGGAGCCAATGCAGAGAAGCCAATACTGGAGTAATATGGTCTCTTTTCCTGGTTTTAGTCAGCACCCGAGCAGCGGCATTCTGGACCAGCTGTAGAGTCTTTAACGACTTGTTCGGGCAGCCTGATAAAAGTGAATTACAATAATCCAGCCTGGAAGAGACAAATGCATGGACTAATTTTTCAGCATCGCTTTGGGACAAAAAGTGCCGAATTTTTGCGATGTTGCGCAGGTGGTAAAAGGCAGACCTTGAAATATGCTTAATATGGGTGTCGAAGGACATATCCTGATCAAATAAAACCCCGAGGTTCCTTACAGTGGTGCCGGAGGCCCAGTTAATGCCATCCAGCAAGGCTATCTTAGGAGAAAGCGTGTTCCTCAGGTGTTTCGGACCTAATAGGATCACTTCAGTTTTATCTGAGTTCAACAACAGGAAATTTCTGGTCATCCAAGCCTTTATATCTTTAAG
Source organism: Scortum barcoo (assembly GCA_023238725.1). NCBI lineage: Eukaryota > Metazoa > Chordata > Actinopteri > Centrarchiformes > Terapontidae > Scortum > Scortum barcoo. The sequence goes on from CM041554.1 coordinate 26,405,620, forward strand.
GCAGGCCTGGAGTTTCAGGAGCTGATCAGTTTTGTCTGTGGCTCCACTGATAAATAATAATTGGGTGTCATCAGCATAACAATGGAAATCTATGGAGTGCCTCCTGATGATATTGCCAAGGGGCAGCATATACAAAATAAACAGAATTGGACCTAGCACTGAACCTTGTGGAACTCCATGACAGACTTTAGTATGCACAGAGACAGAGGATTCATTATTAATATGAACAAACTGAGACCGATCTGATAAGTATGATCTGAACCAGTTTAATGCAGACCCTTTAATACCAAGCAGTTTTTCCATTCTCAGCAACAGGATGTGATGGTCAACTGTATCAAAGGCAGCACTGAGGTCTAACAGGACAAGTACAGACAGAAGCCCTCTATCTGATGCTGTCAACAGGTCATTAGTGACTTTCACAAGTGCTGTTTCTGTGCTATGGTGAGCTCTAAATCCTGACTGAAAAACTTCAAAAAGACTATTACTGTGGAGATAATTACATAACTGGCTGGCAACGGCTTTCTCTAGAATCTTAGACAAAAAGGGGAGGTTGGATATTGGTCTATAATTGGCTAACACATCTGCATCAAGTGTAGGTTTTTTGATCAATGGTTTAATTACAGCTACTTTAAAAGACTTGGGTACAAAGCCTGACACCAGAGACAGATTAATAATATGCAGCAGTGATGTACCAATAAATGGGAAAACTTCCTTAAGCAGCGTAGTTGGGATGGGGTCTAGGAGACAAGTTGTTGCTTTCGATGATGAAACTAACGAGGATAATTCGGGAAGGCCAATTGGAATAAAACTGTCTAAGCAATTGTCAGGTTTTAATGTATCTGCTCCTAAATTTCCTGAGTCTGAAGGATCGGAGTCTAACGAGGGCAGATCCTGACAAATTTTGTCCCAAATATTCAAAATCTTGTCATTAAAGTAGCTCATGAAATCATTACTACTTAAACTTAAGGGAATGCAGGGTTCAATAGAGCTATGGCTCTGTGTCAGCCTGGCTGAAAAGAAACCTAGGGCAGTTCTTATTTTTCTCTATTAATTCTGAATAGTAGGCTGCTCTGGCATTACACAGGGCTTTCCTATACGTTTTGAGACTCTCTTTCCAGGCTAGGCGAGAGTCCTCCTCTTTGGTGGAGCGCCATATCCTTTCCAATTGTCGCGTTGTTTGTTTTAACTTGCGAGTTGCAGAGTTAAACCATGGTGCCAGTCTCTTCTGTTTTATAATCTTTTTTTTAGGGGCGCAACAACAGAGTCCAGAGTGCCTCTGAGTGAGTCCATGGTGTTTCTAACAAGTTGGTCAATTTGGGGGGAGCTCAAAAAATCATGAGAGTCGTCAGAGATACTAGGAAATCTTACTGACTTTAATGCTGTCGGAATTGCTTCCTTAAATTTAGTCCTAGTACAATCAGGTAACCATCTAGTGAACACTAATTTTTCTAGAGGTGCATAGTCCAGTAATAGGAATTCAAATGATACTAAGTAGTGGTCTGATAACACAGGATTTTGGGGGGAGACTATTAAGTGCTCAATATCAATACCATAGGTGAGGACCAAATCAAGGGTGTGATTGTGACAGTGAGTTGGAGAATTTACTCTCTGAGAAAACCCAATGGAGTCCAATAATGAGATGAATGCTGTGCTTAAGACTGTCACTATCCATGTCCACATGAATATTAAAATCACCTACAATAATTACCTTGTCATTTTCAAGGACTAAATTTGAAAAGAACTCTGAAAATTCAGATAAGAATTCAGAGTATGGGCCTGGGGGGCGGTACACTACAGCAACTAGTATTGGCTTTGTGCTCTTCCAGGCTGGAGATGAAAGAGTAATAGTAAGGCTTTTCAAATGAGCTGTAGCCCTCTTTAGGCCGAGAATTTATTAATAGGGCTGAATTAAAAATGGCTGCAACTCCACCTCCTCGTCCAGTGTCTCGAGGAACATGAATGTTAGAATGACTCGGTGGAGTGGATTCATTTAGGCTAACAAATTCTTCCTGACCTAGCCAGGTCTCAGTAAGGCAGAACAGGTCTATATCAGAGTCTGATATCAAATCATTTATCAGAACAGCCTTAGAGGCCAGAGATCTGATGTTTAAGAGGCCACACTTAATTTTCTTATTATGCTGTTGCTGAGTTGCTACAGCAGTTGTGTTAATTTTTATTAGATTTTTATGAATAACTCCCCTTTTTGGTTTTAAGAGTTTAAATGGTCGCTGGGCAGACACAGTTTCTATTCTATATTGGGTGTGCAGCTGCTCTAATGGAGGCGCAGAGAAGCGTGTAAGACTGCAACTCTGCTTACTGGTCCCAACTCTGGTATGTCATGAATTAGGACTAATAAAACTTTCTATATTTCACTAGACAGGAGAGCGGCTCCAGCCAAAGTGGGATGAGATACCATCTCTCCTAATCAGGCCAGATCTCCCCCAGAAAGTATGCACAATGTTTCACTTTTTCCACATTTTGTTATGTTACAGCCTTATTCCAAAATGGATTAAATTCATTTTCTACACAACACTACACAATGACGTGAAAATTTGGAGTTTTTGGCAAATTTATTAAAAAAAAAAAAAAAAAATCACATGTACATAAGTATTCACAGCCTTTGCTCAATACTTTGTTGATGCACCTTTGGCAGCAATTACAGCCTCAAGTCTTTTTGAATATGATGCCACAAGCTTGGCACACCTATCTTTGGGCAGTTTCGCCCATTCCTCTTTGCAGCACCTCTCAAGCTCCATCAGGTTGGATGGGAAGCGTCAGTGCACAGCCATTTTCAGATCTCTTCAGAGATGTTCAACCAGATTTAAGTCTGGGCTCTGGCTGGGCCACTCAAGGACATTCACAGAGTTGTCCTGAAGCCACTTCCTGCTCAAAGATGAACCGTCGCCCGAGTCTGAGGTCAAGAGCGCTCTGGAGCAGGTTTTCATCCAGGATGTCTCTGTACATTGCTGCATTCATCTTTCCCTCTATCCTGACTAGTCTCCCAGTTCCTGCCACTGAAAAACATCCCCACAGCATGATGCTGCCACCACCATGCTTCACTGTAGAGGATGGTATTGGCCTGGTGATGAGCGGTGCCTGGTTTCCTCCAAACATGACGCCTGGCATTAACGCCAAAGAGTTCAATCTTTGTCTCATCAGACCAGAGAATTTTGTTTCTCATGGTCTGAGAGTCCTTCAGGTGCATTTTGGCAAACTCCAGGCGGGCTGCCATGTGCCTTTTACTCAGGAGTGGCTTCCGTCTGGCCACTCTACCATACAGGCCTGATTGGTGGATTGCTGCAGAGATGGTTGTCCTTCTGGAAGGTTCTCCTCTCTCTACAGAGGTACGCTGGAGCTCTGACAGAGTGACCATCGGGTTCTTGGTCACCTCCCTGACTAAGGCCCTTTTCCCCCGATCGCTCAGTTTAGACGGCCGGCCAGCTCTAGGAAGAGTCCTGGTGGTTCTGAACTTCTTCCATTTATGGATGATGGAGGCCACTGTGCTCATTGGGACCTTCAAAGCAGCAGAAAGTTTTTCTGTACCCTTCCCCAGATTTGTGCCTCGAGACAATCCTGTCTCTGAGGTCTACTGACAATTCCTTTGACTTCTTGCTTGGTTTGTGCTCTGACATGAACTGTGAACTGTGGGACTTTATATAAACAGGTGTGTGCTTTTCCAAATCAAGTCCAATCAACTGAATTTATGACAGGTGGACTCCAATTAAGCTGAAGAAACATCTCAAGGATGATCAGTGGAAACAGGATGCACCTGAGCTCAATTTTGAGCTTCATGGCAAAGGCTGTGAATACTTATGTACATGTGATTTCTTAGTTTTTTATTTTTAATAAATTTGCAAAAATCTCAAAAAAAAAATCACATTGTCATTATGTGGTGTTGTGTGTAGAATTTTGAGGAAGAACATGAATTTAATCCATTTTGGAATAAGGCTATAACATAACAAAATGTGGAAAAAGTGAGTCATTGTGAATACTTACTTTACTTTATGGTGGACATACCAAATATTAAATTTAAAAGTGGATCAAAACAGAAGAACTCACTTCATCTGATATTTGTTGTGCTTAGAGCAACCATTTGTATATTTCATGAACATTATGAAATTAAATCATGTTTCAGATCTGTCAGGTGTTCTGATAATTTTGGCCACCACAGTATATATATATATATATATTTTTTTTTTTTTTAGATGTATTTAATGTATTCTGGAACAAGTATATGTCTAAAAATAGGAAGATATATAAGAAATATACAGTAGTTGAATATTTAGTATATTGAAAATAAATAAAATGTATCTTTAATCTTGATTATATGTTGAAATTCTGTTCACACATAATTTGAATGATTTATTTTTAGGAGTCCTAAATGTCCAGGAGAAGCAGTCTGGTACTGGTGGCCACTGCAGCTCCACTGGATGTAGTTTCCATGCTCAAGGGCACCTCAATAAAAGGACAGTCATAGGGGAATAGGAGAATACTGCCTTTGATCTTTCTCCCATATTACCACTGCCACATGCTTTGTCAGCCATACTGAAAACACTGCAGGTAGATGAAGATGCAGACAGTGGACACTGGCCTCAACAGTCACAAGTGCTTCCTTTCCTCCTCACTGGGTATTGTGCTACAGTTTTCCATTAGTGCTGACAGCAGGGCCATTGCATGGCCCATAAAGTTTGTATGGCTTACTGTTTTGTGGCTGGACCACGCTATATGACTCTCACTCATAACAACACATCAGCTGGATATATGGTCACCTGCAGACACTAGAGGAAGACATTTCATTTTTTCACACACACACACACACACACATCTGGTCGCTTGAAGTCATCACACATTATTCTCACCTGTTGCCTGATAAATGTGCAATTTATTTGTCCTTCTGCTCCTGCCTCTGGAGCACTGATCTTATATAACTTTATAACACACACACACACAGAGTCGTGTACATACTCTGCATGTATCTGATCTGATCTCTGCCTATTTATCTGACTCTGGCTGCCCTACCAGACACCAGCGTTTGAATACATTAGAACACAAAGGGCACTACCATTCATCTTAACTTTGCTGAAAGTCTGCTTTTGCAAGTCTATTTATACAGCTGCAATAGACTCATTTATAATATAGGGAGGTCACTCTCAATTTGATCCCAGAATATTTTGTGAAATGGCACAACGTCTTTCAGTACAGCTCACAACACTTTATGTATCACAAAGCCTCATTAGTAGCTTTGAGCTAAATGCTAATGTCAGCACGTAAACTCATTTATAATGACAATATTCAATATATCTGCTTAACAAGGTGATGTTTAGAAAGAATAATATTAACCATGTTTACCATCTTAGTTTAGCATGTCAACATGCTAACATTAGCAATTAGCATTCAGTACAAAGTGCATGTGGGATGTCATTAGTTTTGTAATCAAATCAGTCATCAATATGGATTGAAATTGAAATTTTGATCTGATGGTGGAACATGACTATCCTATAGTCACCAAAGTTGGTAAAATGCATCTCTTGGGGATCACTTTTAAAAGCCCAGTTGAATTCCCAGCACATGAACCAACAAATAATTTTAAAGAGTCTAAAGAGTCATTTCTAATGACTTCTATGATAAGCAAGCATATTACATCACATAAAGTGCTGGAATAATTAAGTTCTCATCTTGTTTTATTTCAGACCTTAATAAACACATGGCTCAAACTTACAAAACGTTGATGAGTCAAACAGGTTCCATAGCTTTACAAAAAGAATGATTTATTATTATTATTATTATTATTATTATTATTATTATTTGTTGGCAAATGAGACTGATTTGCAGACTTCATCATGTCTTCTTCGCAGGGTTTGCAGCTTTCCGATGACATCACTTCATAACGTTCCCAAGGCAACAGGAGGAAATGGCTGCTCTTGTGTGAATTAAATGCAGCATTTTTCAACTTTCTGCGAATCAGGCAAGCCCCACATATCGACGATTTATGCGGCAAAAGTGCTGCGTCTTTGAAAAATATGGCCCCCGCATAAATGTGCGGACTTGCGTTGAATTATGCAATGGCATAATCGTGTTTTTCTAGGTGGTCCAAAACTGACCTACACATGAAGAGTGCAACAGGTGGAGAAATATCAATTAGTGAATGTGAAAAGTTCCCTTAAATCACTAAAGGCTCAAGGTTAATTTATTTTGTCATTTTACAACACAGGGTTGCACAATAAAATGAAAGTCTCAGGCCTCTTCATGCTACACACATGGATATCATAATATATTGAATAAAACTGTACATTTTAAATATAAACAATATACACAGTTTCTTACATAGAAACCCCAATTCCAATGAAGTTGGGACGTTGTGTAAAATGTAAATAAAAACAGAATACAATGATTTACAAGTCCTTTTCAACCTATATTCAATTGAATACACTACAAAGACAAGATATTTAATGTTCAAACTGATAAACTTTATTGTTTTTTTGCAAATATTCACTCATTTTGAATTTGATGGCTGCAACACGTTCCAAAAGAGCTGGGACAGGGGCATGTTTACCACTGTGTTACATCACCTTTCCTTTTAACAACACTCAATAAGCGTTTGGGAACTGAGGACACTAATTGTTGAAGCTTTGTAGGTGGAATTCTTTCCCATTCTTGCTTGATGTACAACTTCAGTTGCTCAACAGTCCGGGGTCTCCGTTGTCGTATTTTGCGCTTCTTCATAATGCGCCACACATTTTCAATGGGAGACAGGGTCTGGACTGCTGGCAGGCCAGTGTAGTACTTGCACTCTTTTACTACGAAGCCACGCTGTTGTAACACGTGCAGAATGTGTCTTGGCATTGTCCTGCTGAACTTGCGCTGGTAACAATCCGGATGGTCCTTTTCCTCTTTGGCCCTGGAGGACACGACGTCCATGATTTCCAAAAACAATTTGAAATGTGGACTCGTCAGACCAAAGCACACTTTTCCACTTTGCGTCAGTCCATCTCAGATGAGCTCGGGCCCAGACATGCCAGAGGCGTTTCTGGGTGTTGTTGATATATGGCTTTCACTTAGCATGGTAGAGTTTTAACTTGCATTTGGAGATGTAGCGACGAACTGTGTTAACTGACAATGGTTTTCTGAAGTTTTCCTGAGCTCACGTGGCAATATCCTTTACACAGTGATGCCGGTTTTTAATGCAGTGCTGCCTGAGGTATTGTAGGTCACGGGCATTCAGTGTTAGTTTTCGGCCTTGCCGCTTACATGCAGAGATTTCTCCAGATTCTCTGAATCTTTTGATGATGTAACGGACCGTAGATGATGAAATCCCTAAATTCCTTGCAATTGTACGTTGAGAAATGTTCTTACACGTTGTCTTACACTGTTGGACTATTTGCTCACACAGTTGTCACCCCATTCTTGCTTGTGAACAACTGAGCCTTTCAGGGATGCTCCTTGTTCACCTGTGGAATGTTCCAAACAGGTGTTTTTTGAGCATTCCCTCAACTTTCCCAGTCTTTTGTTGCCCATGTCCCAGCTCTTTTGGAATGTGTTGCAGCCATCAAATTCAAAATGTGAATATTTGCAAAAAAATAATAAAAAGTTTATCAGTTTGAACATTAAATATCTTGTCTTTGTAGTGTATTCAATTGAATATAGGCTGAAAAGGACTTGTAAATCATTGTATTCTGTTTTTATTTATGTTTTACACAACATCCCAACTTCATTGGAATAGGGGTTTGTACATACATCATACAGAAGATAATCATATGGTGTCTTAACTTAACTTAACCTAACCAGCAAATCAGTGGTTCTTGCCTGAGCTTGCCCACTTCATGCTACTATCACTTAAGCATTTAGTGGACCTAATAATCACATGTATTATATGGAAGGAAACTCAGTAAGATTGTATTTCAGAAGTCAGCCAGCGTACAGTACCCCTGTGGTAGGAAGGAACCTGGGATGTTGTACAAGGGCACTTCCAGCGAGCATATAGTTGCCAACATTTCTCTGGAATCGTTGGACCATCCTGTCATGCTCCAGCCAGATTCTTGGTAAGAACTTTCTACACATACAACAGAGCTTTTTTCCAAGATAACAGTGATACTTTATATTCTAGACAGATAAGTTGCCCCTCTATTTGTTCTTATTCTGAGCCAGGTGCTGTCTAACAGCTTGGCTGTGTTTTGGGACCTGACAACAGAATTAGTATCTAGGAGGATATCCTAGTTAAAAAAAAAATAAAAAAAATAAAAAGGCAGCTCTAAACAGACCAGCTTTTTCACTGGCTGGATTAGAATGAACTGTGGAGGGAAAAAGTGCTCTGGGAGGAAGAATATAATACATAGTGCTTTTTTCAGTCCACTGGATTTATTCACACATATCTTTACTCTGAATCATTTTATGAATCAATTTATCAGTTAAAGGACGAAGAGTAATCTCTGTGGAAATATACAGGTGTTTATGATTCTGCTTTGGAGCTTGGACCAGATACACTTTGAGTTAGTATCAAGGCTGAAGATGAAAGTGAAAGTTGAGCGTGCAGCCCCCCAGGTCTGATATAAGAAAGGTGTGGTCAAACACTGAGACCAACGAAAATGAAAAAGATGCTGTTAATCAAAGACAATTTCTTTTATTCAAATTCAAAATGATGAAAACTCAAACACAAAGAAATAAAGGTGTATTTTACAAAATTATTTTTAATGCACTTTGGCAGAAGAGATGAATAAGTAGTCCCAGAGAAACGAACAGCCAGTCTAGCTCCAATGTTTTACCTTTTACCATTTTTTTTTACCTACCTTTAAAACCTTACAGCCCTGCCTGAGAGCCAGGATCCTGTGATTTATCTTAGAATATGTGCAAAGAAAACCTAAGAATATGTTGAGCTGTTTAATACCTAATCTTGATTTTCTTTTTTTTTGTCTCAAAATTGTGATAGAAAAGAAGAGGGAAAGAATGAGGGAGAGTGCATCATTGGGAGAGCCTGTCATAGAAAATTTCCTCGAGTGGGGATTATCAGCCCTGACAAACACGCGCACACACCAGAAATGAAGCAAGAAATTTATGACACATTATGACAACAGTGTCACCTTGCTTAACTACATGAATTCATTTAAAAGCATTAATTAATGAGTGACGGGGTGCAACTGCGTGTGTGCACATCCATATCCAGCCTGAGTCTGACTGATGTGTTCAGTGCCTGACGGTGTGTTGTCACTCTGTGTTTAAGGACATCATTGTCTGACAGTTTCAACATCTCAACTTGTCACTGTTCAGTCCTGAGAGAGACAGGCAGACGGGAAGAGACAGAGACACAGAGCAAGTATCAGCAGGAAAGCAGACAAGTGGGCAGACAGACAGATATATGGATGACCAAGCTGAGAAAGAGGAAATGTCCCAGACAGAAGTCATTTAATGGCAGTATAGACACTGGGACGTGAGTGATATTCCACCCAGAATAGATCTTCTGAATATTAAACTACAGAGGAATTAAAAGGTGATCCCTCCTTAGCTTTTGGGCAAAAACATTCGTATGAAAACGGTTGCCATTGTTGGAAACATTGAAAGATTGCATTGGAGCCCTGTCCATATACTAAATGTGTGCTGCTCATGTGACATGAACTGTCTCAGGGGACACGGATGCAACATCAGAATAGTTAATACTGTACATTTTCAATTATATTTCCATGTGGAAGTCATAGTGGTGCTGATGAACAGCAGCCTTTTTACTTGAAGTAGCTCCATCACCCTTTTGATGATGATCATATTTGATGATGATCATGCTGATAATGATCATGCTTTTTTCTGATGTTTTGACGACAATGTTTTGACACCGAAGTCTTACATGTTTAATATATACAGATGTTCACACACCATCTGAATGCAGTTCACACAGCCAAACTTATATCAAACATTATAGATGAAGCATCACTTGCAAGCATCTATCTGCTGTAGATTACTGAACAGCATAACCAGTGCATCTACTGTCAGCAGTATCTCCCACTGCTTTGTGTATTCAGTGGATCTTCAAGACATTCAGGGAGAGCCGTCACAAGATGGGTGCAAGGTCCTATACAAACTTGATCCCTGATCATTAACATGAATTATATGAACCATGAATGAACCAGATGGAACAAGGTCATACAAATGCAGTTTGACTGCTATTCGCTATACATAATAATAAGACAGTGGAAACAAAAAGGATGTGAATAATAAGAAAATCAGATTGTTTCAAATATGCAACACACAGTGTGTGCACACCAATTGACCCCTACAGCAACAGCCCCTACAAGATGTACAGCCAAAACAGCAGTACATACACCTTTGGAAGATGCTTGTCATATCACCAGTAACAGCACTGACACTGGACTATTCTGCATAAATTCACGTTAAAATCAATGACAATGTTTAAGAGTGTAAATGTTGACATTTGTCTTTGTACTGTATAGCTACCACTGTATTGTTGAGATATGCTGAGATAGTTGTTGAGATAAGACAAGTAAATCACTTTAATTTTAGGGAAGGATTGGAGTTACAGTTAAATAAGCACACATTAATTAATGGACTGTGAAAAAACTCTGGTCTTTATCATGAAAGTTCAATGCCCTACATGCTCATCAACAACTCATCCACTCACCTTTGTTTTCCATCTACATTGGCACTGGGCATAAATGACATCACAAATTGATGTCACAAAATAAACCAGTATGAATCAAGAATCAAGAATCTTTATTGTCATCATGTTTTCACATAATGAAATTAAGAATGGTGACTTCCCGCTTTAACCAATAATATACACTACCGGTCAAAAGTTTTAGAACACCCCAATTTTTCCAGTTTTTTATTGAAAATTCTGCAGTTTAATGTCTCATTGCACCCTGAAATGAAAGCATAGTACAAATAAGCAATTGGAGTTAAAAAAGAAATCATGGAATCAGTTTATAGACCAAAATGTATTCTAAACTTCTGACTCAAAGTAGCCACCTTTGGCAGATATTACAGCTGAACACACTTGTGGCATTCTTTATATATATATATATATATATATATATATATATAGAGAGAGAGAGAGAGAAATAAAATATTCTTCAGAAAGTTCCCATATCTGTTGCAGAAGTTCCAATAAATGTGTGGCACTTGTAGGTTGCTTTGCTTTCACTCTTCTGTCCAGTTCACCCCAAGCCAGCTCGATGGGGTTTAAGTCTGGAGACTGTGCTGGCCACTCCATGTTTTCAAGCTTACCATCTTGTTCTTTTTTCCTGAGGTAGTTCTGGCATAGCTTGGACTTATGTTTTGGGTCATTATCTTGCTGTAGGATGAACCCCTGACCAACTAGGCGCATACCAGAGGGTATTGCATGGCGCTGCAGAATGCTGTGGTAGCATTTCAAGATGGCGCCAAGTGAGTGGCAGCCAGTTACAGTAGCTCTACAGATTTGATACTGGACCCACCTCCTCCCCCCTCAGCCTGAGCACAGACCAGCCCACCTCCAGCTCCCTCTGCCTGCACGCCCCCTCACCACCATCAACACCTCCACCATCTCTGGGGCTCTCACCATCCCCCCCGCCTTCACCACCATCTCTACAGTGCTCCTCTCCTCCACCCCCTCCCTCTCCTAATCTCTTCACACCTACAGTGGATCAGGTGAGAACGCAGCTGAAGAAGATCAAAGCCAGGAAAGCCACGGGTCCTGACGGCATCAGCTCCAGACTCCTCCGGGACTGTGCAGACCAGCTCTGTCAGGTGGTCTCCTACATCTTCAACCTGAGCCTGAGTCTGGAAAGAGTTCCTGTCCTGTGGAAGACTTCTTGTGTGGTTCCAGTCCCTAAAACTTCGCAAAACTTCGCGCCCCAAGGAGCTCAACCACTTCAGACCCGTGGCCTTAACATCTCACCTGATGAAGGCACTGGAGAGGAATCGTCCTCAGGCACCTCCGCCCCCTGGTGAGCCCAAACATGGATCCCCTGCAGTTTGCATACTGGAGGACGCTGGAAACACTGTGAGGATTACCTTTTTTGATTTCTCCAGTGCTTTCAACACAATCCACCCCTCACTGCTCAGGGTGAAGCTGGAGAGAGCGGGGGCCAGTGACCAGCTGGCTGCATGGGTCACCAACTACCTCACTGACAGACCCCAGTTTGTGAGGCTGCAGGACTGTGTGTCCGATGTGGTGGTCTGCAGCACAGGTGCCCCCCAGGGAACAGTCCTCTCACCTTTCCTCTTCACCCTGTACACATCAGGACTTCACGTACTCCACAGGACAGTTGCCACCTCCAGAAGTTCTCCGATGACACTGCCATTGTGGGATGTGTGTCAGAGGGGAACGACTGTGAGTACAGGAAGGTCATCATGGACTTTGTCGACTGGTGTGAAGCTGAATCACCTTCAAGTCAATGCCAGCAAGACAAAGGAGATGGTGATCGACTTCAGCAGGAAACCCTCAGCTGACATTGCACCGCTGAACATCCAGGGACTTGACATCGAGAGAGTGAGGACGTACAAGTACCTGGGTGTTCACTTTAAATAACAAACTGGACTGGACTGACAACACTGACTCGCTCTACAAGAGGGGTCAGAGTCGTCTCTACATGCTGAGGAGGCTGGGATCTTTTGGTGTGTGCAGGCCACTGCTGAGGACCTTTTATGAGACTGTGGTGGCGTCTGTGGTCTCCTATGCAGTGGTCTGCTGGGGAGGGGGCTGTTCTGAGCGGGACAAGAAGAGGCTCAACAGACTGATTAAAAGAGCCAGCTCAGTCTGTGGCTGCCCCCTGGACTCCATCGAGGTGATGGGGGAGAGGAGCGCTTATGCAGGTCCTTCATCCCAAACACCATCAGACTGTTTAATGCTGCACTATAAACCTTTGTCATCGTGTAACAAACACTTCCATACCACAGTAGGACTGATGTTTACTGATGTTTCATCATTGCACTGATGTTTACTGATGTTTACTGATGTCCTAGCCATGCACTTTATGGTCTTTTTTTCATTCCACTCATTTACTCTACTGTTCAGTCATATCTGCTACATATCCATATTCACCTGTGCAATAACACCTCACCACAGCACATCTAACTGGGTGAGGCTGTGTATATAAATACTGTTTCTGTTTCTGTTTCTTTCTTTTTTTTCTGTTATTATTATTATTATTTTCACTATTTATTGTAAATACTGTTTTTTATGTCTTGTGTGTTTTTTTGTCATCTACTATTTAATGTCTCTTTTACTTGTTTTTGAGCTGCTGTAACAGTGGAATTTTCCCCACTGTGGGATCAATAAAAGATCTTATCTAGCCGTTTTGGTTCAGGGTGCCTCTCACTCTGTACAAGTCACCGACCCTGGATCCAGCAAAACAGCCCCAGACAATCACACTTCCTCCTCCATGTTTGACAGTTGATGCCACACACTGAGATACCATCCTTTCACCTACTCGACGCCGTACAAAGATCCTGCGTGATGAACCGAAGATTTCAAATTTTGATTCTTCAGTCCATAATACCTTCTTCCAGTCTTCAGTAGTCCAATGGCAGTGTTTCAAGCTGTGCTTGAAGCTGTTGTCCTGTGAGCCGCCTATCACACAAGCTGTTAACTCTCAGAAACTTGTCCTCTGATTCAATTGTGGCTTTGGGTCTGCCAGACCTCTTCCTGTCAGAGTTTGCCCCAGTTTCTGACTGCCTTTTGATGGTGAAGGAAACTGTACTCACTACTTTCTGCAGTACAATACTGTTCAACTGATGCTCACGAGGGTATGGTACCACAGTGTGTTCAAACACTGCTTTTATGCAGACAGAGGGGGTTTGTAAGTAATCCAGCAAAGTTGGAACACCTGTAGGAATTAGTAGCACCAACTTTCAAGGCTTGTTCACCCTCCATATCTGCAGGACAGCTTTAAATTGTTAACCCATTTTTTGACCGGTAGTGTATGTAAAAATATATGTACATAAATAGCAGCAATGTACAGTAGGGGGGTGGGTCAGTTCTTAAAGTGTAGTCAGTGCATGGCTCAAGTTCTCTATTGTTCATTTATGTGCCTGTGTGTGTGTGTGTACGGTGGGAAATGCATTGTACAGCTCTGGGGAAAAATCTGTTTTTCAGTCTGGTAGTTTTTCTCTATTGTGGCCCTGTAGAAGTTTGTCAGGAGCTGAGGGGAGAGTCCAGCACGTTTCAGCTTCCTGAGGAAGAAGAGTCTTTGTTGAGCCTTCTTTACCAGGTGAGCTGTGTTCATGGACCAGGTCAGGTCAGATGTGATGTGGATGCCCAGGAACTTGATATTGTTGACACGCTCAACTGCTTCCCCGTGGATGAGGAGAGGAAGCGTGCTCTGTCCTCCTGGACCTCCTGTAGTCCACTATGACCTCCTTGGTCTTGCTGGATGTTCAGAACAAGGTTGTTGTTTGAGCACCACTGAGTAAGGTGCTGGATCTCCTCTCTGTAGTGGGTCTCATCATTGTCCGATATGAGGCCCACTATGGTGGTGTCGTCTGCAAACTTTACGGTGTTCGTGTGTGCAGTGTGAGTGGGGTCCTTCATGATGCAGGAGGCCCGTTTCCTGCATCTGGAAGGTGTAGATGTCCGTGGTGGTGGGCAGACTGCGTCCCACAGTCCTCTGTGCAGCCTTCACCACCCTCTGCAGAGCCTTCTTCTCTGCCGCCGAGCAGCTGCCGTGCCACACGATGATGCAGGAGGACAGGACGCTCTCCACCACACATCTGTAGAAGGAGGTCAGGACTGAGCTCCCCAGCCCGGCGCGCCTCAGCCTCCTGAGGAAGTAGAGACGCTGATGTGCCTTCCTAATGAGACAGGAAGTGTTCTTGCTCCAGGTGAGGTCGTCAGAGATGTGTACGCCCAGGTACCTGAAGCTGGAGACCACTTCCACCGCAGTCCCTCCGAATGTACAGGGGAGAGGGGAGGTGTCTGCCCCTTCTGAAGTCCACGATCATCTCCTTGGTCTTCTTCACGTTGATGCAGAGGTTGTTTTGTCCTGCACCAACCCTCCAGGTGTTCCACCTCCTGCCTGTAGTCGGACTCGTCGTTGTTAGCGATCCGTCCCACCACAGCTGTGTCATCCGCGAACTTCACGATCAGACAGCTCGGATGTATCGCTGAGCAGTCGTGTGTGAGCAGGGTGAACAGGAGGGGGCTCAGCACACAGCCCTGGGGGGAGCCGGTGCTGAGGCTGATGGAGGAGGAGGAGACGTCGTGGATCCTCACAGACTGCGGTCTGTCTGTCAGAAAGTCCAGGACCCAGTTACACAGGGTGAAGCTCAGTCCAAGTGTTGTGAGTTTCTGGACCAGAGTCTGCGGTATGATTGTGTTGAACGCTGAGGTGAAATCCACAAAGAGCAGGCGGACATAAGAGTCTTTGTTCTCTAAGTGGGTGAGGGCTGTGTGGACCACAGAAGAAATGGCGTCCTCTGTGGATCTATTCTTCCTATATGCATACTGGTGCGGGTCCACAGTGACGTCGACGCAGTCCTTGATGTGGGCCATGACCAGTCTCTCGAAGCACTTCATGACTATCGGGGTGAGGGCTACCGGCCGATAGTCATTCAGGCCTGTCACTGTGGACGTTTTGGGGATGGGGATGATTGTGGCAGTCTTCAGGCAGGTGGGGACCGCCGCCTGTTGGAGAGAGGTGTTGAAGATGTCCGTCAGCACCTCGGTGAGCTGGTATGCACAGCCCTTGAGCACCCGCCCGGAGATGTTGTCGGGACCAGCAGCTTTGCGTGGGTTGAATCCTCTGGAGGGTCTTCCTCACCTCTGCTGCGGTCACTCTGAGGGGCTCTTCTCCTGGTGGGGGGGTGAATCTGGTGCTGGGGGAGGTGTTCGGATCATCAAAGCGGGCGTAGAAGTTGTTGAGAGCGTCGGGTAGAGAGGGGTCCCTGGGGCATTGTGCATCTCTGGTGTTATAGTCTGTGATGCACTTTATGCCCCTCCACATACTCCTTGGATCGTTGGACGTGAAGTGTCCCTGGATCCTCTGGGCGTATGCGGCCTTGGCCCTCTTCACTCCTGCAGTCAGCTGTCTTCCTAGCCGCTCTGAGTGCCAGTCTGTCACCAGACCTGAACGCAGCATCCCTGGCTTTCAGCAGAGACCGGACCTCCGCATTCAGCCAGGGTTTCTGGTTCGGATATTCTGTTACTGTCCTGGTGCTGGTGATGTCCTCTGTGCACTTGCTGATGTAGCCGAGGACAGCCGATGTATAGTCCTCCAGGTCCACCTCTCCCTCCCCTCACAGGACAGCTGCCTCCCTGAAGATCTGCCAGTCTGTGCGCTGGAAACAGTCCTGCAGTGCGTGGGGGACAGCATCACTGGGCCACACGGTGATGGTCCTCTGTGTTGGTGTGTGGCGTCTGAGCAGAGGACGATAGGCAGGGAGCAGCATGATGGAGATGTGGTCAGAGAAGCCCAGGTGGGGGTGGGGGACGGCTCTGTATGCGTCTCGTTTGTTGGTGTAAACACGGTCCAGCGTGTTATTTCCCCGTGTCGGTATGGTGACATGCTGGTAGAACTTAGGCAGGGTGTCTGTCAGGTTTACGTGGTTGAAATCCCCCGCAACCACGTAAAACGCCTCCGGGTGCTTTGTGCTGGAGCGAGCTGATGTTGTTGTTTAGCTCCTTTAGCGCTTCGTTAGTCTTAGCACCCGGCGGGATGTAAACAGCCATAACAAACACCGCCGTAAACTCACGGGGCAGATAGTGTGGCCGGCACTTTACAGTCATGTGCTCTATCGCCTCGGAGCAGTGGCTGTTCACCAGAGTACAGTTTGTGCACCAGTCTTTGTTCACGTAGACGCATAATCCGCCCTTGCGGGCTTTCCCCGACCGCTGGTTGCGGTCCGCATGGAAGAGAAGCCGGCCGTCGAGCTGGAAGGCTGGGTCCGGCATGTTGTCGTTCAGCCAGGTTTCCGTAAGACAAAGCACCGCTGAACAGTTCCTCATCTCACGGGAGGCCCCCAGCCTCAGTCGAAGTAGGTCCAGCTTGTTGTCCAGAGGAGCGGACATTGGACAGGAACAGGGACGGGATCGGTGGTCTCCCGGCGTTAGCCTTTAGCCTGGCTAGCAGGCCGCCCCTGTTTGCCCCTCTTCTGCTTCCGCGCACACACTTCCGCTTCCTCTTGCCCTCTGTCCGGCGGGCAGCGCTGCGCCAGTCGCCAGTCCGGTGTCCTCAGGAGCTGCAGAGTCTGCCCAGCAGGGCCCTGAGTCCGAGGTCCGCTGTTTGTATTGTTGTGCTCGTGGCCGAACCATCCCTTATTTTAAAAAGTTCGGTTCGGCTGTACCTTACACGCTTGTTTACACAAGCAAAACCGGTAAAGTTGGCCTCAAGACCAACCAGAAAAGTACTAATAGGGGCTTGCTTGACCCCGGGAGCACGAGAAGCCGCTGCACTGCTGCGCGCCGCCATCTTATGCATGTATCAGTTCTGTCAGAAGATCTGAAGCTAAACAGAACTAAAGAACTTTCTAAAGAACTGTGAGAGCTTTAAATAGATGTGTAACACCCCAGCAGCTCCCAGAGCTCAAAGTGTTCAAAGGAGTATTTAGATCCTGACACACAGGGTCACAGGGGGTGCTGGAAGCCTATCTCAGCTATCTTGGGCAAGAGGCTGGGGTACACCCTGGACTGGACGCCAGTCAGTCACAGGGCTGATATTGAAGGACAGACAACCACTCACACCTAGTGGAGTTGCCAATTAACCTAACCTGTGGGAGGAAGCTCAGAGAGAACCCACGCAGGCACAGGGGAGAACATGCAAACTCCACACAGAAGGGAAGGGCCTGTGTCAACCAGGGATTGAACCCAGATTCCTTTTGCTGTGAGGTGACTGTGCTAACCACTACACCACTGTGCTGTGTCAAACAAGAATATGTCAAACAAAAAAATAAAAACAGGAATTATGTTAATAGAAACTATTTAATTAATCAAATGCATGCTATACTCCCATATTGGCAAATGGAAAGCTTTTAACAGGTCCAGCTGTTCATGGCAAAAATTCAATCTGATTCACAAGATACCTCCAAGACACTGGATTCTGATAGTACAGACCAACAGCGTCATAAAGACATCCAGACAGCAGCGCTTTTTCCTCTGCAAGCTGTGGATGTTCAACATGGACTCCGGGCTACTCTGTATCTTTGACGGGTCCATCAGAGAGGATCCTGACTGGCTGCATCACCACCTAGTTTGGGAGCTGCACTGCCCTCAACCTCTACAGAGGGTGGTAAAGACTGTGTGCTGTCATCCATGGAGGACCTCTACACAGAGCAGTGTATGAAGAGGGCCAAAAGGATCATCAGTAACCCCAAATCAGCCCCCTCCTTCACTGCTATCCAGTGGTTACCACTTGTTTACATCTAGTTTCTATATATTTATACCTGCATACATACAAGTATCTGTCTTTACATATATGACAAACTGTTTAACCATCACAACCATAAGTGCAGTTTCCATATATCACAACTGTACATTTGTCTTCCACAGCATTATACTGATATTTTATATTTCACTTATTTGAGTTAGATTTATGAAGGATTTCTTATTTATATGTATATTTGCACTACCTGATTTTCTTTACATAGTTGTGTTATGTTCTTTGTAGTACATACATGTTTTCAAAATCTTATAAATTATGCTCGTTTGTCAGCTTTGAAAACACTGATGTTCTGCTCAACACAAGAACACCCCATCAGGAAATACAAGCCTTCCATCCTCACACATGAATATATTTTGGTAGAAATGAGAAGAATCCATCTGTCTGCTGTGACTTTCACATATTGCATCAGCTGTAAATGAACATCTGTTCACCTCTGGTCTGCGTCATTTCAGTGAATAGGACTGAACCCAACTTCTGATTTGCTAATCATTTTATGGAGGACTTTTTTGGACACCTTGTAGACAGCTAAGAGGTATAGTTAAATTATTGTGTTCTTTTAATCTTTTCAAGTGATGGTAACATTATCTGACATCATCACAACTAAGAGAGTAAATTAAGATTAAGAAATTAAGAGGGTAAATCAAGAGAAGTGAATATTTTGTGTCATAATAACTCATCTGTATGCTGTACTAGAAATTAAACTTATTATTATTATTGTGTTTCATTCTTCATGACAACATTTTACTGTAATGAGAGAAATCACAATAAGCCCAGCAACAATGAGCCTTATGCATGAATGTTTTCTTATTATCCCCTTACATTTGGTCTTACACAAGGCAATAAGAGGAAATCCTCCATGGCATTCATGAAACATGCTCTGAGAGCCAAGTCTCTTCTTATTGCTCATCTTACCCTAATTTTAGATGAATTGCATTTGATCTTAAATTGGACAAGCATGCCAGGCAAGCTGCAATCGGCATAAGGAAAAGGCCCAATAAAAGCATATAAGGGCAAGTGTCGTGTGCAAACCACAAATCAGCAAGCTACTTACATTTGGTACGTTTTGGTAACGTTAAACTCCACCAACAGAAGATGAAAAGAAAGAAAAAGGAAAGGAAAAGCCACTGAAAGGCAGCAGAGGTAGAAACTTTACTTAATGGAACTGCTCAAGAGTGAGCAGTAGAGTCACAAATCCAGAAAAGTTCAGAGCGATCACCAATGCGATGCATGTACAGAGAAAATAACTTTTGTAAAAAAAATCTGAAAATGGACACCAATAAATGACTGCTGCCAAACTCACTATTAAAGTCACAGAAGGGGGCCAGGAAACTGTCAAAACAACATACATGGGTGAGTGCTCTGCAGCCATCGATGGAGAGTTTTCTCTGTTGGGAATGCAGTCTGATATTTCACTGGACAGTGATCTGACCACGGCCAGGACACACCCCATCAGCACCAGAAATCATATCTCTGGATCAGAGATAAGATCTGGGGCCTCATTTATAAAACTGTACGTAGGATTCACATCAAAAGGTTGTGTACGTACGAAACACAGAAAGTTAATACGCACAAAAATATTCTGATTTATAACACTGTGCACACACACGTCCTACGCTGGTTTCCTTTTATAAATCAGAAACAACTCGAGATGTGGTGCATGTGGAATGTGGTGCACCTTTTGTGGGCATGGCATTATGTCTCGCCCATAATTGCCTATAAATAGTCAATGAAACGCCCCTAATTAATATTCATTCTACCTGACTGCTTGATGATGACCATGGCAACACTGACAGAAAGGATAAAAAGAAAAGAAAAAAAGAAAATTTACGTAGTATGAAATAAAAGATCTTATTTGATTTGGGAGGTTGACACCAGAAACAATAACTTTGTTGATGACGGACATAAAGTAACATTTTAAATGCCAAAAAGCTCTCAGAGTGGCAGCATGTGGCAGACACTGTTAATGCTGCTGCCTCGGAAGATTGGCTGAAATAAAGAGGAAGTCCCACATCAAAGTGGACAGGTGGGAGTCAGAAGACACTGGAGCTCACCCCTCTTGATGAGAAGCTGACAGGGATTACTGGGGAGTCCCTCTAAAATGGAGTGGTGACAGAGACAAAGGAGACACAGACGTTCAAGACGCACAGATGACTCTGGTAGCCTATGTGATTTGTGTTCACTTGTTTAAAATGAGGAAATCAAATGCATTCAAATTCTTTACACTTATTTAAAAAATTGTTTTATTCATAAAAACAGTTTCTCTTTTAGTTGCTGGGTGTTCAGTGGGGTTTTTGGTGCTGCAGCAGCTGAGCGTCTCCACTGCAGCTCGTCGGCCTGTCCTCACTGACGCAAAGGGACACAATCAACTCCATCAACGAAGTTACCAAGGAGTTTAAGGAAAATTAAAAATGCGTTGCATTGAAACAACTGCTAAATAAACAGTGTTATGTCCCTACTGTGTTTTTAACAAGTGACACATCACACGCTGGCTCACGGCAGCAGCGCGTTTGGCTCAGATGGGACAGGGGTCAGGCTCAGAGTACAACAGGACCACCAGCATCAGGGGAAAGTCACATTCCTTAGCTGCGCCACATTATAGACATAATAGGCCTATATATGATAACAATATATGAAACTATGCACTCAGATCTGCCCGAGCTGAAGCATTAAAAGCAGCATGCGTGCAATTGTAATCAGTCCCACTGTTCATCTTCGTTATTACACTGTAAAAATCAACCTAGAGAATTTACTCAATAAATGTGAGGTCACAATTTGCACTCTGTTTTTTTGGGTAGACTTTACCCCATGTTTTGAGTAAGACGTAATCAAATGTAACAATTAGAACACAATTTAAAAAATTAGGTAAAGTCTACCTAACATTTCTAAATATATTACACAACTGATTACTTATAAAAAGTGAGTGATATTAAGTCTTGATTGTATGCATTTGCTAGTAGGTGATCGTTAATATACTTAATATTTAACATTAATAATTCATCAATATGGCAAATTAACCATTACTTTTTCAGGTAAGCTTAGCTTTACTTAAAAATTACATGACACGGGAATCAATAGCGTGTATGTCAAAAAACTTTATCAACCAAATGCTCAGAAAATAAAGACATGAGGTACAAAAGCATCCTCTTAACTCAGCATATTCAACTGAAACAAAAGTTTCTTCAACACAACTGTGGATTCCAGTTTTGTTTAGTTCTTTTCCAAACACAAACACTGTCCTATGGTCATTCCATTACAAATTGTTTCAACTGAACTGGAAAACTGGATCACAAAATGTTTCAGGAACACTAAGAGTGCTGAAATAAATTACAAAATAAAAATAAATTAAGAAGCACATAAAAATGTTCCATGTCTCAACTCAAATGTCCCTTTGATTTTAAAGCAAATGAAGACACTACTTGCCGGTACAAGTACAAGGCAAGGCACAGGAAGTAAGACCAAAATATGTAAACAAACCCAAAAGCAGTCATAATGTCAGATTCCATTACAACGTAACTCGTACTGTATCCAGAACAAAGATTTCTCAGTAATACTAAAAGACAATGCTCAACCAATTAGCCCACAAGTCCTCTGAGAAATTGTGAATCTAAGATCCATGTAGTATCCTTCGCTTCAAACATATTATGTTCTTACTGTCAATGATTTGTTGCTGTAGATTAAATTAGCCAACAGTATTTAAAGTAGTGATGCAACATCCACGTTGATGCAGCAGTAATATTATTTCGAAAACATTAGATATAATGGTAAAATGCGGACTGAGTACTTTTACTTTTTGATATTTTGAGTACATTTTGCTTTTAAGGTTTTAAATGCAGTTTTTTCACAGTGCTGTGTCTTACAGAAGTAAAGGAAATGAATACTTCCAATACTGTAACTATCACTTGACAACTTTACTGCTAATTTCATGGCTGCTCTCAGCACATCCACCACTCTCTCCCTCTTGCTTGACGACACACACACTCTATGCACTGAGCAATTCCTTAAAGGAGCCACACTACTGTTTCACAATTAATTGTGCATGTCATCAGATTACCAGAATTGGCAGCCTAACAATAAGTAAAGCGGCTAATGCTAGGTTAATTTCATCTATGTGCATCACTTGTTTGTGTCCCCTGCAAACACTAGTGGCGCTTTTCCACACGCTTTTCCATTACACAGTTCTAGCACTACTTTACTCGACTTAAACTTTCGACTCGACTCAGTTTCGGTGTCGTTTTCCATTACAATAGAGTACCTCAGCGTGGGTGGGGTCGCCGAATCAGAATCAACGCATGGCCGAAACTCCAGCGGCGTCATTTGTTATGCGACACAAACACGAAACAACTATGGAGTCCACCAGACAAAGAAATGTCTGCACCTCGAAATCGTTGCTCCGAGGGTTGATTTCTGTGCAGCATCTCTGATCGTATCGTGTTTGGTGTTATTGCGTTTTAAAAATGGCGCGGTTGACTCTTATGAACGAGATGCTCTCCTGACTCATCTAGTGACGTCACGCCTTGTCCAATCAGTGGCTTGCCGTCTGCCGACGTCACATTTTCAGGCTCGACTCAGCTCGCTTGGAACCCCGGCCGAGTAGGTACTAGAAAAGTACCTGGTACCAGGTACTGTACTAACACGTAATGGAAACAGCGTACAAACCGAAATGGTCGAGTCGAATGTAGGTGCTAGTGGAAAAGGGCCATAAGTTGTGTGTCACTCGCATCTGCTAGAAAAAGTAAACATAGCCATATTTTGCAGGCCTGGCCTGTCACTTTAAGAACGGAAGCTGATGTGTGTGCGTATATGTGACGTCTATACCCAGGTGTTGTGGGAAATTGTTGCTTGTGATGTGCGACCGTGTGTAGGCGTATGTGAGAGTCAAGACAGGACAGTGAATAGTCAGTGAGAAAATAAGTGTCTAGATTAGCTCATGATAATTGCTTAGACATGTATGTTTTGCCGCTGTGAGTGGAGCAGCGACTGTTCCAACTGCACCAAAACACATGCTACTCTCTTCCATCACAGTATAATTCCCGTAAGGCTAGCGGCCTGACAACCAGCCAACGTCAAGCTAAAGTTAACTAAAGCCAGTGAGTTTCCTAACCAAGATACTGGCAAAGGGATAGAGAAACTAACACATAAAAGCAGTGTATAGCTGGGTCAAATGGTAATACCACCGCCATAAGTGTGCTGTTGATACTGTAGCTAGCTAGCAAAAGTGTTCTTTCACATGAATAATGCTAGCCTTAGCCCCCAGCTACTTACATTGAAATTATGCCCCTGTCAAATACCATGACATATCTAGTTTTAAGTAACCAATATTCTTGCCATCAGCCTACACATTGCTACTTTTTAAAATGATTAACCTTCAGTAGCTTACTTAATGTCTATCTGGCACACGTTAATTAGCTTGCTAATTATCAAGGAGGAGCTTACAAACTTAAAACCCTTGCCTAACACAGAGGTATGCTGACTTTAAAACTTGTGATAGATCTCACCATTAAATACCTGAACATTTGCATTCTTGATATCATACACAGCAACATTTTAAACAGGAATCTTACCTTCAGCCCAACAGCTCAGCGCTCCAGAGTCCCGCCAATAAAATGCATAGACTGAGGCCAACAGCCGAGAACCAGCTTTGACACATGCACAGGTTACAGTGCAGAACTAATATCTCTGGGTAGATTTTATTATGTGTTTTTATGCTGCAGTGGTTACTGTTAAAAAGTAGGTAGTGTGGAAAGAATTTACCCATTATTATATATATTTCACGTGCCGACTGATATACTTTCAGTAAAATTTAAACTATTTGCATGGATCGTATTTACCACTCTCCAAAATCCTTTTTTACAGTGTAGAATAAACTTCAGAACATGCAGGTGTTTAATAATGACAAAACATATCTGAGAGGTTCTTTTGCAGTTGCGTATATCGCCATTTGTAGTTATTATCCGAAATTTAATTCTCCATTTAACATTTAAATAACACTTAAATTTTACCCAATCCACAGCCAACCACAGTCAGACTGACCATGTGGAATGGGGAGTCTGGGAGTTTTCCCAGTGGGATAATTGACAATTGGGGCTGATGCTATATAAAATCAACAGCTTTAAATAAGTTGGCGTCATTACCAGTCAGTCATCTCAGGCAAGTTCAAGTTTTGAGTTTGAGAAAATGAGTGTCTTACTGACACATTGAACATTTCATAAAGTTAATGCCATCTTTCTTTATTGGTTTAATTAATTATCATGATAAGAACTTTGACCTTCTTCCACTGCTTGATGTCAGTGGAGTTTAACTTATCTGAACCTTTGTTATATAACCTGGCAGAAAATCTAAGCAGTATGTGATGCTGCAGAGTAAGCAGCTGCTCATAAGGGAAAATAATGACCTTGCCCTGTTATACTTGTTCATGTGGTGTGAAAGAAGAGATGGAGGAACCTTAGTCCAGACCTCTGAACAACTCATCTTGTTGTAAGCTGACTTTCAGAGATAGCAACTCTTAAATCTGCATATTTTTTCAGCATTACACATGTTAGCTGCTCCCAGCAGCCACTACTGCTAACCACTTCAGTGTCGACTGAAAATCAAATTGTCGGGGCAGAAACGGCAGTGAATGCTGATTGATTGGGGTAAAATAACAACCTCTTCTAAATGGCTAACACAAGGTCAGACTGAGTAATGAAGTAAGTGATAACATAATGGTTATTCAGTCTGATAATCGGAATATGGTTATATGGTTAGACAGAGAGATAATACTAACTAATAATGATACGGAAACATTTTCCAGCAGAAAGAAGAGAACACAAACATTCAAACAATGGTACAAACAATTTCCAGCCTTTGTCATGCAGACAGATGAACAGTTTGTCATTTTCCTGACAGAGGATTTTCTGAAGTGTTAGTTTGTTCTCTCAGCAGCCTTATCCTCATTCTGCTCCTCTCTGACTTTGTACAAAGTTTTTAAATCCCTCCATCTTCCATCTGGAGCCGGGGCCCAGGCTGAAAGTAAATACTCTCTGAAGAGTCACTACAATCACAGCAGTCGGTCTTATTGCATTGTTCTGAAGTCTCTCAGCGACAGTCCACTGTGGAACTATCTGAAACACTGTGGACAGATTTGTTTGGTGTCAGTTCACCTGGAGTCCCATATACATTTCCCATGAAAAGCTGATTGTAATGCAACAAAAAGGTGACGCCATCAACTTTTCACTGGGACTAGATGAGGGTCCATGTTAAGCCATGTTAAATAACTGACACCAGCACAGTATAGAACTTAAGCTCCACTAATGCTTCAGAAAATTCACTCTAATTCTGTCAGTGCTGACTTCGCTGCTATGATGTTAAATATTTGCAGCATCACTTTGGCCTTTAGTGCCTGTTCTCTTGCTTGTACTAAGGTTTTTTTGACTATGAAGTTTCATGACGTTTTGGCCTAAATGTGTTTAGATTCTCGGTATAGTTTCAAAAGTACAAGACAGTGGCAGCAACAACGCAGGACATTCCTTCAGACTAGCTCCACCCTCCCTCCTCCCCATGTCTCCAGCCCTCCCCTTCCCTCCACATAGGAACGTGCTGTACCTTCCAGTTTTAGTCCATTGACTCACAGCAATGGAGAGCAGTGACTCACCTACCTCCAACCTGTTCAGTACGATAAAAACACTGACTAAAGATACATTACAGCCAATGGTAGTGTGGATCTAACAAGATCCACACTTTCTGAAAAATCACTTTCTGGAGTTGGTGGACAGAACAAGGAGGAGCGGTGTCACGTTAAAGAGAGGTGATGCAGAGGTCTGTCTGAGAGGCAGCAGGGGTCATCGAGTAAATACAACGCCGAGGGAGGCGCTGTACACACCCTCATATCCACAGGACATTTTTTCTGTCAAGGCAGCAACAGCTTCAGTGAACTTTCGACAGGGATGCACCGAGCTGATTCACAAGAATGGTACAAGTTTAACATTAAAGAGTATGAGAGGCTTTATTACCTTAACACTATTAATGATGAAAATGTTGATGGATGTCACAGGTGTTATGATATTCAAACATGGCATGAAATACTTGGGCATTGCAATTATGAGGACGTCACTGTTAGAAAAGGTAACAGAAGGAATGAAAATCAAGGGAAAAATCGACAAGTCTAGCCTAAACTGTGAAGTATGTACAAAAGGGAAATTTACCCAGAGTAGGAACTGAGAGCCAGATGAAAGGGCAAAATCAGCACTTGATCTTGTACACACTGATTTGGCTGGCCCTATATAGCCAGAAGCAAAAGATGGATTTATGTACACACTAGCATTTACTGATGACTATTCAGGGGCAGTGTTTGTGTACTTCTTAAAAGCAAAAAGTGGTACTTTCAGAGCCACTGAAAAGTTCATTGCTGATGTGGCGCCTTATGGGAAAATCAAGTGTATTAGGTCAGATAATGGCACAGAGTTCACAGCAACAGACTTTCAGTCATTGCTTCGTAAGAATGCCATAAGACATGAGACCTCAGCACCTTACTCACCCCATCATGGGACAGCAGAGAGAAATTGGAGGACACTGTTTGAAATGGCAAGGTGCATGCTACTTGAAAGCAACCTACCAAAGAAGTTGTGGATATATGCTGTAATGACTGCTGCAGTAATATGCAACAGATGCTACAACTGACGTGTCAAACAGACTCCATATTACATGTTGACAGGAAAAAAACCCCAATCTTTCAAGGATGAATGTATTTGGATCAGTATGTTATGCGTACAAACAGAACAAGAAAAAGTTAGACTCGCGATGCGAACAGGGGATTTTTGTTGGGTATGACAAAAATAGCCCTGCATGCCTAGTCTACTACCCAGACACATGAAAAATCCTAAAGTACCAGTTAGTAAGATTTGTCACAAAAAGTGCAGTTGAGCACGAAACCCGAACACATCTAAAGGTGAGTGACAAGAATTTCCATGAGAAGAGATTTGTATGCCATGCCAGAAGCCAAAGTGACTAGTCAGAGTCTAAAAGAGACACAAGTGCCCCACACTGAAACTTTGGAGAGTGGCACTGATACTCGAACAGAGTACGGGGAAGATAGTTATAGTGCACGCTATCCTAACAGAGAGAGGAAAACTCCCCAGTACTTAAAGGACTATGAGTGTAAAGTAGAGTGTGATGACCATGTTCCTACCAATATTGACTATTGCTACAGAGCACTGTGCAATGTACCACAAACCTTCAGTGAAGATATGAACTCATCCAAAGCAGATCTTTGGGCTAATGCCATGAAAGAGGAAATAAATCCTCTTGAAGAAAATGACGCGTTCACATTGACCACACTACCAGAGGGCAAGAAAACAGTGGGGGGTAGATGGGTTTATGCTGTAAAACAAAACACAGACAAAACTGAGACACACAAAGCCAGATATGTTGCAAAGGGTTATAGTCAAGTGGCAGATATTACTACAAGGAGACTTTCTCTCCAACTGCAAATATGCCCTCAGTACGTAGTTTGATGCAACTGGCAGCCCAATATGACTTACAGCTACATCAAATGGATGTAAGAACAGCTTATCTTCATGCTCCAATTGATTGTAAGGTGTACATGGAGCAACCTGAAGGATTTGAAGTTAAGTCAGACAAAGGTGAAAAACTAGTCTGCAGAAGTCACTGTACGGCCTAAAATAGTCAGGATGGAACTGGAATAAAATGTTGCATGACCACCTCAGTAAAAATGGTTTTGCACAAAATCCAGCAGATCATTGTGTCTATAGCAAACAAACTGAAAATAAAGATAATCCTGATAATATGGGTCGATGATTTGATTATTGCTGCTAACGATGATGACTCACTTAATGGCGTAAAGAAATGTTGAGGGAAAAATTCAAGATGAAAGACCTTGGGAAACTTAATCATTTCTTAGGCATTGACTTTACATAGAGAAAAGAAGAAGTAAGGATGAACCAAAAGAGCTACATAAAACGGATACTGGAGAGGTTCGACATGGCTGACTGTAAAGCAAGGTCAACCCCAAGTGAGCAAAAACCAAACTTTGATGATGAAGGTGAATCTGTTGATCCAACAAGGTAACATGAGATGGTAGGCAGTCTGATATATGTAATGACATGTACAAGACCTGATATCAGTTGGATTGTTAGTAAACTGTCTCAATACCTTTCAGAACCAAAGGAACAACACCTGGTAACTACTAAACATGTCCTAAGATACTTGAAGGGTACAATTGTTCAGGAATTATGTTATAAGAGCACAGAGGAAAAACTCAAACTTGTAGCATATAGTGATTCTGATGGGCAGCTGAAATGACAGACGAAGCACAACAGGATACTGTTTTAGTTTAACTAAGGAGGGGCCTGTTATTTCATGGAAAACAAAGAAGCAGCAGACAGTAGCATGTCTAC
The DNA here is from genome assembly GCA_023238725.1 of Scortum barcoo. Lineage (NCBI taxonomy): Eukaryota > Metazoa > Chordata > Actinopteri > Centrarchiformes > Terapontidae > Scortum > Scortum barcoo. Next base: position 26,434,367 of record CM041554.1, read on the forward strand.
ATGTGAAGCAGAGTATACGGCACTGGCAGCAACTACACAAGAAAGCCTGTATCTTGTACAGCTATTGGAAGGAATGGACATTAAATGCCAATATGCACCAGTAAAAACTTTGAAGATAACCAAGGTGCAATCGCATTATCAAAGAACCCAGTTTGTTGCCAGAGATGTAAACATGTCGACGTTAGGTATCATTTCATCCGATCTGCATTTGGTGACAAGACAATAAGTATTGAATATTGTCCAACAGCAGATATGGTAGCAGATGTTTTCACAAAGCCTGCAACAAAGTTCAAGGTTGAAAAATTCAGGAGCTTGGAGTGTAAAAACCCAGAAGGTTAAATGCATTGAGTTAAACACAGAGTGTAAATGTAAATGTTTTTGAGTATGATTTGTACAGTATAAGAACAAGTGGGGGTGTTGACATGTTATAAAGGTATGCTCTTATACCAAATTTCAAATAATCAAATTTATTTATTTAAAGCCCAACATCACAAACATCGTTTGCCTCTGAGGGCTTTACAATCTGTACAGTTGTGACACCCTCTGTCATTAGACCCTCAAACCGGGTCAGGAAAAACTTCAAAAAACCCTTTATGGGAAAAAGAAGAAACCTGAGGAAGAGCCACAGATGAGGGATCCCTCTTCCTGGGACGGACAGACGTTATATACATTATATATATTATACTGAAATGTTAGAGCAGAAACAAATAAGAGAACTCTCTCCCGGTTCGAGCCACACAGAAGATGAGTAAGTGTGTTGTTTTTCCTCCGTTAAGTATATATATTTAAGTCTGGCTTTCCTGCCCTTTGAGATAACAGAACCAACAATAACAAATATCTCTATAGCTGTTGCAGAGTAAAATAAAGCATGTCTAAGTCCAGAAGCAGTAAGGCTAGCTGCGCATCACTTTACAGCTCCTTCAAAACTTTCAGGTTTTTCCAGGGAGCAAAGGCCACTCTGTTTTTGTCAAGCAGATGTCTTTTGTTCTCTCTTCTTCTGAGCAGTCTTCATTAGCCCTGGACATTCAGTAATGTAAGCCAGACCTGTCGGTAATTTGCCGGTCCAGCCGGTCAGTCACACTGCTGCTGCCTGCCTGTTTGTCACCTTTTGAAATCACAGTCAAAACATTCAATTTATGACATATTCACAGTGATTAAAAATATTTTACTGTGATCAGCTACTATATTGAAATATTGAGCATAAGGCCACATAAAGTTAACATTTGGTTTGCACATTTGATTGACAAGACAGTCAAAAAAATTGCTTCAATTTTGAATCCTGACCAATAGTCAGGCTGAAGTTTGCCACAGAAGAAGGTTCCTCTGTTCAAAAAGTGGGGAAGTTACTTATCGACATAACAAAGAGAGATGACAGATCAAAGTTTCCCACATGGCAGATCAAAGATGAACATCAGCAATATAAATAGATCAGTCCTTCTCAGCACCTCCTGGGGATAAATGGTGTGAACTTGGACAGCATGAAAGAGGATTGATGCAATCTCGTGCAAACATGAGAGATACAAAGGAAAAAGTGAAAACTCTGCTGTAGTGGAAATCCTACAGGGACTTACAGTGTGAAACTACTTCATTGTAACCTTATTTTAGACTATTGTATTTTTACCAGTTATTATATCACTTCAATGTGTATGACATCATTTCATTAATTAATAAAAAATTAAACAGGACCAATTAAAACTTTGTTAAAGGACCACCTCTTCTTCATCATAAGGAAATAGAATAATGTGCCTCCTTGTTGCCCAAACATCATACTCTGTGATAAAATTCTACTTTAGTGAATCAAAGTGAATTACAGTGATAATAACTGTCTGTGTCTAAAAGTGTTCCCTTATTCAGTGTACTTGAGAATTCAACATTTTATCTCGATAGCATAATTGCTCCAGTGCACTGACAATTTGTTTTCATTTGCAGTATAAAAAATAGCTTGTTTGATTTGTAACTGAGCTCAAATTATGTAAATGATGTGTAAATGACATAATTCGTCTGGTCATTGTCTTTCCTTGAATTATGAGAGACTCACATAAGTCTAGATGACTAACAAACAAATTTATTTCCAATTTAAGTCATTTGAATTGGCAGTGATTCATGGAGAAGCACATGTTCCCATAACTTTAAGTTATCTGTCAGACAGTAAAGACAGTATTGTCATATGATGTTGATATGAGTTTGTTTTCATTGCACTACATGGGCCCTGTGTCCTGTGTTCTGTTTCTGGCCCCCTGATTATGGTTCTGAGTGACACTTTCTGTATAGACGGTGCTGGGCGGTGCATTTGTTTGTACTGAGGGGTGTGATATGGCAGACTCCTTGGATTATTTAAGGAATATACAAAAACACCATAATATTATTTATGAAATTCCAAGAGACTAAAATACTATGTCAGCAGCCTTAAATAATTTCCTCAGATAATGTTGCATTGATGAACGTTCACTGGAGTTAAAGATGAACCTGTCCATCCAGCTTTATATTATGTATAGACACCACCACTGTATGAGTCATACTCTGAAAGTGGGCATACATTAATTTGTCAGTGATAAGGGAATCGAGCCAAGCTGTATCCTTCTCCCCTCTCCCTTGTTGCCTGAACTGGGACACTTGACAGAGTAACCCATAGGGTACTCATGAGGCACTCACAGCACCAGCGCACCACAGATGAGATCCACCTGGTCTCTACGGGGAGGTGGGGCATTTGTTCTTATAATCACAAAAACCGACCTCAGGCTCAGTTTCAACGAGGGAACAGGAGGGAAGCCGTGATCCACGAAATCCTCCACTTTCGTGATGAGAGAGTAGGTTGAGACAGAGGTCGACAGTTTTGAGGGGCTCCGCCGATGCCCCAGACTGCTAGGCTTTAACGTCTGGAAAAAGGTTGTGTTAGCCACCTAGGCCAAAGTAAACTCGCCAGACAGGTCACCTGGTGGGGGGGGAGAGGGCACTTGGCCTTTATAACCAGCCTCCTTCAGATTCAGATTCAGATTCAGATTTCCTTTATTAGTCCCACAGCGGGGAAATTCACGGCATAACAGCAGCGAAGACACATAGTGGGAAACAATCAGAATGTAGGATAGGATAAAATAAAATAAAATAAAATAAAGGTAAAATAATCCAAGATAATCCATAAAAACTAAAACTATAAACTGTAAGTAAACCTGTACATAGTACAGAGGGAGTATGCCTGAGAGTATACATATGAGAAATATATATAATATCTCAGGGAGTGCAAAGAAACAGTGAAATAGTGTTATTGTTTATTGTTCACTGTCCATTGTCTGCAGACTAGCGGGCATTTTGTTTGTTGTGTAGTCTGACAGCAGCAGGCAGGAAGGACCTGCGGTACCTCTCCTTCACACAGCGTGGATGGAGCAGCCGCTCACTGAAGGAGCTGCCCAGAGCTGTCAGAGTGTCCTGTAGAGGGTGGGACGTGTTGTTTAACAGGGATGACAGCTTAGCCATCATCCTCCCGTTTCCCACCACCTCCACTGAGTCCAGAGGGGCATCCTAGGACAGAGCTGGCCCTCCTCACCAGTCTGTCCATTCTCCTCCTATCTCTGTCCGTGATGCTGCTGGCCCAGCAGACTATCCCATAAAAGATGGCTGATGCCACCACAGAGTCATAGAAGGTCCTGAGGAGTGGTCCCTGCACTCCAAAAGACCTCAGCCTCCTGAGCAGGAAGTGTCTACGCCTGCGGAAATCCACCACCAGCTCCTTGGTTTTACCAGCGTTGATCTGGAGGTTGTTCCGCAGGCACCAGTCCGCAAAGTCCTGAATAAGTCCTCTGTACTCTCTGTCGTCCCCATCTGTGATGAGGCCAACAACAGCAGAGTCATCAGAGAACTTCTGGAGATGACAGGATGGAGTATTGTACGAAAAGTCTGCAGTGTAGAGGGTGAACAGGAAAGGAGCCAGAACCGTTCCCTGCGGAGCACCAGGTGCTGCAGAGAAGCCGATCCGACTCAAAGCCCTGCACCCTCACAAACTGTGGTCTGTGTGTGAGGTAGTGCCAGAATCCATGTAGTGAGGTGATGGTCCACCCCAGCTAGCTGCAGCTTGTCCCCCAGCAGCCTGGGCTGGATGGTGTTGAATGCACTGGAGAAATCAAAGAACATGATCCTCACAGTGCTTCCAGCCTTCTCCAGGTGAGTGAGGGAGGTGTGAAGGAGGTAGATGACGGCATCATCCACCCCGATGTCAGGCTGGTAGGCGAACTGCAGCGGGTCCATGAAGGAGCTCACCAGCGGGCACAGATGGGCCAGAGGACCAGTCTCTCCAGCGTCTTCATCAGATGAGACGTCAGAGCTACCGGCCTGTAGCTGTTGAGCTCCTTGGGGTGCGGTGTCTTTGGCACTGGGACGATGCAGGACGTCTTCCAGAGTTGTGGCACTCTCCCCAGCTTCAGGCTCAGGTTGAATGTGTACCCAAAAATCCCACACAGCTGGTCTGCGCAGGACTTCAGGAGCCTGGAGCTGATGCCATCCGGACCTGCTGCTTTCCTGGCCCTGTTCTTCTTCAGGGCATTCCTCACCTGGTGTGTTGTGAGGAGCAGGCTGGAGCAGGGAGGTGTTGATGGGGGGGAGGTGCACAGGACAGAGTGTGAAGTGGCAGTGTCCAGGTAGGTGTGAACTGAGGGTAGGTGTGAACTGAGGGTTGTGAGAGGGGGGGAGTGGTAGGTGTGAACTGAGGGTCGTGAGAGAGGGGTGAGGGGGGGCACAGGAGGAGCAGTGGACAGGGGGCATAGAGCAAGATGGGGGTTGCAGCAGAGGAAGACTGGGCCGGGGGAGGGGCGGATGCCTGATCAAATCTGTTGAAGAATAAGTTCAGGTCATTTGCCCACCCCTGGTCTCCCACAGGCTGGGACTTTGGCTCCTTGAAGCCTGAGATGGTCTTAAGTCCCTTCCAGACACCACAGATGTTGTTCTGCTGCAGCTGGTGCTCCATCTTCCTCCTGTAGCAGTCTTTCCCCTTCCTGATCATCCTCCTCAGTTCCCTCTGCACAGACTTCAGCTAAACCTCCTCAGTTCCCTCTGCACAGACTTCAGCTCTTCCTCATAATCTTTCAGCACTTATCACTTGAAAGGAAATAGTACCCAGTAGGCGACTGTCAAACTGGCAACCCATATGAAGATCCATGGATGGAGATGGTCAACTGTGGTCCCTCTATGAAACCAGCAGGTTCCAATACGTCTAGAACCTCGTCCTCAGAGTAGAAGTCCTGCACCGGCCACACATGCTCCACTTTTCGCTGCCTATCCGCCATGGAGGGCGGCACAGTAGGGACGTGCAGGCTGGCATGCTCTGGTTCCAGGCATGGACGAGCAGATCAAAATCCATTATGTAACCCATTCCATCACACTGAGTAAGTGGTGTGGACTGAAGGTCTTCAGTGCTGCATGAGCACCAGTGAGGGATGAGCACATTTGTAATGGCCTTACATGGCAAAGCTTATATGAAAAGAACCTGAAATAAGATACTCAAAGAGATTCAATATTAGATTTCCAGTAAATTATTTGAATCAGTTTAGATTTGTGAATAACAAACAGTCTATTGTATGTAGTGTCTCGTTCAGTACACGGATACACTTCAGATCACAGAGACACTAATGTGTTTTGACAGTATCAGTAGTTATGCCCATACAGCCTTTGAGCTGATAAGAATGTATTTAAGTGAAGTTATGTTGTTTGATAAAGAGAAAGAGACCGAGCAAAGGCATGTTTCTTCGTCTGAAGAGGAAGAGTCTGAGACCTCTGTGTGTTTAGAGGAGGATGTAGGCTGCTGGTTGGGCACCAGTGGAGCTAATTAAGGCGCTGCTTCCTGCATAATTTAAAGTGTTTTATGTTAATGAGGCAGAGTGATGACGGTCAGCCTCCTGGATACAGTTTCTAGTCCAGAATAAGAATGATCAGTGCTGCTTCTCAAGACTGAGCATTTGTGTGGTGGTTTTATTGATCTGCATGTCTCCTCGGGCAGTATCACTCTTTCTCTCTCACACACACAGCTGTGGGAAAATGTATCGACCTGTCCAAATGATCAATTAATTGCAACATCTACACTTCATTATGTTGTCTTTCTTGTTCCATCTACCCATCGGTGCTTTGAATGTTCACAAAATAAAATAAAATGTGTAAAAGATTTATCACTTAGCAAATTACTTCCCAATGTCTTGCATCTCTTCAGAAAAGTTCATGGAAGAGGGCTCGAGGTGATGAGGACTTGCTACATGTCAACAGTGACAGGCAACTGCAGGAAAAATCAGAAGCAGTTCTGCATTATTTTGAGGAGGCAAGCAGAAAATTATAATAATAAAAAAGGGCGGTGATGAAATATAATTAGAACCGATTCCTCTGTTGGAATCCCTCCAGCCAGCATTTGCCTTGGGAATCTGTCTGCCTTTCAACTCTCTTCACAGTTTGATCGCAAGCAAAGTCACAGGAGAGCTGAGTGGAGCTGTCAATCACACATATAAACACACATATAGCAGCGAGCACACGTCTGTCCCAGGGACATGTTATAATGATCCCTCCATGTGAATGGGTAAGTCATGCAGCAGGTGCAGAGTGTTTGTGTGTGTGTGTGTGTGTGAAGGATGCTTTTACTGTGCCAGAAGTAAAAGCATCCTTCACACACACACATTTAGTTCTCTAATAAGTAATAGAATCATGCCTTTGTAAAACTGAGTGAATAATTCTCCTGTTAGTGTTCATATAAAAAGTGAATACAGATGTCACTGTTTACATTCTTATTCCTGAAAGTTTCTCCCTACCATCTCCTTCACCGATGACAGGTCGTGCAAGGCAGCTATGGCCGCTACAAAAGCTCAGGGACTGATGAATAGTCTGTGGTGATTCATGGCCATGTCATGCTCAGAAATGATGACTATGTAACCACCTAATCTGGTCTGAACATGGCATGAAAGTGTTTCTGTAGAGTTTGAAATTCTGTCACTCCCAGCAAAAAAAAAAAAAATACTTTTTCTTTAATTGGTCTTGTTATATACTTTTTATAACAATATATATATATATATATATATATATATATATATATATATATATATATATATATTGTTAAGTAAAGTAATAACAAGACCAATACTAAAGAAAAAGCTCTTTACTTCATGTTAGATCAATTTTCACTCTAGACAGGAATATGATAATACCACCTACATATATAATATGTAAACTAATATCATTTCATAACAAAAGTGACCTTTTAGCTCTTCAATTTTACATCCACGAGAAGTCTCACCTTGAGCCAATATGACTCCCTCCTCAAGCATTTCTTGGTGCCCTCTCAACCCCATGTGGTGACTCACTTTAAAGATTTGTTTGGAGTAAGTGGCCTCTGTGGTGTTTAATTGGTCTCAAAACTTGCATGCATACAAACCAAACATGTGTATGTGGTATGAGTGCACAGAGCAGTCCCTGTGAGTGGAGAAGCATTATTGCAAGGGTTTTCCACATTATCAGCACAAAAAGTCTAAACACACGGGCTGCATGTTTTACAGATTATTGGATCGGTGTAAACAGCTCCTGTTGGCCCAGTTTCTATGGTTACTGCTCAAAATCAGCAATTTTAAAAGCAAAAACCTATATTTTCCACATATTGTTGATTAAACATGACAATTAATGTGCAGTTCAATTCTGCATTGCACTTCCTTTGTTCTTTGTGTGGTGTGCTTTGAATTTGCAGTCCACATCTTTGAATCTTTGGATCAGTCCTGTCATAAATGGGTCAGTTGTTACTTAACTTTCTGTAAGTGTCATTAGTGAGTCCTGGCAGCTCATGTGAACAGGAGGTTCAGTTCCTCTATGAAAGATATAGAATAGTTCATGATCATCATCTTCCAAACCGCAGTCAGAGCCCTTGTATGTGGACACAGACTTGGTCAGTAAAGCTGATTCTGATTCTCATTCTAATCTTCAATTAGCGACAAATGTTTTGTATTTACAGGAACACTTGAAAGCAGCTTTCTGATAACTGAAAAAAAGTTAAATGTTTCCCATGGTGACAAAAAAACATCATATGTTTGTCATGTTTTCCTGACTAGAGAAAGCACATGCTCAATTTGTACAAAGACCAAACTTCATACAGAAAGGCTACAAAGAGAGCAGTTTATTCTAATATCAATTTAACACACTTCTACTTTTGAATGATCTAAGTTTGATTTTTAGCTAAATTTACCCATAACCTTTCCTGAAAATGACCATTTGAAAAGTTAATGTCGGATTTGATTTGATTTACAAGGAAAAAGTTGTTGTTTTAAGCAAAGCTCCTCAAAGCACTCTTTTTTTCATATTATGTAAAAAAAAGGAGTCGTCCTGGACTCAGTGCCTCAACATGTGGTAGCTGATGGTAGTGAGTCTGAGTGGTTGTAATTTTGTGAGTCTGTCTTGTTTTCCATTTCATCTCTCCAGTTTTCATCACGCTGAATTATTGTTCCTGTCAGGACGTCCACTCCACAGTTTTCAGGAAAAGCGACGGCTCTCGATCTCTTGCCTGGTGTGTGCAGATGAAGACACAGACTTTACTGCTGCGTCTGTCACCAAAAACTCATTTAGGACCAGAGGTTTACGTTCACAGTGATTTAAAGGAGTTCACAATAGGATTTCAAATCAGGCCTATGTGATACTGCCAGCTTGTCCCAGTTCCTTCAGTACACCCAGAAAATCAGGTTATCAAAGATTCCACAAAGTCATAGATTATTGGATGGATACACATTTACAAGAACCAGTGTGTCACAACCTGGATAAGGTTTGGAAAAGCTGGATCTAGCTTGGCTGCTCTCCCAGTCATTCAGTTTGTCTTTTGTGATGAAGCAAAACACAAAACTGACTCCAAAAACTACAGCAGTGTATTTACATGTACAGTGTGTGTGCAATTTTTTTTGCAAATCTAGTTTCTTCATCATTTTCTTACACTTTGATTCACTGGAGTCCCTAACCTGCAAGTACACTCTGTGTATCTGAGGGAAAAGGTTGACAATACTGCCCTTTGTGTGTCTGTACATGAGAGAGTGTGTGTGTGTGTGTGTGTTGGCCTGAGGACTGTGGTGACTTTGTTGTAGAGACAATGCTAGCTGTTAGATATGTAAGTTAGCTCATACAGTCAGCTCTGGTTAATAAATGCATAAAGTCAGAAAAACATTTTGGTCTTTTTTTCAGGGACTAAATGGCTCATAATGACCTCATTATAGTCAATAAGATTCTGAATACAAACATGCCAAACTCCCAGAGGTCTGTACTGTTTTCTCTGTGCCATTCATCTATCCTTGATATCCAACATACCAACCAAATACCTCTATACATATTTTTTTGCTCCACAGCCGGGTGTGACCAGCAGGGCCGAAAAGATGATGACATAGTCATTTAAACACCATATGATTTCTTTTTATCCCGAGCAATTATTTTGCTCTCAGTGCTTTGCATGAATTACAGGTTCAAAGTCATCTCCATCAAATGAGTTATTTCATGTGGCACAGTCTGATTCTGAGAGCGGGCATATTGTGTTTCTGTGCAGCCAAGGAGGGGAAAGACAAAGAGTGAGATGAAACATTGTAAAGGGTTTAAACAAAAAAAAACCAAAGACATTAATAATGCACTGTTTGTCGGGTTGAGCTAAAGCTATGATATAAATTGTTTGTAGCCATTTACAGCATCTCCATGCACTATTCTGAGACTACATGGAAATGTATGTTTAGCCGACAAATCTTTCCACATTTGGCTCTAAACCTTAATAATCTGGGCTGCTCGAATTGTAAATCAAGGATCGACAACAATGGCAGATAAATGTCTTCAATACCTTGAATTGAATATTAGGCAGCAGGGGAACATTGACTCAAATGATCATAGATTTCTTTAGGGAACAGTACAGAAGGATAATCAACACAAATATTTATTATTATCTGTTCCTTCTTTCCTCCTCTTTTCTTCCTACCCTCCCTCTAAGCTCCTCTCATTTATCCCTGAATATTCCTCCATTAAAAGCAGAAAAAGTAAAAAAGATTTCTGATCATAAACGTAAGATGCAAAAAAAGATTAAATGCATGTCTTATTCTCTTACAACTCCTCCTGGGACCTCTGCTCTACCTCACTCCTCAGTTCTTCACTCCACTTTCAAATCTCCTTTCCTCCTCTCTCCTTCATTCTTTCCCTCGCTTTCTCTTTCACTTACTCCCTTTCTTCTCTCTCCCTCACTCCTCAAATCCACTTCTGTCCTCCTGCCTCATAATGTTATGTCCATAGTCCATCAGGTATCTATCTAGCTAGCTTGCTGACTGAGTTGACACAACTGAATGAAACTTGACACAAGACAACAACCTTCATGACGGTCAGGGCAGAGCTATAGATGAAAATTCCCCACGAGTAAAACTTTTACTCCATTGATGTGCTGGTCCATTCAGAGAGACTGAGGGGAAATGACATAAAATTAAAGTCTTTTGAGAAGTCTTTTGAGAAAACATGATGTTCATATCTAAACAGACACAGACAAGCTCATTTAAACAGGTTTCTTTAGAGATGCACCAATCCACTTGGTTCTTGTCCTGGTGCCATTTTAATACTGATTACTGATATTTGAATATCTTCTTAAATATTAAAGTATTATGTTTTTAGGTTTTTAGAGACTCTGGATGAGGACCAATGTTTTTCCCCCAAATAACACAAATCTATGGAATATTAATAAATACTGTCCAAATAAATAATCATTATTACATGTGCTTTTAGTTACATTCAGAAAAATGTAAACACGTTTTATTATATTTATTTTACATCTATACATCTATTGTATATACATAGTGTTGTATTTCAGTTTAGTTTTATTGAAACAATGCCTCTGTTTAGTTGTATTCTACATTATTGTTTTGTTGGGATTATATTGGGGTTGTTTTCTTTGTCTGGACAAAAGCCAACGGTGCTTACACTGAGCAGGAGAGGGGCAACTGGCTCCTTGTACCTCTCTCTGGAGAGATTACATCAACAGATGCCAGCTGGCCTCTTCCCACCACATAAACCTTCTCTCTGAGAGTTTGGTGCAGCCATGGGGTGGCTCATGTTATGGCTCATAGTTAATAGTTCATAGCAAGCTCCACCTGTGTGTCTAACTCACAGAACTCAAAACAGAGCCAAAAAATGATGAGGACTGCTGGATATCTTTGTAGAACTCTTTAATTACTAATTCATTCCTTAATTTATGCTACAACATTTTGGCTGTGGGCTCAAAACTGATTTATTCCATATTTATAATTCACAAAAACCTCAGACATTGGATCAGTGACATCAGTTTTAGAATTACGTATTGGCCCCTGACAGTGATATTGGATTGGATCAATCCCAACTCTATAGCTTCTACACATAAAGTGAGTATTGCTGGGAAAATCATCTGTATTAGCATCATAGTGGTTCCAGTAGCTTGGTGACATAGTGACTGTATGCTAGTCAGACCAGACATGGCACCCCCACATCATTATCTCATTTAATAAGGACTTTTATTGAAACAGATATAAAAGCTCTCTGAGCTAACCAGCTTGCTTACTGAGCTTCTCAGTAATCTGTTTCAGATCCTCCTTTGCGGAGCAGTTTATTCTCCTACAAAAGAGGTTTAAAAAAGAGGATGGTGTAACACTGCTAATCAGCCATAATAGCTCCTAACATTTCTATGTGAAATATTTAGGCCCAATTAGTGCGTAAAATTCGACACATGACTGCGCTTGTATGATGTTACACCAGTTTTTTCATATATCATAAACCAACAGCTTAGTGAACTGAGAATAGTATCCATCTGCAGCAGTTTATAAATCCTGATGTAAATCTAGTCACCTTTCAGACCAGTCAGCTGCATTATAAACAGAAAACTGTTTGACTGTGAACAGTATTACCTCACACAACAGCCAATATCTGAGAATGATGAATGATGAATTTGGGAGTACGTGTTGTTGAAAACCAGTGTGGAGATTGTTAGAGATGAATGAAAGCAGGAAGACATTCACTAAAATGAAAAAGCATGGCTTTGGCATTTTGGATAGGAAGTGATTTAGTACTTTAGTCATCAGGCAGTGCAGCTACCTTCTCCCCCCTGTTTGTCTCTGAACTGAGCTTGTTAGGATCTACTCTAATCTCTAATCTGTAGGCTACTGTGTCTCTGGAGTCAAAAGGCAGAGATGTGTCCAAGTGACAGTAAATTTCACTGTAAGATAAGAGCCAATGAATGAGAGACAGGAAGCATGTAGAGGAACAACGCTGATATCCAACATCACCCTTTATTCTCCTACAATTCCTGTCTTGTCCATGGCCATTAAAAGACAACTGTGACAACCATTATTATATTTTTAAATTCCTTTCATGTGACACACTGCTACATACAGTAGGTGTGTATGATGTTTTGCCAGTCTTGTAAACAGGGTGTGATTTAACAGGGTTAGATTTCCCCAGTCTGCTCTATATATTCCTGCTTCTGCTGAATTATTTTAATCCTGATGGGGACAAATGTATCACCCTTCATACTCGTTAATGCTACTTTGCCAATAGACCATATAAAATACCTAAATTACAAATATTTTTATAAGGTATGTGACTAAAGCTCTGTAACATGAGAGCAAATGGACTGTCAGTACTCACCAGAATCAGCTTTAATGGCTATTGTGAGACAAATGACATAAGTTCCTGCCATATTTGGAGGTTGGTATAATGGAGCCAGATACACTGTAGATGTTAGCAAATGTTTTAGCACAACCAGCTCTCTGCTGAGTGAGTGTTAAATCCACTTGTTTCATGGATATACAGAATCAAACAAGAAATGTATGTACTTTACATACTTTATTATTTTGAATAGCAGCTTTTACCATATAAAAGGTAAAGGATGGTGTTATAAGAGTTCCAAATGTGCGGATGAGCTGAAAAAACTGCTCTGCTTGTCCCCCCAACTTTATCTGTTTGCCCTCCTGTCTGCCTTAATATTTGCCAGTTCTAACCAATCCCTCGTCATCTGTGTGCCTCTCACCGCTCTCCCTGTTCCTTTCATTCTGTATGTGTTCTCATCTTTCTGTTTGTCTGAATGCAGATGCAACATGCTTGAAGGGTAAACGCTCACAGACTCGCATCCACATATTTTTAGGTGAACAGATCATCAAACCACATCTAAAACATCATTACTGCATTTAGCTGCTGGAACGTCACGTCGGCTGTATCAAATCTGACATACCTGCCTGTCAGACTTAATCAGTTATAAAATAGGAACTAATAACTTTTTGACTCCCACTGAAATGAAAACATCCATATAACACGCCCAATTATAGATGATAGTGGGTTTTAAAATAAGCTCTTTTTCAGCTGATTGATATGACAGCAAAGCAAAAGTTAGACTTTAAACAGACATGATATGAAGAGAGATCAACGATGACATCCAGTGATCCTCAGAAGTCAACAGAAATATCTGAAATTTGATGTTACACATACAATAATTAGGCCTTTTCTATTAGACAGATTTCACTGAAGTATACAATGAATTTACATGAAGGAAGTTCATGCCAGCTAAACACAGCAGAAGGAGATAATTACAGCTCACATAATGTCCTCTCAGCTGTGTGTTTGAGGGACTGAGGGGACTTATTATTATATTGTTATTAAGTGTTCCTGTAGCAGCTTTGTGTGTTAGAGTATAGTTTCAGTGTAAAAAGTACCGACATGTGAAAGTGTGTTTGCCCTGTGAACACACAAATTCTCACTCACTGAACTAAATACACTAAATGAACTAAATGTCATGTATTCATCCTCACTTTGTCCCAGTGTCCAACTCAACTTTTCAGCTCTGACTGTGCTTGTCTGTTGTCAATATGGGGTCTAAGGTCTTAGGCTGGATTGTTGGGAAAAGAAGTGTTCTGATCTTAGCACAGTTAGCAGGGTCTAGCCATGCTAAATCAGCAAGCAGAGCCATGAGTGATGAATCTCCTGTGGATGGCCTTAATAACTGTGTCCAGGACTGTGTTGTCCGTACTCACCTCAGCATCACTTAGTGCTTCATCTCGAGCCATCTGCACAGGCCCTGCTTTCTTTCTTCTTTGTTTTTTTCTGGGGCAGTACAGCTTCCAAATCAGTGCCTGTTCCTTCCTCCCTCTCGTCAATGTTTTCATTTGTCTATTTGATGGACACGTCTGCAGCTGCCTTCACACTGCTGAAGTCCCTGGTGCTGCTTTTTGAGGCTCTCTTGTGTGCCAGTCACCATTCGATGGCCAGAGAGGGTGTCCATCCCTTTTGTTTGGACTTGGACAGTGGAGTGGTTTGTTCAAATACTCTCAGGAGTATCTGTGCCGTTGACACTGTTTCATATCCCAGGAGACCCTCTCATCGTGGACTGCTCTGTTGCCTGCTGCTCTTTGGCTGCCAATGTGAGCACTGCATTGCTGAAGAGGTCGTTGTCCGATTTATTAAAATGTCTGAACACTTTTTGCTTGGTCCACCAGCATGTTTCTTGGTGGAGAGAGGCTTCTGTGGCTTTCGTCTTGTTTCAGACTGACCCTCTGAGAGGAATCACCGAAGAACACAGTCATGTCATTCAGCAGAAAAGTTCCACTTTCATTGACAGGTTGAATTGTGTCATTCAGCACAAGATTAGACATGTTAGCAGAGCACCACACATGCACATGAATGGGAGATGCTCTGGTTAATGAACGAAACTGAGCCCAAAGAGGGGGAGGGGTTTAAAGGTGTGACTGGGCCAGCTTAGAGTCAATTAAGAAAAAAATCAATGGGCCGATTTGCGTGTTTTATGGGCCGGTCAGACAAGGGGAATAAAAGACAGTTGGGTCAGCCCAATAGACGTGTTGGCCTACCAGGGAAGTGCCAACTCTGCCAGATGGTGAGTCCAGCCCTGGCTGAGATGGGGGGGCCGTAAAACCCAGCAACTGGGATCCAGCAGACCAACAGCCAATTCAAAACAGATGGACGCCCTCTACGCCTCAGTGAAGAAACACTTTCCTTTGCACTCTGACTGGCCCCTGATCCATAGAACTAGGAAGGAAGAGTGCGAGAGTTTTTCTGATTTCTGTGCCCGCATGTGTGTTACCTCAACACCTAACAGTTAAAAGTCAACAGAAATGGACTAAAATGACCAGAACTGATTCAAACTAATACACATTTTCCCCAAAAGACTGAAACAAAGACTAAAACATCATGTGCCAAAATCAACATTTCTTACGATACAGTTGGCAATTCTTTGTACAACCTACGTATTCCAAGCATACCTCGACCTTTATCCATTTGTAATCCACCACAGTCCATATGAGCCCCTCACACTTTCAAGTTCAGTCTGGTCAAAGACTGAGCTTTTATCTTCCTCCTCATTAAGAGAGAGAAGAGAGTGTGTGTTTGTGTGTGTGTGTGTGTGTGTGTTTGTGTGTGTGTGTGTGTGTGTGTGTGTGTGTGTGTGTGTGTGTGTGTGTGTGTGTTTGTGTTTGTGTTTGTGTGTGTGTGTGTTGGATTATGATGTTTTTTTTATGAAGGGTTTTTTTATGCTGTGATGCAGACTGTTTGGCAAGCCTCTGTCTAAGTGGAGGATCATCCACTGGCATTGTGACGACAGATCATAAGCCCTCGTGCTGGCAGGCAGCGTCCCTCCCACAGTTATTCATGTGAAGTGTACAGAGTCCTGTGGATCTGATAACCATGTTCAGCAGGACGTGTGGAGAAGATCTGAGGTGAAGTGAAGTTGTTGTCTTCAGGATCCAACTTTCTGTCAGACTCTCTGTGAGTGACTGACAGCACTACACGTCACGCCAGACAATGACATTTCATACTTGCGCTTTCGACATATATTTGCCATTTACAGACGGAGCGGAGGATGTGTTATGTCATGGTCATGGACTGGGAGTCAATGAAAGACCAGAAAAAATTAAAGACGACCAATTCATATCCAATCCAGCCATCCTACAGACGGGGTCACATTTAGTACATTATCCCACTACCACTCTACAAAGAGTTGTTACACACTCAAACACTTAATGTTTATTTTTTGCCCCCATCAGAAATACATCATCACATGCTTTTGGGGGGCTGTGTGTGAGCAAATTTCATTGAACAGGAGCATGATGTGACCATGTATTTAAACAGGGGCAGGGGTTACCACCACCTTGTATTATATGACTGAGGTTCTGTAGTTTGGTCACAGAACAGGGTCATTTGCTGAGGAAGGCTGTGGTTTGAAACCTTAGGAAAGAGAAAGTAAGTGAACCTTATCACTGGAGTACGCATAACCAAAACGACTCATTTGCATTTGAAGAAATGTTCTTGTTTCCTGTATACAAACCATGAATTGAACTGACCATGTCTCTCCTAACTGAAAATGCAAACACTGCACACACTATTCCCGCTAAACTACTTCACAACAAAACAATATCACAGCAGAGGAGAGTTACATGATTCAGCTACAGATGCACTGAAGGAAAAATGCAGTTTTTAAAAAGATTCCACAGGTCTGACAAAAAGCTCTGCTTCCCTCTGCTGGATGTTAATAGGACAAATAAGAGACAGTGACAAGGGAAAAGATGCACTGATGCAAAGAGATCAGGACCTGTATATATAAAACTAAAAGACTTAATAACCATTCAACAATTTGACTTTTAGCTTTCTATAAAGAAGTTAAACTAAGTAATTTCACCTCAAGTCTCAGTGTGATACATACTGATTACAGTGACTTGTACATGTTAAACAATAAGGACAATATCACACACAATACACAATATCACAGCTTTCTGCACATCCTGTCAAGATTATGACTGCTATTATGACTTATTTATTTGACCCAACACTTTGTATCCTTCAATATATTCAAACATGCAAGAGGGAAGTTTAAGATATCTCTCTTTCAGTTGACACATGCTATTTTGGGAAATAAAAAATACAAATAAAACTCTAAAAGCTATTTTAAGGTTCTTCATGCTTTTATGTGAATCAACTCATCATACTTAGTTATGTTCCACCATTGACTACACCTTCCCTTTATTACATTTGGGGTTAAGGCTCTTATCTCATTTTGTATATTTTTACTTATTTGTGATATCACATAAAATAGTCTACAGCCTCATTTCTTTGGGGGCGAGTCTGGTGTTGGGTCAGACCGCATCCATCTCATCCTCCTGAGACACGGTTTCCTTCCTGTCCATTAACCATTAACAGTGCTTGTTGCAAAGGTTGGTATGGTTTCTTTATGCATGAGTAATGTGTGTGTGGACAGTAATGATCCCTCTAATCCAATGTGGGTTTGGACTGCTGCAGTTCAGAGCTCCTCCGATGAGGGCACTCTTGGTTTAACTGTTACAGGTGTTGTTTCTTTGCCTGAGGCTCTAATAGGAGGTAACATGCTAAAACTGGAGCTAAAGTCTGACACTGATATTTAGCAGGTGATGTTTACCATGTTTCCCCTCTCATCATAGTGGGTTAGCATGCTAATATTTGCATGAGCATAAGTGTAAAATGTCTAATGCAATCATGTCAAGAATGAAGAATTACTGAGCAAACTCTTTCCACTGGTTCTTATCTTACATTTTTATTAGAAAAGACAATATTTATCGTGACCCTCAATTTTCACTCCAGTAATATCATCACACCCCCCACCCCCACCCCACCCCCAAAAAAACACCAGCTCCCAGAAATGTCACTAAGCTCCCTTCATGTGTAGAGCTCCATGGATCACTGTCAGACAGACAGGCAGCAACAATCACATTACAGACGTTCAGAGCAGCAACAAAACAACCAGCTGGGCTCATAAAGAAGATCCAGTCCTGTTCTGGTTTGTTGCATCCAAACCCTCCCCCCTGTTGTCTGTCTGCAGTGAGAAGAAAACTAAGGCCTCGTCCTCTGTTGTGCAATTTCAACATCCAGATGCACCTGACTTATAGTTAAACTGGAGTCATCAATACCTTCAGTCACGTATTTTAGAGTCACAGATGACGCTGCAAAAGAGGAAGCAGGGAACTAAAAGGAGTTTCACACAGATCAAAGCCTTCCATTGTTTTACATCAAATATGAGACAAATGAACCGAAGCCTGACCTCATCTTCACATAAACCTTAGTTATTTATGTTCTGTCCTTCTCCCCATCAGTCAGTGAGAGAATTCACTCTGACCTGATGTCCTCTGGCCTAAACAAGCCTGTTTAAAATGTCAGAGACATAAGGAGAAATAAGATTATCTTTGAGTGCTGTGGATGCATTTCTATAGTTTCTTTACATCTTTAGACATCTACATCTGCTGAGGACAGTTTGACATAAAAGGCAAATATATTTAAATATTTTTGTACAGTAACTTCCCACCTCCAGGTTAATTATGGGCACACTAGTATGAAAAGATGGCTATAGCTGATGTAAACTGCTGTACAATATAATATTATTTAGACAGTAGGGCAGTCCTCTGTGCTAAAGCTCAAACTGTGTACAAGCTTTTGAACTCAGCCGTCACAAAAAAAAAAAAAAAAAAAAAAAAAACTATCGGAGCCATGAACAAGCTGGAAAAAAACAAAAAAAAACAAAAACTACATGATGTCTTAAACAAAAAAGAATTTTTACTACCTCAGAAAGTAATTGAAGAGCTTTGTAAAAATAAACATACATGACATTGTTCATGAGACAATTAAATTACAAACAGGATATCATAGAACATGAAGGAGAATACATTGACATTTATCTTTTCACTATTTTACTGCCAAAACACAGTAGAATAATATATTACGGTGAGAATGACTAAGATTCAGCTTGTCACTCAAGACTGCCACCCTCCCCGCCCTGTCCACCCCCGAGCCCGACAGTCCTTTGGTGTCATGGAAACCCTGTGACACGTCTAGGTCTACTGCTGGCCTTCTTTCTTCTCTCCCTCCGATGAACCCGAGCTGCTGCTGCTGCCACTGCTGCTGTCCCGCTCCGCCGCCATCTGCAGGAAGGAAGGGGAATATCAGGTGAGTAACGTGCTTTTTTTTTTTAGTCTGAACTTTGACATTTTATCACTCTCTCATCATTTCTTTTTTGTCTATACTATCTGTATTTCATTCCTATGAAAGACCTAATTATAGTGTTCAACTGGTACATTTTAAATTAATTCATTACAAAAGAATTGCTTGTGTAAGCCAAAGTCTTTTTTGTCAGTGTATAGCAGGTCTGCTGAACATTGAATGAGCTGAAACAAATAGTCCATTAATTAATTAGTCAGTTGACAAAAAAATAATCTCAAACTTTTTTCCCCAAATCAATAAATCCTGAAGGGAAATTTCCATTCCAAATAACTGGTTCTTAATTGTAAGCATCAGCTGCTTCTCTTTCTTATGTGACAGTAAACTGTGTCTTGGTCCTACTATGAGTTTTAGTAAACTGTGACTAGAACGTTTTGAATTATTCCGTCACATTTTATGAAACAAACAGAACAATTTATCAATAGAGCTTAAAAAAAGCTTTGGGTTAATTGATAATATAAATAAATATATATAAAGAACAAATAATGAAAGCCTTATGATTATTTACCTTTCCATATAACTCACTTCCAAATTTCAAAGTTCTTTCCAAGAAACCTCCTCACAAATAATTAGAAAATCACAGACCTATGAAATAAAAACATCACTCTGAAGCTGCAACATGCCTCCCTACATTTTCATCAACTACCCAAACATGTTACTACCCTCATTGTCTCATTTGCTCTATTAGTTTAGTACAATATTTTCTGTTAATTCTTTAGAGGATCCATTAGAATTTTGTCCCACTACGCTTGACATTTAATCCTCTGTTTCAACTTAACTACAAAATGTCACTTCAGTCTTGTCAGGACACCGATAAATGCTCCACCTCCTTTAAATATTGTGCAAGGACAATAGCAAACCTCTGAAACATGACCTACAGCTTCTTCAGCAACATCTTTTCACACGTCATATTTTAACAGTGTAAACATGTGCTCTTACCTTCTTGTAGGCCATTTCAAAGAGTTTGAGTGACGCCTGCTGCAGGTTGGTGGCAGCCTGCTTGATGTTGTCTCCTGTCTCTGAGTCCTTATTGGCCAAAAGATCCCTGACCTTTGAGATCTCCTCCTTCAACTTGGTGCACTGGGAGTGGACAGATCAGAGAGGAAACATGAATAAAGCTGGGTCATGTGGAAAAGACGTGATAAGAGGATCAGCCTTCTACACTTTCAGACAGAAACATAAAAGTTACCGCACGATATCTCAACAATGAATTCAACATCATTACGCAGCAAGGTTTAGTACACCTTACCGTCACTGAGCTGACTGACTAGACTCAGACTACAAGTACTACAAACTTACAGCACAAATATTATAAGTTTCAGTTTTACCTCATCAGCAGGTAGTTGGTCCTTGAACTCCTCCATCTTGGATTCTGTGTCATGGACGATGCCCTCAGCCATGTTGACGGCCTCCACGCGGTCCTGTGCACAAGAAGAAAAGGTTAGAGGAGACCAGCAAAAGTGTTGTGCACACAAAACACGTATCAGTGAATGTCTGTAAATGTGCTGAAATGCTGCGATTTAAGACTGGATCAACTTAAATGGGGCCATTATTTTCATGTAGATTTAATCTGTTTCCAGTCTTTACCTTTCTCCTCCTGTCCTCCTCTGCGTATTTCTCAGCATTCTTGATCATGTTCTCGATGTCGTCTTTACTCAGGCCTCCTGATGACTGGATCACAACTGAGGAGGGCGCAGAGAGATGAGACGATGTTTAGACACTCTACAAGCTGCAGTTTGACAAGTGTATCTGCTAATTAACAGCAGTAATGAAGAGAAGGCAGCGAACACACGGAGCTAAATCCCCAAAACGCTGCTCCAAAAGCACTTTCATGAATAAACTGTTTAATCAAACCAAAGATCCACTGTTTGTTTACTGAACATTTTGTTGCCAAGCTTACTGACTATTTCACAACAAAGTACACAGACCGTTTAGTCCTTGGTGGTTATAGCAACATGTGTAACATAAGAATTCATTCATTGTTAATGCTAAAACTTAAATCTCAAACATGCTGAACCAAGAGATCAGATCTGAAATATTTTCAGCGACGATGGGAACAGAACACTTGTGTCTTTGCTATTAGGTGACACGTACTCTGCTGTTCTCGGCCTGTGCCCTTATCCTTGGCAGACACGTGAACGATGCCGTTTGCGTCAATGTCGAAGGTGACCTCAATCTGAGGGACGCCGCTTGGGGGGCGGGGGGGATTCCAACCAGAGTGAACTGACCCAGCACCTTGTTGTCTGCAGCCATCTCTCTCTCTCCCTGACACACCTTGATCTCCACCTGAGTCTGCCCATCGGCTGCTGTGGAGAACACCTGGAGGGAGCAGACAGATACTTTAGCACATGATGACACTTTAACACCTAAAAGAGAGTCAAGAGAAAAGAGAGCAGGGTGTGAGAGCTGCTTTGAGCCGTTTGCCTGCTGGTTTCAGTACCTGGCTCTTCTTGGTGGGAATTGTGGTGTTTCTGTTAATGAGCTTGGTGAAGACTCCGCCCAGGGTCTCAATACCCAGAGACAGCGGTGTCAC
Source organism: Scortum barcoo (assembly GCA_023238725.1). Taxonomy (NCBI): domain Eukaryota; kingdom Metazoa; phylum Chordata; class Actinopteri; order Centrarchiformes; family Terapontidae; genus Scortum; species Scortum barcoo. The sequence continues at coordinate 26,455,899 of CM041554.1, forward strand.
ATCCAACAGGAGCACATCAGTGACATCACCAGCCAAAACACCGCCCTGGATGGCTGCTCCTATGGCAACGGCCTCATCAGGGTTGACAGACTTGCTGGGAGCACGGCCGAACAGGTCCTGAACCGTTTGCTGAACCTGCAGAGAGGCAAAGACTGAGCTTTAGTTGGAAATATATTCAGACTATAAGAACCACAATTTATGAAGGTCTTTGGGATGTAGTTATGTGCACAGCAGTAATTAAGGAAAGATAAGAAAAGTAAAAAGTAAAATTCCAAGCACATGATGGAAACCAAAATCAGTGTCATGTGGCTGAAAGCGAACATGTGTGTGTTAAAACACTGTGTCCTTGTGAAGCTCAAGGTCTAACTATGTAACTTAAACAAACAAAAAACTCTGTATGACTGTACAGAGTGAATGTCACTTTTGACCAGCAGATGTCGCTCTTCACAACACTGGGTGGTTTACATCATAATCCACAATGACATGGCAAAATGAAAAGAAACTCTTCTAACCATGTGGCCCATTTTATTGTTGTTTGTTGTATTGGTTTTCTGGCAGACTAACATCTCCGGACATGTTTACTATTAGGGGTAACAAGTCTTGGCTGGAGTCTTCTTGACATTTTGTAGCTGTGTGTGATTTAATGTACTACTCATGATGTACATATACTGGACTAAAACCTGTGTGTGAGACTTTTCGGGGTCGTACTGTGCTGTGTGCTGCGTACCTTGGGCATGCGGCTCATGCCTCCGACCAGCAGCACCTCTCCGATGTCTCCTTTGGACACCTCTGCGTCCTGCATGGCCTTCTGACACGGAGCCACGGTGCGGCGGATCAGGTCAGCCACGATGCCTTCAAACTGAGAGCGAGTCAGCTTCATGTTGAGATGTTTGGGGCCAGAGGCGTCCATGGTCAAGTAGGGAAGGTTGATATCAGTCTGGAAGAGAGAATAAGAACAATGTCATCACCACTTTAAATGACCAGGATCAAAGTGCCTGACATCACCAACGACTGCCAGGAATGTTCATTAATAGTTTTGTTTCCTCAAATAATAGTGTAGTAACACTGCTTTTGAGAAGGTTTAGGATTTGTATGGCCCTGTACTAGGCCTGCCCTGCGGTCATCATCAGGACAGTCCACTCTCACTGGGCAGAGTCCTGCAGCAGCTCAGCAGCAGCAGACTCTAAAACAGAGCCTGCTGCAGTGAAGCACAACACAGGACCTTCTCTACCAGCACTGTAACACTGAGCCAGACACACAATGTCTGGACAGCTGACTTAGAGCTGGACAGTGGGTTCAAGATCATCTTAAATAAGCAACAGTGAAGAATACACAGACTACATGTTTAATGTGTATTTATGTATATGTGTATATGGTGTATGATGACAGGGGTGTTCTGTGTACCTGCAGTGAAGAGGACAGCTCACACTTTGCTTTCTCAGCAGCCTCTCGGACTCTCTGAAGAGCCATGTTGTCTTTCATCAGATCCACACCAGACTGAAAAGAAACAACACACATGAAATTCTGAACGTGCAGCCTGAGCTGCAGGTGAGAGACATCAAAAGATAAAGACTCATAATTTACCTCTCTCTTGAACTCCTTAACAATGTGTTTGAGGAGGTGCTGGTCAAAGTCCTCTCCTCCCAGGAAAGTGTCACCGTTGGTGGACTTCACCTCAAAAACTCCCTTCTGGATCTCCAGGACTGAGATATCAAACGTACCTCCACCCAGATCGTACACTGCGATGCTGGAAACACACACGAGTTTGTTGATGAATTAAATATATGGGCACACCAAAATCTACAGTAAAATACCAAGTAAAAACTGATGCTGTAACAGTAAAGATCAGTGGAAGTGCTGGTCCAGATCTACTCACATCTTATCCTGGGTTTTGTCCAGGCCGTAGGCCAAAGCTGCGGCTGTTGGCTCATTGATCACACGCAGGACGTTCAGACCAGCAATCTGACCGGCATCTTTGGTAGCCTGGAAGACAGAAATACATAATACATTCGAGAAATCTGTATTCTGTCCACACTACTAGAAAAGTTACAAGAATTACTGATCCTGACAGGTGCACCCAGGTAATCAGGTAGATTATTTAGATTATTATTTATATTAGATTATTAGCACCGGGGATACACAAAGCTTTCACCCTCAGAACACCAAGATTTAGTGGAAACACACTCAGTCAGGTAGGTCTTCCTGAATCTTTGGAGCATGAAATCAGAAGCTGTTGGCTTGTAAGATATTTATTTCAAATAAAAATGTATCCCTTAGGAAGGTGCTGTATAGCTCACACACTCTGATCCAATTATAATACTGAATTTTTTTCAAATGCTCTCTCAAATAACTTCCTGTCTACAGATACTTAAATATTTTGTTAAATCTAATGGCTACAAAGCAAAGATTTTTAAGAGCACTTTTCTGGACGGTGCATCTTCCTTAAAATTAACTTTAAATTAGCTAAAAAACATAAATAAATGAAAATAACTTTGGTATTTGAGATTTATTAACCAGTCACCTACTAAACTACATTGGGAAACTAATAATAGTACAGATTACAGTTACACACCTTAGAGCTGTTCTTTATGAAATATGACACCTAATCTGATGTCAGTGCCATAGAGATACTTTCACAGGAATTATCAATTAGACTGATTCTACTCTATGGATATACTGTAGCCAATAAAACTCTAGCTTGAGAGTGGCATGAAGAGTGTGTTTGTGTGTATGTACCTGTCTCTGAGAGTCATTGAAGTAGGCTGGCACAGTGACCACAGCATTCTTCACTTTGGTTCCCAGGTAGTTCTCTGCAACACAGATATCAATCCATTACCAAAACGAATGCTCACATATGGATGATGTAAATGTCAAAGACACACTAACAAAACTGCAAACATTTATCTAGTTCAGCTACATTCATACCTGCAGTTTCCTTCATCTTCATCAATACAAAGGCTCCAGCCTGGCTGGGGGAGTACATTTTCCCATGAGCCTCCACCCAAGCATCACCATTAGATGCACGCACAATCTTGTAGGGGACGTTCTTCCTGTTAATGAAAAGAAACTCAACTTTAACAGAACCTGACGGGTCCATGGGCCTGGTTTTGTTCAGTTATTTTGTCTAAAGGCTCAAACATTTATTTAATATGGTGCATGTTTTATCAGTAGTTTTATCAGTCCACACTGCACTTTAACTACTTCCTTTAGGATACTTTAAGTGTGAAATCTTTATAAAAAAAACAAAAAAAAAAACACACCAAGTGGTGACATTATTCACCATTTTTCCAAGAGGTAATTGCCTTATTCTGAAGTAAGTACAGGCAATAACATTGGCAAACAATGTTTTAAACAATAAGGCCAAAGCACTCACAGGTCTTTCTGGACCTCGGGGTCGTCGAAGCGGCGTCCGATCAGCCTCTTGGTGGCATACAGTGTGTTCTGAGGGTTGGTGACAGCCTGGCGTTTAGCGGGCATGCCCACCAAACGCTCCCCTTCAGCTGTGAAGGCGATAACTGAAGGAGTTGTCCTGGCTCCCTCTGCGTTCTCCAACACCTGAGAGGCAAAGAACAATTCAAAGTTGTTTTGTGTCACTTCAGCAGCATCACTGCTCAACTACTCTGATTGACAAGACTATTTCTATACTGAGTTTCACTGTCAGTCTGAGTTTGCTCCTTGTTGTCACAGCAAGCAAAGCCCATTAAGAAACTCATTCTTTGATTTTTATTTATTTTAGTTTACTAGCATACTGCCACGTCTCTGTATCACCACACAACAAGCCACATGTTGGGCTCCACCATTAACAAATGAATTCCTTTGTAGGAAACACTCAGACATTCATGAGTAACTTGAGATGGAAGCAATCTGTATCCTAGAAAGTCAATAATCATGGAAAACTACACAAAAAGTCCAAAAGGCACCAACTGATTGAGTAACTGTCAGAGCTCCTAAATGATGTTGTCAAATAGCAGCAGGCTTACAGTCAGGATGAAACAGCTTCTGCATAACGTTTCCTCCATTACAGATTTAGTTAGTTTCACTACTTTGACTGAACCTGCATTAGAACTATCACACCTCACACAGCCTTCATTGACAGACCAGAGCTGAGAATTAAAGTGTATAACTGGTTTGTAATGGCGTGCTGTCCATCTGTGTTGAAAATCGAAAGTGTTTCAATGTTCTGATCAGCTCAGAGTTAGAAATCAGAGTTAAAAGCCAGCCATATAGAGGATGAAACTGTCTCACAGTCTCTCCTGGAGAACTTCATGGAGTTGTACACATGAAAAATAGTCAAGAATTATATGAAAAGCTGAGAGAAAGATTTAAAGCGTGGCTGGTAAGTGGAGGTAATATCAGACGGTCAGTTAAGGAAAGTTTAAGAAGTGGTCGAACGCAATCACCTTGTCAGACATTGGAAAGGTGTGGGAGGAAAAATGATTCCTCTGACACGGACTGATGGAGTTTGACTTTGATGGTCAACTTTCAAATATATCATAGTGAACAGTTAACCACAGAAACCTGACACGGTAATCATCTGATCAATCAAAGCAGAACACATACTATACCATACATGACCCACGTATGAAATATCTGTTCACCTTGGCCTGCTTCCCCTCCATGACTGCCACACACGAGTTGGTGGTTCCCAGGTCAATGCCAATGACTGCGCCCTTAACTGCTTCTGACCTGCAACACATTGTTATTATTTTTATTAGACCTTGTATTATTATTTTACAACAACCACTACAGGTGTGGTTAAAGCAGTGATTTTTACGTCATCTATACAGAATATATAGATTATTAATATCAATTACTTGAATTAAGTCATATTCTCTGGCATTGATAAGAGTTTCTAACTAAAATTAAAAGTCACAAATGTGAACTGGAACTTGGATTTACCATCCTGTATTTACACTGGTGTAAATGAACAGCTTTTTGATATTACTACTAATAGCTACAGACTGAAGACAAATTAAAAGAAAAACCTGAAAAAGTGAGTGAAGAAACATAACAAATGCAGATATTTCCACACAAGTGCAGTGTATGGTACAATCAAACAATTAAAATCCCATCATGCTCCATGGTAGCTATAAAAATGGTGAAGAGCTCCAGTTGATTCTTATTTTGTATCAAGATGTTCAGAAAAAAAGATGTAAATGACTTATAGGGTCATTGTTGGGGCACTGAGGAGGAGGACCTTCAGTCATAAGGACAGGTCAACTTGTGTTTCAACAGGAACAGTGACATCTGCATTTCGATCATTAAGTAACGTCAGAAATTGTAGTTAACACCACAAAATTGATGAGTGTGATGTTTATGCATTAGTGGGATAAAGAAAACCAGAAGAGCAACTTTTCTTCAGGTGGGGTGAGTGATCCCATGATGAAACAACTGAACAGCTATGGGAGATTTTGGAGCGAACGTGTTAGACAGAGCTCTCCACCACCATCATCAAAACACCAAATGATGAATATCTTTAGAAGAATGGTGTTTCATCCCTCCAGAGAGTTCACAGACTTGAAGAATCAATGACAAGGAGACCTGAAGCTGTTCTGGAGGCAGTTGGTGGACCAACACCTCACTAAAACACTTTATGATGGTTTTCTTAAGTTTGTCACCCATCTGTACATTTCAATTGCATTTCTACAGGATACTTTGTTTCATTTAATTTTTTTTGCTGAAACTCACGCATAGTCCCTCCTGGACAGAGCTCTGAGAGCATCAGGTTGGAAGCCACTCCAGCATGCCTGTGAAAACACAACAAAGCAGAAACACAGCTTTTAGTTAATATATTGTCTTTTAGCAATAACCTGAACCAAACTGAATAGGAAGTATTATTTGTTGTTCTGTAATTCACATCTTTGTCGCAGGGAGAATTCTGTTACTTGTAATTTAGACATTAGAGTAGAGAAAGAGTTATAAAGAGCTTAATGAGAGTAAGTTAATCAAGAAGGCGAAAGCAGCCATCTGACAGACTAACAGGAGTCAATCAGCTGATGTATGAAAAATAAACATCATTAATTAAAGTACAGAATAGTAAAACAAGCAATGTAGGTGATCAATAGGTTCATCAAATGATTGTGTTCATTCACGTTTAGAACAACATGTGAGAAATGTTGCAGCATGCTGGGGGTGGGGACACCTCAGTGAAGGTCACTGATCCACTCTGCTCCAGTCTTACAGCCACTGAGAAACTACTTAATGACACACATGTGGACTAACATCTGACAGACAAAACCATACTAGTTTTCATTTTAACACGATTCTGTGCCCAGATGAGCTAATTATATCATTCATATATGATATATTATAAGTGGAGGCTGTTTGCATAGTTAAGTTACACGTGAGCTTATAAATCAACAGCAGCAATGACCACACCGGGTGGTGACGGTGTTTTCCTCTTTACAATGATATTAACATGCAAGCTGAATAATACAGGCCTCTTCTTGGCTGCTAACCACACATGACATCGTGATGGTCACGATTAAGTAAGCTGGCCTCATGCTAACACTGTTAGCATGCTAAGATAGCCGGCTGCTTATCAAATCCCAAAGCTGAGCTCAACACTTACTGTTACTCGTTTAAGTCATTACTTCTGCATGTATATGTGGAACTCACCTTCTTAATCAAAGACGACACGCTTCTGGTGGAGTTGCTGGACGGGAGAGTCCTTGACACGCTTCTGGCGACACTCAACATTTTGACAACTCAGCTAAAAGGCTACCTAAATAAAATGTCCGCAGCGTTAAAACACAGACTCCCTGAACTGGTGAAGAAGAACAGAGTGTAGAGCTCCGGCTGTGTGCAGACCTCCTGTCGGTGTGAGTGAGTGTCGGTGAGTGTCGGCGTGAAGGTCCGAATCACACGTCAACGGTGAAGAACTGCGAAGCTCTTTCTGGAATTATCCAACACATGTTGCACCATGTTCAGCTGAAGGACCCCAAATCGGCCTGCCTGATAACTGCCTGAATAGTTTTCACTAGTTAAGAAAATATTATAGGATTGTTAGCTATTGAGATATATATGTGTTACACTATTTATATAAGATAAACAAAATATTTAAGTGTTGTCAATAAAAAAAAATCACGGCTGCGCTACATTTCAATGTTTTGTGATCATGAACAGAACCGGGCAGCCGCACGCAGTGGGCATGTGAAGGTCATGATGTAACGGGGGGACGGGGGGTGCGCGGAGTTTCATTGCTGTTACGTCAGGGATGCTGTATCATGAAATTACTTCGTTACTGCTGCTCATCATCCCATCAATCTGTCCCTTCCTCTGGACCACCTTCAGTTAATGTGTCAGAACTGCGTCACAAACTGTCTTTCAGTCTGCTCCCACCAGGTAAAAGCGCGCCGCAGACAAGAGTGCGCAGGCGCACAACCAAGAACCCAAAATGACAGAACAGAAATAAATTTATTTCAGTTTTTGTCATTTTCTCCTGTACTGGTTTTTCACTATGCGCATGCGCTCTCTGAACTGGTGGGAGCACAGGGAAAATGTTTGAAAAGTTCTTTTTTTTAGAGTTTTTAAATGAAAACGTACATTTCAAACCAGATGTTCCAAACTAACAAATACGCAAAGATAATAACCAGATTCATCATGACAGACGGAATGTGGCCTACACTGAACGGAGGGTTCAGACCATTGACTGTAAAGTAGTTAGACTGTGTGATGTGCTCGGAGTTCCGGTATGAGAATGAGGTCATCAATGACTCTTTGATTGGACGTTACGTTACGTTGCGTTACGTCACACAGCGACAACACGTGGTTTTCAGAGACGCGTCATTGGTCATTGAATCCAATCACAGCGTGATTTGGTAAGAGAGTGAGGTGACCAGAGCTGGGCCTCTGTTCATATGTAGGCTATATGACACTTATAACAGATCCCATCTAATACTAGTGTTGACAGAGGCGCTGCAGCCTGGAGAATAACATGTGCTGTAGAGCACAAATATCCTACAGGCTGCAGCATGGTGATCTCACAGGTACTGAATGACCAGTGAAGCTGCTGTGACGACATGTTACGGTGTACTGATAATAAAATAAACTTCATTTCATGTTGATAAAAGTTACACATCACATTATGACATGTGTTGAGGGGGGGGGAGTGTTTTTACTTGTATGCTGCCTTTGAGTGTGTGATGTCTGGATGACGCCTGCCCATCAGTGCTGAACGATGTGGGAAAATCATCTGGTTGCCATTTTTTAGACTAATATTGAAACTGTGATTCAGTATCCAATTTTTCAGTGTTCCTTATCTTCTGTATTGTTCTCTATGCATAAGCAATCAGTAATTCAATAATATGTTCTACACAATATTGGCTACAGTCAATGTATAGTGCTCCTTCCTGTAGGCCACTTCAGTGTTTTATGATTTGATGCATGAATTGATATGACTAGCACTGCAGAACTACAGGCTTGGTGTGACAATTGATATATGAAAACTAAATAAGATCTCCAGTCAGCTACAGTAACAGATCACACAAACTAAAGGGCAGAAATATAAAAAAGAGCAAATCTCAGCACCTGACTATGGGTCTGCCTCTCTGAACACATCATGATAACTTCTTGTAGCACCTGGTGTAAATATCCTCCAGTGGAGTGCACACACCAGTGGGAGATTGGCCTTAAATATAGACATTAAATCAGTGCTTGTCAGTAGGCGCACATACCCTGAAAAGATTGAGATATTATTTATAAGACATAATACCCAGCCCTGCCTTGATAACATCCCTGGCTGTGGATAAATGACATGTTCCATCCAGCTAGTTGATGTCATTACTGAGATGTTTAGCACCTCACTGTCACAGGAGGGTGTTGCCACCTGTTTCAAGACAGCCACCATTGTTCCTGTAGCTATGAAGTCTGCAGTGTCAAGTCTAAATGACTACTACCACGTGACACTCAGCCCAATTCTGATGAAGTTCTTTGAGAAACTCTTCAACACATCTCAAACAAAATCCCATCCAGCCTGGACCCCTACCGGTTTATATTCAGAACCAACAGGTCAACAGAGGATCCACACTGCCCTCTATTCAGTCTTCACGCACCATGAAAATAACAACACCTACATAAGAATGAAGTTTGTTGATTTCACTTCAGCATTCAACACAGTCTCAAACCGGCGGTCACACCTCCCTCACTCTAGTGTTCAGCACTGGAGACATCTGCTCCTCTACAACCAAAATACAGAGTAACGTCTTTCCTCAGGCTGTGAGATTCCACAACATCCTCTGTACGTCAACATAGAACATCTTTTGTGGCATAAATGGACTAATTTGCATTTCTTTGTGCGACCGTGTGTTGTAGAATAAAGGAGTCTTGAACACTGAAGGTAACAGAAGTAAAATGCTATTTATCTGCACCTTGTCACTCCTACTGTACATTCCTGACAGGCCAAAGTCTGCCTGTCATTACTGAAGAACCTGGTAATTAGCTCTGATTAACAGAACTTTTACACTTTTTCTTGAAATTCCTTAAAATGAAATTTAATGTAATTTTACATTTCAAAATGCTTCACAAACTTTTTCTTTAAATCTGCTCCCACCAGGTGAGAACAAGCAGCAGACTATGAATGTGCAGAGCAGAGAAGCAGTGCAAAACAAAATAAGAGAAAAATAAAATAAGATATGTTTTTCACTTTTGTTTTTCTTGCTTTTTTATTATTTAAAGATGTAAACAAAAGCCATTGTCATTTTCCTTTTTTAAACACTACAAAATCAAAAAAAAATCCAGCTTTTCACGTATATATATACATACATACATAGGTACATACATGCAAACACATATGCATTCTAATACTCAAGGAAAACAAAAAGTAGCTGTCCATAGGTGGCGACAAAACCCAGGTAAGAGTGCAAGTAACTCTCAGTTTGGCCTTGGACAGAACCTCCACAGGATAAATATCAAGCTGCTGACCAGGCAGTCAGTATCACAAGATCCACCCCAGAGAGTTTACTATAACTTTTAGACTGAGAGGTGTATTGTGTGTCTCATCTTCTTACTCGTGTTTGAATGTACTCTCCCACAGTGCTAAATCAACAGATGAAGGGATGACTATGCCCCCCTGCAGCACAATAACACACACTCTTACTATCTGATGGCCACCAGACACCAGTCTTCTCCTCTAATGAATTTTAACAGAGAGAATTTAAATACACAAAGTCACAAATACAGCCGCAAGCAAAATGTTAGAAGTTTAAAGCTTTTGATGTGGACCTGGTCGGCTTTGGCCTACATGTGAAAAATGTTTAACAAATCTCAGACTGTGTTTCAAAGGATCTTTGGTCTCTCTGGGATAATTTAGTTTGTTCCACTATTCATCATTGTAATTGTAATATTATTACTGTCAGACCGGTCATCTCTGGTCTCCATATTCATCATAACAAAATGAAACTCTCAATTGTGCATGGATCTCATCAGCAATCATAAATATGAAAGGCAAATAACAACATAGTCATTTTCAAAGTTGGGGTTGTGGCACAAACAGCAACACTGCCACCACATCCATCCAGTGACACTGTTTCCATTATGGCTGACTGTATCCACTCATTACTCTGACAAAGTTACACTGAGAACACACTGATTTGATTCAAATTACTGCGAACTGAGTGACAGAAGAACATACAGTCCTCATACAAACACACACACACTTTATGTTAAAGTGAGTCAGGTCACTGAGTCTTTCTTTCTCAAAAGACAAAGTCCACTTTCTTATTAAAAAACAAATATTATACGGTAAACTAAGGTTGGAAGGTTGTGGAAAAGATTTGTGGCTCCCCCTGTTGGCCAATGTTCAGAACCTTTTTACAAACTTATCTCTACATACATATCCACTTTTGTGATGACTGCACAAACTCATTGATTTATGGCACAGTTTGCAGCAGGTCCACGCCTTTGCTCAGGATCAATGCTGAAAACATGCTGGGGACATGTGACAGCTGAGAGAAAACACTTTGTCCAAACATGACCAAACTGATGTAAAGTGATCACTGTGGCAGAGGGATCAGAGGACTCACCTGACATTAGAGAAGATCAGAAATGTCACCAGAGGCAGTGCAGGCGAATCCTACATTACACTATACTTATATATATTATACTACATATGTATATGCTTCACTTAAACCTATTTATTATTATTATTATTATTGCTGTTGTTAGTGGTATGTAAACTAATGCAGCATCACAGGGTCTCCGGTGTGTGTGTGGGGTTATATATGTTGTGAAACAAACAGATGTGTCATTGATACAAGCTTGTATGTTATTGAGCCTTTAATAAACAAACCCTGAACAAACATGATGAAAAGGAAAGAACAAAACCTTTTTATTTTTCTGTTTTTATTTTATTCGCCAGCGAGTGGCACTGCTGACCTCCCCCCCAAGACATACACACACACACACACACACACACTCTCTCTCTCTCTCTCAGCTCCAGCCAGACAGACGCCAGCAGAGTGAGAGGAGCGCGAGCCAGCTCTGCTCTCCAACACTTCAGCGGTCTGTTCTGGTCTGTTCCGATCTGGTCTGGTCTGTTCCGTGCCGGTCCTATCTGTTCTGGTCTGTTCCGTTCCTGTCGTGGATCTGGAGGGGGGACCGGACCTGGTCTCCCGCTGTCAGCTCAGAAGCCTGATCAGTGGAGTGCGTCGGTGCAGCCAGTGAGTCCCGTGGATCCCTCTCACTGATGTCCTGCACATCCTCGAGGAGCTGATCCCGGAGCTCTGTGCAGGAGGAGCCGTGCTTTACTCAGGGATGTGCGGGCAGCATGTGGGGAACATGACCATCTGGGAATAGTCGAGAGCAGCCTGCTGTCACCTCAGCTCTGACCTGTTGCTGGGACTCGTTTCACTGAGCTGTACTGGATTTCACAAACTCACCAGTACTCCTCTGAGTGTAGATGAAGTCTGTGTGTGTTTGGAACATGTTGACACTCATGACTGTTGCCCATGACAACTCATTTTCTGTTGCCTTCTCTAACTGATCCAATAAGAGTGGGTCTGCTGCTGAAAGCTGTTCTCTGGACCATGCCTGCTCAGTGGGATCACATTCTCAAGTGTGATTTGGCTCCTGAAGAGTGGCCATCCTGTTCATGCACTGTTCCCATTATTTTGTCCAGCAGCCTATCTGTGCTCAGTGTGGGTTATTCACAGTGCTGCTATGCAGACTGACTGGAGCCACGCTCAGACAGCTCGACTGTAACCCCGACTCTGAGGCACAAGCCTGGACTGCTCACACAGAGAGAAACCTTTAGAGCTGAGGAAAAGCTCTGTGCCGGTCTCGATCCAGAGGGACAACTCGTGCGGAATAGCAGATGTTACACAGCTTTGTGTAGTAATGTGGATTATTCAGGATGCTGCTACGCAGACAGAGTGGAGCCACAGAAAACCTGCTGGTAATGTTAAAGTAACACACACGGCTGTGCAGCTTCTGTCAGTGCAGTTCAGCAGCTTGTGTTACACAGTTGGCAGCTGAAGGTTTGTCAGGAAGATAGGGGCTTTCTGCAGGATTTAGATGATGTGTTTCTGACCAAAACTCACACTGTTTAAGTGTATGTGTGCATTCTCAATTGGAAAGTTTCACACAGACTAGGACCAAAAGTTTTTTTACAGTGATACAGTGAAGGCATACTCACAGAGAGTGAAGCTTTGTGGGACTGAAACCTTTTGTTGGACAGTGTATAAAGCTTTGGAGCTGAGTTTAACTTACATTTTGTTGTTAAGATTAATTTCACTTTAGCTTGTTAGTTACACAAATTGTTGGAAAATGAAGAACCCTCATCCACTGAGTAACACCTGGAATAGATCCATGAACAAAGAGCCAGTGCTGATCTCTGTACCAAGCACTAATAAGAAGTTCAAGAGGAAGTCCCGGGAGCCTAAAAGACTTTTCAGTGACCCCGAGCCTGAGAAGATAAAGAGCTACCCGGCGGACATGTCGGACGTGGACTCGGTAGATGACACCCAGGCTGAGGCATGTAATGCCAACAAGTTGGCTCCTCTACAGAGACAGCTGTTGATGTCACAGGAGGCGATGGCCAGCCCTGCAGGGATTCTTTCAGGACTACCAGAAGGAAACGTGGCCCCGGCTCAGAGCGACGCCTTAGACATGAGAATTGGCATTAACGTGCCTGCCATCACTTCCAAACTGTCCCAGTTACCTGCCTCTCCGTTCTCTACCCCAGAGATCTCCCACTGGCCCACAGCCATCTCCCAGCCTCTGTCCAACAGACTCAAACTGGGCCTCTGCTCTCCCTTCCCTCTGTCCACATCAACCAGCAACAGCCACAGCCGCTCACCCAGCCACCAGGCCTTCTCCCTGGAGCCCTCTCTGTCAGGTCAAAGTGCAGCTCTGTCTCTCCCCAGAGCCTCCCAGACCTCCCAGGGTCTCGAGCACGTGGAGCCACAGGTCCAGTCACCTAAGGTGAATGTATGGAGAGTCCCAAAACAAAAGAAACTTGTTTGAGAGATTGACCTGTCATTTAAATTGCAGCTGAAATGATTAATCAGTTAGTCAATTAGTCAGCAGCAATTTTGAATGAATGCTTTAAGTTTCATTTCTGAAGTCTCAAACACTGACTTCCTTTTCTGTTTTCCATCAGCGTGAGCCAGTAGAGTGTTATCTCTGGGACTTTGTAGACCAAGTGGATTGAAGGTTAATTGAAAGAATAATCAGTAGATTAATGAGTAAGTGAATAATTATTTAGACATTTGTCATTGGTGTGCAGTTGTGATTAAGTGCAGCTGACCTCTTTTGGAGCTAATTCTATTAATGACAAAATGACTAAACAAAACAGGGGAAAGAGCTCTGGGATACTGAGCAGTTTCTACAAAAAAAGATTAAACAGGACTAATGTGAGACTGCATTAGTGGTTCAAACAGATGTGCATGCTCTGGGTTTTTCCATGGGCCTGGGTCGGTTCGCCTCAGCTGCCTCGTGCGGAGCTGCGCTGTGATGATATGGGTTTCCACTACAGCGTCACAGCAGGTGATAGCCATGCTGCGCCGCTGTGGTCCTGCTGAGTACCAGGGCCGACCCAAGAACGCCTCATCCGTCTGTACAGCTGTGTGGCTGTGCCAGACAGAGTTTAAAGGTCTCTCTGTGTCTAGCTCTCACTGCTTTTTGGAGTTTTTACCTGAATGTGTGGGGTTAACTGTTTAGTGTGGTCTTACTTTTGATCAGGTCTATAATCTGGGCCTCTCTTGTCTGCTGCTCTCAGGAGTCTCCCAGGAAGCGGGTGGGGATGAATGCTGACGGACCCGGGCGTCTCCCAGAGGTCAAAGCCATCCAGCAGACCAGGAGGCTTCTCGCCAACGCCCGAGAGAGGACCCGCGTCCACACCATCAGTGCTGCGTTCGAGGCCCTGAGGAAGCAGGTCAGGCTCACTGTCCCAAACTGAAAACACACAACAAACAAAAACAACAACAAAGACACACAAGAAGCTAGCTGTAGGACACATACAGCCTGCAGTGAATCAGTGTCAGAGCTTATGCTTAAAAAGTAGGGCTGGACCTTTGCACCTCTGAATCATCACTGAGCGGAGAGCATGCAGTAGTGGTGTTGTGTATACCTACTGGACGTTCTCATGTGAAGCACATTGAACCTGCTCTGCAATGAAATGGCTTGGCTGTAGTTTTTTCTGGTTTCTACAGGTCCTCCATCATCTTTTTCTTTGTTTCCTCTCTAGTTAGCTGACAGTCATACATTTAAAACATCCTCTGCCTGGCCCCCTCCATTTCCTTCTCTCTCTCCAGGTGCCATGTTACTCCTACGGGCAGAAGCTATCCAAGCTGGCAATACTACGCATAGCTTGCAACTACATCCTGTCTCTGGCTCAGCTGGCCGAGCTGGACTACAGTTCAGACCACAGCAGTCTGAGCTTCTCTCAGTGTGTGGAGCAGTGCACCAGGACCCTGCAGGCCGAGGGCCGGAGCAAGAAGAGGAAGGTGAGGCTGCACCCTTTCTCTTTATTACATTAATATAACATTGATTATATATTTATACACACACACACATTCTCAAATAGTGGCTGGAGCTTGGGAAGGAAACAAATAACGATGCCTTTATTTCTAATTTCCTCTGCTTAATAATTATTTATAAATCAGAGGAAATTAGATAATATAATAGATTATAATATTTCAGTTTTATTGTCCACAGTACCAGTTTCACCACCCACACTCTCAGTTTCAGTCAAAATACAAACACAAATACTGTTTTACTCACAGATCAGTTCCAATCATTCTTACTTTGTCATCATTTTGTTTGCTGTGAAGCTACTGTCAATTAGCCTCCTGTACAGTTGTTTAACATTAAGACTCACAACAGCCGATGGGTAAATACGCTTTCATTAACAGTAGGTTAATGCCATGAAAGAACATTTAAAAAATGAATGAGGACAGTATAGTGTTTAAAAGAGTGTGCATCAGCAGAGCGGTGAGTGTGACACAACTTTGTTGTTGTTCTGATGGAATTAGCATCATGGCACAAAAAATCCCTTCTCAATCATCCTACTCAAGTACTCTCAAGTACCCTTCTAACCTGAGTCCCATTTCTCACAAACAATTTCATTTTAGAGGTTAAGGAGTGTTTCTAAGAGCATTTCTACAAACGCTCAGAATTTTCTGCACGCATTTTCCAAAGCAGCACTTAAGAGCGCACATGTATGCTGTGAAGAGCTCCCTAAGATCAGCTGTTTGTGGTGCATGTTGAACATGCTTTAAAGCAACTTTGCATTTAACTGCTTCTAAGCCAGCCATGTTATATATTATGAATATACATCTGAAATTATAAGTGTTGTAAACTATGCAAAGAAATATGTTATACTTTAAGAATTGCTCAGCATGAAAATGAAGCTTAATGTTCAGTTAACAGTAAGTTAACAGTAAGAGGGAGAATAGGAAATCAGTTGTTGAATTTGTTTCTTTGTGTGTTAGTTTAGTTTTATTTTCTTATTTTCTTGGCTTTATTACTTTGTCAAGTGTGGAGTGACTTAGGCCAGGCTGCTTCTCTATGTAGGGGGCGCTGTTTGTGTTTTGTGTTTTATGATGGCATCCTCTAGTTTTGCATTAAAAATCAAAATCCATCGGGTGCCCTTATATTGCGTAAAGCAGTAATGTTAGCGCTAGAGCCGATCAGCAGCCTGCTACACAGCACAAGAGCCGCACACTTTGAACAGCAGCACACATCAGCTTCATGCTTAAGTCTCCTTCTTATCTAACTTACAGACATCAACACACATCTTGGCCTGCACCTTGTTAGCTATCTGGTTGAACTAGGAAATATTTAATGGGGAAAAGTGCAGTAGATTGCTTACACTAGACGTCATGTAAAAGTATTTGTGAATGTCAGTGTCAGAGTGTGGCCCTTGCTCTGTCAAACCACTAACAATACACTATCTGCCCATGACATGTAGCCTACAGAGCAAGTTAGTTTACTTTGTTTCTGGTTCCCCGCCTGTGGTGGAACACCAGCACTCTGTCCTTCCTTTTGGTGGAACACCGACACTGTGGCAGTCTGCCAGCTGCTGTCAATCACACACAGACACCACATGCCCAGCTGGTTGAGACGAAAAAGAGCATTTCTCATATTCCCCAAAAGAGCCCTTTTCTTCCTCTGAACAATGAACTATTAACAATATATTTCAAAAGCAGCTTGACGTCATCTGGACTACATAAAGGGATGACTAAATGTGACTTCAGTTGGACTTTGACATGGTCGCACAGGAAAAGGCTCACTGAACACATTCATCAGCCTTGTGGTTGTAACATAAATATATTTCAAAGCGAGTGGATGAAAAGTGTTTCATTTCTGAGACACATTCACAGTGTACAGCTCTCACCTCCAGCTTCACACTAATGCAGCCGTGTTGCTGCTTTAGATGTAAACTAGCTGAGGGCTTTTTCCCTGCTTACTTGCCTCTCTGTGTGTATGCCGGCGTGTGTGTGTGTGTGTGTTCTCAAAGTCCCAGACACCAGATGTTTAGAGTGGAGGGGAAGTGGAGCTGGCGCCATGAAGGGCAGAGGGCAGCGAGAAGGCACGCGAACTGAAACCACACACTCCACACTCACATGCACACACTTGGCACATTCCCCAGCAGTCTCTCCAACACATTCCCCCACTCTGCTTCTCCAGGCCATCTGCTCCAACATACTTTGAAACAAGGAGGGGAAAAAACACAGTCATCATCAGCCTGTCAGACAGCAGCAGCTGGTGGAAAGAGACAGAAAGAGAGAGAAGGGTGGGGGTGAACTGTGTGTGTGTGTGTTAGTGGGGAGGGGGGGTGCTTGCAGGAATCAAATGTTTTTTGTTTTTTTTTCTCAGAGCCACTGAGTCCGTGCACATAGTTAGCAAGAAAAAAAAGTCTTTTCTTTTTTTGCATCACTGTGATTTCACACAAACAGCAGGACAGATATCAAGTGGGGCCGGAGTGGAGAAGAAAATGTTGTTTCACAGTTTAATCTGCAGCTGCAGCTACTCACATTGTAGTTGTAGCAATGGTGGAAGAAGTATACAGTATATATTTAGAGAGGATTATATCTATGAATAAAGATATATTTTTTTGTGTAAACACAGCTTTTTCTGCTCAAACTTGGCTTTTTGAAAGTTGAAGGAAAGGCTGTATATGTATACTGGTATATTTTGCACATTACCCCCCCTCCTCAACTATGTTACTAGCGGCATTCGTAAGTGTGTGTGGTGTGTTTTAGTGTCTTTCCATTTAATGTTAGCTTTGGTTTTACGGCTCACAGCTGAAATGATTTAGTTCTGTCTCAGTGCTCTTATCAATCTCATTTCCAGCAGCAGCAGGCAGCTGCTTTCAGTGAAAAATCTGTACGCTACCTACCCATCAGAAAATGGCAGATAGACACTGTTCGAGACGAGCAGGTGAACATAGCGGAGTATCAAGGGAGTTAGTGATGACAACCCCTGAGCTAAAGGAGGGTGAATCTCATATTTATCAGGTGGATACAAACACCACTCAGATGGGAAGATCATGTGTGTGCATATGGAAATTATTCATCATCATCATTATTCAGTCATACATTTGCCACAATTACTTAATAAGATAATTATACATAACTGATGTATTTATGGCTCATTGCACTGTCCCAAAGTGTTAAAAGTCAAAGTACTAATTGTGCAGAATGACTGTCTTTAAGGTTGGCCACACCAGCCAGGTGGATTTTTTAAAACCTGACAACCTAAAAGGTGTATCTATAAAAGGCCAATGATTCATGTATAAAGCCTCAATAACCTATTCCATTATTTATTATTATTTAAAGGAGCTCAATGGAACTTTTCATGTTGTGTTGATTTTGGCGGTCCCTGTGGACAATGGCGGTAGTGTTTCACTAAACCTTACATGTTTCCTCTGCTTTACTCTCACTCTCAGAGACTGCAGGAAAGTGGGGAGAGCTCCAGAGACAGACTTTAAGTTAGCAACTGAAGCAACTCAGATTCATCCAGAGCCAACCCCAGCAATGTTTAATCTGATTTTGCAAAAAAATCTGATGTCAGGCATTAGAGACAAATAGAAATAGTCCGTCTTCTCACTGTTGATCTCATTTGCTTATGGCATCTATATAAAATTAGACTGATTCATAACTAGTTAACAACTCCATAGAATGGAGTTGAATCCTAGAAAGTATTAAGTTACTACTTAAAAACCCTTTATGCCTCATTAGAAATGGTTCTCAGTATTTTATTGTTCATCTGGTTGAGATGGAGCTCATTTTAACTTTGATAGGCAACTGGCCTGTTTCCATATTGTCCACAACATGCTGCCCTACAAACCCCAGTATTATTCTGCTTTCTAACCCAACCGAGCCTCCTGCCGAAAATGTAACATTTTATAAAATAAAGCAGAACAAGCTGATTCCGTGTGAGACGTTGCCATGGTTACCATTAAGATAACTATGTCCTGACACATCAGCGATCAATTGCTCACTTAAAACAGCAGTCAAGAGGAGTGCAGATTAAAATAGTGTAAATTCTCTTTATTTCATCTACCACTGCCTTTATTTGAAGCAGGCTTATATTAGAGACATTATTTCTAATTTCTAAGTTTATGTGATCATATTTTAGTATGAAGAGTCCTTGTTTTCCGATCTGTGTTTCAGTGGACAGACTCCATTCATTTCATTGAAAAACTTTGCCCTGAAATTTATCTGTTTTTGGTGACCCTGCCCACAGCTTTTATTTAACTACCAGCTTCTATTTGAGACATGGTACACACACTAAAAAGTAACTAGAAATTAGTGTATAAAAAGCTACTTTCCAAAATTATGATGGGATGGGACCCACTACTTTTTCTTAACTGTCTACCCACATCCCAGTTTGTTACAAAAAGAGTAACATCAGGAGAGTATCGTACCTTTGGCTTAGGAGGACCCTGTATACCTCATTCCAGCATGCTCCAGGTTTCTGATGGTCTGTGGCTTCTCTAGACACCTCACTGGGAGACAGTGATCAGAAACCTGAATGTTAAGCCACAGTATCTTGGATTCTAGATATTCTGGAGTACCAGGAAGTATACTCGGGTTTCTCTACAGGACAAGGCTGCTAAGAGGGGGGAGTGCTGTCTGTCAGACAATAAAACTGGTTGAAGGGGGACAGTGACAGCATCCTGTTCACCACATTTGATTTGAAGAGTCAACTGAAGGTTGAAAAAGTTCCTCACGATGTGCATGTTTGCTCATGATTTTGTCCTGGACTGATTCTCCTGACAGTTCATCTCATGAAGACGATGCCGTTGGGCAGGTGGTCTGCTGGTTCTGAAGCTGCTGTTTATGTAGTTGGAGTATGTTGTGATGTGATGGCACTTTGACTGAAAGGACCTGTAGACTTTTCTCTGCTCTTGGGTTTAGGACCACACAGACAAGCTTGTCGTATATGACATAGATCTATAGAGTTATACATTTAAAAAATTTATTTTAAAAAAAGAAGGAGAATTAAATAATTAAATAATTAATCCTAAATGTCCTCAAATAACTACATGTGATCTGAGCAATTCTGTGTTTGTATTGGATGGATTGAAGGATGCTAGAGGATATATGATTTTTTTTTCAGACTATTGTTACCAGAATCGTTTTTTATTACTGCGGCCTGATGCATGACTTCACAATCATACAGCTAGCCTCAGGCTCAACTCATCTATTGTTGTGGTCGAACAAATAAGGATAGAGCCCCCCAGATCTGTTTCCATGGAAAGCAATAATGTTCACTACAGTAACAACTCATATGATAAAAAGCCAAATACAGCACAGATTAACAGAAAACTGATGATGTGTTTTACTTTTGCCATGACCATACCACATGCTTGGATGGTGTTGCGGCTGATGACAACTTACACAAGACATTGTATTAGATTCTAAATAACATTTGGACTCATCTAACACAGTCTATGAGTATTATTTGACAGTATTTATATACACTCCTCTCTGTAGCCTCACTGAATGTTTTCATATTTATCTTAATGATGTGTTCAGACTGAACACAAGATGTGTTATGCCTCAGTAATAAAGCCTTGGTGTAGATTTGATCTATCTATGCTCTTTAGTTGAAGTACATCATGTGGAAGGATTTTGTTACATATTTTATTATTATATATTATCTGTTCTCTGTAATTCCAGCCATTACATTAACCACCTTAAATAAGTTTGTAGGCTTCTGGTCATTAGAGTCCATCCATACAGTATCAGCAATGTACACAACACTACAAATATGAATACTGTCAGTGGCAGACTCCGGCTATCTGAGGGGCACAGGCAGAAAAAATGCACTGGTACTGTACACCAACTGTATGTGGTGTGGCAAGTTATATTACACTGCATTTTGTACACTGAAGGGACACGAGAGGACTCCTTATCAAGTTTCTTGGCCCTTCATCATCTTTTATCTTCCACTGAGGCACTTTTCCAGCATTTTTCATGGGGATACAGGGGGTCACAGAACATCCAGTCACAGCATGATGTGTCTTCAGCATAGTGTGTGAGATGTGAAGATTTCTGAATTTCTTCAAAAGTTCACCAACTGTTGTTGGTTTGGACCAGGAGCTGTCATAACTGACACCAAAGCACCCTGCAGTCAATCTCTCAGCAGACATTTGGACTGTTTCAATGGACTCTTTCCTTTTTGTGTTTCAGGAGTGAAGCTGGTGGCAGTGAACAGGTCAAACACATAAAGCTCTCTATAACCATGAGAATAAAGGACAATGGGAGAACAAGAGACGGGATGAGGATCAGAGAAAAGTTGAGAAAATGGAAGAGTGAACAGGATGATTTTTATTTTTTTGTCATGAATTGCTCTCACCACACATTAACAGATGAACTAACATCAGAACTTATCTGAGATGGGATTGTGAATACTCTGTATATCAGAGCCTGTGAACATTAACTAAAACTATTACCTTGTGAGCACCATGTTAAGTATGCCTTTCCTGGCAACACTTAACTTCTGAGCTGGGATAACCATCATGAGCACGGTGCTCGCCTGGTCGTGTGTAAAAAGCTCCAGAACAAACATCAGTTTAATGAGGATAAATCATTTTAAGTTGCACTGCAGATATTCAGAACAGCTACTGCAGCTCATGTATTCAGTGGTTCTTAATATTAGACGTTTGTTTTATAGTTAATAAACCTGTTACATTTAAAAATATGCCAATTATGTTTACTCAATACAAATAAAGATATTTTGAAAATGATTACTCCACTGTAGTTTTTCACAAACAGTACACTGATACAATACATCTACTATACATTGTATTTACTGATCTCTATGGAGTTAAGCACAGCAGTACCATACGATGGACATGAAGCTGTACTGATGGTGATGTGATCCTTTGTCATCAGCAATCATACTAATGTCTCCATACGCCTGTGGGGATGATTTACTGAAATGCTGCACATCATCTTTGGTCCTTATGGAGAAGAAAAGTAACAAATGACATATGGAGGAAGAGGATGAAAGATGGACACAATCAAAGACACATTATCAGAATGTAAAAAGTCTTTTATCTGCTCTTTCATTCATTCAGCTTTCTTTTAAAGGAGCTCCCTGACATTCAGGGAAATGTGCCTGTTTGCCATCTTAGAGAGATGAGAAGATCAATTATCAGTTTGATCTGTGTGCATCTTATACAGAGACACTGTAAGTCTGATATGTGTTGGCACAGCGTAGCACAGAGGCTGCTACACACAACACAAAACCTAATGGCCTTGCACATCCATGATAAACCCACAGAGGTGATGTGCATTATTTTGCTGCCGTGTGTGCACAGTAATTTTATTACTCTATCCTGCTTTGTTGCACCTCTGTTATTCTTATTTGTCCAATGACCTCACATAACCACTGCAACCAGAGGACAGGTCTAACACAGCTAACACATAAGACAAACACATTCTGTCTCCAGCTGAGCTCACCTGTATGTCTGAGGACTGTCAGAGGTAACTGGAGCGTCAGACTCTACTGATCAACAGGCCTTAATTACACTTCTGGATTTCAGTGAATATGAATATGAAATGAAAAGTGAATAATAATCCTCCACTTTGCCTCCGACTCACAAGTGATCATCTCAAAGATTTTCATTTCGTTCTTTTTCGCAGCACCTACGGTGATCATCAGTAACTTCAAGTGTGTTTTTTGACCTCACTTCTGTTTCAGTTGCATTGTATGCAGGCATCGATCTTTTCTTTGTTTGTCATAGTAACTGTTTAGTCACAACTTTAGCAGAGAGCGGAAATAACAGTACAAAACTTCCCACACAGGTGAGCTGAAGAGCATTAAAAGTTGCATTAAAAGTCTTGTTAAAAGTCTAACTGCACTGCTTGTGATTTTTCAGGGAAGTTTGCTGTTGACACCAGGCTGTAATACTGCAAACGCTGCAGGCTTTTCATTGTGTTAACTCATTTATTTAAATGACAATCCTCTGGATGATAAGATTAAGATTAAAAGCATCAGATGCAAGAGGCTCCAGGGGTCTCTTCATTTGGTTAAGAGGAACCTGTTGCAGTACCACATTGTTGTGCTACAGAGAGGTGAGACCACACCACGTATTCTGGTATGACTGACCAATATGGTGACATATAATGTAATGACTAATCTGCATTCATGGGAACTGTTAACTCTTTTTCTCAGGGGTGTAAGCGACAAGTATAAAGCTGGCATGGATTCTGTTTGAATCCTTTACTCTCGTACTAAGTAGCCTCTGATTTGTACCTCATCTTGCAGCAGCAGGTTTTCATCCATGCTAACATTTGCTTTCCTTTTTGTTTCCATTTCAGCAACTTTCCTAGTATTTGCACTGCTATTTACATGGTTAGAAGAGACTTCATGTGTCAACTCCTACTGGAAATATTTACATGTTTGGAACGAATAAAAATCAATCATTTATGTTTCTGCAGATTAATATAATCAGTGAGGAAAATCTTTGAAAGAATAAACAGTACAATGGATCTGCAGAGACAAGGCTAACTTACATCATCCCTCTTATGTGACCTTGGATAATACACCAAACACACACATTTCCCCAGATGTCATATTGATCATACCACTTTACATCATGTTGAAATTCAAATCAAATCCTTATCAAAGTGTTCTATCGTGACTAAATGCAGGCCCCTTATTGACAGAATAAGTAGGTACATGATTTACTTCAGTCCACTGTCCTCTCCTGTCCTTTGTTGCTGAGCGTCTTAAAAACACCCCTCCACACTATTTCCAGAGTGCAGGTCTGCATGTCAGTGGACTGCACAGATGTCCAAAATGCAGAATTTGGCTCTACAGGTGGGGCAGGGGACTCTGCTGGACAACCACGTCTCAGGTCTTTGCTGGTCTTGGCGGCTTGCAAACCATCGTCCCAGACAGGACAGACACCACATGGGTCTGCAGAAACACTGCTGGCACTCAGACTCATTATCAGCGCCTGTAACACACAGCAGACACAGAGTCAGGAGCACATTAACTAACAGACAGACAGGCTGTGTGATCGACTGACTCTTACCTTCTGCCTGACAGAGCCTGACCAGCTTGGTGTTGGCTGGAACCTGCATACAGCCGATACAGGGCTCTAAGTCCTGCGTATGGAGGGGGAACATTCCTCTGATTCATTCAGCATTTTAAATGTGACCAGATGGACATGGTTTTATGAAGCAGTTGCATAAATACAAAAGCAGTAATCTACCTGTCCACTGGGGAGTGTGTACACTTGGTTGAGGTCCACCTGTGCTTTGAATGTTTCCAGGAAGAGTTCGCTGATAGTTTGGTGGATCACTACATTGGCAGAGTTTCTGATGGGAGCATGGAGCTTCTCCCTGAGCTCTGCATACTCTGTAGAGTTGAGCCTGGAAACAGTGGAAAAGTGACTCTTTTTGGTGCTGATTTTTCTAGAGAAAAAGTGGTTTAAAACACACACAAACACACACATACAGTACCTGATATCAAACGGTTTGACAACAGGGTTGATGCTGTCCACTCTCAGGGTCAAGATCTGTGCAGGGGCGGCCAAGTCTGGACTGAGCTGGTGCTGTCTGGACTCTGTTACTGTCACATGACAGTCATTCTGTAAGGCCATGTAGACGTGATAGGTGGTCACCTGGAGAGAGACAAAGAGGGTCAAGAGGTGAACGTTAATATTCGTTTGTTGCTGACTGTGGTTGATGCAACAGTCACGCAGTCTGTAGGGACTGGAACAGCATGGAGCACAGTCTGGTAGCTGGAGAGGTGCCAGTTCACCTCCTGGGCTCCTGTTGAGCAAGACACCAAACTGCTCGAGCAGCACCTCTATGTGGCAGCTTCGTCACTCTAATATCTCCTCTCCAGGGGCATGTGTTTATGAATATCCCACTCGGTATACCTTTAAGAGATCTCAATGAGGGAGTGTCTAATCACTGTGTTGTACACTTTGAAGATTATTTTCTCACTTTTACATTTCTGTCAGCTGTGAATACCACACAAGCTGCTCTTGTGCATTTGAGAACAGGTTCATTTCCTTCTCAATGGCTCCTGAAAGTGCTGCTTAAATTCTGCACATCTGAGTAATAGATCATGTGCCTGCATTGTTTCCGCCAGGAAAGCCCCAAACTCCCACTGATTGAGCGCTCTTCACTGGATGAGATCAAAATAGTTTTCACAACAGTACTGCTCACATCACCCAGCTGTGGAACAGAGTTTCCTCATGTATAATACAATGCAATTTAAAGGCTTCCTCCAGACTCCCTCACTTTACTGATCGCTAAGGACATTCCACTCTGCTCACCTGTCGTGGCCAGACAGCCACTGGTTGTAACTCAACAAGTTCTCATATGGGACACTGACTTCATTGATACCATCTGACAAGCAATCTTCATATGTGGTGATAATGACACATAGTGTTCACAATAAGAACTGCATTTTAACACAGCCAGCTGGATAAGTTTCATTTTGAAACAGGTCATAGAAATCAAGGCAACGGGCACACAGGCCGTAGGTTGGTCACCCCTAATTTACACCAAAACAATGTGAACACAGATTAAAGGTCCTTCACTCACCTTTAACACCCAGCTGTCAGTAACAATAACTCTGGCTCCAGGCGCCCCTGTGGCAAACTTATCTATACGTCTGAACTCATCGTTGATGTTGGCTGCCACAGAACCCCAGCTGGAGTGAGGCGGCTGAACGTGGGCCTGCAGGGTCCGGCTGATTGGATGGTTGTGCCAGTGACTGCAGGACCAGTAGATGACAAGCATCCAGCTGGCCAACTGGAGGCAGAGAGAGAGGAAGAGAAAGGCTCTCCAGCTGTCACTCACCTGGTGAAACACAACATGAGCACACCGCTGAGACTGAAGATCCTCACCAACATTTAACTATTAATAACAAGATAGCGTGGAGAACATCTGATGACGCTCCAGAAATCTTAAAAAAGGAAAATGAAAATCAAAAGACTGTACATTTACTCCTGAGGCAGAGAAAAAAAACATATATCTCATTATAAATGGTTTCTGTTGCACCCCAGCAGAGAAAGAGCAATATACTGCAAAGGTTTGTGGATTTCAGTCACACCTGAACATTAAATCTGGTGAGAATGTGGCACATTGAAAATGGAATTATTCCATCAGAAGAGTTATTTCATCAGTATACTGCTATACAGAACTAATGTACAGGAGCATTGTGTGCAAACCAGAGAAACAACTGGTCCAGACCAGTCACTGCAGCTCCGTCACTCTGCACAACACAGAGCTGACTATATCTCTGATACCAACACAAAGATGAAGGTAAATAATCACTCATCAAGTACACATGAAAGAACTGATTGTTTTTGTTCACAAGAGATTGAAGACATAAAACCCTGGTAAACAGAGGAACACAGGAAATGTGTGTGAGATACAGCAGCACTGAGTCAGTGGACTAGGCCAAAGAGAGAGGCTGATTGTGAAAAACTCCCTGAAGGAGAAACTTTCTGGATGTTTCTCTAACTGCAGTCTCCCAAAGGTCTCAATGAAGATTCGGATATGAGTCTTTTTGTGAACCATACCTAACATAGTTCTTCATTTCTTTTTTCCTGGATTCCAGCTGTTATTTGAATATAGTGCTGTGATATAGCTGCTCATCCTGTGACTGGGCAGTTATATTTCCTAATTGTGTTTGCTTTTCTCTTTTGCTAGCCAGAGTTCATCATTAGAGTCAGTGTGAAGACTGCATTTGGAGACAAAACTGTCTTTGTGCCTCCTGGGAATGGACTAAACCATGTGCACCCTTCAGTGACAGCAGCTTGAGAGGCTTATCAGCTGTTTTATAGGTCTTACTTCCATAGACAAGTCTGTAAAACGATTGATTCAACCAGCAAAAACAGCTTACTTATACTGCTACTGTGAACATTTAAAATTGCAGACAAAAACATCCTGTTGATTCCAGGACTGTTTGAGGCCACCCAGTGGTGAAGCCATGGATATTTAGTTCCTCTTCCTGCTGTGATCCTGATTTTACTGCATGGATACTGTCACCTGTCCGCTTCAGTGAATCTTGTATCCGCACAACAATTGCACACAACTATCTTAATGCAGCTCCACAACAAGCCTCATCATGACAAATCTGACCTGAGTGATGCTACTTGTCAGGTCACGTGTTCATAAGCGTGCAAACAGACAGACAGACAGACTGACCTGGTGGATATAGCACAGGTTTTTCTCTGGAGCAGCGATACACATCCCCATGTAGTAACCTGGAGAGATAACAACAATACGGACGTCAGCAAAACACACACAATATCAACAGTGGATGGGTCAGATTACAGATCACACCGTTCACAGCCCCGTGTCAGGCACAAACCCACACACACACACACACACATCGAGGCCAACAGTCAGGCTGTATTCAGCTACACTGAATATGAAGTCTAATGGCCCTTTTCCACTAGTACCTACTCGGCTCGACTCGACTCGACTCAGTTTCGGTCGTTTTCCATTACAATAGAGTACCACCTCAGCGTGGGTGGGGTCGTCGTGGCAACGCGGCCGAAACTCCAGCGACGTCATTTGTTATGCGACACAAACACGAAACGACTACGGAGCAATGGAGGCCACCAGACAAAGAAATGTCTGCACCTCGTCGTTGCTCCGCGGGGTTGATTTCTGTGCAGCATCTCTGATCGTGTTCGTTGTTGTTATTGCATTTTAAAAATGGCGCGGTTGACTCTTATGAACGAGTCGCTCTCCCGACGCATCTAGTGACGTCACGCCCTGGCCAATCAGTGGCCTGCCGTCTGCTGACGTCACATTTTCGGCTCGACTCAGCTCGCTTGGAACCCCGGCCGAGTAGGTACTACGAAAAGTACCTGGTACCAGGTACTAACACGTAATGGAAACGTGTACAAACCGAGGCGAGTCGAGTCGAGTCGAGCCGAGTAAGGTACTAGTGGAAAAGGGGCATAACAGTGACTGTGTGTGTGTGTGTGTGTGTGTGTGTGTGTGTGTGACGTGCTGACGTTTCAACGTGGGGGTGTGACTAAATATAGGTCAGGAAGTGCCACCCACACCCTTTCATGTCCCAAACACAGGAAGTACAACAGAGTTCACCCAAACATGGAGGTGTGAGTCTCCACTGTTTACTCACTGAGCTGGCAGAGGAAGCGCTGAACAAAGTTAGTTAATAAAGAAGTAATAAGATGTAATATTAAAGAAGTAAACATGTCAGTGAAGCTCCCTCCCTCACTGTGAGTTTACCTAAAGGCAGGGCGGAGTGGACCAGCACGGTGATGCTGGTCCTCCTGACGTGGTACTGGGTGAAGCCGACGTCCTCACTGCCGAGCCAGGACGAGAACAGGTTCTGGACGGTGAGCCCGGCCGAGCGGAACTCGTTGGGCGTGAAGACGAAGCAGAGAGAGAGCGATATGTAGGCCAGAGAGAAGGTGAGCTCCGGACTCTCCATGTCTGGCCCCACAGTTCACGGTGTCGCACGGTGCAGAAAGCTCCGTGTTGTTGCTCTGTTCCTGACGTTTACACAAGTCCCGCCCCTCTGCGCTGTGATTGGCTGGTACACGTGTCCTCGCCGCGTCCCTGTGATTGGCTGCTGACTCCGTTGGTTTTTATATGAGCAGAACTTTACACTCCGTGTTTTCATCGCGATTAACAGGCTCACAGAGGTGTATTACAACAGGTAACAGGAAGGACAATTAAAGCAATTCCCTGTAAATAATATTTATTAATGTTAGTGTATATTTACATACAGTCTGTGGTTAAAAGCATAGAACGCAAGTATATATTTTTAACGTATTTCCATTATACAAAAAGAGAAAATATTATTATTATTATTAATATATAAAACAAAGTAGAAGGTTTGAGTTCCTCTGCTCTGTAGATGACACACAGGGGACCTGCCAAAACAGGTGTGAAATCTTCCATCTTCTATCTATCTATCTATCTATCTATCTATCTATCTATCTATCTATCTATCTATCTATCTATCTATCTATCTATCTATATGTGTGTGTGTGTGTGTATATATATAAAATGTGTTCCTTTCATAACTTCCTTCTTCTACACGTCTGTCTGTCCTGTCAGCAGTAAAGGTGTGTGCTGCCCTCTCCTGCTGACAAACTGTTGCAGATAAAGCTTCGGTCTGTGTATCATTGAATCATTCAATGGCGAACAAAAAGCTGAGAACCTCAGGTGTGGGAGGGGGTTCTGTTTTTTTTTTTTACCATCACGCTCTGTGACCCCTGCATGCACCTCTCAGGAAGATACAGATTTAAAATGATTGTACTCACAGAGACAGATTTAACAGAACATCTTAACGACCACAAAGCTGAATAAATGAAGGTAAAGAATAGACTAAGAATAGGACTGCATGTACACACGTGTGTGTGTGTGTGTCTGTAAAGGCCAAATACAAAATAAAAATAAATAAAAGCATATCTAAAAGTGCTGTGTTAGTCATTGTAATGTGACACTATAACATAGACTACACACAGAAGGAAAAACGTATCCTTTCTCTGAGCTCTCCTCCTCTCTTGGCCAGATTAAGCAGCTATGCAGCCCCCCAAAGGCAGAGGCAACTTAATTAAACACAAATTACTTTGGAAATATACACTATGCACAGGCCTTTACCAGTGCATATCCTCATCCCTTTTGTTGGCTTAATTTTTGCCTGAATTTATTATGTTCTACCAGAAGAAACCAATTTTAATTGTTTATATTTATGTTATTTATGTATATATACTTCCTTTAGATGAGTTTTGGACTTTTCCATGACCAGTGACTTATAGAGTTACAGTGGCTTATCACCCCTTCATAGGTCTTTATTAGGCTGTATCTTCACAGCAACACATGGAGCAAGCCACAGGATACACCAAGATCCCTCTCAGAATATTCACTGTGACGTGTGATCACCTGTTGTTTTTCTCTGAACGTGGTTGTTGTTTATTTTGTAGCAGAACCTTGCTGGTCAAAATGTTACCTTATTAAACTTCTGTGCAGACTAAAGAGCAGTTGAGTCATAAAGCCCAGCCTTTAATTCCTCTAAATCCAGAGCTAAAGAGAGTTGTTTACCAAGGCTGTTTGTCTGTAAATAATCTTCATAAAATAGACCAAAATAACAAATTCTGCTTTAATCCATCGCTGTACAACAAAGTACAGAAGGCACCATATACAAATAAAGACATGACAATAGAGGCCATGGTGCTGAAATAAAAATATATTTTATGCAGGAATATAAAAACATGTTTGCTGACAAGTGATAAAACAAATAGTCTTGAAAATACAAATATGAGATCAATAAATAAATAAATGTGACAACATTCAAAAGTGTTCCAATTTGAAAAAATACACATCTTAACAAAAATAAAACATTTATATTTTTACTAGATATTCCCTTTACACTATAAATGTGTGTGCATCCCTGCGGGGCCTTTGTGTTCAGGGTTCAGACTTAGAGAGACACTGCAGTCCTGGCAGCCTCCAGCGACGAGTGCTGCTGTGGATCCTCAGGTCCAACCATTCCTGCTGAGCTGCACCCAGAGCTACACTGAGAGCACAAAATAAAGACACTTCTTACTAATAATTTCCATCACGACATCACTAAAGTGTTTACTTTTGTATCATAAAGC
This sequence comes from Scortum barcoo, assembly GCA_023238725.1. NCBI lineage: Eukaryota > Metazoa > Chordata > Actinopteri > Centrarchiformes > Terapontidae > Scortum > Scortum barcoo. Next base: position 26,486,470 of record CM041554.1, read on the forward strand.
GCACTAATAACACTGATGCTTATGAGGGCCTTTAAGGTGAAGGATGGGCATTAAGCCTAATAATCCAAACCACAGCACTGAATCACTGCCTCTGCGTAGGAAGCTGTCAAAAAGTACCTTGGAGCAAGGTAAGGCTCTCCTGGGGAGGACGGGTCCACTGACGGGAGGTCACTGGTCACAACTGAGGGATCAGTGTGCGTCAGGTCCTCACCCTCCACACACCTTAGGTTGGTTATACTGCTCCCCACCATGGCATCGATGCTGTCTCTGCTGCTGTTGGCTGGACCTGAAGAATCACAGAGACAGCTCACAGCCACTGGCATCTCCAGACACAGGTGTTACTTATTCTTCAAACCAATGCGTCACTGCATCCATTCAATTGTATTTATGTTCAAATTATTTTAATACTGTACATTTATTGGGAGAGGTTATCTCAGACTTTTTGTGCAAGTAGAACAGTGTTACAATGTTCATCAAATGTCAATATGAAGTCTATGGGCATTTATAGCCATTCACTAGTGAATTTCACACAGGAGAGGTGCAAGCTTTGCTGGTAAAAACAGAAACATGAGGTCAGAACATGATGCAGCTGCTCGTGGTGGACATAGGAGGTCATGCAATAGGAGGGGGGGCCACTGGAAGTCTGAAGTTTGAGTGAAATCCTGGAGGAAAAGCTATCGCAACAGAGACTTATGAGAAGACTTATTTCCACCAAGAATTACAATTGAATGGTTTTCAAACAACGCGTGACGTAATCAAGAGTGGAACGTCTAAACCTCAACTGAGCTGGAAACTGCAGTTTCTTCTTGGTTCATGACAACCAAGTCTTCACAGTGTCCTCATTACTTAATACTTATAATCCACAGAATACGCTGACAATGGTTTTCAGGTGAATTGAACAGGTGGAAACCTCGTATATAGCTGAACCGTGTATGGTCAATGTGCTGGGACTGCACCTGGACTCAGTGTTGCTGTAAGTATCCTATTCATTTTGAAAGAGCAATGCCCAATGAGGGAACTGCAACACTCAGCTGACCTATGGTGTAACTTTACCCACTCAGTCACTCACTCAGGTATCAGATCGCTCTGATGGTGGGGGCCAGGCTGCTATTTATTAACTTCTACTTTAAATGATCCTGAATATAAAGTATGATTGAGATTTAATGTTTCAGGCTTGAACCATGGTTTAATTCCCTGACTCTCTGACTGTGTGTTGTCGTACTCACAGCAGCGTGTGAAAGGCTCCCAGGTTCTGGACTGAAGGTATGGTCTGGCCTGTGGCTGCTGCAGCAGACACACCACTGCTGAGTCCACCTGCTGAAAAACCCTGCAAACAGAGAGGATTATAGAACCAGAGCAGGTATGGAAAATGATCAGCACAGAAGTAGGGCCTCTTCAGCTTGGCCTCTACATATGAGGAATATGGCTTCTAGACTAGATTTTCTATTAATTTTAAATAATGTCAGTGTGTTTCAGCAGCACACTGTGTGGCCAGAGGGGACAGACAGCATGCTCCAGGACCGGTTCAAAAACACAGACTGGAATATGTTCACCCACACAGACTTGGACCAGTACGCCTCATCTGTACTGGACCACATCTCCACCACTATAGACAGTGTCACCACCCAGAAACAGATCACCATGTATCCCAACCAGAAGCCATGGATGAACCGGGACGTCCCGCCTCCTGCTGAAGGCCCGCAACACCGCCTTCAGGTCAGGAGATGCACAGGCCTACAGCACAGCCAGGGCTGAGCTGAAGAGGGGCATCAAAAAGGCCAAACACCGCTACAAAGGGAAGGTAGAGAAACACTTCACCAACTCCAACCCCCGAGCTTAACAACTTCTATGCCCGTTTTGAGAGGGGGAATACAGCAACTGCAACCAAATCAGCCGTGACTCCAGACCACCAACCACTGACTCTCTCCCCCGATGATGTAGGAGCGGTGCTGGGCAGGATCGTGGTCCACAAGGCTGCAGGTCCTGATGGCATCCCTGGACGTGTCCTCAGAGGCGTGCTCTGGGGAGCTTGCAGAGGTACTGACGGACATATTCAACCTGTCCTTGGCTCATGCTGTGGTACCGACCTGCTTCAAATCCACCTCCATCATACCGGTACCCAAGAACTCCAAACCATCAAGCCTCAACGACTACCGCCCGGTAGCCCTCACCCCCATCATCACAAAGTGCTTCGAGCGGCTGGTCCTAGCACACCTTAAATCCTGTCTCCCCCCCACCCTGGACCCCCACCAATTTGCATATCGTCAGAACAGGAGCACAGAGGATGCAGTCTCCATAGCGCTGCACTCTGTCCTCTCACACCTGGACAATAAAAACACCTACGCCAGATTGCTGTTCATAGACTTCAGTTCAGCATTTAACACAATAATTCCCTCAAAACTCATCACAAAACTCACAGACCTAGGCATCAGTTCCCTCATGTGCAACTGGCTACTGGACTTCCTGACCAGCCGACCCCAACACGTCCGTCTGGATAATCACTGCTCATCTACCATCACTATAAACACCTGGTGTACCACAAGGCTGTGTGATGAGTCCCTTCCTCTACTCCCTCCTCACCCACGACTGCAGACCTGCCGACAGCTCCAACACCATCATTAAGTTTGCAGATGACACCACGGTGATTGGCCTCATCAAAGACAGCGATGAGGCCGCCTACAGGGAGGAGGTGGACCGCCTGGCTGAGTGGTGCGACACCAACAACCTGCTGCTCAACACGGGGAAGACCAAGGAGCTCATTGTGGACTTCAGGAGGAATGCTGATCCGCACACTCCCATCCACATCAAGGGAATGACGGTGGAGCGTGTGAACAGCTTCAAGTTCCTGGGAGTCCACATCTCCGAGGACCTCACCTGGACAACTGGCTGCTCCAAACTGGTCAAGAAGGCTCACCAGCGCCTTTTCTTCCTGAGGACTCTGAGGAAGAACCACCTGTCCTCAGACATCCTGGTGAACTTCTACCGCTGCACCATCGAAAGCATCCTGACCAGCTGCATCACAGTCTGGTACGGGAGCTGCTGCTCCGCTGCAGACCGGAAGGCGTTGCAGAGGGTGGTGGTGAAAGCCGCCCAGCGCATCGCAGGAGCACCACTTCCCAGCACAGAGGACATCTACAGGAAGCAGTGTCTGAAGAGGGCTGGGAAAATCATTAAAGACTCCAGTCACCCAGCACACAGACTCTTTACCCTCCTGCCTTCTGGGAAGCGATACAGGAGCGCACGGACTAAAACCACCAGGTTCCTGAACAGCTTCTTCCCCACAGCTGTCCGACTCCTGAACTCTGTCTCCTGAACTCTGTCTCTTGAATCCAAACCATCAGATGCACTTTATACCTGTAGCTAATTTAATACCTGTCAATCCTCATTGCACTACTGTAATGATAATACACTTCTGTATATATTTTTGATAACATCCGCACTACTGTAAATATTGTATAGATAACCATTTCACATACAACTATTAGAATTCTAATACAAATAACTGACTATAGCCTGTATATACTATATATATTATATATATATATATATATACATACACTTGTGGATCATTGTAACATTTATATTTATCATTGTAACATTTATATTTATATTGTACTGCTAAAAAGCACTTCTGGATGGATGCAAACTGCATTTCGTTGCTCTGTACTGCAGGTGCAATGACAATAAAGTTGAATTCTATTCTATTCTATTCTAGTGATCATTTGATATTTTTCATATCTTTTCCAGTGTTGTTTTTAACCAACAAACCCATGAACTCAGTATATTGATGATGATGTTCTCTGTACATGTGGCATCCTATTGCACGTCTGTCCGTCCCAGGGAGAGGGATCCCTCATCTGTGGCTCTTCCTCAGGTTTCTTCTTTTTCCCATAAAGGGTTTTTTGAAGTTTTTCCTGACCCGGTTCGAGGGTCTAAGGACAGAGGGTGTCACAACTGTACAGATTGTAAAGCCCTCCGAGGCAAACAATGTTTGTGATTTTGAGCTTTAAATAAATAAATTTGAATTTAAATTCAAGCAGCCATCTGAAGTCTGGAAGTTAGTGCTACATGGTCCAATTGTGAAACTTTCACTAAAAATGTGAAACACATTAGTTTTTTTTTATCAATCAAATCAATTCTCAATTATCAATTATATTATAAATTATATCAATTATCAATCAATCAAAGCTCAATGATAATTACAGAAGAGCACGTCTGTAATCCACACAGGAACCTGGTCTGGTGTCAATGAACTAAAGCTCCATCACACTGAGGATGATTATTATGAATGTTAGTTAAAAGGCAGGATGAACACAGATTGACTGATTAAAGATCGTCATACCGCAGGCTGAGCAGTTGCTGGTGGAGTTCAGCTGACAAACCGTATTTCTCTGACTGGATCATCTCTCTGATAGAATCAAAGTCCTGCTTCAGCTGGAGAGCTCCGTGCACACTGAGGAGGAGCAACAACACAACACTGCTCAGACGTCTCACTGAGGAATATCAGCAGTACAACAGTTGAACATTACTTCTTGGCACACAGTTGACTTTCTTCAAACTCTTAAGAATTACCATGACCTGGTTGATTAAGAACCTTCACAGACATAACTTCTTGGCATTTTGTCTTCATTGAACAGACAGTAGACAGAGACAGACAGGAAACACAAGACAGACAGGATGACAAAGACCCCTGACTGGGACTGTGGATGTTGTGGTTTTGTGGTATGCACCTTAATTATAAGGTCCAACTCCATAGAAGGCTTAATCACCATTTTAAGCTGTGTCATTGATTTGGTGGACAACACTGGCAGATATCAGTGTGTGATGCTAAGAAACATACCTGAATTTGATCTTCTGCTTCAGGATGTGCTCCATCCATGCCTCCATGAAAGCTGTCATTGTTATACTCAGTGCTTGGCTGCGGGCATCATCGGAAAGTGGTGCCACGCCCTCTAAAACCTGACCAATCACAGTCTGAGCTGCCAGAGATGCATATTCACTGGGACTGCTGGGAAAACCTGCACACCAACAGAGAAAGACACAGTTTAGTAATAACCGGTTAAAATGTGCCAAAAGTTGGGTGACGTGGCTGAGTGGGAATGTACTGCTTGAGCTAGCCAGCTTCATGCTAGTGTGAGTAGAGAGAGGATGACAAAGTGGTAAGGAGAAGAGGAGGTCTTAAACTGCTGCATGTCCAAGCGTGTGATTCATTAAATTGATGTGTGTTGAGCTCTCAGGGCCACCATACCGAGCAGTGAGGAGTACAGGGGGACCGAGACGTTGAGATTACCGTACCTGTCCTGAGGCCTGGTCTCCAGTGGACAGCAGAAGGCATGGTCTGCTCAAAGATCTCTCCTGACATCCTCTTGCAGTCACTGGAGAAGGCCTTCAGCATCAGAGAGGAGAGGGTCTGATGGACAGGGACACAGAGCAGTGGTATCAATATTCAGTGGTTTAGTCAATGCCACAGCCATGCCGACACAGTGGAAGGAAGGGAAAACATCTTGTTATTGTTCTTGCTGTTGTTCCGAAGCATTCACACATTATTACAAAACACCCACATCAAGGGCCATGTGGTCATGTCATAGAAAGCATTACTATTTCTGGTCCAGTGTGAAAGCAGCTATAAACAAACACTGTTGGCTCTCTTGATTATTTGAACTGACAGTTATAATCTTTAATATTGCATTTTACTTGACATGCCATCAATTGTGGCTTTGAAGCTTTTTGTGTGCTAATTGAATTACAGTTAAGAAATTCTTAACTGCAGGATGTTGTATTTTTATTGTTGACCTTAGAAACAGGTCAAGATCACTTTACTGTCAGTCGACTTTATTACTTTCCATGTGGAGTGTGTCCATCCTGTCAGCCTCTGATCAGCTGTGTGTAAACTGTCAAACACAGCTGACGTGTCACGGTTCTTCTTCTCTAATCCACACAACAAAGCCCAGCACGGTTTTGACGAGGGGTGGGCTCTCTGATGTATTTGTGAGACTTGTAGAAAAAAGGGACAGGTCACCTGCAGCTTGGACACAGCACGGTGGAGGGTTTCCAGTTGCTGCCTCAGCAGAAGCTGGTTGTGGTTGTGAAGCGGGACGTGATGGTCACTGTCTGAGTTCATCGTCAGGGGCTTAGTCTGATGCACCATTATCTCTAATGACTCTCTCAGCACCTGCAGAGACAAATAAACACACCATAAACACACTTTATTAAACTTGATTTGATGCTTTTTACACAACAATGGAGCTCTATGGAACAGAGGAGTAAGATTTACCAGGCCTTGATACACAGACTATACCTGTTCATACGATCAATTGATTGTAGGCTTTAGTTTATAATAACATATCAAATAATACTAGTGTTGACCTATAAAAAGAAGTGTACCATGAAAATGTGCGGACAAAGTGGTGTCACTGTGCTGTACATCAATCCATCCCTGTGTCAGGACATCAGAAGTGTTCTGTAATGTAAATCCTTGATCCTGCTTTGACTAAAATATATAGAAGTGGTTGATCTAACTGAATCACTTACTTTGAGGTCTCCTTGTGTGATAAGCAGGAACTTGTTGAGGCTCCATGAGGAGAGGAACTGGTAAGCCTTACACATGACCCAGACTGTAGACAGCTGCACTGAGGCCACTGCCAAGTTAACAGTGTGCCTCTGGAGAGTGAGTCTGGAGGGGAAGAGGCTGAAAGAACCTAGAGGAAGGGGGGATAAAAAAACTTAAAGTAAATCCAAAGCCTTCATGAGACAAAAAGAATAAAATTACAGTCCACTTTTATGGATCAAAAACAAGAGAAGGTTGTATCAGCTTAGTCTTATGAGTTCTCATGACAACTAGCTGTTTTGGCTTTCCTCCTTCCTCCAGAGACAGAATCCTCTAAGCTAGTCTCTGTGAGAGATTAGACATAGAGGAGCGTCTCTCAGGAAGACAGAGAACTCAGGCTCTCTACACACAACAGACATGAGGACCATCATCATCATCATCATAGGAATAGGAATAATATAAGAACAACATGAGTAAGTATCCAAGTAAAAAGTGAATTCCCAACACAGGGCTAATTATTTGTCACCAATAATGTTTGCTTGCACAAATCTTCCCCTTCCCCTTCTTGTTTTTCTGCTACAATATGAAACCGCTTAATGCATCAACACTGGCTTAACAAAGCAAGAGAGCTGGAGCATTGGTGGTGATGCTGTTTCACTCACAGAGTGATGGTTACGAATGCTGCAGGTGCTGCTGATGTGACTGAGTGTGGAGTAAACAGTGTGTGTTTGTGTCTTTGTACCTGAGGCCCAGCTGTTTGACTGGTGGCAGCACAGAGATGACAGCAGAGGAGGGGACAGCAGTAGGAAGTGCTTCATGGTCACTGACATTATCACTGCTCCATCCTGCTCAGATGATGTCCCCACAGAGTGGCTGCCATGATTTACATCTGTGAGACACTTATCTGTGAGAGCTGAACCCAAACTCCTGCACACCACTGGAGAGAGACGGAGATACAAACAGTGTGCGAGAGACAGCATGACAAAACAATGCAACGGACAGAGACAGTCAGTGTAGGAGTTTAATGGAAAAGGTATGTTTATCCATAAACACGTACATTAAAGTTTATATAACCTTTTTAATGAAGAACTGACTGATAGTTAATCATAACATCAGTGAGAAAAAGATGAACAACACTTAACCTAAAATTTTTACTTAGAGTGTTTTGTTTGTGTGTCTGTGTACCATAGTCCCACTGAGCATGTGCTGTAATGGCTAACAGATAAAGACTGAAGTCCTCCGTCATGGCTCTGCACTCCTTTGGAACCAGCTCTACAACACACAGCACAAACCCAGAGATGTCATGTAAACAGGACAGTAAAGTGGGTTTCTAAGGGAAATCGTTTCAACTCCAACAAACAACTCTATTTAAGCTTGAGAATCTGAAACAGATACAACATACAGAGCACAGGCAAAGACAGAAAGAGCATATAAGATATACAAGTACCTTCAGACTAAGTACTTCTACTTTGGTTAATAAAGTTTATTATAATATATATAAAATAGCAGATTTAAAATAACAGAACACTGTAATTAATGTAAAACAGATAAACAAATTAATAAATAAGTACTGGCTGTTGCAGTTATAGGTGACTGCAGTGTAAGACATGTAAACGTCCACGCTGGACATCTCACCTGTCTTTGAAGCCTGACCGATGCTGTGCAGGATCTGAAACCTCCTGTGGTTGTCTTGGAGGTTGAGACTCCCCGCAGTGTTTCCTGCTTGTGGCACATGCAGCTGCAGCCACAGGGCTTTGCTGCAGACGGTCCACAGCAGGCTGCGGTACTGACCGAACAGATCAGCAAACACCAGCGACTGACCAAGGTCCAGCCACTGTACAGAGTGAGGCCAGCGAAGACAATCTGGCCCCGCTGCTGCTCCTTCTGCTCTCCCCGTCTCCCCTCTTTCTGGGTTCTTCTGAAAACTTGAGCTGAAGATGCAAACAGTTGTTACACAGTTACTGCTTTACCTGTTGTATATCATTCGCTAAGATGTGCAGTGAAGCTGAACTTTCATACTCATAGTGGGCTAAAGGGGTATAGGAAGCATATTTTGGGCAATAGAATGAGGTGAAAAGCAATTAATTATTCTCACAGCGAACAGTTCAGACATGGTGCTGCAGAGAGGAGGTTTCAAACGAACAGATAAGCATTTTGTTAAAAAATACTGAGGCCTTGGATGTCTAATCAGAATCCGAATACTTTATTGAACAGCAGTGCTTCATGTAACATTACCCGACAGTGGCTTCTGCCCCAACTGTTATTTCGACTTTAGTCCACTCCTGCTGAGCTCCTGTCACAGGATGGTCCTTGTTCACGTCTGTGCTCAGTCTATCCAGCTCCACTGAATCAGCTGCTTGTATAAGTGGAGCAGTTAACGTCCTCGGGTCAGTCTGTCCATCTGGTGGTAACACATCTGTCAGTGTATTTGGACACATTTGTTCGTGTGGGGCCTCTGGTGTTGGTGTGTGTGACGCCAAGGGAGCAAGGAGGTCATTGGAGGAAACTAGTAGCTGGAAAAGTAGCTCTACTGAGGAATGGTCCTGTTGACAAAGTCCTGACAGAGGCAGGGCTGACAGACGGAGGGAGGTGGCTGAAGGGGGTGAAATAGTCTGCAACAGTTTACCATTTTCTAAACTGGACTGTCTCTCTAGATTAGGTTGGGCTGAGGCTAAAGTTTCCACACTGGTGTGGGTTAGATTATTTGGAGATATGTGTGTTTGGCATTGGCTGGTCTGTCCTTTGTCAACAGCCTTTTTATGTTGGACAAAGTTGGACTTGGCTGATACAGGATGGTGTTGTTCTGAGATAGGACTGTCCAGATGGAGGTCAGGGATGTTGACGGGAGGGGTTTTATGGCAGCTGTGACAATAAGAGGAGTGCAGATTGGGATTCATAGAGGATAGAGAAGATGAAGTAAGGTAGGCATGCAGCAGCTGTTCCCAGGTCCACTCAGGTCTCAGTGTGGAGCTCCCACAGCTGACCACCTGACTAACAGAGTTATCACAACACATGCAGGCCTTGTGCTTGGTGTGGACCTGACATATGTGACGGCTCTGCTCAGAGACCCAGCAGAGCAGTTGCTTGGCTGCCATGCCTCCATGATGCACTGCTAAAATCACCATCAGCTCTTTGACGGAGAAGGCAGAAGGGTGATGCCCTTTTCTGTTTGGAAGACCAGAGGCCGGTGTGGAATGATGTGCCTGCTGTAACACTGCAGTCCTCAGCTGGGTGGCCCTGTGCTGCACTCTCTGCTCCCCCACCACCTGGTTATACAGGTCTGTGCCAGCCAAAATATCCTCCAGGACCTCTCTTGGTACAGAGTTTAATTCAGTCTGAGCAACAGCAGACAGAATGACAAACACATAATGATCCATCAAGACCAGCGCCTGCAGACCAAGTAAGTCCAGAGTCTGTTTGATTTCCACCAGCAGCCTGCTGTGCTGGGCCAGAGCGGGTCTGAGATAGGGATCAGACTGGACTCTGGAGAACAGAGAGGACCAGTGGTTAAGATGGACCCGAAGCTCCTGGCTCAGTGAGCAAAGACCAACCCTGAATGAAGACCAGCTGGATGGGCTCTGAAAAGGATAGGAGGAGCTTGTTTTTGTAAAGAAACACCACAGATGTCCTTTTAAAAAGTTAGTCCCAAATCTCTGGAACCACATCAGACTAAAATGAGTCTCTCTGCAGTACCTTAAATACAAATAAGTTTTTTCTATAAAACCCTTTTCCTCTGAGAATAAGAAGCCAAAAGTCTTACATTTTAAATGTTGTCAAAACACAAGCATGCCTATTTGTCTAAAATAAAATATGTCTAAAATGGTAAAAATAAATACTGATTGAAAAACAAGTAACAACGCCTGGAATGCTGAGTGTACAGTTTGCTAACTTTCACTCCTTTATACTTTTTAGTTTCGCTATCAGCATGGGTCAAAGGATGGTGATGTCACTCTGTCTGACGGTTGGTCTTTTTCTGGGGTCCAACACTTGTCCAGCACTACAAATTTGCTTTTCTAAGTTGGTGGCATATGCGTGACAAATTCCTGCAGTTTGTCCTGACCTGGTGACGTATCATGTGCGGTTTCTTCAGCTGATCCTCCAGCAGGTGTCTCACTCTGGATATGTATGCTGCTGCCAGGCGAGCCCTCCTGCTGTACTCGTGGATGAAGAGCAGCAGGGATCGCTGCTGGAGGAGCCTGCACAGAGCTCTGTAGTTCCCCTGCAGGAGGGGGGAGGAGCGCAGGAGGAAAACACCACCCTCTGCCTGGAGGCCTTTAGCACAGACCTGAGGGGGGAGGAAGAGAAAGGGTACGGACTCAGTCAAAGATTTCTCACGTCTTTCTTTTCAGGGGTCAGGCCAGCTCACATTATGACGCTGCCTTTTCTCCTTCACGTTTTTTCAAAGGTTTCATTATCAAGAGTTCTTATTTCAAAATCAAATAATTACAGAGCTATATACTCACTGACAAACTTATTAGATATATTGTACTAGTCCCTGGTTGGGACTCCTTAGTTTGTTCCATACTGACATGACAGCATCACACAGTTGCTGCAGATTTGTCAGCTTCACATCAATGATATGAATCAGCATATCCTCAAGATGATCTATTAGACTGAGCTCTGATGACTGTGGAGGCCATTTAAGTTCAGTGAACTCAATGTCATGTTCAAGAAACCAGCTTAACATGATCTGAGCTTTGTGACGTGGTGTGTCATCCTGCTGGATGTATAATGGACAGACTGTAGTCATAAAGTGATGGATGTGGTCAGCAACAATACTCAGGTGGCTTGTGGCAGTGAAACAATGCTCAGTTTGTATTAATGGACCCAAAGTGTGCCAAGAAAATGTCTCTCAAACCATTACACCACAGCCAGCCTGAACTGCTGAAAGAAGGCAGGACGGATCAATGCTCTTCATGTTGTTCACACCAAAGTCTGAACCTATCAGCTGAAATGAAACAAAAATCCAGACTCAGACAAGTCAATGTTTCTTTGTCTATTGCTGCTGCTGAGTGTGTCTTTATCTTCCTATTTCTTTCTATTATTTAAACATTTTTTTATTAACAGCTTACTCATAAATCTTCATCAAACCATGATCAAACCATGCATACATCCTCTGCACATACATACATTCACACCCATCCAAAACAATGAAACAAAGTTTTCATTTGTTTGGTTTGTTAAGTGGGTACCAAAGGTTAAAGGTAATCCTTAGACCTAACCACACATATCTTTTCAGTGTATTTCACTCATGTTGTTTTCTTTCACCTGTTGAAATTCAGCTTCCCTGCTATCAGCTCACCTGAGTAGATCCCATCTGTGCCCCGCCGACTGTCTGCCACTGGGGTGCCACAGTCAGCAGAGCTTGTTGCAGGCGCAGGAGACGCGCTGAGGACCGGGACACCAGGTTGTGAGCAACTACAAAGTTTCCCTCCTCCTCTACTTCATCTTGACTGCGGCCGTGGAACAGCCACTTCAGACTGGGATTAAAGGTGCTTCTGAGTAAAGTCTCAGCCCGCTGCAGGGAACGGGAGATGGACTTCTGCGACCAGGAACCTGGAAGGGCACAAGTCCAACATTAGCAAGGTGTGAAGATTCGTAGCACACTGGAGAGACTAAAGGGGATATTCAAGTCAGAGGAGGCCTCGGTCAGTCATTTGATTTGCTTTAAAAGGAACACCAATAGACACCAATATTTAACCTGCAACCTGCAGGAAAAACAGGTGAGATTCTTTACGTTTTTTCTTTAAGTGAATTATTATGGGTGTCACACTCAGTTCCAGCATATAAAAGTGTCCAAAAACATTTTTACTTTCTACCTATGAAATTTTGTTTGCAGTGAAGCTCCAAAGTTGCAGTTTGATGGAGTGTCTGACATCACACACAGTATCATTTCCTGTTAGTACAATCTGTATGTAATAAGTGAGGATTTTATGCTCAGTCCTGTTGGCTTATAAGAGAGTTTTTTTTTACAGTTGTTCCAGCAGCACAGGAAGATTGTTTTATCTGCTGCTGTCACATGTTTAGTACCATCAGTGGTCAGATCCTCTGTCACCACACAGGAACTGCATCTCCCCTGAAAAACAGAAGGGGAGATTAAAAAGAACATTACTGACCTAAAGTTTAGTTATTAAATATGTTATATGTCAGACTGGTCACTCAGTGTACATTTATAAGACTTAACCCTTTTGACAAATATATTAACAAATACAACTGAAAATAGGTTCAGGTGATCATTTCTATTTTTATATCCTCCAATCATGGTAATGCTAAGGGGATTTCCAAATTCAATTTGGATTAAAGAGTTTGAAAAAAAAACATATTGAGTGTGGCTCAGCATCTGATGGAGCTTTGAAATAATCAAACCTTTAATGTTAGATTACATGTTCCCTCTGCTTCACCCCCTGCTGTGAGGAGACTACTTCACAGGGGGGAGAGTGGGCTGATGTAGGTCATATAGAGGCATCAGTAGACTTTCAGAACTTCCTACTTTTAAGCTTTCTGCACACAACACAGTAAAGTGTATAATGAATAAAAGTGTGAACATTTTATTTAAAATATACATAATATATAATGTCTCCTCAATTCAACAAAACTCCCGTGTGTCTGTGCTTTGTGCAACAATATCACAGCACCATGTTCTGTTCGATCAAATCAATAACATTAACTACTCTGATGAAGTTTTTGTGAGTAGAAACACAACTAACCTGCTCCTTTTCTGGACAGAATGACTCAGAATCCTCCCAGTCTGAAAAAGAGAAACGAATATCAGAAAACATTGAAAATAAAACGAAGAAAACATAAGTCACATCATCACTGCTGGATCAACATGTTCATGTGAAATAACTTGTGCTGGGATGTCTTTGTCCTCTCAAACATTTTTCACTAAATTTCCCCCTGGGATAAATAAAGTATTTTAATTCTGTTTGATTCTGATTTTGCCAAAAGACCATGTGGGGATATGGAACTAACAGTGATCTTTTTATTTATTAATATTTCAGTTATTTTCTGATTAGTCTTTTGATCCTTTGGTTGTCTTGCCAATAAATGATAACCATAACTTCTACTATTAATCCTTCAACCTTCTCCTCAAGCATTTTCTCAATTTGTCAAATCAAATCAAATATGCTGCCATGCAGAGACAATACAAAGAAACACTGTGTGTGTATCACCTGCTGTCAGACTGGGCTCTCCATCTGGATCTGTCAGTGTCTCTGGGTTGTTGTGGTCCATCCTAGACAATGCAGCAAAGCTGTGAACAGGCAACATATAAGTAGTTTTATAGTCTCATTTCTAACTCGACAAAATGTCACAACTGGACATTTTCAATATAAATGAAATACTGTAAGCCCTGATTAAATGGCTTTACAAAATTATACAATAACTGAATTCCACGTATGTGAAATTTAAACAAATGATAGCTTAGTTTATCATCTGTACTTTATCTTCATTTCACAGAAATGAATAAGGACGCTGAAAGAGAAAGAGAGAGAGAGAGAGAGAGAGAGAGACATTGAGGAAAGAAGTTGATAGGAGAAATGAGTCAAACAGCACAGAGAAAAAACTGGAGGGAAGCTCATGAAAGCTGGGAAAGCTGCTTTAGAAAACCTGACCACTCCACCAGCAAGTCCTGAATCATATCTTAACAAGTCTGCTTCCTCGGGCTCAGGCTCTTTAAGGTCCTCAAGCTCAGGGGAAAGGCTACCTTTAAGTCATAGTGTGCAGTGAACGAACCTAAGCTCTGTGTGTGTGTGTAGTGTTAGGATGAGGAGAAAAGGTAGATTAAATGGCTGGGAAATTGCCTTAACATGAAAACTCTCGATTCTGTGAAGTCAGTGTACACACATGTACCACAGTAGAATGACGTCACAATTACGACACATTGTAAGAAAGAAACATGAACAACGCACAGCCGACGAAGCTGGACCAGCTTTGTGCCACTGAGCGGTCAGATCTTGATGTCCTTGCTTGGTCTGTAAGCATTTTATGCTAATGAGCTATAATTTTCTGTTGGCCTATTATTATGCATTTCCCATAGATAGCATCTACTTAGGCGCACAGGTCACATTAGATAAAATTTTTTTCACAATCAATACTAAAAGGAAAGTTTCTTGTAGCTGCTTTAAATAATTTCAAAATGTTTTTATTATATATATATATTTTACATTTCTCTTGTCCTTATGTAGAGATAACAAACAGACACACTTGCACAGAGAACTTGTGGATCTCTGTCTACTGAATGAACTCACTGAAGTTTATATTATTTAGTTAGAAATAACACAGCAGTGTTGTTCTGATGAAAGAATGACTAAATGATGTTAAAGGAGAGCTACCTCTGAGACAATAAAACTCTTCAGGCTATACAAAAGCAAAGCTGACATTTCTGCATGAACCAAAGTTTTTCTTACTGTTTTCAGTCAGAAAAACATCCTGCAGATAGAAGCAAATCAAAGAGCTGTGATAAATGACTAGAGTAGTTACCATTCTAATCTAAATAACTTCTCTTTGAGGCCACACATCTTAAGATGGGTGAAGGTTTTGACGTTGCAGCTGCATTTATAAATTTTTTTCACTCAGACATATCTTAACCATGTCATGTGAAGTGTTAGCTCAGTGCCCTTTAAGATCAAATCAAGAGAAAGACCACTACAGACTGCAGATCAGTTTAGACCTGGTCTCAGTGGCACTGATCTCACTTGTGACTGAGGTGAAGAGAGAGAAGAGAGTTTACCACATTCACCACACAGAGAGGACAGGTAGATTCGTCTTGAAGAACATGCAGCTTTCATGACTTACTGCTGAGAGATAATCAGGTGACAGGAGGGCATGAGGAGTCAACAGCTCACCCTCAGACTGACGCTCTTGTTAACATACTGTCCTTCTCAGCGTCAGACATGGCGCCCACACGTCCACCCCTGACCGTGCAGGCTGATCAGCAGAGCAGCTGAGACCTCTGACTGGTCTTTACTGTTGAATGAAAAACTGGGAGCTCCACATAGACTTGGTGTTGACAATCTCAGAGCACACCTCCTGTCAACAGTAGCATCTGATTTAGCATGTTAGCAACTCTTTGTACGTGTCCGCCCTCCATTTCCATCTCATTCCTTCACTGGCACGGTCGCTCAAACAATAAGTATCTTATTGTTGACTTACCTGGTCTTGTCTTCTCTGAAATGTGCATGTTAATCCACTGCCGAGGAGGAAGTGTGGTTTAAAATAGCATCTGCTAGCGAGGCCTGGAAACACCGGATGTAGCGGCAGCCAATCAGGAGGAAGCGTCCCCGGTTGTTATGGAGAACAGAGGAGGCGTGGTTTCTGAGACATGGCGCCTCCTGCTGAGGCACAGGTGTCACTCATAGATAAATAATAAAGATTTTATAGATATTGATGTATATAAATCTTTATATTCAGTCACAAGTGTCACTGTACTGCAACAGCGTCAAGAACTTTCTGCCAATCAGATTAATAAAGATTATGAGTGTATTGGAAATGACTACAAACATCATTTCACTGTGGGATATGTGACTGTAAAAAGGGACATGGACTAAGATGCACCTAGATGAATGTTGTACATTGACTGTATATAATATATCTTTATATATCTATACATATACAGTCTATGGTGTTGTCCCTCTGTCAGTGGCCCAGTCCCCTCTTACAATCTGGATGATGTACATTATTTTATGCGTTTCAAAACTGAGAACTCACTCATACAGAAGTTCTCTGTTAATGCAATGTTTCACTTGCTACTAAACCAAAACGAAATGGAACTGTAGAAGGCATACAACATGTTATGAGGTATTCTAATTAAGTTATATTTAATGGTAGTAAATATGTTTTACTTGAATAATGAACATTTTTGAATAGTGAGGTATCCAAGTTAAAATAGGATTTGTGAGATGATGGATGGAAGTCCCCATGGAAGCGAGATAAGACCCATTTTACTTCTCCATCATGATCAGTGATATATTTGCAAACATTCAGCCAGGTATTTTGCAGGATGATAGAAGCATATGGGAAAGAAGGAGGGTTATAGATCTTATTAAGTACCACAAGGGGGAGACAAGGTGGAAGAGTAGACAAAAGACAAAGGCATTTTTTACAAGGAAGAAATGTACTGTGATTTTATAAAATAGTTTTCATGTGGTTGACTCAAACACTACAAGTCATATATGTTATGGCTACACTCCGCTTTGGATGAAATCAAAGTTGTGAAATGAGTGGAACTGTATGAAAGATGAGCAGCAGCACCATGTCATAAGCTGCTGCTGCATGTTTCTCCAACAGTAAAATAACCCACACAGTCATCGTCCTTGCTTCCAAAGAAGAAACAGGTAGTGAAAGTGGAGTGATGTGGCCTCATGCCATCAGAGGACTGGCTGCATGAATCTGTGAAGCACCTATGGCACTATTGGCACATCTACGTCAATGCTAATTAAGACTTTTAATGGTAGCAGAGGGAGCCAGCAGCAGTGTGACAGTCAAGACTTACAAAAGAAGGAGTCTGAGTAAAAAAGTAGGCCATTTAAACATGTGCAGTTATGTCAAGTTATAGAGAATGTAATTATCAAGTCCAGTTAGAGTTAGAGTCCAATGGGATGTACTGTGATTGCCATATCTTATTTATTACCATGTTTATTTACTTTTCTAGTCTGATTCTATTCATTTTGTTTATTTTGTTATGGTTTGCTATTTTTGTATATTTTTACTTACTTTTGTTATTTCATGCACCAAGGGTCTGAGAGAACCATAATTTCAATTCTCTGTATGCCCTGTATATGCTGCAGAATTGACAATAAAACAGACTTTGACTTTGATGTCCACTGCGACAGAGTGGGGATGTGTCTGGGGTCTGAGTCTTTGGCTGACAACACTCTTGTTAACCGACATGTCATGGGGGTTGGGGGTGGGGGATTATTCAGGATACTGACCAACTTAGGCAGCAATTGTTTCTCTGCCACTGTCTCCAGACCACCAGCTCTGCCCCTCCTCCTAAGCCGGCGCTCCTTTCTAACCAGCTTGTTGAGCTTGAGTCTCTCACCCTCACGCTCTGTCCTCAGCACACGGCAGTGTGAAACAGTGACTCATTGTTGGCAGTCCAGAGTGCTGGGTCTGTTGCACCTGTTCCAGCCTGTTTTGGTCTAACCAAAATGAAAAGGCAATGTCAATGAAAAGGTGGACAAAGAAAGGTACTGGAAAGAGAGACATAGAGGAAAACATAAAAGTATTTAAATTTTAAGGAAGAAATATTGTTTTGGGGAAAATGAGCAGTAGACAAAGAGACAAGAGAGCCAGAGACAAAAGGGAGATTTATTCTTTAGAGAACAGAGAGGACAGTGTGGCAGCAGATGGAGACAGCAGGCTACAGCATGAACTTGTGTCATTTAGGAGGTATGAGGCAGAAAGAGAAGTGATGATAAATGAAAAGAGAAAAATAGTATTAACAGAAATATTAAATGGCTATCTGACTTTTTGAGAGACATCCTTGGTTGATCAAATGGATCTAGATTAGACTGAAGATGGCACAGTAACAGATCAGTTCTAGTGGGCCACAACAATTAAACATATGGATACTGCCTGTTGTAAAACGTACTCTTCAAGAAGAAGAAGAAGAATGTATCCCTCAATGTCAGTAGATTTCTATATTGTGGCATAAATGCAGATACAGAGAGGTTTTAGAAAGACTGCAGTCTTGGTTGAAGATAGCTTTCAAACTTTATACCAAATATTTGTCTCACTGTATGCTGATTCAAGGGATTCTATTACAGGAGCACAGGCTTTGTCTTTAGTATAACACTTTACAAGTTTCTGTTAAAAGAACATCAGACCACTTGTTAATATGCACAGTTGAGATGATGACAATTAAAACAGCACTACAGTGAACAGAACAGATACACATTATAAAGGTTGTTCTTTGTACATATTCAAGATCTGTATTAACATCTTTATAGTCATTTCCATCTCACAGAAAGCAGGATAAAGTAATGAGATACAGGAAAATACTCTCACTCAATACTCACTCAGATTTAAACATTTGGATGTTCTGATAACACTATGTGGATGCTAAAAGGGTAATGAAGTTGTTAGATGGATTGGCGAAACATGCTCTGAAGGAGATTTGAGGAGATCATGGACATTTGACACAGTAAATTTCATCATGAAAGATTGGCACATTAAACACAGAAAAGACACCTTTATGCTGAAAGGACAATCAAGGAGGAGAACACTATCAAAAGGAGATACATTAGAGACGTCTGAAGAGAGAATTAGAGAAGAGTTAGTGAGACCATTGATTATTAGAAAGAAACTGGAGCTGGTCTAAAGAGTTTAGTGTTCGCTGACAGCTGGGTTTTTGTGTATGTTTGTTTGCCGTAGATCACTCTGGTGCACTCCAGCTTAATAGGTGGCGGTAAAGCACATGAACACTGGTAACCAATGAAACGAAGAAGAATAAGAAGAAGTCATAGAAGCATTTTAGAATCAGCCCTTCTTGTGTGTCTCCGCCCCTCTGTCTCCTCCCCCCGCCCTCTCTCCAGACGAGGCGCTGTGCATATCAAACGGGCCCAGCGGCTGTTTCCGGTCATGTGACTGGTTGTATTGTTTGTGGCCCCGCGTCTTTCAGTGTTGGCGGGTTTCTGTAAAGTCCAGCAGAGCCTCTGAGTCGGTCACAGAAACACTTCACCCACTGCACACCACAACTCCTCACCGACAACATGTCTGACTGGACCAGAGACAGACGGCGCGACGCCAGCACTGAGCGGGAGTACAGGTGAGTTTGTTTTATACAGCTAACAGCAGTGTTTGTCCCCTCGACTGGAGCCCATGTGTTAGGTCAGATTAAACCCCTTTCTTTGTGCTGCAGAATAACTATCCAACTACAGGACACACCAGCTGCTAATAACTTTAACTCTATGTGAGCTAATGTCCTGATAAAGGTTTGCTCTCTCTTCTAGCTTAAACGACGAGCTTCGCCGGTTTATACGTGTTAGTGAGCTGCTCCATGTTGGGCTGTGTGTGTTTAAAACTCACGAGTCAGTTCACATTAACACGAGCCAACGTTAACACAAGTTAGCCTTTACACGAGTTAACATGAGTTAGCAGTAGGTAACATTAACTCGGGCTAACAGGAGTGAACATTAACATTAGCTCCGGCTCTGGTGGGCTCTTGGCGCTTTGTGAGGAAAGAGGCGGTAAAGCTCATGTTAACCTCGAGTTGTTGTCCAGGTTTGGTCCCAGCTCGTCGTGAAGTGTGCAGATATGTGTAAGCTTATTAAATGTAGTTGACAGGGGGACTGAACAAAGAGTGACATGTCACCGGACAGTGCTCCGATGGTCAGACGGAAGTAGGAAGAAGATGGCGGGAGAAACTTTCACTTCCAACAAAAGGAAACTGATTTAGAAAGCAGCCCTGTGTCTCTCGGATATTCTCGTCATTTTAACTCACAGGTTAGATTTAAGCATCGGTTTGTTTAAAAGATCATTTACCGCCGAATTTTTAAAAAGCAGAGGTGCTGTTTTATAGTTTTGCCGCTAATGGGACGATGTTTACACGACCCTGAAATACTTTTTAAGCACCTGGGTGTAAAACCTCCTACGTGTTATGTAGAACATACACAGCAAAGATACATCAAAGGTTTGAATCGTTTCCTTAAGTGATCCAGGAGGCCGGCTGCCGTCTTTGTTGTGCAGACATTAGCATTAGCAGGTCGGTGTGTATGTGGAGCTCAGTGTAACAGCGCTCTGTCTCATGTTGACTGCTGGACTGGGTTTAATGTTTTCTTGAGCACCGAGTGAAACCTTCTCCTGAGACACTCATGTAATGAAGGATGAGGCTGGACACACGGCTGTATGTTTAAGTCCTTGTCTTTGTTCTGTGTCAGGACCTCCGGACACGCTCGGTGGTCCCACTGCAGGAAGAGAGGCATCGACGGCAGCCTGCGGGCCAACAGAGAGACGGACGGAGAGACAGAGAAGAGGGGACACACTGACAGAAGCCACCCTGACAACAGACAGGACAGGTAAGACTACACACCTCCAACACAAGGACATCTACACGCAGTACTGTCTCTACATACAGAGAGACATGGGTGGATGGAGCACTATGAGGCTTTATTCGTGCAGGAGAAAGACCAGAAAGACCTTAACAAAGCCACCTGGTGGCTCGGCCCCTCAGGACTGGGCAAGAGCACTTCAAAACCTCACTAATTTTAACCAGTTTAGTGTCATGAGTGCAATGAAAGAAGCCTGCTTGTTATTTACTAAATGTGTTTACTCAGAAGTGATGTGTTGAATGTTGATGTTATTGTGCAGCATTTTGCAATAAAATAATCAATGCACCCATTGATTATTTATCTATATTTATGTAATATTTAATTGATATGATTTCAGAGGATATCTCCCAATAATTTCCATCTATTCTTGTCTCTACTAATGTGCACAACATATAGTTTAGCCCAACACTTTAAAACCTCTCTAACTCAGTTAAACAGCTTCTGAAGCCCCAGTGATGTTTGGGACTTCAGATGTCCACCTGTGGAATCATCTGTCTGTCTCAGCTTATGGAAAGGAAAGGCATTTTTGAAACAGGGGAATAATGAATGTATAGTTTTTCATTTGTACCATCATTAAAAAGGAAAAAGACCTAACCAAGTTTTAAAAACAGGTGCAGGCAGCTGTGTGTGGCATTCTCACACATTGAGTCCACAGGTTAACAACACAGGGACCACAGTTGATCACAACCAATATCAGTATGTCGTGCTGGTATGAACTAATGCGTTTCTTCTGTAGCTTTACCACTCCAGAGAGCGCAGGCCCGATGTCTCGCTGTGGTCGACAGGCAGACTGGGGCAGCCAGGTGGAGGATGACGAGATGAGGAGGGATGTACACAGAGACATGCAACGGTAAGCAATGTCTCATTCTATCTCTGATTCATGTAAAGCTCATGCGTTACTGTGTGCCAATCCTCACTGATTGTGTGTTCAGTTACAGGAGGAGGATACTGGGTGCAGAAGTCACCCAGAGAGAGAGGAAGACCTCCTCTGGCTCTTCTGGCAGGTATGTCTCAGCCTCTCATATTGTCTCTTACAACCTCTGAACTCAGAATAGTCCTGTTGTCAGTTCATTATTAACGTGGTGTGATCCTGTCTGCCTGCAGCTGTGACTCCAAAGAGGGAGAGAACATAGAGACTGATGAGACTGTGTTGCTACGGCGTCAGAAACAGATAAACTACGGGAAAAACACACTTGCCTACGACCGGTACATCAAAGAAGTTCCAAAGTAAGTCTACACAAACACAGTCGCTCAAGTATTTCTACAATAAATATTAATAATGTTTTCCAATACATAAACCCATAATGTCTCAGTTACCATTCTGTTTTCTTTTTACCTTTCTGTTTGCAGACACATGCGCCAGCCAGGTATTCATCCAAAAACTCCCAATAAGTTCAGAAAGTACAGCCGGCGCTCCTGGGACCAGCAGATCAAACTGTGGAAAGTCAAACTTCATGCCTGGGACCCACCAGCAGAGGAGGGCCCAGACAAAGTCCTCGATAACATGTAAGAAGATATTTTTCCTTTAGTGACGTACATCCCAACCTGTACGCAGTCAGCCAACTGTTGGTGCTGGATGTTGTTCATGTATTGTTTGTCGTCTTTGTTTGTCGTCTGTTCCTCCAGTGACGAGCTGGATCTTGATGATGTAATGGACATTGAACTTGACTTTCCAACCTTGTCAGAATCCCAGAATGCCCCAGCTTCTCTCAGCACACACAGCCTTTCACTGGAGGTGAGTTTAATTAAGTCACTGCTGTTACAGACAGCTGCTACAGAACTGAAGCTCATCTGAGGCTTGGACTGTAGTTACTTTATTTAACGATGTCCTGATAATTTCTTAATCTTTTCACAGTGGGTCAGCTGAGCATGCCAAAATGTAAACTTTGTGTACAAGAAAATATACAAATCAACATGTACGAACTTATGTTTCCAATCATAAGTGAATGATGAATTAGTGGTTTCCTCAATAAATCAGCAACTGCATTTTAACTCACCACACTAACTAAACTCTACCGTAAACTGTATTAGTACTTTCTCTCCAGTTTCCTGGATGACTGACTACCAGATCACATAGATATTGCTGAGAAACCACAATTGTCATGATTAGAGGGTTATTAGAACATCACAAAGCTGTCATATAACATTTTAACATTTTCCTCCATACAGAAATTCCACTTGTTTAGATTCAATGAACGTGTAATTTACCCAGTGAGACAAAGAAATGCACCAACAGTCAGACTTTTTAAGAATAATGAAGACTTTATGAAGAGTCTGTTTTATTGAACTTGATTGTTTGTGCTCTCTTGCTCAGGCTGAAGACTGTTCGGGTACTCCAGTCAAAGTACAGAAGACAGAAACCACAACGGAGCCTGACATGGCATAGCTCATCATTGGCCTCTCATAAGAACATATGTTTACACAGTATTTCAGCCGCCCTCACAGCCCTCCATGTTATTCAGAACAGCTGCTCCAGGAGTGCCTCAGCTGGCAGTCATTAGTTCAACACTGTAACATGTTTAGTATTCTTTCTCCGTTCATACTAGTGCTTCTTAATCCATAGGTTGGGGCCTTTTTTTTATATTACTAATCTACTCAGGGAGTCTTCTTTTATGCCAACATTTTACACTTGCATGTTTAATCAAACTTAGTGAGTTTGAGTGGTTTAGGATTTGGTGTTCACAAACATTTAGCACTGATCTGTGTCCTGATAGAGCAGACATCAGGTTTGCACATTAGTTTTATGTGCAAATCTTCAATCAAATCCTGCTTATAAATAGAAAACAAGAATACACAGAAGCGGATAAAGTCATAGTACTCAAATAGTTTAAAGGAGATGGGCAAACCAAAGGCAAAATATTTTCCTTTGATTCACATGGACAAATTTTTTTTTTTTTCTAAGTATGTACAATTTTTACGTACTGAAGAAAATGACTTCAGTTCTGTTAGGCTGTGATTTGTTTTTACATTGGTTGTTTTTAAATACAAATATTGATGTGTTTCTTATTGCTGTTTCTTTCATGGTGAAGACTTTAAAATAAAAAACAAAAAAAAAACTGTTCAACGTCTTGTTGCCTTTTCTGGCCAGAACATTACTCATCCTGTTATCCTGGTGGGACTGAGTTGAAATTTTTTTTTTGTTTTTTGAAGTAGCCGCTGCCAGCTATTTGCTGGTATGTATTATGTCAATGATACTCAGCTGTGAGACCGAAATAGCAATCTGACTTCTGTTGCACCTGTCATTTAATCAGAGCTAGTGAACGTAAAAGCTCGTATAAAATGCTCTAAGTGACTGAAAATGCTATATATATCTCCAGCAATAAAAGTACCTATCTAAATGAATGAAGTAATTTCTGCACCATGCTGACTTGTATGCTGACTTGTATGCTGTCTAGCTGCAGGTTAAAGTGTAACCTTCACGTTGAAAGTGATTGACTATGTCAGAGCTCAAACAGCTTGTTGGTTTCACTCAAGCTCTGACCAAAGAGACAAAGGAGAGACAGGAGACGATGACAGGGTAAATAAAGCACTACAGTAGTACAAGTGTATTTTCTCGTGTGTGTTGTGTATGAGCACTGAGCAGAGGTGTGGTGGCGCTGTAGAGCAGCTGTGTTACTCTCCTCCTGTCTGCAGGGGGCAGCACTGCGCGCACAGCCACGCCACCCACTGACAACGACGAAGAGTGTGCAGGGAAAAGTACGAAGCGGCGGAGAGAAGCGAGAGTTACCGCGGCAGTGAAGGTTAAAGTGACGGGATATAAAGAACAGAGTGACAGAGGACCATGTTGAGGGCCTGTCTGAGAGGAGCTAACACCACAGCCCGAGTAAGACCCGCTGCACCGCCCGGAGCCGCCATGTTAGCATTAGCATGTTGTCATTCAGTGACCCGCTGCCCGATTCAAGGTTTCACCGTGAAACAGGCTGCTTTATTCACGCTCAAGTTCACCTAACGTGAAACCGCACAGCTAACACCACTCTGTGTTGAAGCTGTACTGAGAAACACGCACAATGTTAGCCAGAAGAAAGCTAACCGGCTAGCCCTCATACTAAGCTAACGAGTTGGGCTAGCTGAGTTTGAGTGGAGAGGTCAGATCAGACGTGAGAGTCTGTCTTTTCATCCCTCATCATTCTTTGGTGTCAGTAAAACTTCACACTGTACAGGGTGGTGGTGGAGTAACATGAAACAGCTGTATCACACTATATCTCTTCTTTAGGTTACATTGATGATTTTAGTGTTAAGCGAAATTAATATTTTTTTAAGCTTGTGATTGATTCTTTGCAAGTTTGTACACTATGTACCTCACCTCTCCTGAGGCGTGGGGTACATCCAGTATACCAGAATGAAATATGGCTTTATTGTCAAATAGTGAATAGTCTTTAGTTCAGTAAGACACACAAAGTGTAACATCTAGGAACAGATATGGTAAAAGGAAACTACCAGAACACTGAACTCTCTCTCACTGCTCTCTTTTGTCTTTGCTGTGATAATGCCCAGTTAACTTACTCCACATAAGGAAAAGATGTTCCCTCCATCCTTTCCCTGAGAAGCATCATCTGAAGTGACATCAGTTTCTGACAGCTGCACAGCTGGATCAGCTGTCAGTGTCACAGCTCTGAAGCAGCTTTTGTTATCTTACAGTTGCCCAAATGTGACACGCTGTCTGAATAACAAGAATGGAAAGAGAGAGAGAGATCAGCCTCTGTACCAGCATGTGCACATACTCAACAACTTCTATTTACCTGTAACAGTCAAACCCTTGAAGTGTACTCCAGAGCTCACAAACCCCTGAGCAAAGTGTTTGCTCTTATTCTCATTTGTATATGTAGGTTTTTGTCTCACTTTCTTTTTGCTTGTCATCTTAAAAAAGGATTATAGAGTTCTGCAGGTCCAGACTGAAAATGCTGTGTACAGCAGCAATGTCTGTAGACAGACGTTTATCTGCATAATGGTATTTGACTCTACCTGTTTCTGTCTCAGATGTTGAAGGTCAAGCAATAACACTGCATGAACTAGCTCTCCCTCTCATGTTGACTGTCTCTTGTCCTTACTCCGTTGATCTCTTCTGTCCTCTAGAATAGCTTCGGGAGAACTCGTCCAACCAACCTGCAACACTGCCGGCCCTACACAACGGGAGAGAGCAGGTACTACACACTAACACACCAACATACACACACACACACACACACACACACACACACACACACACACACACACACTGTATAGGCATGACTTCTGCAAGTTTGAGTCAGATGGAGAGCTTGCACATCACATTCAGCGTTCCCCAAGATACCAAGACATTGTGACGAGGCCTGTCACAGTTACTACATGATGGCAATTATTAGAGCTGTAAATGAGAATTGTCTGTATAAAAATAAATCTCCACCTGATATGTCATGATTGTGACAGCCCTAACTCAGATTCCTGTCTGTCCTCTGTCTCCCCAGTGGTGCTGCTAAAGTGGTTGCTACTGGCCTGGTGACAGTAGGCGGTGGCATCGGAGGTACGGTACTCTACGCCAAGTGGGACCACAAGTTCAGAGCAGCTGTGGAGAAGAATGTTCCATACTCAGACTGGGTGTTTAATCTCGCTTTGGGACCCGCTGCTCAAGATGTCGGCCTCCCTGTCAAGAAACAGGTCAGGATGGGTTCACAGTACTTTTGGACAATGTGCTGAGGCTAGCTGCAATCTCCTCTCCTTTACATTAGACTGTTCAGAGAAAAATATTATTTTCAGGATAGTAGTCAGTGTTGATTAGAGGAAATTTGAGCCTTTCTTTATTGAACTCTGCTGTATTTCTGCACTCTATTGTGTCTAATGCTCTCCTCAATGACTGCTACTCTACAGTGCAGTATTCTTCTGTATATGGGAGTAAAAATTAAAGAAAATGTTTATATTGTCTAAATTCACTCAGACTTTGACGTATGATTGGGTCTCATTAGCAAATGTCAGTGGACAGAACATTCAGCTAGCAGCTTCTCATTTTTAGCTTTTGCTGGGTGTCGCTTTCACTGCTTAAAGTGACTAACTTTGCTGGCAGCTGGTCATATCAGCCGTCACTGATTAACTGTTTCTGTGAGTAAGTTGATAACAGACATGATGTAAAAGAATCGCTCTGTAACAACTCCAGAAAAGTGATACCTGTTCTCTAGCTGACTGCTTTGTGTCAGTTTCAGGAGTTAAATTCTTCTTTTCCTTAACATCAGATCAGTAATTTAAGTTAATGAAGTTATTGGTTTTCTAAGTAGCTTGCCAAAAATAAGGTGACGGCATCTTGGTAAATATAAGTATCAGATCAGAGTTTGTATCAGAGATAACCAGTATTAAAGGACTCTGATTGGGACCTGAACCAAAGAAATTTCATGGTGACATCCCTACTTTGAAATATGAATTATTTGCTATGGTCTGTACCTAAAAACATCTAAAGTATAGACAGAATGCATGTGACATGGCTCAGGCCTCAGTTCAAACGGCTGCTCTTCTTGCTGTGTAGGATTTGGCCCAGCCTCCCTCTATGATGGAAAAACAGATGAAGACCAAAGCCAAGTCAGAGAAAAAGGTAAAGGAAGATGCGGGGAGTGCAGCCAAAGAGACGAGTCCCGCCCCAGCACAGACCTTAGAGGGTAAGTTTCTGATTGTGGTTTGGACCTCCTGCTGTGGATTAAATGCAGTAAGACATTTAGGCTGTACTTTATGACTCTCTGTATCTAATGCAGACGTCTCTACATAAAGAGTAAAAGATATAAGTAATTATAGTTTTATACAGACAGTAGTGTAACTGTGGATACTTTCTATTATCAGGAATAAACTAAACTCTTTTCAAGGCTAAAAAGTGATCTGAAACAACTGTGTTACCCATTAGGTAATCCTTATTGTTGGACACTGTACTGATATATTCTTTTTACAGCTCATAAGTACATAAGCTGTTGGTGACTAGAGAGCCAAGAGCCTCTTGTTCCTTAAGATTTACATTGTGTAAGTGATTGATCTGAGTGTTTTTTGTGCATTCTTGTTTTTATGCCCCTACAGAAATCTCTCAGGGTAAGATGTCCTA
The DNA here is from genome assembly GCA_023238725.1 of Scortum barcoo. Classification (NCBI taxonomy): domain Eukaryota; kingdom Metazoa; phylum Chordata; class Actinopteri; order Centrarchiformes; family Terapontidae; genus Scortum; species Scortum barcoo. The sequence continues at coordinate 26,514,119 of CM041554.1, forward strand.
TGTCGTACTGTAGCTTACCGTAGAACGTAGTGCTCCTTCAGACCTGAAACAATTAGGCAGCCACATGGTGCCATTGATTGAAATTCAAAAGGAGAACATTTTAAAACACTCCGTTTATATGTACTTATCTACCCCAGTTGCCTGTGGCAAAGCACAATGACACTTTACAAAGATGCTGTTCAGTAATCTTTGATTTGAATGTAGTTTCTCAGCCATGGTTTATCCCCAACTCTCCTAGATAACTGAGTAGAATATGTGCTAGTAGAAACTGAATTTGAATTATTTATATTTGTGTGAGGGGGTTAGGGTAGGGAATGTGATGAGCTGAACTCACAGTGAATGAGCCACATGTGAAAGACAGAGTGGACAGGTTGATTGACTCTATGATTCTTTATATTCCCAATTTAAACATTACTGAATGAACTATTTATTTCAGTTTTCACTCTCCATTGACATATCTATTAATGAAATGATTTTTAGTTATTGTATCAATGTCATTAGTTGCAACCCAATAGGCCTCCTTAGTGTTAGTACATAGCTTGTGGCCTATAGCATGTCCTTTACAACATTTAGAGCATTCCACTGTAATGTAGTGCTAACATGAGTGTAGTTTACACATGAGTGTTGTCACACATGCACACACACATGCACAAACGACTTGTGTCTGTCTGTATTTGTGTCCTCTACAGAGGCTTCAGCAGAGGCAACTCATATAATCTCCGCCATCAGTGAGGTCCCATCAGTCCCTGCTCCATGTGACACAGAGGCAGCAGTAGTCAAAGGTAACACTTTGATACACTTTGATATTTCTAAGTCAGGGGGTGGACATAATATATTACATTTAGTCTGTAACTGTAACAAAGTTGTTATTTGTGTACCCGAGTATTTTTTTAAAATGGTATCTAAAACCTTTTACTCAAGTATTGTACTTGGCTACATTTATAGTCACATGGGTTTCAGAGTACAAATTAAGTCAGATGATAAAGTCCTGATAAAACTTGAATTGAACTAAAGAAATGAGCCAAATCAGCAACTGCAGCAGAGAAGAAGTTGCAGCTGCAACAGGGCGAAACACTAGAGATAATCATCCTTTGGGCATTTAAATCAATGTCTGCAAGGATAAATGTTTGTGTCTGTTAGCTGGTAACCAAAGTTTAAGTCTTTTGTTATATCATCACAATTGACAATGGGTTGACATTGACTCAGAACGTTTAGACATTCAGATGAATGATGATGACCTCTGTAAGTTATACATTGTGTCTTTGTTACTGGATTGCTGTGTGGTATTTTAGTAAAAGTAAGGTTACAATATGTCTGTGTGTGTGTCCATTTGTTTTCTAGAAGAGTGCAAAGAGTGCCATGGCCATGAGGATACTTCAAAGACCGCAGTAGTTCACCCTGACACAGAGTCACCTGCAGCAGCAGAGCCACTAAAAGAACGTCCGGTGGAAGAAGTGACAGCTCGACTGGCTCAACAAGACCTGGAGGAGGAGGACATCCTAAAATGTAGGCTGGCAACACGCTGCAGCACACACACACACACACACACACACACACAGTGTATGTGAATCATTTTCTGTCTTTTTATAGACATGTATTATACTGTTTATGTCATTAAACAGTAAATTATACTTTGAAGTGCAATAATGGTGCTTACATGTTGATATAATGAGGCAGACGACTTCAACAGAGATGATGGAAAAACATATTTGTCTCTGCATATCTCCTTTACAATCATTACTGTCTGACTGATTCGCAGCTGTATCAGCCAGCCTTGAGGACTCACTGGCCAGCTCGGCTAAAGCCACACTGCAGGCCATCGGAGCTCAGGAGGCAGCCCTGCAGGCTATCTCACAGCACACACATAAACTGAAGGAGGCTATGGAAGCAGAGGTACAGAACAAAGTGACACTGATGACAACACAGGTGTGACAGATGTGAACTGCTGTGTTTTCATGTCAGCCAGTCGGTGGGCACTGAGCTGAGCTGGGACAGAATTTAGGACTGTTCATCATTATTTTATTTGTTTATTACCACTGACCGAGCACCACGATGGCCATACCTCATTATCTATGTTGTATGGACCAATTTTATCACAGTCCTTGTTTTTCATAATCTGTTCTACTGACTGTTGTTTGGAAGCTAAAATTCCCATGCAGTGATTATAGTTGTTATCAATCCAGGTCCCACCTCAGGAGAAGTCAGCCCAGTGGAAGGATCTAGAAGCTGCTCTAGCTGATCGGACTTGTGCTGTGAATGATGCTGGAGCTGCTCTGTTGAAAGCAAAGTAAGACACATGTCTATAGGCATACACATGCACACGTTTTTATATGCTCCTTGGTCAACTACTGAATCAGACAGATGGGGGGTACTTTTTCATTCCAGGTGAGGCAGGAAACCTCCTCTATATAACCACTCTGCAAACCCTGACCCTGAGAAACCTGTTTTCACTACATAATGTCTCTTGGACTATTAAACCATTGTGTTTAGTGTTGAATCAGCAATGCCTGCCATAAAGAAGGGAGCATTATAATATGTTGATACAGCAAAGTAAATATTCATCTATGGTTATTGAGGATTTTATCCATATAGTCTCTTCAAATACTCAGGATCAGCTGTGCAGTGTGTAAAGTCTGAACTTCCACCATGTATGCAAGTTGTCATCATCAATTTTCGCTTTCAGGTCTTGCACCAGTTTCACCAGTTCAACTACTTCTTCTTCTCCCTTCACACACTCTCTCTCTCTCTCTCTCTCTCTCTCTCTCTGTAGTGAGGCCTTGGATAGTCTGAAGTCTGTGATTGACAAGTCTAAAGGGTTGAAGGTCACTGCTGTTCGTCCATTAGTTTTAGCAGCAGAGGAGAATCTCCATAATATGGTGGTGGACTTGGACAAAGTGGTCAGTAAGGTAAGGACATTTTTAGTACATCATGTACCAGCACAGGAAGAGACTTCCAGAGGAGAAGTCTTCCTTTCTAGCTCTGTTGCTGAGCCGAGAGCATAAATCTCAGTCTGATACCATTCTCATGTTTGTACAGTAAATACGAAGGTGAAGGTGGAAAACAAGGCGCACCCATGCTTTCTTCAGTTAATTCTTAAATAATACTGTATATATGGTGCTCTACTGCCAGTATTTCCAAGTACTTCATGACAGATAAATAACTGATGATCTACAGCTCCATTGCTAGGCTGTGTAGTGGAGGAGATCCAAGCTGTGTTAACTAAGCTCTTATTAGACTCTCTTCACCTCTTCCCGGAGCGCTCGCACCACTTTCTGTAGTTCTTTTGTGAGGCTGCGTGTATTTCTGCCATAGGAAATACGTGTTTCAGCAACAAAGGTGAATAAAGATAAATTGAAACAATATATTTATATATATATATATGTTTGTCTTCCTGGTTTGAATATATAGTTGCTCCAAATGACACCAAAATCATCATGTTCACTGAGGAAGAAAAATGAAGGTTTCATGTCACTCCATCACACTGAAATATGGAGATTGATTTGTGGTGTTGTGCTGCCCGCTGGTGCAGTGTCAGCAATTTAACAAGCTGGATCTCTTCTAAGGTCACAACAAGTCACTGTTTTCACTGAGGATTAGCTCAGGGTTTTAAGAGTTATACAAATAGATGGTCCTGACTATTACCAGTGAGATCACAGCCTGTGATGGAAGCTTCTGCTTTCTTACTACACACCCTGTTGCTGTTGTAGCATAATAAGCATTATAAACTGTTCAAATAAGTGTGTGATCTGGTGTAGCAGTGCGAATGTAAATGTGTATTTCCACAATATGTGTGATGTGCTGTGTGAATGTGTGTTTGTATTGATGGGGATGGGGTGGGGGTTGGTGTGAAAAGCCTTCTGTTACTGTAAATAGTTAACTTAAGTTGAAGTTGCTCCATGATTGCCTTTTACTTGCAATGACCGTGAAAAGTCTGTGTGACTGACTGTATTTGATAGTTTAATTCATCCCAAAGTTAGTGTTACTGTGGTTTAATTTGAGCAGAATTTTTGCAGGGTGTCTCCTCTCTCTGCATGAACACAGTATAGATTGAAGGTTTTGGGTTTTTTTCATTAAAAGGGTTTCCCTAAGAGTCATGGAGACGATTGTGATCTCAGTTCTGAAATCTCAGTTTGTGATTCTGTTTCTGACCTGAAGGTTGCAGCCTTACTTACAGTCATGTTTAAGGTCAGTTCATGCATTAAAATGTGTAGTTAGAGCTGTGATGGAGTGATCTGGTGTGTCTGTTGAGTGCTTGTCTGAAATCTAGCCCTTCCAGTATTAAAACCATGAAAATATTAAAGATAGGACATAAATTTGAAAACAATGAAAGAAGGCTGCATTGACTGAAAAGATTTGATTCTCATAACCCCAGTGTCACATCTGGGTGTCCTGCACTGATGGATCAGAGTGGAGACGTTACCTGAACTCTGACACGTCAGTCTCTGTGATCACCTGTCTGTCTCAATGAATACTCTCAGTCATGAATGATAGACCGTCTTCATGGTCCAAGGCTGAATCACGAGCTGCCAGTCTGAGCGAGACAGGTGTGTAAAACAACCTGATCAAGCCCTGTCATCGATGCTTCTGGCTTCAGGATTTTTTTAGCAAGCCCAGCCACCCTACAGAGGGAGCTCATTCTAGGTGTTTGTATCTATGATCTCCGTCTTATGGTCTCAATCAAAGCTCATGGCCATTGTCTCTCTCAGCCTTTTCATCACGCAACAGAAGTGCAGTGTGCCCTATTATTGTTTGTGAATAGTTTGGCAGTACTGCTTGTCAGTATATAAAGTTGCTAATCAGTGTATGTTTGTGTGTGTGTAGGTGCAGTCTGCAGAGTCAGAGGCTAAGATTGTCTCCCAGTACAGTGAACTGGTTAATGAGGCCAAACAACAGTTCCAGAGGGAAGTAAGCAGCCTTACTCCAGAGATCCAGGCCAACTGGAAGGGACTGAGTAAGAACACACACACACACACACACACACACACAACAGACAGTGATGGTACAGTTATCCTATATAACACTTGTCTACCACATTTGTTATTTAGAAAAAGAGACACATTTGCAAAATAATTTTGTGTCTTTGTGTGTGAGCTGGTAAACTGTCGACAGATGACCTGAACGCCCTGATCGCCCACGCACACCGTCGCATCGACCAGCTGAATCGAGAGCTGGCTGAGCAGAGGGTCAGAGAGCAGATCCACATCGAAGCAGCGCTGGAGCAACAGAAGCTGGAGGACCAGAAAGCCCTGGAGAAAGCTGTTAACACCTCTCTGCAGCACATCAAGGAGGAAGCCCGGCTGGAGCAGGAGAGGAAGGTACGATGATGAAGATGAAGTCACCGAGATTTAACACAGCCACAAACACACAGCTTGCTTCCTCACACACACCAATTTCTCAGTTACTTTCAAGTGAACAGTATCTAAATGAAATGATTGTGTTTGTGTGTGTGAAGCTGTCTGAGCTGAGGGAGGTGATGGAGGCAGAGATGAGGACGCAGCTCCGGCGTCAGGCGGCCGCTCACACAGACCACGTCCAAGATGTCCTCAAAGTCCAGGAGCAGGAGCTGAGAGCTGATGCTGAGCAGGTGTCCACACAGCCCTACACACACACACACACAAACACACACAAAGGCATCAAATATCAGAGCCCACAGAGTTTAAAGACCTGCTGTGGTTGTGTTCAGGTCCTGAGCAGTAAGTTGCTGGAACACGAGACCCGCTACCGTCAGCTGAACCAGGAACAGCTGGATAACTTCACTCTGGATATGAACTCTGCCTATGCAAGACTGAAGGGGATGGAAGAGGCCATAGACAGTAAGATACACAAACATACACCTTTCTAGTGAAGGGGTAAGATGTGCTGAGTTGAACACTACAGACTGGGACCATGTGACGCTGTTAGTGGCTGCAGTTACTCTTAAAATCTTTCTCACAGTATGGGTCTGTCATCTGGTGACAACATGCTCTGTCTCTGAGCTAATCACTGTTTTGTGGTTTAATCTATGACAGTGCAATATGTTCCTCTGAAATGTAGAGCAGTACAAGTAAAAAGTGTAAAAAATAAAATGGCAATACTCCCCTTATACTGAATTACTAAAGATGAGCGGCAATTACAGTAACTAACTAACTAATGTAGTTAAAGATTGAGCTTAGTGACTTTTACACAGTGTTTTTCACAAACTATTTCCTCTGACCTTAAATGATTAATATGAGGCTTTAATTCAGAGCCCTTTAACTGTGTCAGGATCAGCTTATTGTTTAGTTGAGATGACAAGTCACTCTGTTCACCGTGTCCATCACAACTGTAGCACATGAACCACACAACAGCCAGCCAAATTGTCAGAAATCTGCTAATGTTGTTTGAACATTTACATCTTTGCTTCTTACTAACAAAAGAGGAGACAGAGGCCGAAAGGGTTTCATGAGATGTTTGTTAACTTCTGAGTTCAATAAGTCTGTGAACTTTTTCCCTTATTCATTGAGCTTACAGATGGAACCAGCTAGCTGAGCCAGACCTATACAGCTGTGTGTTGTCACAAGCACAATGTACATGTTTGGTGTGGTCAGAGCTTCCACAACCATAGAGCCCAGAGCACAGCAAAGCTATAGACAACTTATACAGAGTTCAAAGCCCGTAATGTGAAGCCCTTCCTGTCTTTTGCACACAGGTCATGTGGTGGCAGAGGAGGAAGCTCGTAAAGCTCACCAGCTGTGGCTCTCTGTGGAGGCTCTCAACTACACTCTAAAGACTGCTGACGCAGATTCGCCCACCATGCCTCTGGAGGGCGCCGCTCAGGCCGTGCGAGATAGCTGCAAGGACAACGACTTTGCCATGGCCCTGTCATCGGCTCTTCCAGAACAGTCCCTGCAGCGTGGCGTGTACAGCGAGGCCTCTCTCCGTGCCCGCTTCAACTCCATACGACAGCTGGCACGCCGGGTTGCCCTCATTGACGAATCTCACAACTCCCTGTACCAGTATTTTTTGTCCTACCTTCAGGCTGCGCTGCTGTTTGAGGACAAACAGGAGGCCCCGCCGGCCGAGCTCCGCAGTGAGGATTTAGACCCATTCAAGCTTCTTTCCTATGCTAGCTACAGCTTAGAGCACGGGGATCTGGAGTTGGCAGCCAAACTGGTGAACCAGTTGAGAGGAGAGGCCAGGAGAGTGGTGGAGGACTGGCTCACTGAAGCCAGACTCACACTGGAAACCAGGCAGATCGTCAGTTTGCTGTCTGCTTATGCAAATGCTGTGGGATTAGGAACCACCCAGGCTCCTTAGGCTGCCTCTCTTATTTAAACCTGCCAGCCCTTAAAGGAACAGTCCACTGAAAATCTCTCCTGAGTGTGAAGTAGTCGCCCACTGTAGGCTTAAAAAGTAGCTCAGTAGAGGTAGTAGCTCACATCTTTGTCGAGGGGGGAGTGTTTGATTCTCACAAGAGATTTTCAGCTGGATACCTTTAAATTAACTGAAGTTAACCAAGGGATGGATGTTAAGATGCAGCAGAAGTGTATTTGTTTTAAAGCACTAAGTCACTGTGGATGATGATTTGTAAAGTATAATTGATGCACTCTCTCAGTCCACTCTTGTCACTTCAGTCCCACAGGTTTTGTTCAGGTATTTATTTCTGGCTTTTTTCTTTTTGCCCAATGTTATGGAGAATGAATCCTGACACTGACGACAGAATTTGTCCTGCCGCATTTTATTTTTGTCAATACTGCAAGTTACAATAAATCATGAATGAGAATGCCGTCTGTTAAATTTCTTCATTTCTCTCCTCACAGCTGTTGAACTGGAACTAACACAGACAGAGTAATATAATAACACAATCAGCTGTAATTAATGAGCGAACATGAGTGTGAACATCTTCAGTTTTGTCTGTTATCACTATTTGCTCTCTTAATGGCACATTGTAAATATTGACCCCACTGAATATATATTTCAATTAAAGCAGCAGTTGATTTTGGCGCTCCCTGTGGACAAAGGTGGTAGTGTTTCAGATAACATTAAGGTACATGTTCCCTCTGTTGCACTCCCTGCTGCTTCTTCGGGAGGACAGCGGGCAGCTGCTCCACAGACAGACCTTCAGTTAGCAGCTGAAGCAGCTTGAATTCAGACAGAACAAACAGCACTGTTCAGTCTGATGTTGCTGAAAAATCTGACCTGGTGTCAGGCATTAAGAACAACTATTAGAAACTAATAGAAAAAGGCAGTCTTCTCACTGTTGGGCTTGTTTGCTTATGTAGGTCATATCAAGGCATCCATTTAATCTGAGACTGTCATAACCAGTTAAAAACTCCACAGAGAGTTTAAAGGATGTGAATTTGATATGTGCTTTAAAAGTTGAAGATCACACTTACATTTTGCTAAAGAGTAACATGCAGGTTGAATCTTTGAGTACATTTATACTGAACCTTCCTGAAAATGACTAAAATGAAAAGATAATGCTGGATTTGATGTTTTAAAAGGGCAAAAATTCAGAAAAGTAGCTGTTTTGAACAATGCACCCAAAAACACTTTGAGTCACTGTCATTTCTGTAGTTTTACATTTCATTTCCCCATATTTTCGTCAGGGTGAATTATTGTTCCTGTCAGGATGTCCTCCCTACACTTTTCAGGAAAAGCATTCTCTCTCCTGCCTGGTGTGTTTTGCTCAGTTTAGATTATGTGCAGGTGTAGAGCAGAGTTCTGGGCCACCCATGATTTTAAAATGATGAATACAAGAAGTTTTTGTGGGCCCCTCGACAGCCTCAGACCCTGTGAGGCTGACAGCTGGTGCAGTTCCTTCAGTCCACACAGCCTCTGGTTCTGCCTCTGACAGGAGTCATCCATCATGTTTGTTCAGTCAGTATTAGACAATGATTACTAGTTTTGTTGTAGCCTGACGTGATAGGAAACAATGTTGTGAACTGAAAACATGGTGAGCTGTCGTTAGTCGTCACTCAGCAGGACGCCTGTCAGGAGTTGTGTTGAAGTCTGCTCCCCTGTTGAGATGTGTTTCCTCTTACCTTAATCTGCACCAACCTTAACCTCGACCAGTCAGCAGGTGGCAATACAGGAAACATTTCTAACAGGAGGACACACACTTTGATACAACTCCTGCTCTCCACTGGTGCCCTTCACACCACAGCTCTATTTCTCTTTGGTTTGGTGTATTAATACCCCTCAGTGTTCAAACCAGTGCAAAGCTGCACCGATTCTTTGATTGGAGAGTAAAACTCTCACAAAGCAACACCAGAAATGACTCTCTGTGGTGTGCACCAATCAGCTACTTCATTTAATACACCTGTACAACATAATGTGATCCAGTTCGACAGCTCTGCCACGAATTCTACTTTTACCAAGATTATAAAGTCTCAGTTTTTATTGACACTGTCAGAAATGGAATACCTCTACTTTATATTTAGTCTTTTACCACTTTTTTAAATGTTTCCCCACTATTACCATAGAACAGATCAGAACACGATGCTGTGAACACACATCACACTACGAACTCTTTATGGAGCTGGCTTTGTACACGAGGCACTGAAAAGTTGAAACAAGGAAGAGATGAACACACACAGTTGGAAGAACATTATTCTCTATAGTCAATGTATGCTAGAAAATAAAGAGTTTGTCTTCATTAACTAAAAGGACCAAAGCAGAATGAACAGCCACAGAAATGCACAGAGGTGTTCAGATACTTTAGGTCATATGGTGTCTGTGCCTGAGATTATCTAAGGGACGTTTTCCTTCTTCAGCTGATGAATCCTACGTGCTAAGACTTAGCAAAGTGGTAAGATAGAAAACCAGTGTGGTTGTCTCATTCAAGTATGTGTGCTCAAACAACATAACTAACCATCAGTAAACTTGACTAGCCAGGAAATCAAACAGGACAACAAAAAGAGTAAAAATAATGACTTTATTCTATATATTTACATTTCTCCTCATGTTTAACATCGTCACAGCAGAAACATTGTCATGGTTACTGATGTCAAACTGAGCCATTAAGGATTACTTTGATGCAAAATAATTCATTTTAAAAACTATGAGACACAGTATCAGATTATAACCCATTCAAGTGGTAGAAAGTATAAAGAATAATTTAATAAAATTAAGCGATAATAGTCTCATGTCCATATTGGAAACAATAAATATCTGCAGAAACTTTGCTGCCATCTCAGCTGAAGTTAAGTTAAAGAACATTTACTTAAAAACCACTGGGACTGACTCCAGTGTGAACCCCCCACCTCCACACGGGTCAGCTTAAACTGATCCATGCTGCTAAAAAGTGTTACCACTATCTTAAAAATAAGAGCAACATTACACAAAGTGACGCAGGCTCATCTGCCTCATTGTTACGATTTCTTCACACTCAGGTCTCACTTCCTCCTCTTTGTGTGCTGGCTTCAGGACGAGCCGACACAAACCCGTAGATGACTTGTTTTTACGGCGAGGGGCCGTATAGTTTCTGGACTCAAATGGTCCACTCAGTCCTGTTGGCGCAGGGCTGCAGTGATTGGCCGCCTACATCAGTCTATGAGGCCCCTCCCTGAAGCTGATGTCACAGAGCAGCGATAAATGGTCAGAGGGGTAGTGGTAGGAGGGGAGGCGGTCTGGGCCAATCTGCTCCTCCGTGGGAATGTCCAACAGGCACTCCACACTCAAAGCATCGTGGGTATACCAGATATAGTCCAGGGTGCTGCAGCTCTCTCCCGAGGGGCGGATCTTCCACGTGGTATAGGCCGGCTCCGTCTGTCCATCAGAGCTCAGCAGCTTGTACGCAGAGTTCAGGCCCAGAGGGGAGGAGCTGAAGCGGCGGTAAACATCCTCTGAGGGCTCTGCGTTAAAGTCGCCACATACAACTAAAGGGATGGCGCCTGACCCCGCCTCGCTCTGGCTGCCGCCACCTTGGGACGTTATAGTGCGTAAACTTTGCAGGAGGTCAGCACCCTGCGCGCTCCGAAGCCTCTCCCAGCCGCTACGAGCTTTCAGGTGGGTGACGGCCACACACAGCCTCCGGCCTGTTGCCTGGCAGTTCAGCGTCTGCACGATGGCTACCTGGTTGGTGGGCAGCATCATGGCCGACAGCCGCAGGTGAGCTGTGGCCTGGGGGGAGAAGCGTGAGCGGCGGTAAAACAGAGCACAGCCATCAGGACCGTTATTCCGCTCTACGTCCAGACAGGGAGACCAGGGTTTGGCTAGGAAGCTGCCTTGGTAACCCAGGCTGGCCATGATTGGCTGGAAGGTATCGTAGTAGTGGTCCACTTCCTGCAGACACACAATGTCGGGGCGGTAGGTGAGGATCTCCTCCAGGATTAGGTACTTCCTCTCCTGCCAGTTGAGAGCGTCCAGTGGACAGCGTATAAAGCCGTCCTTCCCTTCACCAAGAGCTGGAGACAAAGACAGAGTTTGTTTTTTTTATTTTTTTTATTTTTATCGCAAAACAAGAAACTACAGCTCTTATCTGTGAGGCTGTACAGAACTTAGTTAGTTTGCTAATTAGCACTTAACACAACATCTGAACTCTTCTAAATATCACAGGAGTCCTAACAAATCCACACATGCACACTTTATCCACAGGTCTCTACCTTGTGCGAGTATATTCCACTGCATGATCCGTATGGAGGGGTTGTGCTTGTGGCAGTGGGGTACCATGCTGCTGGGACAGACCAGATCCCGGCGGGGCCGGGCCGGACGGCCCTGCAGGGCCTCCTCACACTCCCTCAGTAGTTGGTCCGGGTGGATCTCGGCCAGGTCCTGGTCCGGGTTCTCCTCTGGGAACAGGTCTGGTTGGGCCAAGGGGGCGCTGTTCAGTGACTGGGACAACGTACCAAACAACCTGCTGCTGCTGCCGCCCATTGGACAAACTGATGGAGAGGACACAAGGGAGAATTATGTGAGGTCATTAACGGTGCTTGTGTGTTAAAGGTTTGGTATCACTGAGCAGAATAAGCTGAAGAAGGGTCAGAAAGATCTCTGTGTAATATGTGAGCGGGCGTGTGTCTTATTGGCTGGAAATTCAGTTTTATCTTTAGAGAGCAGAGGACAGAACACAATTGTCCTCTTTCTGAAGAATGTATGAGTATGAATCACAGGTATAAAAACACTTTTTGAAACATTACAAACTGGTATGGTTTGTGCACAGCTCAGGACAGGAGGGCTCTGCAGCAGGTGATTAAACCTGCCCAGATCATCATTAGTTCCCATCTAGCCTGTTCACCCTGCTGCTGGCTGTCAAAGGATACAGAAGGATCTGATATCGTTCCACCACTACAACTTTCATTACACTAGCCTGTGTTGTCGAATGACAAAACAAATGAAGCTTGTAAACCCTGTAAACGTACTGCCAACAGGAACACAGAGGTCAGTACTGTAGACAGGACAAAGGTTCTGTTGCCATTTAGACTGCTTTGGACATGTCTGACTAAACATTTGTTCAGACCACTCACTGAAGTGCTGACTCTGAAAACAAGATCAAGAGTCCAGTACAAAGGTGGGAGATGACAGGCTGGATGTTCATCTCATCTTTAATAGACTATAATGGATTATAAAGAGACAGCTGTATCTGGCTGTCTCACTCAGACTATGTAGTAGACAGTGTAGATACAGATGGAGAGAGAAGCATGGTCACCCTCTGTGACTGAGACAGGGCAGACCAACTGGAGAAAAACGGTCAAATGTGAATACTGACCAAAAGAAATGCAGCTTTTCAGATTTGAGAAAGATCCTAGAGGTCCTGAAATACACTGAAAGATCACACCACTGCACTGCAGAAACACACTTCTCTTTTTATCACCACTATGGACCATTTAAGTCTGTCTAAAAAGAGATCCTGCTCCAAACTGAAATATAAGGGAGTTTTTCCTTTGCAGTTTTCCTAGTAAAATCTCTGAAGATGAAGTATTTCCAACTTGACCAGTGAACCATGGTGTTGATCTCCTGCAACTGAAGAGGTTGTCTGAGCCTGTACAGGTAGTGTAGTAGTACTACATGATGGCTACCAAGGCTTGACATGAAGTTTTTTGCTCACCAGCCACTGTAGCCAGCATTTTCCAAAGTTACAAGCCAATCAGCATTTTCACTAGCCACAATTTTGTTGTTAGGAAAATGTATTTGATTAAAGTTGACTATGACATGCTACAATTTACTTGAAGAATTAGATTATTTTTTTGCTTTATTTATCCATCTGTCCTTCCAGGGAGTCCTGGTTTATGACCCACTGTAAAGACCCAGACCATGATTACCACTTAGGTTGTCATATCATATATATCTTGATAGTACATTTTCTGGGGAAACGTTTGATTAACTGTTCATGGATAAAACAAACAGGATTTTTTTTTTGGCTACTTCAGGAACAGATGTGTTGGCTACTCAAAGTACTGACAGTGATGCAAACGTCATAAAACCCAACAATGCCTTATACATAAACACCGCTTGCTGTAGCCTGACACACCCAGAGAAACCAAAGCTAGATGGAAAGGCAAAAACATTGCTGCTGGTCAAATGTATCTGATCTCTCAGTATGTACACATCACCTCCTACTCCAACCCTGGTGCTGGGTACTCGTTATCTTTCGTCACTCTGACGACACTGCTTTAACAGCAGAACAGTCACCTTTCACCTCCTCACTGCTGCCTCGTCTCGGTTCTGCTCCTCCTGTCGGTGTAACTCGCTGTGTGCAGTATACATGTCTTACCCACGGCCTCCATGTCTGGCCAAATGCTTTCCTCCCTCGTCTTCCTCGTCTGCAGACAGTCCACCTCAGTCTGTCATCCACTCCTGCCCTCTTCCCTTTTATCCTCTTCCATTACATGGCTGATACTCCCTCTCTCTGTCTACACTGTGACTCATCCTTTATCTGTTATCCTCCACTACGTCTGTCTTCCTCTCTCTCCCTCTGAATCATCAGTTCCCACCCCTCCCTCACCCTCTCTCCCTCTTTGCTTGCTGAGTGACAGAATGACCTCTACAGAGCGAGGAGACGCAGTAAGCCTGTCTCAGACATGGAGAGAGAGGAGAGAGGGAGGGAGAGACACAGGGACCAATGAGGTGTCTTCGTTATCATGGTCACCATAGTGACATGAAAGATGCTGACTGTGAAGAACAGGAAGCATCTTCTGAAGGTAAGAGGATGGCAGAAAGAAGAGACAGCACAGTCAGAGCTGCGGGGGCGGTGTGTATTTGTTGAGTGTATGTGTGTGTGTGTATATGGTGTGGACAATGGTGTTGGTTAGTTGTGTGCATGTTGTCCAACAGGTGGGGATGGCAGGGCTATCCAGTGAGGACACACACACACACACACACACACACACACACACACAACAAAGGCCATGTGTTCTCTGGTTAACAGAGGACAGAGGAGGGCAGAAAAAGAGACAGAATGTGGGTTGTTCTCTGTCAGTGGCACATTTTCCTGGGTAGAAACTAATCTCTAACCTGATTTTGGATCAGTGTGCACTGTTCTCCTTAAGTATAAAAAGCTAGGGAAAGGATGGTAATACCATCTACCATGTATAAACCATTTAAATGCCATTTAAATGAACTACTGAACCCGCTAACTAATATTTCTTTAAGGTTTTTCTGCCTTCACAGGCGAAGAGCTTTACCATTTAATTTTTCATTCACCCACTTATACACACACACTTTGAGAAACAGGAAAAAGTGAGTGCTGTGCACATTTTTTAATCCAAATTGTTCACTCAGTCCCACAATCTGTGTTATTCTCTGTTCTGTTATATAAAAAACTACAGCAGACACATTTCAGCTGGGTCTGTGAGGGACTGCATGTGCTCTAATCGTTGATATTATCAGTATGTGATCCAGTCACAAATGAGCACAAGAATCAACAGACCTGAATGGAGGTTCTCCTACACACTTTGAGAGGAAGTGGTGAGGTTGATTGCAATCTTGAATCTCACCACTAGATGCCGCTAAACCCTTCACACTCCTGAAATTGAACTGACAGTATTCTAAAAAGGTGTTTTGAATAGTTGGTCCATCCTTGCTTGAGACTACACAGGAGTGTAAAGCCATGTTAGTGTCAGTGTGAGGCTGAACTATTTTCACCTATGTCAGCAATTCATTCTTTGGAGATCACAGGAGTCTGCAGTAAATTTCCCAGCAATGCATTCATAATATATGAACTAAAGATTAAACCAAAACTGCTAATGTTCAACAAACCAAGTGACTGACTGACACTATCACCCCTTCAGTTATAAAAGCTTCTCAATACAACACAAGGCCAAACAATGGCACTAACTGACCAGACATTCGTAACAGCTCCACTCAGACAGTGTGTCATAACAAGCACTGTCTCTTTGTTAAAGGCCTGACTGCTCTGTGTTGTTTTGTTGTTATTGTGTTGTTTTACCTCATGTTAATGCAGTGTCCTGCCTCAGTTTGATCATTCATGCACAGTTCTATGAGGACAGTGTCAGTCATACTGCATCCTGTCAGGACTATCAGAGGGGAGCAACACAGACTGGACCACATTATTTAACTGTCGGTCACATGTAAACATACAACACGGATAGATACTTACATGGATGTTGGAAAGACACACTGACACACAGTTTTCAGTCTGTCCAGTGGTTATCTACCAAACGCTCTTCCTTTTCTCCTGCCTGTGGTCCTCTCAGTCATCCCTCACTCCTCTTCCTTCAGTCTCTCTTCAGAGCTGCACTGTCTGCTGGACGTGGGTTTGGAAGGACAGTGTGACTCTCACGAGACGGTCCGACTAACTGCTGCTGTGGTAGCGAGATGAAGGAGGTGACTCAGTCACTGACTGGCCCATTCAAGAATGCTCTCCCTCTCTCTTTCACACACGCGCACACACATGGAAAAGAATGAGAGCTCTGCAGCGTAGGCAATCCAGAGAGGAAGCTGGCATGACATTCAACAATGACCTGTCAGACAGGCAGAGAATTCACATTCACTTTGTATGCTCACCCCTACATTCTCTATATGTCCTACGAGGGCAGTCATACACCACAGGGTAAGATGATGGCTGTGTCTTGCTCTATCATGCTCATTAAGCAGGTGTGTCCCTGTGTGTTCTTAACTGGTCACTGGTGAATCACACACACACACACACCCTCTTTACAGTGGAAAAAGGTGACGTTTATTGAACTGTGTAATGACTACATTCCAGGTGTTAATGTAATCAGCTCCACTGGTGCTCTTCCTGCTGTAACATGTGAAAACATCTACTGGGCACAGACCTGTCAGGACTCGGCCTCAATTTGGAGATAAACACACTCCAGCCACTCAACTAACTCTGGGAAACTGAACTTGGTTGTCAAAGTCTCACGGCCAAGAGGACACATGTAGTATGTAGTACATATACTACATATATGTAGTAGGAGGAGCTAATTACAGCCAGGGACTCCCAGTTAAACTTTACTGTCTGTAGGGGGGATCTTGTAGTTAGATGAGGGTAACAGGAGATCTCCTCACCTAACCCACCTTCAAAACAAGCATCCATTTTGGGGCTTGTGCAGTCAGCAGGCCTCCTATACATACAGAGCTCCTCCCTCTGAGACTATAAATCTTATCTACAATCTTCACTTTATCTTCAGACAAACCAGCAGCAGCAAATATCAGATTTCCAGTCTGACACCAGTTAATCTTCAAAAAACAAATCCCATGTGTAAAACAGAGACATCAGTGCCTCCAGTGAATGACCTTTGACTTGCCAACATCAGATGATGACCACAGGGGCTGAGGCTGGTTATGAGACGCTAGCAGGTCCTCACGTCTCTTTTCAAGCCTTTCGAGTAGGTATTATCTTAAGATATCAACATTTAATTTGAACTCTTTTATTTCTCGTCTATAAAACTAAAAAAAACTTCTATGTAGTGAGACAGTTGTAGAAGAACAGATTAAAACAGTCATGACTTTGGTGTCTTCCATCATCAGTGCTTGTTGGTTTAAAATGCATGCTGGCAAACTTGTCACTAACTTATATTCATATCACATTAGTATTTAGCAGGAAACCCACAGAGTAGCACCATTATGGCCTGTATTGTTACAGTCAAACTGAATTTTTCTTTCTGTGCCTAAGAAGTGAGAACATGGTAGCAGAAGTCTGCTCCAGGACTGAGTGGTGCTGCTTACACTGACAAAGATCAGATTTCAGCTCACCGTCTCCTCTGCTGGGACAAACACATACCAATTAAATGAATATTAGATTAAGTGATACAGGCTGAAAAATGAATGAAGGGTTGTCCTGTACATATGTGACATTAATCAGACACTGGGCTGCCTGTGGAACTGCTGAATTCCACTGAAATAAAGACACAAACTGACAACCGCTGTTTGAGCTGAAACCTCTGACAATCTTTCCTAAAATCTTTACTGCTGACCATTTTTGACTTTGACTTTACAAAGACAAACTCCACGTGATGAACCAGCTGTATAATGACAGATGTAACTACCCCGAGTGACGTACAGACCGACCTAACTTCAGTCCTCTGATCAGTTTTAGTTTTAGCTGATCAAGTTAACTCAAAGAGATTTAACCTATGAATGGGAGTTAATATAGGCCGGGCTGAATGATTTAACCCTGGTGTGCACTCTGCTTTAACCTGAGTCTTCTTTACAGAATGCATATGTAACTCAGCTTTACCAATCTCATTACAGGAGGAGGACAGTAAAGATGTGCATTGAGTTACATTAAGGGTTTTACCCTTCAGAGGCCCTAAACAGAGACCATTAAAGTAGATTATTTAAGGTACTTTCTTTGCAGCTGATCCAGGCCATGTGAGAATCTTAATGAGTATGTAAGTGCGTGTGTTTGTGTGGCTGTTACCCGACCACAGGCATGAAATTAGAGAGACCTGACCGGTTTCCTTGTGACAATACCTAAAATAGACAAACCTTGAACCTGGTTAGATTGCTGCTTAAAGACTTTGACCCAGTTACCAGTTCCTGATTGGCTCTGGTTTAACCAAAACAGCGTTTTTAACAGCCGATATTTTATTAAAAATTTCTGGAACCAGAATTTTTAAAGCTGCTCAGAAAATGCCCGACAATACTTGTGAAAACAAGGTGACAATGTTAAAGGAGTTGAAGATGAACCTTAAGAGAGTTATCAGCTGAACCTGCAGCTGTACAGAGCTTTATAGTGAGTTTCACTGCTCTGATCCACTGTCTGTCCTCTCAGTGTGTTTAGCAGCAACAGACAGCTGGCTTCAGAGAAAAAGCTGTAAAAAGCCACTGAACACTTACAGACAGATGGCTACAGCTGTTTGGCAGGTACTGTTCCTGCCTTATTAACTGATTCAAATGTAAATCTAATCTAAATCTAAAGTGAATTTAGTTTTATTTTCATAACTTCATCTACTTGCAAAAGTCAAAAAGATGAACCTAAATGGATTCAATACAGGATTTATTTCTGATAAGAACCTCCAGTACTGGATTCAGATTCAGCAAAGATCTAAGCCAAAGTCTTTGGAGAATATAATGTCAGAGCAGTATATCAGCTGCTTCAGCAGATTACTACAGAGGTACCTGCTTTAGAGCCACAAGAAAAGACATTAAAATCATCCTGTTTTACACTCTCAGACAGGGAGTGAACACAGCTGGTTACTTGGCGGTAGCAGCGTTCAGCACCGTAACTGAGGAGACAATGAAAGAGCACCACCTACAGAATCACCAAGGAACAAGTCAAAATGGAACAGATTTCATTTTTCATATGTTCCCTATGGAAAAATCTCCAAAGACAAGCATGTCCAAAGTAATTAACTTCAGCTAACTGTTAGCCAACATGGACAAATTAAGTCCTTAAAGTGAGTACAATAATGAGCACTTGAGACTTTTAACATCTACTCTCCTGTGGCAGCTGATCAAAATGTCATGTCACAGGCCCCTGAGTGATTATTTCTTTGTCTTGGTTTTTATCATTTAGGTCACATACTGGCAAAAAAAAGTTTCCTTGTTCATTAAATTGTAGGTCTGTTATTTTAGTCACGAGTCTCTGTCTGGTTCCAGGTTTTCAGGGGTGAGGATTTGCTGTTTTTCTCTCATATGACAGCAGAAAACATCACTTTATGAAAACACTTCCAGTCTGAGCTTACATTTCTTCTCAGAAATTGTCAGCCCCTCAGAGGTCAGAGGTCGGGGGCTGTTACATCATCAACTTAACATGTGAAAGGATAACAAACACACTGAGTTTGACATGTGTGTGTATAACTAGGAGACTTGACACTTGTCATCAAGTCCGATCTGTGGAGCCATCAGTGCCTCAGAAACAGAGGGAGCCTATTAATACAATCTCAGCCTCTTCAAGTATGTCACACTCATCTTACCAGAAGGTACAGTGACATGACAGTGTGTGTGTGTGATGTTATAGAGACAGCTGTTCACCACAGACTGTGTGATGAAGTGTAGGATGAAACCACAGACTGAGTCATGGAGGACAGGTCTGACAGTGATAAGTAAGCTGTCTCACTGAGTTACCTGGTGCTATGCCGGTGGTGGGTGCTCCGCTCGGCCTCAGCCCTTTGCCCCCTCCTCCGCGGTCAGTGTACCGGGCTCCCTCCGAGGCTGAGGCCGCCGCCGGTGAAAAGGCTCCCCGGGCCGTCGAGCCCCCCCGGGAGGACGCGCACAGCTGGCTCAGTAAGGCTGAGCAGCGACGGGCAGGATTCATGGTTTACCGGACGGAGTCCCGCGGAGAGAGAGCTGTGAGGTCCTGGTAGTGTGTCCTTTCAGCTGTACTGACCAAGCCGAGCCATGAGTCCAACAAAAGGCCTGAGAATATCCCCCACCCGCGGTATGACAGAGGGAACTTCCTTTTCTCTTTGAAGAGGACGGAGAGCCGGTAAAGTTACATCATTTTTCTAGTGAGTCACGGAACATCTGCTGCTGCTGAGGGGTTGAGCTGTGATGGGCAGGTCCACAGTGATTTACCGAGAGCACCACAACACGCAACAACACAAGATATACACGTTAATACAACCTCTCAGAAATATTTCTGACTGCTTTAGTTTCCTTCGCAAGCGGGTGAAAGTTTGAATTTACTTCGATCGATTTACTCTGCTCCCCCTCGTGTCACCAGTGGTTTGAGCCGCATTGACGCGTGCGCTAAAGAGGAAGAGAGGGCGTTAACTTTCCTTAAAGTAGCCAATCAGCACCCAGCAGAGAACCGGTGCAATGTCTCTGACGTCAGCGGCACGACCCTCACGCATGTCCTCGCCGCTCCTCACACGCTGTTCTCTTCTCGTGTTACGTCACCAAGAAGAAGCCAGAGCTGTAAACGTTTTACTGAGCCCCGACCAGCCAACACACTGACCGCCTGTCAACATATAGAACAAACGGGATCGACCTGAGCACGATCGATCCAAGGTTTTACAAGGTTATACAAGGCTTTATTGTTTTTGTGACCGAGGGTTGTTTTTTATTTTCGAGACAGCACAAGTAGAAAAAAAAACACTATCTCAATGATACATACACTACAGCCCAAAAGTTTGGAAGCAGGGCCAATACAGGCCAAACATTTGGAAGCAACTTCAAGTTTCAGGATGTATTTGCTGCATGATCAGACTTTGTTTTCATTGATATGCACCATTTTCCTCAATTTACCTTTAGGTATACATTGAATGTTACCAGACCATTGCTGAATAAATATCAACAAAAAAAGAAGGGTTTAGTTTTAGGGTTGAGAAGATTTGCAAGAATCACAACTTAAGCGCAAAAGTAACAAATCACAGTTTGCATTATTTACTTTAACTCTTTGGCTTTTGAGAGTCTGCATACAAAAATCCCAATAAATCTCAACTGCATGTTCAAATCTCTGACAAACTACCGCAGAAATGGCTAGAAAGAAGCAACTGAGTAAAGAAACAAGAGTACAGATTTGTACATTGAGGGAAAGAAGGATACACTGAAAGAGAAATTGCTGCAAAACGCAGTAATGTCTTCTGATAAGTTACTCTTTATATAATAATCATGTTTATTTTGTTGCAAAGTATACCAATGAAACTATGATCTTTTTTTGTACAAATTTTGATCTTGCTTCCAAACCTTTGGCCTGTAGTGTGTGTGTGTGTGTGTGTATATTGTGTATATATATATATATATATATATATATATATATATATATATATATATATATATGTAGATACACACACGTTGTAGGAGTCAGCTGTGTGACCATTTTATAAACCTAAACCTTAAGTCAGTATAAGCTTATGGCAAATGAGAGCAGCACATTTCAAATGATCAGTGTGGACGCAGTGTTTGAATACTGAAGCCACATTTGCTATTGTAAATACAGCAAAATTAGCACTAATGTTGTTACTAAAGTTGTCATAATTTGTCAATAAATTGCACTACAGTGGTCACAAATTGCAATGCTTCATGTACAGTAAACAGTTCTTTTTATTATTCTTTGCCACGTATTCCTCCTTTGGATCTGATCTGGAGAGCATTGAGGACTAACTAATGTTAAAGCCGTTATGCAACCTGATGAAGGGTCAGCAGTATCAGGTCCAGGGTTGCCTCTAGGTTAATTATTCATTGCTTTCAAGCTTGGGTGAGTTGTTCCAGGTCTGTTTTCATAATACATCAGACAGGAGGGGGCAAACAGGCTGAAGACAAGGTGATTAGCGTCCCTGATGATGCTGTGCACCCACCACACTGCTGTGTGCTGGATGGCCTCAGTGGCAGGGGAGTGATTGATGTCCCGGTCACTGACTTTGGTGATCAATTTGGAGGGCATGATGGGTGCTGAACATTGAACTTAAGTTGATGATATAACACAGGGGTGTTGCTGTTGCCCAAGTGGGAGAGAGTAAAATGTAGTGTCCTCCTTTCACCTTTACACCTTCATGACAGTGACGGTAAATGCAGGAGGGCCAAAGTTGTTGTCGGTGTCGGTGGCAACAGTGGAGCGTCAAGGCAGAATGGTGGTGGTTCTGAAGCGAACGAAGACAGCTGCTTGGGCCAGTGAAAGGTCAAAGATGTCAGTCAGGACCTCAGACAGTCAAGCTGACATCAACCATCTACTTCCCCTGCTGCTTAGGTCCTGTGGCCAGACTGAACCAGAGGACAGAGTGCGGCCTTATTTCCCCCTTATTTGCAGTATATGCAGGCTTATTTTCTTTTTTCTTTCTTCTTGTTCTGTATAAAGAACTCTTTAGAAAGTCAGCTGTGTTTGCTGAGATGTCTGTTGTATTTCAGAACATTAGATTCTCTTCTTGTCTTTGTGTGTTTTACATTTGAGTATGAAAACATAAAGGTTTACTGAATACACAGTATGTAGAGTTACACTGAAAATGCAAAAGTCCCACTGATAAGATTATCATAGCAGTGTTTTCTGCTCATCATATTGTTTTCCACTGAGCGCAATTCATTTGGCTCTTAGAAAGGTCTATTCATTTGATGGTGTGTTTCATTTGGTGACAACATTTCATTGTCAGGAGACATAACCTAGTTTTGCATGCAGTGTTTACTTTTGCAAGAGATTTGTGGAGTTTTGGGACTTTGTGTGAGTTTTTGTATTTATTTTTAGTTTTGTATAGAAGTTGTGTAAGCAACTGAGAAAACCTTTAAGCCTGGAATAGCAATTACTCTGGCATCTAGTGAAAAAAAAACGAACTGTGTGCTTGTAGATGATAAACCAACCCAACAGACTAATGACCTGTGCACACAGTTTTTTTCACAGCATTTAATTGTCATACTAGATAAATGAAAGTAGACTGTCAATTATTTTGCTGTTATTCTTGCAGTACAGTTTCAGATGCTGGCGATACTATGGCCAAGTGATTGTACTGCACAGGGGTTTCAGATACATTTAAGCATGACACAAGTGCACACACAAGTTCATGTTTCCATTGTTTAATACTCGTGAACTGATCAGACAGCAGCCTCCAGTAAGTAAGCAGTCTATGGTGCTCTACTAGCTGGTTTGTGGGCTGGTTGCCTTTTCCTTCTGTCTCTGTACTACCATCTAATGGACATTTAATTTAAATGCATGGTCAGTTACGAGTGTTCACAGCATTTTTCTCTTCAATCAGTTGATGTCTACCTTGACCTTCCCTGGTCCCTTGTTCCTATCACTGCTGCTTGTGCACAGTAATGTGACAAGCTTAACAGTCCAAATTTAGTGATTTGTAGACCGAGACAAACTCAGGCATGGGGCCACTGTTGGGCCTTATCTTCACCTTCAGATCATCAAATCAAGTGAAACGACTAATAGAACACTAAAAACAGTCTCTTTAAATGAAAAGTCCTGCATTCTCAATTTTACGCATCATCAGCAAAATGTACTTACATTTACTTAAAGTCTCTACAAGGTGGAGCTCATTGAACTGCCTTAAATAGATAAATTATATTGTATTTTTTAATCATATTTTTTTAACAGTGCCAGCAAAATGACCCCCACAGCATGACTGAGCCACAAGATCTGCATTTGTTAACTATCCCCATTCATTTATTCAAGGTGTTTCCTTTAATTTGTCACCGGTCTGCAGCTGACACAGCTTATAGTATTGGTACACGTGGTTATATGGACAAAATGTGATAGTAAGTACAGGTAGGAATGGAAAAAAGCATGAGAGCATGAAAGAAAAGGTCAAACCATTCACACTGGTACACCTGGCCAATGTATGCACAAAGAGAGCATTTTCACATTTTCAGTTTGAGAGAAAAAATTGTTTGAAAAAATGGTCAGACGCTACCACTGAAGGCAAAAAGATGTTGGAGATGAGTCTTTGTATGCTGTTCGATGATGTGATCTGAAACATGCTGACACCTTTAGATCGACGTCCTCGTCTGAAGCCTACTGACACCTTTGCCAGAGGCCTGACATATACAGAAACCTTTGGAATTGTCAAATTGGTTCATGTTTTTTTTTCTTCTTTTTTTTTTCCAGTTATTTAGCTCACATCCCTACCATCCAGTTCTGCAGTGGATAAAACAGCATCCCATGGTTCAATCCATGCATTGAGAAAAACATAAGCTTCTCCAGTAATTGTGTAAACCCTCCATCTCCATAATAAACTTGGATTTGTCCACTGAGAGGAGGAAGGAGAGCAGCATTCAGGGGTGTGTAATTAATCTTCATAGTGAGTTGATAATGTGTAAATGCAGAGGTTTTACAGAGAGGCGCACAAAAGTGCCTCAGTGATGCAGAACAGAAATAGAAGTTGCTGCTCAGCGCTGATAACACACTATATGGAGATGTGAGAAGGAAAGGTTATGACTTGTGCTTCCATTGACATATAATGTATGAGCCATGATAAGACCTGAAACACAGCACACCATTTCCTCAGCACTTTTGTACCTCATTTGACAAAGTCTTGCTGAGAAAGCAAAAGCAAGTGGGATAAATGTTTGTGTATGTGTGTGCCTCTCTGAGTGTGTCTGTATGTTTGTGTGTATGTGTTTTAGTGAGAGGCTGATTTGTCCAGTCTCAGTAATATTTCTGGGTTATTACCCAGAGCAGGGCTTTTATCCTCCTAAATGTAGTTTAAGTAGGGATCTAAGCTGTGTCTCTTCATGCATTCACTTTTAGAGCTTGGACTTGTGTGCTAATATTAGCTAAGACGGATTAGACAGAGGAACGTTGCACCTAATTTGAATAAACGCAAAACAAAATCCCAAATTAATGAAAACTCAATTTTATTATGAAAGGCAATTGCAATGAAAATCACTTTGATAAATTAATGGTGTTCCACAATGCTGACTATTATGTAAAGATTAAAGAGGAGGGAGCAGGCATTGGGTATTTGGGTTAGTGAGCGCATAAAGTGTCCTACCCCTGCCTGGACACTAGGTGGCACCAAAGGTCCATGCTGAAACACGCTGAGCAGCAATCCGACAGCCAGCCTGTGTCACAGCCTGTGTTACTATATTCACATCAGGATATGCTCTTAATAAAAAATAAATGTAATCTTTCCTCCATCATATCTGGACAATCTTTCCTTTATCTTTATTTCAACTTGCATGCAAGGTCTTGGAAGAGCTTGAGGAGCAAATGCCAATCCCATGTTAATATGGACCAGGAGGGGAAAAATGTCTCTCTAGATGACATTAATATCAAATGGTAATCTTGTTTGCCTATGCAGATCAGTAATATCAGACATTAAGCCATCCGGGCGGTTAATAATCATTGCGGTACTGTGGTATACCCCGGCCATTTCACACAGCATAATGCCAAGAACAGCAAAACGAGCCAAATTTCAAGAGGATTCATACCTCTGCTATCTTTAGCCGCCTGTGGTTATGCAGCTCTGGTATAATCCAGATGCTGAAAGCTTTAAGTGTGTGAGAACGCCAGATGTTGATGGGAGTGGGATTCAGAACTGTGAGCTGTTTATGACCAACAGCTCATACAATAGTGTGAGCTCCAAGAAGAAAAGTGTTCAGTCTTATTTAGGCAAAACTCTGTGTTTGAGCAGAAACATACTATGTATTGAAGGACTGCAGATAATTGTACAATGGTGCAGGAGGTTTGAGGGATTTCTGTGGATGTTTGGAATCCATTGCAATGGCAACTAACAGCTGTTCTCTGTGAGGGATGAAAAACAACATTTAACAGCCTTTTAAATCTGCAGGGGGCGAGTGTTTGATACTAAATAGATTTTGGGTGGAGAATCACTTTAAAGGACGACGTCTTATTTTTGTAGTTTCGGTCATCACCATCATTTTTTTAATCTCATCAGTTGTGATAACAGTCTTAATTCTGACAGAGGAACAAACACAAGCACTCTGATCATTAGGAAAACTGTAAACTTTATTTGGAAGGAAAACCCAAAAGTAGCACCCTAATTAGGCTAGAATAATTCATGGTAGACAAGTAATTGGTGAAACCTAAGACTTTAGACTCCTACAGGACACTTTTTTTAGTTCCAGTTTCACTTTATATTGAATTATTTTATTTGGGCACATCTAAATGTAATAATCCTTTCTTTTGTTATGTACATGCATAGATACCTGAAATCAACCTGGGAAAACCAGATTTGTTTAATACTCCAATATAAGAAAGGGGGCTGATATGACATTTAAGAAATCAACTTATTGGAGAAAGCTGACTGTAACTGGTGCATGTAAATCACAAATCTTTATTTGCCATTGTGTTTTCACATAATGACATTCAGATTGGTGACTCCCAGCTGTAAACATAAATATATGTGAATATATGTAATATATGTATATATATGTACATAGTCATAAATATGTATAATATATAAATGTACTGACAGTAAGTACAGTAGGGCCAAGTTAAAGTAAGTGGGTCTCTAAACAGTGATAGATGTTCACAACACGCAGTTTGGTTTAAAATCTTAATAATTCAGTTTAACCTTGGGGCTGTCTGATTGTTTGTGTTTCTACAAAAAGGAAAGATAGAGGATCTTTGCGAATATATCAGAAATATGTCTTTACACTGGCAGCATCTGAGTGGGTGGGCCAATGTACGCATTTGACTGACAGCTGAGCAAGCAGGGGCCCAGATGGACAAAGGGGCTCATGCTAGAACAACTGCTACAAACAGATTCATCTTCACTGCTGCATATCAGTGATATCTGAGAATGTGCAGAATTCAGCTATTGTTGTACAGATTAAATAGTTACATGTAACATGGTGAGGAAAAGGAAAGAGCACAAGAACATTATACCCAAGTAAAACTATTATGAGGACACCGAATCCTTCAACTGAGCCTAGGTTGTTCAACCCACATGTTCTCTCATTTTGCCTAATTTATATTTATGTTCATCCTGTCAACTTGCCCTCTGCCAACCACTGTAATGCCTGACACACTGTCAGCTGTGCTGTACAGCAGCTGGTAGAGGCAGGGGGCTGACATGCAGGTTGGACTTGGTTCCACTCAAAGATTTGTTCAGAGCAACAAAATCACCCAGTATGTCTTATCATGTAAATTCATCATCATGAACAATAAAGCCTTAGCTATGACTTGATTTGCAGTCCTTTGTTTGAATTTAAGTACTAAAATTAGTTTTAGAATATTGACCAATATAGTGAACTACTACATTCATTTAATTATAACATGACACTATGACATAGAATATATAGATAATAATTTATTTATTTTTTTTATAATATGAGAAATAATATTTGTTGGTAGGCATTAATCATATATCTTGATAAGAAGGAACAGACAGTAAGACTGATCACACACCACCTCATTTCCAGAGTTGTGGTCATTGTCAATCAGTGAGGTTCCTAAGTCAGCCCGAACCTCAGTCAGTGTTCTCTCTGTAGGGTCTTGGAGTCAGTGCACAGTGTGTCTTATGGATCCAGTTGCTCAGTCTGTCATCAGACAACCATACCTTCACACAATGTGATGTAGCCTCTGCTACTTTGTTACGGTCCCTTCCACCTGGGGGAGGACCAATTCAGCTTGTTGACTTTCCTTAGGACCCAGTTTCCCACTTCAACAGGAGATGTGTCGTGGTCCTGTTTGTTGGTGAGTATTTCCGTGACCTGTTGAGAGATGCTCATCACAGTGTTGTTCAATTGTTTAACGTACTCACTCAGATCTTCATACTGTATTAACACAGGTGGTGTCTCTGTTGGTGCAATACTAAATAGACAGGGCATTTTTCTACCTGTCAAAATCTCATGTGGGCTGACATTCATTGTTGCATTTGGAGTGGATCTCAGGTTAAATAGCACTATAGGGAGGGCTTCGATCCAGGTTAGTTTTGTGTCTGCGCAGACTTTAGCCAGTCCTTCCTTGATGCGGCTCCGGAGCCACATGCGGCTCTTCAGCGCCCCTATAGTGGCTCCCTTTGGCCTTGACAAAAAAAAAAAAACATGAAAATGAATAACTGGTCATTTTTTAATTTTTTTTAATTTACATATTAAAAGTTTTAAAAGTTATAAGCACTGTTATTTTTTTGCGGCTCCAGACTATTTTCCCAAGGTGATTGACAGGTCACTGCACCTCTCCGTGAAAGCAATTACGCGACCCCTGGATTAGCCCTTTCTACAAGTCCCTGGTGGATGGTAGGCTGCACCGAACTTATGTTTGATCCCAAACATCCTCTCTACCTCTCCTAACTCCTCATTGGAGAAATGAGTGCCATTGTCATACCTTATTACTTCTGGTATTCCGAATCTGGGAATGATTTTCCTTGTTAGCTATCTAATGACTTCTTTCTCTTTTTCAGTTTTGGTGGGTGTGGCTTCTACCCACCTTGAGAATTGGTCTACACAGACTAAGAGATGTCTCTTGCCCTCAACTCTGTGATCTGTCCCCATGTCAGTGAAATCAATCAGTATCTCCTTCCATGGGGCATCAGGAACTGGAAAACTTCCTAGTCCTGCCTTGAGTGAAACCTTTGGATTAAACTGATTACATATTTCACATGACTGCACAAAATATTTAGTGATGTCTTTAAGGTGTGGGTGCTACCAATGTGAGCTGTTACTTTTGAGCTCGCACAGTGACCTCTACTGTGGGCTCAGTAGTCTAGCCGGAGCTACTATCCTGCCTTCATGATTTTTCCAGAGCCCTTTATCATCCTTTGTGGCTCCTTTTTCTTTTCATGCCTGTTTTTCAGACGGGGCGGCTGCTTCTTGCAGCTCTTTGATGTTTTGAATACATAGGTCCCTATGGGGCTTATCACTTACCGCTTTTTGTGTCATTTGTCTATTTACATTGTATCCTGCTATGGATTTTGCTGCCATATCTGCTGCGTTATTTCCTCTTGCTATTCTGCCATCTCCTGACACGTCTGCGTGTATTGCACGTGCTTGCACTGCATAGGCTGAGTCAGTGTAGATAGTCACAGTTTTGTCTTTTGCTAGTTTACATGCTTCAGTAATAGCAGGCTGTGTGTGTGTGTCAGGTGTTGGAGGACCTCCATTCATAGCACGTGCTTCTGCGTAGGGAGGAGGGAGGAGCCGTGGGAGTTTGGTCAGGCTCTGTCTTATCTTTTTGTTCAGGTTGCTGTGTCTCTGGAGGAGTCAAGGTCTTAACTGGCATTTGATGTATCATTTGCACAGAGGAACGGTGATTGGATGGAGAATTTAACTTCTCCCAGAAAATGGCAGTCTGCTAAAAACCTTTCTGCCTTTTTTACTGCTTTTTCTGCCTTCCCTTTTTTGCATTCTTCCTACCTCCTGTAGCTTTGTTGTGGTCTGCTCTAGACTTCCTATAGCCTCCCTCATGAACGTATTAAAATCGCTCAGTTTTGGTGGAGCGCTTTTACAACCTCCAAACATCCCTTTTTCCTGCATTTCCCTCGTCCAATCTACAAACCTTTCTAATCCCATTTTTTCTTCATCTTTTAGAACTTTCTTCTGCCATCCTACTAGTGTTTCAGCTAACACTGACCCCAACAAGCCAGATTTGCAATCCTTACAATTTTGTGCGACATTTTTTAAACACTATTACAAACACAATTACAAACAAACACTATTACACGTGTTATTCAGAGAGGGTGAATGGCACAGTGCCCGAAAGAGGACCCGATCAAGAAGCTTCTACACGGAGTCTATTACTCTGTGCGCTTGATCGTTGAGGGTTTTCGCAGTCTATTCACTCGCTTTAATTCACCAACTTCTGCAACACCCTAACTAAAATATCCCCTTTTATGCTATTCCTATCCCCCCCAGGAATTCTCGAGCAGTCTGTACTGTCCGATACACTGACACATGCACATTAAAAGTATCAAGTAGGAAACTACCCCACATTTGTATGAAAAATAACAAACTTATCCCTGTGTCCTCATAAAGATTTTATCTTTACAATTGTACTGGGATTATTCTACTCAACCGCTCAACGGGAGTCTTTGCCTAATGTGGGATCGCCTCTTTGCGGCATCAGGCTTCCTTGGCATCACCTAACGTGGCATTGCCTCTTTGCGGCATCGGTACAAGTTACTAAACTTTTCCCGGCATCAGGACGTCCTCTGGAATCAAAAATGTCCTTTAATAATTTAGAAGACCATATGTCTTATTTCAGCCAATTCAGAAATTTAGAAGACAATATGTCTTTTATTTCAGCCAATTCAAACTAAAAAAAAAAAAAAAAAAAAAAAACTAACTAGGACACTTATTCACTTTCCTTCACGTGAGATTATGTGCAATCATTAATCATTCTCCAAAAGAAAATTACTATGCTTTTAGCAATTAGAGAATAACCGTTATTCAGATAATTTATTTTGGTATGCCCAATGTGCAGAAATTTCAAGTAGATGCTCACCTTTTTGTTTCAGGCACCTGGAACTGTCTGAAAAGGAGTCTCCTCCAATCGACTCCGGCGGTCCTCAATCGGACGCGGTCTCAGAGTCAGCCAATCCGGGTCACGGCACCAAATTTGTTAGCCCAATTCTTTAGTTGGAAGCCCAAGAACAAACCGGAGAAATCTTCATTTCACAGATGTAGAGTTTATTCAGGTCACAGGTAAAGTAATTACAGCGCTGGGCTCAAAGTGACAGAGCTCTCTGCAGGATCTCAGTCAGATGGAGCCTCGATTTCCGGGTGTGATTCACAGTTATCTTCTTGGGCTGGGACTGGGACTTGAAGCGCCACCGAGTCTTATTGGCCAGTTATCTCTGACGTGATACAGGCCAACAGGCCAACCACTGATCACGTGAACTTACTGAAATGTGGTATGAAACATGAGTGTGTGTTGTCCTTGAGGCGTGTATCTATCACAACAAACCTAACTGACAGATTAAATAAGAATTTGTGGGTACATCTGATTCCTGCCTATCAAGTTGAAAGTTCACACTGTTCTGAATTAAATGAAAACAACTAAAAAGTTACATGAGTTCAGTGACAAAGTACAAATCTAAAGTGAAGAGAGTAAAAGCCAATTTTAACAATATGTTAATATAAAGTATAATACAATAAAAGGGAATAATATTTATATATATTTTTGATTTTATTTATTTAATTTTGAAATGGTGGGAGAAACCGGAGAAAACCCACGGGCACATTGAGAACATGAAAACTCCCAGAACCCTGCTGCTGTGTGTCTCACTGTGCCTGCATTAATTTTAGTGATTAAAAGCCAGATGTTAAGGTACTTTTTTTTGGTAAATTTAAATGAATTTAGTAGCAATGACCGAATTGTTATAACTGAAGTAACAGCAGGGCCTGACTCTTTGTGGCTGGGAGTAAAAGTTTTCGTCATTCAATTCTCAAGGCAGCGTGTGTCCTAGGATTGGTTACAATTTCACCAGGACTAGTTGGCCGTTGTCTTAGCCAACTAGATCAAGACAGTGTATGTCCTAGGATCAGTTTCAATTTGATCAGAACTACTTGACCAGATTGATCAGAACGACCATTGTCTTAGGCCGCGCCTTTGATCTGGATTTGGTGGAGAATTAAGTAATGCTAAAATCTTGACTTTTCTGTCTGTAGCAACACATGGCTGTCTGCTGAAGTCAGTCCTGGGAATTTTGGCTGGACAATGAGAGTTGTCATCACTGGCGCTAATAGTCCTCGATCTGTTGCTTGAGTCACTTGTCTCTATGTCAGTTTCAGAGTCGCTGAGAGAATAATCTGATTCGTCTGAATCATCCAGTGGGCACACAGACATCAACTCAAAGGCAGCCTCTGCATAAGAGCTGCTGTTCACATCTTCTGTCTCATTTTCAAAGTGAGTCGTTGCAATAAAAGGGTATTTTAGGGCTTCCTTGGGTGTGACTCTCTTTTTAGGATCCATACACAGCAATCCTTGTAGGAGCTGTAAATACGCAGCCTTGTCTTTGTACTCGTTGTTGCTCTGTTCATCAACATGGGAATGTACTGCCTCCTGCAAATCGTCCACACTGTCGAAAGGCCAGTATGACAGTTTGGGCTTGACACCAGTGGCCTGCTTGTACGCTTTTGGTGTCTTTTAGTTCTCCATCCTGGATTGGTGAAGCCTTCTCTCTTGCTGAAATACTGCCAGGTATTCTGTCCAGCACTCAGCACCTGGTCATCTGGCTGCCCAAACAGATGGCAAAATGCTTTGATCATGTAGTAATTACATATTCCATTGAAAAGGTGGTTGCCAAAATACAGGAAGGCAATGACACACCCGAGTCCCCACATATCAATAGCCTCAGATATGGGGAGGCCCAAGGTCACGTCCGGAGCACGGTACGCAGCTGCCTGGAACATCATTCCAGCTCTTGCTTTGGATGCTGGAATGGCCAAACCAAAGTCAATCAATTTCACCCTGAAGGGCTGATCCTGGTGGTTGACCAGCATGATGTTGTCGGGCTTCAAGTCAGTGTGTATGATGCGCATACCCTTCAGGGCTTCAAATGCTACAAGTAGCTGTTGTGTGATTGGCCGGATTTCATTAAGAGTTAATGGTGTCTGTCTCTCCTCCATCAGTGTCCAAAGACTCCTGTCCAGCATCTCAAAGGCGAGGCAAGACACATTTTTAGACATGAAGTTCTCCACGAATCGGACTATATTTTTCTTCTCTGGATCAAGGGCCTTGATTTTTTCAAGCATTGCCACTTCTTCTTCAATGACGTGATCTTCACAGCTCTTGTGGATCTTGATGGCCACAGTCTCGGCTGTTTTTAAGTTAAGACTCCTTATGACTTTGCCATAACATCCTTCTCCAAGTAGTTTCAACTCAAGGTAGCGTGTGGATTTGCTATAAAATATGGGATATAGGACTGACTGATCTAATGTTGTAACTGACGATATCACCATGATTCTAGTCAAATGTTTCTAAATGCTATGCAAATTGAGTAGTTATGTGGTTGATTCACCAGTCTTCTTACTTTGAAGAATATCAGAAGGTAACTGAACAGATTTGGCCTGTAAGTCTTATATAAACATGTGACGATGACATCATAAAGTTCTACAAGATCAAAGTCAAGTGCCTTTATAACATGTTATTGTTCAAAGTTCTAACCCTGCCCCTTATTTTTTTAACAAACACAAACGTGTATATTATTAAAAAAAGAACATTAGCACAAATTGCATTTAAAAAAAAAAAGTTTTGTGTACATGCATGATTTACTAGTAAACACAACTATATTAATGCTGATATGTATAACATGAATAAATGAATAAATATGAATGAATAAAATGAATAAATAAGAAAATAATAACAGTAATACATTTAAAAAGTGGAGTAGAAGTGTAAAGTAGCATAAAATGGAAATAGCTGAGTACAATTTTGACATACTTGTACTTCACTTATGAAGAGAGAGTGAATAAATGTACTTGGTTAGATTGCAGTGCTGCCAACAACAGCAACAACAAAAATCTTCCTAAGGCCTAAGGTAAGTCTAAACCCTAAGCCCAAAGAAAAGTGTCTCTTGCACTTACAAACCCGTACAGTAGTGATCCCCCAAAACTCTGAGGATCAGAAAGAGGAATTCCACATGTTCCAGGTGTTTGTCTCTTGATGTATTCATGTATTTTATGGTTTTTGTACTTGAGTCTCTGTGTGTTTTATAATTTACCTTCTGGAAGACAAATTTCCCCTTATACACAATAATAGCGAAGATGAGACTGGTCTATATTCTGTTAATGACATTCTGTTGCAATCTCAGACTGGGATGAGTAATTAGTTTTTATTTTGCACTGAATTATATTTATCGTTACATATTAATATATTATAATTTTTGTATTAAATTGCAGGTGCATTCAAACTTCTGCACTGACTCGGGCAGCAAGTCTTTCTCCTTTGCCACTGCATTGGTACTTTTTCTCAACACTGTTTAAATTCTCTATAAGAACATATAAAACTTTCATTCTCTGGTGGTGTGATGAATAACAACCTTTTTTCTTGCCTTTTGTCCATATTGAATTGTAGTGTCGGAGCTCCAGTGATGATGGCTTTTTATAGTCGTCATGCATGCGCTAAACTCAGTGATCAAACTCAGAGTTGATTGAACCGAATCAGATCAGCTGTTCCAGAACCAAAAACTCTGAGTTTCACATGTCAGAATTGATCAGCTCAGAGTTTAGTATTAGACTCAGAGTTTTTTGAAGCTGCTCTCTTGAACAGACCCCTGGCATTCAAGGATTGTAAACCGATCAAGGATTCCGAGTGAATGAAATGTAAGCCAGTGAGCAATACTGTAAGTGTAAAGACGTATATCTTCTTCAGGTAGTTTTGTTTCTGTGTGTTATGTTAGTGAATGTATCAAACAGTGTAATTCCTCTTCCTTCAATATGCAGTGAAATATTTCTGAAAGTAGCTCATATTGCCTGGACAAGCTGTGATCGCTGTAAGAAAGCAGTTTCTAGAATGATGAACGCCGATGAAGCTTTTTGTTCTTGTATTCTTGTACACTGTAAATTGTGAATATTGACTTGGTCTGAAATGTATCTCAAAGAGCGCCAGGTTAGTTCTGGTTTATGTTACATCTTTGTGATTAGGTATAATACCTAGGAAATATCTTAGTAATAATAAGAATGTCTGTGTAATTACAGAAAGTCTTGAATAATAAGATGGTGTCATTTTGATTAAAGAGAGGAATAGTCAAGAATCGATAGAATGAGACTGAGACAGAAGACAATGTATAAAGGAGGAAGACAATTAAGTGTGGAAGCCATAAAATTAAAGTTGTGAGATCAAGAGAAAGCCTAATAAAACATGAGTTCTAGATGCTTTTTAAATGACTTTTACCAATGTGGATTACTGCCGCTCTGTCAGGCTGATGTCTCTGGTAGTCCTGTGGATTCAGCGCTGAGAGAAGAGCGTGTAACCTCGCTGCATCTCTGAAGGCCCAAAATTAGATAAACGTCCGCCTGACATGAAAACAGCTCTAAAACTTCCTGCCCTCCAGCTTACTGAACAGACAGAGAAAGGGCAGTCGGAGTGACCGAGCAATCGATGCCTCCTCCGCCACTCAGACCTGAGTACTATCGATTCCCTCTCTCTGTGAGGAGGAGGTGTTGATGGACTGAAGGTGCTGCCTAAGGGAGTGGAAGTGAAAAAAGGGGGGAAATAAGGTAGGGGAAAGGAGAGGCCAAAAGCAGGGTAGAGAGGAGAGCAGAAAGTGGTGGACGTGGCTGTCTGCCTGCTCCCCTGACTCCACCTGGAGTTATGAGGCAGTCTTCACCTACCCATGTGATCCAGCGTCTGGGGTCTGTTGCTAACCTTTCACCGCTCAGATGGAAATGGAGTTGAACTGAAAAAGCTTCAGTGACAGGCAGCTGTGATGGTTAGGGTCCTTTCTTCTCCAGAACAAGGTTAGACCAGGTGCCGCTTGTTTTTCTTTTTAACTCAAAGCGACTACATGAAACTTTCATTTTGTGATTTTTGGCAGTGTTTCACCACTGGCTCATGTCATAAAGATTGAGAGCTGATCAGCACAAGCCTTTGTTTTGGAAGCAAGTGAAAGAAAGATGCAACCTATTTTTGATACTGTTTTTGTTTTTTAAATACAGCTGTTTGCAGGATGAAAAGGTGTATGTAGCTATTGTTTCACCATCATCATATTATAGTTATTAAACTTACAAAATAAACTTTTTATTTTACTACTGTTCATACACCAAATGTTACATGTTCCCTTTGCTTCACTGCCTGCTGCTAGGACGGACAGAAAAACGCATGGACCTTGAGTTAGCAGCTGTAGCAACAGGTGACTGTCTCAGATCTCCTCAACTCCTCACCGGACCAGATAACTTTCTGTTGAAGTTAGGTTCAGTGCTGCTGCTCGTCACCAGCCCACTGTAAAAACTTGAATTCACATTTCTGTCTGAGTGCTCAAATAGAGCCTATGTATAATTTTCATAATAAAAATGAACAATAATGATATTATTATTATTATTATTAGTTATTATTTATTATTATCAATAATAATAATAATAATAATCATCAGTCAGTTATAGCCCGGTAGCACGGCCTCTCTTTGATGATCCTATTCCACAAAATCTAAAATAAAATGAGATCAAACTAAACGATAATGCTCTTGCTTCCTTTTGATGGCTAACATACTTCTCACTGCCAAACTTCCACTGCCTCGGACAGTGTTAACATTTGCTTTTCTGGCCTGTGTGTCCTAAATTGTCTCTTCTTATCTTGCAGGACAGTTGTACTCAGTAGCAGGCAATAAGAATAACTGTATAGACATAGACAAATATCTCACCGTTGGTCTCGTTTGCTTCTGTAGGTCATATAGAGGCATCAGTATAAAGTAAAAACTAGTTTCATAAACAGGAAAAAGTCCACATGCACAGCATGGCAGAAAAGAAGGTGGAGGTGCCGTCTTCATATTTCTTATTCATAAGGTACTATATAATTAAGGTCAAAAGTTTGGGAACGTGTTTCGACAGTGTTTCCACTGGTAACGTTATGTCACCACAGTGAAAAAGAAATCATAAAAAAGAAGAAAATGTTCCACAATCAACCATGTGATCCACCTCAATACATACATGGGTGTTAGTGCTGCGCAACACGTTTCTTACTCCACCCACAAAATGCGTATCACCTTTTTCAGATCCATGGCTCGGAGCTGGTGTTAGGAGACCTCTGGCTTTAGGATGTTCTCTGTCCTGGTTAGTAGCTGATAACTAGACACCGTAGTAACATTGCATTAATGGAGACTTTTTATTTTTCTTCTTCTAGTGGACACATCACATGTTCCTTCAGAAACTATGATGCTGCAGCTTGAGCTCCTTCAGACACTTGGCTGACTAAAGTTACTTAAAGAGGCACTGCAAGCTGTTTTTGAGCTCTAAACTAAATGATATGACTACTATGATGACATATGATCAGTGCTGCTGTTTGAAGTTGAATCCTCTATGGCATGAAATTAATAAATAAAAAAAGAGTTATCTAATCAGAGGTTAGGAGCACAGGAGAGCAGGCGTCACCTCCTTTTCTGAAAACTCTGAACTGGACATCCTAAGAGGCTGGACTTTGTTCAACCTGCACAAACACAGTAACTCACCACGATGAAAACTGTTTTATGAAAACAGAAAACTACAAGAAACACTACACAGTAATTCATTAAATCATAACTAATCAGACTCACTACCACCTGTTAGAGCTCTTCGAAGCACAGTCCAGGACTCCATTTTGTTACATGATGCAATGTTGAGTCTTTTTAGATGCATTGTTCAAAACTTCAAAATCCTGCATTAACCTTTCAAATAGTCATTTCCAGGAAAGTGAAGTATAGATTTAGTTAAAAAAAATGAACCTGCAAGTTGCTCTTTAAGACAGACATTCTTCACACTTGGCATTAATGTGGGCTTTTCTATATTCAGAATGCAGTGTCTAAATACAGATGTTAAGACCAGGTGTAAATGAGCTGCAAAGACGAGTGGAAAGTTTGTACTCCAATTGCAAGCTTTTTTTTCGCTGTTGTTTTGTTTATCTGAAGCCTTCTGATGCTGTGCAGGAATAAGGAGCTTTCTCTGTACTGCACTCTTCCCTTTGGATGGAGGCTGCTGACTGTAATGGTGTTGTGAAAGAGCACCGAAACCTTGTGTGTGTGTTTTTTTTTTTAAGGCCTGGTGTGTCTCCATGACGAAGCCAGTGGTGGATCCACTCTCCCAGCCGCTAATAGGGTTTTATAATCGCTCGGTATTTTTTTCTGCTTGACATCTCCAGGCGAACGGTGATCTCTAAAAGCGTTGGAAGCCACAAGGGGGATGAACCTGCGTGTCGCTGCTCTCCAGCTCTGTTTTTTTTTCTTTTTGCTCCTTCATGGCCTGTTTTTTTCCCCCTTCCTTCCTCTCTGATAAGATTCACATGTTTTCCTCCATGCTCGATTGATCACTCCGGTGTGGCGCTGGCAGGGCTCAACCCATCACCTCTCAACCCTTCACATGTCTTGATTTATCTTTTGATTTTTCTCTCATTCTGTTGCTTTCTCCTTGTGTTTCTTCCCTCTCCTTGCCCCCGTGGCCTCTGCCGCCGAAGGCTGCGAGGGCTGGGGGGAGCAAAACCAGCTCAAATCAATGTGTGGAGTGGATTAGCTTTGAAGATGCGTTTTAAGGTGCTGTGTAGATTCCTTTGTGCTGGAGAAGAAGTGGGGGCGATGCACTGTCAAGGAGTGTCAGGGGAGGGTAGTAATAGCCTGTGTGTGTCGAGATGGGGGGGCGGGGGTTTATGCTGAGGAAGGTGAATGCAATCATCCGGGGTTGTGTTGCTATTTAACACTTAGATTCCTCCTGAGAATAGCATTCCAAGCTGTTTGGCCTTCATAAGTAGTTGCTGATTATTTTACAAGTGCAGGCCAAAACATGCCGACCGTAGACACACACTGCACAGCACAGTACTCGAGAAGAAAATACTTCATATAACAAAACATTAGTTCCAGAGAGGTACAGGTCAAGGTAAAGTCAGATAAAGTGTGTGTATACATCACCAGTTAGTGCTACACAAGAGTGTGGGTGTGGTTTCTGAAGTGCAGGGACACGAAGTTCTTCAAGAGGAGAAGAAAAAAAAAGTCAATATGTGAATGCTATTTTCTGCATTCTTGTATTTGTTATTTACTGACTCTCTGTATTTTTGACTTTTCAGTCTCACAAAAAACATTTATATGCTATACATACTGCATACTATATTGTACTTAAAGTTTTCATTAACTGAAACTGAAATAAACTGATTAAATTATTTTTTAACTAAAAAAATGTGAGATGATCTTTATCACCTCAAATTCATTCTAAAGTTAACGGTTCCACGTGATGAAAAAGCATACAGTACATCCGGAAAGTATTCACAACGCTTCACTTGGGACCTTCAAAGCAGCAGAAATTTTTCTGTACCCTTCCCCAGATTTGTGCCTCGAGACAATCCTGTCTC
Organism: Scortum barcoo; assembly: GCA_023238725.1. Lineage (NCBI taxonomy): Eukaryota > Metazoa > Chordata > Actinopteri > Centrarchiformes > Terapontidae > Scortum > Scortum barcoo. The sequence continues at coordinate 26,552,790 of CM041554.1, forward strand.
TGAGGTCTACTGACAATTCCTTTGACTTCATGCTTGGTTTGTGCTCTGACATGCACTGTCAACTGTGGGACCTTATATAGACAGGTGTGTGCCTTTTCCAAATCAAGTCCAATCAACTGAATTTATGACAGGTGGACTCCAATTAAGCTGTAGAAACATCTCAAGGATGATCAGTGGAAACAGGATGCTCCTGAGCCTCAATTTTGAGCTTCATGGCAAAGGCTGTGAATACTTGTACATGTACATGTGATTTCTTAGTTTTTTATTTTTAATTAATTTGAAAAATCTCACGTTGTCATTATGTGGTGTTGTGTGTAGAATTTTGAGGAAGAAAATGAATTTAATCCATTTTGGAATAAGGCTGTAACATAACAAAATGTGGAAAAAGTGAAGCGTTGTGAATACTTTCCGGATGCACTGTATTCCACGTTGGATCTTCAGTATGTTGTTACAGAACATGACATGATCTTAGCTCAGTGCTGTGTGATGATTTAAAAAACCATTAGGCTCCAGATAAGTCACTAATCAATTTTCCAGTCAATGCAGTCGATGTAAAACACATGAACGTAAAGTAGCAGCACTGTGTTTTGTGTTGCAGAGTAGAGCCATTTAGGCTTGTACTTTGCATTTTGATATTCTTCTGATCTTCATTTTGATGACTAGAAGAATAAAACTAGTTCAGCCCAAGTTGTTTTTCTTTGCGTATTCCAACACTGATGCGACATCAGAGAAGCTCTGCTGCACACGGCATATACATGGTGAACACACCTAAATCCAGTAAAGCCAGGACAGGGTTATTGTGTCAACTAACCGGACCTCTTTGAATTAATGTTCCTCACTGCTGCAGGTAAGCTAATTGACCATGCATGCTAACATTTGCAGTTTCTTTGTGTCTTCTGGCCCATAGATAGCCCACATTAGGCTCATGCACTGACTCCATGCACACACAAATGACGTGATAATAACTGACTCGAATTTTGGACAGTTGCTGTCATGTGACTCTGACCACATGGCCACACAGTCCAGCACTGTTCCTGAGGACTTGGTCTGATTACTGTGGCCCTCCCTGTCTTCCTCCTCCTGTATGGCTCACCCAGTGATGCCTTCCAGCAGAGTGCTAAGGCATATTGAGCCAAATGTAAAGTACTATAAACACAGCAGCACCTTATGAATTAAATATGTAAAAGAAACAAATATTCTACTGTTATTGGGTTTGCTTGTCATCTTCTTTATGCAAAACTGCGCTGTGGGGCAAAGCGTTGCTGCCGCGGTTCAGGACCATTAAATTTGATTGTTGCAGCGGTTACATGACGTTTAATGTAATGTGAATTTCTGCTTGGAGATCAATAAAAGTATCTATCTATCTATCTATCTATTTAAAATTTTGCCGGTTGGCTCGGCAGCTGTGCATGTTAACTCGGTTATTTTTAGGCGCCAGTAATGGCTTACAGATTATAGCAGGTTGCAGGGCCGACAACAGAGCCTCATAATAAGGACTTAATGAAATATGGGTCTTCAGACTTATTCTTGTTTAAATGATGAGAACTCCTTTTTGTTCTGCCCCTGCATGTGTGTTCGGTTTCTGCCTTTTCAGTCCTTCCCTCTCTCTCCTCAGCCTTTGCATAAGTGGCTGTTTATCAAACCAACCGGCTGGAAAAAAACATGAAGAAGTGAAAATATAAAAAAAAAAAAAAAGAAAGATGGATTACGCTGTACAAGCACAAAAAGTTTCACTCCCATGAGTTAATTATTCCTCTGAATCTCTCTAATGGAACACACTGAACCTTCCTAACAGCTGTAGCAATAATGTAGACAGATGGTTTGTATGCTAGGGCACACACACCAGGCATGTAACCTGAACTCTAAAATCTTCTGTACTTTAGTTTGGCCACATGTTTTAACTGGTGGAATGGCATTTTCATATAGCATATTATTCCAAATGCAGATCTAAGTTGAAGAAGTTTTGCCCATAAAGATGGAGTCACATTTGTTCCCACATGAGTTTCAAAACTTGGGATTGATGACATATGTGAGTTTGTATAACTTGTGTCAAATTCTGCGGTGCAATACTGACTGCAGAGCGATATCCTATCATATTATACGATATAAATTTGTTACAGGGTGTTTTATTCCCTTTTCACACAGCAGGACCCAAGTTTTTATTCAACCATCCATTCATGGAAAGTGGAAACAAGTTAGTCTAGCTTACTATGAGCACCTATTCCCACTATAGACGATTCATTGTTCATGTTTATTTTAACACCTGCTAATCTTCAGCAACTCCAGCACACACACAGCTGTGTTTGTCCTGCATTATACGAAGGAGGAGTCCAGCTAGTGCCAGCTGTCTGTCCTCCAGATGTGGTGATGGATAATAAGCAGATTGTCAAAACTATAATGGCAGTGATGAGGAATATCCTGTGAATATCAGTTAATTCTTATGTGGTTCAAATCACAGCACAGACTAATACACAGTGTGCTGACATCATTTCAGACATTTCAGAGTAATCGATGAAGAAATGTGTTCATCACTTAAATGCTGCAACTAGTAAATGTGGAGCTAAGTTCAACTTTATCTGCTGGTAACCTGTGAATCTGTCTGCCAGGGATCAATAAATCTTAATCAACAACATTACATCATAATTTATTTGTTGATTATACTTTCCTATATTATTATTATTATTATTATTATCAAATTGTATTAAATTGTAAATTGGAGTAAAAAGTACAATATTTGCCTCTGAAATTTAGTTGAGAAGAAGTTTAAAGTCACAGAAAATGGAAAAACTCAAAACTTTACTGAGGTACCATACTTGAGTAAATCTATTTGGTTACTTTCCACCACTGGTCATGGAGGACCTCCTTATCCACAGTACAGCAGCTTGAATTCCTGACGCCCAGTTATGCTCAGAGTGTAAACCTTATGATGCTGTGTTCCTGTTGTCAGAATACAGAGTTTCCTGATTGCAGTATCCCTATTAGCAGTATCATGACTGACTGTATTTTAGTCTAATTTAACCTCCGTCAGCTTCTAGTCTGTGTCACTTCACATTAGTCTCTATCTTATCCTGCTTCTAATCATATTAGGGATGTGATACAGATGATAAGAAACCTTGTTATTCATGCCTTTGACAGCAAGGGCAGTCTTCATATCTATACTGAGCTGTTGGGATGATCAGGATCAGACTTTCATTTATGGATGTCAAGACCATGATTCATGATCCATTATTGATTAGATTTTTTTGCATTAGGCAGCTTATAGCACATACTTTGCTTTCTGCAGACCTGCATTAAAAACTCAATAATCAATTTCAACAGTTCAGTGGCTGTGTATGAAGAACATATATAATCCCAAAATGGCACAGAGGAGGGTGCCGTGTCTCGAGCTGCCCTTCAACTTTGCTCTTTTTTTCTATTATTTTCTTATTTATTTATTTTCTCAAAATATGCAAACTGTTAAAGCGAGCCCTATCATTCAATACGATAGAGAAGAACTCTTACAAATCAGGTCCAGGCCCAATAGGTCAACTGAAGATGCCATCGCCCTCACCCTCCACACTGCCCTCTCCCACCTGGACCAGAAGGACACATATGTGAAGATGCTGTTCATTGACTACAGCTCATCATTCAACACCATCGTGCCCTCCAAGCTCGTCACCAAGCTCAGAGACCTCGGGCTCAACAGCACCCTCTGTGACTGGATCCTGAACTTCCTGACGGGCAGACCCCAGGCTGTGCGGATGGGCAGCACCACATCCTCCACCCTGACTCTGAACATCCGGCGCCCCCCAGGGCTGTGTGCTCAGCCCTCTGCTGTACTCCCTGTTCACGCATGACTGCGTGGCCACCAAAAGCTCCAACACCATCGTCAAATTTGCTGATTGACGACACGACGACGTCATCACCACTGCATCACCTGATCACTGATCGACGATGAGACAGCCTACAGAGAGGTCAGAGGTCAGAGCCTGACCTGACATCTTGGTGCCAGGACAACAACCTCCATCTCAACGTCAGCAAAACAAAGGAGCTGATCGTGGACTTCAGGAGGAGGCAGAGAGAGGAACACGCCCCCCTCTCCATCAACGGGACTACGGTGGAGAGAGTCAGCAGCTTCAGGTTCCTCGGGGTTCACATCAGTGAGGACCTGACCTGGACTCATCACACTGACTTTATCACAAAGTCAGCCAGACAGCGGCTCTTCTTCCTCCGCAGGCTGAGGAGGCTCAACATGGACTCAAGGATCCTCTGCAGCTTCTACAGGTGACCCATAGAGAGGATCCTGACTGGCTGCATCACCGCCTGGTACAGCAGCTGCACCGCCCTCAACCGTAAGGCTCTACAGAGGGTGAGTGTGAAAACTGCTGCTCAGCACATCACCAGGACAGGAGCTGCCATCCATGGAGGACCTCTACACCCAGCGGTGCAGGAGGAAGGCCACCAAAGGACCCCAGGACCATTAAGGACCCCAGTCACCCAGCTACAAACTGTTCTGTCTGCTGCCATCTTGTCATCGGTTCCGTGCAGCATTTGAGCCCGAACCAGCAGGCTCAGGGAAAGCTTCATCCCACAGACCATAAGACTCTTAAACTCTCTTCACAGCACCACCACTTTATAATAACACCATCACTTTCTATTGTATATTTTATTGTATGTCTCTGTTTAGTTATATATTTACTTTAATTGCATAATTTATATTTTAAGGTCTTTATTTATTTTATTACTCTAGTACTATTATTTATTTATTTATTTTTTTCTTTTTTTTTCTTTTATATTTTTTTTATTAATGTATTTTTTTTTTGTTGACTGTTCTTTTAACATTTTTTTTTTAGCATTGTTTAGGGAGCCTGAGATTTAAGAATTTCATTACTAGTGATTGCTGATGTTTTCTCTAATCTACAGTGGATGTGGGATCTGTTGTGGCAAACTCAACAACCTCAACATTATACTGAACAGCAGCCCTGTAGACCTGCGCTTCACCCATAAACATCCACTTGTGAAACCCAAAGCAGCTCTGCACGCATTGCTTACTGATGCTCTCTGTCATGTCATTAATGTTAGCTGCTGCAAGGCTCCGTCTTTACGCTGTGGCTCTGTGGTTCACTGGCTCACAGCAGCACGGCCTGTGTCTTAACACAGCTCATGTGGGCATTTTTGACAGCTGTCATTCCAGGTGCAAACGTCCAGCTTTATAGCTGACACCTGAGCTATATTAATCAGAAAATGCCTCCTGAACCTGCAGATCTGTATTGACTGTAATTTTAGGGTACAGTGTAGATCATGACAACTGTATACATAGCATATATACAGCAATATTATCACTGTTATGAGTTCCATATTTTGATTGTTTTTTCTTTTTCTACCCTTTGTCTATTTCAATTTGCCCATTTTATCTATTTATGTTTTTTTATTCTTTTCAGTTCTCTTTCTTTTTTGTGTATTGTCCCATTGTATTTTTTGTTATTGTTTTCAGTGTCATTAACATCCATATACTGATTGTCTGAGACGGTCTGGAGCTATTTAGATCCCACTGCGCATTTTCATTGTCGTGATGAATTGACGTGTTGCTGAGCGAAATGTGTTGCTATCTTCTTAATAAATGATCTGTGATGATATTTCTTTCAGGTTGAGTGTGTTGTTTCCATACCACGAACAGTTTCTGATCTCTGATCAAGCATTTATCTTGCAGTCGCTGGCCTGAATTAAATGCCGTTTCTCCTCTTATGTATTGGTTATGTGTCTGATTCTTACAAAGCATTCTGAACAAATAAACTGTGTGAGTCACAAATTAAACCACGGCCAGCAGTTTTCATTGATCGTCCCCATATACACTCCCCTCCAAAAGTTTTGGAACAGTGAGGCCAATTCCTGTATTTTTGCTGTAGACAGAAGATAGCATTATTTGTAACGGAAAACCACATTTTTAGGTGAGCAAAAGTATCAAACCCAAATGTTTTCTAAGTTGTGTATCAGATCCAGATGTAAATACCTGGAAATAAAAGCTGAAATGTTGATCTCTTGTCTGATATTCATCTTTTGATGTCAAACCCAAATGTTTTCTGTCTTCAGCAAAAATACAGGAATTGGCCTCACTGTTCCAATACTTTTGGAGAGGAGTGTAGATTCTGTCTGCAGACAAAACTCAATATATACAACAGTGTGACCATTGGGCTTATTTTCCAATGAAAAGCCTGCACAGGCATGAGTGAACAGTCTTATAAGTAGATTGAGTGTCTGAAATAAAAAATGCCTTCCCTCTCCAGCTCCAGCTGATGGCCCGTAGATGAATATCTAGATTACCTATTTTTAAAAACACCAACGAGTAGCATCTCTACTGTGACTCCCACTATCTCAGTGATGTTAACAACTGTGTTACATCACCGTTTTTTAAGTAGTGTCAAGGAGAGAGGCAGAGAGACTAACTTTAGAGGGGCTGTGGAAGAAACATAAGGGATCTGTGAGCTGCAGTGCTTAATGACTTTGGGTATCCTGCCAACTTGGATCTGGATCTAAAATGGAAGCAGCGATCAGAACTGTCTCATGTCTCTAAATATGAACACAACCACAGATCACTAGATGTTTGTGTGCAGTCATAGCCACCGCACTCATTTATGGAGGTTTCCTATGGTTTGGAGGGAAAAGCTGCGTTCAGGTTTCCCTGTCGTGGTCATGTGGCATATTGTTCGCTCTGCTTTTGCATTTATTCAGATGTTGCGTCTGAAAATGTGTGGAAAACAACAGCTGTGTCGCTTTCCTGTTTTTGTGTGCACATACATGAGGATGCGGCGCTACTGACGCACCTGCCTTTATAAAGCAACCAAAATGCCCATGTCAATTTTCTACTCGCTCAGTGTGTGTATAGTATCTCCAAGCGTTGTTCCTTCTGTTGCTGTCAGAATAGTAAGAACTTGACAGGTTGTACAGCTCTGGGTATGAACGTAATCAGCCACTCTACCATCTGTGTTCATCCAGATGTTGTGATGTCCTGTGACTGAAAGGGTGAAACAATCCTTGGGAGCTGATTGGTTAATTTGTATCTCATGACCTGTGGTGTGCTTACTGCAAAAGTTGAGATTTTTCCCTCTCAGAACAGCGCAGATGGGCCCAAAACAACAGGCACGTTGTAACAAACGTGTGCCACGACAGTGTTACATTGAAAAGATAGAATTTGTTCACTTAGAAGACCAAACATCTTCACATCTGACCTGCTATTGTGAGATGACTGAAGTGATTAAATGATCATAACGAACCAGGACACTACATGGTGCTCACTTTGTTCTCTATCTGTCTCAACACAGAAAATGACTCCTCTCACCATCCAATGCCCAGTTAGTATCTTTGAACTCACTAGATTAGAAATTAAATTGGTGTGTGCTAAGCTTAATTACTCTTGCTGATTTATACTCTCCTCTATGCTGCCTATACTGTCTTTGCAGTCTGTGGCGGTCGGCCCAGTTGGCCTTGGTCACTGGTCGCAGAGAAAAAGTTATCATGACTCACTGCACTCAGAGGCCCAGTCTGGCTGTCGCAGTGTCAATAGAGGGAACTAATGCTCCTCCCTTCCAGTTGAATCCCTAAATTGGAAAAAAAAAAGCATCCTCTGTAATTAAGTTACCGTGACCTTGGCATAACTGACCATGATATCTGTGTGTGTTTGTGTGTGAGCTGCAAACTTTCCAAAGGTTCGTCTCACTGCTCTCTCTTCCCACTTCTCTTCATCTCTCAGCTTGCCCTCTCTCCCTTTCCAATTAAGCACTGAGCTCATGGAGGCAATTTGATCTCCCTCGTTAACAAGGCCTCATTAGGACCCCACGCCTCATTTTCTTAATGAACTGATCAAGTTAAATGGAATGGAAAGTCAGGACTGGGAGTTTAAACAAGAGTGCGCACTCTCTTGAAATGGAGAGTCACAGTTGGTGTGTGGTGTATGCTGAGGGCGCCCACTCAGCACAAAGTTGTTTAATGTCTTTTTAACAACATTTAGAGACACTGAAAAGTCTACCAAAATCTGGTTGAGAGGTAAAAAGAATACCATATTTTTAACTGTTGTTTGGCAGTTCATTGGCTGTCTTATTATTTTTTTTTTATTGTTTAATCAACCTTATAGCTTAATAGAAATGAACATGAGTGATTTATTTTAAATGCAGTTCATTTATTTTACAGTCTGTACAAATGAATAATAAATATGTCATGAATAATGGATAAATAATGAATACAAAATGCTTGTAAAACTGGCTAATGATGCCCAAAAGTGCATTTTTTGGGTGTAATATGCAAAACAAATGAATTATATACACAGTGTGCATCAATGTTTCAATAATAACTAATATACAATGCAGTGTTAATAATTATGAGGGAACAGTGGGCATCCCACCCATGAGCTCAAACAAACAAAAGGACAGCACAGAAGGAACACAGAGTACATCATCATCAATAATTTCATGACATTGTTTGAGATGGTTTCCTGCAGCCTGTTGAATGGCCTCTAATGCTGAGGGATCAAACTTTATGAAGCCACGAAGACATAGAAAACGCTATACCTCAGCTAAATGAGAACATGAAAACTTTTTTAGGCATAGTATGGCACCAAAAAAACCCAAAACTTGTAAACTTCTAACTCTCCCATATAGCCCAATGCATACTGTTTGTGATGTCTGACGTCTTTGGCCAGTGTGCTGTTTACTCTTACAGGGAATGTTAGCACAGCAATTCAGCAATTACTCTTTTCTGTGTTATCAAGATCAAGTTTAGATTCAAGTTTGTTTGTCACATATAAGGGTAGATAGAATAAAGGAAATAAATAAGTACTTGATAATAATGGTAATTTTAGTTCTAAATTTGAATAATAAAGTAAATTACAAGTCCTCATTTAGGATCATCACCCAGTCCACCACACCAGGCAGGTTGATGTCCATGGCCACAAACAGGATGTTCTCGACCTGGTTCAATGGCACTGCCTGGTATTCAAGAATTTAGCCAAGGTTGATAAAGCCATGGTTGATAAAGCCAAGGTCGTGGAACTGATGAACACAGCCACAAAAGCAAAACCCACATTGTGTGGACTTTATTTAGTAGCTAAGGTGACCAGGTGTAAAAATCATTAAAACAATAGACCTGTATGTAGGGAATACAGTAGTGGAGCTAATACAAGACAGAGGAATCTCCGATCTGTGTATCCCATTTCATCTTTGACATACATAGTGGAACATTCCTCTTAACTCATACAGGAAGCAGCAATGTTTTAAATGTATAGAAGGGAATCACACATGAGCAGACGCTTCAGTCAGACTTTGAAAAAGTTATTGGTATATGTGTAGGTGGCAGTTATAAACTGGAACCACCAAGTAAAACAGAAATCATTACGTTTTTTTAACCTCACTTTTCTCCCATCTTACTACATCTCATTGTAACAGTTTTTCGACAGGAAATGGCTTTGTCGATGAGGGTTGAGGGAAAAGCCATTAAAAAAGACAGAAATATACCTCTAAGCTACGACAGTTTAAACAAAGAGAGAAAAACAGGAAACAAACAGAAGAACCTGACACACAGTTAACTCACTCATTAGTGAAGACGTAAAAAAAGCAAGGTGGAAGCACCGCCTTCAACAAGCAGGAGGTGTGGAACTAAAAGGCCTCAGGTGGATTGCTCACAGGATCCCCATTGTCTATACAGTATGTGTGAAGAGAGGTGTTGAGAAAGATGTATCTTTTTGTTATGAGCAAAAGATGAGCTTAACATTCCAATTAACCACCACACTAATACAGGTTTTTACCAGGAGGCTAGACTGAAATAGAAAGTTTCAAATACGTAGACTTCAAAGGGGTTGTCCTTCCCAGTCCTCAGGGCTCTGTTCAGCCTGATCGGCTTTGTCAAGGTATAATGAATTATTGTGACACAATATTACACAATGCGAAAGTGTCACAGCACATACTGTGGAGCTGGAAAATAGATGCTAAAATGAACCGAGTGTTTTTTCACTGTGTGTCAATTTACAAGTTCCCTGGCTGATGTTTGCTGTGACTGTGTGTGACAGCACAGACTATTCAAAGAGTCAGTCAGTCAATACAAATTTTAACTCCAAGGTGTCAAAATGTATTTATTGTCATTTTACAACTCACAATGAAATGAAAGTTGTAGCTCCATTATACTACATATGCATCAGTATGTACAAATATTTAACTTCAAAATGAATAAAATAAAATGAAAATAAAAAAAAAACAATATATCCAGTTACTTATATACATAGTCCCCAGTCTGTAGTGCAACAATACAACAATAAATCAGAAATGGACGTGAATGACTGTCAGCGCTTGTTTGATAATACACCACATCTAAGCTATTTGATGATCCTGGTTTCACGGGCCTTGGTCCATGCATGATCCACAGCAATTTATCTTTTGTTTTGTTGTGTATGATTGCACTCTTTCTGTGTTCGTGTGAGGAAAGGACATGGTATGAGAGGTACATGGCATTACTGTTTCCTGCTAATCCAAGTACGGACGTGTTACAACAGATAAACTGCAGCCCTCTCCGATAAGTGGCAACAACCTATAGAGCACCGAGAGTGAGGACGAGAAAGCAAAGCCTGAGCCTGTGCCATAAGCAGAGTGATTGGAATGATCTGAAGCTATTGTGCAGTCAGTTCCTTTACTGATATTTACAGATGATGTTGTGAACTTATAATCAATGAAAACATCATTGTAAAAGACATATGACTGTTTGACTGAACTGGAGTAGTAGCCTATATTGATACATAGGTCTCTCAGTCTTTCTCTAACTTTGCTGTATGAATCCTTGTCACCTGACTGAAAGGCAGCTTTTGTGACTCTGGATAAGGATTCAGGCTCCCTGGTTGGGAAATTATTTAGCTGTCTTTATTATCCACATCATGAAATACTACAATGCAACTGAACTCAGCATTCACCACCATCATTTATTTATTATAAGCATTACAGTATTACTTCATATAAATATTTGTATCCAGTACTTTAATACATTAACTTTGTCCACAGTGTAGATTTGTTTTCAAAGACAATGGGCAAAATGAAGTCAGAGGTTGCTAAAACAAACTGATAAATATTTAAAAAAGCTGTATTATATTCTAAAAAGAGCACTGTCCTCAAAAGAATAATAATTGGACATTTTCCCCAAAAACAAGAGGAGCTGGCAGAGCTTTTTTTCAGGCCTAAGTAGTACCTCCCCTTTTCTTTCAATAAACTCAAACAAAAAGGTTGGACGAGTAGTCTGGGAGGTGAAAAAGTTGAGGAAAAGGTTTTGAAAAGGTGAAAACCTTCAGTTAGCATCTGAAACAGCTTGAAATCAGTTCAGTCTGATTTTATGATACTTATCTAACCCAGTGTCAGGTATTAAGAATAACTTCTAGAAGCTAATAGAAACAGCCAATCTTCTCTCTGGTGGTCTTGTGTGCTTATGTAGGTCATATCGAGGTATCAGTATTAAATTGAGAACTTCACTGAGTGCTTACATACTTTGAAAAAACAAGTTCATCTCGTTTTATTTAAAACAGCAGGAGTGAGGAGTTAATGTCTGTATGAGGTTTTGTGACTACACCTGCAACCAGATGAGAGTAGAGGGAAAAATGGGTTGTGGGGGTGTTCAGGGTCATGTGCTATGGTGACAGCCTTGAGAAAGAGAACTGAGATGTGTGAGGTTGGGGATTTGGCTGTCATCACAAGCACGTTTCTGTCTCTGTGAGAGATTCCCTGTGTGGGTACCTGCTCTATAGCTGAGATAGCGTATCATCAATAAAAGGCTCTCCCACTTTGGGTGGAGGACTGTCTGTACATAGTTGTCGCCCTTCTTTTATAGTTATGCTGTTCAGATTTGAGTCTTTATTGAAGGTTACAACACCTAAGCACAATAATTTGTGGCCTATGCATTGTGTTTAATGCCAGAGAAGAAAAAATAAATCTTTTGCTCCTGTTCGATAGTATATCTTCTCCAAGGTCCATGAAAGCAACTTTACGTAGCCACTCCAAATCAGTGGAAATGACACCCTTGAACTCTGTCAAGTTGTAATGCATTAGAGGAGCATGCAATCACATTATTGCATCAATTGGTAGCTATGACATGTCTTTTGAAATGATAGCACAATGATGTGCTCTGTATGACTGCTGATGAAATGGAATGGAGGATAGCTTGTGCTTGAGCTGTAGCTGATCCGTTGCTCAAAACAAACTGCAGCAATCGAAAGTGGATGTGATCCTTATTTTTGTCTTGGTTCCTTCAGATCACAGATGAATGAGTTGAAACCCCCTCTGGCCCTCTGATGTCTGTAGCCCACTCAGCCTGCCTTTGTTAACATCATCTAATGGGATCCTTCAGTTCCACAAAGATGGAATTCCACATACATAGTTTCCTTACCCACTTCTTTCTTGCATGTTCCTGAGGGCGCTCCAGACCCTGTGGTGAATGATTATGATGCATTTCGTTTATTACTTTCTCCACTGCACAAGTGTCTCAGTTCACCACTCAAGACTCCCAGAAAATCGAAGAGTCTTTCTTCTTTAAACGAGAGGCTTTAAGGATTGCCAGCCTCACTTGTCTGACTTCTTCTTCTTCTACCTCCTCCTACTCATTGTCGTCCTTATCTCATGAGATGAGAGGGTCCCAGAGCTATTTTAAATGTTTTCCACCATGTAGCCATCCTGTTCAAAAGAGTTTGAATGGAGCGTGATGCATCTGCCCACTCGCCATGGTTTGCCTGTTATTTCTCTCTCACATGATAGTCAGTAAGCGTGTGATCAAATCTACAGATTATTTTGTGTTCACACAAGTTCAGCAGTGCTTCACAAAAATCTGGTCCCTGTGTATATGTAGTCTCAGTGGGTGCCTTCCCTCCAAAACTGAGCTGGGAAGTTCTTAAGTACATATTTTAAGTAAACTGTATCTCTTTTAGTATTTTTAATATAGCATAGTTTTACATTACTTCTACATTAGGATACATTCATTGCACTACTTGTATGTATTTAGTATTTTCTGCATGCATGTACATCATGTTAAGAGGCTGATCCCTGGTCTGCTGGCGTTCTGTGACCCTACTGCTGCCTAACCCATCATGACTCTGTTTATATCAGTATGTTGTAATTATGGCTTAAAGGATATTAAAATGATAATCTGATCATTCATAATTGGCACATGATTGAAGTAGAGTGATTTAACTCTTGATTGGACCAGTATTTTATGCGTGTAATCTTTATAATCTTTATACAGTGTTACACTGGTGGTGACATCAGGGTATATAAATAAACTACATGTCCCAATCAACCAGGGCTAAAAGAATATATCCTCAAGATTTAGAATAAACCCCTCAAAGCATGCGTTGTATGAAATATATTCCACTGTCGTGGAATCAAAGACTTGGAGGTGTTTGAATAAAAGGCTTCAAGCAGCACCAAACACAATGGCTACCTTCTCTCCTTGGCCTTCATCACCTGCTCCAACACGTTTTCTCTCTTTACCCCTCTCTTTCTCTGCCGACCATGTATTTGGTCCCTGCTCTCCTCTTCTCTGTGTGCCTTTTTTTTTCCTTGTATCTCTCTCTTTGCATACTACCATGCTTTTAACTCCAAACACCTTCATCTGCCTCTGTCTGTGCTGCTGTGGCTTCACTGATGCTGGGCTGATGTCATTCCAATGTCTGTCCTTGAGCACAGAGAGCTGCTTTGGGGTGGGGTGGGTGCTTTAAAGGAGTTAGCTTCTTGGACTCACACAGAGAGACTGATCAGAGCAAAATACATCCAATCACCACTGTTGTTGGGAAGGTTACTTTCAACATCAATTTCAAATGAAAGTTTTCTGTTCAGCATTAAGGGACATGTGCTTATTTGCTGTTTTTATAAGAGTTAAATGAAAAGATCAATACCAGCATAAAGAGCATGCAACAGGTGTTCGTAAAGGATCTGGAGGGTCATCTTTTGCAAGGGCCAAGAAGCAGCGGTTTCACTGTGCGGTGTGTTGTCTAGTGTATTTACTCAGTCATAAAGATTATGCTCCTTACTGACGGTCTGTGTGAGTTGGTGGAAACAATCTTTATGAGTGTTTTTTTCCAGTCTTTGTTTCAGCTTGTCTTCAGATTCACGCAAAGCTTAAAGTTCACTCATTGACGTGTGTATTTACCCAAACAGAAATACATTGTAAAAGTGTTGGGGAGAGTTGCATAAAGAATTTCAAGTGCTCAGCGACTTAATCAGCATGTAGCACTGTAGACAATACACCATAATAAAAGTAACATAGAAAGAAAGTTAATGGGCTTTAACTATTTTTTCAGCCTCACTTTGGAATAAATAGAAAAAGTGGTTAACATGAGCAGTAATAATGACCATTTCTAAAGAACAAACTAAAATAGAAAACTAAAAACAAACTAAAATAGATGTCACCTCATCACTTTGTCACTTTATAAAGAGCATAACTTGGAGCATAACAACACACATATCACATCCATTCAAATGGGCAACATTTCAATCCTGATTGGATCTTTGTTGTGTCAAAATGTTTAAAAATGATATATATATATTAACTTTGTATATATATGATACACATAACATACATTATATATATATATATATATATATATATATATATATAGCATATATATATATATATATATATATATATATATATATATATCCCAAATAAAAGCTTTAAAATAGTATTAATCTTTATCCCTTTATCCCCTTTATCCCCTTTATCGGTGGTGCATTTAAGTGAAGATTTGCCATTTGTCATCCCCTTTATTATTAACAAAACACAAATGAAGGCTTTTTTATGAAACACTTTTATCCCCCTTTATTCGTATATGAAATTAAAATTTGTTAAATGAGAAAAAAATTTGTTAAATGAGAAACTTAACTCTTAAATAACGGGAACACTAGTTTGCATTGTGAGGATCGTGCCGGACCTCTCAGAGCTAATGAGGCTCTACAGGTAAAGTGATTGTTGGCATCAGAGGACCAGTTGTTGGCACAGTTGAATGCAGCTAAATGGTTTACAAATGCCGATGCCCGCTCTGGATCCTGGCAGATACCACAAGCAGGAGAAAAAAAAAAAAAACAAGAAGCTCAGTAAACTCATCTCCCCCTGCAGGCGCTACTGCCTCAACATCTTGCCATTTGGCATGCAGTCAGGACCAGAGGACCTCCACAGATGCCTGTCTCAGCTGGTGGCTGCACTCGGGAGGAGTAATAATCATGACGATGATATTCCTGTGCATGTGGAGGGATGGGGCGCAGTGTAAATAACCGCTCACAGCAGTTCTGGTGCGGCTCCAAGAAGCTGGCTGGATGCTAAGTGAAAAGTGGACAGTTGCCAGTGCCGACCACAGGCCAGAACCAGTGGCTCAGCTGACACATGAGCAGCCCTCACACAAAGACCAGTTCATAATAAATAACACCCCGCTGCCCACGGCCTGCTGGGAACTGAGCAATGATATGCACAAGTGGAGGGGGAGTCACTGGCACTGTGTGGATTTATGGGAGAGTCAGCTCATTACTGACTGGACTTCAGTTTTCCATAGAGGGCTACTACAAATGTGGTCATGTAACCGTCTGAAGCACTTGGCAACCTGCCTCCTGGATGTCACTGTTTCTGTCTAAGTTTGTCGAGGGTCTCCCTACAAGGCTGCAAACAGTCCTGTGATCATAAAAGCAGGCTGTGCACTTGCGGAGGAGCAGATGGAAAGTGAAGCTGAGCTTTTTATCAGCAGAGTAAGAGACAAGCTGCTGGCTGCTCCGGCTGTTTGTCTACTGGCTGAATTACACCACTTTGCATTAGAGCAAGAGGGACTCCTTATTTGCAGTCGGCTAATGGACAGAAATGTGGCTGTAGTTGGTGGGGATGCTACAGAGCCTGCCAGGTTCATCAGAGTTAACCGTACAGTATTGGAGCACAGAGAGGGTAACTACTGCTGCCTAAGAGGACATGTTAGCCTGAGTGTGTGAGGGGAATATATGTAACCTTTGAAAACCATGGCGAAATGTACTACACTTTTCACACAGACTTGAAAACTCAATGTTAAATGTGAGATATGGACAAATGAACAAATTACAGTTTTAAAAATATTTTTCAATGACCTGTATGCATTAGTAAAACACTGGGACAATACGACCCTGCAAATCCTGCAAGAATGCCAACTGCCATGGGTTGTTATCCTCACAGTTGTTCCTGCAGTGAAGTCTGGAAGATTTCACTTATGGCAGTTCACATGCCCCATAGGCAGAGTGGCCACGATTCTGAGGTCAGAAAATACCAGTTTCCTTAATAGCCCTTTGGATGTTTTTCACTGCGGGCTAATGGCTTTTTCACTGCCATGTTGAATTTTCTTTCAGGTTAGGTTTGGCTATGCAGAAATGCCCTTCTTTGACATGTGAGTTGTACTATAAATGTTCTAGAACAGCTTTTATTAAAAAAAAGCTATTATCTGTATGTCCAAAGGTTTTCAACACACAGGAAGTATCTAAATGTAAATAGAAAGAGAATGGTATCACTGTCCTACAGTTCAAAATCATACTGATGCAGCATTCTGAACCTTAATTATGTCAAACATGTATTGATAGTATATTTTATATATATGATCATTTCTAATGGATGTTTCTTCTTCTGTTAGTTTCATAATTTCTTCAGATTGGCAGAGTGACTGGCTGCCACCAGCTTATATGGTTTATATGGCCACCAGACTGGGTGAAGTGAATCTCTTTGATGAACTGACTCCACCCATCAGGCTGCTGCAAGGAGCGGCTTGCAGGGGTTGTCGGAGACTCACACAAGACAGCGGTCAGTTGAACTAAAAGATGAGATCTGATAATTCTCTCTGGGTTTGTCACTTTGAGTGACACCAGTCATTTGATTCAGAGCTGATAAAAATATCGATTAGTGCAGCTTTAAATTTTTTTGTTTTCTAGAATTGGCAATGCAGAGACAGAGAGAATACAGACAGAATGCAGAAGTATTACATTTCATAAAAGTCTTACATCACACCATACAATTACAAGTCATTTTATTGCATGTCTAATCCAGAATGATCACCCCACACGTTTGTGTGCTTCAACCCCCCAGGCCTTTAGCCCCAAGCCCCCCACCCACACACACATACACATACACAGAATGTGTATGTTCACATCTAATTTACTGATTTAAGATTCCTCTATCCCTCATTGGTGCTCCATGTGGCCATTATACTCGCAGAGCTTTAATTAATGTAGCTTGCATAATTCTTCACTCAGGAGAGAAAAAACACTAACATGCCAGTTCACACAGCTCTAATATTATATTATCAGATGTTAAAATATACGTAGTAATTTATGGTGGATTTTTACTTTGCAGATTACAGACATGACAGACCACTGAGACAACAGTTATTACTAATCAAACAGTAGGGATAATAATACAGGGATAATACTTGAATGAATCAGGATTGGTTTATAGTTTACAGTTGGATTTCCTACTGCTGAAAGAAACTACGTATCTACATGTACATGATCAATTTCACAACCTAGAGGTGTTTTATTTTAATCAAAGAAAGCACTGACTTATAATCAGAGAGGAACACACTAACATGATAGCAACTGAGGTCGCTTTGGAGTGCAGAGCTGGGAAGTTTGCTGATTAGTACTTTTTATCACGAGGAATCAAAGCCTTTCTCTCTAACACTCTGTGTGTTTCCAGATCATCTTTTCCTGCAGGAGCAACACACCAGTGTTCAGCAGGCAGGTGTGGACATTAAGAAAGTTTCCTTGTGTGATAGTGCTGTGGGTGAGGGTGTAGAGGCTCCCAGTAACTTCAGCGTTTTGATTACTGACCAATCAGCAATAAACCAACCTATCAGGAGGAGCCTAACAAAGGTTTCAATGTGATAACAGGAGAAATGTCATTGTGTTGTGTGTTGTGAATCCAGACCTCTTGAAATCCAGATTGGTATTTGTAATTTCTCCAAACTAAAGAATAAAGTACTGAATGAATGAAGTAGAGTTCGGTTCTTCTGTACCTCCATGTTTGATTGCTACCAACCTATTAGTAGTTATTTATTTAAAGTTACAGAGGCTGAACAAGAGGAAGGAAATCATCAACAGTACTCCTTACCAATCAATTCCCCATAGTCTCATTCATCATTCTGCATGTGTCTCAACTTTTATTCACCAGGGGAAGATGTACATGTTCCTTATTGCAGTTGTTTAATGTTTTTAAATAGTTTTCAGTTCAGATCTATGTGGTGCTTTTCTGTGAGCTACCATGGAGGAAACGACACTTTAAAGTATTTTAATGTCAGTGTGAATCAGGAATTGCTGAGTTTTGTTGATGGTACCTAAACATGGATGTATGGCAAAGAAGGAATTATTATAGTTTAATTTTACATTGTACCAAATTTACCACAGGAGCTGTTGTTATTGGCTACAGATAAATCCACCACCCCTCAATGATTTGTTTGTGTTGGTCACATCCCTCAGTATTATTTGAGACTCTGAGCAATAATATAACATCAGTCCTCACATCAGAACTTAGGGTGTATTTTCTGACAATAAATACTATTAATGTGGATTTCAAACACTGAATGAGGCAGAGGTCTATTTTAAATCAAAAGTCTGATTACAGCCATCAATGAAAACAACACTGAGCTACTGACACAAGTCCAGGGTGGTGTTTATTATGTGTGGAAAACTGAGGAATCCAGATTAGAGTTGAGATGATATGATGAAAGATGAGAGTGGGTATTTTGTTTTCTTAACCACAATTAATGATTTAAAATTAATCTGGAATTCTTGTCAAAGCAGCAAATCCTTAAGCCATTTATTGACAGTTGGATTGTGACCAAGACATTTTAAGGTACACATGGATTGCTTTCTTAGATTTACAATGGCATGATGTTGCCATAATTATCATTGTAGATGCAGGTTATTGAGAAATCAGTATGATTTGTCAGTGTAATTGTCAATTTTCATAATGATGAGTTACCTCTATTACCTAAAGAACAGTTGAAGACACTGTGAGCAAAGAGAAATAAATCAAGTAAAAGATTCTGACTTTTCCAAACCTACACTGCTCGTTTCATCCATAGAAATTCAGAATGTGTACTTTTTGTAATACAGGCTAATAGGGTTGACACCAGCTGATACACAACGCTAACCAAAAGGGCAGAAAGAGAACTGGCTAGAGACAGCTCAGAATGGAGGGTTATGAGGTGTTCAAAAGTAAAATTTTAAGCAAAGCAAATGCTGCAAATATAGAGCACGGCTAACAGAAAATTCTTTGCATAATCCTTAATATAAATGTAATGTTATTGATGTGTACAGTGTCATTATTTTGGCATTTTAAAGAACAGTTATATGATTACCTTTCAAAGCTGGTGGCCCAAACAGGATATATGAGCAAGTTAGATGATATTTACTGGCCTCACATTGCTATTTCTTGATAAGCAAGAGTATTCTGTAATATAGCCAACAGGCGTGGTGGTCCAGCAGCCCCTGACTGCTGGAGCTGGCAGTCCACCAAAACTACAAACGGCCAGTGTTGGAGGGCACACCAGGTGGAACTTCCTCACAGCCATTGCCTAATTTTATTTCCAATTACCACTGAAGTTGTGGGACATGTGGTGAAGCTGCTGCCAGTATCTCAGCTAGGTTGGGGAGCCATCTGTAAGCTTTTAAAATTGCAATGTGTTCATTAGAATATTAGGAGTTGTTTGTCTTTTGAATATTCATCTCTATCATCAACAGATGGTTGCAAATGAAGATACTATTTCCATGTGCGCAGTTCAGGTGATGTTAGTAGCAGTGGCTGTTACATTGTAGACAGATGAATTTACCCAGGGCATTGCTATAAAACTGATTGTAGCAGGAACTCTCTTGGCTAGACAGTCTTCCCCCGGAACCTGGCTCATTCAGTGGGAAAAGTGAGAAAGAGTTGAGTTCATTGTTTTGTAATTGAAAATGTTTTTACAATTACAACGATGAACTCGATTTTAATTCTGTGAGAACCTGAAGATCCACGCTGCCTGTACAAGAAGTACCTCAGAGGAGAAACTAAGCTGATTGATAAACAACTTGTAAGGGGCAACACTGTTAAATTTGATCTATATCATGCCTCATCTAACTAACCCCTACCGTTTTCTCTTTTTTTTTCTCCAAAAAGTGAAAATAAATGTATTTAGAACATGTGATCATAGTCTTTTCTTTCTAGAAACAAATTGCCATCAAAGTTATGTTCTGCTCCACTTTTGAAGGAGTGGAAAGTTAAACTGAAATGTACACTTATCTAAAGTCCCTGCAGTGGAAAGCAAAGGCTGCAGCTTTGTGAATCCTGGCAATGTTATGTAGCACACAACATGCAAATGTGATGCTGTATGCCTTATTAGGTGTACCCTTCAGAATACCAAGACAATGTAAGACAACAAATTAGTTGTTAGAACAAAAGTAGTAATATATAGACTGGTGCATTACATGCTCCGCTACGTCTCCGGATTAGATGAGAATCTGTGGCAAAAACACTTAAAAACACTTAAGGTATTAAGTGGCCCAGTTAAACTGGGCCTGATAAGGGAGACTTTTGTGAACGGCCCAAATGGGCCTGATAAGGGATTCCATATGAAAATATTTGAAGGTAATATTACTTATAATTTTGTAAAAACTCTGTTTGATGGTCTGCGTTCCAAGTACACACAAGTAAACACAAGTACACACACGCAGCACTTTTCCCCAGCCCATCTGCATCACCAACAGTGCAGAAGAATATACCAGTTGTGAAAAAGTGAAGTGCAATGCACAAAGTCCACTCTTTTCAGTGTTACTGTGATGTTTATGGTTCCAATAAATTGTTCAGATCAATGATACAATCAAGTTACAAAGGTATCTTTTCAACAAAAACCATGTGGATCAGCCAACACATCCTGCACATAAAAATTCCCACATAAATCCCACAATGCAATTGTATGAATTTCTCATGATGGCAGATAAACGTGGAGGAAGTGTTGAGCAGAGGAATAAAGGCCTGTCTCTGTTGGACGTCTGTTCCAAAGACAGGTCTGGTTCCCTCTGTAGCTGAGGTAAATACATTCTCCGGCTACTTTTTCATAGTTTATAGCATAAAACTGTGAACCTGTCAGTGTGTTTGGGCAGTGTATTTGTGGCTTCAGCTGCTGTCCACAACCAGCTGCCAAAAGAACACACTGTGTGTGGGCAGAGGAACTCTCAGGCATTTCAGTCCTTTTTTTTTTTTGCTGTCATCCATCTCACATTAGTCTGATGTCAGTCTAGCTGTCTACATTACAGTTTCACTCATGTTTCATTTGCCCCGTATGCTTGTGCACTCCAAGTCTATTTTCTACCGTTTATTATGTGTAAATACAGTGATTTTGTGTTTAGCCCTGAGTGCTGTCAATATGCAACTGACCTACACTCAGTACCGTGCCTGAATGCATCCTGTGTAGACGGACAGACGGAGCACTGAAGCTGCTGCTCTGCTAGCGTGCTGCTTTTACTGTACAGCCTGTGCAGAAAAGACATTGTGTAGTTCATATCTAAATATCTGATTAAATGAGATGTGGCATGAAATACAATAATGATTCAGAGTGATAGAAGAGTGATAGTCCTTTCTCCTCCATACAAATGTGAAAATTGACAAAGACAAAAAATCATATGATAATTAAGGTTAAATGGGCGCCAGCCAAACCTCAAATAATAAAAAAGTATGTAGGAGATAAATATGGCATTTGTTTTTTGTTTCATGTATTCAAAATCATTACAGTCTCTGTACCATGCCACACAAATCTCATGTTTTCATCTACCACCATATTTCATCTCCTCTGTGCAGACGCCTCAGTGGACGTTTACCTCATGTACAGTTTGTCAAAATACTTTATCCTTTGACTTCATCATATTTTTTTCATACTTGAACCACACCAGAATGATGCATCTGCAAGCATGTAAACAGGGGCTGTTACATTTATTTAGTATTACTATTTATTATCATTTAAAAGGATAACATATTTTCACCAGGTTTGAAGGCCATGGCCCCCACTGAACCCCCCCCCCCCAGAGCTAATGGCTGCCTAACAGGAAAAGGTACTGTTGGAATTGCCAGTGCAGTATATTCCAACATTATACTGTGTATATAATCCCACTACCATCGTGCTTTTTTTCGAGGCATATACAGACCTTTGAAGAGTAACAGCCTTCAGAACGCCGGCTGGCTGAAAGACACGGGCATCCTCAGCAGTGAGTCACACAGGCACTGCAGAGGCTTCTGAGGTGTCTCAGATCAGAGCAAAGAACCTCCAATTATAAAGCTGCTCTGGGACAAGATGATGTCAGCCCGGGTTCACACACGTTACACTTGGAAAGGGGGAGGCAGCGGCTGTTTGCTTGGACAGCATTTAGTGCTGCCACAACTTGACTTGAGTAAGTTCCTTAATGAGTTAGATGAAAACTGTGCAAACTTGGCTCGGGCAAATGAGGCACAACAAGTAAATAAATAAACTAACAAACTCAACAGCTTAATAAATAAGAGGCAGAAGAGTCGGGGAGAGAAAGTGTAGCTCCTGTGAAGTCTTTTTACACTCTTTTTTTATTTGTGGACTGGTTTACTATCTCTGTAGGTTAATATTTCTTGTTATGTTATGTTATGTTATGTTATGTTATGTTATGTTATGTCTTTTTCGACATAAATTCATACATCACACCTGTGAAAATATAGTCTGCGTTCAATCAGTTGGGAAGTGATGCACCTTACCTACAGTAAGAGATATCCTGTTCATTAGTGTTGTGTTAATGAACGGGGCCCACAGACTGTCACGCCTTGGGGCAGCCACAGTCACTGGCTAACGGGTAGAAAGCACTAAAGTTTTCACCAGGTTTTGTCACTCTGACTTGGGTTTTAAAATGTCAGTGGTGGACCTTGTTATAACACTTAGACTTAGACTTAGACAGACTTTATTGTCATTCAGATATACAGTGTATACAGAACGAAATGTCATTGCATTTGCTCGCTACAGCTGCAGTATAAAAAATATAGAATATATAGACAGTGAAAATGAGGATATAGGCAGTAGAAAATATACATATAGAATATAAACAGTAATAGAATATAGACAGTGAATATAGACAGTGCAAATGGCAAAAAACAGTGCAAAATGCAAAATGCAGTACGGTACGGTTTAAAAAGTGTCAGTAGTGCAGTAGAACAGTGCAGTCTATGGATTTAAGAGTTTAACAGTCTGATGGCCAGGGGGAAAAACTGTTCCTGAACCTGGTTGTTCTGCACCGGATGCTGCAGAATCTTCTTCCGGAGGGCAGAAGTGAAAAAAGTCCATGGTGGGGGTGTGAGGCGTCCTTGATGATGTTTCTGGCCCAGGGACACACAGCACTGAGGGGCAATGTCCTGCACAGAAGGAAGGGAGCTCCCGATGATTTTCTCAGCTGTCCTCACCACTCTCCTCACAGTCCTCCAGTCAGCAGCAGTGCATCCTCTGCACCACACAGAGATGCAGTACTCCTGTAGAACGTAGTGAGGATGGGCGGGGACAGGTGGGCTCTCTTCATCCGTCTCAGGAACTGCAGGCACTGCTGTGCCCTCTTAACCAGAGACGCAGAGTTCACTGACCAGGTGAGGTCGTCTGTGATGTGCACCCCCAAAAACTCCACGGTCCGAATTGTTGATGAGGAGAGGAGCGTGGCTGGGCTGGATCTTCCTGAAGTCCATGATGATCTCTTTGGTCTTCTCAACGTTCAGGATCAGGTTGTTGCCTTCACACCATCTCACCAGCTGCTCCACCTCCTCTCTGTAGGCCAGGTCGTTGTCGTCTTCTGATGAGGCCCACCACTGTTGTGTCGTCTGCAAACTTCACAATATATGGTTAGTGGCAGACCTTGGGACACAGTCGTGTGTCATCAGAGTGAACAGCAGAGGGCTCAGGACACAGCCCTGGGGAGAGCCCTGTGCTGAGGGTGATGACGCTGGAGGTGTTCTTGCTGACAAGCTCTGACTGTGGTCTTTCAGTGAGGAAGTCTAAGTCTAGTTGCACAGGGGAGTGCTGAAGCCCAGGAGTCCCAGTTTGCCTACCAGATGCTGTGGGATGATTGTATTAAATGCTGAATTAAAGTCCAGGAACAGCATCCGCACATGCGTGTTCTTCTCCTCCAGGTGTGTCAGGCTCAGGTGAAGAGCGGAGCAGATGGCATCCTCTGTGGAGCGGTTTGGCCGGTAGGCAAACTGGAGTGGGTCGAATGTGGGGGGTCACTATGAGTGCTGTCACTATCCAGCATTTTTCTTTTTACTTTAGTATAATAGAAGAATGTATCTTTTGTCAGCAAATATTCCTCCTTTGTTATCCTTTTGCAACTTATTAGTATGAAGTTAAAAATCAGACGTCTCCATGTCAAACTGTTTGCAAAGTTGTGCGTTTTTAGAATAATCCACCCATTTACATACATATATTAAATTTGTCTGATATATAAACATGTAAATTTATATAACTTAGGGAGGCATTTTGTAATTTCTGTATGTTTTCTTTCTAGTTTATTCTGTTGCTGATTATTTTTTGCAGTGGTTGAATTGAACTAAGTACATTTACACAAGTCAAAATTAAGGGCAGCTTTGAGGTGCCTGTGTTTACTTGAGTTCATCCATTGATGGCTCATTCTTCTCCACTACATATCAGAGGGAAATATTGCAGGAAAACATCAACCTGAGAAATATGACATCGTATTGCAGATTTAACTACCCAGCAATATATAATGTATTCAAAAGTCTTCAACATTAGCGTGCTTCCACATGAACACATCAAGAACAGTAATAAAATAATATAATCTAAACAATGTTATAACATTTGTCTGCACTACTGATAATATCTCGAAGCTTTTAATTAAGAACTTTAATTAATAACTAATTAAGAACTACTTTTACTTAAGTCCAATAAAACAAAAGAGTATTTCTTCCACTACTTATTTTAGTAAAACAATGTATATATACCTAAAAAAAAATCTGATGAAATGAACATAGAGGCTGTCACACCCACATCATCAGGACCACATCATTTGTCTCTGACTTCCAAAATCTTTACAGGCCACTGTTAAAAATGACACGTTAATTAATTTATTTTTTACATGTGTCTAAAGCAGTTTTAAACTTTAAACAACCCTGCTGCCTTGGACCCAAGTAAAACTGTTTTCTTTTTCTCTGTTTTGGCCTTTGAAATATTAGTGCTGTGGTCCAGATAAAACAGCATTTGTTTCCATTTGAGATGTTTTAGTTGAATAATCATTACCAAATTAATACAAAAATCATGTTTGTTCTGGTATACATTTTTTTTATTTAATAGTATAGTAAAGTGGGCAGCACAGTGGTGTATTGGTTAGCACTGTTGCCTCACAGCAAGAGGGTCCTGGGTTCAATCCCTGCTTGACACAGGCCTTTCTGTGTGGAGTTTGCATGTTCTCCCTGTGCCTGCGTGGGTTCTCTCTGGGTACTCCAGCTTCCTCCCACAATCCAGAAGACATGCAGGTTAGGTTAATTGACAACTCTAAATTGCCCCTAGGGTGTGAATGTGAGTGTGAATGATTGTCTGTCTCTCAATGTTAGCCCTGTTACTGACTGGCGTCCAGTCCAGGGTGTACCCTGCCTCTCGCCTAAAGATAGCTGGGACAGGCTCTAGCACCCCTGCGACCCTGTGTGTCCTCAGGATAAGCAGGTTTAGAAGATGGATGGATGGATAGTATATAGTAAAGTACGTTTTGCAGACACAAAGTCCACAATAGGGCTCTCCTATTAATTGATTACAGATCGACTGTGTAATTATTTCCTAAAACTAAAGAGTATTATACACAAACAGATTTAGAATGAATAAGTGCTATTAAGTTGAAGATTTTGGGACATGCAGAGTTGAATGACTGTTGATTCGTGTGTTTACATGCAACTTTGGTTTGGGTCAGATGGCAGAAAAGTACTGTGCTGTAGCAGGAGTGTGTGTGTCACTGAAATATTGCACAGCTCAACACTGACAGCTGCTGCTTAAGTGAATTTGACTGAAGGACCTCTGAAAGCTACCGCTCCATTCCTGATGACAGCTGCCATGATGAGGACGTCAATAATAATGATGAATAATCGTTTCCTCACAGAACTGAAGAATGGCACTCATATAATTTCCCCCACCGTCTGCAGAGGGGGAGGAGATGGACGGACAGACAGTATAAGAGTGGAGCATCTTAAAGTCGGTGTCAGTGGAGGGAGGGACGGAGTGTACCAATACATCATGACGATAAAGGAGACAGGATTGATTTGTGACGTTTGGCTGGAGAGGGAGAGTGTCCAACACAATGAGATACTGAAAAGATTCATGATCCTTATAAAACATGAGAGAGACTGTGAGCATATTCACCCACGTACACAGTCTCAGTGTTTGGGGTTAAGAATCAGTGATCAGTTATCTGTCACTCTTCATGCTGATCAAAGGAAGGATCAAATCATTTGTGGAAAAAACTTTTCATGTTGTGTTGATTTTGGTGGTCCTTGTGGACAAAAGTGGTAGTGTTAGAAGTGTGTTAGAGAACTGGTGGAGCTTCACTCCCTGCTGTGAGGAAACTACTTCAGCAGGAGGAGAGTGGGCCAAAAGGGACCAGAAGCTAGTTGAGTTGAGTCGAGCCATACCATTCAGTGGAAAAGTGATTATACAGCCAGTACTGTGGGAATGACAGAGCATCAAATTTCACTTTCATACATTTTTACATATCAATAAGTCTCTCCTGGGGTGTCAAATCCAGACTGGCACCTACTCTGGGTGCAAAGGGATCTCTGATACAGCTTTGATGGAATTTGTCAAGGTCAGGGAAATGGTCTCTGAAATATCCCTGCAGGTGGAAATGAATGAGTGCTAAAATGGCACCTGAATCAACATCAGATGACGACATCTCTTCATGAAGGTGTGGGAACATCTCTGTCTGTCACTCCCGAAGTTTGCTCGATCAAAGAGTGATCTTCCTTTAGAAAGCCTGCATTTTGTCCTGAACATGCAATACATTTGTATTGCTCCCCTGTGTGTTCTAATTCAGTCCATTTATTTCAAATTTCAGATTTCAAATTTCAAATTTATTTATTTAAAGCCCAAAATCACAAACATCATTTGCCTCTGAGGGCTTTACAATCTGCACAGTTGTGACACCCTCTGTCCTTAGACCCTCGAACCGAGGTCAGGAAAAACTTCAAAAAACCCTTTATGGGAAAAAGAAGAAACCTGAGGAAGAGCCACAGATGAGGGATCCCTCTCCCTGGGACGGACAGACGTGCAATAGATGCCACATGTACAGGGAACATCATCATCAGTCATATAATGGAGTTAAACATGGGTCGTAATAAGCTGTAGATAAACTGAGTTCATGGGTTTAGTCCATGTGTGAAGGTATCACAGGTAATGGAAATGAGTCTGTGAGTCCAGGTGCATCTCTAGATGTCCTCATATGGAGCTCTGAGCCACTCGACCTTCTCTCCACAACACAGACACAGATCATGTCCCCACCAGGCCAGTGAACCTCAGACAGATGGACCACAACCAGAATCAGTGAGGAACCTGCAAGACTGGAGAGAACAGGGAGGACCGAGGCACTTTAACCACTTTAGATGCATTTAGAAAAGATCTGCAAGTTTCACAATTCATGCTGCATGTAAAATAGCCTGCCAGCTGATGATTTTCTGAGTGGAAACATTGCATTTTCCACTCTCCACATGCAACCATTTCCTTCCCACCATTTTGGGTTAAGACATTACTTTTTTGCAAACCTTTCATGCAAAATGACATCTGTTTGTAAAGAGGACTTTCTACAACCTAAAGCATATAAGACAATTAGAAAATAGAAAGCCGTGCTCTCAGCCATCCGACTTTACCATAGCAAGCTTTTGTGGCAGGGGATTGCAGAGTTTTGAATGGTAGTGTGGGTCTGAGGCTGAGCGGACACATCCTGAGCCACAACCCCAATCTGTGGCTCACAGAATTATTAGAGGGTCGTTCAGCGTTGATTTAGCTGACAGCATCCTCACCTAGCAGTCCCCTTTCGATATCTCTGGTATCTGGTAGGATGAAATCTTCCCCTTCCACTCATGTGGCTCGGTGCTCCTCTTTTTGTTTTAAGAAGTCTTGATTTGTAGGTGTCATTCAAGTTTAGATGACTTTGAAGAGTTGTTCAGGTGTTTTGAGGCAGAGAACACTTTTCAGTGTTTTGTGGTCATTCTTATTTGCTGCAGTTAAGCCTTACTTTAAAGTAAAGAAAATTAGTTGTAGTTGGTCAGGAGTTTTGTGGTTGTGGATCTTTTGCAGCTGAGTTCTCATCACCTGTTTGGTCGTCTCATCTTTTTCTTTTCAGTTTTTTTTTTTTACCATTATATAAAAAGTTTTCTGTTGGTTTCAGTCAGAGTAGTGTGCCATTAGAAACTTCAATGATAATAAAAAATGACTACTAAAATAGTGGTCCGTGTGTGTGTGTGTGTGTGTGTGTGTGTATATATATATATATATATATATATATATATATGTATATATGTATATATGTATATATATATATATATATATATATATATATATATATATATATATATATGTATATATATATATATATATATATATATATATATATATATATATATGTATATATATATATATATATATATATATATATATATGTATATATATGTGTATGTGTATATATATATATATATATATATATATATATATATATATATATATATATATATATATATATATATATATATATATATATATATATATATATATATATATATATATATATATATATATATATATATATATATATATATATATATATATATATATATATATATATATATATATATGTATATGTATATACACATACATACATAGTCATGTGAAAAAATTAGGACACCCCATTAAATAGTCAACACTTTATTGAAAAATGTTCACATAACAATGTCCAGTTCACTCCAGTGATTTAATTGTAACTAAACATAAATTAACATATTTTCACTCATCAAACAAAAGATATGAAGAAAAATGCGTATTTTAATGGAGGAAAAAATTAGGACACTCTACCCCCTAATAACTAGTGTTACCCCCTTTGGCTGAAATAACTTCAGTGAGATGCGCTTCTTGTAGCCATCTACCAGTCTCTGACATCGATCTGAGGAAAGTTTGCCCCACTCCTCAATGCAGAATTCTTTCTCAGCTGTGAGATGTTTGAGGGGTTTCTTGCATGCACAGCCCGTTTCAAGTCACCCCACAGCATCTCAATGGGATTAAGATCTGGGCTTTGACTGGGCCATTTCCAGGACTCTCCACTTCTTAGTTTTCAGTCCAGTCCTTGGTGGATTTACTGGTATGTTTTGGGTCATTGTCATGTTGCAGTGTCCAGTTCCACTTCAGCTTTAATTTTTTTACAGATGGTTTCACATGTTCTTCAAGCACCCTCTGATACACAGTAGAATTCATGGTGGATTCTGTGATGGTGAGCTGGCCAGGTCCTGCTGCAGCAAAAGCATCCCCAAACCATGACACTTCCACCTCCATGCTTCACAGTTGGTATGAGGTTCTTTCCCTGGAATGCTGTATTTGGTTTACGCCAAACATGTCTTCTGTTCTGGTGTCCAAATAATTCAACTTTAGACTCATCTGTCCAAAGAACATTATTCCAGAAGACCTGGTCTTTGTCTATGTTCTCTCTGGCAAACTTCAGTCTGGCCTTAATGTTCTTTTTAGAGAGCAAAGGTTTCCTCCTTGCACACCTCCCATGAAAGTCAAACTTGTGTAGTCTCTGTCTGATAGTAGAGTCATGCACTTTCACATCGACAGTAGCGAGAGCCTGCTGTAGGTCCCGTGATGATATTTTAGGACTTTTGATGACTTCTTTTAGCATCTTGCAGGTGTGCTCTGGGGGTGAACTTGCTTGGACGGCCAGACCTGGGCATGGTGGCAGTTGTTTTGAATGTCCTCCACTTGTAAACAATTTTCCAGATGGTCGAACGGCAATGGCTGATGTCAAATTCTTTTGATATCTTTTTAAATCCCTTACCAGACTCATAAGCAGTCAATCTTTTTTCTGAGGGCTTTCTGAGGATCTCACCATGGTGCTCACTCTCACTTCAACAAACAGGGGCACACCAAACTAAATGTCTGAGGTTTAAATAGGGCCAAGCCTCCTTCAAAATGCTGGGTAACAATGTTCTGATCATGTGCACCTGATCTGATACACCTGTGTGTGATTATAGCCAATTTAAGTGGGAAAATATGTGGGGGTGTCCCAATTTTTTCTTCCATTGAAATATGCATTGACTATTTAATGGGGTGTCCTAATTTTTTCACATGACTGTATATATGTGTGTGTGTGTATGTTGAAACACAGTTTTAACTAATTGACAATAAAGTTGCAAGAAAAAACACAATCGGTGTCTTAATATAAGTTTAGTTTTCATTTTTTAGTTTTTACTGTAGTTGTATTTAGAGTGCTGTTTGGTGTTTCCATGCCCAACTCAGCATCCCACCCAGAGCTGTTTCTAATGTTGACCCCCTCCAGCTGTCACTTCACATACACCCATCCTCTGCCCTTCCACCGTCTGAGCTCTTCTGCCTTTCAACCTCAAAAACCTCATTGTTTTTCACACAGACACACTTTCATGTGTGCAACCGTCTATTTACTCAGGCATCTGTGAAACGGCAAATCTGTCAGCACAGTTCAAATGCCATCCTTTGCTCTCTACAATTCATCCATGCCCTTTCACTGTCAGCCATGGCCTCTCTGTTTATCTATTTATCTATTTCAAGAACCACCAAAAAAAAGCTGTATGACATTTGTGTGTGTTTTGAGTTTTGTTCACCATGCTGAACACAGGGGAGGACCAAAGAGCAGCTTCTGTTCAACTTTTGACACAATATCTCCGACTCTGCTTTCATTAAACTAGTGCTATGATGTGTATTTTACACTGTGATTATGACGTCTTAAAATGACAAGCAAATTTCTTTACTTAGGTATATTACTTACTTAGTCTTATTTGAAACATGTAATGCCTGTAATGATGTGATGCATATCTGGATCTGTTATCTGGATGCTTAAGCAGATCACATGCCTTTGCACATGGTACTGTGTTAATATGATCATGACCACACTTCAGTATGCAGATACATTATAAATGTCTAGCAGATGGTGCATCAATGGTGCAAGCAGTTTTCATTCTGTTAATGAAACATATAATGCTATTTTTCTTCACACCAAAACCAAATAAAAAGTAATCTTTGAAAATGATAACTTTGACAAAATGTATTATTATTGTGAACAAATCAAAAGTAAATAATGATATGAAACACAAGACAAATGGACAAATGAAGTGATTACTGTTTTAATAAAAAAATATTGTTCAATGACCTGCATGTATCTGTAGAATCACACACTGTAGCTCCTGGTTGGTAAAACAGTATCATCCACTCAAAAATATCTTTATCAGATTTAACCTTTTGACCTGTTGACCTGTTGCTCTACAGTCAAGAAGAATCCTGTTACCTCTCTGTCAGTATCTGATATATGTTCTTGGAAGAAACTAAATTCATCTGCAATCCACTGACCTTTGGACAGGAAGCTGCAACCACACAGAGGGGACAAATTATGAAAACATGCAGGCAGCACACAGGTATCCATAATAAGGTAAGCTAACATACCATGATCAAGTGTTTTACTTGTTGATGCACCGTTAACGTTACCTTCAGTCGACTATCGTTTGTGTTGCTTTTTAGATGTTGAACAGTTAAGTTAAAGGTTTGATGTTGATGGTCAACCATCTAAATTATGCTCTCAGTGGAGAATTCTCATTGTGGATGTAGGGACCTAGAGTCTAGCAAAGAGTAGACCAGTAGGGAGCTGTGACCAGACTAAGTCTACTTTAAAAGATCCTCTCCAGACATGCTATGAAACATGCAAAGATAATCAGCTCTGAATAATATTTTTTGTCTGATATGGGTTTACCACATTGTTCCCCCTCATTCAAAAATCCAGAATGTATGACTACTCAAAGATGTTGGACACAAGACGTCCGTTCTTAGTGTATGTGCACTGGAGGTTTCAGGTTTCTATATCACTTGTGTGCATTGCAGAGGTTTATGGTGAGCACAGAGAAATCTAACCCGTTCAGCTCATGAATATAAAAAACAAAGTGTAAATGAAAAAGTTTATAGGTTCACTTCATTTAATTCTACTTAAGAGGTTATCTGATCCTTTGTTAGCCCAGTGTTGAGGACTAAGGAGGACTCGGTCCTGTCAGATAAGATGTCTGCTGTCCAGCAGCTAACACTGTGTGGATCAGAACTGGGTTGTGAACCAGCCATTGATAATCAATGCCCTATAAGTTGCTACAGAAATATCACTAAATTTAGTTATTTTATTTTAGCTCCTGCTCTCAAACTAAGCTGAGACACTGAACAGTATTTTAATTAAGACATGAGAGAATCCAGCTTCTGAGTTTGGTGAACAGGAATAACAGAAAGAGAACGACTCTGTTCAAACAACCAGAGTTTGGAAGTGATGGCTGGACTGATTAGAGAGTGTATGTTAACCTTACAAAAAATTAGAATGACACCTGTAACCACCTGTAACTCTAATTAAAG
Source organism: Scortum barcoo (assembly GCA_023238725.1). NCBI lineage: Eukaryota > Metazoa > Chordata > Actinopteri > Centrarchiformes > Terapontidae > Scortum > Scortum barcoo. The sequence goes on from CM041554.1 coordinate 26,585,425, forward strand.
TTTTTCCTCTCATCCAGATTGGCTTTCCACATACAGATCATATTTTAATACCAGCTGGTGCACTGACTGTTAGTGTGGACATTACCACTTGATGTAAGAAATTTAAGTAGACTAAAAGGTCATGTGTTAATAAACTGTCATCCTATAGGTAATACAGAGTATGGTGACTGTCATGTAGCAATGACATAAAATTACAAATAAATAAATAAATTACAAATACAACTCTACACACTTCTTCTCAGCTACACACACTTCTCAGTGACTCATCCAAAGCACACCACACTAGAAACTTTAAAAAACATGGTTTAACACAGAAAAAAATCCATGGTAGCAAACAAGCACAAAGCACAAGTAAAATAACACAACAGACACACATAAATACCAACAGCTGACAGCGATTTTGAGAAAACCACCTAAATTGTAGCAGTGATGAATTAATCATCACCACCAGCGTGTAAATGATGAAAAGATGTGGGGGGTGGGTCAGGCAGAACCGGGGCTCCTCCACACTTCATCACTGAAGCATTTGATAAGCTGACTAAGTCTACAGCTGTTGAATTTTAAACTGTAATGAATCATAGTGGCTGTGGTATAACTTATCTTACTCAACATCATCCTTCACTTCACCTGAGCTGCAGCAAGGCTACTGTAGTGAAATTAATGGATGTAAATACATGACTGTGACTTACTTCACAGGAAAGTGAAGGAAAGTTTTGAACTTGCTTATTCTAGTAAAACCTGACCCATCATTTCATAAGAAGTTACACAGCTGAGCTTTGCTGGGTAAAAAGTAATATAATATATATAAAACAATTAAAATAGAATATAATAAACTAAAATAAAATACATATATTATTATGGTAGGCAGGTGTAGTGATAAAATGGATCAACTGTAATGTAGACAGGATATGTACTGATAAGAACATTAACTGATAAGATTAAACAAGCAGTGCACAAATAAATACTGTATATATCATGATGCTTAAACAATTTGTAAACAGATAGTAAAACATGTACATATGGAGAGTACATATACAGTATATATACAGTATATATAAGGTACAAGTAAAGAAGAATAATGAGCTTGAGAGCTCAAGAGGGAAGCTGTCCCTGAGCCTGGTGCTGCAGGACCAGATTCTGTGGTACCATCTGCTGGATGGTGGCAGACAGAACAGTTTGTAGCTGGGTGACTGGGGTCTTTGATGATCTTTGGTGGCCTTCCTCCTACACCGCTGGGTGTAGAGGTCCTCCATGGATGGCAGCTCCGTCCTGGTGATGTGCTGAGCAGCTTTCACCACCCTCTGTAGAGCCTTACTGGTTGAGGGCGGTGCAGCTGCTGTACCAGGCGGTGATGCAGCCAGTCAGGATCCTCTCTATGGTGTCACCTGTAGAAGCTGCAGAGGATCCTGGAGTCCATGTTGAGCCTCCGCAGCCTGCAAGGAGGAAGAAGAGCCGCTGTCTGGCTGACTTTGTGATAAAGTCAGTGTGATGAGTCCAGGTCAGGTCCTCACTGATGTGAACCCCGGAGGAACCTGAAGCTGCTTGACTCTCTCCACCGTGGTCCCGTCGATGGAGAGGAGTGTGTGTTATTCCCCGAGTCCCTTCTTCTATCCACAGTCAACTAATTTGTTTGGCTGAAGTTGAGATAGAAGTTGTCCTGGCACCAAGATGTCAGCTCACCTGTTCCCTGTGACCTAGTTTTCTTTGTCACCTCTGCTACAGAAACAGGTCATCCAGAAACATTTTACCAATTGTTTGTTAGCTGTGCATCAAAGGTTGCAAAAGTTGTTTATGTTTGTGTGATGGTGCTCACTTGTGCGGTGTGCATGTTGCAAAAAATAAAATAAATAACATGAAACTAAATAAAAATTGAAGTTGAGGAGGAGCTTGAGACACAGCTTTCAGTGTCTGTATCTCCTCCATTTCTACTGATCTATAATACAATACATGTAGTTCATGTGTGGCAACTCATTATAACAGACAGAGCTGCCATGATTGTCCGGGAGAAGGATGCCTCCTCTGTTGCTCCTTCTGAGTTCCTTATCTGAACTTAGGGTCTAAGGACAGAGTGCCATGTGCTCTAAAGATTGTAAAGCCCCCTGAGGAAAATCTGTGATTTTGGATATCGCGCTACACATATAAAACTCACCTGACTTGACTTGACTTGACTTGATGTGACTGTATGGAGGTGTTGGACGTGCTGGTGAGCAGAATATCCTCCAGCCTTTTCATCTAGAGGGGGAATGCATCATTTATGGGCTGATGATGTCTTTACTGCTGCTTGCCGGTAACTATGATCCATGCAGCCACCACACCTCTGCCTCTTCTCTCAGCATCAAAGCAAGCAGGCTCTTTTCAAGTGTGTAAACTAACACTTTATCTTTGATGACTCTCACTGGCTTCAAAATGCAATAAGACAGCAACAGCAGAGAAGCAAAAGGTGAAGCAGAAAACAGGGGCTAACACACACACAAATACAACTCTACACACTTCACATATGACGATACACAGAATACATGCCTGGGTACATACACATACAGTACAGTGTTACTGTCGTTAGTATGACACTGTAAATTTGTACTGCAGGGGGCACTGTTGTCCCACATAATAACTGAGCTATAATAAGCCAAACAGAGGTTTACACACACAGAAAAAACACACACAAAAAAGCAGAAGGCCAACAGTGGCGTAGGCTGCAAACATAGTCCTTTCATTATGTCAAAATTCTCAAAGTGGAAACAGCAGATCAAAGTCAGAGGATTCAAACCTTCATTAGAAATGTGCTTATGTTTTTTGTAGAAATGAAAAAAAAGTAAAAATAAGTATTTTCCTCCCAAACAACCTAAATGACACAGTCTAGAGGGGAAATGGCTAACAGAAAGCAATAAAAAAGGATATTTGTGATTTTTCTAATAGCCACAATAGGCATCATATTTTTTGAAAATATAGAACTGTTTTTTGGTTGGTAAAGGAGGGAGTGATGACAACATAAGACCGTTAAGGTAAAAAATTAAATAAAAATCAACAACAACAACAAACAGTGTGATGCTGGAAGGAGGCAGCTGACAATTTAGCCCAGCAGAAAGGCAGCAGCTAAATGGAGAAATACAACTAAATTTCATTTTTACATCAGATGGCCTGACAGCATCCTACTGCAGGAAATTGCTGGTTGGCCTGGTGGGAAAACTGGATAGCATAGTGTTAGTGTGGCCCAGAGTCAGGCTGACATGAGATCTGCTGTGCCCTCTGACCATCCGAGGGTGCTGCTGCTGAACTCAGAACCATAATTCTCACTGCTGCACTCTGTGTAGGCCCTTTGGATGTATAGATGAAATTATTTTATCATCCAGAGTCTCAGTACACAGTTTGACAATGATATGTGATGATATCTGATAATAGATTAATTATGGACATTTTATCATTTATAAACGAACCAACTGTTGTAAAACTGTGAAGATACTGTTACTACAAGGAGTTTAACTGGTTATGAAACTCTCACTTTAATGAGAAAGATAAAGAATACGAAAAAACCATCATAAAGTGTCTTAGTGAGGTGTTGGTCCACCACCTACCCCCAGAACAGCTTCAGGTCTCCTTGTCATTGATTCTCCAAGTCTGTGAACTCTGAACACCATTCTTCTAAAGATATTCATCATTTGGTGTTTTGATGATGGTGGAGAGCTCTGTCTAACACGTCGCTCCAAAATCTCCCATAGCTGTTCAGATGGGCTTGAGATGTGGTGACTGTGAAGGCCACAGCATCTGATCTGATTGATCATTTTCATCCTCATCAAACTGTTCAATGAGCCCCCCAAGAATGGGGCATTGTCATTCTGGAACAGACTCCTCCCATCAGGATCAGAAATGTTTCATCAGAGGATGAAGGTAATCACTCACAACAACTTTGGATTGATTTACAGTGACCCTTCACTCTGAGGGGTCCAAGTGGACCCAAACCATACCAGCAAAACGCCCCCACAGCTTACCTTCTTACATACAGCACTAATGCACAAGCATCGCACTCATCAAATGAGTGCTGTCAACCAGAATCTCTGACAGTGTTTACTGAGGTCTTTCAAACAGATTCTAATTCAGATGTTTCCATAGAAACATGAGTTGAACAGTCTTTAAAACTGAAGTTTCTGTCATCCCTGGCCCAAAGAATAATCAGTTCTCTTTAAAGTAATGTGCCTGCTCATTTTCATAGCTGCCACAGAGCATGACGAGATTTTAATTGTTCAGTTGTACCATACAGTGCACCTGTGTGGAGGCATCTGTGTTTCTTATGTTTCTCCTCTTATTTATTCACATATTTTTCTTTAATTTTTCATCCATCTGTAGGTTTATAGTAAGTTGGCTCTAGTTTGCAGTTATGCGTTATAATGTTACATCTGCCCGAAGGGGGTACTGTTAACCTAATCTCATTCACAGCAGTTAACAGCCACTAAACGCAGAGCTGTCAGCATTACTTTATTAAGGACGTGTTGGAAAACGTGTTTCTCAATTTAATTATTGCACTTAAGTTTCATCAAGGGTCCTGATTATGTCATTTTTCACTGACAATCCATCAGCATATGCTGTTCTCCTGTTCCCAACGTAACTTCTCACTGTGATCTATCTTCAGGGAGTCATCCTCTCTAAACAGTGTCTTTGTTAAACACTTGGTGTGTGAAACGAACAATTCTGAATTTGTTGGCTGTTAACCGTGGTCTTATAGTACACGTATTTGGTTGTCATCTTCTTCGCTTTTTCCTTCTGTTTTGTTTAACAGCTGTTTACATGCATAAATGTTGCATCACTGCCATCCCCTGGTCCTCCTAGTATTTGTGAATTCAAACAGTCTATTGAATTAGAGACACTGATACAAATACAGGTTTACAAATACAAACCATTCTGTATCTATTTCATATAGCATCTCCATGAGGTTGTATTTAAATCATTTTTATCACAACACTGTGACAAAGTGAAATTAATGTAACAGACACCACTCATAGATGAACTGACAGAGAATTATCAGCTGAACCTGCAGCTCCCCTTGACATTAAGGAGCTTTATAGTGACTCAGTCTTTCTCTGTCTGGCTGCTCTTTACTGTTGTGGTTCACTCTCACAGCTCTCACAGCATTGCTTTTGGCTGAAGCAAACAGCTGGTTAAAAAAAAAAAATCCAATGCAGACAACCTGCTAATTACCAAACAGCAGAGAGGCACACTTAGAGAGCATTTAGCAGCCTAAGAACGAGACTCTTTTTTTATCAGTAGTTGGTGGAGACTAAAACAGAGCTAAAAGACAGTCAATATCATGTCAGTCAACATATTATCCCTGTGTTAACACAACCCTGAATCATAGACATCCATTGATCTCATCAATATAACATACCAGTAAACAATATATCTATACACAATATATTTTTAATGTTTTTTATTAGTCATTATCATATAAATATCTCTCCTGACAGATACAATCCATGCTGCTGTACATACTGTATACACTGTAACACATTATGCACTGTGATACCCACCTACCTCTGTACATAAGTTATCCACATGCATCATTGGACTCTCACCACTCTATTTTACACTATAGTTACACTTGTACATAGTAGTTTAACTTATGTTGTGTTTAAGAAAGTTAAGTTTATTTATCTAACTATGTTACCTTTGAGCTGCTGTTATTCTATCTCTATTTTATTCATATTTTTATACCATATGTGCTGTTGTCCGCTCTTTGTATTCTGTGTATGTACTGAGAGTGAGCTGAAAAACCAGAGTCAAACTCCTTGTATGTGTACACATACTTAACCAATAAAGCTGATTCTGATATTGGACTTGTGAATAGCATGTCCTTAATGTTGAATGTGTATTAAGTAACAAGTTAAATTAATCTGAAGGGTGATGATATGTCACTGTTGTATGAAACTTGATTCAGCTTCCCCTAAGTGGCAAAATTCATCAGTTAATTCAAGTTTAAGGACAGCAGTGCTTTGAGCAACTGTCAGATTCATTACCTGGGGACAGTGAACTTGTGTAGAGCTATCTTTACACTAATTGGACTGACGATCAGCCATCAGACTGACATTGCCATACACAGAGCCATGCTGCTAATAAACATCATTCATGCTTTAGCTGACAGGAGTGGATATTGTAGGGAAAACAAATGAAACAGTGAACAGTTTGCTGACATCTCAGCTATAAGTGATGAGTGTAATGTTTGTAAAATTACATTGTCAACAAAATATACAATAAAACATGACAATGCAACTACATGTAACTGATATAAACTATAGTGGATGTGTCATCTCACCAGTTCTGCATTTGAGGGGCCATGGAGGGCCTCTCTCTCTCTCTCTCTCTCTCTCACACACACACACACACACACATACACACACTCACACAGTGCTAGTTCTCTGTATTTCCTGTTGTTCTTTCACACAGACTAAGAAGGGTGCTGATGAAACTGACCTTCAAGACATCATGACTCGCTGTGTGCACCTCACGCCCCTACACCTACTCACTCTCCGTCTCAGGCCAAAACCTTTAGACCAGACAGGAGATCAGGCTCTACAACCTAAAATAGGCCTGACATCATATCCACCGCTCTGCACGAATCTAATCATCTCAGCCCAGTCACTGGAAGGCAGCCGTGTGACTGTGCTGTGGCGCACAAACAGAGCTTGTAAAGAGAAATCCTCTTTAAAATAAAGTCAGAGTAGAAAAAAGTCAGTTATGTCCCATTTTCCACTAGTACCTACTTGGCTCGACTCGGCTCGACTTGACTCGACTCGACTTGGTTTTCAGGCTTTTCCATTATGTGTTAGTACCTGGTACCAGGCACTTTTCTAGTACCTACTCGGCCAGGGGTTCCAAGCGAGCTGAGTCGAGCCAAAAATGTGACGTTGGCAGAAGGCAGGCCACTGATTGGCCAGGGCCTGGTGGCTGCACAGAAATCAACCCCGCGGAACAACGACGAGGTGCAGACATTTCTTCGTCTGGTGGCCTCCATAGTTGTTTTGTTTGTGTCGCATAACAAATGACGTTGCTGGAGTTTCGGCCGCGTTGCTATGACGACCCCACCCACGCTGAGGTACTCTGTACTCTGTTGTAATGGAAAACGACCAAAACTGAGTCGAGTTGAGTTGAGTCGAGTTGAGCCGAGTAGTTAGTGCTAGAACTGTGTAATGGAAAAGCGCCAATAGTGTCACTTACAAACCAGTAAATAATTCATTAAAATATGGTGAATCTGCCATAAGGCTGTCAATATGTTTCTTCAGGTAAAACACTTGTTTGCTGTCCATTTTTGTATATCTTCTGCTTTGAAAGACTGGGTGACATTCCTCAGCTGGAAATCAGGATGAGTGGACAATAATTTCTAAATCCCCTTTTTGTGAAAACAAAATCAGTTTTGCCATTTGTAAACATGGACATGCTTCCCAAGCAAGAAAAACTGAAAAAGAGCAAATATTGTCACTGTTCCTCAACAAGGAAACACAGGATGTATAATATAAAGATCCTGTAAGTTTATGATGGCCATCAGTTTAAAAATAAATTTGAACATCCTTTTTTTTCCTCAAAGAATTAGAATTTTTAAGCTTTTATGCTGATGATTCAGGCCGGAGAGTTTCATCCAAGCCTTTAAATACTCCAGCTGTCAGTCACCTCAAAGGTTATCGTCTAATAGAAAAATTTATTTTACCTTCAGAAGAAGAGGGCACCTGAAATAGTTCCTCCCACTTTGCAGCTCTACTAAGGGCTTGATCCCCCTTCACCCCCCGAGCCCTGTGTATTATGTTTGTCCATCAAACGTCATTTCTAAGTTTCCAGTGAACACAGCAAACATAAACCATGGCTTTATTTCTTTATTTCTCTGAGACCTACAAACAAACAGTACTTTGCTTATCTTAGGGTTTTATACCATCAGTTGGATAAATCTGGCAAGACATGACTAAGTGTCATTTTTCTCACAAAGTTTCACAAATTAATTAGTTGTTTAACAGAAAGTGGTCCTAGGACTAAAAACACACCCACCTCAAGGTAAAACTGTATGAAAATTCTGACTTCTCTTTCAGCAAAGAGGACAATGCCCAAGTTTCCAAGAGTCTCAGCTGAAGCAGAAATTGTGATGATGTGCTGTCCTTTTCTGACAGTTGCAGTTTGAAATATTAAACAATGGAATTAAAAATGGAGAGCTACAATGTCATGTGTAGGCTTTATGTGTACAGGGTATTTAGGCTATATGTATGCAATAATAATAATGCCAAAACAAATACATTACTTAAATCTTATAATGATATCTACCAATGGTCCATAATGCCCTGAGTAAATGAAACAAAACGCTGTGTACACACGTTTAGGGCTGGTGTGACAGTGATGGTTTTAAATGAACATAAAGACATACTGCCGTTAAAACAGAATTTATTTTTTCTGCCACTGTGCAATTCACTTTTTAACTACACCTCTTACGAAATTTAGGATTCCCTGCAGCTGTGGATTTTTTTTGTGTGTAATGCCTCTCATGTTGTTAAATACACAGCAACAATGTGAACACCTCTGTTAGTGTGACCTTTTCTTGATGATGATGTTTATTGAATAAATAAAAACACGATTTGTGGTAATGTGGCTTGTTTTTCAAATTTATACATTTTCTTACTATTTTGTTTGCTCTAGATTGTTTTTTCGTGTGTGTGAGTGTGTGCACGTGCAGCACAAAGAAACGCCAACTTACATTTTCCTTAACCTTGTATTGTAAAATGACAATTAATTGACACCTTGGACCTTGATCTGAGGTTTTAAGTGAAGTTGATTTATTTTGCTGATATTGTTGGCTGTGACACACCCACATCATCACACTGTCAAAGCTGCATTTTCCCTGTTGCTCTGAGGTTGCAAGGACATTGTTTTATGTGGAGACAGTGCTCACTTTCTTTGGCATCTTCCACAAGGTAAGTCAAAAATAGTGAACATTTTCTGCCAGAATGGTTGAGTAACAAAACCTTTTGTTTTTTTTAACAGCATTACTCCGTGCTGGGGTTTCAAATCTTTATTTATCTTTTTTTTTAGTTAAATCAATCAAAGTACATTTTGTCCTCACTCAGGTTTTCAGGTGGAAAATCTTGAACAAGATACTGGTTGTGTTTTACTCATATTTTCATTGAAAGCAACATTAATACCTCATTAGCTTTCACTGTGGTTGATGAACTCCTGAAATCATGACAAGGGATTTTTAACCAGGAAAACCAGGCAAATGCCTAAAAGGGGCAATGGTTTGGTTAATGTGGGGCTGAAATCACTGTGGGAAATGTCCTTAACCCTCATGTTGTGTTCCCGTCAAATTTGACCGTTTTAAAAGTTTTATCTCGGAAAAATGTAGTTAATTTGATCAGACTGACCTTAGATTCCATGACTTTGTCCACAAAGAGGATTTCAACACACAAAATAAATTGTATTGATTTAAATACAATTTTGTGTGTTTTATTCAACTTTTGTACACTCTTGGTGTTCCCGGTCAAAAATGACCGGTCATTAGAAATGAATGGGGGAGACGACAATTAGTGTATAAAAGTGAGCTCAGGTACATCCTCATTTGTCAGATGGACACACATACACACATTCACACACACACACAACACACTTACACTCTTTGGGTTCCCTTTCAACCACTACGTGAACCTTTGCCCAGCAGAGTTTCAACACCTGTTGGCAGCTCTCACAGAACAGCTGCAACGTAGTTTCAACAATACTGAACTTTTCTCGTATCTCTGGTATTTAATGCTTTTATGAGACCTTGCTCACGGTTCATTATGTGGCAGCACCATGGCAGGCCGATATACGGTAAGTGATTATATATTTGATCACCACACTGGTGAGGAGGAGAGAGGTCCAGGAAACTGGCAGTGAGGATGGATTAGAGGAGGAAGTGTCAGAAGATGAAGATGATAGAATATAATCCAGAGCAAGAAATAACTGATGTGAAAACAAGCGTAACGTGCCATAAATGCAATGCATATATTTGCAAGGTGCATGCAACAATCTGCACATATTGTCCAACATGTGCATGAGAAAAAACACAACTGAAGTTTGAGTTAACCCACTCCACCAAGTTTAGAATCAGATTTCAGTTTTTTTTCTGTTATCAGTTTTTTTTCTGTTATCAGAAAAAAAACTGATAGACTGGTAAACATTGTAATGTAATTGTTCGTGTTAGTAGTTGTTAACTTGTGGCTTTGAAAAAGACCACTCGACAACTTGCTGTTGCTCATATGAGCTTCATCTATAACTTGTAAAAGACATTCTCTTGTACACTGAGGCTTACACTGCTCAAAATGTGAAACACAGAGGCAAAACAACACGAGAGGGAAAACCCAGGGAAAAAGCATCTCTAACAAACAGCTACCCTCTAACGGATTATAAGTATTAAACCATTTTATAGTACTCATATTACAACAGTTGTTCTTTAATGTATTAAGATATTAATCTTGGAATATTGTGAAATTGTTAAGTGTAGTGTTGGGATAATTTCCTTTGTACACAAATAAAATCTTCTCCGGTCATTTTTGACCAGGAACACAAAAGGTGTTACTTTATGTGACTGTTTAAAAATTTTAAAAGTCGTTGGTAACTTTGACCCAAAGTAGTCTGTGATAAACAGTAATCTATGTTTCATCTGATTATTTCCAAATAATCCAGAAATTATGTTTTTTAGAACTTCGAATTCAAGATGTATAAGCTCAGATCAATGAGGCATACAGGTCCATGAATAACAAATAGAAATTCAAAACTTGTAATGTTCACAAGAACTTCAGTTGATAAAAAAATCTGACACAACAAATAGTGATAAAATATGTATTATTATAGTTTTTATGATGAGTCTTAATAGGAACGGTCATTTTTGACCGGGAACACAAAATTGTACCATGGCCCACTGAGGCAGGTTGCTAATACAGCTGCTGTACAAAGAGTGTGCAGCAACAGCACAGGACAGTGTCCTTCAGGCAGCATAAGGCAGAGCTGGGAACAGGAACCTTTAGATTAGACACCGGCCTGTACTTTTAAAATGAAATACAAACACAGAGAGTGGAATCTGTCAGCATTATGTACGAAAGGGCAAAGTGGGTCAGAGGTTTGAAAAAAGAGAGAGAAAGAGAAAAGCCTCTGTTCTGTAAGCCTCAATCGGAGAAGAAAACACACACAGAGAAAAAAAACTAGCAAACAAAAAAAGATTAATGGGAAAATAATGGAAGAACCCCCGAGAAGAGCAACAGGGAGGGATCCCTCTCTCAGGACAGACATGCAGTAGGAGTTGTGTGTACAGAATAGACCAACACCATAAATCACAGTTGATTATTATGATGACAGAATTACAGATGCACGAATATTGTAAAACCTAAGTGGAGGATGGATCCAGGAGGAAGCTGAGCAGCTTCAGGTGTCGCCCACTAACTACGATCTGAGCTGCGGGACCTCCTCACCGCCACAGAGACCTGGAGAGAGGACACACAAACATGAGGCAAGCACAGCACTCACACAGAGGGAGAGAGAGACACGATAATGTTTCGGGGGAGTTACATGCTGGAACTATTTCTGGGTGAACCACAGTCGGGCACAGCGGCTGTGAGCCGCATGACAGTCTTATTGTCACAGTGAGGTTGCCAGGGGCCTGTATCACAAAGCGAGACAGTAAAATGACTAATGAAAGCAATAAATATTTTTATAGATCAGTAGAATCATGTGTCCCCTCCGGGTTTAAAACAGAGCTTCTAACGAGCAGGGGGACAACGCACGACACTAAATACACCATGATGTATTCATCTACATTTTGGAAGTTTTTATTCCCGACAGGATCTCTTACAGTGTTGATGCTTTTACACCCTTATTCCATCATGGCAGCTCAGAATAACATGGAGCAACTTTGTGATGATAATTAAAAGTATACCCACTGTTCTCTTGGAAAAGGAGTAAATGTAATGTTGATTAGCTGCCAGTAAATTATAAATGCAACAATTTCCCCACATAGACCTCATCAGGCATTAATCTTCTCTCCACTCCAGCAGTGAAACAGTCTTAAGTTACTTTGAACTTTTTTATATGTCTCGCACATCCATGATTTTTGTTCATCTTGGGACAAAAAAGCAAAAGTACTCACACACTGTTTAAAAAAGACTCTGCCTGGAGAATGACGATCTACTAACCAAATCTACCTTTAGGTATCAACGTTTCATCTCACATTTTAAGTTTAAGATGAAGCTGCTTGTAATTAACAACTGCGCATGAAAGCTGAACATGAAAAGCCGGAGTTGTGAAGCAGGTCGTTCAAAGAGAGCCAGAAAAGTTTCTTTGTGATTTTTATTGTCATTTCCCAGGTTTGGTGCCTTTGTGCCCATTCAGAGACCAAAACCGAAACCTGTGCTAGAGCTGGAGATGCACTATTTTGTCAGTCTCTGCTTCAGCCTATGGTTCTCCAACGTGCTGTCAGACAAGATCCTTTCAGTCAATCACTATTAAAGCTGAAGATGAACTTGAAAAAATCCTATGGAGACTGGAGGAAAAACAGAATATAAACTCCACAGCCCTCCACAGAATCCTCTGAATGACTTTTTCATACACACTGCAACAGAGAATCAGGGGGCACATGTGACACTTTTTAAATTAAATGAAGTGGAGAAGTTCATGGGAAAAAACATCATCTAAAATGCTCTAACTCAGTATGTTAAGATGTCCTTCCAGAAACGTCTAACTACTTGTCCTTGGCTGTTAGCCGAAACCTTTGACTAAAAATTCTTGAAATCTCTTAACACATTTGTGAGACATCCTGATTCTTTATCAAATGACTGAATATATATGAATGAATATATAACCTTGCTAGGGATGATAAAAATACATTTAGCAAAGGGAGTGGGCAGCAAATCAGCCAAAACCTTCAACATGACAAGAAATATTAAAGCCTGATTTTGTATCTAGCAGTGTTCCTAAATAACAGTGTCCTCAGTTACAGAAACCAATACACCAATACAAAAGATGTATCCTCTGCTACAAAAAGATACATCATTTGCAGTTGAAAATTTGAAACAGAAAATTAGGTTGTCTGGAAAGCACAATGTTCATACTAAACCTATGTGCTCTGGATGTGTGGAGTTAATAGATGTAGATATTATCCAGGTTGCCATTGTCAGGTTTGAATTTTACTCATGGGAAGTAAAGATCAAGCTGCCTTTGCCTTCGCTGCTTCAATTTTTTTAACTTTTTTAATGATCTCTTGGTAGCACCAACAAGAGACATCTTCATTGAAATTAAATACCAAACTGGTGAAATACCCCCCAAAGAATACTAAAAATCTCTGTGTTATAATATTGTCTTTGTATGTCATTACATACACTATATCTTTAATAATGTGAATTTGCAGGTTGCCCTAGTCGCTCACACACCATTAAGGCTTATTTCAGCATCAGTTAGATTCCAATCCTGGGCTATATGTGCTATTAATGAGAGTGTGAACTGTGGTCTATGGTGTCACATTCATTCACCATGACCACCTCCATGTGTCTTTTATAGTGCAGCCTTAATGACCTGGAAAAAAAACACTACCAGTGAAGAAACATAAGACACATTTACAATTCAAAACATCTGGCAAAACCATTTAGTGTAATATGAATGTAATCGTCAGAAGAGAGAGTTAGACTATATGTGTTTTGCATATAAATGGACAGAAATATATGAGATACTCTACAAATGGGAGATAATAGCAGCAGCGTAAGAGGAGGGATTGATAACATCTCTGTCTACTGTCATTTTGAGCTTCTGCAGTTTTAAAATGACTTCGAGTAAATGGATGCAAGGCTGCAGTAGAGTTTGGAAGTGGTGTGTTTGAAGGGATGGTTATTGTGTCTGTGTCTGTATTTGTGTGTGTGTGTGTGTGTGTGTGTGTGTTTGCATGCGTGGGTGTGTGTGTGTGTGTGTTAAAGCAGAAAAAGACAGAGAAAGAGAGCAGAGACAGCTGGAAAACAAGGAAGATAGAGAGAAGTGACATGGCCTGATTGAAAGGCGTCACTGACAGCAGATGAATGGAAGAGTGCTGTCATGTATCTGAGGGTAGAACAGATACAGTATCTCTCTTCTCGCTCTGCGTGTCTGTTTGTTGTTCTTTCTTTGCTGTTTGAGGAGTAACAGCAGGGGCTGAGGAGAATAAGACGAGAGAACACGGACAGACTGTATAGAAATTGTAATCAGCAGAAAACTCTGCAGGAACATATCACAAAATGTACTTACCTACTTGAAATGGCATTAATTCATAATTAAGCTGCAAAGGAATGATTTTTCAGTGAGATGATGCTGGTCATGGAGATCACCTGGAGGTAATGAGATAGAAAAAATTTGATTAGAATAAATTGCCACGGGGATGTTTATTAATAAACAAAGATCAAGATTAAGATCAAGATAAGTATCAAAGTATACTAAAAGGCAATGGACACCCCATCAACACCCTGCTGCCGTCTGGCATGTGATACAGACGTATCCGGTACAGTTACACCACCTGACTGCAAAGTAGCTTCTTTCCTCAGACTGTTAGACTCCTCAGCTCATCCTCCATGAATCCTTCATCTTTTTTATGTGTAGCATGAAGGGACTGGAGCTTGTATTTTTTATATACAACTCTGTCTTGTATAATAATGATAAATAAATGTACCCTTGAATCCCGTCAATATGGAATCATAAGCACGTGACAATGTGCACAAGAGTATGAACCCAACACTTCATGCTGAACTGAGCTGTGAAACTGGATATGTTAGAGTCACATTTACAAAATCAAAAAAGACTTACCAGTGTTTCCCCTACCATTATGTTAGGGGGGCGCCCTGCCCCCCCAATGGCACCCCCCGCGTCTCTTACAGGTCATGTTAGTCGATGAAATTCATCTCTGGTTGGAAAGTCACTGATACATTATATACACAGCAGACATCCAGTTTTTCCATACCACGGCTCTTTTTTTGGAAATTGTATGATCGGTTCAAACAAACAAGAGTGCTGTGCATTCCCTCCCCTACGCATACTTTGATATTCACCTGAAAAAAAGATGACATATCGGCACCTATATTAGATGGACACACACTGCAATCACACATAGCAGCAAAATTGCAAGGTAATGTTATGATTGCTGTGTGTGCAGTCCAGTTGGTTTGGCAGGTAAAAATGTCTGTTTGAAATTTCTGCCTATGATCACTTTGATTTTAAATACATTTGATTGAACTACTGTCCCTCTCTGACTGGTGGTCTCTTGAGCACCACTTGAGTTTTGGGCTGGCCTGGGCATGATGGTTCAGGAGATCAACTGGTTGAAGGAGGAGGTGTTGCAGAATGAGACAATCAGCTGCACTCAAATGGCAAACGCTCCATTTCCCAATTCGAACACCTCATCTCTCTGCACCATGTGGAATCTGGCCTGCTGGATTTCCAGGAAACCCTCGGTTCCTGCAGGGTTTTTGTATCACCAAATAAGAGTGGTTTGTTTCACTAAATAAAAGGTCTGCTGTTGTGAAGTCTCAGTAGACAAATATCAATGGTCACTAGATGGTAAAAGCAGCAGTGACCTGAGCTGAAGTCAGCTCAGTAGTCGGTGGTCCCCCCCCCTCTTCCACTGCTGTTCCAATGTTTTTGGCGGGTGATGAGGTGGGATGGCAAGGTTTTGTTTTCACCCCTCTCCCGAAATCATTGTACTACTTTCAGTATACACTGATATTTAATTGTGAGATGAAATACATAATTTTTACATCCATACACTATAGATTGTTTAAATAGGCCCTTTAGCAGCAAGCCTTTTATCTCCTTTAAACACAGGACTTTTCACCTCAGGGCGCACGGACAGTTTGGAAGTCCTGTTGAGAGGTTTCCTCAGAGGAAACTTATAGTTGTCTGGGATGTTCAGAAGTTTTACATATCAATTCAACAACTCAGATATACTACCAAGAGCAGATGAGTTCCGTTTTACAAGCAAGAGTGTGATGATATGTCAGCTGGTTAAAAAAATATAGAATGAAAGCTGAAATCTGAATAATACACCATCAAAGGGACTGAGGAAGACACACTCATTCTTGGCACCAGTTGAGCATTCTTAAAAGGCATGAACCCCTCCAATGGCCTCTTCCCTAACTTTAGTATACAAATATCAGTTGAAGTTTTTGTGTAAAATATAGGACAGTGATGGTGTGTGACTACAGGTCTCTTATCATGTATGCACTCTTGTCAGTTTGAGTAGTATTCATAAAGGCAGCTGCATCAGTAGCAGTAATGTTAATAGTACTCGCAGTACTTGCATGTAAGACATCAGTCTGCATTCTGTCACGTCAATGTGAGCTGTTCCTCTCTAGGATCCAGCCCACTTCCCTTCATTCATCCTGTCTGTCAAATGAGCCAACAGTCATTTAACCGTGAAGGAAAACTAATAACCCAGATAATCCTGTGAAAAGAAAAAAAAAAAGAACAGATTTTGTTTATCTCGTCTTGGCGGGGTGTTTGAGAGTGATGTCCTGCTTTCCTTCGTACATTCTTTGTTCTTTTGTTTGCCTGCGTGTTTATCAGATTGCATTGTGGGACGGGTGACAGGAAGACAAAGATAAATGGGATGTTTTGATCACTGTTTGTGGTGCTAATGTGTTTTAGTCACTCAAATAGTCTCAGTGGAAATGGAGTTAATGAGCACTCTTGTGTATAGGAGGTGGATTAAAGTTATTATGTTGTGTAGGGATGAATAATGCATGTTTGTCCGGGGCTGCAGTGCTCTTAAAACAGATCCTCCTCTCTATCAGGACAGCAGCGAGTGTCACGCTGCTTCTCCTGGCTTTGGCTTTGTTGTGAGGGTGAACGGTGCAACTTACACACACACACACACACACGCACACACATATACATACAGGAACACCTGCACATACAGGCATGAAATAACAACTGCAAAAAGCCTGCATTAAGTTTGGAGCACCAATTATCATTTCCACCATCTGGATGAGTGGGACATGAAACGGCTTGCAGTCACCGAGAATAGCGGTGAAAAATAACAGGTGATTTGCGGTGCTCATGTCTCATTTCTTAGTATTGGACCCCTGTTAGAAGTTTTGAAGCGGTACGGTCCACCATACCCCGGCCAAAGCATCATTATGCTCTTTAGATCTGAGAACTCAGCAATTTCACAAATTTCTCTCGCTCTGATGAGAAGAAATGTTCTCTCTGATCAGAGCAGAGAATCACCTCTGAGCACAGTTTTGATGTTGGGCTATTCCATTAATCTGCTGTAGCTTCATACTGTATTTCACCTACACTGCCTCTTTGGTTTGCTTAATGAGCTGGTTTTATTATTCACATCTCCTCAACCCAGCACTTTAATGATGCCAAGGTTGATCAATTAACACACTTTTTAAAATAATTTGAAGACATGCAGAGGCGGAAAGGGTGAGGAGAATGATTGATTCAAGTGATCTGTCAGCAGTGACAGGAACACAGCAGCACTGAAGAAGCTGTCATATTGCACTGTGAGTTATTCATCAAGGCTGTCAGGTTCAGCTCTCAGGCCAAAACACAGTTTTGTAGTTATCAAGCTGAGACCCTGAGCACCAAAAAAACCCGAACCTGGAACTGAAGAGAAATTAAATGTAAAATACACATAAATAACTTCATGATAATGCCCTTCACATTTGTACATCTTGTAGATTCCTTTTAATGCATGATGATATGCCTGCCCATTGTTAAATATATTTAAAGATAGCAATAGGGGACATTCAGCCTCCTTCACATGATGCAATAATTTGTGATACATTTCAGCATCAAGGAAGTGCCCTGAATGTTCGTTTTCTTTTAACTTCCTGTCTGCACCCAAAGTATAAATGTGCTGCATTGCTATCTGCTGCTGCTGTTCCCCTTGTACCTATATTTGATCAAATATCTAAGCAGATTTATAAGATAAAGCTTAAAGGACTGACAGGGCTGGAAGAACTTGAGAGACTTTGTTCTACAGCAGTCTGACAAACTGTCTGCTGATTATGCAGAGTTCTGGGATCACCTCAAAGTTCAAAGTATCTTTATTGTCCCTCACAGGCAACTCATACAAAACACACAAAAACACCTAAACACTGTGGGACAACCAACAAACAACAGGACAGGACAGGCAGGTGGACAGTAGGAAGTCATTTCAGCAGTGTAACTAAACAGTATAAAGAGATCTGAACAATTTATAGCTGCTCATCTCACTGTTAAAATAGATACTGTGATTGAATAATATTTGGTGAAAAACAGTTCTCCATGGAGACTTATTTGGTTTTAGTTACATATATTATTTTCTATATTATATATTACACAAACTGCAGATAATTCAGCAGCCTGCAGCACCCTGTCAGGACCAAGACCTTTTGACTGTTTATTAAAGCCAGCAATAACAAACAAAACAGGAAACAGGACAAACAAAAAGAGTAGGTGGTTCACATTAGGTCAGTAAGTTTATAAGAACGATAACAAAGTGACATTTTAGTCGCCTCAGGGGTTTCATGGACATACAGGTCCATGACACTTATAGTTTCTATGCTTAGCCTAAACAGGTCTTGGACCTTTAGAAAATTAGCCTGTTGGAGGAGCACTTTCATGTACATCCAGTATGTCCGTTTTGTTTTATAAGTTATTAGGGTTATCTGATTTTAACTCGGGGTGACGATCATGATGAACATGTATCCAGAATGCTAATACTTTGGGATATTGGGTAGCTGTAGATTTGACACACATGGCCACACCTTTATTTGGGTAACAGTATCTTCTATTGGATTCAAAATGAACTCTTTATAGAAAAACCTTGTGTGAGGGTTGAATTAGGCCTAGAAGCCTGGCTTAGGTTTGTAACTCCACCCAGTAATAGGTGGGGATAGATATGCCTGCCTTTAAAAGGCCAGGTGAGGGTGCAGCATTTCCTTTGTCTGAGGCCTCTGGTGAGCCGTGTTTTGGTGTGTGCAGGTGAGGGAAGATTTGATTTGGAGAGAGAGAGAGAGAGAGAGAGAGAGAGAGAGAGAGAGAGAGAGAGAGAGAGAGAGAGATTTGATTTTTAGAAATACCTTTATTTACAGCTATGTTTACTTTACAAAAACATATTAGAACTTTTTACACTCAGATCAGATTCACATCAGCACATTTCCTAAAGTAAATTTTCCTTCTGCTACCGAGCACAGCACCCCCCCATAACCCCAGATTGACTGGAACCCCTCCAGGTCCTGAGCAGCTCTGTAAAAGCTGAACTCCAGCAACAGTCTGGCCTTCAACATGTTTACAAAGAGAAGTTTTACCGCAATGAGCACAGATTGTTCCACCTTCCTCCTCCTGCTCACATACACCGCCACCTTCGCCTGCCCCATGAGGAAGTTTAAAAGCTGACATTTATGCTTTTTCTGACGAGTGTATTTAAAACCACAAATAAAGACCTGCTTAGTGAAACATTCGTCAAAAGCACTAAAAAACTCCCTCAACAGATCAAACAGGTGTGTCAGACGAGTGCACTCTAAGAAACAGTGGAACACCGTCTCCCTCTGACCACAGAAAGGACACTTGTCTTCCACAGAGGCATTGATCACAGAAAGAAAAGAGTTCACTGCTACAATGCCATGTAGGATCCTCCACTGCAGGTCAGCATGTCTCTTTGTCAGAGGAGGTTTGTAAAGAGAAGTCCAAGCCGGTCTGAAGTCAGAGCTTAACCCCAGATAAGTCCTCCACGGAGTATCCGTGCGTCCACTCAGTGTGCTCCGGTTTAGAGTCTTTACCATCAGTTTGTACAGAGTCTTTCCTGAGGCACTGTCCAAAGAAACACCTTCACAATCCAGTAAAGGCCCAGTACAGTTTTTAAGATCAGGAACCACCCTGATGACAGGATATGAGTCAGTGGGGTTTGGTGCCAACACGCCATCACTAAAACCAGTTAATAAAAAACGTTCATGCTCGGCCAGCTGCTGCTTCCAGTGTTCCAGTAGCTGATTTATTAGGCGTGTGGACCTGACTCCCAGGCGAGCAGCCAGCCCCACCGGATCATCCAATCGAGGTCCAGTTAACTCCATCACCTGTCCAAGAGTACAGACCTTTGCAGTAAGGAACCTTTTTGACAGCGCAGGCCCGACCCAGACCGGAGTATCCAAGTGTCCTCCGAACAACACTGGCTCCTACAGGGAGTCCGTCCGTTCCCGTCTCTGCTTCCTCAGCAGAGTCCACACCGTAAACACGCTGCGATTAAAACCTGGCACGGACAAATCGCTCACCTTCTTCCAGTCCATTAAAAACAAAGGCGCACTCAGTCCCAGTCCACCGACTCTCTGCAGAATACAGTAGGCCAGGGGTCTCCACACCAGGTCCTTGGGCCCAGAGAGAAGCCTCTGTATGAACTGGAGACGAAAAGCAGCAGCCCTACTGGCCAGGTGGACCAGCCCCTGCCCACCTTCTTCTTTAGGCAGGAAAAGGACACTCTGAGGAACCCAATGCAACTTATCCCAGAAAAAATCCACTAACACTCTTTGAATGCGCAACAGGAGAGAAGCTGGAGGATCAACACAGGTCAGCCGATGCCACAGAGCAGAGGAAACCAGATTGTTAATGATAAGAACGCGCCCTCTGTATGACATCTTGGGTAAGAGCCACGTCCACTTGCTAAGACGCCCTTTAACCTTTTCCAAGACATTTTCCCAATTTCTTTCTTGAAACTTTTCATCATCTAAGAATACTCCAAGGTACCTCATTCCTCCTTTTTTCCACACTAGACCTCCAGGTAGACTAAGCCGATCCCTCAGTCTCTCTCCCACCATGACAGCCGTACTTTTTGCCCAAGTTCACCCTGGCAGAAGATATAACTCCAAACTGAGTAACAGTTTCCATTAACAAATCAATGTCCCTCTGAGTTGTTAACCATGACAATGACATCGTCGGCATAGGCCGACAGTTTAAAATGAACATCACAGCCAGGAAAACAGACACCACACAAACCTTTTCGTAGTCTATGGAGCAAGGGTTCAATGGCCAGAGAGTACAGCATGCCAGACAGGGAACATCCCTGCCTGACCCCTCTCTGAACACTAAAAGGAGCGCTCAGACCACCGTTAATTTTCAGAACACTCTCAATGTCACAGTACAAAACACGAATCTTGGCTAAAAAACCTGAGCTGAACCCAAAGGCGGCTAAAGTCTGCCATAGGTACTGGTGTTCAACCCGATCAAAAGCCTTTTCCTGGTCTATAGAAATCAGACCAGTGTCTACAGCCAATGAACTGGAAACCTCCAAAACATCCCGAATTAGAGTGACGTTGTCACTGATCAGTCTGCCAGGAACACAGTAAGTCTGGTCAATGTGAATGACGGAAGCCATCACCTCTCTCAGTCGGCGGGCCAGGACCTTAGACAGAATCTTATAGTCAGTACAGAGCAAAAGACACCGGCCTCCAGTTCTTCAGCTCTTGCAGATCTCCCTTCTTGGGCAGCAGAGTGATGACGGCCCTCCTGTGCATGCAGCTCAGCCAGGGACAGTCCAGCCTTCAGTTTTAAGTTGTCTTCAGGATCGACCTGCGGGAGGTCAGCATGAAAAGTGCTGGCTCACCTCTGGATTGTCTGTGGAATTCACTCATGTAAAGATCTGCATAGAAACTGGCCACAAAACTCCTGATCTCAGAAGACCCTGAGATCGAAGATCCACCGCTGGACCGCAATGAGTGAATTACCTTTTTTTGTCCATTCTTTTTCTCTAGCCCAAAAAAGAATTGAGACGGGGCATCCATCTGAGAGACGTCCAGAAAACGTGACCTGACCAGAGCTCCCTGTGCTGTAACACCCAGCAGATTGGCCAGAGCCACCTTTTTAGATGTGAGGGACTCTAACAACCCTCGATCTCCTGTAGAATCAACCAAACCCTGTAGTTCTACCACTTCAGTTTCCAGATCCCTCATAGACCGGGTTATGTTCCTGGTGACATTGCGAGTGTACTGCTGACACAACTGTTTGATCTGACACTTACCAAAATCCCACCACTGCTGAATACAGTCAAAGTCAGCTTTACAGTGTCTATGGATGCTCCAGAAATATGACAAAGCAGCTCTAAAGGCCTTGTCATGTATCAGAGCAATGTTAAAATGCCAATACGCACTATTCACTCTGACGTTCCTAATCTGGACAGAACAAAACACAAGACAGTGATCAGTGAAGCCGACTAGACTTATGTGACATGATCTAAAAGCACTGAGGTGATGTTTAAAACAATACAAACGATCCAGCCTGGCCAGAGAGACCACCTGATCCTTTACGTGACTCCACGTGTACTGCCTGTGATCCTTGTTAAAACTCCTCCACACATCCACCAGCTCGTGTGCTGCAGTTAGCTGGTTGAACCTGTGAGATGAGGCAGGATGAGGCTCCTGGTGATTCCTGTCCATCCGTGGGTTCTCTGTACAGTTGAAAATCACCTCCCAAGAAGAGATATTCATCACTGCTGCACTTTTTGAGAGTATCACACAATACATTTAACACATATAATCTTTGTACCCTGTTGGTTGGTACATAGATAGTAATAAAAACCAGTGTCCTGTTTTCATACTGAGCTTTAACCTTTCAGTAAAACACCCTCAATAATTTCCTCCACTTCGCATTGAGAAGGCAGGAAGCTTCTGGAAAAAATAATCCCCACCCCACCACTACAGCTGGACCTATGGCTAAGAAAAACGTCCCTGCTCCACTCACTTCTCCACTGGATTTCATTGTCTGAGGTACTGTGTGTTTCCTGCACCATTAACACATCTAGCTTTTTAATATCGATCACTTTAAAGAGAGTCGCTCTCTTTACAGCAGCCCTCGCTCCATTCAAATTTAAAGTGCCTACTTTGAAGTCACTCATTTGGAGGGATGGATGTAAGAAACAAACATACAGAGAGGCACATGACAAGAAGAGAGACGTAAAGAGGAATGCCTGTTTAAACATCATCATTGTCGGAGGCCCGGTCTAATACAGCCTGTTCCTGAAGCACTCTCCCCGGGCAGGAGCGGATCAAGTGACCCTCTGCCCCACAACCAAAGCACTTCATAGTTTCTGACGTAGCGAAAACCATGTAGTTGAAGCCCTCCACCTTAAAGTTGAAAGACAGGTTCAGTTCCGCTGTGTTATCTTTTAAGATCATGAAAACCTGCCTTCTGTGAGAAACAACATGTTTCAGTAACGGAGATTTGCAGCCCAGGGAAACCATTTTAATCAGGGAGACTACCTGTCCATACCTGGAGAGCTCTTTGATCAGAGCTTCGTTTTTAATAAACGGCGGGGCATTAGAAATGATGACCTTCTTGGCCGGACTGACCAGCGGGAGAACCGGAGTAACAACTCCACTTTCCACCGCTACACCAACTTTAGCCAGGCTCTCTAGGAACATGACAATCGCACCGTTCATGCGGGAAGCAGACTTCACGCTGTCACAACCCACCACCTGTCCGACCGCTAAACTGGCCTCCTCCACAGAGCAGCCGACCGCCGGCACTAGCTTGATCGCATGCCGGCGTGTCAGCTTCTCAAGCTCCGCATCAGCGTCTAGCAGGGGCATGCTGCCCAGCCGAGCCGGGAGCCCCGCTACCAAACCTACCTACACCTGAACTACAGTCAGACTCAGTCAACAACACTGTAGGACACAAAGAAAAGAAGAGAAAAACTCATAAAGAGTAAAGAAAATTAGAGTCTCACTCACACCAACACAACGCGGCCGAAACTCCTCACAACTCCACCAGAGAGAGAGAGAGAGAGAGAGAGAGAGAGAGAGAGAGAGATCTTTGCAGTCCTGTGAATCTGTAGGCTGTGGATGCTTTTCTCAAGAGGTAGGCTGTGGCTAAATTAAACTTAGCTCTTTCCCTGTGCTCCATAGTAATATGTGTTTCCATCTGACAGGAAGACTGAGGAGTGCACCTTGTTGAGTTTTGACCACTGAGCCAGACAGAGCCAGGGGATTCCATAGTAGGCCCCCTACATCCTTAAGAATGAAATGTATTTAAAGGCAGTGTAGTTGGGCTATATCCTAATGTATTAACACATTTTTTAATAGTTGTCACTTCTATCAGGCCCAGATTCAGACTGCTGTTTTGCCTGAGTTTTTTTTTATTGGCTTGAATGTATTTGTTTTACAAGTTGTTTTATTTAATTATCTATATACATCCTTTCTTGTTCATTTTGTTTTACTAGAACCAACTGATTTTAAATTGTTTTTATTTTTAGGTAGAGGGCCAGTCTGTGGGGAGTAGTCTCGCTGGGGTCACACTATTGCATGCTATGTGGTTATATAAATGGTGGCGGTCACTTAGTCATGTCTGAACTAGCTCATGTGCAGTGCAGAGTTTAAAACTTTGTAGCGTTTGAATTGTTTCCGAGTGGGCACCAGGTGAGCACACGGTGTGAATATTAGCAGACTGCGATAGGATCTCCCCACAGCGAGCACTCTGCCCTCGTTTTAAATTTTTATCATAGTTTTCAGTTGGTGCTATCTAGTCTAATTTTTTATATTGGTAGAATAAAGGCTATTATTCATACTTATTTGAGCGCCTTTGTTCTTTTAGGCTTGGTAGCTCTTAACACTTCCTGTTTTTAATTATCTTGGTTTAAATAAACTCATTTTTTTGTTTGAATGCATGTCTGCCGCTCTTCCTTTTTGAACTTGTTTTAATTATTTGTGTCACCACTCAGTTTTAGTAAGTTATATTGCCTTGAGGGTTAGGATTCTGACCCCTCAGGCCCTTTTACACTCTGAGTTGGGTCACACTTGCTTATATTCTCATGTTTTTCCTCTGTCAGACTGCTTCAGCTGCTAAACCCTGACTAACAGTTGAACTGGTCTCACTGCTCTCTGTGCTCCCAGAGCCTTCAGGCCCACCAGGCTCAGATCACTGACTGCTAACAGCTCCAAATGAATATTTTGTTATTTTAACATCAGCCAAAACAAGTTTCAGAGACTTGTAACTTGCTTTAGTTTTGTAATGCACAATATTGAACACAATGTCTGCTTTTCTTTGGGCCATAGCTGTATGGTGGGTAGTAAGACATTTATCATTTTAAAACATAACATTATACTCTGGAAAGTTGTCAACAGTAATGTATGTATATGTGATTTGTTAATGGTATTGTTTAGATCATATAAAACACTGGTGTCATATTTTATGAGGAGGGGCTGTGTATTTGAGGTACACTGATAAGCCATCTGAGCCAATTTGTCACATTAAATATGATTTTAGCAACTAACGCTAGCTTACCAAAGCTAAATTGGTATTGGCATATACAGTATGTCGGCGCTAAGTAACAAGAAAGGTGAGCAGGAAAATGGCAAAAATATGAGATCATTTAGACAACAGTGCTTCCTGTCATTAAAAAGTTTGTTTATAAGACCGTGTCTCATTCATGTGTTCAAATTTCCCTCGATATACTTTACTCGGTCACAATTCTTTCAGAAAAGGATCCATATGTATTTATTTATAAAACTAGAATATCAGATCAGGTCAATATGTGATTCTTATCATACTCATCAATCAGTATCAATAGGTCCAGTATTAGAAAATCTAGTGGTTATTTAGGCTTGATAGTATTGGATGGAAAGGTTCTCTGTACAGTAGCACTGAAGTGGCTCCATGTAGCCTATGTATCATGTATCCGAGTGCATTCCAATTTAAACAGAAGCATCAAAAGAACATGTAAAGACTGTATTATTTACAAGGTTTTCAAAAAAAAGGGAAAAAAAAAAAAATCAAAGTCATCATTAACATCATACAGAATCACTAGCCAGACCAAACGCCCTCAGAGAGGCCTCCGTTCTTCACAGTAGAAGGGGGTGATGGAGCTGCAGGGAGGATCGAAGTGTGAAATGAACATCTACAAGTGTGTTGAGTGTGATGCAGGGAATTAGTCTCTGTCCTGGCCCAGCAGCAGGGAGTGAGAGTATCGGGTGGAGCTACAGGGTTGATCCAGGACCCCCCACAGAGAGCGGCTTCTTCACCATCTATCAGCCCCTGGTGGCAGCTCTCCTGTAGGGTGAAAACCGAGCTGGAGCTTCCTCACCACCTGCAGGACCACCACCACCAGCAAAGAAGCCAGAAAGAGGAGAAATGTGGAGCGGGAGCACAGGAAGATTTTCACCTCACCTTTATTTGCTTACGTCTTGATGCATGACAAAAACAGAATGAAACTGGCAAAAATGAACGAAGCTAAATAGCAATTCATAAAAGAAAACTGTCTACCGGGAAGCAAACCATTAATCTAAAATACAACCGGTGTGGATTTTCAGGCATAACTGCATATTGGCTATGACTCCTCATTTGTCTAGATGCCGCAACAGTAAGCTATCATTTACACATCTGTATTATTCACAAACCCATTCCCCTGTTGAAATAGATTTTCATTTTATTTACTGCGGTGGTAAAAACAGAGAGAAAAATAAGCTTTTTTCTCTGGTGAATTATCACTGTAAATCTGGGGAGTAGACTGTATTTGCAATTCAAAAGATTGATTTATGTCGATAAACGCTGCTTTATTATGTCCGTGGGGAATCACTGTCTTCAATCACTTTGGAGACAGTCATTTTGGAAACGGACGGAAATATCAATATACTGCAGACAAGGAACACAGTGCTGATGAGTCAGCAGAGCCAGTCCTGCCTCATTCTGAGAATATACAGTCCATCAGGAGAGAAAGTGAATAAGGAGAAGCTGGATCCGGGAAAAGTGAGAAGAGAGAGAGGAGAACGTGTGAGAACTAATAAAAGGAAGACATTCAAGGAGGTACAGAAAATTTTAATTCAAAGTGCACAGAATTATTGAGTCTGCCTCACAAATCTAAAGACAACAGCAGGTTGACAACAAATATAAAAAAGAACCACTATATTCCCTAGATTTTCAGTATGCATGACGATATCCAGTGGCAGGTGGAAGCAAGTTAGGTCCAATAACAGAGACGCTCCTTCCTTCAGCTTCTGCAAAATGCCCTGGTCCAAAAAGGACATGTTGTTCCTCCATTATTGGCCTGTTCACCAAAATATCTCCACTACTACTACTCTAAACTCCATTTAAAACCCTTGGATTAGACCAGTTTACTCATTAGTTCCAAATTAATATCCTGTTAAAGGTGCAGTACCAGGAGGTTCTATATATGACAGCCCAATGTGACCATAATACATCTACAGCAGATTGATAAGCTTAATACCTAAGAATCCATCATTTAAGTAGCAGGTAATCATCACCATTGATTTCATTTACACCTCAGTTAAGCTTGATTTCTACACAGGGAATCTCATTTGAGGTTATATTAGAGAGAACACTCGATTAGACAGGACACGGATTGATTCCATCTCCATAAAAAAACAATAAATCTTTTGAAAATGAATTGTAAATCAGATTGCTGCATATTTAATTTTAACGTCATGACATAAGTATATATATATATATATATATATATATATACACACATATGAAGAAAGATGACACATAGGTAATTTTGACTGTTACATGAAGTACCAAAGAATCTAATATTTCTTTTTATGTTTTTTAATTAAATCATAAGACTATAAAGCATGCGGACAGTTAAAACAAATCTTCACTGTGGTTCCCGTGTTATTCTGTAATAACACAGTATTATTAAGGGTGTGGGCTGGATTATAAAGTATCCACTTTTCTTTGTTTCCCGTTTCCACTCATCTGCTCACACCGCTCATTCCAAACCCGTCAACAGGAACTCCATGGTGAATCATGTTGGACTGCTCCAAGTGTTTCCCAGGAGCCCACCTGGTCGACATTGATGGGCCTACTCTCATCATCATATCCCTCCATGAGTACTGTTGTTCATGCTGGCATCAAAATGTTTCAGAGTAAGACCTGGGTTAGTAAAGGACAAATTCAACTCAGCTGCTCAGGCTCTAGCATAGCTGAGATGCAATGTTGTTTTCTCTGATCCCACACTGTATCTCTGCCAGCATTGCTCATGGATTTTTAGCCGCCTGTATGCTTTGATGCCTTCTACAGTCCTGATGATTTGCTCCCAAGTAGATAATGGGCCCAAATGTTTCACTGTGTATCACCTGTTAGGACTATTCCTGGCTGTTCCTGTTGTTTTTGTTTCCTGTTTAGGAAATAAGCTGGTCCATGTCAGCCTCGCTGCCTCACCTTCTGTCTCCTTGGCCAGTCTTGTTCTATATCTATCATCAGACACGGGGGTGTTTTGGATGTTAAATCTCTGGCAAATAAATTCACACCATGATTTCATGTTATTAAATCAGTTACATTTTTTATGCTTACTGAGACTTGAATAAGTCCAGGTGACTCTGAGGCATTAAATGAAACATGCTCCTGGTTTTAATTATTTTCACTGGCCTAGGCTTTCAGGCTGTGGAGGTGGACTGGCTGTGAGTCACAGAGATCATTTTAAATTTATAAACTTTTCCTAGTTTGAATCACTTGGATATATGTGGTGTGTGTATGACAAGGCCCCTGTACTTTGTTTTAATCTACAGAACATTTAAATATTCTGTAACACACACACACACACATATATACATATTATATAAAAAATAATGTCATACCTTCCAATATGTACAGTCTGTTTTATTATTGTTGCTGAGGGTTAAGACTTAAGACTGAGAGAAAAAGAGCAGTGGACACACTGACAAGGCCATCAACCTGTTTCACGGTACTCGTGTAAGTAATGTGTGTCAAAACACTTTATTTGGAAGAATGTACTTTTTGCTAAACTCCACAAAAGTCCAACAACAGAGCCAGTGTCCTGCCTCCTGCAGTAAAGTGCACTAATTAGCTCAGATTGCTTTGTATCCACTTCTGGCTGAAAATACTGCTGCACACAAACAATCCTTTTCTTCCTCTTTGAGAGTGAGCTCTTTTGAAATGTTACAGTACATGAGCATAATGGTAATGATGGTCAGTGACCAATCAAAGCTGATGGCTGGGAAACAGCAGTGTTTCATGTTTTGACCTTTTTTTCCCGTGTCATGAACCAAGACATAAACATAAACTTTCTATCACACTATGCGTGGTGTTAAAGGTGTTGCTCATACTACCACACTGAATTATGTCCAACTCTGCACATCCCCTCACCTCTACCAAGTCTTTGCTTGTTTTGGTTAATGGCCTACAGCTTCACTGTTTTAGTTCAGTCTGACTACTCTCATAGCATCGTTTCCAGCAGCAGGCTGTTTTCAGTAAAAAGCTCTAAAAACCCTCTGTACACTACCTGCCCAGCAACAGCAGACAGACAATTTAAACAATAATTTAAATACTAAATATAAAACACATCATACCCATATCATTCCCACATCAGTCCTGGTGTAGTCACTACAAAAAAAAATATAATTTCAGTGTTGTGTGGAGATACACAGCTCTATTTCAGTCCTGTAATGGCAGAGTTTAGCTATAATGATTGTATGTTTGACAGAAAGAGAAGAGTGAGACAGACCAATAACAGCACAGTGTTTATATCTGTGTGTGTGTGTGTGTGTGTGTGTGTGTGTGTGTGTGTAAAGCGACAAAGCAAGAGTGAGAACAGACGAGGTATTTACTGAAATGAAATGAGGCCATTTTGGGTGCAGGTTCCAGAAAGTGAAAGAGAATCGAGCCCTGCCGCTCTGTTATTTGATTTAGATGCCTTTATGGCCAGACATAACCTGATCAGTTTGCTCCATCACTCTGCTGTCTCCCAGCTTTATGAAACCAACATCTGCCCTCTTACTTCTCCTCATTCATCCTGTTGTTCCAGCTTCTCCTATTTTCTGTACCATCCTCCCTGCTCTGAAATGGATGAACAAAAAAAGAGAGAAAGGCACCTTGCAAATGACATGCAAACTGTGCTCTTGATCTGAAGACTACATGTGTTGATGGCAGAGTAAGTCACATGTTCACCTGAGGAACAGGCAGAGTGTCCTTTTTTAAAAGACTGACATCACATCTTGGCATCAAGATCACCTTTTTTAGCAGTCAAATGATGAACTCTAAGGTCATTAAATATGGAATAAACGCAAAACATTACTGCATTAACTACAGATCCTCTGACTCTTAGACATACAGTTCAGCTGTAGGAGGCCAACAAAACATTATCTCTATCAAACACAATAAAGTAGTACTTGATATTAGGCATTTAGCATCAAACATCCCAGTATGTTTCCAATTTTGAAAAAAAAAAAGTATGCCAATAATATGCCAGAATACCTTTGGAACCTGAAAGCACATCATATGTCAAGACAACAGCAGTGTCCTAACCGTGACCCCTGTGTACTGTACTTTATTTACCTTTCTATGTGGACAGTACTGTCATTCAGTGTGTATTGCTCAAATGTCTGGATCCCCTAACGGTTAACTCTATTCTGCTCTGAGACTGGCCCGGACAGATGAATAGATAGACGGAGGGATGGACGGATTGGAGAGGTATTCCGGCTTTGAACTCAGGAGCCTCTCAGGGGCCACTTTTAGCGCGTCTGACCATGAAAGGGAGAGAGAGCGAGCAGACATAAGTGAAAAGAGCAGGGCCGGTGGGTCTGCAGGAGGCTGGGGGGAGAGGAGGAGAGAGACTGACACACATTTGGCCAGAGAGGTTGATTTAAAGGCAGGCAGATTTGCAGGCAACTACACGCAGCTGGCAGGTGGAGGGAAGGGCATGCAGAAATATCAGCCAGCAAACAGGTTGCCGGGGATCAGGCAGAAAAGAGTGAGAGATGCCAGACAACAGCAGTCAGATAATGAAATTGATTGCAGGGCACTGATGGGTGAAGGTGGTTTTGGCTCGCCCGTCTGACAGGACTAATGGCCGTGATGTGAGTTTGATAAGTACTGCTATTACCGTTGTTTATTTTAAAATGGATGCATTTTTCTGCCACTTTCATTATTCATAATTTAAAAGCCCAGCCCTTGAGGTAAAGTAAGCACAAGAGTATCCTCACCAGAAAAAGACAGAATACTCTGGCAAAGGAATAATTTACCACTTTCCAAGTATCTGAGGGTCTGGA
Organism: Scortum barcoo; assembly: GCA_023238725.1. Classification (NCBI taxonomy): domain Eukaryota; kingdom Metazoa; phylum Chordata; class Actinopteri; order Centrarchiformes; family Terapontidae; genus Scortum; species Scortum barcoo. Next base: position 26,616,420 of record CM041554.1, read on the forward strand.
GAGATTACTGCTCCTTTAGCATCATAGCTGGAACAATTAATGGATTTATTAGAACCACATTCTGGAACTAATGATCGTTTTAATAGAGTCATTCTGAATGTAACCGCAGGATTATCACAATCCCATAGCTACATGATTTAGCACCAAAGACAGACAAAATGTAAGAGATAAGAGAGATAATGGCAACAGAGACAGAAGGAATAAACACACTATTTATAGATTCCACTGGCACAGCCTCCATGAGGGGGTGGAGTTTGCTCAGTTTCCAAACTTTTCAAAATTTTAAAGAGGATGGAAAATTAATTACTAGAGCCCATGGGCTACTAGGTCTGTAATTACTGTGCCTTCCAGTTTTATACGTATAGCCGCCATACATCAGCATGTTAAGGTCTCTGACATTAGCATTTAACTTAATTCACTTTGTCTGTGCTGAGGCCATTAATTTAACCAATGAAAAGTCATTACCAGAGGTGCTCCAGAACATGTGCAGTGTTACCCGGGAACGCATGAAAAGCTTTGTGTTATAAATTCATGAAATTGTTACTTAAAGATGAGCTCTATGTGTGATTAAAAAAGAACATATGAACAAAACTGCTTGTTGACCCGTGTGGAGAAATGCACTTCTGGTGTGAACAGGCAGGCTGCTGCTCGTCTGAGAATTGTGTTATCACAGCACTTCAAAGTGCGACTGCCTCCACTGTGTCCCTGCTGTTACTCTTGTTGGTGTTGCAGATGCTGTATTTAGTAATATTTTTATGTTGAATTGTTTATGTGTACTGTTAAAAGTCACATCACTGGAGGCCAGTTATGAGCAGCTAATGGATGATGACTGCTTCATGTGAAGCCAACAAATTTCCACCATGGATGTATTCAGACAGCTGCTTATGGTGCCGTCACGCAGCCTTGCTGCCAATTTAGTTTGTTCTGGTGTTGACTTTCACAGACCTTTTCCTGCTTTAAATCTGCACTCAGACATTTACAAAGTGACTTATTCAGATTCACTCAGATAAATTGTGCACAAATTGCATTTTCACGTTCTAAAAGTCTTTCCACACAGAAATTTAGTTTGACAAATACTCAAACCTAAACATGAAAAACTGTAAAATAATATTTGAATGTCATTTCAGAAGAATCTTTTTGACTAATTGATTGACTCCATACATTTGTCCTCTTGTGTTCATTTAATGTAACCTTACTAACCTTTAATTTAACCTCCCACATGAGGAGTTACTTGGGTGATTAATGTGTTGGACGTCCTCTGGAGGTTTGGTTGGTCATGACTGGTTCCTACCAAATTGTGATTGTGTGATTTTTTTAACCCCAATGCAGCGCTCGGCTACAGGTACCACAGGTCACCAGATGTCAGTATTACAAAATCTGCCCTATTGCATTGTATTGTATTTCCAAGAAAAGATCTGACTGAGAGACCAGCTTTAGGGAACGGCTGCGCTGTGGGGGGTAGAGAGGGAAAATAGAAAGCATGGCAGTTTATAAGGAGGGATGATTGTAATTTTTGGGAGGGGTGCTGTCTACCTTTAGAAGAGGAAAGTGACTTGTGCAGGAATAAGGAGAAACAGAGAGGGGTGGAAAGAGGAGCAAGTATAAATAAGTGACAGAATGATAGGAAGGAAACATGTAAAAATGGAAAGTTTTGCTTGTATAGCAATGAAGAAATCACCAGAGGATGTCCCATACAAGCAGATTAACCCAACAGAGGGCCTCTGGGCAACAATTAGTCATTACTCCCACTGACACCTTATTCTTCTCGCTCTCTGTGGATCTCCCAGCTTCAATACATTTAGGTTGCAATCAGATTTATTAATGTCTGGTTATTTGATGAATCCCTTTTTTCAAGGGATATTTACCTGTAAGTGAGCATAAATTGAAAAATTTGGAGACTATATTTTGACAGACCTTCAGGATTTGGTAATGATCCCCACCCTATCAGTTCTGCTGACACTGTAATTTTGTGGTGCCTATTTCCCTAACAAATTTGTACTCAGTCAACGTACCACAATCCATCTGACACACAGGTAACCTTCAGGGTCCCCCAAGGTCTGGAGCCCGAAGCCTGCTGCCAGCTCTGCTCAGCTGCTAATCCAGACTAAGCTGGATAAAATGTCTTCAGGCCATTTTAACAAGTCATTGCAGGGACAGTTGCTATTAATGAGGTTAATAATGAATGCATTCCATTTTTGCGCCAGTTTCAGGGCCCTGGTATTGTGCATGTTAGCTCACTGACATGAGTTACTGAGACACTTCAATGGAGCATGGAGCTTATTAACTTATTATTATTAACTGAAACAAAAAACTATTTGTTTCACTCACATGCTTTCTCTGCCTTGAAAAGTCAAATCTCCTGTCATTGAAAAAAGTGTTGCCACATCTTTTAACAAATCCCATTGCATAAATGTAATTATTATTGATTAATGAAAGATCTGTAAAGTGGTTAACATGTATTTAAAATATGGTACAATATTTTATCCTGGAGAGCAGATTTGCCAGTTAAAATAGTTTAAAAACCATGTGATGGAAAAGGTCTGTAACTGTTCACAGATCAGATTTTTAAGATTTCATTCAGATACAGTATCTGTTGATTTTAAAGGAAAAAATGACATTATAGGATTGTTTTGTTTGCAGAATGTACAAGCGTGTAATTCAAATGAGATGATGAATGTTGGGTACCTATTGTATCTCTGTGTGTTGATTACAGTCATCGGTCTAGGGTGTGTTTAGCTCAGCTTAGTGCAAGGATCCACATCTGCTAGTCTAACCTTCTGCTAAATGAATCTAAAAATACTCAGACGCAGGCTTTGTGCTGGATGCACAGAGATTAAACTGATCTCACGTGACTCTAACAAATGAATTCTTATCAGACTGTTCCTCAGAAAGCAATAAAGCAACCTGTGTAAACCGGCTGCTCACATTTAATAATAATAAACATGCTGATGTGACTCCCCCAGTTTGGCGTAGGAACAGAGTGAATCAACCTATTCTACACAAATCTACCGATCGATTCTCATTCTGACTTGATATCTCTGTTATTTGCTGTTCAAACTGTGTCGAGAGGGAGAAACAGGGCTACCCCTCCTTTTTGTTTATAAAGTTTGGCGAGGCTCATTTAGGCAGGTCGATAGTTTGCTACCTTTAGCAGTCACCTTGCTAAATGGGATCGTCTTTTAGCTGACTATTGATTTACTCATGACGAGGTAAGTAAAAGAATGTTCCACTCATTAAACAGGAGAACAAAGAGAGAGCCAGAGAGCAGTGCCAGTGATTATAGTAACCTTTACTAAAAGCGTTAGCACCACTGAGGCTGTGTAACCCTTGGGTGAGAGACACTGCAATAATATTTATTATATCTCTCTCTCGCTTGGCTCCCATCGTCATCAGCCAGGCAATACTGAGTACATGTCTGCAGATTGCAGATGATGACTGGCTCTCTAAATACATGCCTTCATCCTTTTTATTCTGTCTTTTCTGTTTACTTGAATTAATTCTTTTCTAATTAATTCATTTATCAATGAATTGTTTTCTATCGTACCTAATGTTTCTGAGTGTCTTAACTGGACTGTATATCCTCCCATTCTCTTTATTCACATTTTTGTTTAGTATAGTCATTTTAATAGTAAGGTCCCCAGACCCTAAGGCGCCTCAGTGGCCCCTGTTGTACAGTGTGGTAAATTGTCTGTGGTAATTTGATAAGTTTTGAAGAGTTTGTTTCATACTATGCACCACTAAAGCACAATATAAATTTAAATATAAATGGCCTAAAGGGGCCTCTGCATTTTAACCTGGTCATGATACCTCATCTTCCAGAGGATCCCTGTATTAAAATGTTGTTTACATTTACATACATTTAAAGCTGCTCTAATGAATATTTTGGTAATAATAGATTAAATGACCAAATGTGCTGTGGACGGTGATGCCAATAGAAGCAATTCTGTATTTTCCCATCAGCTCTGCAGAGTATTTTAGCATCTTCCAGTCAATTGTTTTGGTTTTACAACATGTAAAGTTTTACCGTTTTGGTTTACTCTAACTACTCTCATCAAGCATGTTTCCAGCAATAGCAGGGAGATGTTTTTTTTTTTTAAAATCAAAATGCGATAAAAAAAAAAAAAAAACACTAGCTGCACAACACCAAACAGCAGACAGACACATTCATCAATAGCTGGTGAACATACAGGAGCATTTATGAGCCAAAGAGCCAGATGATTTATCAAATTACCCCCTGTGATAAGTAAAATAATTCTGATCCTGATTCTGATATATCAGCTGGATGTGTAAATAGGCAAATGTTTGCAAACATGTTCACCACCATACCAATATCAGTTGACAATACAGTATGTGACTGTACGAATAACGCTTTAATTTCATTTTGTACTGACAAAGTTCATTTGAATTTGGATTTAGAAACAAAATTCTCATTTATTCGATCACATGATCATACCGTTTAGTTTTATGGGGTTTTGTATATAAATAAGGTGTTTGCCATGAAGACTGTACCAGGTGGATATCTAAAGGAAACTAGAGAAATGCACAATGTACAGCAAAATGAGTGTAAAAATAGGGGTCACCAGGGGCCAAAAGGTTATTTCATTGTCATAGCAGGTTTATCTGATAAGTGAGAATATACTGTGATAATTCAGTTAAGTTTTCCCATCTTTCTAATATAAGATAATCTACATTGCTAATCTAACCTAACTAATAAGCAACAACATTTACTTTACAGAAACTTAAGGCTCTGCATTCAGTGTTTTACATTGCTGTGACAACCCAAAGGTGATTCCCTCCTGCAGGGGGCACTGTTGCATCACAGGTAACGCTCCAGTTGGTGGTGCCTGGAGAGGCTCGGAGAATGTCATTGTAAATGAAACACACACACACACACACACACACACACACACACACACATTCAAACACAGTTTTCTTGATTATCATTCAGAGGCAGTCTGGGTATGACCAATCATTTAGCACCATCAAATAAACAAAACAAAGATTCAGATCAACAAACAGCCAAACAAGGAAGCCAGGTAGGAACACCCACTTCCACATGCATGTACACACACACACACACACACACACACACACACAGATCCCCTCCATCCAAACCCACACATGCATTCAAAAGAGCGACTCTTTCTGCTTGCCTGCATAAAGGCAACAGCAAAATTAAAGCAGTTTATGCTGTGAATGTAAGTGCGTGTGCACGCATAGAAAACGCGTGCATACACACACACACATACACACATAAAGGCTCAGGTGAAGAGGAAAACAGTGGTTGCTCTTTAGGCTAATAGCATCTCTGATGACTGACATCACTGGTGCTTAGAGATGACACATGCTTGGAGTACAGTTGCTACAGTAACCCCATAGGCATCTGTGAGTCACCGCGGTTATCGTGATTCATTAACCCCTCGAAGCAAAGCCCTGGTATGTGATTGGTCGGTTGAAGGCAAGGAGCATTAACAGAAGTATAGGTGGATGGGGTCGGCGCAGGACAGACCAGGAGAGGTCACAACCATTATTATGGATTGGTCTGAACAGCAGGAGGGACAACAAAGAAATGCTTTTTGCTCTGTTTTCCCCTGACCTCAGGCATTTACTCTCAATGAAACAGGCACAATCACAGGCACACAGCCAGGATTACACTCATAGTTTGACCAGTCAGTGTGGTCAGTTTGTGAAATGTTGAGGGTTCCTATCTGACCTCGACTGATCAATATGTTTGGATGATTGTTTTTGACATGGAGATATGATGATATTGATGATGATGTGTAACATGAGAGGATTTTACAAGATTTTGTAACGTCATTATTAATAAGTCATTATTCCCATTTATACAATCTCTAATGCAAAAACTACAAAGACATGAAAAAAACACACACTCTATGAATCAGATCAGGGAGGCATGAAGGTAAGAAACTAGTGTGGCCATTCAGAACAGATATAAACACTTTAGACAGAGGGATTCTGATACCCTTTAGCTACCATTGTTTTTGAGAAAAGGCTGATCTGAGGCACAAATCTGAACTAAAAATTCATCATTGCCAAAAACACTGAACCATAGTGTACCTTTTCATCTAAAAGTGACCTAGAATACAACTTTTATATTAGATTTATATCCATAAATTCTAGTTTCAGCATAATTCTAAGCTTTGTTTCTTAATGCTAAGTCATAGTTTTTATCTATCTTATGTTTTCTACCATTGACTTTCATTCAGACTCTCTGTGCAGTGACGTTTTTCTTCAAGAACCATGGATGCCCAAAATAGCTCCTTTCACTCTGAAACTATTGGATTTTTTCAAATATACTGTAATAAAATTTGTGATTATTTAGTGAAAGTTTACCCTCTTTCCCACTTCCAAAAAGCAATAACGCTCCGTTATGCGAAGTCTCTGCAATTGAAAATCTCTGCATTTAAATGATGAATATGCATTGTTAATGATTTAAATGAGGCTATGCCTGAAATAATGCATCTTCTTGTGCCTGCTTTAGGCTTCCTTTTACACTATGCTGGAATTTTCCAAACTTGAATGTAATATTTCAACATCAATAATTTTAAGATTAGATTAAGTGAGTCTGAATAGATAAATGTAGAGTATTAACTGTGTAACACAATCCACCTTCATTTGACCTCCTCTGCTGAAATACAAACCACTCAACAACAAACTCATGGTATGAGGACATAAGAAAAGATTAGATGGTACAAATACATATTTTGAATGAATGAAAACATTAGTATAAGAATGTATTTATTATTTATTAATTTTAGCTGTTTAATTACAACAATAATTAATTAATACGTTTAGCAAGCGTATAACTATCACAGACATGAATAAATCAGATTTATAAACTAACTCACACTACTCTCTCGCTCATATTGATCACTTAGTGGTTAAATTGAGTTGTTTTTCACTGTTGCTTTAATGAGACTGACAACAATGGCTAATTTCTTAACACCTGGCTAGAATGTGTTCTGGATTTCAGTATGTCTTAAATACTTCTTTGATGCATTAAAACATAGATTGAGATTACATCACTATCCCATACACCCAAGATAGACTAGGATGAAATATAAATAAGTCAGGGGGAAAAAGAATAGATTAAATATACATCGTTTGGATGTGCTGGGTCGCATCATCAGTGATAGAACCTAGGGTCATCAGGTGTTTCAGGTCTGTCAACATCAGACACCCTCTACCAGGCGAACCAGCCAGAGTTGATCAAAGCCCAGGTTGCGTCCCAGCACCATTTGCCCACATATCTGCCCTTTTGATCCATAGCCACCTAGTGACTTTCTGTACAAGTGGATCTGATGGCCTTCCTTTTTGCCTCCCCAGTGATGCCAAGTAAGTGGAAGGACTTTGCAGAGAGAACACGCTGCCAATCCTGGACAACCCTCCTCTACAGGCTTTGCCTTCTCCACAAGGTCCTGATACTCAGTGCACTTCCTCTTATTGGCCTTCTCCATATGTTCTTCCCAGAGCACTGGGAGTCCAAGTATAAGCAGTTGTTTAGTGGACTCTGAAATTATGATCATGTCTGGTCAAAGCTGTGTAAGAGTTATATGGGCTGCAGCTTCACAAGATCTACCTCTGGTTGCCAGCAGTTAACAGCAGAAGTGAGGAGACAGGACTTTAGGTTGGGGGTGGGGCTTGTATGCGGCCGTCTCAGAGGGCAGCTGCTGAGGAAGTTTTCCAAAGATCCTTGGTCTGAACAATGAAGGCAGTGAGGTGTCTCACTTTTTCCCCAGACATGAAGGTTTGCTGGTCTAGGTAGGAAATTGCAGACAACTTGATCTAGGAACCTCATGCAATAGAAGGTAGCTTGCTGGGTGTTGGACCAGGTGATCCTCTTTGCAGTGCACTTTTCCATTTAGTCCATGCTCCTTTGCTGAAGTACCATGCTGGCTTATACTTCCTCCATGCCTGCCTGCCCTTCTTCCTGAATCAGATGTTGCCACTCTTTGCCTTGAACATTGTTAATCTCAGTCAAGTGGAAGTAGTCTAGGCCTGAATGCCCTGTTGCTATGGTCCCAACCAGTGCCTGTTGCCTGGATGCAACCAATTCCAGAGAGTTATCCACCCTCAATTTCCTGGACACCAGCAGCATGCCATTTTGACTTGATAATTCAACATAATAGCATGTTTTCTGCTACTTTTACCCACTTCAAAGCTCATCCTTGCCCTGGTGAGAAACTTTTCTAGAGCTTAGTGTATCCACCTGCTGCCTGGGAGGGATATAATGGTAACCATTAGGTTACCATGGAAGCTGTTGTTGTAAGCTGTCACACTCTTGGTCAAAGAGCCTCTGCATTCCATCTCAGCTGACTTGACAACCTTGGCAAGAGGGAAAAGGAAGACTGATGGCACAGCCTGTTTTCATACCTCTCTCAAGCTGGTGCCAGTCTGACGTCCCCGACCCAGCAGTGACTCAGCAGACTCCACAGGGACTAGGTTCTTGTGCAGTGTTCTTGCATACTTTGCCACACATGCATCTTGGGTTCATTGTCATAATGCTGTTTGCATGGGTAAATAACTTTGTGTCCGTCCTGTTGGGGATCTCATTCTCCCCTGGAGGTATTTTTAAATAGAGGTTCAATCTGCTGAGACTGAGTAGAGCCACAAGTCACAATTGTCAAACAGTGTATCCATTTAAGCACACCCGATGATGACTAGTTTTGTTGCCTGGAGGACAAATTCAACAAAATCCTTACTTGTAATGGCAAGAGATTTTAACAGCTTTTCTGTGGTGTTTGGTGTTTCAGTGCAGATTGGGGATGAGAATGCAATGAAGACAGGCCTATTTGGTAAGTAAGCTGCACTTTAAAATGTGTCCACATAGGGTTGGACATAGCCTTACTACTAAGCCTTCTTCTCTTTGCTTTCTCAACCTGCAATATCGGAGTGAGATTCTCAGTGAATAAACCCGGCTGAAATCCCCCTCCTCTACCAACTGATATCAACTTTCAAGAAGACATATTGGTGGAAGCTGTCATGCAGACACCTGTATCACCACACGCTGTGTATTACTGCGTACAGTATGTGCGCAGAGTGTGTAAGCTGGTATCTCTGGTAAATAGATTAGCATTATTGCGTCTTTAAAACAGGGTATGGCTCAGCCTTGTGCACATGTTTAAACTAAATGCTAACACAGCATACTTTCACTGCTCGATTTTGTAAAGAAATCCTTCATGGATGACAAGGGAAGGTGGAGGAATGCAGGGATCAGAGGGAATGAAATGGGGAGAGGAAGGAGAGGAGAGGAGGGGAGGGAGGGATGTGTAAAATGAAAGATGATATTTATCCTCACTGAGAGAGAACAGAGACCCCTGACTATGAATTATGTATCTGCGAGAATGGGCATCTCTTTGTGAACGAAAAAATGTTTATTAAAGGTGAGAGCTCTTTTCCTCTCACTCTTCCTTTACTAGCACATACAGTATCTAGAGCTGTGGTGTACGTGGAAAGAGAAGGAGAAAGAAAATACGCGAAACAGGAAAAAAAAGAGTGGAGAATGAGGAAAAGGGACAAGGAAAGAACGAGTAAAAGATGACAGAGTTAGGGATGCTGTTAAAAGTATGCATAAAACTTTAATGCTTCATTGATTGATTTATTAAGTACTTGTTTTTTGAACCCTTTGAAAACACTGTCTGTGAAATAAACAAATTCACATTCAGGTACTAGCTTTGTGTTATACCCAGAGTACCCAGCACATCCCTACAAATAATACTGTGAGTGCTACAGTGTCTGAGTTAGCAAACTCTATTTAATTCTCCCTAATTGATCACTTTTTATCGATCAGAATAGTGTACAATAGTGAACAAAATATAAGGTGAAGTAAAGCAGTAAAACAGTAAAGAGAATAAAGAGAAAAATTGTGATGAGTTAACCATTACACGCAAATGTCCAACTACTGAGCTGTAGTTAGTTATCTATCTTACTGAATATGCATAAAGCCCGTAAACACACTCCAGTTGTGGTCCATCTGTCTGAGGTTCACTGGCCTGGTGGGGACATGATCTGTGTCTGTGCTGTGGAGAGAAGGTCGAGTGGCCCAGAGCTCCATATGAGGACATCTAGAGATGCACCTGGACTCATGGACTCATTTCCATTACCTTGTGATACCTTCACACATGGACTAAACCCATGAACTCAGTTTATCTACAGCTTTATTACGACCCATGTTTAACTTCCATATATGATTGATGATGATGTTCTCTGTACATGTGGCATCTATTGCACGTCTGTCCGTCCCAGGGAGAGGGATCCCTCATCTGTGGCTCTTCCTCAGGTTTCTTCTTTTTTCCCATAAAGGGTTTTTCCTGACTCGGTTCGAGGGTCTAAGGACAGAGGGTGTCACAACTGTACAGATTGTAAAGCCCTCACCGAGGCAAACGATGTTTGTGATTTTGGGCTTTAAATAAATAAATTTAAATTTGAAATTTGAAAACACATCTCAGTCTCGGGGGGTGGGGGGAATATGTATATATTGACCTCTTTAGAGTTGTCAACAACAGAGTTAGTGAAGACAAGATAATTGGGATTAAGGAAACTGGACCAAACTGGGGGAAATGGGAGATCATATATGGAGACTAATGTATACTGTGTTTCCCCAATGCTGCACATATGAATGCATGCACACCAAAACACACAATCTGCCAAATGATGCCTCCCCAGACATCTTCACCTGTTTTTCTTTGAGGTGGTGCGTCAGACTGATCACAACTCTGAGGAGTGGTGAGCTTCACGTCAGGTGTCATCAGCATTAGACGGCCCTGTTAATCAAACGCAGCCCACCCTTAGATCAAAGCTGACAGGTCACTGATAAGAGAACTGCTGCTTCAATGACTTGAAATATAATTGACTTGTCGTCCTCCCCAGCTGTTGAAGAGACGAACATTAAAACCATTCATGGGGAAATGCTCTTCTCAGCATGACAGTGAAAAAGAAATGCAAGGCCATTAGAAATGTCTACTGCAGGATTACAACAGTCAAAGGAAACTGCCTGAGTGAAGTGCTTGGAGTGGTTTATTGCAACTTTAAAGTCCTCACTCTTTTAGTTTGTTTGTTTGGCTAAGTAAGAAAGATTACACTGGATTTAGGTGACACCTAAAGAACCACAGTTTTATGGGTATAAGACCAACATTGACAGTCAACAGTCCCTCCTGCTTGAAAAAATGTTGCGTTCAAGAGAATCAAGACTAATTTTATTCTGCTCATTGCCTTCCTTAATCTCAATCTTTAAGATTATGACTGTGACTGGTCTGCTGTGGCACTGTAGACAGGGTCAACGTTTAGACAAATTTCTGGCATTTTCAAATAAAAGGCAATGTAATACACTGAAAAGTCAATTAAGTAAAATACAAATGGAAATAAGATCCACAGATCTATAAGGAGCAGCAGTGGAAAGCATTCAGTGGATCCATGTTTGCTCAGCAATAAACACTATTGGTAACTCTGTTAATCAGAACCCAGTAAACAAGAATTATGTGGGAACCTGATTAATTAAAGAAACTGACTAATATGGAAAAAAAAGTTGGAAAATCAAATAAAAAAAAAATGTCCTTAATTAGTTCCAAAACAGCTAAAAACCAAAACCAAAAGAAGTTGGACATTTTTCTTGAGAAAGAAACCTCCAAGGCGTGCATGCTGACATAAGAAGTATTGACTGATTAGTAAATTACTTGCTTCAATTTCAAATAAAGTTGAAAGTTTACCTTGAATGACTAATTGATCTGGTTTTATATCTTAAAACATACAAGAAGTGATCATTTACCTAGCAGTTTATTTACCATTGCGTGATATTTAGTGCTGAGTATCTACTTAACTATGTAATAACTGCTTACATTTAAGTAAAAGAAGTAAAGACACAATCAGAGGAATTAAATGAGATGGCAGAAACTTTTTTCATATACATGCAGGTATATTTTAATTTACTGACAACTAGTTACTTGAATAATTATAAAATAAGAGCTGCTCTATCAAACTACAGGCCATTCTTTGGTAATAATTAATTTCCACATAATTAGAAATTTGGCACTTGTTTGGAGTAATTTCTTGCATTATTTTAAGGAAAGAGCTACACCACCAATGCTTTGGGAATGTTCACATAATTCCCAGGAAAAGATGATGTAACTACACCACAACTAAAATGTGATACTGTAATTAAAAAAATTCAAATTTATTTATTTAGAGCCCAAAATCACAAACATCGTTTGCCTCTGGAGGGCTTTACAATCTGTACAGTTGTGACACCCTCTGTCCTTAGACCCTTGAACCGAGTCAGGAAAAACTTCAAAAAACCCTTTAATGGGAAAAAGAAGAAACCTGAGGAAGAGCCACAGATGAGGGATCCCTCTCCCTGGGACGGACAGACGTGCAATAGATGCCACATGTACAGAGAACATCATCATCAATCATATAGGGAATTATACATGCTGAGTTCATGGGTTTAGTCCACGTATGAGGTATCACAAGTAATGGAAATGAGTCCGTGAGTCCAGGTGCATCTCTAGATGTCCTCATATGGAGCTCTGAGCCACTCGACCTTCTCTCCACAACACAGACACAGATCATGTCCCCACCAGGCCAGTGAACCTCAGACAGATGGACCACAACCAGAATCAGTGAGGAACCTGCAAGACTGGAGAGAACAAAGAGGACCGGGGCTCCGGCAGTAACATGCACTTTACAGGACATAAGAGTATTCATATTAACCACTTTAACACTTTAACCAATTTAACCACTTTAACCACTTTAACCAGTTTAACCACTTTAGCCACTTTTACCAGTTTATAAGGTGACTCCAGTTTGCACTACTACCATAATAAGAGTAGAGGAAGCAAAGGAAGAGGAGAAGAGAGAAGAGGAAGCAGAGAAAGAGGAAGAGGGAGAGGTGCCCGATGCATCATGGGAGCCCCCCGGCAGTCTAAACCTATAGCAGCATAACTAAGGGCGAGCCTGTGCCCACCCTAACTATAAGCTTTATCAAAAAGGAAGGTTTTAAGTCTATTCTTAAACACTGACACTGTGTCTGCCTCTCGGACCCAGACTGGGAGCTGGTTCCAGAGAACAGGGGCCTGATAGCTGAAGGCTCTGCCCCCTAGACTACTTCTGGAAACCCTGGGAACTACAAGTAAGCCTGCGTTTTGGGAGCGCAGCACTCTAGTCGGATGATAAGGAGTTATCAATTAATTAAGATATGATGGTGCCAGACCATGTAGAGCCTTATATGTGAGGAGTAGGATTTTAAAATCCACTCTAAATTTTACAGGGAGCCAATGCAGAGAAGCCAATACTGGAGTAATATGGTCTCTTTTCCTGGTTTTAGTCAGCACCCGAGCAGCGGCATTCTGGACCAGCTGTAGAGTCTTTAACGACTTGTTCGGGCAGCCTGATAAAAGTGAATTACAATAATCCAGCCTGGAAGAGACAAATGCATGGACTAATTTTTCAGCATCGCTTTGGGACAAAAAGTGCCTAATTTTGCGATGCGATGCGATGTTACGCAGCAGGTGGTAAAAGGCAGACCTTGAAATATGCTTAATATGGGTGTCAAAGGACATATCCTGATCAAATAAAACCCCGAGGTTCCTTACAGTGGTGCTGGAGGCCCAGTTAATGCCATCCAGCAAGGCTATCTTAGGCGAAAATGTGTTTCGGACCTAATAGGATCACTTCAGTTTTATCTGAGTTCAACAGCAGGAAATTTCTGGTCATCCAAGCCTTTATATCTTTAAGGCAGGCCTGGAGTTTCAGGAGCTGATCAGTTTTGTCTGGCTCCATTGATAAATATAATTGGGTGTCATCAGCATAACAATGGAAATCTATGGAGTGCCTCCTGATGATATTGCCAAGGGGCAGCATATACAAAATAAACAGAATTGGACCAAGCACTGAACCTTGTGGAACTCCATGACAGACTTTAGTATGCACAGAGGATTCATTATTAATATGGACAAACTGAGACCGATCTGATAAGTATGATCCTGAACCAGTTTAATGCAGACCCTTTAATACCAAGCAGTTTTTCCATTCTCAGCAACAGGATGTGATGGTCAACTGTATCAAAGGCAGCACTAAGGTCTAACAGGACAAGTACAGACAGAAGCCCTCTATCTGATGCTGTCAACAGGTCATTGGTGACTTTCACAAGTGCTGTTTCTGTGCTATGGTGAGCTCTAAATCCTGACTGAAAAACTTCAAAAAGACTATTACTGTGGAGATAATTACATAACTGGCTGGCAACGGCTTTCTCTAGGATCTTAGACAAAAATGGGAGGTTCGGATATTGGTCTGTAATTGGCTAACACATCTGCATCAAGTGTAGGTTTTTTGATCAATGGTTTAATTACAGCTACTTTAAAAGACTTGGGTACAAAGCCTGACACCAGAGACAGATTAATAATATGCAGCAGCGATGTGCCAATAAATGGGAAAACTTCCTTAAGCAGCGTAGTTGGGATGGGGTCTAGGAGACAAGTTGTTGCTTTCAATGATGAAACTAACGAGGATAATTCGGGAAGGCCAATTGGAATAAAACTGTCTAAGCAATTGTCAGGTTTTAATGTATCTGCTCCTAAATTTCCTGAGTCTGAAGGATCGGAGTCTAACGAGGGCAGATCCTGACAAATTTTGTCCCTAATATTCAAAATCTTGTCATTAAAGTAAGCTCATGAAATCATTACTACTTAAACTTAAGGGGATGCAGGGTTCAATAGAGCTATGGCTCTGTGTCAGCCTGGCTACAGTGCTGAAAAGAAACCTAGGGCAGTTCTTATTTTCCTCTATTAATGCTGAATAGTAGGCTGCTCTGGCATTACACAGGGCTTTCCTATATGTTTTGAGACTCTCTTTCCAGGCTAGGCGAGAGTCCTCCTCTTTGGTGGAGCGCCATATCCTTTCCAATTGTCATTGTCGTGTTGTTTGTTTTAACTTGCGAGTTGCAGAGTTAAACCATGGTGCCAGTCTCTTTTGTTTTATGAATCTTTCTTTTTAGGGGTGCAACAGAGTCCAGAGTGCCTCTGAGTAAGTCCATGGT
Source organism: Scortum barcoo (assembly GCA_023238725.1). Taxonomy (NCBI): domain Eukaryota; kingdom Metazoa; phylum Chordata; class Actinopteri; order Centrarchiformes; family Terapontidae; genus Scortum; species Scortum barcoo. The sequence continues at coordinate 26,631,469 of CM041554.1, forward strand.
GTTACTAACAAATTGGTCAATTTGGCGGGAGCTCAAAAAATTATGAGAGTCCTCAGAGATACTAGGTAAATCTTACTGACTTTAATGCTGTCGGAATTGCTTCCTTAAATAAATCTTTATGTCTGTATGTACAGCAAAATGTTGCATCCCAACTATCTGATAAGGCTTGAGTTATTTATGCCACGTCTTTGGAGAGACAAGCAGCTGTCATCTTCATCCCTCCCATGCTGAGAAAAATGTTTTTCAAAGAAAAAGTATTTATTTAAAATTATTTCAGTCTAATTATTAGAAGTTAATCATGAGTTTTATGTTTAAAATTAGGACACATTACTGGGTAAACTGAACATGCACAAATTGAACTCAAAATACCATCCTGACCAAACTATGCTGTAAAGTCTGAGTGAGGTTTTATTGACTCACATAATCATTTGAATGCTATTGGGAATAATGTAGCGCTATTTAAACATAATTTTTAGGAGGCAGGGTTGCAGGGATAAATAGGAATAAAAATTTCTCCCTGAGTCACATTTTTAGACAACACAAATTATGCCATTTCTCACAACATCTGGTACATTCCCCAGTTGGGTCCAGGGGATGAGGGGAGTAACAATTTAAAAAAAATTAACCTGGGGAAAAAGGAAAGAGGAACTGAGGTAGTAAACCAAACAGAGATTTATTGAAAAACTGAACTCAAATTCACTTAAGTACAACACAGGCCACAGAACAGAACAGAAAGCGAGTTTTACATAGGGTAAAAGCTGAGTCACCAAAAGGAAATAATTAAACACGGAAAAGGCACAAAATAAAACAAAAGGTAGCACGCCTCCCCCAAAAGGGATTTACAAAGCCAACCTCGCACAGTACAACACGCTCACAATCATGTCTGTCACAATCAGACCAACATGGCCACACTGCCAATCATGAAGAAAGGGAAGGACCGAAGGGCCGTCGGCAGCCTCTTTTGTACGCCGGCCCTGATGAGCAAGTGGAGACAGCTGCTCTCAATCCACCGGCTGCACAGGAGGGGAGGGCAGAACCTGGAGGCACACAGGAGAGAGAGAGAGAGTAGAAACCCCACACTTCACGGCACTAGGGACGTAACACCCCCTCCCATATGAACAAACTCATAGTTTGAAGAAAAAAAAAAAGGAAAAACAAAAATCCTGCAACTCAATGCGATAAACAGGCCAACTGTCAACACCACATCCACAGATGTGTAGAAAAAGCATCTTACCCAGAGGACACTGGTCAGCCACCACAATGTCTGCTCCACTTTTTTACTGGATGTCTAGGTTGTATCCCTGTGCCAGTAGAGCCCAACCCATCAACCAATGCCTGTGGCTGTACATCTGGGACAGGAAAACAGGGTTGTGGTCTGTACACCCCGTCACCAGAGAGGGACTGAAACCAAAATACACCTCGAAGGGCTGCAGGGCAAGTATCGATGCCAGCATCTTGTTCTTGATGTGTCGTTTTGGACTTTCGGGGACAGCAGTCTCTGGACTATTCTCCCGCTCACCCTGGACCCCTCACCAACAGGCACCACCCGGTTCTGTTTTCCCACAACCCGATAGGTGCGCCCAGTCCCACAGGAATGCACCACATCAGCCTTTATCCTGATTTTGTCTTTAGAAGTAAAACACTTGGTTAAGGTTGGGTCACTTTTCCGGGCACAAGTGACCCCACAGGTCAGCGGCAGCAATACTGCAGGAGCAACAACCGACCCAGCTACCACCTCCAGTCCCACAGTCCTGCATTTCACCGACTCAGCCGGCAGCAGCACCCCGTCTTCAGATAACACAACTACGTCAGGGGCTGGACAAACCTTCCCACCAGCTATGTCATTTTCCATGATAAAATCTACTTCATCAACGGGAAAACAGGTGCGCACTGCTACAGGGAAGAAACCAGTCACCAGCTTCGACTTAACATGAATGCGGTGGAGGGGGGCAGGCACACCACAGGCAGACCTAGGCATTTACAGGCAGGACATTGGAGAGAATGAATGATTGTGAGCCACCGATATCACGCAAAACTGACCAGGCGCTGGTCCTCAGTTTTACCTGTGAGAGATGCTGAGCCCTTGAAGATGAAGGGTTTGAAGCATTCATTGGGTACCTTTGGGGCAGCGGGCTGACCACTGTTTTTATCAACCCCACCTCTTTTGGCTGCCTCAGAGCTGATCCTGTTTAATCTTCCAGGCTGCACAGTCAGCGATTAGGTGGTCATTTTTATGACAAGAAGCACAGTTTCTCAACTTTAGGACCAGATGCAGATGAGAAAACATTAGCACATGAGACATGAGTGTCACCATCTTTCTTGCCAGAGTCACACTTGGCAAAAACAGTCTCATGTGTGAGCTCAAACTCATCAGCCAAAGTTGCAGCCTGCTCCAATGTAGCTACTTTTTGTTCATTAGGTACACAACAGTACGCTCAGGCACACACTTCTTGAACTCTTCCATCAATATTAGCTCACGCACTGAAGCCAGATCTTTAGCCCCACAAGCTAAACACCACCGGTCAAACAGCATTCCCTTTTCTCTGGCGAGGTCACCGTGAGTCTGGTTTGATGTCTTTAAGGTTTCGGAAACGCTGTCTGTAAGCCTCTGGCACCAGTTTGTAAGCTCGCAGAATAACGCCTTTTACCTTCTCATAAACCAGGCTGTCTTCCACAGAGAGAGAGAGAGAGCAGAAACCCCATACTTCACGGCACTAGGGACGTAACAACATCCATCAAAACAAGTCCAAGGTTTTCAAAGAACACACAAGGGAAAACTTTTCTTTTAATCACAGTTAGATGTTTGTTATAATCTTAAAAAAGAGGACAGCCTATCAGTACATCAGTAAAGTTGCATGTTATATCCAAGTACTGTTTATCTCAACATGCATGACTTTGCAATTGTTTTTTAGAGAAGAATGTCAAACTTAGTTTACTTTTTTAGCTGTTTCGTTTCAATTAGGAAACTAATTTAAGTAAACAACTAATCTCATGTTCCTTAAAACTGTGACCTTTGTTAAAGCAGGAGAAAATATCATGTCCTCTTTGATTCATAACAATACAAGTGAGAGCTAGAAAAGAAAATTGGAGTCAAGACTGGACTAAGCCCCAACTCTATTTGGGACTCAACAAATAAGACTGGTACTTTTATTTAGCTATTTCGGGCCCTTGGGAAACCCAGCCTCATCCAATCTTCTCGTTCCTACCTACCTGTCCTGCTATGACCCCTACACTAAACAAAAGTCACTGTTACATAGGCCCATGGTGATAACCTGGAAAAGAACATTTCTACTCAGCAGACTTTAGACATCAGTTATTTTCTCAATTTTTTGGAGGTGATACCAAAACAAGTAGCATATAGCAGCTACTATCCAGTGGAAAACCAAAAAAGAATGGTTAAAAGTCAAGTGGAGTCGAGAAGAGTCATATTTTGCAGTGGAAACACAGCATTAGAGATCTGTCTGTGCAACTCTCTGTGAGGTGAGGTGGAATATAACAATAGTTTAACCGAACCTATGTCTTCAAAGATGAAACAAAATTTTAGACTTCAAAGTCACCAGTTTATCAAGACAATCCCAACTCAGTCTCCTCAGCATCATGGAATTATCTCCGATTACAATTTCCAATGCTGAGAATAAACTTACATTAATAAAATTCAGTAGTTAAGAGCAGACTCGCATGCTTTAATACAGATTCACGAAATAAAAACAAGGTATTTCTTTCACAAAAATAAAACTATGATGTTCATTGTAATGGATTACTTACTGTACCTCAACCACGTCTCTGCAGGCTCACTGTAATAGTGTCATGAATTGAATAGAAGCCAATGGCTGCCTGGAGGGTAGGTTGTTAAACAGCCAGTAGTAAGGTAATTTATATGCGACTGGTGATAAATTGGCTGAAACATGCTAAATCACTGGTATGGTCTTCAACCCAGCCAGCTGAATGCTGTGTGAGTGAATGTCAAGCAGCGTGTTACATCAAGCCAGACAGAAGACATCTTCACTGTATATACACAGTGCTGAGAAACGCTTTTACATATTGCAGGGATCTACATGACTGACAGCTCGACGTACAGTGCGTGTGTGTGTGTTGAAAATGAATGGGACATTTTTTGAGATGTGTGCTGCTCTCTGCTCTGCCATGTGGAACACTGCGGTGTCAGAGGACCAAAGGAGATGGAAGAGCAGCTTGGGAATGAAAAAAATCTGTCTGCGTGTCTGTGTCATCAGGTATTAGTCTAAAGCTTTGTGTGCTAGAAGGCTTTGAACACATTTGTCTCTTAATCCATCGCTGCTTTTGCAAGGACAGAATTCACTGAGACACACACGCTCAAATATATGGCTGGAATTGTGTAGTCGTTTGATGAGAACTGCCTCGTTTCCTACATAATTTTATGTTTTTGAATTGTAAATTGCAAACTATGGACACAGTAACCATAAATAGCCATTTTTCTTGCCTTTGGTATTTTTATCTCCCAAACTGTAGCTGTTCAGTTGGGTTGAGATGTGGTGACTATGAAGGCCATACCATCTGATTCACATTATTTGCATACTTATTAAACCATTCATTATTATATGGATGATATAAAACTGGAATCAGAAACAGAATTATTTTATAATGAATTTGCCTTGTGTTGTGGTCCAACAGTCAAAATAAATAAATAAATGGTGGGCTGATTGTTTGTCCTGTGGTATTGTAGTGTGCAGCCTTCTCTAGACCTGCTCATCCAAATAACTTCACTCTCGACTCGTCTTGTCCCTGGTCCTCTGCTATGCACCTAGAGTTCCTGTTCTTTCTCTTCTGGCAGGGCGCTGTGGATTATTGTTTTGAACCACCTGCCACCAACAGTCTGCTCGACTCACAATGCTACTATTGTTTTAATCAGTCATATTTCTATTTTTATTATAGTATATAGCTGCATCTCTGTCTATCTCTCTCTCTTTATTCAGTTATTAGTACTACACATCTGCCTACAACAGTATTTATTTTGTATTTCATTTTATTTTATATTTATTGTATTTTTTTCTTCATATTTTGACTTCTGAACTAGATTCTCTTGGTCTTAGAGTCTTACTCGTGTGACTCATGTCTTTTGTACCTGGCTTTTGTTAGAGGGAGCCTGAGAACAAACTATTTCTTTGCCAGTGACTGCTTCACTGTAATTGTTGTGCACAGGACAAAATAAACCGCTTCAGGGCGGTGACCGGCTGCAGCAGCCCTCTCACCACTGTGGAATTTTATCTGCTGTCTTACTGTCTACTTATGTCAAATTTCTTCATGTAAGCTTGTTCAGAACGGCACAACCTGAAGTCAGCGCTGGAGAGGAGAATGAAGGACGAGATCAAAGCCATCATGGTAAACCCCTCTCACCCCCTGACGATGAGGTGTGGCAGATGGGCAGCTCACCGGATCATCCCAACCAGACCCCCTCTTCCCCATGACATTTGAGCCACTCACAGCCCTCCCTCTCTTGACTGTCTCTGCTGGACTTGGACTTGAGTTGAAAATACTGCACATGATTCATATATGGTACCTAGTATATGCTATTACATACTATCATATGCTTCTATTATTATTATTATATTATATCATTAGTATTACATCATTGTAGTACATTATATGTTCCTATTGTGCTCATACTACTCATTATATATTATATCATTATGAGCCATGTTGCTGTACTGTACATTATGTCATACTATTTCTACATTTTACTGTACATACTTGTAATACCCATACTATGCTGCACTATATTATACTATATCATGTTATAATAATATGTATGCAAGTATATTTAACATATACAGTACATAAACAATGTTATACTGTTATGTACTAAATTATATCTTGACATTATTACAGACAGCTCAAAACTAAGGCAGGCCTCAACAGGGTCAGACTGTCTGCTGTATATATGGGGCAAGCACATTAACATTTCCTGTACAAATCATAACTGGAACACAGTTAGGCTTTAAACAAGACTGCAACAGAGTCGCTCTTCAGCTCACCTGTTTTGTGCTATTATTTCTGCTCTCTGCTAAAGTTGTGGGCAAGCAGTCACTATGGCCGAACAAACAAAGAAAAGGTTGAGATGATGATGAAACTTGAAAGTGATTACTGATCACCAAAGGTGCTGCAAAAGAGAACTGAATTAAAATCCTCAAGATTCTGACTTTAAAGTCTAATTTGACAAAGATAGGGAGTCAATGGAGTGAAGCTAAAATTTGTGTAATAGTTAAACGTTTCTAATTTTAGTTTTCCAAGCTGCAGCATTCAGAAGCATCTGAGGACCTTTTGTACGTGCACCAAGCAGACCACGCAACAAAACCATAAAGCATCTAATGGTCAGGTTACTGCTCATATCTGTGATCTGCTAACTTCCTGTAAGCCTGTCTGCTGCTTGGGATCTCCGGCAGAGTCCTACTAATGACTTCAAAATCTCTCCTTGTCATTAAGGGTGACTAAAGTGACTAAGCAAGCCTTTGCTGTATGGGGCCCTCAACTTTGTCTGTCTTTCCATCTGTCTCTGCAACTCTTCAAGGCCCATTAAATCTATAGCTATAAATCGGTATTATTTCCTCTCACATCAGGAAAAATAAAAATAGCATGTGCACTAACGCACCCACCCACCCTGCAGAATGTGTGCTTCAGAGTTTAACTGTATAAATTTGGTTCCTGACAGTGCTCACCACAGCCACAGCCTGTTCATCCTGCTTCCATCTGGAAAGAGATACAGAAATATTCACTGTCGTAGCACCAGACTCCAGAGCAAGTTCTTTCCTCGGGCTGTGAGAGCTCTACATCCATCCTCCACACTCCACCAATAATAATAGGTTTTTGTTTGCTCCACCATGGTTTTGTTTTGGATGTGTAGCACTGAGTGACCTCACTTTCATTTATACATCCTTGTGTTTCTTGTGTTGTAAAATGACAAATTAAATGAACCCTTGCACCTCTTGGACCTTGAAGTGTCTTTTGTTTTTCTATTAACTGCTTGGGTAGCAGCAGATCGGTGACCACTAGCACAACACTGCTCTCTAACTTATAAACCTTGTATCTCGAAACCAAAATAAACTAAAAGCCTAGAGACCTAAAGGTTGTAAGTTTTATGAAACCCCATAATACAAAACAGATGACTAAGCTGGTGATTTTCCTGCCTTTAGAGTAGAGCCTAACCAGAAGTAAAACCACAAACGTGTCACGTTTGCCAACCTAACCAAGTTTCAACCAGTCTTTGAGCTACGGTAGGTAAAAGACATCCTGAAACTGACTCTGTTGCACTCATGCACAGACATAAAATTGTTTTTGTTTCAGTTTTACTGGAAATAATTAAACCTGATGAGGAGGAAAAAGCTACAAGAATAACAGCTCAGATATATTTTGGTGTAGTAACTGGGCATGGCATTACTGTCAGAACAGGCGATAATATCCTGGACTACTTGTTCATCTCATCTGCTCCTGTATTATCACAGACCTTCACATGTCTGTCTTCCTTTTCGTTTACTGTGTCCTGTTTTACAGGACTGCAAAACGTGTTTCAGTAATGGGCTCAAATGATCAGAATTCCTGTAATCTTTTACAAAACTATCAGCTTTCAACTTGAGGAAAAACACTGAAAATACATATACAGGAAAACACAGAGCACACACACACTGCTTAGTCAGGTACAACACTACTTCATGACAGCACACACACCCCAAATACATTCATAGGCCTTTTCTCTCTGTGCTCTGCTCTCTGCTTGAGCTTACATGTTGCTACTTTATGGCCCTTCTCCACATCAAGAGCTTTTCTCAGGAACCCAGAAACTGTAGCCCACGTTTCTCCTGCAAACACTAAAGGCAACTGTACAACAATGGTGTAAATTTATTGCATGTCATACTGTGCAAGATGGGTCTAACAAAATCAGACAGTATGGTATCAATTTGAGTCCGTCAGTAGACAGACAGGACCCTGAGGTGTGTTTGGATTCAGTGTCTGAGAGTGTGTGATTTTCTGAAGGTCTGACTGGGATGTTTTGTTGCGTCCTTTTTGGCAAAGTTTTTTTAACCCCTCCAGGGAATATTGCTGCTAGTTGTAAACTCAGAGTTAGATCTGGGGGTCACTGATGTCCTGGTTAAGGCTGGCATGTAGACCAACATAACTGCTGAAATGACTGGGCTCATCTGTCCTGTTTCTCACAGTAGCATTAAAATGGACAGAGAGCCTGGTTTAGCTCCAGTTTAGTGATTGTTTCTCAGCACAAGAAAACAGTGAACGTACCACACAAAGTCTGTTTTGTCGTCCTGGTCTCTAAATAATTTCAGTTTGTCTCCTTCCTTTTTTTTTAATTTTCCTTCTCTATCCTGTCCATCTCTTTCAACCATTGATCATCCGATTAATCAAAACTGATTTGAAAACGTCTCTAGAAAACTATTTGTTTTCTGCAGTAATACTGATTTAATGCGGTCACAGATTTGTGTTTATAGTATTTTACAACAGCTTCGAACTCAGCTCAGCCAATCATGATCAAATACCAGAACTATCTGTGTTATAGACCACAGTTTATGCATGTCATCCATAGAGCTAACCCGTGCTTTTGCTGAGCTCCTTGGATAAAGCATTTCTGATATGTCATATCACATGCTCTCTCTCCTCTCCACCCTCCTACTCAAAGGTGAGTGTTGAAATGTCAACAGGCTGACTTAGGCTGAGTTAGCTCTTGATCAATACATAATAGATCTCTGCTACATGGAAACTACAGTGCATGCATATTGATGAAGGGAGAAGAGGAGGAGGAGGATGAGCTGGAGAGTGTACCTCTGCTCTCCTCTCCTCTCTCCAAATGTTTGTGTTCACAATAACAGATGTTGAGAACCATGTGAATTCTGGTGTTGGTGGTGGTATTAGATGGGGTTAGAGAAATCCAATAACACTCCCCCAAACGAAGAGCGCTGACTGCTGAAGTGCTCCTTCTCTCCATTTTATTCAGACTCCCAGGTGTGTGTGTGTGTGTGTGTGTGTGTGTGTGTGTGTGTGTGTATAAAATGGATGTGGAGCTGTTGTGTGGCAGTGGGGTATAAAGTACACGTCAGTTTCACAAAGGACACGCTCACATCACAGCTCCCAGCAATAACACCTATTCCAGCAATCTGGCCTGTTTTGTTATGGCTGCTCCAGTCCAAACACAAGCCACAGTCATGAAACACACACACACACACACACACTGCATAAACTGACGTGAGTGTTCCATCATTATTAAGTAACACTGTGCACCAAACAAATACATCCTTGTATTGTCGCCTTTTTTGCTCGAGGCTATCTGGAGAGCTGCGGTGGATCGACTGCACAGAATTACTTTTTTTGCATTAAAGGAGTAGCTCAACATTTGATGTCTCTGTGGCTCGTGAACACACTTGTTGTTGGTTAAGACTACATGTAAAGTATATGGTGCAATTATAATACATCATGGGAATGTCTGTTGTCAATTAAAATTAAATAGCACAAGTCCTCTAAGTTAATATATATATAAAAAGTATGTAGTTTGTTTACGTGCTCCAGCACATCACACAAGCGTTTTCTGATCAAGTGCCTCTTTCTGCAGGATGACATAATTTGTCTGTGCCACTCAAAGGACTTGGTCACAAAAACAAACCCGGTTAGGTTTAGGGACATGTTGTATTGTGACATCTTCGTTTAGGTAAGGGGACCTACGTCGTCATGGGAAACAGGAGACTAACAGCAGTCTCATGTGTTAAAGCTGAACGCTTTGTTGACCAATTCATCCAGTTCCGGCCTCCTCCATACATGCACTTAGTCGGTCTGTAATAACGTCACCTGATTTGTCCCTCAAATGTAAACAGATATTGTGTTTGTTGATGCTGTTGTCCCTCCTGGAGTCCACTGCTTGGACTGTGAGTAACATGGCCCCCGTAGTATGTTTAGACTTGGGAATGACTGCTATTTTCTCTCTGCTTCAAGCTGTGTCGCTTTCTCACTCCCGCTATCACACAAATAAACAGGCTCTGTGGCTCAGCCGTTCACAGTAACTTTTTAATAATCTTTTTATGCTGATTTTTTGCCATCAAGCCTTTGGGACTTGCTCGTGCAAAACAATTACCAGTTGCTGCTTGTTTTCTGTCTCTTATCTGAGGAAAGCTGCTGCCTCTGGGGTGATAAAACACAAGTCTCTCTTCCTCTCTCTTGCCGTCTTTCCTTGGGTCTTTCTTCCCTCCTTTTCGAAGGCTGTGTTTAAATGCTTTCTCTCCTTCATTTGTTCTTTCTTTCTTTCCTTCCTTCCTTCCTCTTTCAGCTTATTAGTCCACATGCTCCTCACTCCGCTCTTTACTTTCTCCTTGACTGCCCTCGCTGTCCTTATATAAGGTTGAGTGTCTTGCCCCATAGAGCATAAATATCTCTTCTCTTTAAATAATCTTAAATAATCATTGAGGAATAATTGTTTAAGTGGTCTGCAGTGGGAATATGTAAAGCAGTTTCCAGAAGAAGAAAAGTTTTTTAATTTTACAACAGACCTCAAGAGGGAAAACTACTACTTTAGGCAGAACATATTTATGTGTAAGCATTCATGGTGCAAATGAAATAAAGGGTGAGAATAGCTTTTGTCAAATCCATACAGTTGCATGTTTCTGCTGGTAGACAACCTCCGTGGTGATGAAATGCTTTGAGAGGCTCGTCAAAGACTTCATCACCTCTGCACATTGGGAGGAGAAATTATGTTGAAATGTGGATTACAGCTCAGCATTTCACACAATTGTCCCCCCCCAGACTCGTCATGAAGCTTTAAGACCTGAAACAAACTCCACCACTCCATCAACTGGGCAGATCCCAGGCCATGTGAATGGACAGCCACACCCAGGAGAGCTGAGAGGATCATAAAAGCCCTCAATTGCAATCAGAAGGGCACAGCACAGAGGGTGAGAAGGCCAAGAAAGAGAGGATGAGGCCATTCGGGTCCTGAACTGGTGACTTTACACTATATACAGTTGTCAGTCTATATATACCTGCCAACTATCTCTGTTATACTGATGTTACCTCATATTATGATGCACTATTATTTCACTGTTTCATTTTTCTGAAACACACACTCAACATATTTTAGATTTATTTTATTTATTTATTTGTTAGACTAGCTAGGCACCTAAAAATATCATTATACATTGTATGGTGTATCATATGTATGGGTTTTGCCTAAGCCTTCTTTCATTTGGAGTATCTATCTTGTCTTTTAAATTGAATTCTTTCTTATTATAATTTCATGTACATCTGGGCTTCTATTAATTTTTTATGCTGGCAGTCTCTCAGTTTTAATTTTTCCATATTTATTTGTAATTTTTTTTCAAGTTTTTGCTGGATGTGGCCTTGCTACCCCACTGCAGCAGTGGTAATTGCACATTCACCTCCTTTGGTGTTTGTATACAATTAAAGTATGGCTTTTTTTAGTGGAAACTGAGTGATAACCACTACAAATCTTTTGGCTCCTGTCGTAGGATTTTAGTTCTTGTCATTAAGGTTTTTGTTTCATGTATTCTGTTATTCTAACCTCTTTTTTTGCCAAAAGACCTGTCCATCTTAGACTGAAATGGACTTTTTTTGTCTTTATTTGTATGTTTTCTAATGTTCAGCTCAGTTACTTTGCTCTATCCCCTCTTCTTGTTTTCTCTTGTTTCTCCCTCATGTAGCTCCCTTTCAATCCAATTAGTTTAATGCAACTTCTGATGTAATGAAGCATCAAGACTGACTGAAAATGTCACATTTCGATCTTAAAAAAATATCAAATTTGCAAGTGTTTTTAGGCTTGCTTGAGGCTGAAGTGATCCCAGAAATACTAATGAGATTGCAGCTGTCATTTAAACGTAAGACTTACATGGCTGCTGCACAGCAGCTAACAACACGAGGTTAGACTTACTATAATGTTTTCTGTAAAATATCTATCCACCATGATCCCTAAAAAAAAAAGCATGAAATTTGAGCCTGAACAACAATACTTGCTTTCTCAGTATCAGTATTCAACCCAGCTGCTTTAGTATTTTATTTTTGGACTATTCCACATTTGTCTAAAAAATGCAGTATTGTCAGTTGCAAACGCAGCTGCTGGGTCGGTCTTCATGTCTCTCTTGCTATTTTGTCTCTTAAATTGTCTCTTATTTTAGAAGGGTATTATTAGCATATTATCATTTACCCAGGGCGGGTCATTTCAGCTGTGTCTGACATGCTGTCAGGGCCTATCATGCTGATGATGGAGTCTGTCAGTCATCCTCAACAAAATTAGATACCCCAGTGTGGGTGTCATGTTTTTTGTGTATGAGTGTATATGTGTTGGGGGTGGGAGTGGGGGGTTATACAGGCCAGGGATCAGTTCCTTTTCAATGAAATCAAGGCAGGAGATGGAAGTTGAAAATGAGGGCTCTGGTACTGGCTAATAGATTGCCTGCAGATCAGTCAGGACAAAGTGGAAATAAACTGCAAAGTGACCCCCAAATGTGATCTGCTTGAGCTACACTAAACAGAGTGGAAGTTAGTGGAAAGTCAGACAAAACATTTTCCTCTCATGTAGGAGAAACCTCTGTATGGAGCAGAAGCTGAATTCTACAGTGAACATGCATAAAACTGTAAGTAAGTAATAGTCTGGCACATAAGCTCCCTACAACAACCACTATGTGTGCTTTTTACACTATGTATAATGTATAATTTCAGCATTCAGTGGCTATCCAAGTGTGGCTGAGAGTTTTATTTGTGTTTTTACCCAATGCTGGTGCCTCAAAGGATGGCAATGTCAGTCTGCCACAAGGTCTCCTTGTCTGTCGATCCACCACTTGGGTCTAGACTGAAATAACTGAGTAACCACTTGATGGATTGCTGTGGTCCTCAAAGTATAAATCCTTGGTGATCCTTTCTTACCTTGAGCACTTAACTGTGCTTGTGGCCATGTTAGCATGCTGATGCTACCATTCAGCTCAACAAGACCCAGTGCTAAGTAGAGTCTCATAGAGCCACTAGCACAGCAGTAAACTTTAAACCTGAGTTGGTCAGTGTTTTTTCCTGCTCCGTCTTGTTAGTCTTCATGCCAAACTAGACTGACTAGACTGATTAGACTAACCACTTCCTGATTTTGCTGAACCAGTTAGACTTCACCAATGAAAAAACTGACACTTCTGTCTGTTGCCCACCCACATATGTCCTTGAGTGAAATGAGGCTATTACAGCTTGGCAGACTCCAATGACATGAAAAAGATGTCTCACTTGAGTCAGTTTTATTTATATAGCCCCAATATATCAAACCTTAAAATTACTTCAAGGGGCTTTACCATCTGTACAGCATATGACACCTCTTTCTTTAGACCCTTGATTCTGATAAGGAAAAATAAACTCTATAACGAGGAAGAAATGCAGAAAGCTTAGGAACAGCAGTGGGATACCTCTTCCACGATAGGCAGACATGCAATACATGTTACTAGACAAGCAACACAAGTGGAGATTCCTTTTTCCTTAAATCAGCCATCAGCCTTTTTGGTTTTGCTGACGCACTACTGTGCAAGATTGTTAATTTCCTTGTGGTAAAGAAGCCTAAGTGTTGTTTGAAATCTTGTGGATGATGGGAGTGTCTTTTAAACAGAGTTTTTCTCCATGTCAAGGATTGCAGTCGTGGCTCTAAATAAGGATGGGGACACTGCATTCAGGGCTCCAGTGTTTAACACTATGAATCCAAACTGTGCTGGTACTGGATATCCTCACCAACAGACCCCAACAAAGATTTCAGATGGTAGACTGGCCTATGTGGGAGCACAACAAGAAGAGCATTCTTGGTTATGTGGATAACTAAGAATAAGGTCTACAAGATGGGCATAATCTCGAAAAGGTGAACCAAACTTAAACTGTCTATTGCAATGGTTCCCAGCAGAAGTAAAATCAACAAAACCAATGAATTGGTTGCTTTTTCCTCTGTGAAATACTGACTTTATTTTCCACAAATTGTAAGATAATATACAGTATACTACTTTTACTACTTGTTTGCTTTTCCAGATATGTCTTAAAGAAAAATTATTTTCAATCCTTGAAAGGTTCCTCAGGCCTGCTCACACCAGGTATTGACAGGAAAGTTTTTTTTTTGCAGATATCAAATTTTCTCTGCTGGGGACCTCAGTTTCTCTGTTCCATCAAAGGTCAGCACTATCAAGATTGTTTGCTGGTCAAGGGCATGCCTTTATCTGTCAAAGTTCAAAGCTGAACTCAATAAACACCAAATATTTGAGCCAATGTACTTTGCTTCACCGTATTGTGGCTGCTTCCAGCTCTCCTGGGGAGTGTGGTCTTAAAAACTGGATAATGCTGATGTCAAGTGGACGGTCAGTTCTGATTACTGCATATGAGTGCAAGTACGAGAAGCCTGTCTTGATGTTTATCTTTTGAAATAAGTGTGTTCTTTCTTTTTCTTTATATTTTTAAAGTTTGAACATGCTGGATGTCAAACAACTCGTACACAGGTTGAGGAATGGAATTCCCCCAAAAATGACACAGCTATTTTCAGGTTGATTTTTTTCAAAATAAGGTAGAGCATAGACTTTTAAGCACTCCTGAAGAAGGGGGCAGTCTGGGTATATAAAAGGAAGACTGACTTCAGTTTCACCTTGGGGACCAGCTTGTTTTTGTCGTATGCTGTGTCAAGAAGAATGTAAGAAAACTTTTTTACATAGGACTCTGCAAGAGACCAGCATCTTCTTTGAGAGTTCTTAGAAAATAATAACAACACTTGATTTAGAGGGATGGTATGACCTTCACTGCTGCAGCTCCACCTAATGATTAAGGCTGATTAGGTTGATATGTTTTTTATATAAAAAAAAATCTCACCAAGTGCAGCTGTGAATATTATCATTAGAATGGGAAAAGACCAAATCACAAAACTATTTGTGAACCTTGGCATGCTAATTGCTGGTGCAGAGCAGGTGCGACTTCCTCCGCGTTCATACCTGATTTATTGAGACCATTTATGCAGATGAAGTCTAGGGAGGCACAGTGGCACACTGCAGCATTTCACTTAAAACACCAAGTGGACTGTGATTCCCCACACCAGAGCCAGAGGACCAGAGAAGATAAATGACACAGGGTGTGTGACAGAAGCCAATCAGTGCTCTCCCCTTTCTTTAGATCAGCCAGTCAGTGTTGTCTATTGTCTATATTATGTCCTGACTTGACACTTACTTGGATCATTGCTCTAATCAGTTACATTATGTCTCTCTTGTCAAGACATTATGACTTAATTGTTGGTGTCAGTTTCAAGTTCCCACAATCCTTGTCTGCTGTCAGCAATGTTCAGCGATTTTTTTTTCAATTTACAATGATGGAGCGGTGAAAGGGATCTCTGGTGGTGACAAACTCACAGAAAATTACCATCCAACTGTACAGCTCCTTTCCACTGCAGAAATTTTTAGGCCTGTAGCTATTTTTCTTGTATCTTATGTTCCACAAAGCCCGACCAGCAGCCTTTTTTCCAGCAGCAGGTATCTGTTTTCAGTGAAAAAGCTCTGATAAACATACTGTACACTCGCTGCCATGCATCAAACAGCAGACAGACACAGTCAGATAGAAGCTGGTGAACATACCGAACATATTTATCTGTACATGTACAAACAAATATTTTATTCATCTTACATTCAAATCATGTGACTCCACACTCTCAAGTGTTGTGCTTTTGGTTTGTGCCACTACGCCCAAATAGCCAAAGATCAATCACTATATGTAACATATAAATGTATAATACATATACAGCATATTCACTATGAACAATATACAAAAGTACACTGATTAGGAATATATATCATGTGTATCACACATTATATTGTGTTGGGGTTTAAAACACAGACACAGTGGTGGAATCAGATATTAGGAACATTTAATCTAGTATAAAGGGATTTGCTGATATGATTGTGTCTTGGCTAATCTCTTTTGCATCTTCATTATGTTGTGAGGTCTGCTGGGGCAAAAGTGATGAAGCAGCCTACAACAGATCAGAGATCAGCTTGACTTAAGCTGTGTTTCATTAGATCACAAGGAGTATGGGTCAGTGTATATACTTTAGATTATGAGACAGAAACACTACAGTAATACAGTAATATAATATTCATCATTTTGATGATCATTATTATTATCATTAAATGAATTTAGGTGGATTGTGTGGAACAAGTATTTTCCCATAGGTAATAACAATAAAAACGAGACGTGATGGTGCATATAGTGCTGATTGGAAATTAAGTTTGCTGATGAGATTTTTAAAATGGCTGGATGCAAAAATAGGCTGAAGAGTTGTTATAATAATGTAAGAGTGCACACATGCGCGATTAAGAGTTTCAGCAGTCACTTCAGGTCAAATTCAAATGCTCTTCATTTAGTTTCTGCTCTCCGAATGTTTAATATTCTATTGCTGTCACATTTCCTCCTCTACACTCTGACTGGATACTTTTATATTCAGGGGATAACATTAACAATAGGAAGGAGAAAGTGCAAGGAAAAACAGTGTGTAAACATACCCTGAACTGTCAGGAGGAACAGTAGACAGTGAAATGAAAATTGTGAACAATAGGCTTAAAGTTGAACCCTTTCTTTAATGGAACAAGGCTGAAGCCCTGCTCTGATTCCCACAGGCTGCTCATTACACCCCACAAATCTGAAGCCAGAATAAATAACTTACTGATGTGTTTAGACCTTGCTGTGGGTGACCAGGTATGTACCAAATACAATCCAAATGCCCAGGTATATTTTTGGTTCTTTGATTTTTTTTTGCCAATGATTTGGTATTTGAGCTGTGTGATGTCTGGGTAGACTGTGGTTTCAGTATACTTTACAGATCAAAACTGGTTGTGATTGTAGGACATGCATGAGACTCAAAAGTGTTTTCATGCTTGGCTTATTTTGTGTCATCAAATCTAGTTTTCAGGTAAGAGATGAACTATTCTGACAAGATTAAGTAAAAAAATAAATTAGATGTTTCTAAATTATTTATATATTTTCATTGTGCTTTCCATGACAGTGCCAGTATAACAAATAATAATATTGCTATGTAAACCTCTAAACTGACTAAGATTAATAAAAATACTTTCTGATAGATCATTTGGTATTTTCATCTTTACAACACAGAGCACTGTGCTTTATTGTAAAACTGTTCGAGACAATTCTGTCTGATAATAATAGAGGTAAATAAGAACATCATCCAACTGTACTGGCAGTCCTTCCAGTACATAATTATTCTCTTCAGGCTGCATACAGCCCTTACAACCTTTATGAATCAGGCAGGGTAACATGGAGTCTGAGAGGTGCTGCTGTCCAACCGTATTGCATTGAATGCACTGCATTAACTGAAGGTAGGTTAATCAGCTGAGTCTGCCCAAACTGGTGATGTCAGCAAGAACACTGTTGTCAAAATGTTTCTACTGAGAGACGAAACATGGTAACAACATATAGGCTGACTGTGCTTTGGTTGAAAATAAATAATAATAAATAAATTTAAAAAAAATGAGAGCAGGACCATGTAAAAGCTCATCAAAAGGGCTTCAGCCACAGGAAGGTACTGATATTCCCCTTTAAGCCGCAGTGTCTTTTGAGCCTTTTGTTTACATTTTGGCATATTGGCAACACTAAAAGGATGTGTATTTAGCTCTTAGTAGTTGCAGCATGCAGTGTACCCTTGGGTGATGGTGATATGATGATGATGATAGATAAGAGATAATGGTATTCACTGCATGATTAAATATGTTTAATGTCAGTGTTCAGATCTGATGTTTGAGTTATGACTCAGAGAAGAACAATCTTTAAATCTAATTTACTCATTCCTGTCTTTCAGCTCCCACCATTTTATGCCCTGATGCCCCTTTCAGCAGAACATCACTCTTCCAAAAAAAAAAAAAATATTGCTACAAATGAGACTGTAAATTGTGATGTTTGAATGGTATATGTTAAATTCAACACAGCTTACTGTAGTAACACAACAAGTCCATTGCAGAGGTCTTATTTCTTTTTTTGATAATCAGCTCAGAGCCAAAGCACTGTGCACTGTGAAATGTCAAAATTAAATGGGTATCACCGGAGGAAAATCAATAACTTTGTCTGTTTGGAGCAACGGCCTCATCCTGTGTGGTGTCCTGTTTGCTACAGCTGCTTTATAATGGATGACACTTCATTTGATTTAAATGTAAATAAATGAGCTTGATATACTATTGGATTCTTGAAATGATTGATCTGGTGAAGTGCTCTCGGTCTCTGTGAAATTGATCTCGCTTGACTGGCACAATAGAAATAGCTGAGTTGAAACAAAAACACACATATGCACTTAATCTGATGTGCACGTACACACAGAGTGCGGCAGTGTGGGATGCTGGTGATTTAAACAGCTCCTAGTGCTGGGGATATGTATTAGCCTCCTGCTAAAAGATGCTGACATTCAGCTTATTGTGGGGTGGCAGGTGCGTTTGTGGATGTGTGTGAGTGTGTGTGTGTGCACGTACATGTGTTTGTTATGTGCATGCGTTGGTGTTCACATGCATGACTGGATCCTTTGTTATGTGCCTCTGCAGCAATGTGTGCGTGTGTGTTTTATTAAGGAGGTCCTGGTGTCACTTGGACTTCACCGTGTCACTCTGCTTCATGTGCAGTTCTTCTATTAGCCACTTGGGGGCACTTCAACACCAGAAACAAGAGGCCGAGCTAACGCACATCATGCACCAATACTGTATAGAGAATCAATCCACATATTCACACACACTAGGCACTGGGAAGGACATATTTTTTCACACCTTTATTTGTCTATGTGTGGGTGTATGTGTGCCTGTGTGTGAGCGGCAGTGTTAATGTCCAATAAAGCTGTCAGGAACAAAGGAAGTGCAGCTGAATGAGACAAATGAAGAAAGATTATCATCCCTGAGTGAAAGAAATTAGGTTGGCGTGGTGTCATGGAGAGTACAGTTTGTACATTGGTAGCATTGAATTCTTCACAAACACACTTGAACACACACAGATTCTTGATTTTCCAGGAAAATTCACATGACCTCTGTCTGTCAGCTGTCACTCAACATACAGCAGGAAACAGACAGGGCATGAATGACTGATCTTTACACCCACCCACCCACCCACCCACGCACACACACACACACACACACACACACACACACACACACACTCACACTTCCTTGCCATCTATCAAAAGGTGATGGTGTGCAATCTGCATCATGAGTCCACTTGACCACTATGTTGCTGAGGTCCTGTACTGCAGCGACTCTGGCCTGACTGACACATGGATCGTGGTGGTCTCCACATGTCCATTCAGTTCTTTGTCCTGTTTGGGATGCTCTCTGGACTGTAGCTCTCATTTGTCCTGGAACTGTCTCTCACTGGGAAGTGTGCTGAATGCATCCCAAAGAAGAGTTCAGGGCGAGTGGGTGTGCACTGGCCATTGGGACTAAACATGTCAAACCAATCAGTTAGGACACTAAGTATGTCCTAATCTTTTATGTGTTTTCTCTTTAAAGGATGAACACACTGCTGAAAAACACTTCTGATAAATCATAAATCTCACATTTAGATTTAGAGATTCAAATTTTGACCACCAAGGGCAGGAAGTGAGTCCAAGTTTGTTTGAAAGTGGCTGGTAGGACCCATGCTGGGTTCAGAAGAAGGCAGAGAAGATGCCACACTTGAGCACTGCATGGAGAAGCCACAGTAAGGGTGAGCTTTATACTTAGTTGCAGATGTTTTGGTCAATTTTGCAACCTCCAATAAACATCAGTGCAAATCTTCTTCTCAAAGACTTTCTGTGCATGTACTAAAATGGATCCCAGCTGATTTACTATCAGCAGCTGACGTACAGAAGAGGCTTCACCAATGTTTCTGTTTTTGCTGTTTTCCGTCCTCCATATACAAATTTAAAAAATGCATTACAAGTCATCAGTAGTTACACAACAAAACAATTTTTATTGTAGCTGGTGATTTTATGTAATACAGATCTGAGGTCTGTTTGTTTAAATTTCACCAGCAGCTCCCCCACCAGGGATAACAATACCCTGGACAATATTCTTGTCGTTCCTGTCAAAGCTCATCCCCATTTTGGTCCATCAGTCAATCACATTGTCCTGCTTCTGCTACTAAGTCCCAGCAGATTAACAGGGTCAAACCATCAGAAGAGAAAAGTGAAAGTATGGACAGAGGAAGTTACAGCAGCATCGGTGGACTGTTGTCAGTGCACACACTGGCACACATCCAGAGATGCAGCCACCTAGGAGGACCACAGCAATCTTAAGGAACATACTGTACATTGGAGACCTCTCACATCAATAAATGTGTGATCACAAAGACTATAT